>JALXJV020000005.1:29731691-32131691 GCA_024633595.2 Lepomis macrochirus
AACAAGCTCATAGTTTGTTGCATTTTTATCAGGGTTTACCAGAAACTGATGGACAGGATAGAAGTCAGAGAGAGGTCACTACCAACCACTTAACTGGAGTATCTGAAAATAGCATATATGTTCTCCTGGATATCTGACAGTAAGCAGGCTGTATAGCAAGACAACAGTCACAACAGAGGAGAAAGCAATTAGTTTAGGTTTACTAAAGCTTCTGGTCTATGTGAGCCAAGAGTAGAAATGATCTAAAAGCCAGTTTGGTATCGGCTCTCAGGGTTAGTACATTCATTAATTTTGCAGCCAAATGGATTTGCCTGAGTAGGCTGTGCGTGTATGCTCCCTGCCTGGTTAATAATAAATGTTTGTAGCAAAATTGTTTGTGAGCTGCAAAATGCTGTTTGTAAAATATTAGTCTAGGTTCTACAGAATGACGTCTCCAAAGCTGACTGAAACGATGGTATGGTAATAACACAGACAGTAACAAAAGTGTTGTCCATTTTATTTCTTCAAATATTTGACACCCATTTACAGCAACGGGGAGATATTTGTTTAATCTTGCAAGAGCAGAGCAAATACTTTTACAACAATTTGTGGGCATTTTATGGTTTTCCGATAGCTCTCAGATTTGTACATTGGTGCCATATATTTGATTACTGAACACCAGCTATTACAAATGTTGAAATGAGAATTCGAAAATGTTGTGTATAACGTCATGAATGCAGGAAAGATGTGCCATTTTGCAGCTAACGCCACTCTGCACTGCAGAAACTGTAAGTGCGGTCCAACTATGTGGTGAGTATTTAATAACTGACCCGTTTCCCTTGTAACACCGACACCAATAGCATCACTGCCACAGAGAATACACCTGTATCAACTCAAAACACTCGAGTACATTCAGAATAGCACCTTTAAGCTTTTTCACATGATACATTTTTTTTTATAAAAGAGTACAAAAACATACGATAGACAAAACGCTGTCGCTAGCTAGGTAGCTACAAGCCACTGTTACAATGTGCCAATGAAGGTAGGTTATTACAATGCTGGTAGATCCTTATTAACCTTCTGGGACCAGAGGTTGTTTGAACCAGTGATGTGTTTAAATCACTTAAATAAATTAAAATAATAGGGGAAAATATTGTACAAAACTGTTGATAGACTCGCATTTCCAAGTGCGCGCTGCAAACATATTTTGATGAGAACAAATCTGACCCAGAATTAGCTAACACTTGAAACTAACATACAAAACGATAGCAAAAATAAAAACAGTTCTGGTTCCTGATGGCTACTAAATAACTTCAGTGCTTGGTTGACATTACACGTTTTTTTTACATTCTGCATTTTCAGATATTGATTAGAAAGATGCACTTCCCCAAATACAGAGTGGTGAATAACTGAACAACATATTTTTATTCATCCAGCATGTTTCTCAGTTCAGATGTCTTTAATAGAGTAGGCTCTGCCCGATAATCAATTCAACAGAACCTGGTGAACATTTAAAACAAAGATCTTTTCTTTTCTCTTACAGGACTTCTGCCACTTTGACAATTCAGTCACAGATGGGGGTACACATCATGAGATCACTTACTAACCATGTCCACCTTATCTTGCTTCTTAGAGCTTCTTTGCATGGCCTAATGTGTCCGGTGCACAGGGCTTTGGTGAATTGCCTTGTGGGTAAGAGGCATTCTTAGAGGCCACTGGGAGGCAGGGTCATTTGTAAAGCAGCACAGAGGCTCAGTAGGGGTACGATGAGATGGAGATGTAGATGATGAAGATGCTCTGGTACGTAATACGGCCCTGCGGGGAGATTGTGGTGGCCTGCACCTTGAGCCGCACTAGTCCTGGTCTATCCAAAGGCCGCAGGGTGAAGATGATCCCCCTGCCCAACTCGTCTCTGATGCCAAACACCCGGCCCATCGCACCCGTCTCTGATTCTTGCTCAAGTATGGTAAAAGATGTACGCTCTTGCAGGACGCCTGACTCTGAGAAAGCCGACAGTCGTACCACATTGTGACTGGCAGGAATGCCGGAGGGGAGCGTGAGCAGCTTGTACTGTAGGAGCAGAGGAGAGCCTCCTGCTGCGCAGTCCAGAGAGCAGGGCCTGTAGCAGGTCCTTCAAAGGTCACCAGGAAACAGGAGAGTGTCACTGATACATTAAAATATCTTACAGCTAGAAAAAGTACATGCATGTGTACAGCATCTACAGCCTATTTATTGTATTTAAATACTTTTCAGTAATGCAATTTACCCGGGGTTTTGTCCACTCTGATAGGATGCAGGGCAGGGTGTATCCAGGCACTGGTATCCCCCTCGGGTATTAAAACACATCTGATTGTGTCCACATTTGATGCCTTGTTCTACACATTCATCGATGTCTAAAGGTAGAGAAAGTGGACAGGAGCTTAATTATAATATTTAAACGGATGAAAAAAGTTAGAAAACGACATTTAAATGAAACTTTCCCACCTTTACAGCTCCTGCCATTGGGTAAGAGCTGGTAACCTGGGGGACACAGGCACTGGAAACTGCCAATGGTGTTTCGGCACTCGTGTTGACATGGCTTCCTGAGCAGACACTCATCTACATCTGTACAGAGAATAACGTGTAGAGTGTGAGAATTGCGAGGTTAATAGTATAATGTTCCCTTTTTAAATTTTTTTAAATGTCTTTGTGACTCCTGTATTTGATTTATTTGTAAAAGTTTGGATGCATGCTCACCAACACACGTGCCGTCTCTGGTGGTGTAGCCCTCGGGACAGCTCTGTCTGGTAATGCGAGACACTCCATTAGAACGGGAGATGATTGGCCTGCCTAGAGACGACACCAGCTGTGGGCGGAGTCTTGCCCTGACTCTGGTCCCATTGGTGAAGGTCTGCCCTCTCTCTAGCCCCGCACAGGAGCGGCCGTCTCCAAGCAGCACCGTACCAGGAGGGCACAGGCACCTAAAGCTGCCAGGCACGTTGCGACACTGGTAGGCACAAGGGTTTGGCGTCTG
Organism: Lepomis macrochirus; assembly: GCA_024633595.2. Taxonomy (NCBI): domain Eukaryota; kingdom Metazoa; phylum Chordata; class Actinopteri; order Centrarchiformes; family Centrarchidae; genus Lepomis; species Lepomis macrochirus. The sequence goes on from JALXJV020000005.1 coordinate 29,734,684, forward strand.
CAGACACTCATCAACATCTGAAAGGTAGAACAAGCCAGTCAGCTCTCATGCGTGCTCCCCATTACAGCAAAAAACAACAGCAAAGCGCAGGTGTCGTACCCAGACATGGGAGGCCTACTCCCTGGGATCTGTAACCTCTAGGACAAACACAGCCATAACCTCCTACTGTGTTCTGACAGATTTGAGTGTAGCGACACATGTGACTTCCATCCTGGCACTCGTCAATATCTGAAAAATATGAAGTTAACAACAATATATCAGCCAATCTCGGACAAAACGGGACTATAGACTTTAATAGATCATATAAAATGTCAGGACTATAGAAATTAACTAATTCAAATGCAGACCGCAATACCATAAGCTTGGTTGATTCTGGTTATAAAGAGATGTTTCTTCTGTCAAAGGTGTTCTCTGACTACCAATCTATTTAAAAAGACTATTTAAAAAGCTTTCGCTGTCTTTGTTTAGGACAAGTAGCGACCACTTGCCTAAAACAATCCTGTGAAATGTGACCTGGTATTGTGCAACATAAAGTGCAGTGAAGAGGTCTGTAGAATCAATATTAACACCACCACTCCTGTTGGTATCCACTGATTACTCTAATGCTGACAAGTCCAGGTTATTGGACCAACTGTCACACGTTCAATGTCCGAGAGTAAATAAATTGACAAGATCACTTCTTGGCGGATGGAACCCAATCTATGAGCCCTTCTAGTAGGGGTGGGAGAATTCATCGATTCTTCGATGCATCGCGATGCGGACGTGGAAGATTATTAATCGATGTACAAATGTCTAAAAATCGATTATTTAAATGTTTAATTGATAACGTAATGTTACGGAACTCGAGGAAGAGCAGCGCCCGGACCGTCTGAGGAGCGCACACAACAGAGAGACCAGTGTTCCCCTATATTCGCCACTGCTGTGGAATGAATAACCACCCAAAATGTCACACAATCATTAATATCAATGCGCTAGTAATTATTTTAACTCGCGACACTGCGAGCATGGTGACGCTCTGCAGCTGTGTGTGTGAGGCCGAAGCGAGTGAGAGAGAGAGAGCGGCAGAACGTGACGGTGAAAGTTAGCGGTGAAAAATATCAGCAGTAAGTTTCAGTCTGGTAGTAAACGTGCAGCCGTAGGTTCCTTGTGGACCCGTTAATAAAAGTCTGTAGTTTCCCCACCGGCGGAAAAGGGAAGGCCTGTTAGCCGAGCTAACATCTCCACGTACAAGGGCTCACTCTGCCCCCCACACCAGACTCCGCAGCCTTCAGCGTCACCGCCCCCCCCCCTCTGGAACTCATCCCCACAGAAACTGGAGGTTATGAATATAACCAATGTTCCCTGAGGGAGGGAAACGAGGTACAACACATTAGTATGGGGATTAGCGCCCCGCGAGACCAACCTGAAGAAACTTTTTCAACACGTCCGCCAGGGCTAATGAGACTGCTGCAGGCAGGGGAGTCTCGCCTCCCTTGGGGCTATAAAAGCCCCTGCACAGTCTCATCTCCTCAATCTAAACTGCACTTCACCGAAGTTAGCCGGGTGGCGAAGCTGATCTGTGTTGTACCTGCTTCCTCCCTCAGGGAACATTGGTTATATTCATAACCTCCAGTTCCCTTCGGTCGGTACACTCGGTACAACACATTAGTATGGGGATATATCATCACGCCCTGAGGCACCCTCCGCAGCTAGATTAAGTCGATCCGCCCTGGGACAGCTGGATTTGTGATGTCGCTTACATCACTCCCCTGCTGAGAGCACTGACTGGGTGACATCCCGCGCTGTCACGTCCAGACGGTAAAACTTCATGAAAGTGTGTGGAGAAGCCCAGCTCGCGGCGGAGCAGACATCTTCGACTGGAACCCCTTTGAAAAGGGCCCAAGACGCAGCCATGCCCCTAGTGGAGTGCGCGTGCACCCCCCCGGGCATCTGCGCACCCTTCTGTGCATAAGCATGAGAGATTGCCTCCACAACCCAGTGAGAAAGACGCTGCTTAGACAACGGTTTCCCCTTAGCTGGGTTGGCAAAGCAGACAAAGAGCTGGTCCGTCGTCCGCATTTCCCGTGGTCCGGTCTACATACATGCGTAACGCTGCATCGGCACAACCCGCGTAAGCGCTGTCGCCGGGCGGACGCTAACGGGTGGTGAGAAGGAAGTCAGTTCACAACTTGACGCCCTATATGATAGGGCGGGTACCTTAGGGATGTATGCGGGTTAGGACGCTAACATCACCTTAGAGTAGTCCAAAGCAAACTGCAAACATGATGGATGGACAGAAAGCGCATGAATATCTCCTATACGCCGCTGAGCAGAGTGCTAATAAGAAAGCAGTCTTATATGAGAGCATATCAATACCCACAGATTGTAGTGGCTCGAATGGCTCCCCGCATAGAGCCGCCTAAGACCAGAGCGAGGTCCCACTCGCGGGATCATGATTTTACGCATCGGTCTCTTCCAAACACTCCCTTCATGAAGCTGCACTCACCAGAGGATGTGAACCAGGGATTTCCTGAATTCCCACATGACATGCTGAGATAGCCGATAAATATACCTTTATAGTAGAGAAGGAGAGGCCTTTTTCCAGCAATTCTTGAAGGAATGAGAGAATATCCACCACCGAAGCTCTGCACTGGAGAGACACCTTTAGCTTCGCGACCAAGCTCCTCAACAGACGCCATTTCAGGGCATACAGCCCCTGCGCGGATGCCGCCTGGCTTCTGTATTGTGTCAATCACATTATCAGGTAAACCCCGTGGCCCTCAGACTCTCCCTTTCAGGGCCAAGCCCACAGGTCCCAGATTTCCGGTGCGGGTGCCATATCTGCCCCTGAGCCTGTGATAGCAGGTCTTCGCGCACAGGGAGACACCATGGTGTCCCCCCGCAAAGTGCTACGATTTCACGAACCACGCTTTCCTGGGCCAGCGGGAGCAATCAGAATCATCGATAAGCCTTCCAGGCGTACACGCCCAGCGTGGCCTGTATCAAGGCTACCGGTGGAAACGCTGAAAGTAGGGACCGCTGCCACGGATGGGCTAGCGATCTAACCCGAGGGCTGCTGTCGCCCCGTGAAGCGAAGAACATAGGACACTGCGCTGCTTGCCTTGGAGGCTAAGAGATTCACGGTGGCCCTGCCGAACCGATCCCAGATCTGCTCCACCACATCTGGGTGGAGTCTCCACTCTCGACAGGGGAAACCCCTGGAGAGGAGATCTGCTCCGCTGTTTAGTGCGCCTGGGATATGTGTCGCTCTGAGAGACAGCAGACGCTAGCTGCTCCAACGACAGCAGGCTGTGGAGAGAGAGAGCAGGGGAAGGGAACGGTCCCCCCTTGCTTGTTGATGTGCGCGACGACGACATATTGTCGCTAGCGTACTCAGGACGCGGTGTCCCGCCAGCAGACCCGCGTAGTAAAAATGTCTCAGTGACAGAAACACAGCTAACAGTTCCAGTACATTGATGTGCCATGCCCTCTCCCTGTCCGCCCAGGTCCCGCTCACGCGAACGCTCCTGCAAATGCCACCCCAGCCCCACCTGGAGGCGCCCGTGGTTACCAGTACGCGAGAAAGGATCCGCCCAGAGGGGCTCCCTGCTCAACCTGGCGGGTCCCTCCACGGGAGCAGAGCCCTCGTGCACGCATTGTGTGACTCTCACTCTCCGCCCTTCCGGTGGTGGAGGGATGCCTGTTTGGCATGCACCCATCGCTGAAATCTCCTCATCAGCAGCAGGCCCAGAGGCACCGCTGGAATCATGGACGCCATAAAACCCAGCAACTGCTGGCATTGGCGGAGGCTTAACGATATGATGCAGCTGAAACAGCGCTAGACAACGGTTGAAAGCAGCCATTCTCCGAGGCGTAACAACCGCTTTGATTCTCCACAGAATCTAGCTCCAGACCCAAGAAACTGATTTTCTGACTGGGGTTAGGGAGCTCTTTCTCGATTTATAATGAAGCCTAGAGACTCCAGGTGAGACAGCAGCCTGAAGGTGTGGATGCTGGCCTGCTGAGCTGAACTGACAGGATCAGCAGATCGTCCAGGTAGTCTAGGATTCGGATCCCCTGACCCCTGAGAGGAACTAGAGCTGCTTCTAAACACTTGGTGAAAGTGCGGGCGCGAGGGATAACCCGAACGGCAGCACCTGGTATTCGTGACGCTGTGCCTTCGTAGTTAAGCCGCAGAAACCGCCTGTGTTTCGCAGCATGGCCACGCGGAAAGTAAGCATCCTTCAGATCCACTGTAGTGCACCAATCTCCTGGTCGGACTGATTGCATTACCTGGCGTAATGTCAGCATCCTGAACTTGAATTTCCTCAGGTGTTTGTTCAGTACTCTGAGATCCAGGATGGGACGGAGGCCCCCGTCCCTTTTTGGAATGACGAAATAACGGCTGTAAAACCCGCTTTGAGCTTCGTGTGTAGGAACAATGCTTATTGCCTGCTTCTCTAGAAGAGAGCGGATTTCTTCCCTCAACACAGGGCAGCGGATGGGTGCACCTTTGAAATCACAGCTCCTCTGAACCGCGGAGGGCGCTTCATGAATTGCAGTCTGTAGCCTTGGACTACAGTATCCATAACCCACTGCGAGGCCATGCAGGCTCGCCAGGCGGCTCGCCTCGCGCCAGCCTGTTCAGCATTACCATCTGCGGTGCAACTACGCCTCTGCTGGGGAACTGGGGCAGCTGACAGGACGCGTCTGAAGGGTCAGACATTTCTGGCGGGCGTAGGGTTATTACCTCGCTTATGTCCGCTGCTTTGGGATTTAGAGTGGGCTAACACCGCCTTTATTAACACACCGGCACTCTGAACATTGTGTACACAACAACATGTTACTATTCTGTGGATCCCTGCATCGAGGACCACACTGACCTTCGCACAGGTGACAGATCGTAAACTTTGTGTGAGTGTGGGGGCTTGAATTATGGTGCTTGGGTGGAACTGTGTGCTTAGCCGAGGCTTCTTTAACCTTGGAGCACACTCGAACTGAGGAATCTCTCGGTTTAGCCCTGTGGGTCGAGAGTCCGTGGAAACGCTGGGAGGCAAGGAGCCTCGCTCTGCCTCCCCACTGAGGTCGGGAGAGCTAGGCGGATGACTGCCTTCTCCCTCTCACCGCTATGCCGCTTTTGGGGCCACCGCCTGTTTAGGAACAAAACGATGTCCAGCCCACGTAGACTGTTTCGCTGTGATCGGGACAGAGGTCGCTGCTCGGTGGAGTCGCTGATGGCCGGTGAGAGAAATCCTCTGGAGAGGGTCTCTTCTGGGCCGCAAGGCCGGGAAGGGAGTGCGACTGGGGATGGAAACGCCTCTGTTCGCTGGGAGGCTTCTGCTGGGAGTAAGAGCGCCTAGGCATGCTCATCCGTAGAGCCTCCTCCTGCTTCTTTCTCTGGTCGCAGCGGGTCTGGATCCTGTCCAGGGCCTGTCCGAACAGCCCGGAGGGTTCGACAGCCTGGTGAAGGAATTCAGATCGCTGGGTCTCAGGGAGCTCCGCTAGCGCTAGCCACAGATGACGCTGAGCTTACCACTGTCTCTGCCATGCCCTTCCCCAGTGCTACGGCCGTAGTGCTGGAGAGTCGGAGGTTGAAATCGGCCGCCCTGCTAATCTTCATCCAGCAACCCGATCACATTCTCATTTCTCCTTAGCCTCGCAGGTCACGCAGTTTCTCTGCCTGATAAGCCTGCAGCATGGATGCCGTGGTTAGTGCCCGCAGCGGCTAGGCCTTGAGAGCTTATATATTTCTCTAGCTGCGAGGCGGAGAACCTACACTGCTTACTCGGAGTGTTGGCTTACCACTAGCCTAATTGGACCTAGGCGCCAGGTGTGTGGCCAGCGCCTCATCCATCGGCGGAATATTGGTGAGTCCGCTGATTCCATACCCTCCAGATCTAAGAACTGAGAGAAGGGCAGGGAGAGCGGGCCTTAGGGGTTGCCCAGGACCGCGGAAAGCTCCAGCTGCAAAGTCTGGGAAGACCGGCAATTTGTGTCTCACCGCTGCAGGCTGCTGGGGAAGAAAATAATTACCAGCGAGCCGCCGCCTGTTGCTGGCGAGGGTGGGGCCGCCACGGCACTCCGAGACGCTCTACGCTGGGCGCACAGGTCGATGAAGGCCGGGTAGAGCCGCCGGCCTCTGTCGGGAGGTCACCAACACCGAGGGCCTGGCTCTCCTCCACCTCCTCTCTCCACCAGCTTCGGGTCCCCGTCCGAGAACCCCGGCTGCCAGAGACAGCTCGCCATCGGACAAAACATTCAGCGGTACAGTATCCATGGTGACGGTGAAGTCGATCGGTTTTCATCCATGCCTCCGTATTCCATGGTAGGCAGGATGTCATCCATTTGGTCCATTTGGTCCCCCCACGACTGTTCCGCTCGATGTCATCGTCCGCTGCGTCAAGTTCCAACTCTGTGGAAGAGCCGGCGGCTTCAGACAACAGAGGGTCCCTCGAAGTGCTGAGCTTCCCAGCACCTTGCTCAAGAAGGCAACCCGCCTCTCCAGCGTAGACCTGCGGAGCCGGCGGCAGTGCGCACAGGAACTGGTTGGTAAGTGCAGCTTTGGCATGCAACATACCAAGACAAACTGGGCAAGCGCCGTGGGTATCTTTCTCGAAAGGGAGAATCCACACGCCGGGCAAGGGCGCTTGAGGGTTTCCTGGCAGCGCTAGCTCGGCTAGACACGCTGGGAGGGCCTTTTTCTCCGGGCCATTCCGATATGTCGCCAGTTAGATGTCTAAACAGGCGGGGTAGCGCTAGCCAAAGGGCTAACCGGTGTGCCGGAATGGTTTATGTGTTAGCTTGTGCTAAACGATAAGTTAGCTTGTGCTCAACGACACGCTAGCTTGTGCTAAACGACACGCTAGCTTGTGCTAAACGACACGCTAGCTTGTGCTAAACGACACGCTAGCTTGTGCTAAACGACACGTTAGCTTGCGCTAAACTTGTATGGACTGTGGTATCTGTCAGCTGGCATAAACGGATATATGTTAGCTGGGCTAAACAAATATCAGTTAGCTGGGCTAAACGGTTGTTAGCGCTAAACAGGACCACCCAGAAACAACTTGTTAGCTGACGCCTGGGCAGGGAGCAAGCTCACCTCCAATCGGACAGTTGAATCGCTAGCAAGGGTTCTGCTAAAGTCAGGTTTTGCGAGGTGAAGTGCAAATAGATTGAGGAGATGAGACTGTGCAGGGGCTTTTATAGCCCCAAGGGAAGGCGAGACTCCCCGCCTGCAGCAGTTCTCATTATTCCTGACGGGCGTGTTGAAAAAGTTTCTTCAGGTTGGTCTCGCGAGGACGCAATCCCCATACTAATGTGTTGTACCGAGTGTACCGACCGAAAGGGAACGCTCCCTGTCTGGACACTTTCAAAGATCTACTAAAACCCAGCTCTTTCCTGAATGACTATTTGTTGTTCTGTTACTGTAACTATGTGTAAAGTGTCCTTGGGTCCCGTAAAAGTTGCTAAAAAGATTTATTTATTTATGTAACATTAGCTAAATTAGTAATGAAGTAATATTAATTATCAGCTGTATGTCATTACTAACTAACCTACTAGTCAAGGGTTGAAAACATCAGATACAAGCTGAGACTAAACTGTGTATAGCTCTGTCCTGTTCACATACTGTACATGCTGATAATTATATTTCAGTTTTCATAAGTCTGACTACTAGTTGTTAATGAAATGGACCATGGAGCTGAGGTTAATAAAGTAAACTAGGGATGTACACTAGTCCTTTTAAGCTAATTAGCAATTTTCTTTTGGATTTTAATGTGCAAATGAAATGCTTAGTAATTATCCAGGGATCCTGTATAGAAAAAATATGATGCATCAAGATGCATCGATAATCGTTTTATAATCGAATCGCAGCCCTCTGAATCGTAATCGAATCGTGAGGTGCCCAGAGATTCCCACCCCTACCTTCTAGGCATAAATGAGTTGATTCTCTGTCTAGTGTATATGTATGGTCAAATGTCAAATTTAGCATCTTCAAAATAAAAGTAAATTTAAAAAATAAAGTATAAGCAACTAACCCATGCAGGCTCCATTCTCTGCTTTGGTCATGCCAGCTGGGCAGCTGTCGAAACACTGGTATCCTCCCTCTGTGTTACGGCACTCCTTGTGAGCTGGGCATACGTTTCTCATGCACTCATTGATGTCTGCAGAAGTGCAACAGAGCTGTTATTGATAGTTGTCCTCCAGCACAGCAAGACCGACAATCTCCTAAATATAACACGTCTTGATTTGAAAATTACAATTTAAATTATATGACTTTTCTAAGCTCTTAATAACCCATGGGAGTCCCATTCAGTTAGGTGACTGACCGATGCAGCGATGTCCTGACAGCTGGTATCCAGGGTGGCAGATACAACGGTAGGATCCCAGAGTATTGAGGCACTGATGCTGACACGGGGAGAGTGCAGACTCCTGGCACTCATCCACATCTGAAACACACATTTGACAACTTAATCTACTTTAGACATCCAGTATACTGTATAAGATGCTGCATGGTAAGTAAATAAAATGCTATTCATTATTGCAGAAATGAATATAATTGGATTCAACAAAGAAAGGGGAACCCAGGCGCTGATGCGCCATCATGGTGTACTCTTGAATCCCTATCATGTTTACCCTCTTCTTTGCCAGCTTTAGTGTACGCCTCACTCTCCGCTCTACTAGAAATAAAATTGTAAAGTCAACCATCAAAATCTGGACGCAGATACGATGCACTTTTGGCTGGTTGGCCCCCTCCTTACAATCCCCTGTTCATTCTATCCACTTGTTCAAACCCTCCTTAATGGACAGGACGTTCGCAGATTGGCGGAGAAGAGGTATTCAATCTTTTACCGATTTGTACTCAGATGGCGTGTTTTCCTCTTTTGATTATATCTGCGGTAAATTTAATCTCTCCAGAGCAATTTTTTCCGATATCTACAAGTTCGAGACTTTGCACGCAAATCCTGGCCCCAGTTCCCTGCCCCTCCTTCTGCAACCCTTGTGATGCACTCTTAGAGCAGCCTTTGGCATTTAAAGGTATTATCTCCATGCTATATGGCAAGATTACGCAAGCCCGTCATTCACACCTCTCTCATCTTAAATCAGAATGGGAACTTGATCTGGGTGTCGATATATCGAAGGGTTTATGGCACTCTATCCTATAAAGAGTTCACACATCCTCGGTTTGCACCAAGCAGGGTGTTATGCAGTGCAAAGTTCTACACCGCACACATTGGACTAAACAGATATTATCAAGGTTCTTCCCTGAAATTAGTCCCTCATGTAATCGCTGTAACCTGTCTCCTCATGCCATATGTTTTGGTCCAGCTAAGCTTTGTGAATTCTGGACTCTTATTTTCAGTACTATCTCTGACTGCTCAACAAAAACATTGCTCCTTATCTTCTTACAGCCATCTTCGGCACTCCTCCAGACTTCTTCGATTGTCTAAGACTGACGCTGACTGTCTGGCCTTCACACTCTACTTGCCAGGAGCCTAATTTTACTTAAATGGAAAGACGCACACCCACCTACCTTTGCACACTAGATCAAAGATTTGCTATTCTTCCTTAAATTAGAGAAAATTAAGTTTTCCCTACGGGGCTCCATAGATACCGTTTATAAAGTGTGGACCCCCTTCACTGACCACATTAAAGAGAGGGTACAATTGCAGATGCCCGCTGTTCCATAAACAGTCGGAAGGAAATGCATTTCAGCCATGCTTACTTATTTCGTTACAATTATCTCTGCCCTGATTTTTTCTTTACTTCTTTATGGTTATACCTTTGATATGCCCATTTGTCCTTATTTTATTATCTGTTCTTTGTTTACTGTTGTTGCTGACACTGTTGTTTGTTTTTTCTAATTATTCTCCTGTTTATTTATTGCACTCCTGTACACACATATCACGCAATACGTTGCCATGATTGGAAAATGCAATAAAGAGTTGTTAAAAAAAAATAAATAAGAAAGGGAACAACACAACGCGTTGTTATGCCTCCATATGACATGTTGTGTAACAGTGATTGACAATGACTTGCCTTCACAGCTGGTTCCAGTTATGCTGGGTTTGAATCCTGGTCCACACTTGGCCTGGCAACGATATGTGCCCACTGTGTTGACACAATGCTGGTTGTAGTGGCACATGTGCGAGCCCTGGGAGCACTCATCAATATCTGCATGGTATTATTGAGTGAAACAGAAGGATAAGGCCAATGCTGAGGCAGAGGATTAGATGATGACAGAGATGAGGGCTTAAACTGATGATTTTTCAGTATGTAACTAGGACATTAGCTTGTATATCTGGTAAATAATCATTACCCCAGCAGGCATGTTTTTTTGTCTCACCTTGGCATGTGTTGGACTCCGTAGAGATGGTGAAGCCAGAGGGACAGGCGCAGGAAAAGCCTCCCATGATGTTGTTACATGAATGAGAGCAGGGAGACTGGAGCGCACACTCGTCTTCATCTAACAAGGACACATTTAATTACAAAAATAAAACTGGTACACTCACAAATGTTCAAAGATAAATGGGGCATAAAAAAGGAGAAAGCAGCATACCAGCACAGTAGGAGGCTGTGTCAAGAATGAAACCTTTAGGGCATGTGTCTCCATAACCATCTGCAAACAGAAAAGCTGAGTTCAAGGCTGTTTCAACATTTGAAACCAGTATTTCATGTGACGTAGTGATGGTGAAGTTTTAAATCATTGTAAGTCTTTTCCCAGACCTGGTATGAGAAGGCTGGCAGTGATATGGAAGTCCAAAGAGAGCGTAAACATGTTGTAGACGCTGTTCATCCCGGAAACCTTGAGCAGCTGGAGCAGAGGGCCCTGGCGCTCCTCCTGGCCCTCATAAATAATAGTATGATTACAGCGCAGCACCATGGGGTTTCCTCCTCTCTGGTGGGTCTGCGATGACCACGAGTACAGCTGCCCTTGGCCTGTCTGCACATATGATTCATCAAACTCCTTTGGGGGACAAAATAAATCCGGTCAGACACAGAAGAGGAACTTAAATATATCAACAAGTTCTCTACTGAGATATGTTTGAGGTGTTTAATTACACATTGTAATGAACGCACCTGAAGGCTCAAATGAGATGATGATAATGAAGGAGGCACAAATCCGTTAATTACGATGTCAATTAGTAAAACTCCCTCAGAATCCAAACCTCTGGCAACATGGGTTAAACGAAGGATCTCCCCTGTTTAAAGAGGTTATATTGTAAAAAAAAAAAAAAAACAATAAAATTACAAACTCATTTACAAGCACAAGGGAGCATGCTGCAACTGTTAACAAGTAATGGCCTTTGTGTGTAACCTGAATGTCAGTGACAGTGAGTGGCACCATCTGCTGGTTGTTTTGTAAATTACAAAACTGATAAGTGGTCAGATAAAAACCTTGACCACAGGTTCTGTCTTTTTAGTTTATGTGTAGTTTGTGCACCAGACACTCACCATAACTTAAACAAAATTGATATATCCACAAAGCCTGTGTGATTTTAAATGCAATATTTTCATAATCTAAGGTCTGAAATATTCATAACGGTTATTGAAAAGGACTGATCTGGGACTAAATTTACCGGTCTCAAACTCCAGCTGAGACTCCTGTCTGAACTGGCCCTGAGTGAAGGAGTAGCCGTTTCTGGTTGCTTGGCTCTGCAGCACAGTGGTCCAGTAGATGGGAGCAAACACAGACACCAGCACCCGCAGCAATGGACCTGCAACGAAACAAAATCAGCTCTTGGCCTCTTTCAGAACCGCAAAAATGCAGAACATGTGGTCTACACGAGGACCAAATCCCTAAAATCAGCTCTGTTTGTACAGAATGTACTTCCCTGAATTCACATCTATCACCTCATTAGTAAAGTGGTGAATGTAAATCATTGTAAAAAAAAAATTAAATTGGAAAGGTTTGTCTTTAAAAGTTTGCAAAATCCCATACCATCCTAATTTACAAAAAAAAACATTTACCTTTCAGAATTTAGAGTTCAATATTTCTTCGGAGTCTATTTCAACAACACCTTGGATTTTCCCATTGTAATTACTTGGAGATGTTTCTCTCTAAACACGTAGTCTTCATAGTACAATGTGACGTTATGAAGATGTCAACCCAGGGAATGTAATGTGCTATCACTTACCCACGCTGGGGGGGATGTTGTCTAGGCGTGCCTGCATACTACTGCTCCCCTCTTCTTCACTGTCTGTAATGTTGGCCTCCAGGAAGGACACACCAAACTCTCTCTCGTTCACCATGCCTATCAGACTACCTCTGGTCTTGCGAGGAGTCTCTCCTTTTATCAGTAAGCACACCAACAGACAGAAAAGTAGTGAGTTTACGTGCACTTGAATAATTACTAATTATAATGAATTTATTTATTTTTTTTAATTAAAAGCCCCATCTGTCTCAAACACTAACAATACCCATAGCTAAAATGTGGAAATGAGTGTCTGCTGTCTGTAAGGTAGCCATTATAATAATCTCTTCATTCATGTACATAAGAGCAGGATGTGAGATTATGCCTGGAATAAACTGTAATATTTTATGAAACACTGTAGCAATGACATTAAAATATCCGCTACTAAAGTGAAAGACAAACAAATTAATTTCACACCTGGACAGAGACCAGACTGACATTTCCTGGAGTCGATACTGGGGCCGCTGCATGATCGGCCGCCATTGGCTGGTTCTGGGTTGTTGCATAACCTGATTCGTTCTTGGAATCCTTGTCCACAGGTGCTACTACATGGAGCCCATTCCTCCCAGTTAGAGTAGCCTCCATTGACTGTGTTAGAGAGAGAGTAGACTAGATTATTTGCAAAAATAACAAGCTAATAGAAAAGTCCTCCTGAAGGGAGAAAAATGGCGACAAAAATCAAAGGAACAAGAGACACAACAAGAGGAAACAAACATTTGACAAAGAGAAGACTCAGACAAAGAGGAGGTGAAACTAGTTATTGGAAATAGTTTAAGGGAAGCAAGACTCTGAGAGGTAAACGTCTTATTACTAACGTGTGGCCATGTGAATTTTTTATTTCATATCCCTTTACAAAGTGTGTATTTATGAACACAGAACTCACTCTGAACCTTGAGAGTAATGGTCCTCTCTGCCGTTCCAGCTTCACTCTCAGCCACGCACTGGTACTCCCCTTCATCTGCAGCCTGTAGATCAAACAGGTAGAGAGGAGACTTTGACTTAATTGGCACTCTGAGGAACAATTTTCCCCTGATGAGGCCACAAACCTCCAGGACAAAACTGTGCCTTAAATTACATAAAATGTGAAAGAAAAGCGACATTATAGCAAAAAAAACTGCCATTTTCTACTGGGCAGTTATGACTTTATTCCATTGAATTCTTTGTCATAATAGATATTATTGAGCCAGAGAGGAAATTTCACATTAGAGTGCTCTGTGGGAAGGACAGTCATCTGTCTGTGAGAAAGTCTCAACTGCAGGCTGTGCAATTACAGCAGCAGTTAGAGCCCTAACAAGGTTACAGGATAAAGAAAGAGGGGCAGAGTCTGGGAACATCTAGCTCTCTGTTCATCTCCTCCCTCTGTTGCTAATGCTGTTAGCCTTTCTGACTGAACTGAATCAGATTTAGGTGGTAGCAGGACGCTGCAGGACAGGCACACACTGTTCCTCCACCCAAGGGGACTGCAGATGAAGCCTGGATAGGATGAATGCTGCTCCACTGTTCTCCAAGACATGAAACATTTATTCATGTAAGTAGTTTGCTGAAGGGGGCTTAATCATTAAAATTTGAGACTTGGTTAAATTAAATTTTGCTGATGACAGGGTCACTGTTCTAATATGTAGGAAATAAAGCATAAGGGAACTCTGTATTTACAGTGATGCTGTAAATGACCAAGGATCCGTTGTGAAGTGCTTGCATTCGGAGGGAGCGGAGCAATGGTTTTCCATCCCGGAGCCAGCGGAGGACAGGGCTGGGGTCTCCACGTACTGGACAGTCCAGCATAGCAGAGCCACCCTGGATGACTGTCTGAGACATGTGGGCTTCACCCTTCAACACCGGAGGCTCTGGAGACACAGAAAATATTTACAAGACCAACAAGCTGAAAGCAATATCAGTAAAAAGTTGAATAGCCCCTACTGATCCTGGACAAGCAGCTTACCTCTGATACGGACAAATGACAGCGCTCGGATGGAGCCAACGCTGTTTTCTGCTATGCACACGTAGGTCCCAGCGTCACTAGTGGTAACATTGCCGATGATGATGGAGCTCCTGCCAGCCTCATCTACAGTGGCACCTGGGACATTTGTAATCAATCAGCGAATAACATTTCAGTTTGAGCTCACAATACAGGATTAGATTAAACACGCTGATTGCTATGTCGGCGTCTTGAATAGGGTGTGATTTGTCACAATGGCGCTGGGCAGCTCACCATGTGAAGGAAGATAATACCTGGGTAAGGACTGTTGTTGACAGTCCAGGAGATGACAGGAGAAGGTGTTCCCTGAGCGTGGCAGGACAAGGCCAGACTCTGCCCTTTGTTCAGGGTTACATCGCCTGGCAGCTCCTTGAAGGCAGGCCTCATGTTGATGGACAGGCGGATGTCTTGTCTCACAGAGCCCGCTGCATTGGTAGCTACGCATGTAAACACACCAGCATCCCCTGGCTGTGTGATAAAAAGCAAGCAGAACTGATTCTTATGCCCGGAACTATAATGCAGAGAAGAATATGGGCTGCACTCAGACTAACCTCAGCCCTCTCAATGATTAGCTCTCCTGACCGCAGGACAGTGAATTTGCCTGGTAGGTTGGACACAGTGGCACCATCCTTCTCCCATGATACTCTGGGCTCTGGTGAACCCTGAGCAGCACAAGGCAGCAATGCCTGAAATCCTTGAATGACTGACAGTTTGGTCTGCGCAGGAGGAATCATGGGTGGGACTGAAAAGCAACAAAAATGTTTTATCAATAAAACTATTTATGTAAACGTAAACCTGCTAGATTTAGTCTTTACATAATATGGCACGCTTAACTCACCTTGAACAACCAGCCTCATGTCGTGGCTGGCTCTGCCGGCGAGGTTTTTGGCAGTACATGTGTACAGGCCTGTGTCACTGCGCTGAGTAGAGGTAATTGCCAAGGTTCCGTTGGCAAAGATACGTATATGAGCGCCGTCAACCACAGGCCTCCTCTCCTTTTGCCAAGTAACTTCAGGTTTGGGCTGCCCATCAGCCACACACTCCAGGCTGGCTGGCTGGCCTAGCACTGCAGTGTACTCCACACGAGGCACACTCAGCACAGGTGGAACTGGAGAAACATGAGATGAGCAAATATAAACTCATTTAATAAATGTCCAAAAAAGGATTTATGCACTAGAAGTTACTAATCGCATACTGTGACACACAGTTTGGCTACCAGAAATAAACGCTGAGGAACCACCATTTTCTCCCCATCTGTGTTACCTTGAAGGACTAGTTTGGTCCTGCCCACGGCTACGCCAGCTTCATTCTTTGCCAGGCACTGGTAGGTCCCAGCATCACCAAGCGTGACACGAGAAAATTTCAGGGCTCCATTTGAGAGCACAGCAAGCCTGTGACCTGAAATCAAACAATAAAGTCACATCACGAGTGTGAGAATCAGCCCCAGAGATGTGGTTTGATAGAGCTGACTGAATGGCAATCTGGCTGTCCAGTCTGTAAACATGTTGAAAGTATTAAGAGAATCTACTGTAATAGTATATAGAGCTATACTATCGGACTATCCTCTTAAAGGTACAAAGTGCTGTTCTAACAGGATGGGCTGGGGCTAGCTGGTTAGCATGCTAACTTCAGTAGATTTCTCTATAGTAGATTTATTTTACATAGACTTTGGTTTAACGTAAGAACTGTTATTTTTAACACAATGTGAAGTAGTGTTAGTTGTTTAAAATTCTGGCCATATTCTACACATTGCACTTTTTTCATGTTGGAAAAACAGCGACAGAAAGCAAATCTCCATGCAAAAGGCAGTGCAGCATCTACCACTTACATACAGTGACACTGTGTTTATAAAATGAGAGATCACCATCATCATTCATCACCTGCTGCTATGGGAACTCCCTCTCTTTGCCACGTGATGGACGGTCTTGGGAAGCCTTGAGCCTCACAGGGCAAAACGGTCCCATGATGCAACACCACTTGTACTTCCTCGGCCATCGGCCTTATCTCTGGGGGCTCTAAAAAACACGGGAGAACAAATCCTTTGTCAAATGTGTTTACATGTATTACTATGTGCATTCAGTATTTCCACAAAAACATGCAGCTCGTCTATGGGCGGGTTTACACCTACAGGTTCCATTCCTAAATCGAACCATTACGAGGATTGTTGACACTGTTTCAATCTAGTCCGGTTTGCGTTCACAAATGCAAAACTCCAATGGTCCGGAAATGTTTTTTTCTGTTGACACAGTCTTTTAGCTGGAATCTATTCTCACTCATTTTATCACTGAATATTCTGAATTCCTTCTCTAGCAATTGGAAATGTTCTCTTCAGCCATGGTCATTCAGCAGGCAGCTCGCTTCGTTTGTCCAGCTTTGTCACCAGCTAGTTGACTTTTTTGGTAAAAGTCACCAAAACAGGAGTAGAAAAAGTTTTTAACACATACAAAAGTACACTTCCTGTTACAGGTTCGCACAGTGTTCACACCAGAAATGAACCACTCCGGACTTGAGACCACCCCTTCCGGGAGGACCAGAGAGCAGTTGTTTGGTGCGCACCAGAGTTGGAGTCTGGCGTTCACACCCACCCGAACAAACTGCACCAAGCGGGTAAGGGTTCAGTTCAATCGGACTAAAGGCTGGGGTGAACTCTCCCTATCTTACCTTGCACAGCCAGAGAGATGTGTTTGTGAGCAACCCCAGCTGGGTTCCGGGCTGAGCACGTGTACCTGCCAGCATGACTTGGCACAGCAGCGGTTATCTCCAACACTCCTGCATTGAAATGAGTGCAAAGATACATAGTTTAATATCATATCATTCATATTTAATGAGCAAAAATATATATCTTGAACTGTGGCATAAAGCCAATAGACCATGATGTATAATCATATAAAGAGCAGAACAACCACTACAGTTCTTTAGACATGTTGTCTCACCAGTGGGAAGTACACGATAACTTCCTCCTCTGGAGCCCAGTCGGGCTCCACCCTTAGTCCAGGTGACAATAGGCTGAGGGCGTCCTTGTACGTGACAAGGCAACACCACAGGAGACATTTTCACAGCTGTGACTGTTGTTACATCATCTTCAATAGATGGTGGGACTGAAAGAGCAAATAGCAAATGAATAAATACGATAATCTCAACTGACACTCTGCTGTCTGCTTATTGTACGAAACTGAAAAAATCAATACCTTGCAGGGTGACCTCAATGACTCTGCGCTCTTCCCCAACATCATTGACTGAAGTGCACTCAAAGTAACCTTCATCCTCATTGGACGGTGACAAAAGAACCAGGGACCCAGAGGATAGTAACCTACACAGAACAGCACAACTGCATCAGCTTTTAAGTTCTGATGGCTGTGTTATTTGTAACGTATGCGTAATGTGTATTCAAAGGGAACCTGGCCATAGCTTTGTCTTTACCTGTATGCACCAGGCTGCTGGCTGATATCAAGTGGAGCGCCATTCCTCTTCCAGGATACTTCAGGTGGGGGTATACCTGTAGTCTCACAGCTCAGCACAGCTCTAATCCCTGTGGTTACTGTCACATTGAATGGACCCGGACTGATTGAAGGACCCACTGACAGAAGACAGAACATATTCACACATTTACCACGGTACTGTATGTCACTGTTTTTAACGCTATAACATATCCTTTAGCAATAGCACTTTAATCATAACCAGAACAACACAGGAATCTATGTATGATCAAAACTGCTATTGCTGAACCTGTGGTACAGTAAATTACAGAAAAAGCAGCACCAGAGTCTTAAACTAAGTCTTTTGAATTTTTCTTTGCTATATTTACCAAACACCCTTAGTTCCACTCCCCGGTGATCAGAGCCAGCCTGGTTAGTAACAGTGCAGTAGTAGCGACCAGCATCAATCAACTGAGCCCCATGTACACGCAAGGAGCCCTCAGATAACACAGTGTACCTGAAACAGATACAAAATTAAAAGATGAATGAATGGATAGACAGATACGCTACACCCAGTGTGTAGCTGTGTCTGTGATTTTGGTATGATGTGGAAAAAAGTCAAATATAACAAGGACAGATTTCATGAGAGTGTTGTTAGAGCAAAATGTTGACTTACTTTTTGTTATCTTGAGTTACAGGGAAGCCATCTTTCCTCCACATGATCGTAGTTGAAGAGTCACCTTCAACTTCACAATGTAAAACTGCATCCTGGCCGACATGTGCAGTCACCACAGAACTGCTCTCCTTTATTACTGGTGGTACTACAGGAAAACAAAAGTGGCATTTTCATGTAGTGACTTGGGTTTAGTACGTGTACCTGATTCAAAAATGTATTTAAATCAGCTCGTAATCAACAGGCCAGCTTACAGATAATCTCCACTGTGAAAAACAGATTGGTGCTTCCAGCCATGTTAGTGACCTCACAGCTGTACTGGCCGCTGTCCTCAGGTCTGACTTCCTGTATCTCCAGGTACTGACCCCCTGCCAGCCGCTGGATACGACCACCCAGCTGATATAACATGAGGAAGGGTAGGAAAAAAGGACAGTGTGTGAGTCAGAGGAGATAGCTTTTAGTTGAATATCTGTTTTTCCCCCCAAACAATGCACCTGCAGTTTGGCCTCATCCTTATACCACTCTATATCAGGAGCAGGGTCACTGTCTGCCAGGCACTCCAAGGTCAGATGTCCATTAACAGGCACCGTCACTGTCCTCACATCACCAGAGCCGAGGAGGGTTGGCGGTACTGAAACACAACCACTGATTATTAAGTGGAGGACCTCACTGAGACGAATTCCAAAAAGGTGGTGATACACACGTGAATAACCAGATTAAATATTGTGACAAAGACTTCCTATATGCCTAAAGTGCTCCTTTTAAATGAAGAAGGGCTAGGTAAACTCATATGGCCATGTGGAATAGATAAACTCAGAAGGTAGATCAGGAGCTAGAAAAAAAGTGCTTAGCTCTCCACACAAAGTAAAAGATTTATAAAGAAGGATGTGCTGTAAGAATGTGTGTTTGGCCACACACGATTCACAAAGTTTTACGAGTCAGGAGGATAACATCATTAATTTGGGAAATTTACTTAAGCATTAATCTCAGCAGTTTAATAGGTCTCAAAAGTGTTGCATATAATTATATTTATAGAAGCATCTTTTTAACAAGTAGGTAGAACAAATGGTGCAATGGGATGCGGCACAATGTAAATCAAAGCTGTCTGTGTCATTAATCAAAACATATACATGAACAGTGCACACAGTATAAATGCTGTGCATCACTGTAGCTGGAAAATACACATGCCAGGCCAAGTCTGTTTATACTGTTCAGCAAACACTGATTTTTACTCCTGAATGTACACAGAGCTTCATTCATCAAGTCCCAGGTGCAAGTAAGAGAGGGTGTGAGGACATGATATATTTCTTCCACGTTGAACAATACGCAAGAACAGCGTGTGTCACCTTGGACTCGGACCCAGTGGTTTTTTCCATCCTCTCCAGCGAGACTGCTAGCCAAGCAGGTGTACAGACCTGCATCCTCGACCTTTAAAGAGACGACATTAATCAACTTGAGTGGTTCTTCAATGACAATGCAGAATTTGCCAGGATCGATGCTGTAAAAACTTCAGTTCAGTGTAAACACAACAGGTATTCACCTTCAACTTTCAGTGGTTTGGCCATCTAAACATTGAGTACACAGACAAAAACTTCATGCGAGGTATTTTTGGGTTTGTATTAAAAGACTGGACATATTAAAGCTGCAACAGGCCGATTGAGTGCTTATTTGGTTTAGTGACGTCTTTCCAAAAATCTCAGGAAATTGCATTCTCCTTGGATGTTTGGACTGTTAGCGGAGAGTACATTCAGAGCTCCTGTATGCATCTTCACAACTGCAGCTTAAAAACTGCAGAATTATCAGATATTGTCTGTTCATAATTTACCTGGACTTTGCTAATTCTGACAAAGTGTCCATCCTGCTGAACAATGTCTGTTCCTCCCAAGGGGCGACCATCTTTGAGCCAGCTGAGGGTGGGAGGTGGGTTTCCCACAGCGGAGCACTCCAGCTCCAGTGGACTGTTTACTGCTATGGTCAGCTCTTCTGGAGAGCTGGAGCTGGAAATCTTTGGAGGCTCTGGATTAGAAAAGCAGAGTGTTTTGGCTCAAGAAGTTTACTCAATGACTTTCACTTGTATAACTTAAATAAATTAAACAGATTGGTGTTTGGGATTACCGAGCACAGTGAGGTTAAAGCTCTTTGTGCTGCTCCCAGCCTGGTTACTGGCGACACAGCTGTAGAGGCCTGCATCTGAAGTCATTACATCAGGCAGCTGCAGTCGTGTCTCCTGTCCATCCAGCAGCAGGTTGCGGTGAAGGGACAGGGGCTGGCCGTCCTTCATCCAAGTCAGTGTTGGAGGGGGAACGCCACGCGCTTCACAGGTTAATGTCACCAAGGATCCCTGGACTACTGTAACAGGCTCCACTGGTTCAATATGATCCACTCCAGGGGGCACTGTGGACCATAAATACACCTGTATGAAACCCTTCTAAAATGCTATATATCAGTTGAAGGGGAAATCAGTGGGTGGTATGTTATGATTGTACCTTGGACCTGGACATCATAACTGAGCTCGGCAAGACCGGCTGGACTGCGCGCCACACATGTGTACATTCCAGAGTCAGACAGCTGCGCAGGAGAAATCCTTTTTCATAAAGAAAGGGTAAACTTAGCATTAGCTCACTTCACCATGATCATTTTTGTATTCAGCTTTCTCAATCTAAACTGACCTCAGCACGGAGTCACCAGATAGGAGGCGTGTACGAGGAGACAGAAGCAGAGGACGTCCGTTCTTCAGCCAGCTTATCTGAGGTGGAGGATTTCCTGCCGCCTGACACTCCGAGAGTCACAACACTGTCCTGTGTGACCTGCACCTCTCTGGGGACAGTGGTCTCACCAGAGATAGATGGTGGGACTGTGACAAAGTCAAATCACTGAGAAACTTCAGCACTGACACAGATGACACAAATGAAATGTTTAAACTAACCTTGTACAAAGAGGGTGTAGATTTTGCTCTCTTGTCCAGCCGGGCTGACAGCCAAACAGGTGTATGTCCCAGAATCCTTAGGACTCATCCTCAGTAATGTGAGTGTGCTGCCATCAGGGGTCACACTGCCAGGTTACAAATACACATTATGTTTTCACATTAACGCGATGTATTACTTTCTCCATTATCCTGTTTAAACCAGCATCTATTATGTGTCCACCCCACCCCTGAACCTCAGTATTACTTTCCCATCATCATTATCATCATTGTCCCACGACTTTCTCACAGTCAAACACACACACACACACTTTGCTTTCTGGCTAATGCAGTCGCAATGACCACATGAGCTGCTGAACAGCTGTAAAACAGCTGCTGTTACTGTTCCCCATGATGAAATTAGGCAAAGACAACTGCATTTGTCTGTCCACACCTCGCTCCTTCATGCACATTATCTTTAACAATGACAATTAATATTTTATTTTCCAAACCTTAATGGAGTGGTGTTGATTGATTCTTGCGCTGCTTGTAAAACAAATTCAGCAGCTTTGAATGAGAAAAATGTTCTGCACATCATCGTCATTACTGTTACTATCATCGTGTGTGCACACAGGCAGTAAAAAGGGAAAGTGAATGTCTTACGCGATGTGACGGGTGTCTGAACGCTCTAAAGTCACTCCGTCTTTCAGCCAGCTGAGGCGTGGTGTGGGGATTCCAGATGCTCTGCACTCCAGAGTCAGCTCTTCTCCCATGGGTGCACTCACGTCAGATGGATGTTCAGACTCCAGAATGGTAGGCGATACTGAGTAGGACAAAGGTTACTGCTAAATGCCACTGAAAATTACCCATTTTATGAGTATGAGTGAGTGTCATTTTGCTCAGATGTCTAGCTCTTAAGGGCTCTTTACCCTGCACTGTGAGTGTGTAGTCTTTCTGCGTTTGTCCCTCGCTGTTCTTGGCCACACAGGTGTATGTCCCAGCATGAGACAGAGTGAGAGGACCCAGTTCCAGTCTGTTCCCTCGAATGGACCACTGCCACTGCAGACTGGTCTCTGGACAGCAAACACATATACTTAAATTAGGCTTCACACATGAGAAGCGCATGCAATTCTAATTCCCCTATCATTGCCTCCCTCTTACCAATAGGAGTTCCATCCTTGAGCCAGGTGATGCTAGGCACAGGGACCCCTGAAGCCTCACACAGCAGGGCCACATGTGAGCCGAGGGTGTAGTTTAGGGACTCCCGGACAGGCCCATCCAGGACAGGTGGAACTGTGGAATCATATTATTAGAATTACACAACTTTATTTTGGAGACAGTTGTTTAAAGTGTTACTTTGAGAACATAGCAGGTATTCTCACCATGAACTGTCAGTCTGAAAGTCCTGTCCACCTGTCCAGCCACGTTAGATACTTTGCAAGTGTAGGTGCCTCCATCTGTCACCTAGGAACCATAAAAGAAGGCCGCAGCGGTGAGGGATGGTGTATTTTGAGCGCAGGCTGGAGGCAAAAAAGGCTCCTTCCTGGTTTTCAAGCTGGCGCATGAGTTCTGAATCATGTAAATTAACTTTGAGTACACCCGAAAGGTAAGCACTGCTGATCTTGTCACATACGCAGCCATGTCTCCAGTTTGTCTTAGTTAGTCTTCCAGTCTGTATGTTATGGCATGAATGTGTGAAAATTAAATATGGATACTTTAGACATTTAATATGTTAGCATGTTAACACTGGTAATCAGTTTGAGTCCTGTCAAAAGACACTTTGACACTTTATTTTTGTTTTGCTTGTAGCCTCAAACACGAACGTTTCCTAACCTGAACTCCTATGATCTCCAGCTGGTGACGATCCATCTTCAGTCCATTCCCTGCAGCTAATTGCAGCCCATTCTTGTACCATGTGACCTCAGGCTCAGGAACACCACGAGCTTCGCATCTCAGGGTGACTGAGGAGCCAACTTGCGGGGTGACTACGTCTGACTCGGCGTTTCGATGGGGCTTCAGGGTGGGCAGGACTGATGGTTTGCAGATACAGAGAGGGCATGATCTCACTTTGATTCATTCCGAACTGGTATGATTCACTCCTGAACTCTCCTCAGTCCCAGCTGGCTTGCAGTAAACAGATTTTTTTTTGCCTGGACAATGTTTTGAGATTTGATCATCTGTATATGTAGCTGAATTGTGCAGATGGGTCACCATGTGTTTGCTCACCATAAACACTGAGGAGTATGCTCTTCTGGTCCTGGCCTGCTGAGTTGGTGGCTGTGCATACATATTGCCCTGCATCTTCCAGTCTCGCCCGGGGCAACTGTAGCATCTGGCCGCCTATAAAATGTAATATGTGTGCCATTATTAGATTTAAACAAAGGAAATGCTCCTGACATAAGAATTATGTGGGTATTGCAGGTGGCCGACATCTGACCTGGCAGAATGTGGATGCCGGTGCTGAAGTGGAGCACCTGTCCGTCTCTGGTCCAGGTGATTTCTGGAGGAGGGTACGCTTGGACATCACACAGCAATGACACCATGTGGCCCTCGATCACACTAGCCTCCTCCTCTTTACGGCCAATTACTCTAGGAGGCACTGAAAGACAAAACAGCAGTTGTGTTGAACACGTAGGTGTTGAGTCACATGTCTGTCTTCATAAAAGAGCATCTAATAACATCCATTTATAAAAGACCTGAAACACATATATTGGTCCTTCTGATTACATGGGAAATTGAACATACAGAGGTAGACTTTGGGTTCTGAACTTTTTTTTACCTTGCACTGTCAGACTGAAGAGCTTCTCAACTGTGCCAACCTTGTTCTCAGCTACACACAAATACCCAGCCATGTCTGAAACCTGGACACTGAGGAGCTGAAAGATGGGATTGAAGATGGGAAGTGTTATTCCCCAATAAAACATGTCATAGTTGGATCTGTGTGCACCCTGGTATTTGTCTAAAAGTCAACATTGAATAACCTGGAGCTGAGTCCCATCCTCACTGATGTGGTGCTGTGAGTCTTTGCGCACCGGCTGCCCATCTCTCAGCCAGGAGATGCTTGGAGCAGGGTGTCCAGTCACATCACAGTGGAGGACCACAGTACTGTTGACCACTGCTCCCATTTCCTCCATAAACTCCTCTGATGCTCCCAAGATCACAGGAGGGACTGAGGAGGTAAACACAGTGAACATCCACTTCAGAAATGATGCTGTATCATTTCCAAATACATTTTATTACATACATTTTAATTACAACTGAAGTATACATGTGCTTGCTTACCTAGGATCTCCAGTTCAAAGTGCATGCGGTCCTCTCCAGCCTCATTAACAGCCTGACATGTATACTTTCCAGCATCTTCTTTCTGCACTCGGCCGATTTGTAGCACCTGTCCACCTGAATGCATATGAAGCCCCAGTCATACATAGCAACCACACTACTGATTTTAACTGAGATCTCACAGGAAGGAGGTTCCTCTGACCTGGACGTAGTACCACTCCATCGGCAGAGGTGAGTTTTCGTCCATCCTTGTACCAGCTGAGCTTGGGTGGGGGGATGGCATTACTCTCACAGGACAGGCTGATTGGATGGCCCAGCACTACCTCCCGCTTCTCTACCATGTCCTCATTTTCATCATCCTCGTGTCCCAGACCCCAGGCTGCTTCTCTGTTATTCACCCGGTGAAAGATCGGAGGAACTAGCAAGACAGGAGCATGTTTGTGTCAGGTCACTTTCTATTAATTAAACAAGATTTTTTACACCTAAAATCTTAATCGTATAAAATCTGCTAAACCCAATCACGATACTAAGGAGAAATACACAGATTTAAACCGAACATACCCTGAATGGTGACACGAAAATCTCTCTTGTCCTCTCCTGCAGAGTTGGTGACCACACATGTGTACTGGCCCTCATGGGACAGCATGGCATTCTCTATGAGGAGGTAGTGGCCACTCTCCTTAATGCCAGCATGGAAGTTTCCAGTCAGCAACTAAAAACAAAGAAAATGCACAAAGAAATATTGCTCCTAACTATCTGTGAGAACTCCATTTCTTTATTTAATTAAACAGGAAATTCACTGTTTGTACACATCTAAGTCTGTTTACAGGTGAGAACTACTGCATTTTTGATAAACTAAATATAAAACAGAATAAAATAAAATAAAATCGGGAAAGTCTCTCCTATAAAAGTATGTTTTATGAAGGGACTTAAAAAAGTTAACTGAGTCAGCTGCCCTGATTTCCTCAGGCAGGCTGTTCCAGAGCCTCGGGGCCCTGACTGCAAACGCTCTGTCCCCTTTAGTTTTCATTAGAGACTCTGGAACAGACAACGGACCTCTGCCTGAGGATGTCAAGGTACGTGCTGGTGCGTATGGGACTAAAAGGTCAGATATATAACAGGGTGAGAGGCCATGAAGAGCTTTTAAAGTCATCAATAAAACTTTAAAGTCAATTTCCAAACATACTGGGAGCCAGTGTAATGAAGCTAACACAGGTGTGAAGGGATCATATTTCTTTGTTCTGGTAAAAAGCCTGGCAGCTCAGTTCTGGACAGTCTGGAGTCAATCAATAGATTTTTGGGTCAAGCAAGTAAAAAGGCTGTAATCCAGGCGTAATGAGGTGAAGGCGTGTAAAATGGTCTCAGTGTCATTAAAAGTTCAAATAGATCGTATATTTGATATATTTCTAAGCTGGTAAAAATGTGTTTGCACAAGCTTTTTGGTGTGCTGCTCAAAACTTAAATTACTGTCAAACCAGACACCAAGATTTTTAGCGACAGGCCTGACATGATCCACTAGGGAACCAGCAGATGGCAGTATTTGCTTTGCCATTTGCTGGGGCGTAATGACCAGATGATCTCTGTTATGTCTGAGTTCAGCAGGAGGAAATTATTTGACATCCAATTTTTGACATCCACATAATCCTCATCCAGTTTCTGCTGCCCCCTTACTGGAAGCCCTGCAGAACATGCACGCAAGCAGTATAGGCTGCGTGGTTGCTATAATTAAATAACTTACTCATTGCACAAAATGTGGGGAGTGGAGGTGGCTTGTCAAAGAGGACATCAGTTGTTTTGAATTTGTTGCAGTTCAAACTGGCTGCCAGTAGAGGCTGAACTTGTTCCATTAAAATCCCCTCAAATGTACTTGGATGTTGGTGGTAGCACATAGCTTGTAAGGATGACACACTCACCTGTCCATCTTTGAACCAATGAACCTCGGGCTCAGGGAAACCTTTGGTCAGGCAGGAGAGAGTTAAACTCCCATTGATACGCACTTTCTCTTCCTGACCACCAAACATTAAGGATGTAGAGTCGCCCTCTATCTGTGGTGGGACTGATGGGAGGAAAAAACAGATGTATCATTCAAAGTTCTGTTTCAGACACATTAATATTTATGTGGTTAAGATGCCTCTTACCCAGGACACTCAGAGAATAATGTTTGATTGCAGTGCCGGCTGGGTTTGTGGCCCTGCAGGTGTAGAGGCCATTGCTGTCTCCCTGTGCAGAGCCCAGTCGCAGCGCCTGTCCGCCACGGGTGTA
Organism: Lepomis macrochirus; assembly: GCA_024633595.2. Classification (NCBI taxonomy): domain Eukaryota; kingdom Metazoa; phylum Chordata; class Actinopteri; order Centrarchiformes; family Centrarchidae; genus Lepomis; species Lepomis macrochirus. The sequence continues at coordinate 29,761,364 of JALXJV020000005.1, forward strand.
TGTCAGTTGGGGACTGGACACGATGGGCTGGTTGTCCTTTAACCAGGTGATACTGGGTGCGGGTGAGCCCTCAACATCACAGGGGAGGACTGTGGGGAAACCCAGCACCACTGACACCTCAGAGGTCTCATTAGGGCCCCTGATGGTGGGGGGAGCTGGAGACAAAGACCCACAATAAACTCATGTTTAACAGCCAGTGAGAATTTTTACTGGCCCATACCACAGAATTAATAGATCCTCAGGGGGTTGACCTGTTTTGTACAGGAGACCCTCTAAAACACAAATGCAGTGTGCAATTTGGCCAATTACAGCACATGCTCTTTAGATGAAATCCCCAGCGCCCCGCATAAAGAGAATTCAGTATGTGCTCACAGACCAGGCAGTGTGGTGTAAGTCAAATCATCTAACTGCAGCGGCTAGGTCTTCACAATAATTAAATATTATGTTCGGTTTCTTAAAACAACTCACAGCTAGCACAGCATGTTTGGACAGCCTTTAATTGACTTTGTTTCTTTTCTTAATTTGTGTAGAAAGAAAATAAACATAATTTATGGTATGTGTCTTAGAGAGTAGAAACCTTGCACTGTGAGTCTGAACTGGCGCATCTGAGTTCCTGCGTTGTTACTGGCGAGACACTGGTAAAGCCCCTGGTCCCTCAGTCTTACTGACTTCACCTTCAACACCTGGCCATCTTCCAGAAACTCCACATGGGGGTCTCCATCACGGGACAGAACCCTGTAGAGCGGAAGGAAAGGTGGAGCAAATCAACACTAAGGGTGCTGCACCATGCGCGTGGCGCTGAAGTCACAACAAACTGTTAGAGTGGTGCTTACTCTCCATCGCGGCTCCATTCTACTCTGGGTGCTGGTCGTCCGCTGACTCGACACTGAAACTCCACCTCCTGGCCCAGTACCACAGTTAACTCCTGCAGTCGGGATGTTCCTGAGATCACTGGAGGAGCTGTAATGGTGTACACACACACACACACACACACACACACACCAGAAATACACTGGTTAGTTCAAATAGTTTATGAGATCAATCTAAATGCTGAATGAGGTAATGATCACTACAAATTTAAAGTCATGGTTAAAGGTTAGTGGGTTTTTTTTAGGTGGTAACAACCTTTGGGTGTATGCTACATTATGTGGAGTATTAAAGTTCAATTATAACATAACAGGATATATTAAAAATAACAGTTTTTTGGGTGATCAGACTGTTGTTGCAGGAGACTCTTATACAATACTAAATACCAGTATGACAGCTGGTTTATGAGCTCACCTTGCACTACAATGTGATATTCTCTCCGGGCCTCTCCAGCTGAGTTTTGTGCTGTGCAGCCAAATGTTCCTGCATGTTCTGGCTGAATTCTGTAGATTCTAAGCAGCCTGTTCCCATTCTGCAGATACACCCCGGGACTGTCCACCTGGACGTACAGAAATCAGTTAAGCGCATCTTTAGTCTTTAATTGTAATTTGAACAAAGACCACATGGTGGCATTGTACAGTTAGACATCAGCAAGACCCGAATATTAACATGCAGCCCACATTTTACATTTACTGTAAATGGGAAATCAAGGTGAAAAACTCACAGGATGACCATCTTTAGTCCAGGTTATTGTTGGGGAGGGGATCCCAAAGGCATCGCAGCCCAGAGTGAGAGGCTGTTTCAAGGTGACAGTGAGGTTCTTTGGCTGGCCGTCATCTTGGATCTCTGGAGGAACTGAAGAAGTGCAAAAGAAAAAGGGAAGATTTGTGTTTACACTATGTTTCAGTTCAGTTTGAGGTGTTTTGTTAGAAGGAAGAATAATGAGGCGAACTGAATTCTCACCGTTTACTTTCAGCCTGGTCTTTCTCTCCACAGAGCCTGCTTCATTGGTTGCCACACATTTGAAGTCCCCGCTGTGGCTGGCAGACGATGTGCTAATTATGAGAGCTCCATCCCTCGCCACAGAAAACTCTGATTGTTCAGGGTGTATCTCAAGGCCATTCTTGAACCAGCGTACTCTGGGTTGAGGTGAACCTGCAGGTGTGGGGACAAGAAAACACTGAGCTTTATTGATCACGGCTGGCAGAAAGAAAAGTTACTTCTATCTCTCTGACTCTCTACAGGAGAACTGAATGGGCAAGCAGCCCAGACTAGAAAAAGACAGCTCTACATTTATCTGTCAGACAGTGGGACAGCAGGGGAGACCATGCCAAAATGGTTAGAGTCCTTGTAGCCTGCAAGCTTAAGATTTCAAGGTCAGAGTCACATAAAAAAGTAAGACATGGTATGCTGGAGAGATGTAAGATGTATGTTTTAAAATTATCTCATCAAGATTTATTACCATACACTGGTGAGAGTCTTCAGCAGTGAGAATAGGAGTGGTTTAACAAGCAGTTTAAAGGCACTGGCGAACACAGGCAAGAGCCTGAAACAGGTGTGTTCTGTGGATTGCTGGGAGGAAAAGAGCTGGAAATGTTCAAGAGGAGAAAGGACGGCCAGGACAAGGACAGACCTGCAAGTCTTCGTGAAAGAGCAGTGCAGTTGGGCGATCTCAGTGCCACGGCTCGGTCTATTTACAGAGGTGTTACATGTACAAACACCACAGACGAGGGAGGGAAATCAAACACGGCGCCCTTCCTCAATCCAAAAAAATACTAACTACAGAAGACGCAGCACAAGCAGAGGTGATGTTATCGTTGCTTCTATGAACAGGTGTTTACAGTTAAAGGGCTCTGAAGCAAATTCATTATCTCATTGCTGCGAGGAAATGCATACAGATGTTCTGTTTTAGATGTTAACAGATCTCATTAGTATACTTTGAATTTATTTGCTGGGGCTGACGAAGTTGAGATTATCTCTTCCATGTGTTTCTTAAATAATTACCTCTACCAAATGAAATGCGCTTGTTGGTGAATTAATAATACCTTCTGGCAGAGAGTGCGCTTTATCTTCCTCAAAGAGACAGATCTCAAGAGAACAATGGGGGGGATCATTGCTTCCTGCTGCTGGCTGCCTCTCTAGGGTGTCTCAAGAGCATCAAGCATTTCTATGTGAGCCCTCTGAGGACTGCCTAACTGCCTGCCTACCAGTATGACTTGGTCGGAACAAGGGCTAGTGTGGTTTCATCTTCCTCTTCCTGTGCTTCACGGTGCACCTCAGACATCTTTGTCCTTCATCTACCAGCAGCCTGTAATTAGGATTCCTCTCCCAGCAGGCCCCAACGCAGAGGAAAGCAGATGTGGCTGACTGAGGCAGCAGGCAGACTGATGTTCCAGCTGTTGCGCCACATTAGACACAGTCCTCACCTTCGCTCACCAAGCTGGTTACCATGGTACAGGTCCACACAAACAATACCTGTTTGCACTGGCTGTCAGAGGGTAAGTATTCATCAGTAGGTCTGTAGACATACACAGAAACTGTGTCCTGATAAAATAGCAAGCTCCCCACATCCCTCCAGAATGTAACCTTGTTCGCACGGAGATGCTAAAATATATAGACAACAGCGTGACTCTGGGTGCTCTGATAAACAGAAGCTCTGCCTTTTAAGATGGCAAGGATTGTTTTTAAAGTTTTGACAACTGAAAGTCTACAGTGACAGCGAAAGATTCCTTTGATGGTGCACAAACACATATCTGTCCTACATTTAAAGTGGAATTTTCTCTTCATGAAACAAACGAAGCAGACACATCCATTTTAGGTTCGAAAAACTTTTTTCAAACCCAGTAAATTGTGTCTCTTCTAAACTCCAGGTTCAAAGGCTGACTCATCTATGAATCATTTCATACCTTTAGCAGGACAAGGGATGATGACCTTGCTGTGTGCTACTTTCTCCATGATGGCATCTCCAGGTTCTGCAAAGGACGGGGCCTCTGTGAGGACAGAAAAACATGTTGAGTGCTGGTTCAAAGTGCAAGGGCAGCTGATGCAGTGAATATTTGTCAGATTTATTAACAGAGGTTCCAGTGTAGGTAAATACATAAGGAAGAAGAAGGACATCAGAGGCACTGCTGTTTGTGTAAGATTAGACACAGCAGTGTCATCTCACAGGTGCCTCTGGCCATCAGGGCCAGAGAGTACCTACATCAACATATAACACCTACAGCTAGTCTGACCTGTTATTAATAATTATATTTAATCGGGTAGTCTCATTGAGATCCAGATCTCTTTTTCTGGAGAGACCTGAAAACAAAGAACAGACAACCACACAACCAGCACAGGAAAACATACAAAGCCAGGCAACCAATAATAAAGTGGCAAATAGAATTACAAGAGCAATAAAAATATCAGATAGTGAGGCTTTAAAATCTACAAGGGGAATGAAAAAAATCTAACCGCAGTGCAGTTTTGAGTTTATAGGTACACATATACTGCATCTTCGGGTAGGAATATCAGGAAAGCCTCATAGGCAGACTTAGAGTGGGACCAGGGGCATATAAATATATAATTTGATGAAAAAAGCATTGATTACTTATTGAATAAGTTGATAGAGGTGCAAAGGACTGCTTAATGGGCCAGTATAATGTGCCAGAAGTGTTGATTGTCAAATAGCTTCAGCTTCCCCCTACACCTTCCGAGTTGGGAAGGCCCGGAAAAACATCGCCTGGAAACATGGCCATTCAGAACAAGTATAAACACTTTCAGTGTCTGACATAGCTGGACAACACATCGTACAGACCATTTGTTTTTTAGTATAACCAGTATAACTTATGCTCTTGCAGCATGGTGCTACTGTACCTCAAGAGAATGCACTTCTAAAGACAGGGAGAGCCTAAAAGTGGGACACTGTCAGTGTATATAAATGTCATCACCAGTACTAGGAAAGGGTTATTTAAATAGATTTGACAATGCAAGAATAATTCACAATATACCGGATATACTGCAGAATATTGTTTTGTTAATAATTGCTTGTTCTGAAAGTGCACAAGGGCTTGAAGAACTGAACTGCAGATATTCACCAAGAATCTCTAGCTTGATCTCCAAGGTCTCCTGTCCAGCGCTGTTTCTGGCCACACACTGGTAAGTGCCCTGGTCAGTGAGGCTGACCTGCTGGATCCTGAGGGGCGTAGTGTTCTTGAACCCAACAGGAAGTCCATTGTGAAACCAACTGACCTCAGGGCTTGGCTCTCCCTGGACCACGCATGGCAGAGTCACTGTTTGGCCAATCAGGGCTTTCAGAAGGGAAGGTGCTGGCTGAATTCTGGGCTTGGCTGAGGACAAAAACAAATATCCTAAATGCATGTCTCACCATATCTGTTACACACCTATTGATTTACATATCTCACATATTTTACGTATGTTAGAGGTGGCATATTCACATTTCTATCAACCTAACAGCATTTTGAAAATGTTTTATGGTTTCTAAGAAGTTAAGCTTTCTAAGTAAGCCCCTCAGAGTTACCTTGAATGTGTAAATTGTAGCTTAGGGACACGTTGCCTGCTGGGTTTTCTGCAGTGCAGGTGTAAAGTTTACTATCAATCAGGCGCACATCAGTGATCCTCAGAGAGCCTGAAGGCAATATGGTGAACCTGGGGAATGATTAGGGGTCAAGGGCAAAGAGACGGAGAAAACACAACACTTTGTGAGTCACTGAAGATCTACAGCTGCTGTGTTTTGGGAGAAGAGGTATTCCTGTTTTGAAGCAATATGTTCCTCAAGTGTTCTTTTTACATGTTTGGAGAATGCATACATCTATTTGAGCACATTAGTAGTAAAATATTTATAGAACTGCACGACAGTATGTATGTCACAAATGTATATTTTGATATCAGCCTTGATAGTTGTGTCTGTGAGGACAAATTTCAAGATGCAGTTTTGCTTCTGTTTCTAATAATAGTAGATGAGAAGACTTACAGTTCCTGTAAACAGAGTCAGACAGTGAATTCCGTGGTTCATCAGTGTGTATAATAATTAGATAATATGTACAGAATTTGCGCAATTAGTCAAATGAATGGGGCATAATACTACATTGTCCATTGTATAGTATTTTCTTCACTTTGAAAATTATCTGCCGGGATCTAAATACAAAACAAAGCAGGAGAGAAGGTGAAACCGATACAGAGTTGAAATACACAGTAAAGCTGTGGATGATGTCTTCATCTGTGATAGATTACAGTTAGGAATAACAAAGCACTAAGTGGACGCTGGAGCTTAGCCAGGACTAGTAATCTCCCTAGCTCCCTATTTGTTACTTACACAATTATTATTGTTCAGGGTAATCACAGTGTAAAAGGGTAGCCAAAGTTTGACCTGATGACATCGCCATGAGCTCGCAAAAATCACTGCATTTATTGCAGTTGGGAACAGTAACGTGTGGAGCAGCTCTTGCATATTTATGACTAAGGGTCAGGAAATACAGATCATTTGAAAATCTAAAGGCTGGCCTTATGGTGGCGCTAAATGGAAAGTCACGCATGTCTCCGTTATCAATATGTTTCATCCTGAGAACAACCACATGGAGAGCAAAGTTTATGCCAAACCAGCCATTCCTTTATAGTGAACAAGTGGACAGATGGAGGCAATCACATACACGACCCTCCACTCCAAAAACATGATTTACAGCAAAAACAAAAGTCGCAGTTAAATGTAGGTTAAAAGTACTTAAATGTAGGCCAGCGACTTTAAAGGGTTGTGTGGTAACCTGAATTGCACCAGAAGCTTTCCAGCTGTATAAATGCATAATATGTAGAAATGTAAACACACCTCTGTGATTTATCTTAGATAAGTGTATCTGCTAAGCAACTGAATTATAATAATAACAGGTTCATGTAAGTGGAAATTAGCTTGAAGCACAAAGAGCTCGCTCTTTCAGCTGCACATATGGTGTGATGTCGCTCACCCGCCTCCCCAGCCTTAGGAGAGGCAGCAACATCTAACACCGGAACCAAACGACGGCCTCTGCAGTGGTCAATCTATGGTTTTATACAGTCTATAATCTGTGCTCAGACTGCAGCGCTGCAATGTCTCAGTGAAAGCTGACACAAGCTCAAGCACACAAGACAATAACCACCCCTCTCACCCATCCATCACTCCCCACATCGCTGTCGAGTCCTCTGTGTACACATTCTGACACAAAGACTAACTGGGACAAATTGGCCTCATCAGGATTACATCTAGAGTGAACAGATCCACTGAATGTTCAGTAGCTCGGTGTCTTGTCCCACCCCCCTTTTGTCTTTTTGCTAGCACTAGCCCATTTCGTGGCTAAGGCAGAATCTTACCACCCACTGATTTTAGTTATTTCAACAATCAGCACCCCCTGGTCGTTTCCTCTGACCCACAGAGTGGAGCTGGAGCCAATGAATCTCCCTCTTTCACAGCGTGCTTGTTTCCGCAGGTCCTACATATGCAAAGCACTGGCTAACGTGGGGGTTGTTCACAGAGATGTGTTATTCTCATCAGACAGGACTAGTAAAGAGTCAGCATGTTGTTTTACTGCTAAAGCACCCCAGGGGATCCAAACATCAGGCAGACAGGGCTTGTATCTCTTCCTCTGTCAGTTCGTTTTCCTCCCTTCTTCCTGGCACCCCCACCCCCCCACTATACCCCCTATCTTTTCCTTCTTCCTGGCCCCACACAACTCATATGCTGTATCTGAGTCACCGCAGCTTTCAACCCACTCTGCCATTCTTCTATCTACCCAAAACCATTCTGTCTGGTGTCTGGCCTGAAAAGTCTGCCTGTCATCTATCCAGTCTGTGTCGCGAGTCAGTCAGCCTGTCTGCACCCAGAGTGACCACACATGAAAGCCAGGAATCAGCGAACCATGTGGGACCAGATGTTCCTCCTCAGTTTAGCCAACAAGTGAAGCCCCCACACCGCTCTCTGGCAGACTGTTGCCGCCTCTGCTTAGCTGCCCTTCAAAAGGCATCACTAAATGAACTCCTTTTTACATTAGCAGCAGCTTTGAGTAGCAGCCAGCTTCAGTCAGAGTTTCTCGTAAAAGCAGAGTCCGATATTAGCTAAGTCACACATCTGGTATGGTGAAAACCTTTTTTTCTTTTGTTACAAATTTTACTGCACCATTGCCAGAGTAAGGTAAGACTTTCTCTTACCCAGCTGTGATGGGGGGGATGGGATGCCCATTTCTGCTCCATGTGACTAGTGGAGAGGGACTCCCCTGGGCCTCACATGGGAGAACAACCTCTGTCCCCACCTCTGCAGCCATCTCCACTATGTTGTCATGGCCACTCACACCCATTATCTTAGGCATGGCTGGAGAAGAGGGGGGAGAAGATGTAAGAATACCATGTAGGCTATGTTCCACCTGCTTTGTATCTCTCAACAGGAAGTCATGCTGTCAAACAATATACAGTCTGCAGACAGAAGTCAGCCTTTGTTAAATCAAACATTGCTATGTTTGGGTGACTGTGGTTCATGATTTATTTCCTTACTGTTGACACTGAGCTGGATCTCTCGGCTAGCGTAGCCCACAGGACTGGTGGCAGTGCAGATGTAGATGCCTGCATCTTCAGTGGTGGGGTGGGGTATGTGGAGATATCCATCAGGGTCAGACTGAAGAGAGGAGCGGTCCCTGGGCAGAGGCTGCCTTCCCTGGAGGAATAAAAAACATAAGGGCAGACAGAATATACTGTAGATAAAAGCTGTTCGCACAACAGCAGAGGGAAACTAAGCTTAGTGTAAGGTTTATAGGCCAACCTTTGATGTCTAATGTAATTACAGAGCAACCTTTTAACTCACTCTATCCCCACTACATGCACACAGAAATGCAGCCTGCTGCACAAACAGTTACTTTGAACATAAAATTGCTTTTACAGATTCACTTTTATCTGACAAGAAGAGAAATTTACTTGACTCTAGAGTACTACTCTAAAAATGTTTGGGAATAAGCAAGGAAAAAAAAATCTGGCTCAGATCAACAATATGTAGGAAACAACAGCATGTCGACCTCACTCAGTAATGCTGACTATGTAATGTGTGACGGGTGTTTACTCTGGCATGATTTACAACTGTTAATTTCTTCATGGGAAAGGTCACATCACTGCTTTAATGCTTACAGCGACTAAATTCATTCCATAACTCACATTTAGTGATAATGTTAGGTGAAAAGGTTCATGTTTTGCATTCTGGGTGGATAAAGCGTGCTGACTTTGCGCAGGTTCAGCCTGGCTGCATGTAACCTTTGAGGTTTTCATGATATGCTTTACGTGTTATACTGGAAGGTGCTGAAAGAAAGGTTTTAAATAGATTCCTAAGGTACAATAAAACCCTAAGTGATTTCTCACTGTCAATCAGCAATGTGGCAAAGTTGCCATGGTTACATCCCTCCTAATCAGGTTAATCAAATCTTGATTGCACTGCAAACTGTGACTGTTGGTGGTGTTTCTAGAGTCTGAAAAATCAGAGAAAAATTGGGCCAGAAGGAGAAATGTAATAAATAAAATGTAAATGTAAACTTATGTAAATATGATGAAAATGACAACTATTATCATCACTGTCATTGTGCTTGTGTTGATTACATTAATAGCCTACTGATGACTAGTTAGGCTTAAATTTGTGCTCAACAATTAAATAAAAATATAGATTCCCATCACCATTGCAGAACCGGACATTGATCTTTTGTTTGAATGTAACCTGCATGATTTAGCCATTACGTCGACAATAATTTACAGTCTTGTAACTGATGATTCGTTTTAAGATTAATGTATGCCAAGTGTGATTCCCATTAGATAATGATGTGGGAAGAAGAACTAGCCAATTAGTCATGCATGGGCTTGTGGGATTCTGCCAAAGCAAGCATTAAGAAAAGTAGATTTCGACTGCAAGTGTGACATCCTACCTTGGACCAGACAACATTTGGCTTGGGAACTCCGCTGGCCTCGCATGATAGCGTGATGGCTACTCCCTCGTTAGCTATGTAGTGGTACGGACCAGCGTTGATCTCAGGGGGCACTGTGGAAGAAGCAGGCCATAAAACACAGCTGTCTGACTGGCCGTAAAGAAGCGGTATTATCACTGGCCTTAGTCGACCAGCAGTATCAGCGTTCGAGGCATTTCTTCATTACAAACCGATGATGAACCGTAATGCGGCTTGTCTGTCATTACGAACACAATTACCCTTTCATCGGCACGCAGTAAATTAACCCGTTCACTATGATGACAGCAGGTGGTCAACTCATTGATATATTGTGGTTTTCCAAGCTGAGTCAGCACATTGTTGACCTGACTGTCCAAACCATAAGCTATGATTAAAACCTGCCCGTGTCTCTGGCACTGAGAAACTGTATTCAGGAATGGGAACTTAAAAAATGAATCTGGCGTTTTGGGAAATGTCAAATTATTACCTTTTTATGATAAGCGTTAGATGAGAAGACACCATTCTCATGTCTGCACGCTAACGTTAAGCACTAGAGCCAGAAGATGGTTAGCTTAACATTAGCTTCGCATAGAGACTTGAAGCAGGAGGAAAAAGCTAGCCTGGTTTGGTCTCAAGATAAAACAAGAGTAAGGATCTACAGCAATGCCAGCAGCTTTTATCGCTAAATGGAATATCATTCGGGTTCTTGTTGATAAACCAAATCAAATGTATGGTTAACTTTGGACAGACCCAGGCTTGCTATTTCCGCTTGCTTCCAGTCTTAAGCTAAGCTAATTATCATCTGCTGGCTCTCGCTTTATAGTTAGCGTTGGTGAGGTATTGACCTTCTCATCTAACTCAGCAAGAAAGTGAATAACCTTTAAAATGTCTGATTATTCCTTTAACTCTTACTGTGGACCTCCAGGCTGACAGTGATGTTCATGGAGCCTGCTACATTCACGGCAGTGCAGACATATGTCCCAGCATCCTCTGGGATAGCTCTTTCAATGTACAAGCTGCCATCACTCCTCAGGAACATCCTCCCATTCAACTGGACCTATGCCGAGGAAAAACGACTGCTGTCACATGGTAACATAGAGATGATCTATGTAGCATAAGGGTATGTGTTTCAAAGTTAAATATTAGTCTTACAGCTTTTCCATTATGGGACCAGTGTCTTTCTGGAAGAGGTATTCCATCTAACAGCATGCAAGGAATACTCAGGGACTGGCCGATGTCAGTGCTGATGACTGGGGCACCATGAGCCAAGAGAGGGGGCTCTGCAGGAAAATGAAGTGTAAAGACATAAAAACTAAACAACAGCAGGGAAATTTAATGGTATTTTAAGGCCACAGTCAGTTTTGGCGTTGCTGCCATTGTGTCTAAAATATATGGTAGTGCGGAGAGATAAGAGAGCTTAGGCAAACCTACCCAGTCCAGTGACACTAACTCTGGCCTCAGTTTTGATTGTTCCAAACTGGTTCCTGGCCTCGCAGATGTACAGTCCGTCATCATGCAGCCAGACACCTGTAGTCAAACGCACAGTAAACCAGCAATTTCAAATAAACATCTTTAGAAACAAAGTTCAATCTGGGGTAAGCAACATCTCAACACAAACTGAGAAAGAATACAATATGTGTAGATAAAATAATAATATATAATAATAATCTTTACAAAGTTACAAAGTGCTTCAAGTGTAAAGACAATAAAGCACATAAAAACAAAGGAAACTTAAGAGACTAAAATACATGTGTAAAGTAAATATAAAATATATATAAAATAGAATAAAATCAGATCAGGAGAGGCTCTCCTATAAAAGTATGTTTTAACTTAAAGAGTACACTGACTCAGCCAACCTGATTTCCTCAGGCAGGCTGTTCCAGAGCCTTGGGGGCCCTGACTGCAAACGCTTTGTCCCCTTTAGTAAAAAAAAACCATGCTAATAGCAATTAAGTCCTCTACTCAATAAGAAATGGTATTATTGGTTTGACTGTGTTGTAATTAAGAGTTAAAAATAGAAAATAACCGGATTAATGGGTTCGGCTCAGCTGCCAGCCTGCTGACACACATGTCCCACTCAGTAAATTCTCTGGAGATCACAAGTTGAAAGATCAACATATGATTCACTTCTTGTGTTTAGATAGTAAGGCCAGGTTTAAATAGGTAGAGACATTAAGCAGTGGATTTTGTGAATGACACAATATGGATAGACATTTTCCAAAACAACGGCAGGTAAAAAAAAAAAAATAAAGCTATCTTCAACAGATTGAGCTAATTAGGTCAGACAGCAGCCACAAATGGAAACAGTGACAGAAACAGCCCATGCAAATATGTCCGTTCCTCTCCAATATAATATTACACACACTATAAACATTTAGTCTCAGGGGCAAGAAGGATCCCCTTCTGTGGCCAAGATTAGTCTGTAGGCTGAAAGCCCTCATAATTTAAAATTCCCCTTGCTGTGATGAGAATAAAATTTCACAATGAAGGATAAATAAACTGGCAAAAGGACACCTACTCTTGCAGAATGATTACATTGATGTGTTACTTTTACCTTACTGTTTTAAGTAAGCTTTGTACAGACCAGAAGTAGTGCTTTTACATACTACATGGTTTGAGAGCCATCTATATACTGTAACTTTACAGATGGAAACATCATCCCCACCCTCTTAAGAAAATGTTAGCTGAATTTAATATGAAAGGCTGCACCTCTTCTATATATACTCACTCAGTCATGCCATTCAGTGCAAGGCAACCATGAAGCTGTATTAGCCTGCACTGCACACCAAAGCTCTTTGCTGCGATAGTGTTTCACGGATAACTCACTCTGGATTAGAAGATGTCCATTCTCCAGCTGCATTGTTCTACTTTGGCTGTCTGTCCTTTTAAAAATCTGCCTGCCATCCCCTCTGCGCCAGGTTATTGTTGGTTGTGGGAAACCTCGGGCAATGCAGGGGAGGGTGATATTCTCCCCAACGTTCGCAGTCACGTCAACCGGTCCCTCAGAGAACAAAGGGCCCACTGTGAAGGGAAGAGTGAATTTTCCTTTGTGTAAATATTTCAAGAGAAAAATATGCTTTATGTAGAACACTGGAGTGTGGTCTCACCTCCAACCTCCAGACTGACAGTGCCAGCGGAGGTCCCAGCAGAGCTACTGGCCACACAGCTGTACTGTCCAGCGTCGACCTCCTGCACCCCTCTAATGTGCAGGGTGCCACGGTGTACATCCTGCTCAACAAAAGGAGCAGAGCCCACCTCAAGCTCACCTGGAAACACACATAAAACAAGTCCATTGGACTCTTACCGGACCTTTTCCCAGTCACTTTTATGTCCACAGTGTTTTTGACTTTACCTTTGAACCAGTGGACAAGAGGAGGGGGAACACCTGTGGGCTGACACTCCAGAGTGGCATCACCACCAACAGATACAAGTACAACTTGCTGTATCACTGTTATTCTAGGCAGCTCTGGAGGAAAGAAAAGAAAGCTTAACAAGCGGTTCAACTGTGCAACCTTAAATAATTTTTATTTTATAGCAATTGACCAGATTTTCATGTAGTGCTACTATACATATATATATAATATATATGAAATTTTTAGTAAAATAATGCCACTTAAAGTTGCAGAACAGACCTGAGGTAAAAACTAAGCTTACATTTCACACTTACTCTGTACACACAGTAGGAATAGATGCTTTTGGATCAGGCAGACAGCTGAGCTGGAAGGATCAGATTATCTATCTTGCAAGGCTCTTGCTGCCTTGACAGATCAATGTTGTTAAAAATGACATTGAGAGACAAAAGTGTGTATAATACCAGCATGCCTCAGGAAGAGGCTGCCACAGTCCATCAGTGTTTAGCTTTCTGTCAACCATTAACTGACATGCCATGACTGAAACTTCAGGCCTACAACTGTCAGCGCTCACAAAACAAGGAGAGAAATATCCTATTGTTTAAGACAGCGCAGCATGTGGCCACACTCACTTGTGCTCTATGCAGAGCTGGTGAACAATTCAGGCTGGATATCATTCACAGAGTGATTCAAAATGAATGCTCCCGAAGAATAGTCAACAACCCAAAGAACACAAAAAAGTGTCTTGTCTAAAGACTTTAAATGAATGCCAACAGAAATGATTGTGTTTTCACATTTAGCATCCTGACACTCATAGCGATATCTTCACTTACCTGCATAAGTAAGTAACACAGACTGAGAGGCAGTCCCAGCCTCATTGGTTGCCAAACATGTGTAGTTCCCAGCGTCCTCTGGGAGGGCCCCTCTAATCATCAGAACTCCATGTTGGTTGAGACTCAGCCTGTATCATCGACAGAATACAGCTCAGTGATTACATGTGCAGATGTAAAATGGCAAATCATCTCTACCCCTCTCTGCTATTCTGGGGTATCATGAGAGACATTTTTCTTTGAATATGTATTTTATAGAGACATATAAAGTAGTGAGGTTTGGAAACAACATTTTACATCAGTAGATGTAAATCTCTGCAATGATGCAAACAAGATGTGGCAATCGAGCATGTAGTTGAAGTGGAATGTAATGACTCTCAGAGTCCTTTGTGCCGGAGGTGTTGAGTGGGCTGAGAGTTCCCTTACCTCGGCCGATTAGTGAGGAACATGTTTCCATGGCTCCAGAAGAGCTGGGGAGGGGGGGAGCCGGACGCTGTGCAGACGAGGCGGATCTCATCCCCCCGGGAGAAAACCTGGCTCTGGGGATGAACTACCACAGTAGGAGCCTCTACAGTTGGAGTCAAACAGATGCAAAATGCTGACGATTAGTCGGGGTCTTGTCACTGCTGCATGATGTCATATGTAACTTCCCTATCACAAGTTTAACAACTGAAAAGTCCTCATGATGTGGGTTATAAAGCAATTACCAGCCCTCCTTGTCTGACATTGCGACTGGGAGTGTAATGAGGAAAAGTTTCACATTTATTTGGCTATTTTTGAAATTCATTACAAACATCTGACTGCGTACCCACAATAAAAGCCACACTTTTCAACATGCCTCAATTCTGGCTGACAAGAGACATTTTCTGATGAGGAAGTGGCTCAATCTGTGAGGAGGTTAAGCCAATAATGGAAAACAGATGACGGGGGCCTGAGAGGAGCCATGAGGCCCCGGTGTGTTAAGTGTTTAAGCAGATGACCTGCAGGGTATCGTCCTACCGTACCTGGGACGAGAAGCCACACAGTGTTTCTGCTGTCTCCGTGGGTGTTGGTGGCCACGCAGTGGTACTCCCCAGCATCCTGAGTCCGCACCCCGCTGATCTGCAGGGATGAGTCGGACAGCAGCTTCACCCTCCCTGAGCGCGCCAGGATGGTATGGCCAGCTCGGTACCAGGTCAAGTTGTGGCGCATGGAGCCTTCCACCTGGCAAAACAGCACAGCCACACCTCCCACAGTGGAAGTCACATTCACCGCTGGCTTCAGGACCGGAGGAGGTTCTGTCAACCAAAACATCAAACTGGCGTTATCAGCAAGGAACGAACATTGCAGAAATAGTTTACTTTTAATACAAATGTTAGTGCTGGCATGCTTTATGTCATGTTTATCTTTTAGCTATAAATCTAAGTTAAAAAATGTCTGGACCTTATTTCAAAGCCTTGCTCTGGCTGTGATACATGCAGGCAAAATGACTGAAGAGATTGTATGTGCGTGTGGCATACCTCTAACAATCAACTGTGTTAAGGCACGTCCCTGTCCTGCGGTGCTCTGCACTATGCACTCATACAGGCCTTCATCCTCAGCTGACGCATGGGCAATCTCCCATGATGTTATGGCAGAATTCCTGATACAAAGACACACTTGGTTTGTTGGCTGGAATATGACAACAGCAACATGTTTCTATTTTACATCACATTCAATTAGTATATCTGGCACACACACACGCACTGGGAGTAGTGTTACAACAAATCAGCTTCATTTCATCAATCTAATTCAAAGCAGAGCGTCAACACCAAGAAAAAAAGATGCTCAGTTAATTTTTCAAGATGACACAATCGAATATGTAATGTTCACAAAATTGACTGTGCATACTGATTTCTTGACAGATGAGATAATGAAATAAGAGTCAAGAAGCACTAATGCTTTACAGACATGCTCACTGGTAAGAGTGGTGAGTGACCTAATTAGTTTTTTTTGCAGCGAGTAATGGGTGCATGAAGCTGCAGCATCTGGAGGAATCTGAAGGAAGATGAGCCAAATGTTACAGTGATGAACAAATAGAGGAAGGACTCACTGAAAGAACTTCTCCTCTGCCAGTGTAATCCCACTTCTGGTGAATCTTAGCCTGTAGGGAATGTCACTCTCCACTGAGCAGCCAATCACAGCAGGCTGCATGTAGAACCCCTTCACCACATCAGGCATGCTCACAACTGGGGGATCTACACAAGGGAGGGAGAAAGGGTTAAAGGTCACCAGAGAGATTGATGAGGTGTGAGATGCACTGCAGAGTGGCTTTGGTGAAATGTGTCTGTAGGGAGGGGGTTGTCTTGCCTGGAACGATGTTTGTATAGGAGACACTGGACAGCCTCTGGAAGCGGTAGCCCTCCTCGTCTTTGCCCGTCACCCTGATAAAAAAGCTCTGGGAGGGGGTGCGGAACTCCAGGACACTCCACAGTCCTTGCTGGCCAAGGTCAGAGGGCAGAGACACAGGGATCGTGCGCAAGGAGCGGCCTGAGGCTGACATAAGTTCCACGTGACTCAGCTGACCTGGAGGCTTCAGGCCTGTGCATTTCAGCAAAACATGGGCTGGAAGTCCTGAGAGACAAAGAAAGATCGCCACGAGGTCACCTTCTGCACGTGTTTTCATTCAAATAAGACTCAAGAAGCTACCAGAAATATGTCTGGCACCTTTTATTGGCCTCTCTCTGGTGTGGTTGAACTCTGAAACGGGTACACTGGAAAAGCCAGCCCGGAAGTCTATATTGCTGACTCCTGTGACCCTCAGAGTATGGCGCCCACTGCAGCTTGCCTTTAGAAAGAAAGCAATAGCATTCAATTAGCCCATTTTCATAAAATAGTCAGAGAAACACATTTATGGATCATTCACTAGAGCAGTACCTTCAGTTTCCAAGCCCCAGGTCTGGGAAACTTCAGGTTGACGACACGAGCAGAGTTGGGAATGTTCAACAGCTCTTTGAGGCCCTGTTCCACACCAACTACACGACCTATGAAAATAACACAAGAACAGTAACTTCTCAATGTAAAATATGTCTCCCCTTGTTTGGGGGTACATCAAATATAATTATTTAGGAAAAAAGCAGTATCAGTTTGTTGTCTACCAAAGGGATCGATGAGCTCGATTTGTGGTGCTGGTCCGCTGAGTGACACTGTAACCTCTCGAAGGCTGGGGTCAAAGGGCACTTCCCACTTGTTCTCCTGGGCACTGTCATGGTTGGAGGACAGCAGGTGGACCTTCATGGCCTGAACTGTCTCCTCTACCCACTTTAGAACCTGGCAGGAGGAGAACAAATGCCATCACAAAACCATAATAGAGCTAAATGTCACACCAGAGGAGACACATTCATTGGTGGATATGACTGGGACCTGTCAAATCCAAACTGCTACGGATCCCCTCTTAGTTTAGAAAGACTGGTTTAGGACAGGAAGGACACCAGTGTGGCCTTTCCCTGAAAGCCCACACCAACCCTTTCCCTGCCCGACCAGCAGGCTGCTCTTTGTCATCGTATTATTCTTTCATCGCAAAAGTATTCCTGAGAGGGATTTTGCCTGAACAAAGAGAAAGTGAAAGAGCTCAACTGTCAAACTGATAACATACAGTTTTCTGCACTCTCAAGCAAGTATTCCTAGAAGAGTGTCTCTCACAGTAGAAGTCTGTCAGGCAGCAGTCCCCTTCCTGCAACACAGCTTTCATCAATCATAAAAATATTCCCTCAGAATGGAAAGCAGTGGTGGATGTGCGAGGATGTGCCTTTGTTTTAGAAATACACTCAAAGTGTATATTCCACAGTATCAACCTGACGAATATGCAGGATCATTAATAAATAGAAACGGCAGGCTGTTTCCCACTTTTCTGTTGAATCGGCTAAGCTTAAGAAGCCAGATGGGGTCACACAGTGACACATTAGGATTGCAGGAGGCTTTCTTCTGAAATGAGTCATTCCACCACTCAGAGCAAAGTCTAACATGGTACTTGACAGTTTGATTATATATAATGGCAAAAACAATCATTACTTAGACTATAATGTCTTCAGTGATACTCTGTACGGCTATATCTGACAGTATAGAATTACGGTTTTCACAGTTGCTTGACCCTTTAGTTTAATTGCTTGACCTTCTCAGTCTTAATGGTATTGAGCAAGTACATAGTTTTCCTTTTGATTTCTCTAAAATGAAAACAGAAGCAAAAAAACCCATTGATATTTCACAGAGTCCCATTTCAGTGGCCACAATGGACCAAAAGTCCTCTATCTTCCAAATGCTTAACAAGCAACTGCTGTCTAGTATTTGTTTTGACCTCATATAGAGAGGCATTATGGCTGAGCTGCGTCTGCAATGAAACAAACTGAAAACATTTCTTCAGAGGGCCCTTGGAGATGGAGCCAAGGGCAACACATTTTAAGACATTTACCAAAACGAGCAAAAACTGAAACAAGGAAACCTTTGATAATTTAATTATCAGGCCTCCGCTTTTTGTCTATCAGGTCCACTGGGTGCTGACAGCAGCTGGTTCCTCTCGCCGTTTTACAACTGGAAACAGCTGTAATGTCTGCCACATGTGCAGCCATCACCAGCAGAGCAGGAAACTGCTAAGGAGTGACCTACATCTGCCCCAGGATAGTGTCTATTTATCATGTGAGAGAGCAGAGACGAGTGGGCATTACTATGCCCTCAGACGGAAGTGGAGTGCAGAGATCGGACGACTTGCTGTCCGGGCCATGGTAGGTCTGGAGGAGCACGCTGAGTTCTGCAGCCACTCCCTGTCTCAACCACTGGGAATGCATAGGATCTTAAGTCCTGTGAAATTTCATCCGGCGTGTCTCAGTTGAACGGGCTTACAGGGCTGTTACAGGAAGGACCCCCCTCTGCTATTCATAGAACCATGACAGATGGGCCAGAGAAGAAAGGTTAGCTAAGGCTCGGATGATACTGTATTCCCCTCTTTCGTCCAGGTTCATTACCTGCAAAATAAATACGTGGCCATGCTGTGGTTAAGCACAACAGTTTGACTCCAGACCTCCTAGTGGGCAGGGATCAACTTAGTCCTTACCCAGGTTTAAACACCACAACTGCCGACATTTGCAGGAAGATGCCCTGGTGCAAATCAAGGTTATTAGAGCGAATCAGTCCCAGATGGACCCCCTGCTCCTTCTCAGTGGTAGTTTCAACACACCTGCCGAGGTTCTGCCTGTCACAAGTGGCCGGTATTTGAGAGAGGCAACTACAACACAGATGGTGTCTTTGTTTAGCGCGCAACTGAGTTTTCATTTTCTGTCTGACAACCAGTACCAGCCCCTTAACTCATTATTGCATCCGCATAATGAGGAAACCATAAGGGCAATGTTTTAAATTACTTCAAGGCACTTGAGTTGAGTGTATGTCACAGCAGGCATTATCTGGAAGCTAAACATCACAGCCTTCATTCTTGGTCAGCGCTTCTGGCTCCCGAAGTGGGACTTTGAACTAAGGATGCCATGATTACCATGACGAGCACAGATCATGGTCCAAGTTTGACAGAACATTAGCAAGGCTTTCTTGTCCACACTTCTGTTAGCAGATCCTTTCCTCGATCATAACCAGTCAAATATGTGTAGAGTGTAAAGAGGACGATACGTAGAGCTGACAATGAGCTCTTGTGTGAGGACTTGGAGCGAACTCCATTGGGCAGCTGTGCTGGATGGGGGGAAGCCATGACAGATCATATCCTGGGATTAGAGAGTAAAATAAGCTATCTGTTTTCTCTCCACTCTCCCCCCAGAGACCACAAAAAGATTTTGTATATTTGATTTGGCCGCACTTTATTATAGTGCTATTAAGAATATTTTGGTTAGCTATGTAGTACTTCTGAGGTTTTTAAGGATTAAAGGATTTGCATTAATTTGGTAAAAGCATGCCACCCAAGAGCTATAATCACACAGTTCTAAAAATGACTGACATAGCTTTATTCCATGTGGAGCCAAGAAAAATGTGCTGATAAGTATGCGCATGTTTACATGTAACAGTACACTAAGAACATGTCAAAACACTTAATGGTTACTTTTGTACAAAGCCATCTGGGGTTGAGGTGTGAGGGTTAGAGTGAATTAGGTCTCCTATTCCCTTAATACAGCAACACATAAATGGCATTCAAACTTAAAGAACCACCTTAAACAGCTGGCAGGATTATGGAGTGATAATGAACTGAAATGCCCCACACACAGGCATTGTATGTTTAGCCACATGTAAGCATGATTTGACAGGAAACAGACCCACAAACACACACAAACACATCAGAGTTCAGGCGTTCAGCAGGCCACCAGTGTGCAGAGCTGTTGGCTCCAGCTCAGCGCTGCCCAGGCATCTCCTGTGTTGACATGCAGGATACCAGTGTCTCTTCCAGAGGAAACTCTGGCTTCTTTTACGTCTGCCTGGGAAGTGAGCCGTGCTGTCTTTGGCTTCTTAAACAGGGCTTCTGTTACATACTGCTTCCGATATAAAAGAGTCACTCACCCGTATCATATGACCAGGAAGTTTAATATCAGCTTTGAAATTATTTGATTATACTAAATAAAACTGCTATCATTATCAGTGTTCTCTCCTGTTCCTGCTGTTCTCCATTATTAGGCAAACCCTTTTCATATTCATATACATAACTGAATTCTAGAAAGAAATAATTTATTATGTATATACGTGTTTAATAAGGGTTTGGCAAAAGTCATTGCAGTGCCATATACTCCGTCATGCTCTCACCTCGTTGACCTGCTGCTTGTCCAGGTGAAAGATCTGTCCGGAGGAGGTGGCAGCGATCTCCTCATATGCCCTGTAGCCCGGATGAGAGCGGTCCCCACAGTCCCCCGTCAACACAAATACCACCTGGGAAAGAAGGGGACAGGAGAGTTAAGAGGATTACCACTGAGTGTTTGCTTTCCACTGACTCGCTTTCACTTGGATCCAAAGTAACGCTAATGCTCATTGTCACACTTCACGTAGAGGCCGAGTAACTTTGAAGAAACTTTCCCCTGCTCAGCTGAACATCGGGGAACTTCATTGGAATGTAGAGCTTTCACAGCATGCCGCTGTATTCCCTTTGTTATAGCATGTGATAAATGCAAAGAGCAAAGATACTCAAAACTCTGTGGACCAGGACTTTCAAGCTTCAGATGTAACCATTTTCCTGTTAACATCACCTCAACAGCATCATTATCATTATGGGAGACTTAAACAAAACTAATAAAATGCTTGCATCATTTTTACACCCTGTAGCTGTGGCCATCAAGGAACCTCCATCATTTGTGTGATGAATGACGTCGATAGCTGACATTTAGTATGTAGATGTAGTAGATGCCAACATTTGACTGATGCAGTGTGGATGTCTTTAGCCTTAATTTGTAAGGTCGTCACAACCCTGCAGAGTTTCTAGGGCTTTACCTGTGATTGACGGAGCTGCACCAGCTGAAGAACATCTCTTTTCAGGCGGTAGTCTTTGGCCCTTGCATCAGTGAAGACGTAGATGAAGGATCCAGGCAGGGAAACCTCCAAGGCTTTCTTTATGGCTCCTATACTCATCTCAGGGCAGTCGCCCCCACCCTGAGTGACAGAACCACGCATGATTTAATACCCTTTTACATTCCCATGTCCCATTTAGTAGGGCTATATATAAATACTCATTAGAGCAACACTGAGCAACTTTTGAAAGAACAAATAAGACAATTTGCCTTTAGAAATGAAAAGTTTTATATGCTAATAAAGCACCCTGCTCAATTAAATACACTGATGGGTTTCACCACTACAGCCTTACTTGGTCGGGTGTGACCAGTGGTTTATAGTGGCTAATGTTAGCAAACTTTAGATTCATATTGTTGTGTACCCGAACCTAACCCAAGTCAGTTTGATGACTTCATGATTCTCCTACGATTGTACTAGTTATACTACATTATACTATTTTCTCATTCTTGTCTCTTTTGGCCACAGTAGTTGCTGATCAGTAAATGTTACATAGGCTGGCTTTAAGCAATGGCACTCCACATGGCTGTAGTTTGGCGTGGAACAATACAGTCCTAGACCTATAGAATAATCATTACATGTGTTCTGGTTCGCACCTGGACAAACAACTCTTGCAGATCCTGCTGGAACTTCTTTGGGTCGGTGGTGATGGACACAGGGCCGATGTCTGCAAGGTTGGAGAAGCATGTCATCAAAGATCCCAAACTGAGACTTTTGAAGTGAACAAAATCAGATCATCCCATTTAGAGATGGTCTGGTTGTGATAAAATAACATATGCCTAAAAAATATTCATCCCAACAGACAAAGAGCTTTGTCCTGACCTTTTTTTTTTAAAATCCAACAAAACAACTTGTCAGAACAAAGGTTTTAGTTGTTCCCTCTCAGCAGCATCTACAGCATCACAATCCCAAATAAGACACAGCCCAACTTATCACAACCAGTGTGATGCCCTGTTGCGTTTGTGCAAGACATAAATATTAATCACACACACCACACATCACAAGAGAGACTAGACATATGTACAATGGAAAGGGTTTGATTTACACAAATCACTACAATCTGGCCAAAATTTGGATGACGACAGAATAATAATTTTCTGCAGCTGTAGTCAGCATTTTCTACTGGGTGACTTCCTCATGCCTCAAGCAGTAGGATGATGGATAGGACCATGTCATTGCCTGACACTTACTTGGAGACCTTTCTTGGCCAATCAGTGGAACAGTAAACATGAACCAATACACAGAGAACAAATTGTTTTTGCTATAAAACACTGTTGTCCATAAACACACGCCTTTCATTACAGCTGTTACAGAGAAGACCCTCATCAGGTAGGGTGGAGCCATATGATTTCTGTGTGTGTCTGTGCTTGTTATTCCGACTGTCAAATACCATTTGAAAGTATCATTGTGAGACTGATGATACAGAGCTTGCAGACATGTGTCAAGCTGATGACATTTCTTACTCATTCTCAATCTATTTTCCAACAGCGGAGGCTTTCAAGTACTCGTGTCTCCTCATGAGTAACTGTAAAACACTGACAGCACTGTCACGCCTCTTTGTCAGACACCACGGCTTCTTTGCAATCTTCAAAGTTTACAAGGTCCCCAGGGGCAGGGCGCATTAAACACAGACAAAATGTGGTGCTAGTGCAGCCTCCCCGCTCCCCAACCTCCCCCGGCTGGTTAAACTGGGGGCTATGAGGGTTTTCCGGAGAATTGGATGGAGGAGAGGGAGGGGTGGAGTGAGTGTGTGGGGGGAGGGGTGGGTGGGGGGATTGGGGTAATTACACACAAGCAGACAGCATATGCTTCTCATCAGTGCTCAAACACCCTCCCCCCATTAGAGCACTCTTATTTTCAAGTTGCAGCTTTCCCATATAGGAGGGCAGATGCCAGGGGGTGAAGAACCTTACCTGTCCCCCAGACTCCTCACCCTAAAAGCTCAAATAACTCTGCTTGATGCCTTGTATCAGTTTGAGTTCAATGCGCTGCTCCTTGAGAGTGGACTCACACTGAAACAGCGACACCATGAGCTACAGGTTCTGAGTTGTGTTGCAGTTTGCTGTTTCTGTGATCCTTTCATGTAAAGAAACTACAGAAAAATGTCAATTCACAGGCAATATAACCCGCTTTGTTGCAGAGTTTGTAATAATGCAAAAAGAAGATATGGATTAATCTATTGCTTGGATTTGGCAAAAAATCTGATCATTTGGGTTTATTTGTGCTGCTATAAATCTTAATCATATGCATTCATTTACAAACATATTCGGAATCCAAGACTCCCGTTCCCAAAAAAATCAGCTGGCTGATTATTTAAAACATTGTGATGATAACCATTAGTTGATGTAGTGTGTTTGAGCAAAAGTACCTGGGTCATGGAAGGGGACCAGGACAAAGTTTTTAATGGGCCTGGTCCTCCGGTTGAGGGTCTTCTCCAGGATCCGCGAGGCGCCCTCTATCACCTGTTTTAGATCGTCGTACATGGAGCCGGTAACATCGAACACAAAGGCCAGGGTCGAGGCGCTGTCACCGGATCCATCATCCTCCTCAGCCCGGGTTACTGCCAAGATCCTGTGCGCGCTGATACAGAGCGCAAAGACTAGGCACTTCAATAAGACACCGGTCATGTTTTAGATTTACTGCATCTGTCTGCTAGAATGAGCCGAATGACATAAAAT
Organism: Lepomis macrochirus; assembly: GCA_024633595.2. NCBI lineage: Eukaryota > Metazoa > Chordata > Actinopteri > Centrarchiformes > Centrarchidae > Lepomis > Lepomis macrochirus. Next base: position 29,785,522 of record JALXJV020000005.1, read on the forward strand.
ATTTAAAAGTAGATGAAAGTTTTAAAAAGTTTCGACGCCAAAACAGTTCAAAGTCTGGGACTGCTTCCAATCAAGAGAAAAAAACATTTGGAACAATACGGCTCAGCTGAAACACATCAAAATCCAGAATAAAATACTTCCACGGGAGTACATCCGTGCGTAAAGTTTGGAGGAGCGTGTGGACTGGCTCTGTTTTGGAGAGCCCCCCTGGAGAGCTGGTGCTCTGACGCTTCAAACGGGGGCGGAGATGAGTATTAAAAGGTTCCCGAGACCCGACCTGATGTGTTTGTATGTGTGTGTGTGTGTGTGTGTAGGAAGGGGGGGGGGTACCTCGACCCCACTGTGACTTCAGGCTTTAACCCTATGCAGCATTCCCCTCTTCAAGTCGATTTTCTCCGCGTAACTGAGGTGGCCCCCTAGACGCGTTTTTTAAAAGCTTTACGCACATTTCCAGCCGAGTCTCTAGTGTGTATTATGGACATGCCGAGAACATTGTCTTAGCAACAACCTCGTTTTTATAAATAGCCATCGTTTATATTCAGCTGACACCAATCTAATTTTGTACATAGTCCACTCTGAGAAACATCCCCTTGGCATATAAATGGGTGGAATAGCTTGACGTACGACACACAAATTTCACTGTCCTTTTTACTTTGTAGCTGATCTGGATAGAAATATGTTATTGATTATTAAATATTGTTACACACTTGATGTCTATAGGTATGATATATCTTTTCTAAGGAAATCAGACCTCGCAGAGAAAGCCAGCTCTGATCTTATGAATGTAAGTAAATGAAGGAACCCAGAATATTTCTGAGACAAGCTTGCAGCTCAAAATCCACTTGTCTTTTGCTGCACTTAGTCACAGATGGCATTTTTGAAACAAAGCAAATCAAAAATGTCACCGGTCAAAAGCTCTGCACCCTTCTGGCCTTCTCCTCTTGATGTCACTTGCATCTGTATTTGATGAGAAGAAAACAGAAAGCAGGTCTGAGCAGGCCCAATAAGCAGACAGGCCCAGCAGCTACTGAGCCTCATTAACACACCCATCAGTGCCAAGACTTCACAGTTTTATGTAGCTTATTGTACAACCATACAGTGGAGGCTTAAGCCACAGAGCAAGTTTGCATGTAAGATGATTTGTTTCAAAGCAGGACATGCATTCAGTATGACATTATCCCCTATTAGTGAAGCAGCTCAGTGCAATACTGGACTGCTGATCTTTTAAATTTTGAATACAATAAAATCTGGTGTGTGAAGTCTTGGATTATCTTCTTAAGAAGTGATTCATTAGGGATCTTGAGGAAAGTTTAACATTTAGCAACATATATATATATATAAAAATTGTTTTACATATATATATATGTAAAGCAAATACATATTTTATATTGATTTTAAACACAAATACTAACACAAAAGTTGGCCACTTAAATGCATTTTATTCTGTGCTCTTATACTGTTAATCAACAGGTAATGACATTTATCATTAGGTAAATTATCATTTGCATAAGGCATAAAATCAGTGAAGCTGATAAAACATCTTGATGATGTATCTAAAATAATCCAAAAGTGAAAAAAAGGCATCATCACATGCTGTGGCCTCACACAGGACAAATACAAAGTGGACAAATGCAACCACAGAGCTCGCAAAAGCTTTACAACCAGAATTGATGTCTGTTTGTGCCTCTCAATGACCAGAGCTTTGTGTGTGCTGAGGGTGGAGTACGACGCTCTCAAAAGACATAATGAGCCTCAATTCAGATGTGGGAGAATTCACTGTGTTGCTTGGTCATGTCGTTCAGGATGTGGCTGTGCAACACTGCAGACACTAGAAGCTCGTGCTGACGGGGAAGTGAAAACACAAAAGGAAGCACAGACTGCAAACATAGTAAAACAATCTATAGAAAAATCCTCGCTCTGTCAACACACTTCTTCAAACAAAAACCCTGTTCTCCCAGGAAAAGGAAACTTCAGAATGTGAGGGAAAAAACACTCCCACAATAATAATGAAAAATACAGTGCAATACATTTTGAACACCTTTGATAAAAAATAAAACTTCATTCCATACTTATGAGTAAAATTCCCATAAATGCAGCAAAGCAGAAAATAAATTACCGTTATATTTACATTATACAATATATACTTTACTGCTTTGTAACTTTAAGTTAGTGTTCACGCTATCACCAAGTAACATGCCAGATTCTCCTGGGTTTAGAGTCTCTCCATGTGGTCATGATGCAGCAGCACAGTTCCTCTGAGTGGCTCACGTGCATCCCCTGGTTTACAGTATGTGAACAAGATGCACACTAACATCTCAGAGGGAAATCAGTTCCTGGGCCTGTCCATTGGGAAATCACAACACTGCGCTTGCAGAAATGCTCCGACACAGTCCACAAGACTCAAGTGTGTACGCGGTGCCACACAGCTGCAGAAGCACAGATAAATGACTGACGGTTTTGCTGACATGTTTGAATTCCACGTCACATCAGAGGATATATTTGTTTACAATCCTTACTGGAAATGTGGACGAACAGCTACTTGACACAGATGCCGTATGGCCGTGCGACACAAGTTTGCAGTCTGCATCTGGGTGAGCAAGTTAAATGTGGCGTCCTCCCGTTACAGGTGTGATGGTGCTGGATTGGCATGTAACGTGCAGGAGGATGCTGAGTTGGATCCATCTGAGAACTTGTAAGAATGATCACCAGCAAATAGATGACAGTAAGTGGTGTCATGGAACCTGGGTGTGTTCACAGCATGCAAGAAAATCACTAAACAGAGCTACTGTATTACTAAAATATGTCTTCACAAGCTCCCTTCACAGTTGACAAAACGCTGAGCAGGATGTCAGCAACAATTGGCAGCGGCTGGTGCATTACATTAGGCAGTGAGAGGAGAGTCTCAGCTCTTCACTCAGCACTGCAAGACTATTTGATTGCCAGCAAACAAGTGGGCCATTTGAATAATTCATTAGGACAAACTGAGAGCAGAAAGTGGCTTCCTTACTTTGGTTTCAGCCCATAGAATTAATTTTGCTGTTTTATTCTGATTTAACAACAATTGGACAATGACCTGGGATTGAGATTCACCCAAGCAGCGAAGTATGCAGGTACTAGCTCATTAATACCCCACTCACCTTACATTCCTACACAAGTCCATCATAGAGTGACAATGCCTGAACAATAGAAGGGTCTGCTTTTGAACCCTCCTGAAACTCCTGCAGAGTCAGCTTCCCGTCTGCATTCTGGAAGAAGAACATGGACTAAATTAAACTGAAGTCCTTTAATGCTTTAACAGTGATTTACCAGCAGGGGGCAAAAGAGGCTCTTAAGCAAAAAAGCTAAATCATGTTACTCCCGTTCTATGCTGCTGGACTGATCCTTGGTTCAGTGCACTTGGATGGTGGCCACTCTGCCAATACAATTCACTAAGTGCTGTGCTGCACAGCTAGTCCAATGGGCTGATCTTGGCAGTAGTGGGCTGACAGACACACCCATGCAGGCTGTGTCTCATCTTTCACTAAAGCTGAATAGATCCTTTGGTCTGCGGGTGTGGGCATTAGCACCGAGGACTAGTGGTGGTGGAGACTATATATGATGTTTATAGACTGCAGGCAGTGTTAGTGACGCTGTGATGGCTACAGCTAACAGTTCTAAACTTAACAGTGATCATGTCAAAGCCCTGGGGGTGGCAACAAAGGCAGATTCTGTCCTCTTTATGGTAAACTAATAATTACTGCATGTGTATCAATGTTTGATGTTGATCATTGTCACGTCAGTCTTTTGATATTATTTCAATATTCAAAACACTAACCTTGTCCATCATTGCAAAAATACGGTCCACTCGCTTCTCTGGTGTGTTTTCTTCTTCTGGCAGCTCCACAGTGTTCCCCTAAGACAATCAATAATTACATTGTATACCACTCAAACAGATGTATATGTCCGATGTTTGGTAAAACTTACCACCATCTGATATATGGCATCTACGATGTTCAACATCTCATCTCGGGTGATGTAGCCATCATTATCAAGGTCATATAATTTAAAAGCCCCTGTATAAACAAAGACGTTAAAACACAGTGTTTTACTGCATCAAGGAAAAGGTTCACAACTATTTTTGGTAGGTGAGCCCATACTGAGATCTGAAGGCTACAGTGACTTCATAATGTAAAACAAAAGATTATATTAAACTATATATTTTCATGGATTACAAAGCATGCAGTGTTTCATGTATTTGAAAGTGGTGAAAACTGAGCACAGACAGGCAGCAGCCTTTCATGGTTGCTTCCCAGTTCAAAAGGCAACAGTAGTAATTATGGCTATAAATAATGGTCACACTTATTTTCAGGTTTAAATGTATGGTTACTGCTAGTTTTCCAGGGTGTTTTATTTCCAAAATAGGTTGTCAACACATTGGGTCATGACCCCCAGGTCACAGAAGCCTGCAGTATCTTGCTAATAGTGTCCTATTTGCTGTTATCTAAGTGCTCTTTCATATGCAATGCATGACAGACAATCCTAAATCCTGTCATTTAAATATCAAAAAATAGGGGAGGAGGGTGAATCTTCTCACATCTCAACTTCTCATCTAGAGTGCCCCGGGAAGTCACGGACAAGGCCTGGATGAATTCAGAGAACTCGATGCGTCCATCCTACGGAGTGAGAAAGAGAGAGAGAATGAGAGAGAGGAAACATTACTTCACAATTGCTGTAGCTGAAGTTTCATAAACTCCTTGCCGTTCTTTCACGATGCCCTTGACGTATTCTGCTGAAAACGGGGCCAGACAATTGCTTCAAGTCAGCTGCTATTTTTGCCCTGCACCTGGCTCTCTCCTGAGGAAGAAGTATGTCACCTCTGGTCCTCAGTAAGATAGATGCTACCGTCTCATAGTCTAAAAGTTACAGCACAAAAACAACTACTGTATATTTGGGGTAAAGATGTCTCACATGTTTCCAGTGACTCTACATCATGAATGGGCACGGCAGACAATTCTGTCCGACAAGATAGAAAATATTATGTCTCAGCTTTGTTAGAATCACATCCACTGAATCTTACTGCAGAAGCTCAAAATTTCCAATTACTCTCCCAAAATTGTGGCCTTCAGCGTTCTTCTGGAAGACCGCACTTTGTGCAGCGGAGAGAAAAGCCCACTTACTTGGATGATAATCAAATATAAAATGGAAGCTCAAAGTGGCTCAAATGCAGCTAATTCAGACCAATTCATCAAGCTATGACCTTCAGCCTCAAGCAACTACATCTGACTTACTCAAATCAAACTGAAGCGCTGCATAGAATAAATGCCATTCACATTCTAAATGAAACCAGCCTGAACAACAAGAAATCCATATAAATCAATTTCCTGGCAGTTGAACCTTCAGGCTTTGGCCAATTCATATTCTCACAAGGCACTACAGGATTGTTTTGCATCACAACATTTTGGTTCAACAGCTGCCTACCTGAAAAGCCAAGCACTCTTCATGGCCTTGGGGTCAGTTTATCTCCACCAGACATCTGACCATCCAGACAATGCTGAAGTCATGCATTGCTGATTACATAAGTCATAAAAACTGTTAACAATCAATGCATTCTCTAACTACAGGGTGTCTAACAATAATGAAGGTCATCCATAAACATCAGACGGAGGGGTCGTCTGATCTTTCCGACACAAAGCCTCTTAACTGTAGTCAATAAACCCCCAGGGGCTCACCAACATCACCAAGAGCTGTTCACCTACTGTTTGTCTTCCTAAACACAACGTGAATAATCGTGTGCAGCTGCAATGAGGTGGATTACTTCAGACAAATGTAGCTTATAATGGTTTGGCCTTGTTAAAGCCTGCTTTATCATCACATCCACAAATCCTTAGAGGATGCGTCCACATAACAGAGACAAGAGTTTCATTCAAAAAGACATAATATTCACCTTTGGAAAATGAAAATCTGGCATCCATTCTTAAAAATTGATTTCTGGCACATAGCTAAGACTTATGATTATGTGTTACTATTGATGCTGTGGCTCATCTTCAGCTCTGTCTTTTTAGAGGACGGCTGTGCTGTTGAAATGCGGACTGATAATGTTCAGGCAGAGGATGATTTCAAAAGGTATGTGCAGTGTTTTGTTATCAGTGTCTTCCACTACATTGGTTCTAGCCTTACATTTATCAATCGTTACACATTACACATGAAATAAAGGCTCTAATGCTGTATAATTTGATTACGCTTTAGCCTAGAATTTCCATTCCAGTCGTCCAAAACTGCTTTCAATCAAAAGTGTCAACAAATATAAATAAAAATGTCTGCATACAAACATAAATGGCCTGCGGTTCTGTCAGGTACAATAATGGCAGCAAAATGAATAGGATTTTGAAGTTACAATGGTACTTGAAAAAATGTTTTTCCTTGTAATAGGACAATATAGTATTTGAATTTGATTACAAACCTTATTTTCATCAAATACGTTGAAGACAAAGGAGGCAAACTTTGTGGGATCTCCAAAAGGAAAGAACTGCTTATATATCTTCTGAAAGCCCACAGCATCCAGCTGCCCACTTGGACAATCTTTAATGAAGCCTTTGTACCTGAAAAGTGAAGCACAGATAGAGATTATTCAAAGAGTTAAAATATAAATGTAATGAGAATCATTATCAAAACACATTCAATGGGTAGACTCATGTCACCTCCTCACTTCTACAGCAGGCAGCACTGATTCAATTTGAAACAGTGTGCTAGATCAAAAAGGTAAAGTGCAAAGCTATTTGTCTCATTCACAGATAAGATGATCGCCCTAATCCAATAGCAAGCCCAGAGTGGTTAACTCTAATCAAATTACTCTCTAGTCCTCTTTTGATAATATGCGTGGCTGATAGATAAGTCATAAGTCTGAGAGCTTCCTCTCGCCCCTGGAAATGACATATCTAGAAAGAAACTTAATAACTCTATTAGCCTAAATATAGAAGCATCTCATAAGCAATTTCAAACGCAGTCACTCAAAGGTAGGCAGTTTCCTTGTATGTCTTCATAAAAGAACACAGCAGCCTCAAAGTCTAACTAGACTGTAATAGGTCAGGGAGCACGGAAGAGAGTGGTAGCCATTACAAAAATAAATGCTTGATGAAAAGTAGAAAGAGGAGGAAATAGAAGGGAAATAATAATACTCTCTAGTTATAAAAAGAATTGTAAAAAGCTTTTGCTGTAGATCAGCAGCAAAAATGACGCAGTTCACAACAAGGGAGCACTGCATGTTCATCTGTGATTCAGTTAAGGCTGTTCAAAATAAGCTGGGCTGTAATTACGGCCAGAGAGAGAGAGAGAGAGAGAGTGCTCTGATGAAGAATGAAGGCCAGGACATATCTTTTCCACTCACACTCTGGCTCCTCACTCCTTTTAAAACGCTTTAAATTTAATCTGCCTTGGAGATAATGAAGGCAGCTCCACATAGTTAAAGAGATGAAGAAACGCTTTGAGGAGTAGCAAGGAAAAAGTTCAGCTAGAAGTGAAGCGAAAAGAGAGCAGAACCATGTAATTCTAACATTTGAATTATCTGGAGATATGCAGGAAAATGAAAGCCTAGCTCACTTTAATGCAGAATACAACCTAATTGGTATTCAAAGTGCAAAACACACAATGCATATCATAATCCAAAGCCGACCCATTTCACCTGAATTCTTTCATTTATAATGTGTGACTATGGAATATTATATCCGGCAACCAATATAATAAAGGCTGAATGATACTGTAACATACAGTTAAGCATACTGTGTGTGCTGTACAGTATACATGTTTTACTACTACATAGAGTATTTGTGAGAAAGACACCTATTCTGTTTGTAAATGTACTTGTATAGCGCTTTTACACTACATCTGCATTCACCATTCACTCACTGAATGTGCCTAAGTGCTCAAACGGAAAGCAGGGAACAGCCACCAGGGGTCTTGCCCAAAGACACTGCAGCCTGGGGGAGCCGGGGATTGAACCGCCGACCTTCTGATTAACGGCCAACCCGCTCTACCTCCTGAGCCACAGCCGTGTCACATTGAACAACTGCTGTCATAATGGGAGAATCTTAACATCCACAACATTTACTTATATCTGCTAACTAGGAGGTTTACAAGAACAGGCTAATTGTTTATGACAGACAAAATAAAATTTAACTGGTATTCCAATACTAATATAGCTGCTTATCACATATATTAGCATATGTTTGATATGTTCACTGATAACAAGAAATTAAAGTGTAGAAATATGTTTTTGTGAGTTGCAAAAAGCTGTCTTGTATCCTGCATTGCATTGGCAAGAGGATAAATACATAAAAATGAATTAACCTCACAGACCACATGAATATTGTGGTTTGATTGGAATCTAAACAGGTCTGCAAGGATGTCAAAATTGCACTCAACTTATTTTACATATATACACAAGTCCAGTTTACTTGTCATGAGAAGTACTACTCCCTGCGAAAACATATCTTCTGTGGCTCTGAAGCAGCACTTTTCCTAAAAATAACCCTGATGACATCATCATTTCAGCTGATTTCATCCTGACTTGGGCTTGAGTCTTTTAACGGAAAGTGTGTGTTAAAAACTGGAGGTATGATATTTGAAAGAAGTGAGCATTTAGGAGGCATGGGCGGCCTAATGAAAGATGCTCTTGAGTTGCATTATGGTCAATTTTAAGCCTAAAGTCAGTTTATGGACGTGCAAAACTAAATTTCTGGAGTACCCATTTAATATGTTTTTTTCTTGCAAGAGAGTGCCTGGAATAGGTTTCTTTTCTGTGACCAGGTTTTACTATTTTAAAAGCACCTTAAGGACTTATTGCATGTGAAAATGACAGAGCAGTGAATTAAAATAGTACTTTATTATTTAAGCATTGCACTTATATTCATGATGGACAGTTCTATCAGTATAAAATTACCCACAATGCCACTCGACCACTGGCAGCTAGGTTGTAGATTCAGGTATTTTCGGCTTGCAGTGGTTAATTTCTGCAGCTTTCTCTGGAGCCACAAAAGGTTTTATACAACTTTTTTCACATATGCAGCAGTGCTCCTCAAGACCTGAAAAGATGTTTAAAGGTTTGGCCACATAATACACTTCGGTACTTCATTAGATGATTATTAGAGTTCAGTAAAGGCTGAATATTTAAATAACTGACTTATTTCAATCTCAAATTTTTTTATTTTTTTGTTTAATTATGTTCGTGTTTAAAGTTGTTGATAGTAATTCATTTTTTTGTGAAAGCTATATTGATGTTAGTGTAGGTTTATTTTTCTGATGTAAAATGTCCCCCTTGGTCACAACTTCTCAATAACCAAGACAAAGGGATTCTTATCAAAAGTGCTTGGTCAAGTTGTCTTTAAGTAAAAGAAACAAACAACTAAAACTGAAGCATAATTATTGGATACTAAAATTCTTCAATATGCACTATGAGTTTTGATTTATAAAAGACTTACTGCTCATGAAAAGGTATAGTTTTTCAGCCAGTAAAAAGTCACATTAGTTTGCTTTACTAGGCATTCAGTAACAAACATGTAAGACTGACTACCACTTTTAGCATACTACCAGTGGAGTTACAGAAGGCACACATACAGTGCAAAGACACTGTACCAGTGTAAACATGTTTGTCCAGAGTCAGAGTCATAATCAGAATCACCTTCATTTGCCAAGAACCCATCATGTGCAAGAAATCTGACTTGGTGACACTGGTGTTAAGACACATACACAGTCAGACTGTACTTGAAGTAGTGTAATAACGCAACTATGCACTGTACTTGCAGGGACATAGCAGGCGTGACACTGTGCATCAGACCACACTGGGGAGCCAGCATGAAGATAAAGTATTTATCATTGGCACTGCCTCCTTCTCCTTGGCATCTACCATGGTGGTTTGCTAAAGAGTTGTGCAAGATGTTTCTCTTGCTCCTGCCTCGCTGGCAGGAACATCACTGCACTATGGCATTTTGTTATTGATTTCAGGTGAGCCTCAAGCATACTAATGATGTTCCTTTAGAGGAGAATTAGAAAGGGGAACACATTTAATGCACAACACAGGCATTTATCTAACCCTGCTAATTCTTCTGTGTCTGTGCCTGTGCTCTAATTACACACCATCTGGCATTTCCCCTGGTAAAATTCCCTCTCATCCCTCACACTCAGCCGTGTTGATTGCTGCTGATCTTCAAGTGAGAACTCGTGCAAACTTTCCTGTTAAAAGACAGCAAGAGCGATGGTGAGCTAGCTGGCTGCACAGCCGGGGGATGGACATGTAAGGGTTGGGGGTATTCTGCCCCCGAGCACTCAGGCAGCCCCAGAGACAGGCCAGCTCGGAGGCTCTGGACCTGCCACTGCCCAGTGATATCTAATGATGCTACTGTTGCTGCTGTTTGCCTGTAAGGCTGTGAATGTGTCCTGGCTCCTTCCCCCTGTAAACCCTCTAACAGGGGACATGAACAGCGACTAGCTCTCGATGCAGAGCTCATTTCATGCATGCCGAATTGGGTCGTGAAATGCAAAACTATAGCAGGAGAACTGAAGTGTGAACATCAAAGAGTGATCGCTTTATTACAATTCTCTCTCATCTGATATCCACTATTCTTTGCTTTTTATTTCCAAAGAAACAATTGCCCAAAAGCAGCATGCAGCAAACAAAAGCAATGGCTATGCTCATGCTTGAATCATTTCTGTAAGAAAAAGATGCATTGTCTCTCTGGCATTTAAATTGTGCCTTCAGAAAAACATTCAGAAATTCCTACCTTAACAGTATTGCTCACTCACCACAGCTTTGTGATTTACCCAGGCCTGAGGTTTCTCCGTTTCATGAATCTGTTTCATTTTGATATATTCATGTGCAACACCATGAGTACAGGCTGGGATCAGACAAAGGCTAGATCTCTGCGAGATAATGCTGGTGCGGGTCACCCTGACTAATAGGTGCAGAATCTGACAGGAAGGATTACTAAACTGCAACATTGGGGAGGCTCTGTGGCCACGTAGTCATTAAGTGCCTAAAAGAGAAACAACTTTATCAGATATCACTTTGGTTGTTGAGAAATGCATCATGGAAATGCTTGTATCAGTGTTATCAGCCTTCAAAGTCATTCAGTCTCAGTAAGCCTTCAAAGTCATTCTATTTTCAGAACTCATCTGTCTTCAGGGCAGAGTGAGAGAGGTGGCTACAAATCAACTATCAAACAAATTGTAAATATACTTTCTTTGGACTAAAGAAACCATGCCTAGGCAAAATATATCAAAGTGGGTTTTGCAAGTGGGTCAATTTAAGACCCTCCTGTGGCGGTTCTCCTATTTCTGCAAGCTTTGCCAGTAAATACACAATTACTAATAAGTGACTAGCCTCACATAACGAATGGAAACATTTTTTATAAAAGATTAATGGACACTTACCACTGCTGCACCTCTTTCTCTGTAACTGTAAGAGAAATAAAAACATTAGCTTAGAAGATGACTTTGGTTGTCCTAGAAAAAGCATGCTGTTAGATGCAACAGAAGAGCCAAGTAGTAGCATCGTTAATCATCTTGGCCCAGTCCTATCCAACACATATCTTTTGACTTTACCAAAAATATTCAACAGTGTCACCATGCAATTATTGGAAAATAGCCATGGTTAGCTGAGTGTAGAAATAATTGATTGTAGCATACTTTCGGGTATAGTAGAGACAAGTGGGAGTAAACCCCAGGGATGCACGAAAAGACAAACAAGGCTGACGGAATGAACGCTGGCCGCAAATTTAAGAAAGAGAACCGTTTAAGAGGCAGGATGTGTTATCATGCCCACACAAACACCATCATCTGCCAGTATCTAATAAAACCAATCCCTCATGGCTTTCTCTTGTCTCTTTACTCTCTCTCAAGTAACCAAAGCAATTTTCGGCCTCTCTGCCCCTGGGGTTACTAATGAAAACAAGGGCTGGAAATCAATAGCATTAGCTTAACCAGGTGGTCCTTTGAGAGAAACTTTCTGAATTCATGCTGCCGTAAGTCTGAGGATAGATGCCGTCTACCACCATTCTGTTGGTCCTGGGGCAAAGCAAAAGCCTTGTAACCAATAGCTGGTTAGTTAATCTATAATTTCTTCTACTGTAATGTTTAACCTTGACTTAACTCATAGTCTTGGTTACTACGAAGGTATACGTACCAGAGAAACAAAGTCAACAGTGAGTATAATGCCTAGAATTCATGTGCCATAAATAGGATATTTTTGGTGTCAAATTAAATTACATTATGAAATTATGCAACACCCTCACATTGCAGGAGACTGGCAATAAAAAATATTCATGACAATATTAAAAAAGGATTTTATACCATGAGATTTACACATATACTCTATAATGTGAGTATTGCATTGCTGGAGCAGAATCATACAGAGGTTATATGTAAGAAGGCCAGGTCAGGTGGCCCTCGTCTGCATACATCTCAGCCTCAATTCGTTCTGCTCAGCATTTCACCAAGAAACTCATCATGTGACCCTTTCCTGGGCAATAAATGTCAGGGTCAATCTCATGACTGTCAGGCAAGCCAAGCTACCATTAAATTGGCCTCAAAAGTCAATGCAGTCAAAAAATTGAGGCAATTTACCATGGCTACGGTTTAATAAAAAAAATGATTACATAACTCAGTCAGAGGCAACGGGCAATACTGGAATCAGCCCACTGCAGGTGAGTGCAGGGCCTACTAAGCCAGCTGGCCTTGCAGGGTCAGCTAGAGCACATCCAGCTTGCACTCTGTCACTGTGAGCCTCTTCATGGCTTTGACAACTTACAAAATCATCATGCCATTACATGAGCATGGCCTATATCCTGCAGACATTTTAATAGGGCTGCTGCTCTCTCCATGTGATGCCAGAATATAATTTCTGGGGTGAATTAGGCATTCTTAAAGTAAAGGTGAGGCTGCAACCATTTTTTCTATAGTTTCCAATAAGGACAGGAAAAACACTGGCTACCCTGAGCCTTTGCGTAGCTTAATGTGTCTTTGGCCAGAAAGTGTTTTATTTATAATATTTAGTGACCTAATTTTTTATAAAGACGCCTAAATTTTCAAACATATAGCATAGCAGAAGACAGACATCTACAGATATTTTTTTGACTGAAACAGACCTCTTTTCTTAGCATTAGCCTAGCCTTGTTGGTCGCCTGTTAACACAGAGAGCATAATTTGCTGGGGTAAAAAAAAAAAAAACGGCCTGCTTCTTCCACCACTGAAACAAAAAGACACATAGGCACAGAAAATATACAAAGTCCCCAATCTGTCAAGAACCAAAGCAAAGCGCTGACTAAAATGGCAGAAACAGCTTCTCATGTGAGAGCAAAAGAAAGAGGCAACAGGATGAAGGAAAGCAGGCAGAGGCAACAGAACATGGGAGAATGATCACGCAGGGAGAGAAAGCTTGGTGCCTCTCTCAGCGATGCTAACCAGATAAGATCCTAATTATACTATTCCATTCCCTGCTCAAAGAGGGCAATTAGGGGATAAAGCGAAAGAGACAGGGCTAAAGGGTAAGAGAGAAAGAGAGAGAGAGTGAAGGACAGCACCAGGCAGCCCAGCCCAGCATGAAGCCCAATCTTCCTCCACAGCAATTTCCTGCCACAACAACCTTCCTTGGCTCTGCTGTGGAGGGAGCCACCACACAAATAACACTGTCATTAAGCAGCCAATGGATGTCAACTCCCACCCACACCTGCACACTGTACTGCTCAAATAATAATAATAACACTGTGCTCCAGAAATAACACACCAGTGATTAATATAGCGTCGTTTGAGCAGACATCGTTGTGCTAATTCTAAAATCTGATTTAAAACAATTGGAGAAAAAAGATTTTTTTTCAGCACAGGATCATCAATAAATAAAAGTTAGTAATAAAATCAAATTGTCAGTATGCAATGGTAGGCTGACAGAAACAACATGAGTTGTTGTACATTCACACCTTTTGACTTTGGTCATTCCCACCAATCTCACCAGTTCTGGGAGTCTCTAGGCATGAATGCCATTTATAATTGTGGTGTGTATAGCATGGCATTCATTTACTTAGACTCTGTTTGGACTCTATCTATCACTAAATACACATAAAAATATACAGAGGGACCATGATCTGCATTCAAAAACCACATCCTCATCTCTAAAACCCCCAGCTTGATAGCTGATACAAACTCAGCATCTTCATCGTTATAAATCCCTTCAGCGTGATTCAAAGATGCTGATTACAACTTTTGCCAGACCTTAACCAATCACAGTCTGCTACACAACATTTAAATGTAAATTTAAATCAAACAGGATGCATATACCCAGCTGACATATAGTAGAAGCTCTGATAACAAGATACTGGTTTAGAATCCCAATTTATCCCAGCAGGCAGCGTTATTTACTGTACAGCCTGTATGAGAAACAGTGGGTGGAAAATATAATTTAAAATCTGCAGCAATGCTATTAAAGTATGCTATTGTTTTTTTTAAGTTTGTCCAGAATGTTCCTTAATTGCCAAACAGGGTGGCTGAAGAAGAGTTTGTGCAAGATTTACTTTGTTACATGTATTGAAAAGTGCTAAAAAAAACTATTATTTATTATTACTATTAAGCAAAAAACAAAGACATGATGGTACTCACAGTAGGTTTTCCTTGTCAACTCCTCCACCACCTCTGGCTTCAGCTTGCTGTTTGATTTACCCATGATCTTCAGCTCTCCTCCACACCTCCAAATCCACTGTGGCACGCAGCACCTGTTACTACCTCCTCTCCAGTCTGCTGCTCTGACAAAAACATACACAAATGTGGGCCAGTTTAGGTGCAATGACACCGGTGAAATAAGGAAAACAAACTTGTTTGGTTTAAAGAGGCGGGAGAAGCAACTTCCATTCAAGCTATATTTGTGTATCGTTTGGTGGTTGGTAGTTCATTCTGATGATCTACTCAGTCACCGGCCCTGGCTCTAACGACAGGCGTCAGTCCCCAGGCACCCTGTGAAGAAGGGTCGGCGGTTGTTGAGGCTATATGAGCGCTGCTGAGTGCCTATGTGACCGCCTCATTTCTTCACAGCAGTCCGTGGGCGAAGAGTGGCGTTTGGATGCGTTGCTACCTTCGATCTTGGATACAAGAGTCACTCAGTGGCTGGGTTAAGCACGCTCACTCCCTCACAGTCATTCTCTGTTCTTCTCACTCCTCCCACCCCTCCTTTCCCACCACTATCTCTTTTGCTCTGGGTATGTTACTGTAGAAAAGAATCCCTCCCTGTCGACAGCTGAGATAAGGAGGTGTGTAAACTAAAATACAACGAACAGAGCTCGCCTTGGATGCACCCCGCTGAACTTTGCACTCCCTCAAAGCATTAACTCTAATCCCTTGTATTTATACAGACATAACAGTTTAAGGAAAAGTTAAGGGTTTCGGTAATAATTTAGGGAAAAAAAGAAGCAAGGTCTCTACAGTTCTACAGTAGATGCCAGCTGAAAAGAGATCTGGTCTTGCTCTTAAAATAAGTGTGTGAGCTGTCTACCCAAGCTTATAGGCGGATTTGACGAGTGACAGTTTTCTTTTCTTCTCCATTCTGACTCATAATTCTCCCTTCCTGGCCTCACGACAGCATGGTATGGTGATTTCCTCTGTCACAGCAGACAGGAGATGAGGGATAATGGAATTTCTTTGTATCACAGGCATGCACTGATGCTTAACCACAGCAGCTGCCTGAGTCACAGAATAGGAAGCTACTGTAAGCGCTAGGCACCTTCACTGCAAACATCTGTTCTCTGAGTCCATGGCCAGTGATGTTCTTCTGATGGATGCCACGCTGGTATTCACCATCTCGTAATGGTTTTGTGGTCCTGGGTATTACTTAAACACTATGGAAATAAAACAGACAGACAGCAGTTACAAAAGGAACAACAACCATGTGCTGTGTTTTAGTGGAAATGGGCTGTGTTGTCACCTAGAGCCACAGACACATGAGCACTGGACTGGAAAAACACTCAAAACAGACAACGACCTATCTACTGTCTGCCAAAGCTGCTTAATATAGCCGACAGGCAAGACACAATGTGGAGCAAGAAGAGTGTTGGTAATGTAAGTGCAGAGGCTATTCTTAAAGTAAACTGATTTAAATTACCATAATTTAAATGACAAGTAAATTAACTGTAGCTGTCGAGTCTCATCGATTTCATTCAAGTGTTCTGAAAACAGGTGGCTGGGAGAAAACATCACAACTAAAACACGCACAAACAAATTCATAACAAATAAATGGCTGAATTAAAACATACGAAAAGGCGTTTCCATATATTGATATTTGTTGAAGTTGACAAATGCATAATAGCTAGCCACGACAGCAGCAGGTGGGATGTTGCCTGGCAATACCATAGCAACACACAGTTTATGGCTACAGTACAACAGCTACAGTGCGGGAAGCTTGCTAGTCATTGTACTCGCAACCGTGGTACCCACGCTGTTCCTTGTAGCTAATTCACACAAAAAAAATAAACAGAAAAGTCACCTTGAAATAAACAAAAGCTTTTCCATATAAAGCGACTTCGGGATTTACCTGAGCTACAGGGGCGGAAAGTCGCCGTCCAGTCAGTCCCAAAGAGGAGAGCCGCTGTCCAACGTTGTCTTCCTCCGCCGAGTTCCGGAGCGACTCGCTGCTGCGCGGATGGCCGTCCGTGCTGCTCTGGTGCCGCCGTCAGGGAGTGACGTTGCTGCTGCTGGCCCCGACCAACTCAGCTCAGTGCCAGAGACACTGACGTCGCGGTGCCAATGGATATACACTGACTCTTTGTATGCTTTCAGAGCCTTTGCACGTGTCATTTCGTATACAGTGAAGGCTTACCCGAACTCACTTTTTTACCCACATTCTCATTTTCGGGACAGAGCTTAAAAGCAAATATCATACTTATAATAAGTAATAATGTGCTTGAGGGGAGGGGGTCACAATTAATTGGGGCCACATGAGGATGTGCTTATTGATTTTACACGTTTTTCATCTCTAATGATTAGTTAGCATATTTTTGTGAACTTTTGTATGATGTAATCTTTAGCCTAGAAGTAGTAGCCCTTAAAGGGATCTTAAAGGGACTCTTCTGCAATTTAGCATTGCACTCTCATTAAGTCGGGGGACTAAATAGAGATAACAGATTAAAAAGAACGAAACAAGAATGGTCATAATTGCTGCAGCAGAAGATGAGAAATCTTGAGTTTTAGTCCTTAATAAGGCCCATGCTCCAAAAACACTACAATTCCCATAATGCAGCTCAGTAATATATCTAATATTCTATCTCTTCTCAGTTGAGGATGTCATTTAGCTAAGTTAGGTAACTTAGGAATCCTAAGTTAGGCATCGACTCTGTCTACATTCGATATAACGGCCAAAAATTGCAGCACCACTGTTGTTAGGTCTGTGTGACATTGACAGTGAAGACGGGGAACAGCATGAACACCAAAATCTTAATATTAAAAGGCTACTCAAACCGTATGATGATTCCCCAGACCATGTTTTAATGGGTAGCCTGTAGCGTCAATCAGGATGATTCATTTTGAATTTGGTGGACGTGCTACATCTGTTCAAATCTTTATCCTAGGCTGATAATTTGCACACAAATTCCCAAAAGGGTGGGGTTTCGTGTCATCCACCGACACAATTAATGTCTTCATATGAATGCCTAAAATTAAAGCTAAAATTTAATGCAAGTCATTTCTTGTCCATTATGTCAAGCTAGCTACTCAGTTTAAGTGAAGTGAGACAGCTGTGGTGATGGATGCAGGCGGTCTTGTTTACATTCTAAATGCAGATACAGGCATGACAAGACGAGTGCCAACTGAAGAATCCAGTAGATAAGGTACAAGGACTGAGATGGATAGGACATAGCCAAGAGTTTAGGAATTGCTTTTGTAATGGGAAGATAGGATTTTTTTTCTCTTTAATTTCTTTTCGATAAGACCAGCAATTAGCAACTAAATGTTTTTCTTATGAGGCCCCAGGTCTTTTAAATTCCACCCACACAGACTTTCTGTGAATAGTCTCAAGACCAAGTTGAGATAACAGCATCATGGTTATTTTCTCTGACTTAACCCCCCCCCCACAAGTACATGTTTTCACAGGATTTAAGAGTGTTAAGTAATTTGTGTTGTTTTAAAATTTTGCTTCCAACAGTTATTTTGGAAGCCATTATATTAATCAACTGATAAACTGAAAGTTGGTTAGGTACCTAGACTTCAAAATAGTCTAAAAGCTTGAGACTGGGATGTCGAATTGAAAGAGCATACCAGGAAAATTCATGTAAAGTTTATCCAAACATAGCCTACTGTAATTACTGATCTGGAGAGCACAAGGCCTGCTGAGCAACAGTGCGATATGGGAATGAGGAACATTTCAAAAATGTGCTAAAGGAGAAGGAAAGAATTTCAGATTGGTTTGAAGCAAAAGATTAATGTGCTGCAGTCTTCAGATGTATTGATTGCGTATTAGGCTACATGAAGGATGCAAGGACAAGACATTTTTCCCACAAGTCTCATTCATCACATTTGTTACTCATCCTTATTACTCATTTTACTTGTGCTTGAGTCCAAGTGACTTTGCAGTCAGACCTTTTCATTTGCAGCTTGTTAAAATTCTGCTCCCATCAGCCGCATTCCAACAGATGTTTAGTTGTAGCGTTTGTCCGTTAACAACTGCTACATCATCATTCAAAATCCCAATAGGAGCTTTCTACCCATTCATGGGCGGGTTGGATCTAAATGTGGGTTGTGTGGCTTGGCCATCTTAGTATTCAGTGCCCTTCCCTGCAGTCCTGTATTGCAGTCAACTGCAGTTACAGTAGTCTCATAGGAATAGAGGGAACAAGACTGAGCAGCGGAGAAAGAGGCCATGGCAAAATGGGGTAAAGGGATGGAAGATTTCTAATCATTTCATGCTGTAGACCTGAGAAAATGCTTGATTCTTTTGAGATACATACAGTTTAGTTTGCAATGTGTGTTGTATTCAAAGGCAATAGTTAAACTGCCCAAAACTCAGAAAACTCACTTTATTTGCACAGGTTACCACCAACCATTTAGTCCAATATTTATTCCACAAATTTGACTGTTAGTGTCATTAAACAAATTAATGGAGAGAGACTGTTTTCAAGAAAAATGCCATACATTAAGGCTGTTTTCTAATGTTTTTTAATGCTTAATCACTGATAGAAGTAGCAAAGAAAAATGCAACACATTTCGCAGTTTCTAGCAACTTCAGACAGGTTGAAGTTGCCACTAATTCCCATTCCTTTTTGCTTAGTTTCTGAGAAGGAATGTCTATCTACAGAATGAAGTGTGGAATTTCCATTGCAGACCACCAAACACTGACAGTCATGTCTCCTTTTCCCTCATTTCATTGGAACACATATTACAAAACCACTCCCCCTGAAAATGCTTCAGTGTAATACTTGAAGATATTTGTCCATTTATCAGAAACCACGCAACATGATCATTAAATCATCAGCAGCACAGGGGCATCGTGCAGCGTCTTTGCATCACAATGAAATGCTGGCATATGCTAAAACAGCTGGGGCACTACTGGAAGAAAACCACTGCCTGGAAAAGTTCTGTATATTTTGTAGTGCCACTGAGTTTTAGTACCCTCAGTATTGCATTTCAAGTGGGAAAGTCATTTTCTCAGGGCTGACAATATACCATTAACACAATATTTGTCTTAATTAGCAGCAAAAACACAAGAAGGTAATGAAAACTCCATCAGCAAGAGGAAATATTCATGAGATTTTCTTATATTACAACTTGAAGACAGAGTCACTTATACATAAACAAAGCATGTAATGACCGAGAGAAACACCCATAAATTCGAAAAACAGATGTTATGAGGCCATTTTGTGGTGATATTTTATGTGTAGGTAATTTTAATTCAGCATCTCATCCATCACTCTGGCACTTTTATAAATAGCCGCATACTTAACAGAAATGCAGCTTCAATGACTCAGACATGAAAGGTGTGCTAGATTTAACCATGTCCTTCTGGTTATAGTAACAACTGATAACTTGCAAGATGAAAAATGCATAGTCATGGCAAGCGATTCAATTATTCAATTATCATAATCATTTCCTTTCAAGCAATTATAGTA
Organism: Lepomis macrochirus; assembly: GCA_024633595.2. Taxonomy (NCBI): domain Eukaryota; kingdom Metazoa; phylum Chordata; class Actinopteri; order Centrarchiformes; family Centrarchidae; genus Lepomis; species Lepomis macrochirus. The sequence goes on from JALXJV020000005.1 coordinate 29,805,624, forward strand.
TTGATGCTTGTCCTCCATACAGTATACAAACAAAAAGAGTATAGGTGATGTTCTTTCCTAAAGAGGCAGGTGAACATTTATAGTTTTTGCACACATGAATCTTTTACAACAGTGTGACAGATGGAGGAAATGACAAAGAGCAGCAGATGAACGAGAATCCTTTTATGTACAAGCCAGATCCACTCTACTTAAATGCATCTCAAAATGAAACACTGAGAGGCTGGGCATCACAATACAAAATCTAGTTAACCAAATGTTTATCCAAACTGGTTGTACCAAGTAACATACCATTTGGAAGGTTTTGGAGTTTGTTCCTATATAGACTGTGGCAACAAAATTAGTGTACTAAAAATAGTTGCGAGGAAAGGGTGAGTGTATCTATCTAACAGAGTAACAGAAATCATTGGTTTTCTTTGCATGAACAACCTCCTCCTTCTTCAGTAACTGCGACCAAACAACATTTTCCCGAGGCATCATCTGTTGTGCCCACTTGAGTATCCCATATGGCTAGATATATATAATTTAGGATCATAAATATACAATCCCTACCCTCCTCTGAACAGACATGGCTTTGAGGATCCAACAACACGTATCACAGTCTGTTGTGCTCAGTAAATCCAGCAGGCCATTGAGGTTTTAGTGGAGCAGAGATGCTGGTGTAATGCCTGACACCCAGCTGTTAATTCAGACTGACAACGGGCAGATATCTGGCAGACTAATGGCAGATGGGGCTTGAATCCTAGCTTTATAGAGATAAACTATGCCCCCTCAGGAAGAAAGAGGACAGAGAGGAGACGGCGGGTGGGGGTGGTTGAAAGGTGGATATTTGTATCGTTATAGCAGGAGGAAAATGGTGTCTATTTAGCAATGAAAATGAATCAACATAGAAAACCAGCATTGTGTAAGAAGTAGGACACAATCAGTAGAGCCCAGTTTACTTTACTTTGTGTCAACAAAGACATAGAGATATATTTAAAATTATACCAAGGTATTAAACATATCGTAGCCCATCAGGCCCAGTGGCAAAGGAAAATAATTACAACCCAGAGGAAACGATTTCTCAGTTCTAGCTTTAATGTTGTGTATCTTCTGCCTTGTAAGTAAGCAACTTAGCATTAGATAAGGTTTTATGACTGCCATGGACATGAGGGATGTTATTTTGCACTTCTGTGGAGGAGTTGTGTGCTTGTGTTCCCTCACAGTTTCTTTCAGTTCAACTACAGGATCATGTCTGCCCTCTAATGGCTGACATTATGGCAACAGGCTACAACGCACAAGAGTATTTATTATAATGCGGATTAATTCAGCAATGATTGCAGCTGTGAAATGTCTAAATATAAATATGAGGGGGATCCAAAGGTGGATTTTGGTTACTAAATAAAACAGGCAGTTGCCATCACTGATTCTCTCCCGTCATCTAAAAAAATCAAAAACAGCAAGAAATTACACAAATGAGTCATAAAACAGAAAACCCAACCAATGAGAGCTGTCCTCATGGTCCAAAAAAACTGGGAAATGACGTGTGTCACTCATCAACTTTGTCCCTACTGTTTACATAAACACACACACACACATTACTCAAACCCTCTTGGCTGGGCTCTGTCCTGCTGACTGGGAGGATCACATATTCCTAGAGTTAACGCAGAGCAGGTAGACACACAGGAAGAGGGAAAACATGGGTTTTATGACTCTGCTCTGTCTGCTGTCGCTGCGGCCTGGCTTCGCCGCTCTAATGAGTTCTCCATTGGAAGAGGTAGGTGGAAAGCTGCGGGTGAACAGGAGCACTGTGGTTAGTGATTCCACTGCTCAGGACTTCTGCAAAGTACATTGAACTCTTCAACTTTAAACTGTTTATCATCCTGTGAAAACCCCCGACCTGCAGAGAGGCATAACTGTGCTTTACTGGAATTACATGGTAATCACTGAAAAACAAAAGCTCTAAAATAGTTTTGTATTTTTCACTTAGAGTTTGGGCCACAGATCTAAATGTAGTTAGAGAGGTTTAAATCTGCTGTTTCTAAAGGACCTAAAAATGGTGTTATTGTTTGTGTCCTCTTAAAGCTTTTTCATCACTCCTCCAGTCAAAGAGACATAGTTTCCTTTCCTGGTTCTTCTGTTGACGCCTCAGGTAGGTCTCTGTATGGCTGAACTGTAAAAGAAGTTTGAAGACTCACATATGCAATGGGAACTATCTTCTTTTCTGTCATGGTGTAATGAAGTGTAACAGTAAAACATCATCCTATAGTATGTGTTTAACTACAAAAACAGTTACTTTACACCTAAGCAGATAACTGGTATATGTCTATACTGTTTCTTCTCCTTGTTCACAGTAAGTGGGCGACTGCGTCGATCGGCTCTGAAGCCTGACATCACACATCTGGAACTGCTGGTGGTGGTGGGGCCTGATGTCCAGCAGGTCCACAAGCAGGATACAGAACGATACATTCTCACCAACCTCAACATTGTAAGTCTGAGCACAAACATAGAGTAAATCGATTTCTGAACAGCCTATGTTCTGACAATTGCTGTTTGTGTACCTTAAAATCAATGCTTGGGAAAAGGTGTAGGAGCAAACTCAAACAAGCACTATTTACAACCCTAAGGCTGAAATAAAGAATAATGGAGAAATAATGGAGGCAACTACAATGTTGAAATGTTTACATAATTTGATGTACAGATTGCACTGCAACACTACAGCCTCATTATACTTTGAACATCCTGAAGCATATCAACATTATATTTTGACTTATATTCAAATTTCCCCGCAGGCCTCAGAGCTGTTGAGAGACATGAGCCTGGGCGCCAACATGAGGGTGCACCTGGTCCGCATGATCATCCTGTCAGAGCCAGAGGTATTGTCAAATCATGTTCATAAATGACCAGTTTTGAGAAGTACTGTGTTAGTACAGTAATCTAAAAGTCCTATAGCTGTTGTGTAATTTGAGTATGGATAGGTACTGAGCTGATACTGTTATTCAGAGTGATCTGAATGTTAATAGTAATATAACCTTAAATTTTGTATCTTTACATTTTATTATCAGTATCTCACTTTTGTAACTGTGGTCACTCTTCTAGCCAGAGATCCAAATGTCTGTCAACATCACCTCTTCTCTCAGAAGTGTGTGTGACTGGGGCAGAAGGATAAACCCTTCAAACGATACAGACCCACTACACGCTGATCTTCTGTTGTACATTACGAGGTGTGCTACATGTAGCTACATTACAAATCTATTTTTTCTTCATATTTTATTGATTTGATCGAAACATGTTTAACTATATGTCTACCATCACAAACAGGTACGACCTGGTGTTGCCTGATGGGAATAAGCAGGTCAGGGGTGTAGCACAGCTGGGCGGGGCTTGCTCCAGTGAATGGAGCTGTGTGATCACAGAGGATACAGGCTTTGACCTGGGGATCACCATTGCTCATGAAATTGGCCACAGGTAACGCAGAATCCAACTCATGAACAGCAAATCTTCATTATCTACAATGTATGTTTAAAGTTTACCTCACAGCTTGTAAACCTTATTAGGTAACAATTTGTTTCACAGGCCTGTAATTTACAGACATTTTTCAAGAATTTTCCTGGAAACAACTATGTAATTTGGCACTAATTATAGGAAAAGTATAGACAGTCTTTGGTACACTTTCAGTTAACCTGTATTTTAGCCAGTTCAGCTTTTAGTCAGCATGTCATGTAAACATGCAAAAATGTAATATTCACTACAGGCCAGCATACAATTAAATAAATAGAAAATAAAAATGTCCAATAACAGATGTATAATGAATTAATATTTACTTGTATTTAAATTTAGCTTTTCCTTTAAGGATACTCCTATATTCCCTAATTTCAAGTATCGCCACTCACACAAAATCTAATTTCAGCTTCATTATGATTGCTTCATGTTATACTCATCTCAACAGAGAGATTTACAAACAAATACAGTAATTACTTTAGTAAAGTAAATTCAACATATTTTGTATTTCATTTACTTTTACCCAGTTTTGGAATCAACCATGACGGAGTGGGAAACACCTGCAGCAGGAGTGGGTTCATTATGGCCTCTGATGGAGGCTACAATAGTGTTGATCTCACCTGGTCCCCGTGCAGCAGACAGCAGCTGCTCACATTCTTCAGGTGGGCCAACCTGTTCAGAGCAGCTGGTGCATAACAATGTCTCTCATTCATCATGCAGACCTGGCACTGATGAAAGGGCCTTTCATCTATAAGTCATGACTTAATGTCTGATAGATAAATGGTTTCTTTAAAACCTTATTACAGCTTACTGAAAAAAAATCTTTGTTATATTGTAAGTAGTTAGGGTAGAATGTGAGGTACAAATCATCTATAGTCTGATGTTGATGAGATGTCAAATGTATTAATGTTCCCAGTGAAGGGAAGGCTGCATGTGTAAAAGACCTGCCTGCATTGGGAGGCTCCCTGCAAGACTGGAAGCCTGGTCTATATTATGGAGTTGATGACCAGTGCCGTATAGCTTTTGGTAGCACTGCAAGAGCCTGCTCTTTCACCAATCCTGACATGGTAAGTCACATGTAATAGCAGCTTGATACCACCAGGTGGCACTCCACATCAAAAATATACAGCATTTCTGCAGCATGTTTACAATGTTGGTCTCCTCTTTACATCAGCCAGCTTGTCGTGCTCTGTCCTGTCACATTGACCCTGATGATGACAGCTCCTGCAAACGTCTCCTGGTTCCACTGCTGGACGGGACAGAGTGTGCACCTAATCAGGTACAGCTGCGTGATCAGGGAGTCATTTTGTTACAGTCATTTCCCAGAGTATTATTTGCTAAAAGTAGACCCCCATGCATGTTTTTAATGAGGAGCAATCCTTTCTTCCAGTGGTGTTTGAAGGGGCACTGTGTGTCCTCAGAGGAGCTCAGCTCCACTGTGGTGGTGCACGGTTCCTGGTCCAGCTGGTCAGAGTTCTCCCCCTGCTCACGGACGTGTGGTGGGGGGGTCAGTCATCGCACACGGAAATGCAATAACCCAAGGTAACAAATGTGATGCAAGCATCAGTCATAGTCAGTGCTGAAGATCCTGAGACTGTACTTTACACGATGAAGCTGTTTCATCTGTACAGCTTATAGATGACTTGCAATATATTTGTCTGATTTTTCAGACCTGCTTTTGGAGGGAGTGATTGTGAGGGACCAGATATAGAGGCTGAACTTTGTCACCAGTGGGTAAGTTCTGTTCATGTTTACAGTGGGCCTCCATACAGTAGGTCAATACTATTTGCCCAGTGGATCACCAGAATTGTCTTACTTTTTAATGATCCATTGTCAGTAGTTTGCAGCCTGTGCTCCCATATGAAGCCTCCAAAAACAGAAGCATTGATGGGATGGCTCAGAGAAGTAGAGGCAAAGAAGTCATTTAAAAGTGAGACCATGAGCTTGGGGCAAAGTGAGCGATTCTCAAAATCAATTTTAGATAAAGAAAAATGTTCTGCCCTGAATGCCTCAATAGGGGTTTGGGGCTTCAGTGGTGGATTCAGACACCGTCATAAAGACAGAAAAGCACAAACACACATAAATCCCTGTTTTTTCTCCCATGCTTTTTGCAGCCATGTAAGCGCACCCAGATGGATTTCATGGCAGAGCAGTGTTCCCAAACAGACGACCACCCCCTCTACCTGCTACCAAACACTGCCTCCTACTACACCTGGATCCCTGCTGTAGGCTTTGCACAAGGTGGGCCTAAAGAAAACTTTTTTTCCACATGTAAAGTGACAAAACCTTTATCTGAAACTTTTTTTTCTATGAACCCTTCTCATCATAACCAGGTGATGAGCAGTGTAGGTTTATGTGCCAGTCCGATGGAGAAAACTTCATTGTGAGCCGTGGCTCTCAGTTTGTGGACGGGACTCGCTGTGAGTCAGACAGCCCTCCTCCATTTGGCTCCACAGCTGCTTGTCTAAGAGGAAAATGCCAGGTAGAGACTTAAGAGAACAGATACCATCTGCAATCTTCACACTCAGTCTTACACCTTTCCCAAATTCATTGTTTATCTCCGATCAGCTGTTTGGCTGTGATGGTGTGCTGCACTCTGGGAAAATGAGGGATGTGTGTGGGGTATGCGGTGGAGATGGATCATCCTGCAGCTTAACCTCTGACTCATACACTGGTGGTCAGGCCAGAGGTATCAAACACCCGTGTAACATGAGTGTAACACATTCAGTGACAAAGTGAATTGACAATTTTGACAATCAATGAATCATTCATCAAGCAAGATTACGTCTTGCGGATCTGGGAACATGTAAAGGGCACTTTTCACTATTTTATGACATTTTTAAGACTAAATAACCAATTAATTAAAAAATAATCAATTGATTAATTAGTAATGAATTGTCACAGCCGTAATCTCTCTATTGTCTTCCATTAGTTATAATCAGAGCTCTCTGTTTCAGAGTACACCACCTTCCTGTCTCTGCCAGTGAATGCCACACAGGTCCATATTGTCAACAGGGCACCTGTCTTCACTCATATGGGTGAGTGTCATCACTTTGCAAGAGATTTACATTTCATAAACAGGATTAACAGGATTCAGACTTGCTGTTGTTTTTGGCATTTGTGTCCACAGCTGTAATAATTGGGGATCAGTACATTGTGTCTGGGATGGGCAGCATGGCACTAAAAACGACCCACCCCTCCCCGCTGGATGATAACCGCTTAGAGTACGGCCTTCGTCTGACTCCTGACCTTTTGCCTGAGATGGAAGAGCTGCGGCTGCCTGGACCGCTGCAAGAGGAGATAAAAATACAGGTCAGGGGAGGAAACGCATTAATTTTTGAAAGATGATTTGATGGCACATTCTAATTCTAAGATGTGGAATTTCTTCAACACTAAAATTTTACTTTCACACATCACATCTTTATATAATGTTAAGAAACAAAAGGCTCAGCAGAAATCAACTGGGAAAAACTGCGTGTGCAACATCTGCTTCTCTTCACAGGTTTATCGCAAATATGGAAAAGAATATGGAGAGAAAACAAATCCAAACATTAGCTACCAGTTCTATGTACCTACCAGAAACAGTGACTTGACAGATATCACACGTAAAGGCAAATGGGTTGTCTTCACGACGCCCTGCTCTGTCTCTTGTGGATCGGGTAAGTAACTGTTAATCACAAATCATATTGAAAAGCACAAAAACAATACCCAGCGAAATATAATGCATTTGATAGCAGATGTCATTATAAATGCACAGGCTCACTGCACATTATAGACTTAGTCTTCTTGTTTTTGGAGCCTATAGCTTTGACAAATGAGATCCTAAATAGGAGGCATTTGTATAGCAGCAATATTGACCTTTTTGAGCAAGCTTTTATCCCATACTTAAAATATCTATCATTTTTAGATTAGTTTTTTATGTGTGTAAAGAAAATATGTACCTCTGTTTGCACGCTCGCTTGCCTTGAATTGCCCCTTGAGGGACGGATAAAGTATTTAGAATTGAATTGCATAAGGACACTGCAGTATTGAATATGCCAAATTCATTTTGTCATTATTCTGATCTCAGATGTTTTTAGGAGAAACTCCCAACAAATGTCCACTGAATTGATGAATAAATGGGAAAATTTTTGCCTAACATATATGGTTTTTTCAATAGTCCTTATCTGTATGATGTTCTCATACAAGGCCAGACATTTCATGTCCCTGTTAGTGGGAACAATAAAAACATCTCCCAGCAGAGATTTTTAGAAATGAATTAACGTAGAGTGTCTGAGAAAGGTGGCAGCACACTAAACCACTGTGAGGCATATTATGAGGGGGAAGGACATATTCTTTCAAAACTTAACAAAAAAACCCGCATTAGACTGAGTGTGGAGCTGTTAACAGTTTTGGGTACCAAATATTGACTTATTAATTTATTTAAATTTAAATGAATTATTGCTAGGGACAATTCAGTAGTTGCTGGATATTGGTATGGATTTGTATCTACTGTCCCTACTCATTCGAAGTCCTTGAATATGATTAAAAACGCTACTACTACTTTCTGGGCTGATTAGCAAAGAAAAAGAAGTGAATTTGGAGCAGTTTTTTTTACCTTGTGGGAGCAGGGAATGGTCATCTTAAGACATAAAACACCCTGTTAACTCAGTAAATTGGAACATCTTAAAACAACATAAAACACCCTGTTAATATGGCAAATTTAGACACATTAAGACGACAAAAAATAGCATGTTAAAGCATTTTCGGTGCTACCACTTCATCAGTGTGTGAGGGAAACCCTACATACAGTAGCCTAATTGATAGAAAACAAATAATTCCCCCTATCTTGTACGAAGGTTAAGAAGTAATATTGGTTGAATTGGGCTTAAGAAATAATATTAATTCATTAAATATTTTTTTACCTTGTATACAATGTCATGCTTGACATATTAATTTAATAAATCTAATTTAACTTTAGTCATTCTATGAACAGACAAAACACCACATTTGCATGTGTTTAAACTGCAACCTAAATGTATTTTTCTTTGAATATTGTAATTATTTAAGTAAAAACTTTCATCTCTGCCAAAAATGTTTACAAGAATGCCACGCAACAGGGCATAGAATCTGAAAATATTGCCCCAATATTTAACTTACTGTAATCTAACTGAAGATTTTATTTTTTTTATTTCACAGGTGTACAGAAGCATGTACATGTCTGTGTAGATGAAAATACCAACAACCATTTGGAGGAACACAATTGTGAAACACCTCCTCCTCCCATACCACTCCACACAACCTGTCTGCCCTCCCCATGTCCCCCCAGGTTAGCTTCATACTCAACTCTGTTCCCTCCCTATGGACTGGCATACACATAAAGCTCAGCACACATGGGCACATGAATAATTCACTGTCTTACAGATGGGATACAGGGAAGTTTGGGCCTTGTAGTGCCTCCTGTGGTGGAGGAGTGAGAGTGCGCTCTGTAAGATGTCTTCAGAAACATGCGGCCGACGTGGTAGAAGTTCCAGAATCTGAATGCCCCCCTACAGCTCCGAATACTGTTGAAAAATGTAACCTGCAACACTGTCCTGCCAGGTATAAAGTCTACATTGTGTTGGTGATCATTAGGTGCCCAGGTTTTTATTAATTTTTAAAAGTGCATGGGTCAAACTTCCTATGACCACAGAATGCAAAGGATTCTATGTGTTGTCCTGTTTCCTGTCCAGTTTGAACTCTAACATTATCAGCATTTATGTGAAAACCCCCTAATGTGTGTTTACAGGTGGCGTGTGTCAGATCCAGGGGAATGTTCAGCAGTGTGCGGGCCAGGAGAAGCGAAACGTATTGTGTCATGTGTTCGGCCAGAGGATGGTCAGGAGGTTGACGTGGATGAAAGCTTTTGTTCAAAGCAGATCAAACCACCTGATTCTGTTCCCTGTGTGGTAGATGTTTGTCCTATTGGATGGGAGTCTAAGGGAGAGGTAAAGTAGAAAATGACAAAATTCTCACTCTTATTTCAAAATATGAAGCATGTCTCAACGTTTTCTTTCTTGGCCAGGAACAGCCCATGTTAAAGTCTGGTTTGTCGCCACACTCTAGACAGGCTCCTGTGTATGTCTGGAGTCCTGTTATCAGCCAGTGCTCAAAGACCTGTGGCAGTGGTAAGTTGAAAAATATACTGACCGTGACTCAGAAACAGCATCTCCCCATCAAATGAGGTCAAACAAAGCCTGATCCTTATGCAGGAACCCTGCAAGTGTGGTTTTCCTGTGTGGACCACCAGACCAGACTGGGGGTGCCCAACTTTCACTGTGATGCTTCTACCAAACCTCATCCTCAGTATGAGACCTGCAACACATCTCCCTGCCCCCCCACGTGAGACCCATACTTGACATGCATACAACATATTTATACATTGTGAAATGCAGTAAATGTCATATTTTGTCTGAGGTTTACCATGTATCCATTTAGAGAGAGAAGGTATGTTTTTTTTAACAACCAGGTGGCGCTCTAAGCAAGGAGTCTGCAGTGTAACATGTGGAGGAGGAGTGGCCAACAGAGTGTTGTACTGTGCTGGGGAGACAGAGGGGGAGGAGGAGGTGGTGGAGGATTCAGAGTGCAGTGACTTTCCCAAACCCACAGCAGTGGTTTCATGTAACACCCACAACTGCCCAGCAAGGTACACACAAACATACACAAACATGCACATGTCAGAAATCAATGTTTGCAAAAGCACAAGGATTTCAATATCATTGTCATTTGTCCAGGTGGAAGGTATTCAGGACGTCACCTTGCTCTGTGTCCTGTGATTTGGGTGTAGCTCAGAGGACTGTCTCTTGTGTCCAGTTCGTCCACGGCAAGGAGAGCGTGGTTCCGGAGGTAAACTGCCATGCAGCTGTCAAACCGGCCACCACAGTGCCCTGCCTGGTGCAGGTCTGCACCTTTAGATGGGAGGTGACACCATGGAGCCAGGTACATTCCACAGGAGACAAATGGACTGCAATATGAAGATTACATTATATTCAAGATGGAGAGATTAGGTGATTAATTGTTAGTTCAAGTGACAGAAATTGAATGATAATCTATTAATCACTTAAATCATTTTCTAGCAGAATGTAAGCCTCTCTGTGGTTCAAGCTTCTCAAACAAGAGGGTGATCTTTGGGTTTTGGACTGTTGTTTGAACAAAACAAGTTATTTAAAGATGTCAGCTTGAGCTCTGGGAAAGTCCCAGAAATCCCTAGTTGCAGCTGTAATTAAAATAAATAATTACTAACAGAAGATAAAAAACAAAGACAAATGAGTAGGAAATGTGAAGTAAAATATTAGTTATTAAACCACTGAAAGAATCTCAACATTATTGAAGTACTGTAACACACTTAGGCCTTTTCCTCATTTTAATTTTATAAGGACCACACCAGTGGCTTTGCATGTTTTAGACCATTTAAATAAATCCCTTCTTCTACTTCACATCACAGATAGTCATTTTGCAAAGTTTTTTACTGTGCTTTTGAAATATAAATGTACTTTTTCCACGGTTCCGTGCATCAAGTGTTTTCCATTTATTAGCAGTCTTGAAACTTGCTTGAGGTGTGTAATCCATCACATCACAATCATTTTTGTTGAGGTAATGCAGCGCAGACTTTTCAAATCAGTCTGTCCTTAAACTGCATTACTATGCAATGATAATGCAACACAATGACAAAAAAAGGAATGCAGACTTGATGTTCCCCGTGACGGATCACACAACTCAGGCAATTTCTGGAGTCTGACAAATGATTTTCATTTTGCGTGGAAACTAATAACCTATTGCGGACTGGAATTTTTGGAAAAAATACATCCAAAAATGTAAATCTGCATACATAATCACATCAGAAATTTTTCATACAAATGAAAACCATGCATAGCTTCTTATTAAAGAGCTTTACTCTCAAACACAGTGGTATGTTCCTTTCTGAGGACTCTGAACTAGATTCATGCGTTATGTTACTTATGTTACGTTATGAACATTGTTTTTTTTTCTCCCTTCATGTGAATCTTATTTATTGTGTGATATCTTTTATGGGCATTTATTTATGAATAATGATCCTAACACTGAGCTGAGCTTGACCACCATGCTGTACCAAGACAATTTACACCAACCCTGGCCATTTACAATATTAATGTAATAACTGCAGAAATTCACCCCTTTGCTCTACAGTGTTCCGTTTCTTGCGGATACGGGATCCAGTCCAGAGCTGTGTCCTGCATGGGTCCCTCTAAGTCAGAGCCCCTCAGTCCTCTGTTTTGTATGCACATGCCCAAGCCCATCACCATCCAGGGCTGCAACATGGGCAGCTGCAGAGACATGCTGGCCACCGCAGATGTCACCATTGCAGTGCATACTAAAGTTAAAGCTAACCTCACAGAGGAGGGACTTCTCCTTTCTCCCACCCTGAGCCACAAAGATGCAACACCAACCCACATGGGCCATCTGCCTCTAAGTCCAACAGAGGCAAGCGCCATCCCACATACAACTATGACAACCATCCCGACGCCTAAGCCCAGTTAGTACACATCAACTCCAGCTTCTTACCCATTCTCAGAAAGAGCTGCAGGATTATCATTACAGTGTTTTTACAGGTCCATGTGGACGGCTACTTCTGGAAGAATCAGGCATGGTGGACTTGAAAGACATAACCAGCCGCTGCACCGTATCCATAGGTCGACCCCTGGATGAGGTCATTCATGTTAAAGTAGAATCTGGCTCTTTGAACTGCAGAAAAAGTATGTTTTATCAAATATATAAAGGATGATCTACCTATAACATGCCTATATTACATTAATAAATGCCTGCCTCATGTGTTTCTACAGGGGAGCATATTGCATTTTTTGACCGACTGGCATTTGTGAGGAAGTGCGAGCAGGTGGCAGGTAGTGAACTGACCACCAGAACTAACGTCCTGCTGGTGCGTCAAAATCTGCTCACCCCTGGGAACGGGGTTGTGTTCACCTACAAGTCACAGAAAAACATGAAGAAGAGCCACCATCAGGGTAGGAGTGCTTGCGTGATTGTTTTTTGCAATTCAAAAGGCAGACATATCCTACATTTTAAAAGATTGGATGACGATTAGTCAAACAGGAGGCTTCACTTGCTTTTTGGAATGGGTGCAACAACAAGTGAATATGAGTCCAATGTTTGAGACTATTGCAACATAAAGGTTCAAATCTAGAGAGATGTTGTAAACACTTGCACAGCCTAATGCAATCCAATAAAAAAGCCCTGCAATAAATAGAGTGAAGCTGAAAATACTGTCTATCTTAAAATGTTCTTTCCTTGTAGGGATTGTCAGTGTGGCATTGATTCAGCTGTAATAGTTTATGTTGTTGTGTTCTATTATATTGTGCTTTTATTTTTCCCCCTTCACCTCCCCTATGAATTTTGGAGGAAACATTTTTCACTGCTTAATAAATGAGCATAAATTGAGTTGAAGCCGCACCTGACATAGTTTCTATGTTGTGCAGGTGTTCATATGTTCCTCATCCCATGCATTTACCAAAGGTTAGCATGTCTTTGCCCCACAGATTGTGACATTCAGCTGTTTTCCCCAAGTGGTGTCTTTGAGAATCCAACAACGTCAAACACTAACCACACCTGTCGAGTCCTCATCAACGCCCCTCCCTCGGTGAAGATCAGAATCCAAGCGCTATACATAGGATTAGCATTCAACTCCACAAACTCCCAGTCTACATACATTATGGTGCGGACATGCTTTTTAACACGGGTTGTTGTTTCAATGTGCTGCATATTTAATGGGGAAAAGTGTGAGTGTAATAACTGCTGCACTACTTGGTCTTGTGTTTCTCGTTCAGATCCGGGACATGGATGTCTTAAAGACCAATGTGTTTAAAGGCCGACAGCTGTTTCTGTGGCACTCCTCTGGAAATATGGCTGAGATTGAATTTCATGGAGACTACCTGCATTCCAAAGGGAGCTTCAGAGCTGAATATTACTTTATGGTTTGAAATGTATGTTTAACGTTTCTTTAGTTTAAAACAATTATGTTTTTGTGACAGCCATTTTCTTAATATCTGTTGAATAGAAAGGCTTAAGCAGACTTCAGTAAGATCCTTTCTTTTGTGTTCATTCCTATGTGTTAATTATTTTGACCTGAAATAAATAATAAACGAGCCAAAGCACTCAAAGTCAACCCACGACAGAATCATTCTGAAGACTGCAGCAGGAACTAGTAAAGTACAAATAAAAATAAATATTGATACCATTACAATCAGCAAATTATGTTCATTTAAAGTTTATATAGATATAACACAATATATTAAAATATAGAATTTCCATCTTAGAGAATTGCTTCTCATCACAAAGGCAGGCAGTCACACATTCTACTTAGTAAAACCCTTTGATAACAGGTTTTCCCTCAGTTCAAGCACACTCAGTTCATTGTGCGTCTACGTCAGTGTGGCCTTCTGCCAGCAACTCCGGCACTGGTTTATTACCAGCTCCCATACAGCCCGGTGAGACACCATGCCAGGCTCCTGTGCAGTATCACTGCTTGGCAGTAGCTGTGTCTTCCAGGAGAGCTCTCATGTCCAACAGAGCATCCTCTACAGCCTGGGAAAACTTGGCAGCGTTCGTCTCCTCACAGCTGTTGAAGGCTGTGATGGCGATGTTGATGTGCTCATCCATGGGATTGTAACACACTCCATAGCCATCTGGCACCATCGGACCAAAGCACATCACGCAGTCTGTCTTGGAGCCAACCTGGACACAGAGACGCAGAGATGAGGGCAAGCAAACAAACATGATGGCAAATAATAATGTTCTCAGTAATAATACATGTAGATTTTCTTAGATACAAAAATACCTGGCTGGTGGAGAGATTATAGTGGTGAGCCACAGCATAAGAAGTATCCATGAATATCTCAGGCATGGAGGTCAGGTCTTCAATACTCAGCATTTTCAGCCCGAGGAGGTGCCTGTCTATGGCTTGTCCATGAATTGCCTAAAAAACAAAAGTTCAATGTGCAGAACTAAGATTAACGTGGTATGGAAACACCTACAATTTTTAATGTTGCTAAACACCTGTCCTCACATTGTACGTGTTCTCCTTATGTGTCTGAACGCTCTTCTGCAGCAGCGCCAGCCTCTCTGCGTTCTGTTGACAGTATTTACTCTTCAGTCAGAAAGCTCACATGCCTTAATGTAAACAATTATTGTGAAACTCTTGTGGTTCAACAGCACCTGTTTACTTGGGTCTTGCATTGCCTGGACGAAGTTAAACGAGTCTACAGTAGTTGTACGGATTGCATCAGTTCGCCCATATTTGAACATTCGTAATGATGCACTCTCATAGGTAGAGCAGCAAATATTATACATCCTGTAATTCAAAAACAGCATATAGCGCATATAATTTAATACACTTAATGTCTATATCTGGCATGTTTGCCTACAAAAATGGACTTCTCACCTGAAGTAGGCAAGTTGAAGGGCCATTTGCACAAACGCATCAGGACTCAGCTTATGTTGCTTTGGCACATTTTTTCCAAAATGAGAGAACATAAGCACCTTCACATCTAAGTCATGCACCATTCTAAGGAAACAAAGATAAGAGTGAGTTCAACTAAATGTCTGACATCAAGGCTGAGACAATAATATTAATCATAATAACCCCACTTTACATACATGTTCATATTTTGTTTGGCTTTCTCAATGTCTCTCTTGACATCAGGTGTAATGTTGAAACGCAGTTTGCGAGGCATGGTGAGGGGAACCATGGGAGAGCGAACCATTTCAGTTCTCCGTCTGTAAAAATATGAAACACTTGGTCAATTTGAGTTCATTTGAAAATGGGGAAAACACTCATCTGAAAATGGAAAGAAACCTACATGTATTTAACGACGTAATCGATGAGAAACACAATGGGGGGACCCTCAGCAGGAGCATGCTCATACACCAGTCCACATGTACCGTCTTCACCAACAATGAACTGAGGACAAGTACATTCAAATTCTCAACCATTAACACAGAACGGTGTATTAATTTAGACGTCACACTGCTCCAAGCTGACCTGTAATGTCTTGTCAAACCAGCGGTTGCCGCTGTTCCAGCGAGCTCCTCCTCCATGCAGCATCTGGGCAGCCACGCGGCTCGGATACAGATTATCTGACACCCGTGGCATCGGGGCATCCAAACAAACTGTGAAAATACTTTTCTGGATGGCACGGACTGACTCCTTATTTGTCTTATCTGAGGAGGAATAAAATAGCCTTTAAGTTAAAACTTTATTGCATAATATATTTTCTATAAAATGTTTACGCTCAAATACTCTGCTTCTTTATTTCTTCTAAATAGACAACAAATCTAGTCGATACTGAGTGTTTCTACACAGATTTTGTCCCTACTCTGCTCACCCTTAATCAGGCTGTTATAGGCTTTTCCCCAGGTGTTACGGTGCTGTGATGTAAGGATGCCAATCGGCTCTTTGTTCGTCTGCAGAGAGGAGTTCCAGATCTTCTCCAGCTGCATGTAAATTTGGTCTACTGTCAGCGGGGTGCCATCGCTGTTGTACACGTCCAAGACAAAGAACTGAGGGGGAAAAGCCAGGTCAGGTTCATTTTCATACAGTATCCAGTATTTCTCCATCATGCCATCACACCAGTGATAATTACATTAAAATATTTGTTTTTGTTGAGATGTCTAGCTAAAACCTTGACAAGTAAAAGAAGGAGAGGAACAGCAGTGCCATCTGGAGTACCTGGAAGTTGTGGACCACAGTGATATGAGTGGGAGATTTTTTTCCGATGGTGTGAGTTACGACAGTGTCTCTCTTTGGACCGGGGATACGACAGGAGGAAAGGATCTGGTAATACTGGTCCATACACAGCGGCTTCCCACTCAGGTACTCCACAGGCAGGGTCTCGCTGTAACACAGCGCTTCACATTATCCATGTGAAGTTTTGTAAACCATGTCATTATGATAATGACCTTTCTGTTATAATATCTGTAATAGCTTAAGGCAAACTCACGTGTCAATCAATTTCTTAAAGTCCAAAACTCCTGCAATCAGTTTGGCAGCAAACCTGCACAGAAGACATCATTTTGTTATTAATATGATGGTTCAACAGTTTACTTTGTGTTCATGTTCTAAAGCCACTGTGCATATGAGACAACACAAAATTAAATGATCAGTAATCATCTCTGAATGGGGCCATTTACAAGCAAATGCTATTACCTAATAAAATTGTGAGCCTATTGTAGCCTGCACACCTTAAACCCTAGCACTGTGTTCACTGCATACTCCACGGGTCACAGAAGTAAAAAACAGCTGAGCAATGCCATGTGCAGCCAATGAGCTTTAAATAGCCAGCATGGAGGGAAAAGCCTGCACAAAGGTCGGCTTGAAACTCCAACTTCATATGAGCATGTTTACACTGGACTTTAACACAATGTAAATCACTTTCAGAAACAATTTTATGATTCAGTGTTTTCAGTTTACAGCACGCATTAGAAGTAGGGGATCTTCTTTTTTGTGATTGTATTGATTTGTTTAGTAGCATAAACAGCTTAATTCCTGTGGCTGGTTTTACAGTGGATGCTGGTTTCTCACCTCATTTGTCCTTGTCGATCATGGAAGTGCATGCGAGGCAGGACAACCCCAGGGCTGGTGTAGACCGCCACTGGCATACGGCAGTCTAGATAGGCTGACTGCATCCACCATTCTGATAGCTAAATAAAGAGCAGGATATAATATGTTTCTATATATTTTCCATGGCATGTTTAGATTACAGTCTTCAAGGCAGATTACAAACATGTAGATCTGTCTAATACACCACAAAAATCCAGCTAAATAAACCCCGTTATCTACCCAGTTGTCTGTCTTGCGTGCCCGTCGCTCCAGGCCTTTCTGCAGCCTTTCCCCGACACCCCCCTTGAGGAACTCCTCCACCAGTTTCCTGGTGTGTTCCAGCTCCTCCTCGCTCACGATGGGCTCCAGAGCAGCCAGGTATCGCTCACATGTCTGCTTCAAAGGTGGCACCGGAAGCTTAGGTAGACCCTCCTGGTGCACGTGGGACCTCTCTGGGATCTGTGTTACTGGTCTGACCAGACGACAAGGCTTCACCATACCAGGCCGTAGCTGGAAAACATGGTCTTAATAAGCACAAATGCTCCTCTGCCATTAGAGATAACAGAGGCAAAATATTACACAAGAAAATCTAACACTAAGAAAGTATCACAGCTGCTCTTTGGCCAAATATTTAAACTGACTATATGGCAATACTGCAGGCTTACTGCTTTTATATTAAAGTGCACCATTTAATTTGACTGCCCCAGAAGATTCATTTGATTTAGGAGCTGACTGATATTGCCTCACAAATTCAGGTGTCAACACGTTGTTAAATATTTAGCGCATGCAATCAAAGCCTCCAATAGAAAATGACTCTGCAAAGGGGTTCAAGTAAGAACAGGATTTTGTGTTGTGTGCCGGAGTGAAGCAGACATACTATTTATTTGGACCCACTGGTATACGCTCTGTCATCTTATAAATAGAAGGCTGACACAGTTAAGCCTTTGCAATGGTAGCTTATATAAACACAGATGAAAGCACGAAATATGTCCTCATGCTTACTACAACTTTGGCAACTATATAGAGTAAGTTGTTTTTCTGATATAACACGATTGGAAAATACATTTGGAGAAAAATCAGATTTAACAAAGGTATTTATAAATTAAGTGGCGGTGGCAATACTACTGTATCGAGTAATAATATAAGTCCTTCACGTTAATGGACAAATTAACTTTTATTTGTGCCAAGCCTCTGGGAATACACTAAAAAACTTCCGGTACACCTTTTCAAAATAAAAAAGGTTATGACCACTGAGTGTTACAGCGATGTTGGTGTGTTTTTAGCCATAGGCCTACATGCCACAACAAATAATTTAAAGAAAATGACAGCCTTATACTGAGGGGTGACTCTGTAGCGAATAAAACTACTACTATAATTTAGTGCTTTTCGAGATGCCCTTTTTTCGCAGCATGCGCAGCAAGTTAGGTAACGTTATGCTATCGGCTACGCTAAGCTAACGTTATACAAAATCTCACAATGAAGGGGAGCCAAAATACTCTAAATTAACACTCTGCCATAGTAAATAGCACACCAGACGTGTTGACTGCCTACGGTGCTGAAACACGAGTTACATTTTAACCTAAAATTGTGACATTGTTGTTGTCCTGTACAGCGCCCCACCCACTTCACTCAGTCAGATGCCGTAAACCCAAACGTAACGTTAATGTTTGTTATTACGCACTTGAAATACATACAGACTAAAAAACAATAGACTCACCGCGGCTCTGAAAAAAACACCCAGCATCTTGTCCAGCAGACGCGCTGAAATATTTGACTGTCCCGGGAATATAGATGTGAAATCCTCGGGTAGTCATGTCTCAAGGACAAGTACACTGTCTATTCTCAGCCATCCGCCCCCCTCGGCCTCACAGAGCAAAGACAACTGCTGCTCTCTGCTGAAAGTCCTACTTTTCCAAGTGGAGTTTGGTTCATGCTTTCCTGTCGTTTCAAAATATTTAGGACTAAATCTTTCGTAAATAATACGCTGTCTCAATGGATTAACCTATTAATTTTATAACAAGAAATTATATATTACAGTGAAGTCCATTCATTAATTAGTTATAGCACATTTATAAATTATAGATATGTTATTCCACAAGAGTGGTAAAATGGAATAGCAATGTAAAATAAATGCAAGGTCATTATAAAGCCCATAAATGAATATCTATGATAAGCCCTTTCGTGTGCACACTTAACAAGTTGCAATTTAAAGCCAATACATCCGTGTTTTAAAATGATTTTAATTTTATTGATTCATTAAAAGCAAGCCCTGAAATAAATAATACATTTTCAGAATAATATTCTGCGTTGACCTGGAGCATGAGGCTGTACAGATCTTTACTTGCCACATGATGGAGCTCGTCCAACATCCAGAGAAACAGTGTCAACTCATTTCCTACGGAAATACAAACCGAAGACAGACTCCAGTACCCCAAACGAATCACCAGTAAATAAGGTTTAAATGAAAGGCACAGTTGTTTATAGAAATTATATTAATCGGCACGAGAAATGTTAATGTGCAAAAGCAATTCGAAATGGGTAGGCGCTATTATCGCTCTATATAAACATTTCATCAACATTTTTCAGTAACAGATGAGAGAGAGAATTGCAGTCGTGTCATCATTTATTTAAAAGCAATAAAATAAAACGATACAAAGAAAAACAATCATACAAGTCAAAATGCTTCGATTGCTCTGGTCCAACCGCTGCCTGTTAACAGTGTATGTTTTAAACAAATTGTTTGAGCGGCGAATATTTGCTCAAGGTCCGTCTGCTGCCAACTCACAAACTCAGATAGTCCCCCTGAACCCAAGACTGAGATCAGGTTGGATATGTTTGTGCTGTCCAACTGGTCCGTGTCTGAATGTGAATCATCATCAGTCCTCATCCGTTTACATGGCACTGGTCCAAAGTCTGACAGATAAAACTCTGGATCAACAATATGATAACTTGTGTCCATCTTTCGCTTTTTACTGTAGCACTGCGCGCCCTGCGGCTGTTTTGACTGCGCGCAACAGTCTGAGTGGAAGTATCCATTCGTGACAGTAGTCACCACATGCGTGTCCAAGTCCAGGACGGTCTTTTGGTTGGCTTGTGCGTTTGGGATAGGTAACTCCCAGGAGGATTTGTCTGCACAACTCCAACAGGCTTCCGAAACCATGAGGTCAGAGTCACTTGGTGAAACCATTGCGCAGGCAGATGCGTCTTGGTGCGCCACCTCTGCAGGCTGGCCGATGGGCTGGTGCGCTCCGCAGTGCCAAGTGTCCGACTCATCCTCAGTAAAGTTGCAGTAGAAGTCATCGGCCAACTCCGTTAAGCTTCCAGTCAATTCAAGATATTCTTGCCTTTGGCGGACTGCAGCAACATCCTCATAATGATGCGTCCTCTGCGTTTGCGACAAGTTTTTGCTCATATAAAACTGCCTGGCGTTTCTCAGTACGTACGTTACCAGTAAGTTCTTGTGGAGCTTGATGCCTCCTCTCTGCGTCCTGGAGCTTTGTATTTTTCTCAAAGAAATGGAGATCAGATTCTGTGCGTCAAATGCACACTCCATCCTCAACCGGGCCACCCTTCTTTCCTCTCAGTCTCTCAAAACGTTTCTTTCCTAACTGGAGAAATATGGATGTCTTTAGTTGAGATTCCTACTTGATTCGTGTAGACTGTGTCCATAGCGCTCCATGTCTTCCCAGTAAGGGCATGGATTTGCAACTCTCATCTTTCCTTGCCACGCCCTCACGTAGACATTGTCCAATGGGAGGGAGGCGGTGCTTCTGTTATACGCAAATATCACTACTAGCCTCATTCAGAATGCACGTAGGAGCAGGCATGCTGCATTTCACTAAATGTGTTCTGAGCTTTTTAAAGCTCAGTGCGGATAGAAATCATCAACGTTATGTATAAAAGTAGAATAGGACAGAACAGTGAGAGAAGAGTTGGATATAATATAGTACAGAGGAATAGAAAAGATTGGAATGGAATAGATAGAAATAGAATAGAAGATACAAAACAGTAATCAGAATTGGACAGAATAATAGTAGAGAGTGATAGCATAGCATTTAATAGAACATAGGCCTAATACAAAATCATAGAATAGATTAGAATAGAACAGAACATACAGAAGTTGAGAGTAATAGAATTGGAAATCAACAGTAGAAAATAAAATAATAGATTAAAGTAGAATATAGGGGTTAGCAATTACATTAGGCTAGAATATAGAGAGTGACATAATAGAATATAACATTCTAGAGTAATAGAATAGAATATAACATACAAGAGAATAATCAAATAGACTAGAATATAGTAGGATATAGGCTTAAGAATATAATAGAATATAGTTAAGACTAACTGAATAGAATGTACTAGAGAGCAATATTAAAGATTAGAGTTGTATATACAGTAGGAGAGGGTAATAGAATAGACTACACTTTAGCAGGGCGTAATAGATTATGATTGAATAAAGTTTTGAAAATTATTAAAACAGAATATAGTAGAATGCAATAGAATGAAATTGAGTGTACAGAGAGCAATAGCACACAACAGGATAAAACAGAATATAGTAGAGAGTAACAAATAGAGAGTACTATAGAATGAAACAAGGAGTTAAGAACACAATATCAAACTTATCAATAGAGCTCTTTTTGTACAAGTAAATTCAATTCAGAGTTTTGCTTTGTTACAAGCTTTTCAGAGCCATACATGTCCGAAAGACTTGTAAGTAACACAATCTTAAAACTAGATGGCTACTAGAGAATATACAAAGGCAAATTAATAAACCGGAGTAAAGGCAAATTAAAAAATGTCAACATTTTCCACTTTCCTCAGATCCTCCGGATGGCTGCTCCATGAAGAGGGCCACTGCTTTGAATGCAGCCTCACTAAGAAGCATAAACCCTAACCTTAAAGGAAAATAAATCGGAGGAGAGAGAACTGAAGAGAAGGGGAATACAGTAATATTCATGTCTACATTATATACTATACAATTCTGTACTATACTATACTAGAGTAGCACAGATGTTTCCTCAAAAGCCACATTAAACATATTGTACAGTACATAGGTTTACCGCACAAATACACACATTGAGTAAATTATGAATGTACTGTGTGAACCTGATAGTGATGTCATTTGGACTGCCTCCGAAATATTGTCACTGCACTCAGATGTGTGAGGTAAAAGCTCTTTGTAGAGAGATTATCTGTCATCCGTGCTCCACATCTGTTTGTGTGTACACACGCAGATGGCTGACATCATACTGAACACCTGGATATGACTTTGATTTCCTGCCAAATACTTGAATCAGGAGGACAGACACTATTACAGTTATCATGCTCTGATAATAGTGTAAATTGGAGTCTGACATGTGTGCTCTCCCTGGAATATAGTTTAAATGGCAGAGAGCGGATTGAGATCATGTTTTATGGTAAAGTGTGCTATGGTACTGGATTTTGTGGTATAGTTCAGTCATTTGCAGTACAATATAGCATGGTATAGTAATACTGAATAAACTTGTCTCTTTAATTGTATTGAGTAAAGAAGAAAAGTTAAAGCTGATGGCAACTTAATGTAATGCTGTCTTTATGATGTGCCTTTCTCCACGCTAGTAAACAGCATCTCATATTATCACTTTATCCAAGTAACACTGAGACAAAGATTCTTTATTATTAGCAGTGCCTCAGTTCACTGTGTAATGTTGTATTAGCAGTGCCTCAGTTCACTGTGTAATGGTGTATTAGCAGTGCCTCAGTTCACAGTGTAATGGTGTATTAGCAGTGCCTCAATTCACAGTGTAATGGTGTATTAGCAGTGCCTCAGTTCACTGTGTAATGGTGTATTAGCAGTGCCTCATTCACAGTGTAATGGTGTATTAGCAGTGCCTCAGTTCACTGTGTAATGGTGTATTAGCAGTGCCTCAGTTCACTGTGTAATGGTGTATTAGCAGTGCCTCAGTTCACTGTGTAATGGTGTATTAGCAGTGCCTCAGTTCACTGTGTAATGGTGTATTAGCAGTGCCTCAGTTTACTGTGTATTGGTGTATTAGCAGTGCCTCAATTCACTGTGTAATGGTGTATTAGCAGTGCCTCAGTTCACTGTGTAATGGTGTATTAGCAGTGCCTCATTCACAGTGTAATGGTGTATTAGCAGTGCCTCAGTTCACTGTGTAATGGTGTATTAGCAGTGCCTCATTCACAGTGTAATGGTGTATTAGCAGTGCCTCAGTTCACTGTGTATTGGTGTATTAGCAGTGCCTCAGTTCACTGTGTAATGGTGTATTAGCAGTGCCTCAGTTCACTGTGTAATGGTGTATTAGCAGTGCCTCAGTTCACTGTGTATTGGTGTATTAGCAGTGCCTCAGTTCACTGTGTAATGGTGTATTAGCAGTGCCTCAGTTCACTGTGTATTGGTGTATTAGCAGTGCCTCAGTTCACTGTGTAATGGTGTATTGTGCCTCAGTTTACTGTGTATTGGTGTATTAGCAGTGCCTCAGTTCACTGTGTATTTGGTAGAGGACATTGTGTAGTGAAGTATAGTAGAGTACAATACATGGTTAAGTCTAATAGTGTGAAAGAGACATTTAGAGCAAGGCATATCTTCCAAATCCTCCTGCTTAGATTTTTACATTGATCATTGAACTTTTAAAACTTGTAATTTTTAGAACAAATTAAATAGAAAAAACAAAATAGTCAAGTAAGAACAACTGTACACCGTCAGTCATAACATTATGACCACTGACAGGTGAAAGTTTGCAGAGGTCAGTACCTATCAAAAGTGGGCCAAGGAAGCAAAAGCAGTGAACTGGAAACAGGGTCAGGGGTGGCCAAGGCTGACTGATACATGTGGAGAGTGAAGGCTGGCCCATGTGGTCCGATCCAACAGAAGAGCTACTGAAGGACAAATTGCTGAAAAGGTTGACGCTGGTTCTGATCGAAAGGTGTCAGAGTTGCCTACAATGCCCATGTGAGCATCAGAACAGGACTACGGAGCAATGGCAGAAGGTGGCCTGGTCTGATTATGATTTCTTTTACATCGCATGGATGGCCAGGTGGCAGGCGGCAGGTGCATTGCCTTCCTGGGGAACACATGCGCACCAGTATGCACTATGAGAAGAAGGCAAGTCAGCAGAGGATGTGTGATGCTTTGGGAAATGTTCTGGTGGGGAACCTTGGGTCCTGCCATTCATGTGGATTTTACTTTGACATGGACCACCTACCTAGTCATTGTTGCAGACCAAGTACACTCTTTAATGGAAACGCTTTTCCCTGATGGCAGTGGCCTCTTTCAGCAGGATAATGCACCCAGCCACAAAACCAAACTGGTTCAGGAATAGCTTGAGGAAAACAATAACCAGTTCAAGGTGTTGGCTTGCCTCCAAATTCCCCAGATCTCAAATCAATTGAGCATCAGTGGGATGTGCTGGACAAACAGGTCCAATCCATGGAAGCCCCACTTCGCAATTTACATGATTTAAAGGATCAGCTGCTAACTTCTTGGTGACAGATACAACAGTACATATTCAGAGGTCTAGTGGAGTCCATGTTTTGAAAGATCAGGACTGTTTTGGCATCAAAGGGTGGACCTACACAATATTAGGCAAGTAGTCATAATGTTATAGCTGATTGGGTTATGTTATCTTTAGAGCAAACAGGTATGCAAGTGCATTTTTTTTACATCATGTTTTGAAATGTTGCATTATGGGTGGCCAAATGGCAATGCTAGTGAGATGCGAGAGGGGGAAAAAATGGGGTCAGTGCCAAATTGTCACTCTGGAAAAAAACAAAAAACGTTTACCAACGTTTTATTGAGAAACCAGAACCTACGATCTGTGAGAGACAGAACCAAAGGTCAGACCAAGTATCAAATGGACCCTGAATATGACTTGAAGACAGTCTATCCTAACGTTAGCTTGAGCAATCTTACCTAGCTCATATGACAGTGAAGGCTTTGCTTGTTAAATGCAAAGAGACAACCAGTGTTAATGGAATGAACAAGGGTATTCATTGAAAAACATTCATTTTAGAGAAATCAACTTGCCATTTTAAAGTTAAATAGTGTTGAAAATTGCTTTAATGTTAGTGGATTAAATCTGAAATCATAAATACAATTAAAAACAATTACTCTTCTTGAAACATTTTAATTCATTGCAATGTGTATTGTGCACTAATGAAAACATGTTATTTATGCCTTTAACTCAAAAATAGACAATGGACACACTTATAAACGGCAAATAATGTACAGTTACATTTACCTGTCATTTCTGATATTTAAGCCTGTTTTTTGTAACATCTAATTTTTAATTTTGATATTTTAATCTCTAAAACAAATGTCAGCATGGTTACTGTATCATTAATGAGAAATGAGATGCTGTTTGTATAGAGTAGTAAAGAACATCATGGGTGGTAGAACTACAGTATCATTGTTGGGTTGGAGTAAGTGTCATGAATAAAATTTTACGTTTGAACATATAAACTGAGAGAGATAGAAACATATGATGTTTTGTAATTTATCAGTGTTTTCTTACTTATTTTCCTTATGACTGACACCAAATGAAACTTAATTTAAGATACATAGATAGTCTTTGTAGTGCAGGATTTGCTTTCACAGCCTGTACATATTCCACAAAGAAACATACAGATACAGGGCTACGAAATACATGAATCATACGCTTCCTTTTTTCTATTAGTTTAGTATAGTTGATAGTAGGCTTTAGTTATACTGGGAATGACCACAATACTACCTTGTACATTGAAATGCTATCCAATACAACAGTTCTGTAATAAATACTACTGATGTTATGATTTTTTTTGTTATTATGTCCCTCAGATAATAAAAACGTTACAGTGTGGATATACCCTGGCTTGGAGAAGAACATGCCTTTAGTCCTGTGTGTGTATGTGTATCTGTCAGCAGCTAATCTTGCATAGGCCTGCTACTGCACCCGTAGGCCTAATATTTTTTTTTGTACACATTTATGACTGTATGCTCAAGGACCTCTCGTGGTTGCTGTGATTTTTGAATTTTTTTTTTTACTGTGTGAACCTATCTTAAAGCCCAGACTTTTGTCTCTCCAGCAGGTTTCTCCATTTTACAATATGCCTTATGACACAGCAAAATAGCAATCGGCTAGGCTAAAAACACGGCTTACCCAGTCTGCTGCATGCCACATTTTGGCCTTTGTGATGGCTTAAAAACTGACATACATAGAAAAGTTTGGTCTCATCTTGAATCTGAGAATGTGCAGATTAATTCCAGACCCGATGTGTCATGAGCCACTAAAGTTAGGCACAATACAAGATATATAAATCCCCATTTTTGTGTCTTCATTGCCATCTTGACTGTAAGGTAGCTGGGAGGGACAATTTAGATACTATTCAACTTTTTTTTTTGGTTGGGAGGGGAGAGGGGGAGAGGGAGGAGTTTTATTTTGTGTGGTGTAGTAAAACTGTTTAAGAAGAAATTTGGACTTATCATACCATTTATTGTTTCCTTTGACCATTACACTATTCTGTGTATCTTAAAGGACACTGAGACTATTCTACACAAAACTTAATTAAAAACATCTATTTAAGAAAACTTACACTATACTCTACAAAACAAATCCTCCGCTTCATTCTACTACTCTCATAAATACATGCTTGAAACACAGCCTACCCAACACTCTCTGTTCCCCACCCACACTCCCCCAGACACACCTGGCGGAGATCTGAACTCTACTCAGTTCACTCTTGTAGTATTTTAACATGTTTCTGATTTGTATTCTTTCAGATTTATAAATTATGTTAACAAAATATTAAAAACACTACCACAGAATGTAGTTTACAACAGCATTGGCACAAGTTACAGCCTCAAAGCGCTCCACAGAGTTAACACAGAAACAACTAGCCTAAAGAATGAATCTCAAAGTAAGAAACTCAAAGTAAGGTAGGCGTTGCTGTGCAGTGGATTTACATCAGGTGTTTCCATTTTTGTAGCATTTTTAATATTCAGTCATCAATTGACGAATGTTGTCTAGGTCATCTCTATCTGAATTTCTAAACCTTATTTAAACATGCTGCTTTAGGCCGACCCTGAAATTTGTTCTGCTCAGGGTTCTAAAGACTTACTATATTCACACACTTTGTTTGAAGAAGAGAACCACATTTTTACAATTGACAAAAAGAAAGCCTCTTATAATTGTGAAGCATTTTTAGGCTTATGTGACCAAGACCTTCTTTATACATAAATTGAAACATTTGTGCACAACAGGTGTTAAATACTTCCTAATTTTAGGACAATAAACTGTTTCACTCCATTGAAATGGTGTGACAGCATTGGCGACTGATTTTTTTTTTTTTTTTTTGGGGTGATTGAGATAAACAAGACATTCCCGTTTGCTTTAATTTTGTACAGACATGAAAAATACCACTACAACTTTGACATTAACAATAGACACATCTGATAATTCATAATAACATAACTATGTATTACAAAATACTGATGGAAGATGCCAACATGATAAAACCAGCAACTTAATAAACTTTAAAAAAAACTATACCAAAGCTATGTTTCTATATCAGCATTAAGCCTAAAATGAAATATAGTTACTTCATACAACTTGTGTATATAAAGAATTTAGGTACATTTGTATCTGCTAGAAATCCTGGACAAGGGACTTATTCCTGCCCACAACCAACTCCTTCTTAACTCAAAAAAACAGAAAGGAGTTTCTGTACTTTTCTTATCAATAAATCTATATTTTTTGAGTTACGGGATCAGTCCAAACAGAAGAGAATCACTGCTAAACAAAGAGAATTCAGTCTTCCCACAGTGCGTCCTCTTAAACACAGAGCTGAGATATGCAGCTCTGTAGAAGATGCACACAATTACTTCAGAGGCGGGGTGCTTTATTTACATATGCAATATGCATAAGCAAGGTTACTGTGAGGGTGAAATAACCGCGAGATAGAAGGAGAGACAGAAGGAGGGGCTCGGTATGAGTGTGAGATGTGTGTATGTGTACGTGTTTGTGTGTGTGGTGGTAATGGAGAGAGGGTGTATGTGTGGGAAGGGGGTTGGGGGGCTGAAAATTGGTGTTATCAATATTTAACCAACCCTTCCAGCATATTTATGGCAGACAATAGAGCAGACCTGCAACTGTCTCATGTGAGTGGAAGTGTATTTATTACAGACTGAAATAGAGGCTGTAAATAGGATGTTCATTGATATATCCCTGCCACACTTGCATTGAATCTGTAGAAAGCCCGCCACTTGGTGCACCACTCTAGCAGTTGACTCTTACCAAAATAAACTATTAACATATCTGCTAATTGAACGTCGTAACCTCTGAGTGCTTCACAGATATTCATTAGGGAGATATATGTACATGTGGCCAGCAGATGTATGTAATTCAATAAGTTTGAAAAAAGAAAAAAGAACCGAAAAAGCTATGAAAAGAGGGAGAAGAAATAAAATGTCTGGGGCTTTTTTTTCACAGACCCATGGCCTCTCAGAAAATGTTTCCATGTGTTGTGTCTGAGCACACTCAGAGCAAAGAAGGAAAACATTCTCTCCTCCAAACCACATGCAACAGATTCCTTCTGAAGCCAAATAAATCAACCCTGTGTTTCAGATCATGTGACACATTTTGTGCTTTGTGTTATTCCCAACATATCCTGTTTCAAACCCCCCTATTCCATCACACTCTCACACGCACGCACATGTACATGGCACATGCACCTTCAGAGTTTCCATTTCCTGTGCGTAAGATCACCTGTACAGACAGAATGGCGGGCTTCAGTGCAACATGCTCAGGCAGGAAAACAGGAAAGGGAGTTCAAGGTTGTCCAACATGAAATACTCACGGAGTTAGGGGAAACCCACAGCTCATGGCAGCACTCCAGTTTCTGAAGACCGTAAGTAAAGTTTCACCAGTGCACTTTTTTTTCACTTTAGCAGTGTCATCATGCGCTCTACTTTTGCTTGTGCAAAAGTGTTCTAGAAGTGTTGATCATCTGCCTGTATAGAGAAAATACATACATTTCAGCACAAGTTAATTGGATCACGTAGCAGACATACAGTACTGAATGCTTTTGGATCAAATGTGTTGCTTTTTTAAAGGAGTAGTTCAACATTTTTTGGGATATATGCTACTACTTTTGGCTTTCTTGCTGAAAGTTAAATGAGAAGATCTGTTATAAAACTCCAATATCTGTATGATAAATATGCTGCAGTGACCTACCCAACTACAAGATGCGCGAGTAGTTCAGGGGGAATGTAGTGGGAATTATGCACAGCAGTGCTTTGTAGATGAATGCTAATGTCAGCTTACTAACATCAAAAATGTTTTATAAAGGAGAGATGTCACACAATCACATCCTCAGTACAACTCTATGGGGAAAGCCTGAAACGTCAAAGATGGAGGTTATCTCGCTACTGTGGCCAAAGCGGGAAACATATTTCAGCCAATTGTGTGGTTCCACTGACATCAGGGTCTGTTAATCTTCTACTGCGCATGTGTGGTAGAAGTGACCATGCGTGGAAGTATAACCTGCAGGCAAAAATGCTTTTTAAATCTTATTTTAGTTTAGCGTGCTAGTATTCTAACATTTTTTATGACGCTGGGAAATATGTTTTTTTGAGATGTGAGGGTCGATACAAATTCTCATGTCCACACAGTAAAAATGAAACAGGAGCCAACAGCCGGTTAATCTAGCTGGAAGCTAGCTCTGTCCAAAGATAACAAAATGTGCGTAACAGCCCCTTTAAGGTTCACTAATTAACAGTCTTTTGTCTCGTTTGTTTAATCTGTACGAAACCCAAACAATGAACAAGCATCTTGCACAAAAACAAAACAAAACAAAACAAAAACTTTTCCTTTTAACATTCCACATTTTCCTGAACTACTCAATCATATATCTTTCTTTTCCCCCTCTAATACGATCTAAAAGTCTTACTTAGCATGTTCTATTGTTACCTTGTAGTTCTTGCTATATATGACATGCCATACTGATCAATCGCCCTGGTTCTCTGTGGGGTAACACAGTGTTCCCCTGTGCATCTGACAGCCATCCCTAGCCCATTTACTGTCAAATGGGCTCCACTCCCTTTGCCTGAGCTCAGATGCAGATTTATGCCAGAGCATTGCCGGTTCTTGCATATTAGATGAAAGCCTTGTTTGCATATACCCGCTCTCTCTCTCTCCCCTCTCCCCTCCTTCCTTCTTCCCCCCTCTTTCTCTCTCTTCCTTTTTTCTGAGGCGTCACTTTAATATGTATGCAAATGGGCTGCGCTCCACGGGCAGATATGTGTGGAGTCCTGTCCTGCAGTCAGGAGGTGTAGGAGAGATTGTGTTTGTATTTATGAGGCATGGGCCCTGCCGCTCTTGGGAGAGAAAACGCTGCGAGTAGTGTGGTGGAGGCTCTGCAGTGCAGGCAGAATGCAGATATGCCAATAACAGAGGTCATGGTTGTCACTAATGATAAGAGGAGACAATTAGACAATAGCATAGCTGTAATGTAACCCCCCCTTACGCCCTCTTATACACACAAACAAACACACAAGCCCTCGTATCCCTGCTCTGGCATGAAGCAAGCAAACAAACTGAAGAGGAGATGCTTCTTCTGGAATGTTCCACATATTGCAGCAGCCCTTCTCCTCCGCTCTGCTCGACATGGATTGGGAGTCCTGGGTGATTGGTGTGGGTAAAAGACCAATCTATTGATCCTCTGCATCCCTCAGGGGGGTGAGGATCACTGTCAGGGGCTGAGGCATTGTAGACAAGGTCAGGTCACCTATGAGAGAGGCCCCCATAACCCATTTCATCAGTCTGATGCTTTCCAGACAGGCCTCAAAAGCTTGAGATCAATTAAGTCCCGATGACAGTAGACACAGAAATAAATAAACAATGCAACTGCTCCTAATATGTGGCTCGTAAAATCTTTATCTTAGCATGTGTTGTGTAAAATTTCCTTTTTATATCTATGTATCACAAATTCACAGGAACAATAGTTTCAAACAAAAGGAATTCATTCGAGATGAGTATTGTAAAATTATAGAGAAAAAAAACACAATGAAAGTAACAAAGAATGCCGGGTTTTATGTTCAAGACACAATAATATCTTGGCTTGGTGCCAATCAGTGATCTACCAACGCAACACACACACACACACACACACACACACACACACACACACACACACACACACACAGAACTGTTGGCAAATCAAATGTCTGTTTCCTCTCTCTCTCTCTCTCTCTCTCTCTCTCTCTCACACACACACACACACACACACACACACACACACACACACACATCCCCTTCCTCCATCATGAATAAACCATACTGTGTCTATGAGTCATATACCACCCCCACATCCCTCTCTAACCCACTCCCCCTATTTGCTGCTGCTAGAGTAAAAACGCTAATTAACGTGATGGCTAGCTCCAGCTCCTGTCAGCAGCTTGTGGGGGCCTCTCAACCAGCCAGGCTCCACTGGTCTCTGGTTTTAGCAGCTCTCTCCCCAGCCACCATCTCTGGAGAACCGGGGCCCCTCATTCATATTCAGCCCCAGTCGCAGGCACCTGGAAGCAGCCAACACCAGCACCACCTCCACCACCACCACCACCACACAACCCCCATAGTGTCTATCACCAGCCCCCCAGTTGAGCCCACCTCCTGTCAATATTGGATCCCCCCACCGCTGGTGAAAGCCCCCACAACCGTGCGCGCGCGTGCACACACACACACACACACACACACACACACACACACACACACACACACACAATTATTCCATTTACTTAAAACCCAGAATCCAATTGGAATACAAGCCCAAACTGAAAAACTCCATTTAGGAGATGTGAGAGCTAGAAACTCCATCTAGGAGATGACACAACCCAAGTGATGGGTTGAATCACCCAACGGTGGCGAGAGAGAGGGAGAGAGAGAGGGAGAGGAGCTGCCTGCCTTGGTGGACTAGCTCCGTAACCATGACAACGCAGCCGGGAGAGCAAGAAACAGGAACATACAGAATCTGTTTCTGCTGAGACTTGCACATGTGGCACAGTACTGCTTTTCCTCTGAGAAGAAGAAGGGGAGGAGTGTGTGTGTGTGTGTGTGTGTGTGTGTGTAGGCCCTTATGAAACATACATGCCTGCTGCCTCTCCAACCAAACTCACTCGCCTGCTCTAGTCACTGAGTGAGTCACAACACAAAAGATATTATGGTGAAACTGAAGCACACAACCCAGTGTTTAGTGGCAGGCTGTAGTCCCCCCCTCTCCTCCCCCCAACAACTGAATACGGAGAGGCAGAGGTTGGTTTGTAATATGAAGTGAAAAATATAAAGGTTAGAAAGGGAAAAATTTTTGCCTTTATAACTGCTTTTTTTTGCCTATTTTCTTTCCCTGTGCCTCTCTGCCGCTCCCCTTCTGCCTGTCTTTTCTCTTTCCTCCTGCTCCCTCTTTCTACAGGCTCAGTCTAACCTCCCCCTCCCCTTTCCTCAAGGGAATAAAGGTCGTAACGCAAATGATTACTCAAACCCGAGTTGCCATAGAAACGCAGTCATGTGACTAGAGCAGGCATGCATAGACCACAACAAAGAGGTGGATCGGGAACCAGCGCTGGAAAGAGCTGTAGCTCGCCTTACTGGTGCCTCAGTGCATTTCACTCAAATTCAGGCTTTTAAAAATAGGCGAGCAGCATGAAACGCAGGGGGAGAAAGGCAGAGAAAACGACACTATAAAGCGCCAGGACGAGAGGCTGTAATGAATCTAGGCTGTAACACTGCAGTGTGCCATATATTCTGCCATTCACTAGCATACCAAGGGTGTGTCCTATTCATCATGTCCTTCTTGGAGGCAGAGCTCAGGCGCCAGTTGTCTGGAATTTCTGTGAAATGGCGTCAGTTGTAGAAATGTAGAGGGTGGTGGATTCGTGTGCTTCTAAAGTAGGAGTTGGAGCGTGGAACTGTAACTTTTTGGTGTGCTACGCTTTCAAACTGTTCCCTCTCAAAGAACAAGAACAAGAACAAGATATGCGCCAACACTAATATGCTATGCAGCAGAATGGTTACCTAGCTCATAGCAGCTTTTTCTTTTCAAAGAGATTCGAAAAAATAGTGACACCTAAGCTTAACATGTACTGAGACACATTCTGGAAGAGTATCTAAGCCAAGCACTGTGTAAGAGATATGTAAAATAGTACAAAAGTGGACAAAAAGTAGAGTAATTGTGGAAAAGACAATCTCGTTTTGTTTTCCAACAAGTAATGGACGTAAAGTTCGACATATTTCGTCACACAGTGGGTATCTAGCAAACAGAAAAACATACAAAAAGACTTCATCATAATCTTACAGCTTTAAGCTGAATGAAACTGTAAAGGCTGGTGAGAACACTATGTCAACATTAGTATGCAGCAATATGGTTACCTAGCTCGTAGCAGCTATTTTCTTTTCAAAGAGTTAAAAAAAACAGCGACACCTAAGCTTAACATGTACTAAGACACATTCTGGAAGAGTATCCAAGCCAAGCAATGTGTGAGAGATTCATAAAATAGTATAAAAGTGGACAAAAAAAAGAAGGGTAATTGTGGAAAGGACAATCTCGCTCCGTTTTCCAACAAGTAATTAACTTAAAGTTCAACGTATTTTGTCACACAGTGGGTATCTAGCAAACAGAAAAACATAGAAAAGCCTTCGTCATAATCTTACAGCTTTAAGCTGAATGAAACTGTAAAGGCTGGTGAGCACAACAGTCAGTATGTATGTGTCAGTGTAAAGCAGGAACCGGCACCTGGAGCAGAATGGGAACGTGGCCTGCCCCAACAGGATTCAGTTATCCTGCATCCAATCCACCCCCGCTGAGATTACTTCTATGCCCTGGGTGAACCCGGCGACCTGCAGCCATCTCTCAGAGACCAACCAACCCCCCCCAACCCCACCCCTCCCCATAGCACACACACTCGCACACACGTACACACAGTCAAAGCTCCACATTTAAAAGTGACTGAGCCAGACACAAATTTATAAGAGGAGATAAAATATGTTGTATGGACCCCAGCAGAATATGTTGTTGTCCACTGAGAATTTGCTTTCATTCATCTTACTATTAACAACCATTAATTTTGGCGAGCTCCATCAACACTAGCAGAGCAATACGACGGGGTACATTTTTTTCTGATGAAGTCACCACATCTGCGGTTAGGAACACTGTGTGTTTCAATGTCTGGGCTCTCTTTTGCTCTTTCTTCTTCTTCTTCTCTCCCACACACATCTGAATCCACGCTTGCCTTCACACCAGCAAACACACGCAGTAACATAGATGTATAGGCAAACACATCAATACGCAATCCAAAGGGGTGTGAGCGTCATGCGTGACCCCCTCACTGACCATTTCCCTCCAAAGACCACCTCAACTCCCACGAGGTTTCAGGCAGCAGCTGAGTGTTCGGTGATGTCTGCAATTATCCCGTGTCTAGACAATGTCTAGTGAAAGACAAGGAGATGCACGTTCTGCACAGTCTGCGCTCTATAGAAGAAAAGGCCTGGAAAAGACCACAATGTCTTTCAGTTGGTGACGTGGTGGTACATGAAAAGGTTAGGGCCAGACTAGGAACTCAGCCAACAAGCACTATGGCTCACATGCTACATATGTTCCTAAAAGTAGCTCATTTTAATCTTGCTCAAGAGCCTTGTACTTACTTTTATAAATTCACATCAACCTCAACAGATGATCCTGAAAACATCAACTCTACTATGTGATTTTAAAAGTCCTTATACTGCATTTAGTTATTTTTAGACTTACCATACTGTTCAGTCAGTAGTGCTGAAGATGAGCTGAAGACAGAAACAATGGATAAAGGAACTGGTTAAACATGGAAAAGAGATTAGTCAAAGACATAAGTAATTCAAAGAAAGATAGAAACAATTAAACATAAAGAAAGAATCATATCAAACATGTTATAATGGTTTTCATTTAAAAATGCTAATACTCTATTTTTGACTTATTGTGTGTACTTTGTTGACTATAAAGCATGAAAAAGTGTTATTTTGTCAACAAGAGTCTTGAGCCGTTTGCTGACACCATGCTATTATCGGGATCTTATTTTGGAATAACTTCTCCATTGGAAAAGATTATTTGAAGAAAATAAAAGAACAACAAAACAAACAGCAACACGCAGAAGCAGGCTGAATGATACTAAGGGTTGCGGTGAAAGAAAAGGCTGTGAGAGAATGAGCAGGTGTGGTGGAAAAGACCCATGGGCTTCAGGGAGAGAATAGATCAATAACTAATTTCAGTACCGAGCTTCACTCGCACTGTTTTCCAATAAAGGCTGGATGGAGAGTACTGGCTTAGCCCTCCCCCCACTATCTCCACTCTATCGCCTTCTCGCCTACAAGCAGAGATTGGACTCTATGGAAGAAGGCTGTTTTTTTCCCCAGCGTTGAGATTGCTGGTTGGGTGGATTATGTTCCTACAGCTAGTGTATTGTATAAATTTAATCCAACGTTGCCACTACCATTTCCATGTGTCCTCCATGAATGCTGCCATAACCATTCCACCTATCGTCTCTGTAACTTTCTTTTTTCCCCCTAACTGTTCTGCCTCCTGCAACCCCCCTCCCTCCCTCCCTCTTCCTCATTCGACCAGGGCTAGTGTTGAGGTTTTGTCAAGAGATTCAGACAGACAGGAGAGTGAAGCGTGTGTCATGCAGGGCTGCTGCTGCTGCTGCTGCTGCTGAGGCTCTTCTCCTCAGAGGCTGTGACCTAGATAACCAAGAGGAGCTGGAGCGCTTGCAAGCCTTGGAGCCACTCCAGCTTCAGCAATGTCAGGAAGGGGTTAGTTGTGTAACACAATGTCCTATTTAGTTTGCTCGTCACACACACATGGACCGCAAACACATATGTACCCTATGGCGTTCCCGTACCATCGTGGTATGTTTCATTTGGGCACTGTTTATTGCCAAAGACGGGATGAGCGGAATGGGTTTTGTGCATGAGAGGGAGGGAGCAAAAAAAAAAAAAATTAAATTAAAAAAAAAGGTGAAAAGGGGCCCTTAAATTCATCTGAATTTAAACATAAGCATTAAGAATGCTTGGTGAAACTTTCCACGCCAGCAGCCACTGCAGCTACATTATGTCACAGTGAAACCATGTCAAAACGTCTACACTGTTTCTGCTGTGCTGTAGCATTTTATTCCTGCTTCTTTATTTTAGCATTCACTCAACTGATGTTTGGTGTATGAACACAACCATAAGGTAAATATATAGCGCCAATTATTCCTCTATAACAAATATCTAGTGAGTTCAACAGTCACATTCAGCGCTGCACTGCCACTACCTGGTCAGTTACAAGGAGTATTATATTGACAAATATAAAATAATGTCAAACTGCTATTAGAGGATATAACAGAATATCCAAACACTGTTGGTGAGACATGACTATTTTATTGGTCCACTTTCATGCTCAGCTAGAAGATACACAAATTTCACAATACACCGCCATCGTGTTGAGGAGATAAAATATAGATGGAGCCTACTGCGCTGGGACAACTTTAATAGGCTGCACTGTGAATAACTAAATCTTTGACCCTGACATCTGAGCTGCTTTTGAGCTGCAAGAGCAACACTGCCATCTGGTGGCTTTTATTTTGTCTTGCAACTTTATACATTAGTATGGTTCACTCAACCGTACAGAAGTTTAATCACAACGGCAAAAACTGCAACTACAACTAAAAAGGTTCATTTTTATATACAAAACTGTGTATCTTAAAGTAAACATACACACATTTGTCTGTCAATTTGGCACAGAAAACATATGAAAAGACTTTAACAAAGGCTTCAATGGTTTGTGAGGTGTAGGTTCATTTATGGATAAATGAACAACTTAGATTTTATGTAGAACAAAAACTAGCCAGTATCTTAGCATCAGCGCTGGTTATGTTGGGGCTTGAAGAGGTCCCAACCAGGCTTTGGCGTATATGTGTGCTCAGGAAGAAGAAAGTCTTTCAGTCGGTCTGGTAATGGCAAGGCTTTGACCCGGTCTTCCAGGGGCCATGGCTGCAGGCGTCTCCTTATGAATGCCCTACAAAGGCATCGCAGACCAGGAGGGCTTGCTTCATGCTCTACTACGCGGTTATGCAGGTCTACCAAAGCCTGAGCATAGGGGTGAGGATCCTGACCTGGCACTGGGAGCTCCAGCCTCAGAGGCACATGCAACAGGGGGCCGTCTACCCTCGCTATGTCGAGCAACACCTCTGCTTGCTCCAGGAGCTCAGAGGCACGACTTTGATCAGAGCACTGCTGCAGGGCCGTTTCAAGCCGCTGGAAAAGGAGGCTGCAGCCTGACCAACAGGAGTCGCCGTGATAGGAGCAAACTAAAGAGGCTCCGCTCTGGATCAGGAGCACAGCCAGAGGGAAGAGCAGGTCAAAATGCTCCAGGCTAGTCTGTGTCAGGGAGGGTTCGCCATCCTCATTCAGGCAGCAGCTGGGGTCCACACCATGAGCCAGCAGTAGCTGGGTGGTTTTCAGGCAGAAGTTACCGATCTCAGCGGCGTCCTCCACATTGGCCTCCAGAGCCTCCTTAACCAGAAACACCAACGAGGATTCAACCGTTTCACCGTCTACAGTAGCAGCGTTAACGTCAGCACCTGTGGCGAAGAAAGCGTCACTCAGAACCACATTTGTTATCAAATCTAAAATACAGCACATGTGCCTTACACAGTGTAAATGTAATGAGCCAATTAGTTAATAGTCCGATCAGGACTCGGATATAAATGTATATATATGCATATATAGATGTGCTTTGCAAACACTGTGGCACTTTTATTTTTGTATTCATCTACATGCCTGCCGGGTATTTTAAGTTTAGGTGCTATTTGTTTTTATCTTAGACGTTTTTTATTGTCTATAATATTTTTAAGTATTATAGAAGTATCGGATCGGGACTCGGTATCGGTAGATACTCAAAATCAAATGACTCGGACTTGGACTCGGACTTGAAGTTCCTCCAGATTCACAGCAGACGTTATACAGCTGTTTTCACAGGCGTATTAATACTCTGCATAACAAGAAATCTCTAGATCTAGATCTCTATGTGTAAAATCGATGGAGTGCGATTTCTATACCAAACAGCTCTGAGCAGAACATGGTTTATCTAAGTAATAAACAAATATTCACAAATAAGAAACTTTATTCAGAAAAATGTTCCTTACCTCCCAAGTCTACGAACTGACAAAATTTGACAGAATATATATTATCATGCACTGTCAACCATCGGTATCCAAATCTGTGCCTCTCTTCTCAGATTGTCTCTACCCACATCTTAAATCATCATATTCAAATAAATTTGAATTATTTCTTAATTTAACTAATTTAAAGCAAATTATTTTAGCCCTCTGACAGATGAGGACTCTTTTTTGATAAATACACGGACAATATTTTGTATGGTAGCAATTATTTTTGGGATGGTCGCAGCCGAGAGACTTAACATTGACAAACAGTGGTTGAACATAACGAATTTTGAGCAAATTCCCCATCAAAAGAACTGATCCGAGATCTGAGGACCTTGTTGGAGTGGTTGGGACTATAAACCCCAACAATGGCGGTTAAAGTACTTTCCTGCATGTGGCTTTATTTTTGTGGGGAATATGAATGAATGGCTGGCTTGTATTTAAATATCAGGGTTTCTGTGTGGCTTTTTTGGGTCAGGGTCCACTGACACCTAAAAAAAAGACAAGTGAATGAAGGAAAGTCCACTTGAGGGGCCCCCTGTTGTCATACATGAAACGATGCTACTATACTGTCAAGACGTAGAAGGCATACTTTGAGTCCTCAACATCCTGAAGTTAAAAATCTCGTTGCTTCATGCCTGGATCACAGAATTGGTTCTGCTCCATTTTCAGTTGTGCTACAAAGTGTGTGTGAATATTTTAGCCTGACAAACGCCGACAGTTTACTTTGATCTCAAAATGCATACAGCTGGACATGTATGCATACTAACACAAATTTCTGAAAGTGGTGGTTTAACCTTGATCCTGTATAAGGAGGTATTTCAATGACCAAAAGCAAACAAGAAGGCAAAGTGAAGATGGGGGATGTTTTACAGTCCGTACCTTTTTCAAGTAGAAGCTGGATGTTCTCTACGTTGTGCACAGTGAGTCCATCGCTGCTTGCCAAGGCATGGAGCAAAGGTGTTTTTCCTTTGGAGACGAGACCAAAGCACTCAGTTTTCAGAATGAATGAATGAGTAAAGGAATTGATCTTTTTTGAATTAGGCTGTAAATGTACCATGTTTATCCCTTGCATTTGCATCAGCACCCAATTCCAGCAGGGTGAGCAGGCAGGGGAGCCTCTCTGACTCCTCACTGGCAAGATCCAAAGGACTGCTCTCATGGATCTAACAAGCAAATTTTAATTTTAACTTTTTTTTTTTTTACATAAAATGCTAGGAAAACAGAGACGATACTCTACGAACAAGATAGCACATAAATACAAGTTGGACAGTTGCCTCACCCTGTCTCTCTTTTCAACATCTGCTCCGTGCGCGACGAGCAGCTTCACCATGTTTGGCCTGTTCCTCAAAACTGCTATATGAAGAGGACTGTAGTAAGACACTGGGTCTGGAGAGTAGAAACACATTCATATTACACAAATTGAGTCTTTGTCACAGAGATGAAACATGAATCAGACAGATGAAGATTTCTCACAATATTACATTTTCTTTAAATGTATCTGGGCAAAGCTACACAACCTACTGTTCAATGCTGGCTATGGCAGCCAAGACCCCCACTGGCCCCTAAGCCAATGCAAAGGGTCTAGAGAAAACATTTTCACCAATTTGACAACACATACACATGTACAAAAACACATTACAAATACAGAAAATCCAAAGAAATACAGAGAACAAAAAAACAGAGAGACAGAAACACTGCAACAGTGTTTCGGCAATGTAAACGGCACATCTTCAGACATATTTGAAGGGATGTTGTTGAAGGCAAAGGGTGGCAAATACTAGAGAAAAAAGAAAGTAACTTGATGCTATGTGGGAGTATATGTCACTGTTAACTTTCTGGAAAGAGGCACTCAGGAAATATAAAAGATGAATGACGGAGCCTCTGCCAGGATCCCCTAATTATGTCCCTGGGGAAAGACATCTTTACTACCACTAGAGGTCATCACAGCTGAGTTTGGCAGGTTTAATCACAGCAGCAAGAATACTGCACTTTCCACAGCAATTTACCAAAAGTAGACTTATTCCCTAACGTATATATTGCTCAATTTACATATGCAGTGAAAATAGCAGGTCCACTCATGTTTTAAAGTACAATCTGTCATTATATTTTCTTTATGACTTACTGTTGTGCACCTACAATCATACAGAGTTACACAGCAACATATGTTTCTCTTTGGAAAACAAACTTATTACAGGTTTAGTTTTAAAACTTATCGTCAACTCCAAAGTGTGAATGTCTCTTAATTTGTTAAAGGTCTTTTACTAATTGATTACTAAATAATACACCTCATGTGACAGAAAGTCTTGAGATGTGGGAATTTTGATAAAATAAAGCTACCAATTGATTTATTAAAATTCATGCAATTGACTGCAATGCACTGAATTTGCCAAGACAATAAAATGTGTTTGAAATATTCAACAGCTCAAATGAGCATATGACTGAATTTACAAAGAAACTCTGAGGAACAGAAATGCTGCATCATGTATGACGCACTGGAGGAGACATGGGATAGAGTGCAATCACCACCAATATTAGTGGACTGGTTTCTCTGGCTGGCTATATTAGGTGTTAATTTAACTTTACTACAAGTCTGTACAATGTATTCAAAGCACTCTCACCAAAAATGTCTCACCTTCAAAGTTTAGATCCGCCCCATAGCGTAGCAGGATCTCAGCTGCATTCACCAGTCCCCGCTCTGCCACCTTGAACAGAGCATAGCTGATGCCTTCAACAAACACTTCTGACTGGGACTCCCGCTCCAGAAGCTCCACTAGAGAGCTACAAAGACCAGACTCATCCGCAGGGCTTTTGACTCTGGACACAAGAGTGAAAAGTAGCACCGTTTCATTTAATTCAATTACCAACACTTCATTTGATTCTGTACTGGCAGTGATCCTGGCACTATAGCTTGAGTATAACGACCTGCTACAGAACATTACATTAACTCACTTAGCTGACACTTTTTTTTACGCAAAGCGACTGACAATTACTATATATGTCAGAGGTTGCACACCTCTGGAGCAACTAGGGGTTAAAGGTCTTGCTCAGGGAGACATTGTGGATGCGTTGCAGTGGGAATCGAACCCTGGTCTCCAACACCGAAGGCACGTGTCTATTCAACTGCACCACCCCTACTTTCTTAAAATAAAATAAATAAAATAAAATAAAAAAAAACACTTTGGCAATAATTCACTCTTATTCCCTCTGCTACAAGAAACGCTTCCTAAAGTTGCAGCCAATAGCAAAACACACTGGAAATTAAATTGCTAAGCGACACATCAAACAATATTGCGGCACCACCTGTCCTCGTGACTCCCATCTCCTTCATTTAAGCCAACGACACACATCACAGCATCTACCAGCGGCTGGTACTCATAAATGATCCTTCGAAACCCATGGAGGAAAGGCATGGCTCCTCCGCGCGACACTAATTACAGGAATCGTAGGTCAGTCGCGTTACCTAAAAAACAACAACACAAGTTATGGACAGAGGGAGTGTCAATGTCAGAGAGAGTGCAAGTCATATCAGGGGCTTCCCTTCACATGCATCAACGTTATCTTTTGAGTTCAGCTGACAAATGTCTTTGGAGAATGAGCGACACTTCAAACGCTTTACAGAAAATTATATTATCCTAGTTCAGTCGTGTTCAGCGATGCTCACACAGGACGAAATTCTTAACGTTACATTTTGGCTAGCTGAAACTGTAACGTTAAATGTTCCAAGGAGAAATAAAGTGATGTTGTTAGCTAGCAGGCAAATGCTAAACGGCACAGTCAACGCTAGCACTGCTGGCTAAATCACTCATTTACTTGGAAATTATGAGGTGATTGAGAGAAATTACTTAAACAAGGCAAGTTATTAGAAACTCACACTGGTCGTTTTGCCTTCCAAACAGGAAGTTTCAGCCACGCCCACATCGGTCCGACGGTGTTTTCTTTCCCCTTTAAAGCACAAAAGTAACGAAAGTTCCCCTTTACGCTGTCTGTAGTTTAGTTTTTCAAAATGTATACACAAGTAATATCCAGTGAAAAATGTCATAACAATTATTTTATACTAGTACTTATAAGTCACAATAATATGAATCTTCACGCAGTACTTTGCTGTGGGCGGTTTGTGAATGCGGGGCTTTCATTAAATAACATTATGAAAAATTCAACAGCATCTGGCAGATAACACAAAATGCTGGACCTAAGGCATATTGTCAGCTACACCATTAAAATAGTGTGGTGATAAGCGTTTACAGTTATTCACAAAGCAGCACAGGCTTAAAAGAAATATTCCCTTCCAAACAGACATCCCAGTTGTAAACTGTGAACATATGTCAGACGAATGAGTGTCAAGCAAGTCAATCAGCAAGTTTTATCATAAAAAAAAATGTTTTCTGTATAACATAATGTGTTAAATGACTCTAAATGTCAAATTTCACAGATCATAATTCCCAATGGCGTGTCCTGTCATGTATTTGACAAACTGTAACTGTAGTTTTTATTATGTCAATTTCTTTTATATTAATTACCATTTGGTTTGCTGTTGTTACTGAAAAGTGTCTCCCACAAAATATTTTACCACCGACACACAACAGTAAAAAGTATTTTGTCCATATGGCACATCAGTCTAAGACAGCAGTTTTCAGATTTTTTTGGGGGGGGGATAACTAGCCAACTTCATTTTACTGACAGCATCTGGCTGCTAACAGTCGCCTTTGTCCTGTTTAGCAAACAAACCCCTGTCGTGTCTGGGTTTGGTGACAGATGGCTCGCTTTGAGAACCGTCGACGAGTGCTCTCATACAAAAGATGTCATTTTTAACACATCTGTGCGTCTAATTTGGAACACAACATATGTTAATGACAGTGCATTTTAACAAAGCATATGTTGTTGCTGGACTTGGAAAGTAACGCAAATGCCCAGATGAGGAAGACACAGTTGGTTAAACTGACAAATCCTTTTTTACTGGTGCAA
Source organism: Lepomis macrochirus (assembly GCA_024633595.2). Classification (NCBI taxonomy): domain Eukaryota; kingdom Metazoa; phylum Chordata; class Actinopteri; order Centrarchiformes; family Centrarchidae; genus Lepomis; species Lepomis macrochirus. The sequence goes on from JALXJV020000005.1 coordinate 29,848,871, forward strand.
GACCACCAGTAAGGTAAATGTGATTGTTTTTGTATGAATAGTGAATTGTATAAAAGCAAAGACGATGTAGAGACATGCCAAATTCAAAGGAACAAAATCTAATTTATGTTTTATTGTCCTTTGAGTAAGTTCAAAACTTTTGGTCCAGGCCCAGGATTATTTGTTTTAGCTGATAGATCAGTCATAATCGGAGGAGACAGAGACCTAAGAAGTTGTATAAAATGTCTGCAAGATTGGATGTACTGTATACTGTATATAAGAAAATGGGGCAAATACTTTTTTTAATCGATTTTGGTGGGCTCCTGACACGGGCCATACTCCATACTCTGTGATGAGTCACATGTTTAGTGTTAAATCTATGCATGGACAAACATATTTACTTGTTTTGCACTTCTTTGTTTTGTTTTGCGATGGATTGTTTGCTGAGCTTTGTCTTGTTTTAAATATGTGCCCACTGCATATGATGGAGCCTATTTATGTTGACAACGAAGGCCAATTTTTACGCGAGATGATGACGAGCTGTGGGGTTTGAATGTATACTTTGTGATGCATATTATTTTGTACTTTGTTTGAGAAATAAGAAAAATGAACCCAAAAAAGATAAAACAATGGGGGATGTTTTAAATATGGGATGTTTGGATAGTGGGTGGATGAAGATAAATGCTGCCAAACCAAGTGGAAATTTTTCAGCTGACTTCAACAAAGCGACGCTCAGTAACAAGAAAATCAGAAAATGCAGTTTGTGTTCAGCTCTTTTGGAGACCATAATGAAAGCACTTTATATGAAGCGCATCCTGTACTTACATTGTACTTATAAGGGATGAAAACAGAGATTATGTTGGATAAAATATGTGAAAATGAACCAAGTAACGAATAAATAAAATAGGAATAATTTAATGCTTTAACTGCAGTTTTATGTGTATTTGTGTAGGTAGAGTGCAGCATGCTGTATGTTTGACTGCTGACCAAATAATGAAAACTCTGTCTTTAGGTGGCAGCAGTGCAGCACATGCCTACACATCTTGGAGTCAATGACACACATCTGTTATTATACAGCACATGCAGTGCACTACTTTAACACATGCATGAAAACAAACATAATCCACCATATGTAGACATGGGAAGAAACGCAAACAAACGGCACTGGGAAAATCTGTTTAGCATACTGAGATCCCCTTCTCTGAAGTGGAAAACAGAATGCAGTAGCTTAATCAAGGTTTGATTCATTTTAATTATGTCACTTCCAAGACACACATTATGTTCACATCCAAGTCACCTGATCAATAAAGCATTGTTCCCTGAACGGATAGCAGCTCGCTCAGAAGCCCTCTAATGTGACTGAAGTCTCTCTTCCTATTTTCCAACCACGCTCAATTTACTCTCGTTTTTCGAGCCATGTGCTCATGAATAATCTACTTTAGCTCTCCTTTTACAAATCTGCCAGTGATTAGTTCCTAAGTCTTTGTGCACACACCTGCCAGGGTTCCCCGGGTGAAGCAGACAATCTCTTTTTTCCACTCTGAAGTTAATTTGTACCTTTGCCACCCTGTGGTCACAAGAGCATGCTGTTTCTTGTCAGACAACAGTAACGGTAGGTGAAGAGACACATCCAGTGATTTCAGCCCCGTTCTGAGGCTTAGCATCAATGCAGGTCCTTGTGGAAGTTTTGGAAGATCATGAGTGTCTCTGTCCTTCACAGAATGTTGGATTTGCAAGTGCCTGTGATCATCAAAACTGCTTGTTAATGTTAAACCTAAAATTCAACCCCACTAACAAAAAAATAACTCATAAAGGTACAAACATTTCAAATTAGTTATTTAACCCCACTCAGTACTGTGATGCAACAAATCACTGGGATTATAGGTGTCGAAGAGTAATGGCGGTAGTTACAGTAAGATCAAGGCTTTGTCAAAAATACCACTCTTTGTGCTGTTTGTCCTTTTCCTTCTGTCTCATTTTGAGCTGGATTGAAGGATGGAGGCGAGGGGGTGGAAAAGAAGGAAGATAACTGCAGTTCTATCCCTATACCCCTTAAAAGTAAATTGGCTCTTTATTAAATTTAGGCTCCATCTATCAATACAAAGAACGGTATCGAAATTACTTTGTTGGCCACAAATCGTTGGCAATAGATTGAGCCTCTCTTGAAACAAGGCCACCATTTGTCTGATTCACATTTCCTCCTGAGGTGAAAGAAAGCAGGACACAAAAAGGCTTTCATTTGTTCCCTGAGTGATAGATATGACCCCCCCAACCCCACCAACTTACGAACCTTTGATTATGAGATTAACACAAGTAAAGTAATAATCTATTAAACATTTAGACCTGTTGGTTCCCTCAGGATTCCCTCTATTTTTATCAAATAGTGCTGTCAAGGGAGCTTGAGGCATGGGAGTCTGCTAACACTGAGGAGATTTACACAGCTACAAAGTACTCTGGGCTATGCAAAGCGGTGTAGTTCGTCTCGGGAGGGAGGCTCAAGGAGAAGTTAATTACAGTGGATACAAAGTACTTTCAAGATGTAGTAAAATTAAACACACGCGCACTTTCACATTCTTCAGCTCCTGAAAAAGCAGCACACTCTGAGGTGAGAGGTGAAAGAATACCAGTAGTGAAGGTGAAGGTGAAGGCAGTGAAATGATAATAGAGTGGGAGGGCATTGTGGTTTGGTTTCCTTCAGTTCCATACCGAGAGCTGGAATTATCAGACCAGCAGGTCTGGGCCTAATATCCTTTTGTGCTGGCAGCGTATTGCAGAGTGAAGATTGTGGATGGAAATAATCAGCCCTTTTAAAGGTCAGGGGAAGTTAAGCACACCCAAAGTAGACCACGGCACATTCTAGCTGATAAGAAATAACTGTCTGTGTAAGGAAGAATGAGGAGAATTCACCTTGTCCCATTTATTCTATCATGATTGCTCAACTGTCAGTCAAATATAATGGCATGTATGCAGTCAACACAACCACAACTATAGAAAACTCTATGCTCCGTCTAAGGCAAACAGAGTTATGCATTGAAGTACTTATAGTGTAGTCACTGTAGCTTGATCTTTAGGATCGTTTAAGGATTTTAGCAAGGTAATATGTTAAAAAAAAACATCTGTGTAAATTGCAGAGGTGGTGAGGGCTGCAGTGAACACAGCAATGACTTATTATATTAAACCTGTGATATATGGTGATCCCTTGGGTCTAGCAGAAAACAGACAAGACATACCAGGTTTGAATGTGACATGGCTAACGTGTTAGCAAACATTTGCATATTTACACATCAGGCAGATTGCATTTGATTGGAGTTTTTTCTTCATATCTAGGTGCTAAATGTTCACTAGCTAATTGTTAACCTTGCCTGTGTAGATTATGGATCCTGAAACTTTCCCCCTGCTTGTTGAAGTCGAAACGGTTGCAGGCTGAAAAAAATGAAAAGAATGAGCTGGAATGATGCAACAGTTGGCTGACAATCATCTTTGGGTTCATCATTATATGTAGTCGTGGTAGTTTGACATTTTGTGCAGCAAGGCAGCCCGTGGAGACTCCAGGAAGTTACTGCACCCAGCCAAGAAACAGTGGCACATAACCCTCCATAAAAATGGCCAATTTTACACTTCAGTTTTTGTACAGGTCAAACAAACAATATATAACTGTTGGACAGGCTAGCTCTTTCTCTTTTTTCAGTCTTTGTGCTAAGCTATGATAACTGGGGGCTGTTTGTAGACTATCAACAGAAAGGGAATATGTGCCTTTCACAAAACGTTAAACTGTTTATTTGATTTGAAATCTGACTATAGCTGTTTAAAAGAAACACATTTTTGTCTTATTCTATTTACAGAGTTATTAAAGTGTTGTTACATAAAGGGACCAACATTGCTTTCAGTATAGGCATCAGTATAAAGGACAAATCATTTGGGACTAGTGAAATACAGCTCTGGAGGCTATAGGAAGGTCACTTTTTGGCTTCCCTCTGGGCATTGGTCTTGAAAACAGAGTGACGCCCCCAGAGAGGCTGATAAGTAAATACAGTTTTAATGGGCTGTGAATGGCTGGTGGTAATCTGCACAGGCCGGGGGTGGGCAGGGCACTGAGGGCGACAGGGCATTCTGCAGCAGTTATTATTAATGCTATCATAGATCAGATAGGCCAGGGGAGGAGAATGAAAGGTGGTGATGAATTTGGGCCTTCTGTCTACCAGCTAGACTGGAGGACAACCTACTGAGGCTGGTTAAGGTCATGGATGAAGGATACTACCCAAAAGAAGTCATTATGTATAATATAGTGAATAGGATAGTACATTCCCCTGGGACCTACTGAAGGTCATAGGATGAAATGGGAAACTTCAAAAATACAGCCTCTAGTGTGTTTCTTCTTACCAATTTGGTATTCTTAATATCTGAATATCCCATATCCCATATCACTAATTGTTTTTAGCATTCTTGACAGAAAATCTTTTCCTTTGCAGGAACCTAGACAGTTTAACATTCCAAAGTAAAATATGGTGATACTGTAGGTGTCTGAAAGTGGAAATTTGTTGAGTCTGTGTCTGACATTTAAGTCTTCTGTGTATTTCCAAGCCATGAAAGCTTCCAGATCTTTTTCAAGACATCAAAGACTTGAGACCTTTCTCCATACATCAAAGTCTTGAGACCTGTCCTCAGAGAGGTCTGCACATCTGAAAGTTGCATCTGTCAAGACACAATCACTTGCATTTTTCTCTTTAAATGTTGCCGACAATTTTTCTATCTCTTCTCATACGCCCATATTTCTAAATCGAATGTGTCTTATCATCTTTGGGAGAGACATGGACGGTGTGTGACTTTTAAAAGCAGCCAATGTCTCTGTAATTTAACCTGGGAAATGGACTTAACATGTGTAGAACTGAGAGGAGTTCAGCCGCGTTGTTTAATGACTTGCAGCTACAGACGATGTAACCTAAGCCACTCATGCTCTGCTGGTGCCCTCTCTGATTTCCAGCAGTTGAATGGACCTCAGTGTAGCGTGGGCTTCAAGGGATTTGTGTGTGTCGGGCTCTAGACGGGCTACTTTTGGTTGCCTACCAGCCTTTGGGTGAGTAATGTTACAGCCCACCATTACAGCTTGGGAAGTGACTGCTCTACATCAGCATTTTGCCCCCCCCACACCTCTAATGCTTTTTGCAGCTGTACAAAAGTGAATGTGTTTCCGAGCTCAAATTGCACACATTTAGGAGGACGCAACAGCTTGGTACCGTAAGGAGAGAAATGGATTTTGAAGTCAATCAGAAAGGGCGCCTTAAAATGAGGACAGATGCAGCGGCTGTAACTATGATTTTGTGGTCAAAGACATTTCAGACACACTCTTACTTTTGCAAACATCTTCACAACAACTAATCGGAGTAGTACATACTTTATATGTGTTAGTAGTGTTCTGGGGGACATCCTTTCTCTGTTTGCCATGCCTTTTCAGACATAACTGCTGCATACATCCCAAACCGAATCAAAATATAGGTCTTGCCACTTTTAGGCCACAACTTGTTGTGCTGATGTACTTAAGTTCAGCTTGATAGTGTGCCACAAATGTGAAGTAAGTTTTATGTAGGGCCTGAAAGACACAAAAATCCATATACATTTAACTAAAATAGGGCTTTTACTGTGTTTTGATTAATGTACAAATCATGCCAAGTATCAGTAACATTCATCATACATTTAAAATACAGCTTTAAACTACTGTTAGGTTCTGACCTTACACAGATTACATGGTAGACAAGCAAAGCAATGGAACAAATACTCATAAAATGATTAGACTGGAGGGTGACACACCAGATATTTCTGTATTTAGTGTTCATGAATCTTTCTTTATCTTTCCTTCACAACACCATCTGGCCTGCACAGAAACAAATCAGCTGTGTGGCTCACGGTTTAATCAATTATCAGATTACAGTAACAAACCATATTTCATTTAATTTTCTACACTGAAATTGATTCAGTTTAGATGAATTCAGCAGCAGCTACAATTATGTTTGGGGAGTCCCAGCTAATTATTTCACAATAACAAATTGCAGACATGATCATGGTCTCTATATGAAGTCATGTATGTACTGCATCAGATAAAATATGGCCACAGAGCCATAGTGTGCTGATGGCAGTATTACCCATAATACACGTTTGTTGGACAACATGAGCTTGAACACACATTTGTCCTGAAAATGCAACAAGGACACTAGAAACTCACCGTTGAACACCACTGAACATCATGTAGTGACTGATTGCATCTCTCTCAGGATGACATGGCAGAGGCAAGACATCATGCTTTCATCAAATAGTTTTTTTCCCGCTTTCAGTGACTTTAATCACCGATTTCCAATTTCATCTTTGTGGTGTCCACAGCGCCATGTGTTGTAAGTATTGCTTTCTGTCCTGCACCTCCATACCTGAGCTTCTCTGTTCAGTTCAGGCCTCATGCCACACGGGGTCACTAGTGCCTGCCGAGTGGCGCAATCATGCAATCAATTGGACATGTTCGATATTAACTTTTTCAGGCATTCTTTGTGTCCACATAAAGCAACGACGTAGGTGGGAAAGTATAAGGAATATTATTAAGGAGGCAAAGATATGACTAAAAACGCGTCCCAACATTCCTATCTGACGATGAAATGTACTTAATTTAAGGAAGATTCCTTTGGTTTGAATTTGAATAAATTTGGTCAGAAATGTTTGATATAAATATTTATGTTTATTCACACAACTACCTGTGCAGAATGATGTTGCTGGAGCAATGTGTGCTTGCCAGTTACTGTCACTGCTATAGGCTTTCTTCTCCCCTGCTTCTCTCGACGCGCATTGGACAGCTGACAATGCGTAAGCTCCACTGAAACTGTAGCCTGCAGCCTGTCTACATAAACATGGAAAGATGAAGCCTTGAAACCGGACTTTCGCACAATATGTGAACCACTTGGTGCCAAAGTGTAATTATTAGTGGCAGCTGAACAGTTGGCTCCGGGATCAGAGCTGCGCGCGCTCTACTGTGGCTGCTGCATGCTGCTGGAGTTGCGCTCAGGACTTCACGAAACGTTAAGATTGCCTGGATATGGACGTATGCTAACCATGTTGCAATTAGAACTTCTTTACTTTTATTTATTCACCATAAATAATGCCAGGCGGGAACTGCTTTCATTCGTGTCCAAGTGTCGGACTCTACCCACTGCACAGCAGCCAACTTCAGGAGACTGGGTGTGCGGAGGATGCAGAGCAGACACACTGACCAACTGAGGACAAGGGATTGAAAACATTTTCAATTTTGGCTGTTTTTGGCGAAAAATCTTTTGGAGCTCATTCAGAATCATGAAGATGTATCACAACAGACGTTTCACCCTGGGTTTAAGCATTTTACCAGGCGTCTGAGCGTTTATCTCTCCCAGAAATGCTTCAAAGAGTGATGCAAAGCTGCGCGCAAGTACTCTTTAGTTGTTGAATGTTCCAGACAACAACAAGTAGATAAGACATTGTGGTGAGGCTTTCAAATTGTTTTTCACCCTCTAGCATTTGCAAATGACTGAATGAGGCATGGCATTCTTTATACCAGAAAATATGCTTTTTCACATTTTTAAACAAACGCTGCAAGTAGGATTTTTTCTTTGAATTAAGCCATTTCGGCTTCTATCCAATTTTTTTTACGGGGGGATTCTTGTTTTCCTCACGGCTGAAAGAAACATGTTGCATATCCTTGCGCTTCAGTCGGCGGTGTTACTTTTTGGAGGTAAGCACAGTTTCAGCCTATTTGCCTTCTAGTCCACTGTTTCAACTGAAGAATTCGGTTTTCTTACAGAGTATGCATCCAGACTTAAAGAAGTTGAACAGAAACTGTAGCCAACATATAGGACGAGTTTGTTGGCTTGCCAGTTATAAGGGTCAATACCTGAGAAACAAGGGGACTCAGAGCACTGATATCTTGTGAGTCACTGCTTTAATCATATCTGAATTTATATGCCATACACATAGGACAACAAGTAGAGGTAATATCGGTTCATATTGCCTATATTATGTAGAAGAACCCACTGCAGCCAGTGATCAGTGGCTTTGCACCTGTACACACCCAGAGCTGCTCTGGCCTTCAATAACATTTATCTCATGAATATTTCAATATGACAGCGGTTCTCCTGTGCCACTGAAGCATTGTGGCTTTAATACTTCTTGGCTTGTCAAGTTATTACATCAGAATTCATCTCACTGTCCATAATTATTTTATAGGAAAAGTTACAGAGACCTGCAGTGGTGAGAGATCTCCATAACTCAAATCACAACATGGCAATGACATTGACAATCACTGCAGTTTAAAAAAAAAACTGTTCTGGTTTTTTTGCAGGGCAAGCCCTCTATCTATCTGAGTTCTTGCTAAAATGATGACAATATAAATTAAATTTTCTCTGCACATGACATTGCAGCAGTCATATAATGCCACAAGGAGGAGAGCAGCATGTACTTGCCTGGCAGAAGCATAGATCTGAGGGCAGCTAGTGGTCTGGCTAATGAATCCCGTCCCTCTTGTGGGGAAGGGCTTTAACCTGAACTGCTATTTAGAAAACGTATCCTGTCTACTGTTGTGAATAATGTCTACCTGACTTTAGCAGCTTTCTTTCTTATCAAACTTATCAACTTGTCATGTTGTGTCTTAAGCTGTACAGCTTAATCTGTACAGTTTAGCAGCTGCAGATATCAACTGCAATGAAAAACATCTTTCTCATTCAAGTGTCTGTACATTGTTTGCCTTTTTTTGCCTTGAGACCAAGTGGCATCATCTGTTTGTATTCATGTAAAAACCTACAGCCAATCATGTATCAGTTATGGGAAAAATAAAAGAACGGTCTACATTGATTCCCTACAGAATTAAAGGTCATATATTTCTAGAAAGTCATTGCTAAGCACTCTCAAATCACAACGACATTTCACACGTCTATTGTGCACGTACACCTCAATGATGCTTGTTTCTCAAAGCTCAGAGGATGACTCTTATTTGACAGTGCCCCTATTATGAGTGCTGATTCACTGGCTTGAAGTGTATGGTAATGTTGTTTGCCATATGCCAAGGCCTTCTCAGTAACCATACTCAGTATGATCCTAATTGAGCATTGTGTGTCATAAAGCTGCAGGACACAGCTTCTCACTGTGAATAGTGATGAAAATTGATAACACACTCCAGGAAATTAGAGGATCAAATTCATGCTAGAAAAATGCCTGCACAGCATAATGAAGCCATAATTAGGAAGGGAAATCTTCTGGTATTCTGGCGTGACTGTGACTATACCCTTTGTTGGAAAATACAGAAATATTATCAGAGCAGAGAGTTACCAGAATTAAAATATTGGCTAAAAATCTGTTGAACAAAATGTCAGCGTGATAAATTGAAGATAAAGACTAAAGGTATTTTTCTATTTTCAGAGAACTGTCCGTTTTCTTTATATTTTAAAAAGGCTGTCCTCGTATAAATTGAAGCCACTAGGTGTGCTCCAGTGAGACACCTCACTGGGATTCCTGAGAGGAATATCCAATCTTCCCTCCCTTCGTCTTATCCTTGAGCTTAACAAGATCCAAAAAGGGATCAAGAAAGGATAGCCTTCAGTCTACATCTTTAAGTACTAAGCACACAGCCCATGCTGTCTCTTGTCTCCGCTATGTGTATGTCCTCATGCCTCTAAATCCTCGTCAAGGGATTCAGCTTGTCCTGTAAGATTTTATTTTTTTATTTTTTAGGAACACCAACATTTTTTATACCCCACAGAGATTCTTGAGGGTTTTTCTCAGCAGAGAGTTTTTATCTGTAATTGTCTTCAGAATGATCCACTGCTGTGGCCCTGCGCCCCAGTGGTGTGGCACACATCCAGCTTCTCTTCTTTTGCCCCTGGCAGCCCTTTAAGCCATGCAACTTGTGTCCTTGAGCAAGAAATGAGAGACAGAAGGGTGACATAGGCTACAGCAGGCACAGAAAATGGCATGTCTTCAAAAATTACTGGAAGAGGAAATTAAATCAATAGCTTAATGGATAGTCGTATAAGGTTATCTGTGTAAGATTCACTGTGACTTCAGTTTAAAATCTCACCTTTGTGAAAAACATTAATTTCCAGGAAGAGCACATGATATTGATAGACTGATCATGTTTGTCTTCATGCTTTACTACTTAAAATGGGTGTAGATTGTGTTTGCATCCCATCATCTGTTTCTGTCTCTTTGCTTTAGGTTGTGCAAGGTCAAACTGAAATGTAACAATGAGCTGTTTTTTTTTTGTAGAATGACAGACAATCACCAGTCCACCAAGAGGTGTGATTTCATCAGTGTTCTGGTAGATATTTTTATTTTGACTTTAGTGTTTTATTGCACTGGAAGATTTTAAATCAAGTTCAGGAATTTTCATTGAGTGAACTCTCGAGATTCGGTTTTAAACCCTTGACAGCTCATCAATTATACTTGTATCAGAGGCATTTGTCCGTTAAGATTTAAATGAGTCTCTGTCTTAAGTAAGCTTGCATTGGATAAAGACCTGTAATTCCATCTTGCTGGTTTGTTAGCTTTAACTCGGTTGTGGTTTTTATTTACGGATCAGAGAACATGAAGAGAACAAAAGAAATCCCTGGCTTGGTGTAACAAGGCTATTTTACAGCTGTGCTTTGAGTACACTGTGGTGCACTTCAGAGATTTGTGACGGAAGACTCTGATAAAAAGATGCCGATTTTTCCTTTCTCTCAAATCCAATTTAGCATGGCTCTGGTGTTTTCCGTAGTGTCTCTTCATAGATGGAGAAAGGAAAAGAGAACCAAAGCAGCAGCACGGCTAAGCTGGGTATAAACTTCTCTGCTGTGTGATTACCAACCATCACAAATGTTTTATGCCATATGTTTGAATGTGCACCTTTGTTTGTTTAATGACCGCTTTATGAAAACAACAAGTAGGTGGACTCTCATCTAGATCCCTTGTACTGCTCTTTCAGGCTCATTATGCTTTAAGTGTGTGTGGGAGGCATGCATGTAGCTTTCCAATTCCAGAGTCAAACAAGGGTTTTTGACCCCATAAATTCATACAGCCAATCATCAGAGTAATATCCTGTAATATTTCCACAAAGCACATCTGCCCTGTGTTAATTGACACTTTATAACTGCTGCGATCTCACATTCAATATAATCAAATTTCATGATTAAGAAGGTGAATAGAGGAAATCTGTGTAAAAGCTTTAAAGGGATTGGTTATGAATGTGTGTGTGTGTGTGTGTGTGACTGAGACGAGGGTGGGGTCATTGTAATAATTGACTAACATGCTGATGCATTGTTTGTAGGTTCTCTCATCAGTGGATAGTTGTGTCTGAACAAAGAACTTCCTCCTCATAAATCCATCGGGGAGTTTACAGCCAGACATTGTGCTCGACTAGACTATGGTGCAACAGGGGGAAAACACAAGAGACCAATGTAACCTGCCCCAAATTGTACTGCACTACAAGCGGACGCGCTATAGAGGAGGCTAAAACCCATGGGCACTAGTGACAGTCACCAGTGCGTCTCTTAAGGTGTCGGGGAGTGAGGTTTACTCACTACACAGCCTCGCTGGCTTTCACCAGTAGCTCGCTTAAGACTGCATACTATTTGAAACTTGAATAACGTAAATAAATTAATTCATTTTCATTCTTTCATTAATTATGAACTCTGGCTGCATTGGCCAATTTCGGTTTAATATTGCTAGGTATTTAGAACTCATATTTTAAGAACCATGTCTCGTGTGGTAGAGTAAAATTGGGACAACAACTATTCAAGCAGTTCTGTGAGACTGTATTTGGGCCCAGTATTGCTTTGAGCTAAATGCTAACTTTAGCATGTTAACACGCTCACAGTGACAATGCTAACATGCTGAGTTTAGCAGACGATGCTTGCTGTGTTCATCATCCGAGTTTAGCACGTTTCTTAGCACGAGCTTATATACAATCATAAACCAAATTATCGGTCAGATTAATATTTTTCCAAATTACTGTGCTATTTGAAAAGTCATGGGAGTGCCAAAATTGCAATTCATTGTCCTAACTTAATTTTAAAGGCAGCATACCACAGATCACCAAAGTCAGTCATCCTCTGGGGATCATGAAGAAGAAGAAGAAGAGGCTAAACAGATCACAGTATTTTCCAAAGAAAGAGACTTATTTACTTTGAATATTGCTGAAAAGAAATAATAACAATATTGAAAATATGAATTATGTTTACTAATTCTTGATAGCTTTCTGAATTTCAATAAGCCAAGGCAGCAGTTTTCTGGTCGTAATATTTCTGTAACACAACAACTGACACTAAAACCCTGCATTTCATTGGTAGAGGTCTCAGCTTTTAAACATATGCCTTGATTTATCCTCCTTTTTATTCTCATTGAGCTTTAATTCACACAACACAACTGTTGTGAATCATAATAATACAGAACAAATTCAGCCCACTCATGATTTTAATGCTGCAAAGAAACTCCCTTACACACTACTCAGACAACAGTGTTGAGATATGATGCTGTGACCCTATGCACTTATTGTCCTTATATCATAACCTTTTTCTTTACTGTAAATGTTTGTGCTGCTTTTTATATACAGCTAAATATATTTCTTCTGCATGAAGGTGGATGAAAGGAAATAGATTTGCACTGTTTATTGTAATGAGAAAGCCACTGAATCATGCGATATTCCAAAAAACCCTCACTAGACTAAGGAGTGGATTATGTTTTCATTACTTCAATACATTAATAAAATGTCATTAGACTGGGAGCTTTCTCTGGAAACAAAAACTGCTAAGGCAGCATCCTCCAATATTAGATATTTATGTAATACATCCTGCATAAAGACTTAAACGATGTGAATACACTCAAGAACCTCATATCCTTGTAACTTTGGGTTTTCTCTGCCAGCACAGATGTGAACAGGAGAAAAAAAGAGCATCAACATTTGTGACAAACATAACCAAAAAATATAAAAAGCATCATAATAAAATCCGCCTGTAATGAAGTATTTTGTATTGCAGGTATATTTTCTTCCAGCCAGTTGAAGAAGGCTTTTTATATTATAGCTTTTCTTTAGCTGAGTCTTGCTTCCTTCCTGTCAGTGGAGATGAATCCATAACCCTCATTGGTAAAGCATTTTTGATTTGAGTAATCACAGGCAGGTGGTTGGACAAAAGGCTGTCACTACATCTGAGAGAGTTGAGCACTTGGTTGTGTGCGGAGCTGTCGCTGTCTATCAGAGGCATCAGAGCTTAATGCATTAGAGGCAATGATCTGACAGGTACATATTGTCAAGGCCCATTGACTTCTTTGTGGTGTGGCTGATTGATTGTCAAGATTATGTTAAAATGGGAGTCGTGCGGCTCTTTGTGATTCAGAGTGGTGTGCTTATGCAGTAGAATGCTGAGCAGCAGCCTTAAAACTACCATTGAATTTTAATTTGAAAATTTATTAGTTTTATCCCTGGAGCAGTCCGTTCTGTTTGTGAATAATCACCATTGTCTTCTCTAGCTGGAACAAGACCGAAGGGTTTGTTGTGCCCTCTCATCTGTGACAGCAAACCGATGGACAGCTGCATGAAGAATGGATTGTGGTAGATGGAAAGGTGCCTCTGACACAGCACATTTTATAATTTGAAACACTAAGCATTAGCCTAATATAAAACTCTTTTGGATATAAAAATAAATCACTGTATGAAATCAACATATTTATTGTCAGCAAAGCAGCTTTAGGCTTTATAGTGTGACGTCACAGATTAAAATTTCAGCTGTGTGGAGGCTCCATTTGACTGAGGTTTGTGTTCAAAATAATGACATTGTTATTCTCTTTGAATTATCAGACACTTACATCTCTCTTGTTTTCACTGTCAGTATTAGTGGTACAATTGCTTTATTTGTATTATTATTAATATTGTTGTGATAATATTGCTTTACCAGAACAAAGTATCAGCTATGCACATACACAGAACAACAAAGCACTATAACATTGGTAATAAAAATATTGTACAATATCAGCTTCCATCTAAGCAAGTAACTTCAAATCAACTCGTCTAGATGTTTTTATTAAAAACCGACTAGTCAATATTAGCTTTATGCAGATTTATTGGTATTGTTAGGCAAATAAATAATACATTTAAAATAAAAATGTCCCAATTACATACCTGTAGTATTTTTCAGCTGTAAAATGTCACGCTAAGTACACATCTTGGTCATAATACTTTAAATCTGCAGCGCAACACCCCGTGAAACAACACTGACATACTATCACCCTATAAAGTTATTATGGCAAACTTGTTAGCAAACAGTTGCCTCACATCCAGGAGACATAGTGCAACATTAGCATTTATTTTATGTCATGTTTCAGGCCACCAGCAAATGTAAGACCGATATTCACTCTCCTTTTAGGTCTGTTTTTCATCTCCACAAACTCCCGGGGAAAAAATATTAAACTTCTAAATGCTCCAGTAAACAGTAAAGCTGTGGGCTGTAAAACCAAAACAATGAGTTAAAAGACACTAAAATGTGAGAGCTGAAGAGAATTGCCCGGTCAGTTGTGTTAGTCACTACAAGTGACCTCTTTCACATTACACACTGTCATTATCCATTGGTAATATGAAAGTATTGATTATTACAGCTTTAACAAACAAATTTAAGGGATCTTTATCCAAGATGTATTAGTCTGCTCACGGTGCGTGTTTATAACCTATTTATTGATTGGCTCCAATGTATATATAATGTATATGTTACATACAGTGTGCATTCAAAGTGGACCAAGTGGGATGAAAGAGAGTTAAAATCACTTTTAAATGTGTTGAACTGATTATGGGAAGTGATGGTTCTTTGCTGCTTTGATTTTACAGACGATACACAACAGAAATACCTCTTCAGAATAATCATTTGTTCAGTCACTACAACTCAGTTAAATGTAAATGGTCTGAAGTACAATTTGACCATTGGCTAGATGGTTCTTGGTGTAATTGGAATGCCAGTGTATGTGTGCATCCCCAATCAGTCTTGACACAATCACCGGTTCCTAATCAGTGTGAAAGTAATGGCCACCTCAGAGTACAAGCTAGTCTGGCAGGAGTGGCTTTAACTTAATGAACCGCCTCAAGTAAACTTACTGAGTCAGCTTGACTGCATTCATAGACAAAGAACACACAAGTCCTGTGACGCACATCACCTTTCTGGAACTAAAAAGCATTGTTTTGATATTGATTTATCATGATCTTCAACTACATGTGTAGCAAAGACATGTTTTCATGCTGTCATCTTGCCCTTGCTGTCCAGCAGCCTCCAGTCCTAAGTTTTTGTCAGCCTGGAGTGTTCGTGCTGTTTGTTTCTCTCATGCTAGGGGACAGTGAGCTGATGATGAGGGGGGGGATTAGATTTGTCCAGTCACAACATAGACAGTGTGGCAATAGTGAGTCATTGGCCCTGTGGTGCTCATTGTTGTCGCCTAGGCCGAGAGGGGCAGTGTTGGCAGTTAGCACATCCTGCAACAGCTTGTTCTGAACCACTATCTGCTCCTGCAGATTCTCCTCTTAACCCTGAGGCCCTCAATTTCACACAAATTGGAAGGAGCCACACCAAGCTGAGACAGAATGACCCTAATGATAATGACGGGTCAGCTTAAAAATATTACAGTTTAATTCAAATTGGGTATAAAAAGCTTATAAGGATGTTAATGCAACATTGAATTCTGTCTTTCACACCTACTCAGAATTAGAATTTGGATAAATTATATCATAATAATTTTTATTAGCCATGCTAGAATGATGTTATGAATGACAGTGTTGGCTGGTTTCTCGGTTGGTCCACCACTCTGGCCTAGACTGAAATATCCCATAAAATTTTGCACAGACCTTCATGGTCCCCAAAGGATGAATCCTAATGACTTTGTGATTCTCGGACTTTCATCTACCGCCAACAGCAGATCAGACGTTTCATTTATTCAGTGAAATATTGGCTCAAATTTTGTACAGACATTCATGGTGACATTCAGAGGATGAATCCTAATGACTTATGTGATCCCAGAGAGTGAAATGCCTCGACAAGTTTTGGATGGGTTGTCACGCAATTTGCTACAGAAATTCATGTTCTCCCCAGGACGATTTAGCGCCATCATCAGGTCAGATTTTTAACTTAATAATGGTCATAAACCAATAATCTTGCAGACGGAGAACAACCTACTGCTCAACGTCAGCATTTTAGGAAAAAGGAGGCAAAGGCACAAACCCCTGCCTACATCAGTGGAGCTGAGGTGGAGCAGGTGAATAGCTTTAGGTGCTTGGGAATCAGCATCACAGAGAACCTGTCATGTCCCATCTCCACACTGGTAAAGAAAGCTCAGAAATGGCTGTATTTCTTAAGGAAACTTAGAATGCAAAAGAAAAGAGAGGAGCAATAGAAGGCATCCTGACTGAAAACATCACAAACTGGCATGGGATGTGCACGGCCCAGGACAGGAGGACAGGGGGTGATTAAAACCGCTCAGAAGATCATTGTTACCCATCTACCAAGTATCAGTGATATTGAGGTGAGGTGAGGTACCTGCGCAGAGCCCAAGATAACACCCACCCAGCCACAGGCTGTTAACCCTTCTGCTGTGTGGCAAGAGATACAGTGGTACTGTCGTACCAACAGACTCCAGAGCAGCTTCTTCCATATGAGACACCCTAATTCATCCTCAGCACTCCACTATATAGTTTTATTTCTGTGGCTTATTATTTTTCCACCCTGTATATAATTTTTGTAGATAACGCTTGTTTTGTGAGTAGCATAAAGGGAACTGGTTCTTGATTTTGTTATACAACCCTGTGTTGTAAAACGATTAATAAAGCTGTCTTGTACCTTGTTAACATTTTACCTGTTAACATCAACATGTTGGCATTGTTATTATGAGCATGTTAGCATACAGCGTTTAGCTCAAAGAAACCCTGCTCCAAAGTACAGCTTCACTGAGCCACAAGTGTGACTTGCAGTCTTGTCAGTTAGTATTACACTAAAAGAGGTTACAAAATGGCATATAAATACACTACAATACAATACATGATAGAAATAAGAGAACAAAGAAATTAGAACATAATTAAAGCAAACACAGGGAATGAAGTGATAAAGCAGTAATCACTTAGTACCCAAGGGGGCATGCTGGCATGTAATAGGTTAAAAGTCCGGAAACAAGTAATTGACTGTGTTTAATGTGATGACTAAAACCTTAGAACTGACTCTGAATTTTATTGGCTTGCAGTGGAGGGAGACTAATATGGTGGTTGTCTTTGCATCCATTAAAGCCCAGCAGCATGTTGTCTAGCAGTATAGTATAGATAGTAAAGAGTTGTATAGATTTGAATAACAACTCAGCATAGAGGTTATATGGCAGTGTTTATCCTTTAAATACCACATGTTGAAAACCATATTAAGATTTGATTTGGATGTTTTTTTGGCTCAGAAATTGCTCTCAAGTGATACACAAAAGTATAATGGAGGCCTTGATATGATTGCTCAGAGGACAAGCTGACTATTCCCTTGTATAGTCCTGAGATAAGTGCAAACAAGCAGTTGGCAAGTGGTTCTTTGCCCTTCTGGGCTGAATTTGATTACCATTGCTGCCTTGCTTCATGCTGTTTTTGTGCATTCTGTAAGAACATTGAAGATGCTTGTGTGAAGGCCCATAATTAGATGTTCTGGGACTATAGCAACTGTTGAAATGCAGAGTGATGTAATCTGCTCTTCATCCTTAATTGCACATGCCATGTATAGCATGGCTAATTTAGAGTGAAGAAACTGCAAGCTTTTTTCCTAGTTGATACTCTCAATCCATATGTGGCATTTCTCTGCCGGCTTGTATTTTTTAAAGCCTCTCAGGAACTAACCCAAACATATATCGCTTTGACAGAGGATGTGAATTTTATCACACAAACAGTGCTGCCCTGCATTTGTGAAGTAAGCATGACCGCTTCAACAATATCCATGCCAGAGGACAGGGGAAGCAGTGAGGAAAAAGTACAACGTGAGAAGGATAAAGGACCTATAAAACAACTAAACATGTCAGGTGGGGTACTTATCTGGTCTTTTCAGAGAAGAAAGACAGGGTAGTTCATCCAAAGAAATATTCAGAGTCTGACCTGCATTTTGACGAGGGAACTTTTGTCCGAATGAGAAATATGTCTGAAATATATTGTGAGCTGACCAGCAGAGAGAGGTGGGTTGATCTCTGAGACAGTGTAGCCTCCTGTGAATGAAGACAGATGAAAAGAGAAGAATCACTCTCTGTTCCTGTGATAAGGCACAGTAAACATGAGCTCACCTCTGAGACAAAGACCAAAAAATAGAAATAGTACATATCCTCTCAAACAAAACCATACAAAATACATAAAACCTGAAAGTGAACAATGTAGCAGAATTCTATGAATTATTTGATAAGGAATCTGGAGTTGCACACAATTTCACACAGGGAACTAGGAATGGAACTTTTGATTTATTTTTGGTATATCTCTTCGTGTTGCAAGAAATTGAGCTTTGCTGTAACAACTGGGCAGCAGCAATACAGAGATAACCAGGTAATGGTAATGGTATAACAGAACCTGTGTAGCCACGTTTTACACATTCCGGTTAGAGATTCCCTTACATGTCCCTTTTTATCTACTAATTCAAATGACTGAATAAAGGCACTGCAAATCAAAAACAAGACGATCCTAACCTGCTCTGTTTTATCAGGTTTATTTAACCTGCTCTAAATACTGCTAATTTGTAGCCCTTATCTATTTTTAGTCATTTGTGATTAGAGCAGTATGCATCAGACCAATGACATAATTTACTGATATATTTATTGATATTGAGCCCTAAATGCGTGAAGGTGAAATGCTGAATTCTCTGGTCTGGAGAAAGTAAACCCCAGTACAGTACTGTTAGGCTATTGCATCTAATAAGTGCATTCTGTTCTTGGAGGTCAAGATCATGTTGTTGGATCTTCTACTTGTCAAATATGAAGAGATCTTCAATACATTTAATTAAGATATCGTTTTCTTCTCTAGCGCCTAGTAATATTTTACACATGAAAGTAACCTCAGCTCTCTTTCAGAGACTGAGCAACTCCACTGAAGCAGTATGATAACAACATGAGTATTTATTTACTGTTTTTCAGTTTAATGACTGAGCTTGTGGAATGTGGAGACATCCTGGACAGCCAGAGATCATTTTTAACAATAGTAATACTGCTACACATCACATTATACACAAGTTTTTTTGGGAATTGGCTCAATGTTTCTTGAGAGAGAATGCTGCAACTGCAAGACGAGGGTCACATCATTAACAGAAGTAGCACTACCACTAGCAAGCTAATTTGCTAGCAAATGGACAAAATCTTCAGAGCACGTTAGCTAAATGTCAAACTTGAATGTCATAGAAGCGTCTCTATATATAGAGTAGAGGTATAAAATACATTGGAGTTGTCTGACTTCTCTTTCTCGTGCCTGACCCCCAGTCCTGTATTGTAATTCTGTGACTCCTGTATGGCAGCTTTGCATAATTCAAAGTTCAAAAATAAGAATGAATCTGAATCTGAATCTGAAAAAATAATTTTCTTTCTTATATCTTCATGTAGACCTTCATTTCAACCATAGAGATATAAGAAATGGACGTAGTCACTCGTTGGTTTGTGGACCGCCGTTTTGAAGCCTCAAGTTTGGCCGATAGGGCGCCGCCATGTCGAGTTTTTGCAACCAAGAAGTGCCCAGAAGTGATGAAACGGTGTAGCTAACGGCCGTGTGTGGAGCTAGCTAGCTTGCTTAGCTAGGTGCAACTGTAACTCACATTAACTGTCATTTTAACAGGGCTGATAACTTTGTCTAGCGAACAACAGTCTTAATATTAAATGTACTCACCAGAGAAAGTGAACTCCTAACATTCCACAACAGCGCTGTGTAAATTTAACCAGCGCCATTGGGTACGAGTTGGGTCTAGCCTGATTGACATGTCGCCATGGTAACGACTTGTCAATCATAGAAAATCCAGCCCTCATACTCAGATTTATGGTCTAAGTAGGGTCATTTTTCCATTATTTCTAATGGAGCCGGACTTCTTTTTGCAAACAGCCGTCTGGCTCTGTATGCCATCAAACTGAGCCTTAGTAGAAAAAGCAGTTCAAAACAGAGTGTTAACCTCATTATTTGAAGCTTTGACCATGTTTAACATGAACATCCAACATTGTAACATTGTAGATAAGTCATAAAATGGTAAGCTAGGTTTAATAGCTTAATTATGAGTTAATTAATATGCCAAGACTACCTAACTTTAACTTTCCTTTTTCACAGCAAGCAAGGCATTCGTAATATTGGCTGCCCCCTCCATTCTCTGATTTTCACAGGGGTTCACTCTAACATTAGTTAGCCAGGAAAAACCATGGTGCTTCAGCTTGGCCTATTGAGGATTTTTTTAAAGCCTACAGTGCAGCTCTAATCTCTCGTCTAACAAATGTTTGAGGAACTAAAATTATAATTAGCTTCCTTATGTATTTTCTCAACACATTAAAAAGCCCATGTCTGTATAGCTGGCAGAAGAGAAAGTTTTATAGGATTTCTATTGACCAGATTGCTGTAGTGTGTAGAGTGAGTTGCTGTCGATCACTGGAATAAAGTTCAGCTTGGCAGCTGGACAGAAAGGCTTTGAAACAAAATGTGCTTTGCTGCATTGCTAGTTGGGAATATTTCTTTAAAACTAAAAGATTTTGTCAGTGGTATGAAAGCACACTGCTTTTCCCTCAGATCTAGTCTGAAATAGAAACATTTATCTCCCCTTGCTTTAATAGCTTTCTTTGCCTGGCCCAAAATAGATCTACTTGTTCATGGAGTTAGTTCCCGCTCTGACAGGTTTTAGGTTAAACTGCAGATTTAAAGCCAGTCCATCTGGAGCTGCAATAAAATCTCTTTTCAGCAGGCAACAACACAGTGTGGGTTGAAAGGACGTTCCTCTAGGGGCAAAGAGAACATCATATTTGTATCCAAGGATTAAAAAATTAAATATATATATTACTAGTCATCACACTGACCTTGTTGTATGTATTGATGTTGACACAGATTGAAACACCGCAAACCCATCATGTTACTAAGAGAATGAATGTAGATCTTGGTTAGTGCATGTGAGTACTTTCCCTAGATTTAGAGGCTCAATATATCTTTTTGTGTTTTATCTATGTTTTTCTTTCTTTTGTCCCTCAGGTACATTTTAGTGCAGAATGTGCACTGTAGAAGGAATATATCATCATTACTATGTTGCCATGTTGTGATAGGTTAACTGTCCTTGTCACAGTAGGCTGTTGTAGTTCTTGGAAGATAGTTTTAACGCACAATAAAAAGAAAGTAAAAGACATCTCTTTGGTTAATTAGTACTAAACATAAAGTTCAACAAATGCTGATGGGAATGTCATTATTTGTGCAGGTATTTGGCCAAAGTATTGGGCAAATTAAATATTTGACATGATGATGGCACTGCATGAAAGTGTCAGAGGATCACCAAAAACAGTGAGATCCATCCCTTCAGGACCATGGACGTCTGGACCAAATTTGATGGTAATCCATCCCATAGTTTCCCTCAGAATCAAAAAGGTAAACCTCATGTTGGCAATAAAGGAAAAGCCAGGGGATCACCAACTCATTTGGAGACATCATCTGGGGAACACGACTTTCTGTACAAAATTTCATGGCAATCCAATAGTTAATGAGATATTTCAGTCTTCATCAAATCTCAGAAGGAGCTTCACGCAAGCAGTTGCATGTACCGACGATGCAGATGGTTCAAGGCAATCCACTGTTTGATGTGAACTGGATACAAATCGAAGCAAATGTTTGTCTTTCTGTATTCTTATGAATTGACACGCTCAAATGTTTTTGCAGTCCTTGTTTATTAACCACAAACACCCAACAGCTGTTTTTCCCTTTTAGCGTGACAGTTTACAGACAGTTCGACCCCAGCTGCAACAACACACATCAAGTGCGACTGTGTATCTGTTTGACCATTTTCCACCATTTCATTTAGTTTCTGCTGCTTTCTGCAAATTAATGAAATTTCATAACTTGTAATTTATTGCTCAAGTTGAAACATTCAATTCTGCTTGCTCTGCCTGGAGTGAATCTACACCTGTTTCTCATCATTCACATCTATTTTATTGTCCCGCCTCCAAATTTTGCTCGGCAATTTATCTGAATGCACCATTCAGTTTCAAATGAAGATATTCGTATTCAGCATTTAAACTCTAATAGTACTGCAAAGTATTATCGAGGTAAAATATCAGCATAATTATCGTCTGATCATGTGCAATGACCCCAGGTCTGCTGCAGTTGAATACATAAAAGAAAGCTAAGAAAATAAGTCAGAGAAAAGTCTGTTCTAGATTCATAAAGACTGCCTAGCCAAGACTTGCGGTGAAGCTGCATTTATAGGGATTCAGCCTTGTCAGGAGAGCTCCAGGTAGAATTTATCATCCTATATGTGGTTGACCTTGGGGAGAGGTTTACCTGTAGATTTGGTTGAGGGAGCAGGGTTGGATAAGGAGGCTCTTAGGCATGCAGAGACACTTTCATTTACTAGCTCTGTTTTTCACACCTTGCTATAAATAAAGGGATTTGGGGGAAACACTTTCCTCTGTACTGACTATATAAACTGATTTAATTAACTTATACGGATTTTACGGCTATCATCCACCCTGGTTCCTCAGCAAACCCTCTAAAGCCTCATGTCTGTAAATATAAAGCTACATTTGTTGAGTTGACCATAGTTATGTTCAGTGGGTTTGTAAAAGTTTTTATTGATGTGTCTTGACCCTAGCAGGAGAAAAACATATTATGGCTGGATTCACACCCACTTTCATTATCAGGGCTGCCACCTATTCCTCATACTCATCAGACAGGCACAGTGTTTCATTTTCAAGTCGCAAAATAACAAACAGGCGTCGCCATCCATAATCAATCTGCTTCGCTTGGGTTCGATATTCACTCAATTAGATTGTCTTTGGTTCCTTGATTTCTTGGTGATCACACTTAAAAAGGGGAACTATGATAGGTTTTAAGAACATATAAAAGTAAATTACAGTAAGAGATGTGAATTTCTATTTTCAGTGATTCACTGATTGTTATCAAAAGTCATGTAATCCTCCTCTATAATCCTATTTGCTGTGTAATTGTAAAATTTCTAATCTAACTGAGCTGTCATTTGTAGGTGGCCAATAAGTCCTGTGTGGATTTGTGTCCATTTGTTCCTCTGTCCTAACAGAGCTCACTCACCATTAAATGTCTCCCTGTACTCACAAAGAGGCCGACTGACTCTGCCCCGCGATTGCCTCTGTATTTAGCCTGATTTACGATATCATTTTGCAATAAAGGCCTGTGTGAGGGGAAGGGATTCATTAAGGAGCCCAGTTTATGTTTTAGAGAAGTCCGGAGGGGCCACGAGAATACTGATTGGCACACAGACATGTGCTTGTCTCATCCTCCGAAACCAAGCCAATAGCTCTCAGCCCCTTTCCCCTCCAGCCATGTGCACTGGATGGCACAAAGGCGGTGTTGTTCTCTGCCCGCAGGATGCCCAGGGCCCTTGCCACTCAGTCTGCAGTCTCCTGCTGTGATAACACTGTTCCAGATATATCAGGCCTCCTCACAGCACCTGGAGGCCCTTCTCAGCATCCCTTAATGGCATCCCCACTGACCCTCCCAGCCACTAACAGCAGCGCCTATTTGGGTTCATCTTTTCCATCCACAGCTTTACCAAACAGGCATTGCAGTGTTTACTCTTCATCGGTCGATACTCTTTAATCCCAGAGATGATGCTTTCTCTCATGAACTTAAAATAGCTCTTCCTCCTCCCCAGTGGAGCCACAGGCCCATTACTCTTTATTAGCTCTTAAATGTGGCCATCCATTAGAGGCGAGGCAACAAACATCCCCAGCAGGTCCCTCAATAGCCTGCCAGCAAACACACACACACATACACTAATTTAAACTGACCCTTAATCAAGAACAATTATTGTGCATTGAACTCTGCTCATCTCAAGGATAAAGAGTCACCTGTGTAGTATGTTCCCTTTGAAGACTTTCAAACTTTCTATTGTGGCCCCACCTCCCTCCTACATGATTCTTACTTATCAGCTAGGCGGACTCCACAGACCTGTATCTGCCTGAATGATTTCTTTTCTATGGAGGCTGGCATGAAGTAATACCATACTGTGTCATGGTATTGATTCTTTTTCCAGTCCCTCTTTCTTGAATTTCTCGGTGGTTCAAAAACATAAATCATCTACAAATGATCCTTGAAGGAAATATTGTAATTATTATTCTTGACGCATGGTCACAAATTCAATAGACCTTATTAATTGAACATGGTGAGAAATATGATGTGGGTAATTCAATGGGACTAGAGAGCTTTCTTTCATCCCTCATGTTTAAGGCGGTCCTGTTTGGCATTCATGGCAAAACTCAGAATGTTTCAGGGTCAGGACGAGGGTCAAAGAGAATGTAATTTTAAACCTCGACAAAAAGCGTTTCTTTGTCAGCTTTGCAATAAGATTTGCTGTTTCCTGTTGGCAGAAAAATCCTTTTGTATGTGATCCTTGTGTAAGAGATCATTGAAAACTGGAAATCAAGTGCACAGTAACATCCACGTTTTCTCTAAAACTTTTTTCATTGTTGCTTACCATCTACTTTTGCTACTTCATATTGCTCTTTCTTTCTTTGTTCCTTATTTACGGTGTGTCTTGACGTGTGTGATGAAGCAGAAAGACAGGCAACCAACGAGCTAGCCAACCGGGCAGCAATTCACTTCTGTGTCCACCCATATTATTACAGCCAGGAGTGGGCAGCAGGAACACGGCCTCTCCTTCCCTGGTGTCCTCTATTGTGGCTGTTCATTTACTCAGCCTCTGCAAATCTGAAGGCTGCTATTCGCTCCGCCAGTCCCATTCCTGCTCTACATATCCCAGTGTGGAGCCTCAGTGGTATGATGAGTGAGCCCGCATGAGGCTGGGTATAGATGGGGTGCTGGTTGGCTAGTTAGCAGTCATCTGGGACCTGCCTTTCTCCCCTGCACACCTCTGCACAACCATGTCTGACTTGTAACCTCAGAAACTGGAAGGTGTAAATTGGCTGTGTGTGCAAAATTGGCATCAGATGTTTTTAAGTGACAACCAAACTAATTGGAACTGAAACATTTCTAAGGCTATTACATGCTGGATGCTTGGATGCTGCCTTAGAAACAGACCAGTGCTGACATAGATTGAAAATTTCTTCTATGAGACTAAGATTGCCTTCCACTGAGCTGTGTTAACAGCCAGAACTAAAGTCTACATGTGATAATTCACTGGGTGACTTCATCAAAATACATCTTGTTCTAGGCTGCTGTAGCCATCCTACGTACAAACAGGTGAAGGAGTCTACATCCATGCTCACAATAACAATGCTAACATGCTGATTTTTAGCAGATATATTTACCATGCTCACCATCTTAGTTTAGTGTGTTAGCATGATAACAGTTGCTTATTAGCACTAAACAAAAATTAGAGCTAAAGCTCATGGGAATGTCTTTAGTTTTGCAGGTACTTTGTCTTAAACCAAAGTATTGGACAAATCATATGTTTTACCTGATGATGATGCCAGATGGAAAACTGTTAAGGGATCAGGAGAATTGTTAAAATTCTTCCTGATGGACACAAATGTTTGAATCATGAGAATTATTCCAATAATTCTTAAACAACTTCATGGCGGCACTAGAGGAAAGGTCAGGGGAGATCCAAAGTCATCTGGATACGTCAACTGGGAATTGTGGATTTCAGCAAAAACATTTCATGGAAAGCAGTGGATGTGAGAGTGCTTCACTTGATGAGGGAAAACTTTGACCTGCTGGTTCTCAAATCGTCCTATAAAAGTTATAAGGATTCATACTCTGGGCAGCTTGGATATCTGTACCAAAAAAATGGCAATCCATTCAATAGCCATCGATTCATTTCACTAAAACTCAAAGTGTCATCCTCATTTTGACGCTGGAGGAAAGGTTAAAGGATCTCTGCAGTCATTAGGATTCTTCCTCCGGGAACCACACATGTACAGAATTTTATGAAAATCCATCTAAAAGTTGTTGAGAGATTTCAGTCTGCGCCAAAGTGGTGGGCTGACGAACACTGCCATCCATAGACCTGTCTAAAAATGACTACTACTGAGGTGCAGGAAGACAAGGAGTGCTTTCGAAATGCACATTCACCAATAACATTTAACCTGTTGGAAACTGACTTTTTCGAAGACTTTTTTCAGGAAAAACGTCTAAAATGAAAAACCTAAAAGGAATCAGGAATAAGTCCTCAATCATTTGATGCCTAGATGCATAATTCGGTTCTCCATTGACAGGTCAGAATTAAGGGATATAAATTATGACTAAACTTATTTATTTTACCATTACAGACTAAATGGAGATGCAATAAAGAAAAATACAATATTTTCATCCTCCCTTGGTGGTAAAAAAATCCTATATTTTAAATGCAATAAACCATGAAAAACCATCATCAAATGGAATATAATGCAAGTGAATTTCTTTTAATACACCTGGAATGCAACTGTTATTATAAATTTGATGAAAATAAACTAAAATACAACAGTTATCATACAATTTTTAAAAATGTATCAGGCAAATGTTATGTAATTTGGCAATATTTACAGTTTAAATGTTAACTTTTATTGGGAGTTATCTTTAAAACACTAGTTCCAAAAAAATTAAGTCCCAGGTATTGCGCAGTAATCAAGATGGCACTCAGAGATATTTTTAGAAACAAATCAGCTGATTTTGGACTGAAAACAATGAAAATGGCAAAAGTAAGTCAGTGGTTGTAATTGTATATGTAAACTGGCGTGTTTGTTGTTACTGC
Organism: Lepomis macrochirus; assembly: GCA_024633595.2. Taxonomy (NCBI): domain Eukaryota; kingdom Metazoa; phylum Chordata; class Actinopteri; order Centrarchiformes; family Centrarchidae; genus Lepomis; species Lepomis macrochirus. Next base: position 29,875,741 of record JALXJV020000005.1, read on the forward strand.
TATACAGGCAATTAGTCTGTAGTTTTGTAATAATTTGTCAGTTTGAGTGATGTGAGTTTTACAGCTGATCTCATGGGGGAGATTAGTTTTGTTTTGAGAGGTTGGACATGAGGATAGATTGTGATTAGAGATAATTAGAGATGGATGCCTATAACTGCAGCCATGTACAGTGCTCACATAGCGATTTATGTTGTAATATAAGCTCATTTAGATGTTTAGCATTTAATGTGTGTTTGGTGTGAATGAAAATGGTTAGTTTGAGCTTCTAGTTGAGTCTCCTAGCTTCACAGAGGTGTGTAACATGGATAAGGCGATGCAAGACTAGTTGCAGACATGAATTTCTCAATCACCATTTTGCTAGAAATTCGCGTGCTGCCCCGGTACCGGGGGCGTCAGGGCTCAAGGAACCATGACAGATGTTCCATGAGGAAAACACAGCTTCAACTGCGTTTCCATATAGAAACAGAGGGAAAATCCCTTTTATTAAAAATTGGAGTTGAATAAGAGATTCAAACATTTTAATTTATCTGGCTCAGCATAATGCTTTCTATCCTTTTACAATTTAATGCCACACAGTAGGGACATTTAATTATACATGATGTGGATCATAAAGTGTTTGCTGAAATAGACATTTTTCTCAGTTGAATTATCATTATTTTTTTGTCTTTGCATTTCTCCTCTGCCAGCTGAAAGTTATGTGTATGCCTTAAATTTTCCTTTGAAGATATAAGATTAGCAAATTTGGTATCTTTCGACATTCCTCATTTAAACAATATGACTACAACTGCAGTTACTGCTACTACATATCTATTGTTGCCACACTATTAACAGTGGCCACTGCTATCACATGGCTCATACAGTGACAGTTATTTGGAGGTTGACAAAAGGTGTTTATCGATCTGACGTGGTGGTGGTGGCAGCTGATGAAAACTAGCGTGAAATACATTTTTGTTGGGTGACTACCAATGTTAGGCTACTTGAAATATCTAATCAATGGCTCATTACATATCACTCACTAACAGTGTAATAACATTACTCTTTACTTGACTTTCGTTATCACAAATTCTGTATTTAACACATAGGGATTACGGTTTAACAAGAAGCCAGCTCAAATTCTGGAGGCCATCACTGCCCTTTCCTTTTTGAGAATAATGAGGTATAAGGTGTTAATTAGTGGGCTTAGATGCTGGTAAGTGCATTTTGTTAGCTTTACAGAAAGATGGGTTAGCTGTTCCCCCCTTTTTTCCAGTCTGCTATGCTAAGCTAGTCGGCTGCTGGCTGTGGTATCAGTCCTCTCCTCTAGCTAGAGCTGGCTTATTTGCCTTAAGTATATTACCAAAATATCCAAATATTCTTTTAACGCAGATAATTCTGTTGCAAGTTATAGTGGTATAGCAATACTGCTAATTTACAGTCCATACTGTATCCAGCATGAAGTGAAAACTGACCTAAAGGACGATAATCAGAGTAAATTCTGTTTAGTTCTGAAAAGGGTAATATTGGACACCTGTACGCGCCACTGGATCTACCTGAAAAGTTGTGATAATGTCACTCAAATATCTAGTTGCATCATGTCTGTAGCAAAGCCATGAAATAGGATCTAGTGGGGTAAAAGTTGGTCAGTTGTTGGGGCCACAGCTGGAAAGGGCCCACACAGCTTCCAGAAGAATGACAGGAGTGCCTGTAGCAACATTCTCTCAGGGTGTCCAGATATCTGAGCTACTGCACAGAAATACAAAGAACTACTAGAGTTTAAAAAGTAGGTTTGTACTGTGTTTTTCAATTTCTCCTCCCTAGAACAAAGGAGGGAGTGATTCATCTTGAAATAGCTTTGTATGATTTATTAATTCCAATCCATAACACACACGCTTGCTGATTCTGATTATGGTGGATCTCGGTTTGGAGATTTCCAGGCTCTATTTGGCTTGCGATAGGATTATTTTGCAGGTTATTAATTCAGTGTCAGTTTTCAGGCCCTGGTCCTAAACAAGGTTTGCATGCTTATGCTGACGTTAGGTGAACTCACTCTCAACTGGCACTACCACACTGAATATACTGAACAGTGTGCCTGCATTTAGCTACGACTAAAGCTCCCTGATTTGTCTTAATTAAAAATAAAGCATGGATTAAAAAAAATTAATGGTAATTATCATACAGACTGTATGTTCTACCACCTATTTGTACTGGATTTTTATGTTTTCTCTTCCATTTCCTGCTTTCCACTAGAATAGCTACTCATTTTATTAAGAGATGACTGCAATTTTAGATTGTGTTTGTACTCAAGATGTGCCTCGTTGCTTTGCTGTAAATAGAATTCAAATAGGTCATTTTATAGGTAGTCTGACAAAACCCTCTCTTTCTTGAACAAGGTTTCTCTTCACAGGTTTTTATTAAGCTCTTCCACTTGCTTTTGTGTTGCACTTGTATTAAGAAATAGTTAGAGCCTTCATTTTAGTATGATTCTTGTTTTTCTAGTTTGCTTATATCTAATATTATCAGAGCAGCATTGCAAAGATTCAACAAACCATCCAACCTTTTAGAAATTCATAATTTGTAAATATTCTAAATAGTGGATCTTTTGGTCCTTGTAAAGAATTGTTTGCACTGTTTTATTCTAACAAGCATTTAACATGCATTTGTTTAACAGTTTAAACAAGGCATGAGCAATGATGTATTAGACATCCCAGCTTTTGTGGGTAAGCACATTTTAATGCCTTTATATCAGTGGTGAAGACAATAAATCCCTTTTTTTACACAGAGAGTAAGCTGGGCAGTCCTGTGGAGAGAGCACTTTGCTCTCACTTCACTTGAGACATGAGGGCGGCTCAGACATGAGAGTGAGAGTAACATTACAACCCAGGGACCAGAGTATGACTTTATTCCTGACTGTTTTCTCTTGCTGGACTATCAAGCTTTTCATTTGTCAGCTGCCTGACGCCACGTATATAACAATGCCGCTTGCCAACAAACAACACAAAGCTCCTGCTTGTTCAGGAAAAACACAAATTGCTCTCTGGTGCTCTGCTAGTCTGTGTTTCCTGTCCTAAAGAAATATCTCGACCCACTCATTTACTCAGAAGCAGCTACCTCATGCTTTAAATAGGACTGATGCTGCACCGTGTGTTGGAGCAAGCCTGTACCCCTGCATCCCACAGTGGGACAGCAGCACTGAGGTCAGCAGGGGCAACATGAATCACAAATCCCTGTCTGATGTGTAAATTGTCGGGACATTGATTTACATGGGTGATTAGAAGAAAGAAATCCTCTGGCAGCTAGCATGAAGATGGGAGTATGGTGGGAGTGTAATCACACAGCAGATTGCTCTTGAGAAGAAGGTCAGAGCCCACTCTTATTGTGATTAAAACCTTTTTATTACGTGGGCTGTGATTTTGCTCAACCAGTGGCGCCATATAACGGAGGAGTCTGTACTGTGAACTTGTTCTTTTAATTTGGAAGGCAGAACTGCACATCACAGGATTGATTGTAATTATGATTAAGGTTTTCGTTGATTTGATAAGCAGACATGCCAGTTGTCTGTACATCTAAACATGATTGATAACATGTCTTCCTTGTGTTGGAACCTTTGCAGCGCATGTAAAACTGATAAATTCAGAATTTCCTAATGGTTGGGAGATGTGTGAGGAATACGTAAGGCAGATCTAGAGATAGGGCAGGGTATCTTTTGCATTTTTTTCATAATACGGCTGATATGATGTTTGAGTGTAACCAGAAAAGTATTGATTGCTAAACAACACTTATTTAAATTCCATCCATCCATCCATCCATGTCAACCGCTTATCCTGCGTACAGGGTCGCGGGGGGGGCTGGAGCCTATCCCAGCTTATTTAAATAAGTCTATCCCAGCTTTTTTTAAAAATATACACATGTTTTTTCTCTTTTAGTTGATCAAAAAAGCAAAGGTTGTCATTTATTTAATGTTGCATAAAAACATGTAGACGTACAGTACAAGTGCCTTAAACAAGATTGCAAATCTGAGCAGTCAGTAGTTTTGAGACATGGTGTGGAGCCATTTCGATCAGGTAGCAAAAAGGTGTTGAGGTTTAATCAAGGATGCCTTACCAACTGGGCAAATTGGGCAGCTACCCTGGGGCAACAGACAGCCAGGGGCCTCAAAAGTCTGACTTTTATTGCATTTCAGCGGGTTTTGGTCATTCGATTAACTGCAATGAAAATCTTGTAAAATTTACCCCACTAAATATTTCACAAATGCTTTGGCTCAAATTTGTAATTTACAAAATATTTAACACAAAATTGTATACTTTTAATTTAGGCCCTATAATCTCACATAGCACACAAAATAAAAATATTTATAGTTACACTGCTTAAAATGGCTGTTGCTCACCATTAGTTTTGCTTACAGACTGTCTATATGCTACTAAATATAAATTTATTTAATTTCATACCATGCACAAAACTTGCACATTGCACATATTTGTTGTTAATTGTTAATCTTTGTTGTTGTATATTTTTATATTTAATTAATTTATACATTTATGTACACAATACTCTCTTCCGTTGCAATGCATCTGCACAAAACAAACACGGAATAATGTACATGTGCGTGTACATGTTGACTTTCTCTTCAATAGTTGAATTATGTTTCTCTATTCTTTTTATTATTCTTGTATAACTTGTCTATTCCATATGTATATATTTATACATTTATTTATGTCAATTGTATGTTTGTCTACGTGTAGCACCTCAGCACCAAAGCTCCTTCTGCTAAGTGCTAAGTGAGTGAGTAAGTTACAAAACCTCATCTTGTGGTGAGGTTTCCCTGATCCAACTCTTTTCTTCTGCCTTTTAGTAGCCGACTGTCGAGTCTTGGAGGGATTGCCGAGATATTCCTCCATCCCCACATACCTGCCTGTCAACTACCAGGTGCTCAACGCTGACTTGGCATTCTTCCTGAAGGAAGCCAACCAGGACTTAATGAGGAACTCTAGCCTGATGTCACGGACTGAGCCCTTCTTCATCTACCAGGCCAGAAGTTTGCCCTCAGTGAACGCTAGCTATGGGCCCCTCTCTTTGGAGCAGCCTGTCCCTTTAGAGCTCCTACAGACCCCAGGGACGTTTCCTGCCTCTTCCCTTTTTACCGTCAACTGGAAGGTGCAGACCTTTATCATGAATACCAGGATTCACTTGGCCAAGCCCAAAGTCCAGGTCCTGTTTTACATTGCAGGCAGGGACTGGGACGACTACAGTGCCATAGACAAACTGCCCTGCGTGCACATGTTTGCTTTCCATGAGACCCAGGAGGTGCGTGGCACTTGCCAGCTGAAGGGGGAGCTGGGGCTGTGTGTGGCTGAGCTGGAGCCATTGGCCAGCTGGTTCAGCCCACCCAGCGTAGTGCCAGGGCGACAGAGGAACCTCGAGGTGTCCGAGGGAACACCAGTGGAGCTTTACTACATGCTGCAGTCCACAGAAGGAGGGGAGTGCCACTCAGAGGAGGCCAGGAAGGACGGCTTCATCCGCTCAAGCCAGGAAGGGCTGTTTGGTTCCTATACCTCCACACCACTGAGGAGGATCGGTGGTGTGAGGCTCTACCAGAACCCCACTCCACCACCGCTCGCTGAATACAGGCTGGATAATAACTTTATGGTCATGGTGCCAGCCACACCCATGAGACAGAGGGAAACCATCTCTGCTTTTATCACTGTGTCAGCCTACTCTCCCGTGGAGATGTTTACTCTCAGGTAAGAATGCTTCTCTTTTTGTTCTTCTGTGAACTGTCTGGCTGCAGACTTTTCCTGTCAGTCTCAGATTGTGGAATTCTGCAGAGTCTATTTTCTTTAGATTTTATTCCTCCTTTTAGGAAGTATCCACACTTAGATTTTTTAGTTGGTTTTGTTTTTGAAATATGTCCACAATGAAACATGGTTAAATCTCTTCTTCTTTTTCCCCACAAACTACTACTAGACATTTTAATTTTAATTTTCTGAAGTCAACAACTGAATGAGCATGAAATAATGATTCGATTGCACCTCAAAAATGCCACCTGTTAACCAAGGTAAACCAAAGTAATCCTTATCCTGCTGCACTGAGACCGTTGATAAAGTCAGTATTGATTGTGAAGGCGTCTGACAACATAAACGTAAACACAACTTTGTGATTGGCTGTATTTTAATTACAGACTAGTGATCAGAGAGAGAGAGAGAGAGAGAGGAAAGGTCCTTTCTTAACTTTACTTACCCACACATCTTTAGTACAAGTCTACATCTGTAAAGACATAATTTTAGAAAAGTCATTTTTATTATCACACGTAATCAGACAGGTGTGTAGCATAATAAGCAATGAGGAACAAAGATCAGCTCCCACACACTGTTGACACAATGATGAATTAGTTCAATAACTATTTTCAGTCAAGTGGCCTTAATCATGCATTTCACATAACAAATGACACATACACACTCACACAGGACCCAGCTTAAAAAAAACGGACTAATTATCTTTAGTTTTTTTATTGGATTTGTTATTGATAAATTACATGAATAAGCCTTTAATTATTTTTTTCTCTGAAAAGTAAGATTGGCCTTTTTTCTGTGTTTGGGGGGGTTATGTGTCAAAACTAGTTCTTTGCTGGGACCAGTTGCTAGGCAACCAGACTCAAGGAAGTTGCTTTTCCTGGCCGAGAAACAGTCCAACACTAAACTCATGTTTACACTTTAGTTTAGTTTTGTACAGATAAACAAACAAGACATAATTAGTTAGTTAGTGAGATTCAGAAGTGTTTGTGGGCAACTTTGGTTATCTCTGGACCGAGTCAGTCCTCCAGTCTTTGTGCTAAGCTAAGCTAATCAGTTGCTGGCTGCAGCTTCACTACTGATAACCAACAATATTCTTGTGGCCGATGAGGTCTTTCATTATTTGAATCTCCCGTTTGCACACCTGCAGTTTGTGCTCATTGTTTTCCAAACATCCTCTTTAGGGCAAAGTTGACAGAGTCAAATGTATAAGAGAGGAAGTATCCACTCAGTTAATAGTGATGAGGATACTGATGAACATGGTGATATTGATTTAGAGTAGCTCTGTGCTGGGCGTCCATCCAATGACAATAATAAAGGGCCTACAATCAGTGTCATAGCCTGCACCGCAGTGACACTGACAATCAAAATGCTGCAATGTGGAAAGCCACTCATTTGTAACCCCCCAAGACATGTTTCACAGCCCGAGATGGAGGAGAAGACATACACACGAGATCATCAGTCTTGGCAAGGAGGCGTATAAGTGTATACTAGTCTTTTAATTTTTGTTGAGACTGTGATGTACTATCTCCAATCTGGCTGTGAGACTAGATCCAACAGAATACTGGACTACATTACAGTATATACAGTACACATAAGTTCACTTTTAATGAGCTTAGTTATTGATGTGCTTTGTAAAAAGTTGAGTTAACTTCATTGTTATTAATAAAGTTATTTTGTTGTTTCTGTTTTTCATAGTGAAATAAAGAAAGAGCAGAGTTATCTCTCGGAAATAGCTTGATTCAGCGGAGCTGTTGATAGGTCTAATTACAGTGAACAGATGAGACAAAATGATTTAGATAATTAACATGCAATGCAAATGAGGATGTCATTAATTAAAATGCATGTCCATTAGTGTAATGACTGAAGCCGATCTTAATCACGCTGGTTTAGAACATTTATAAACCTTCGGAGATGCTAAGAAGAGGGGTCAAGCCAATTTGTAAAGGAAACAAGCTGAATACTGAATTTCTGCTTAGGCAAGGTAATTTCAAAATGAAATATATAAAGCTGTACCACTCTGATTTTCTTTTTCCAGTTGTTTACTAATGAGAATTATTTACCTTGCTAACAAAAAATATACAGAGTCAAAATTAGAGCTAAGGTAAACAAGTTCACAATAGTTGTGAGGGTTTAACAAGCCATACAAACTCTCCAGATACATGTCCTTCCCGTGCTTCATTTAATTACCGTCTACTTGTCCTGCAGTGATAAGGCATTGGAAACTTTCTCTTTTTCTAAATTGAGAAACTCTGAAAGATTTCTTTCATCAGTCAAATGAACAGGCCAGGCTGGCCACAGAGGCAATGCCTGTGGTGTTTTTATTTGGCAGCGTAGCTCATGGCAGGCGCAGGTTGGCCATCTGAGAGCGACAGATATGGAAAGGCCTCTGTGTGGTCCTAGGTGATAAGGCTGTCCTCATACATTCATTTGTTAGGACGCTTAATCACCAGAGCGAGAAGACTTTGATCTCTATATTCACAACATCATTATCATCTGTGTACTACACACTTATGTGTCAGCTATTGTTGGCTGTGTATCCCTGAATGCAGAATGAGCTTATGATCCTGTGAAATCTGTCAAACAGACCTTCTGCTACTTTAGTTTCGAATGTTTGTTAGTTCCTCTGTTTTTGCACATTTAATAACAAAATCCAAAGCCAAGTCCTTCATATGCCACTTCTTAGTTTTAAACCTCAATCAGCGTGAGTACGGGTAAACAACACATCAGTATTAAAAAGTCAGTTTCTTTCAACACATGGAAGAAAAAGCGTACATTTAAAAGAAAATGAATGGCCACAGAGTCCTTTCCTCTTCTTCATTTCAGTTTTCACCTTTGTGTCAGCCATTATGGCAAAAGGCTCAAGCTGTGATAGATGTTATGCGATGAAAGCTAATTTCACATATTTTAATAGCCAATCATCCGACCAATTTATTGCTTTGTGGATGCCCAGCATGTTTTCCCTTGCTGGAGTGTTTCTGTCTTGACATGCTACTTTTAATTTGATGGACTGTGATTTCATTTGACCCCATCTGTGTTAATAGGGTGTGTCACTCAGAACCGTCGGGAAAGTTTTATTTATTTTACTGCAGTCTACTTTGCTAATATTTGGAGGGATTTTCAAGTGGAGCGGTAAATAGTTGCTACTTTTAGTCACTATCTTGAGTCATCTTAACATACAAGTACATTTCTATTTCCTGTCTCCTCTTGCTTTGATAGGCCATCGTCCACTGAGAAAACTGACATGACTTAGATGTGAATTGAAAGAGAAAACTGCTTGAGTGATCATGTAAAAATACTATTGTGTTCATAATGTTTTTTTATTTTTTATTTTATTTTTAAAGATGCATCACCATCCTCTCCATGGCATGCCAAGGTGTGGGGATCCAGTTTAGAGGACTCCCATGTTCAAAAATATGCCCTTGATAGTACGAGGCACTTTGGAATAGCACCGTGCATAATTCACCAAATGCTCATGAGAGGATATTATTTCAATTTTAAGCTATCATTCACTGCTGAATGTCTGAAAACAGACATCCTGTTACCTTAAGATGTGATTGCCCACTAAATGAAAAACCATCTGTCCTTGAGCAGGCTAATTAATGACTGTGACTGTGTATGTCAAAACTGTACAGCCATGTGTAGTTAGTAGCATGCGCTTTCAATTAAAAAACTTCTAATGTTTATAACACTAACGTTTATATATAGAGAAACAAGAGAGAGAAGGAAGTACTTCAGAGAATAACCCATTGTTATTTCATTCCATTCCATGTTTTCTCTCTGTAGAGAGATGTAGCTCATTTTATGTAGTTTAAATTCCCCCCACTGAATTTTTACTTTTCTGTGTGTGTGTGTGTGTTTCAAATTCAAATTCAGATGTCCAATATTCAAAGGTTTCTCTGGTTCAGTTAGTCAGATTCAGAGTTAAAAATTCAAGTCAGAGTGAAAAAATATGGAGTCGCTAAAATGTGATAAATTAAAGCAAGACACTGAAATTCAAGATCAAAAATTAAACTTGAACATCAGGACCCTGATCGGCTACTCGTTACACTTACGGTTAAGGCAGATTGGCTCATGTGACTGACAAAGCATAACCCAAGGCTGGCCCGTGGCATAGGCGACATAGGCGCTTGCCTGGAGAGCAAAATGTCAGGGGGTGAGGAAAGTTTTGAACTTGAGCAGAAAATCTGCTGAAACACTGGAGCTATTAAAGTCCAGGAATTTATTTACTACTACTTAAACTAAAATGTATTTATTTTAGTTGAAAAGGTGACACATGCACATTTAAAGAGGTTTCTTCCTCAGACAAAAAACACAATAGAGGAGGGAAGACTGTATCATGCCTTCATGTGTGCTGACTGGGATTTTTTTTAATTAAAAAAGTTAATCTTTAGGAGGAACATAAGCTATTTAAAAACAATAGCTACAGAATGGCTGAAAGCCTTACTGCATTATATTCTATACATTTTAATAGTTTGAATTGTCATCTGCTGCCTGAATTTTGTGTTTTCCTTTACATACATTAAGACTTATTTAAAGCAGAAATTGGTGCAGAAATTTTCACCAGAATGCAGGAAATGACGTCTCAATGCTTAAATTCTCTGGGGGAGGCCCCCAGACCATCTTCTTTAGTTGAGTCCCCTCCACCATTGAAACATTAAAACAATGCTCTTGTATTTTAAGAAATCTACCCCATAATGAAAAAAAAAAACAGTCTTTGGGTTGACACACAGTTTATGGAGGGACACACATAGGTTTAGTCTCTCAATTTAGGCTATAATGTTGGGGTTGACAAGTATGCTGATCACACTTATTCATTATTGTCCATGATTACTGACTTGGCTGTTCATCTATACATGCTAAAGTTGTAAGTTTGGCTGCTGAAAGTTTAAAACAATTCCTGAGGATAGAGGAGTGATGACCATGACCCCAACCCCTAAGGTGGACTTCTTAGGGTTGGGCATGGGGGGGTGCCAATATAAAATCTCGCCTAGGGCTCCAACATTACATAACCTGAAAGGACAGAGCTCAGTCCATGTTCAAGTTTGACATTTTTTATCTTGAATTGTGTGAATTAAACCAATGGAGCAACCTGTTTTTCATAATGTAAATACCCAGCAACATTATTCTGTTGCAAACAGGGCTGTAACTATCAGCAATTTTTGTTGAAAAATGAAAAATGTCTATCAGTCAAATCAAATCCCAAATTGATGTATTCAGGCGTCTCCTATTGTCCACAACTTCTGTTTAGGCCATCATTTACAAACTAACTTGATGACGAGACAAGACACATCAGGATCTAGGTGGCTTATCCAACCCTGTCTCCTACAAATTATGTTTGTATAACATAGCAAGTACATTTTGAGAGAAATGTTTCGCTGCCTAAATTTTGTTTTCTTTTAATCAAAATATTGTTTTCAAAGAACTTATGTATCCTCAGTTGCAAATTCATCATACAGAAATTATCTGTAAAACATTAACTGGTGAAGTCTTTCATTTGTTTTTCTGCAGTATCTGCTCTTGCAGTAAATTCATAGTTCACCGCTACTAAAGCATGATTTGTTAAAAATAATGATATGCCATTACACCATCAACCAGTTAATTACATACATTAAATTACACGTTACACATCCAGCGGTAATTTCATTCCATACAGTTGAATTATAATACATAACCTTTTATAATGGTTTTCAAAATGGCTTGTCAATGTCGAAGGACATCATCAAAGTATAAATTATTGTGAACAAAGATGGATTAAGGGAGATTAGCTCTTTGAAAGCCCTTTGCTGTATTCCTTCTTTGATATGTCCCTGCTTTGTTGTACTGCATGAGAAACAGGATCACATCATAGAGATGTTTTATCATGAACATGATTAACTGTTTGTAATGTCTTCAAAGAATAAAGACATTTCTGCACTCCAGCAGATTCTGCACTGTGGAGTCGAATAATGGAAAAGACATTGTAAAGACACTTAGGCTTTATGGCCATTACATTTAACATGCAAATAATGTATAAGTCGTTATCATAATGTTTTCTGCGAGCAATTTTGATTGTTATATGTCGTTGATAATTTATCATCATCCCTCAGTATTAGATGGTTTATATGCAAATTATTTTAAAGGATATTTCCTCCTGCAGTCTCTAGTGGTATAAAGAAAAAACACAGAGCACAAAAGGAAACTGCTCGATTTTCTGTCTTGGTGCAGTGCTACCATAAAGCATGAGTCACTGTACAGTGAGGGTCATTACATGTTCATTGTCCTCCCTGGCTCTGCTCAGCCATCATTTGAACAATAGATTAGTCGATTTAGGTAAAACAACATTTCATGAGAGCAGATATTCTCCCTAGCATACTGTCTTGCTCATGTCTCTGACGTGCTGAAATTATTCGCTGATATGAAATAATTGCTGATAAATTGGTTTTAACGGCTTATAAATGGAAATTAAAAAAGAAACAGAGAGACTTCATAACACTTCAATTGTGTTATGAGTGTTGTCGTTGCATAGTTTGTCCAGCAGAGGGAACTACCGTATGTAACTCCCCTGTTGACAACAGAAGTGTTTGGAACACTACAAATCCACCACAAAACACAGCAATCAGCTGACATAATCAGCTGTACTTTTGTTTAAAGTACTATTTTATAACAATAAAAAATGTTTTCTAAAATGCATTTTGGTGAGGACTCGTAACTCCCCATAACAAATACAGATTTTCTCAGTCTTTTTAAAACATTTCTCAGATCAGAACTGAAATTCTGAGAACTGCATGTTCATCCCCCACATCATCATCTGTGTCACTTTCATGTTTGCACTTGATGCAATGATGCAATATTATGTACAATTTCTGCAGTTCTTGTTACAGTCTTACACCCCAAGACATCTTGGCACAAGTTCATTGCATAAGTCACTACATGCAAAATGGCTGTTAATAAAGTCTTTATTGTCATTCTTCTCATTTAAGTATACAGCTGAAAAAATGTTCTTTAGTACAGGCCATGGTGTATAGACAAAATAATAGAAACCAACAAATTACAACATACAACGACAGTAGCAACACAGCTCTCTGACCATTCACCCTATACACACAATACCATACACAGTGAACATTAACAAAAGACAGTGAGCAGTGAATAGTGCAATATATATAATATATGCCAGTAGATATAGAGACATATATATCCATGCGTGTGTGTGCATACAGTATATATACATACATAGGGAGAGAGAGAGATTGTCTAGACGATAAATGTTTCCTTACTGTAATTAATCAAGATGTGATGTGGATAAGAATCTCTGACCTTCAGCCTAAGGAGTGTTTCCCATGTTTTCATTTCTAATTTTGGAATTTTTTCCATTGTGCAATGCTGTGCTGTAAAACAGTCCTTTCTTTTTCTTCTCTGCATCACAATCTGTCAACAAATTACCATACAAAAAGTAAAAAAGCAACTGTGAATCTTGTACAATCTCTTGCAATGTATAACTTTATTCTGATGAAATTGATATGTCATATTGAAAAAGTCCAGCCTTGTGCATTTTTATTCATTCTCATTAAAACCTTAGACAAAGTTTACATCAGAAAACACTTAGAATTCACTGTTATATTGATAACATGACTAAACATTTTGACTATCTTGTTTGTAAACGATGACAAGGACTTGTCATTCTGATGGCACTGACATGTTCAATGCCATAAAGACTTGCTTTTGAGTGATAGACTAAGGAGTTTGAGCAAGTTATGGGCTTTTGCAGGTAATACACTGTGTTGTGCTGTTTGTTCTATATGTTTTGAGAAAACTCACAATGAATGAAAAAAGATGCAGCAGAACCAGTTATATCGTCTTGAGCAAGTTCATAATGTACGATGGTGAACTTGAATTTTGTTATAGGTTAAATGTGTGACATTCCACTGCAGTTTATGATGATGTCTAAGTTTAGGAAGGGGTGTGGATTGCCTAGTTAGAAAAAATGTATTATTTTAACTAATAATACAAGATCCACTTTTTCTGTGTTTTGTCCAAACTGACACAAATCTCTCAAGATTCAAATCAAACATTAATCAGGGGTGCGAAAAGATAAAATATCTAAAAAGCCACAGCATCCTTCCTTCAGCCTAAAGAAAATTTGAAATTAGCCCCCATAATCATTTTGGTCCCATAAGAAAAAACTTTGATGCACACACAGCAGAATCAACATAAAAATATGGAATTTTCTGATCAAACTAATGTAGAAGTGCTACAGCCGACAGATTTACCTATGTGCAATAAGCAAATTAATTTAGCCTAAACTGATAGATAGTGTTTTGACTTCAGAGTGTTAGATCTCACAAGTAGAACGTCTTACGAGTCTAAAAAAAATCTTTGTTTGATCTTGCTCCCATGGGTGTTATTTGCCTTGCCTCTAATAGGAGCCGAAATGGGAAAGATTGGAATACAATTGGTTGCAATGACACAAAATTCTGTGTTGTCACAACTGCGGAGATAATAACTGTTATCGCTATGGTTGTCCTTTCATCTACGTTTGTATGCATGTATTTGTGTGTGGTTGAAGGATGGGGAAGCTGCGCTGCCATGCGTGTATGTATTCTCTGTGTTTCTGAGTGGCAGATGCAGGTGTACTGTGTGTCTAGTACATGACAGTGAGATTTAGCTGATGTGTTTGCCAACCAGAAATACTGGTCTTCTGCATGCAGTTTTTTTAATTGTTTGCCTCCTGTTGAGAACATTCAACCAAACATTTGTTTGTAAATAGATTTCAATAAAACTGTCAGACTTCTGCCATCACATTGTGTATGCACGTGTGCCTGTGAATGTGTGTACACAATAATTTGTGCACTTGTTTGTGTGTCTACACAAGTGTTTGTGCATGTATGCTGACATGTCTGGGGCACTGTGCTTTGCTCACACTGTGAATACCAAAAGTACTGTTTGAGCGGCTGTGATGGAATCAATTTGCCTCGTCTTTAAAAGCCAGCGCATCAGTGAACAAATTATCTACCAGTACGCTTCATTATGTGTGCTGATGGACAACAGTGACTAATATATGTAAGTGGCAATGGCCTAAAATATCAGCAGGGGTGTCATATAATAGAATAGAAGAGAATCATTTGCCGGAAAAGGGTTTAAAAACCTTCTTTTCTGTGGTAAAAGTTATTATTTCCGTAGAACTATATACACTTTAAAACATAGTATGTGTTGAATAATTGTTTCATAAGATATATTTTGTACCCCGTGTTTTGTGGGGCTGGAATTGGCTCCAGCCCACAGACTGTGTAACGTCACCTGTTGGTTTGTGGACTGCCGTTTTGAAACCTTAAGTTTGGCCAATAGGGCGCCGCCATATTGTTTTTTTGCGGACATGACTATATTTGGACGAGACGTCCTGAAGCTTACTCTCCTTTATAGTCTATTTTCCTCTAAATGGGACCATAATTTACAAAAGTGATTGAGACCATAAACTCATTATGAAAGTGTTTACTGAGGTAATAAATCAGGTGAGAATTAGGGTCATTTTACCATCATTTCTAAAGAAACCAGACTTCTTTTTGCAGCCAGAAGAGTTGCCCACAGCTGCCGTTCGATAGAATGCAGGTTTAAGGCACTTCCACATTCGCCTCAGTTCTCTGACTGAAAACTTCCCGCTTGCTCTAGCTTGCTCATACATTGATGTTGTATTTCAAACACAACTAAGACTTTTTAAACGGATTGCAAGTGATTATAATCCTGTACACTTCTTGGTAAACTCAGTAGAATATTTCCTGCTAATTCTGTAAGTGGAAAACAAAGAAAGTGGTGTGGACCTTGCCACAAAACGTTGTTCCAATCAGGAACAGGTGGTGTTAGTGCTTGTGCACAGGAGTGATGAGGGTGGGTATGTGGGGGTGCGGGGAGCAGTGGGAGAGAGAGTTTTATACACCCGCACATTTGAACATGTTGGACTCCAGGCAGCATGAAGAAGGAGAGATGGCCAAGAAACAGCCAAGAGGAGAAGGTCTGAGAAGTAGAAACAGAAAAGAAATGACTTGGCAAGGGCAAAGGTGTTTCCGTGCTGGAGAAATTTGGTGGGTGGAGCAACTGAAGGAGCACTGAAGTGTATGGGTTTGGCAGTTGAAAAGAAATATCAACAATTCTTCTGCAGAATCACTTACTCTCCCTGCTGTCATCATCCCTTCTCTGGATAGGCCTGGCCACGATGTGGTTTCTATGTAGAGTGATCACACCATAAGGAAATCTAGAGTTAGAGTCGAGAAATCTAGAGGATTGAGCAGTCTGAGTTGGCCAAATCTAATGGGTATTACAAAGGTATACTCTCTTTGTGTTTCCCAAGACAGTGTCCCTTTGCTGAGATGAGGGATATGTTTTGGTAATCACATGCACAGCAGGTACAGGTTTGTTGCCCAAGATCAACAACAAAACCTACACCCGTTTGCCAGAATGAATTTGTCTCTCTGAAGATTCATATTCGCTTCATGTTCATTTCAGAATGCATTTTTCCTTGGAGTAAAGGTTTTTGCCCTTCATTTTTTTTTAAATGAAAGTACATCATAACAACATAGGGGGGAGTATGGATGATTACAGCAATGCAGGACTTCTTCAATGTACACATGGCATGTGAGTATTAGATAAGACTAAACACATCCAAATCTTTCCTATCATGTTTAAAACCAGAGAGAATAGTGGAATTAATGCTCATCACTTATCAGAGTTCAAACTCATGTCTTCAAATTGCTTGTTATTTTCAACCAACTGTCAACAAACTAAAATATTCAATTTACACTGATATGAACAGAAAAGCAATTCTCACAGAAAAGCTTGGACCAAAAAATAATTGTTTTTGCCTGATAATTGGCTGAAATTATTAACTTGTTATTGAACTAATTTAATTATTAATTTTTCCGTCAAAGATTCAAGGTTGCAAAGTTACATAATTATCATTAATAAGTGATGAATCAACAAATTGTTTCAACAGAATTCCTCAGACTATCCTCCCTCTTATAAACTAAGTTGGCCTACACAGGACAATAGTTATTCACATGACATGACAATTCAGTGTAAGGAATATGTTGGGAACATGTTCCCCCTTGATTTTTAATTATTCTAACACAATTCTCTAATTTGCACATCAATAAAATAATTTAATCGTCTAAATCTACACTCTTCAAACATGCACTCTGGCCTATATTCTGACAGAATGACAAGGGAAGTCAGCTTTAAGCATGTTGTTTCCGATCTAAGCTTGTAGCTGCCTACCACTAACGGCTTGAGACAAAGGTCCCAACAAAACTAATACGTTACATAGAAATAAATGAATAAAAGCTCAGGGTGAGAAATGGACGACAACATAAATGGCAGCTGGCTCAAGCCAAGTGGGGTAACCCAGCACATAAGACCACAACACACAGAACAACTCAGTGGTCAGTGGTCACATATTCATATATGAATCATTATAGTGCAATCTCATTTGAAAGCCATTATCATTG
Organism: Lepomis macrochirus; assembly: GCA_024633595.2. Classification (NCBI taxonomy): domain Eukaryota; kingdom Metazoa; phylum Chordata; class Actinopteri; order Centrarchiformes; family Centrarchidae; genus Lepomis; species Lepomis macrochirus. The sequence continues at coordinate 29,892,983 of JALXJV020000005.1, forward strand.
GTTATAAACAGGCTCTGAATCAGCAGCCACTGGGGTGCTTCTGCAGGGGAGAATATGTGATGAAAGACTAAGGAAATGCCTTGTCATTTATTGGCAGGCACTGAAGCCATAAGCCATTTTCCTAAAACAGCCTCTCCATTTGAAAGTGGGAGAAAGAAGCACTCCGGGGACCAGATATAGATGATTAAGACTAAACCTATCTCAGAGAGCGGCTTCAAACACACATTAAATAAATCTTGTCAGATGTCTCCTAGTCATTATGAATAATATCTTTGTAGTTTGTTTATATTTAGTTTGTGAGAGGTTACAGTGTGATATGGCAACCTGCAGCAGATTGCATGTGCATTTCCAAAACAAACTGTCTTCTATGCTGTTAAAGTGGCTAATAATGTCAGCAGCAGATGGTTTCTGGGGCCCCCTTGGAAGCAATAATACACATTCTAAAATAAAAACAAAAACAATGCACAACACCGAGAGCTATCTTGTTTTTTGTGGTAAGGAGTCTTCCCGTGTTTTCATTAAGGCAGCACGATGGGTGCTCAAGGTGTCAAACATCAATGTCTCTTATGCTGAGCTTGCTGATTTAAATGTGTCCCATTATGTTTGTTGCATTTTTATTAGCCTGTAGAGTGTGCAACCTTGCCAGTGGCTAACTAAGGTCCTGTTAACAAAAACTGCATACACAGAGACATTGCTGTAATAGAGCAGAGTGAAGCTCCATCAGCACAGCTCCATGGGGGGGAGCCTATCATCTGCCTAGGCTGCTTCTAGTCACCCATTAAGTGAAAATACAGTATAATACACCCAGGAATTAGCTTTCATATTTAATTAGGCAGCAACACAGATATACTGTTTGCTTACTTGATATATAGGAGGAACCAATGTCTGCATTCATAATGTATGGCATTATATTTGTGTCTCAGAAGCACAGAAAAATAATCCAGTTCTTTGTGTGGTATTTTTAAACATCACATGATGCAATTACTTTCACGTAAAAATTAATAATGCTAATATATATTTTTCTCCCACCACTTCAATACACTGTAAAACTTGTTTTGTTTAGAAATACCAACATAAAACAGTAAATGCAAAAGGGTTTGTAGGGGTTGTTATTTGCAGGAAAAACTGTATCATATCTTAATACTGTGAAACTCTCAGCGTGCTTCCCCCTAAAACCTGTGCACGTGGTGGTTCTTTTTAAAACTTGTACAGCATGTGTGTTGTTTTCTACCTGCTTCCTTGGTCTTCTCATCAAAAAATATGTTGGCTGTCTGATTGCCCGTTTGTTTCGTAAGGAAGGATGAAACAGAAAGTGATTGGGTTGGGGGTCCCACAGACCAACAAGCCAGTCATCGAAAGTGAGTATCAACCTTGCACAGTCGTTTAAGAGTTAAAAACATTACACGTGAATTGTATTTTTTTCTGAGTAAGCAGGGTTTTAGCATTAACTGTATGGAATTATATTTGTGCCTCAGTTCAGAGCATGCGATAGGACATTTTGACCACAGGAAACTATATGCACATATTTTACAATACTGTGCAAAAGTAGGCAGGTAAAAAGTGCGGTTGAGTAAAAATACTTGGGAAAATGGACATGTTAATATTTATCAATTAACAAAACAAACAAAGTGTGAACAAAAAAAACATCTAAATCAAATCAATATTTTGTGTGACCACCCTTTGTCTTCAACACAGCATCAGTTTTTCTAGGAACACTTGCACAGTCAAGTCGGGGATTTTGTAGGTATATCATCAGGTGCATGATTAAACAATTACACCAAACAGTTGCAGCTGATTATCACTTTAATGTGTAGGTTAAAAAACAATCATTAACGGAAACAGAAGCAGCTGTGTAGGATGTATAAAACTGGGAGAGGAACAGACAAACTCTGCTTACATAGTGAGGTTACTGAAGACAGTTTACTATCAAAGTCACGGACCATGACAAGACTGGACACAGTGACAAGACACAAGGTGCGTCTGTCGCAGACATGAAAAACAATGAAAAAATAAATGAAAATTTGATCAAAATCGCAATTTGGCTGACTGCAATTTTCAAATTGCAAGGATGCAATATTTGATTAATTCTACGAAACCAATATGATTTGGACTTTCACATATTCATATGTGACATATTAAACTTTCAGGAAAAAAAATTCCGCACCTCAGGTATCAGATCCCTATTATTATTGGTAATTTCTTTATGATATGTGCCCTATTGGTCTTCCCATTACTCCATTGCAGACACCATAGAAGCTGTCTAAATAAGAATTTAAAATGCATTTGTCATTAAATCAACATTTCCTGTTAATCAGATCCCTCACACTAATTCAGTAATTACAATTATAAAAGTTTCATAAAAATTCATACTTTTGCTTTCCTAAAGCCCAAAATGGGCACTTTTTGTGACAGAAACTTTTAATAATTTTTAATCAAAGATATGGTTTACCTAAAGTCAATATCCTTATGATAGCTCTAAACATTTCAGAAATAGTTCCACCAATATGAAATTCCTTTTTAATTTACAATTTCACAAAAATAAATAAAATGTAGGTGTGGCAGGGTTGAGATTGGTTACGGGGTTGAAGGGACATATCAGCTTAACAAATTAGAGTTGTTGTCTTTTTAACTAATACACTGTATGTATATAATTGTGTAACTATTTAAGGGCAATAGATTAAATTGCAGTTGAATTTTATTAACTGAACTGCAATATCTGTTAGAGTATATTTGGTTTAGAATTGGGTTTAGGTTCAGTTTAGGGTTGGGGTAGGCATTTAGTTGTGATGGTTAAGGTTAGGGATAGGTCAATGAATATCCTCACAAAGACAGAAGTGTGTGTGCCTGTGTGTGCATTCTTACATTGCATTCTACACCTGCCTAAAACATTTGCAAAGTACTGTTCATTCTATAGAGAAGTTATGTAAAGAATAATTCAATTTGATACATTTATTTGCATACACAATAATAACCTCTCTCAGGCAACTTCACTAACTTACCCTGTGCTTTCAAAAAAAAACTTTTTCTGTGCTCCCCTTGTCTGCTCACAATCAAGATACAAATAAAACTCCGTAAACTCCATAGGGAAAAAAACGAGAGAGAAAAAAAGGTAAAAAATTTTTATCCTGAATTTGAGCAGCTGTCTCAAACACGTCTAAACCACCAATCATCCAGAATTTACTTAAAGATTATTTATCTTTCTGTTTGATCCACTGATTAAATTTGTAACAGCCCTGACCTACTGTTACAGGTAGATGAACATGCTAATTGAATGTTGACGAACATTAAATACGTTGATTGAACCTCACAATCAAATACCCTGTTGGAAGGCTAATAGAGGCCAAGCTCTTACCACTGATGAATATAATGAGAAGAACAGTGCCTCAGAGATCAGAGAATATGTTTCCCTCTCTCTACATTATACATGCATTGGTAATTATATCTTTGTAGAATGACTGAATTAAATTATAATAATTCTATCTGTTATTCAGCGCTTATTAAAGGGTCAGTTTATTCAATCCCCAGTCTTTTACTCTTTCTTTTGCCCCTCTCATTTTTATTCCCTTTTAAGCATAAACATGATCAAAGCATTTACTTATAATTAAGCTACACCCCATTAGCTTGTAGTGTCATGATTAATTTAGGGTCAGTATATTATGGATTCTTCCAGGCTTATAATAATAGTTGTCCATCCCAAAGACCTGATTTATATTTAGATATACAGTTCAAATTTAATTTATTATCATGTCTTATTAAAATGAATACATTATCATTTTGATTTAGCTTAATACACTAATCCAGGGTCATGTGCATTTTATAACACAATCTGCAGCAGAGCAGATGTAGGGAAGAGAGGCTAACCTCGTGCTGCCCTTAGTAATACAGTATGTCATGCAACTACACTTAAACCTTGACTCTTTGGCCCAGTTTGATTGTATCATCCATTAGAACCTGAATGATGCCTCATCTTATTAGCAGTCCAGAAGTACAGAGATATGATTTAAGGCTAAATTAAATGGTTTCCTTATTAATTCTCATGGACTTTAATGTGCCCTTAAAACTCTGTAATTAGCACTGTAAACTGCTTGTATTATATCTTCCATGACACCTGTAGCCACTTGTTCTCTGACAGTGGCTAATTATCTCAGTTAGTTGCATTCTTGCTGTTTTGGGTAGTAAATGAAAGTAGAGTAGTCAGCAGTTAGAAACATTGTGATTCTCCAGGGATGCCTCACTACTGCGTTCTTCTGACATCCAGATAAGAATAGAAATAAGAGGATTAGCTTTCCTCCACACATAAGTGTAATCAAATTTATCAGATGCTTACTAGATTAAAAATTGGAAGACATAGGACTTCATTTTTGTATGCTGAATGCTTCTTTTTTTTACTTTTTACTTTAGATGCCTAATCTCCAAATACACCCCATGACAATCTGTCTTAAAGAAATGGTTTGCCATTTTAGGAAATATGTGTATTTGCTTTCTTGCCAAGAGTTAGATGAGAAGATTGATACAACTCTTATGTCTGTAATGTAAATATGTAGCTAGTGGTTGTAGATACAGCATGGCCAGCTTAGCTCAGGGCTGGAATTTATCAAGCTTCTCAAAGTGCAATTTTAGTCTTAAGTGCTGAGAATTCATGAAATTTACTCCTACTTTTAAATTTAAGAATAAGAGCAAGTTATCAAATTTCTTAATGCTAAGAATCACTCTTAATTTCCCCGTTATTTAAGACAGTTTGAGAGGTCTCTCAAGTGGTTAGGAGCTGCCAGTAGGGCTCGTGATGGCACTGTGGAGACAGAGACATGCGCAAATCTTTCAGGAGAAGAATATTGTTTTTGAAATCAGTTAATAAGATGGAGTCAGACAGCGCCGGCATAATCTTTGTCAGCGAGTTGGTGAGGGACGTCAACTCATTTCTGACTTTACACAGTAATGTGTTTTGTCAAGAGTTGGCTGAGTGAAGGCGGAGGTGTGGACCCAAATGCAGACCAAAAGCGAGGATGCAGTTCAAAAATATTTATTAACTCAAAACTTAACTTAAGACTTCCATGGTAGTTTGAGGCAAGACTCCAAACAAAGGTAATTCCAACAGAAACATAATCCAAAAAGGAAGAAAGTGCTATTCAAAGATTAGAGCCAAAAACACAGAGCACAGGAGAAAACTCATCACAGACAACCCAAGGACATGACAAAGATTGAAGACAAGAGCAGGCATATATACACACAGGAACTAACGAGCGGGGCGGGAGCAACACAGGTGAGCGGGATCAAGACTAATGACACAGGCAAGCAGAGAGACAGCAGGGGAAAACAGACAGACACCAATAAGGCCATAGGGAAAACTAATAATAACCAGGAAGAAACAGAGAATAAGTGACTGAACCAGAACATAAGCAGACAGATCACTAATAGACCAAAAACTACAACAGGGGAAACAGACTGGACTAGGATTAAACAGAACGCAGGGCAAACATGGACAAAGTAATACAGAAGTACACAGAACTGGAGAAAACACTAAGGCATGAACTGAGACACAGGACTAAGGAAATATGATAAGAGACAAGACAGTTACTTAAAGCGAATGAACGAAATAAACTAGACTACCAAACTCCAAACCATGAAAATATCAAATAAACACAGGAAAAAACAAGAGCACCAAACCAAATCCTAACACGTTTTCAGTTAACCTGAAGGTGGGGATTTCTTTTCTTAGCCACAGGACAAATGCAGCAATGCTGATGATTTTGGCTCGTCACAACCATCAATAAGCCGAATAGTCATGGAAACAATTATGGCACTTATGCTACAGCTCCTCACATTGTCACACGTTTCATCGACTTCCCAGCAACACCCCCCGTAATCCGACAGAAGCAAACACAGTTCATGCAAATATCCGGCCTCCCAGGAGTAGTAGGAGCCTTTGATGGCGCTTATATAAAGATAAACTTTTTTATCTTTCATTTATTAATGTGTCCTATATCATTAATACCTATACAATTAATGTGGCCTATATCATAATGTATTATCTTGAATATTCTTTATTGTTAAACGTGTGTTGAATATGAATTTATCTGAGAATATTCTTAAATATGGAAATCTCTTCAGTGATTGGTCCTTGCCTACATCGTCATCCAAAATCCTGTTTGCGGCACAGCAAAGTGTCGGGAATCAGCACTAAGATTGACACTTAAGATTTAGTCCTACACTTCGCTCATATTAGGAATATGATTCTTGATAACTAACTTTTAAGCACAGCTTTGACCCAAGATTTTTTTTACTCTTAAGTCAGTTCTTAGCAGTGTTTTTATGAATAATTCTGCGAAGCTTGATAAATATGGGCCCAGGACGAAGACTGTAGACAGGAGGAAGCAGCTATCCTGGCTCTGACGACCAGCTCTCAGACTCTATACAAAAAAGCTTAGTACTACTCATTGGGGTGTTACAGGTGATTATGTCAGACTTTTTCTTGGCTGGGCCCAGTGACTTCCTGGAATCACACTTTGTTTTTTTTCATGGATTAAATGAACAAGACATAATGTGTTAGCGAGGCTTAGAGGTGATGGTGGACAGATTTGGTTATCATTGGACAGAGGCTAGCTATTTCCCCCTGTTTCAATTCTTTATGCTAAGATAATCTGAACACTTTAGCTGTATTTACTGTACAGAAATGTAAATGTGTAGTATCAATTACCTCATCTAACTTTAATCGAGAAAGCACAAAACAAAAATGACATTTACAAAAATGTCTAACTATTCCTTTAAGGACAACATTATAACAAAGAAAGATATTGTAGATGGCCTCTAGCTCAGTCACCCTTAAAATCTTATATTACACGCACACAATTTTGAATTGAAATCCATGCTTTAGTCGTCAAGCTACGATTGAGCTATTTATGCATCTTAACATAAAATACCAAAGTGCAATACGGTTAAAATTGTTTGGCAATCCAAAATCTTAAATAATACAAATATTTAAATACTTACACACTCTCAGCCCCCTCTGTTTAAAATGACAAATTTATTGACAATTTTATGATCTTCAGGATGGATTTCTTTGGGCTACAGGTTGCCTTGCCAATCTGATACTTTACACAGTATCTCTGTCCTAATTCTGATGACCTCTGTCCAAAATCCTGCTGGAAACCACTTCAAATGTAGGATTTGCTCAGAGCATCCTATGCATCAGCTAGTGTATATCCGGCTGACTGCATCCGGGGATCAGTATGGTGAAACATGTACCTAGCAACAGCACTGCTATCCATAGATATAGATAGTCAATCCCTTAGCGCCGCTCAGACCCGTCAGACTCAGATCAAATTAAATCAGTGTTTTCAGGCATAGCGCCATTGTGCTTCCATACAGTAGGGAGATTTTTCCCTTTTCCAGCCTTGGGCAGCTGCTGTGCAGTGGACATAACGAGCATATCACCGCTACCATCATGTAGGCGGTATCGCAGCATCAGGACCCATACCAGCCAACTACACGACAGTTTATTCCCTCAAGCAATCACACTCTTAAACCCATGATTGTCCCAATACATATCAGCACTGCACTTTTCATTTCACTGACTTATTGCATACACATATTGACAACTTGATTGTCAAGGTCAATGCAACATTTTATACTTATTACATTGATTACATGTGGCGGTGATAACAGTACAGTGTATTTTTATTATTTTATTTATTACAGCTTTTAAGGTTTAATGTACATCTATTGGACTGTTTATCTTTTTATCTTAATTGTACTGCTGGGACACTGTTGCTAGAACTGCACCCAAGACCTTCACCCACTGCTACAATTGTGTATGTGGTTTAGTGACAATAAAGTATTTGATTTGATTCAACTGACTATCATAATACTCCCATGAAGCCCTATGGCCAAATAATATGTATAGATGTAACTTAAAAGAAGTCCTAAAAGACTACACACACATAAGTTAATATAGGATGCAGGGCAGCCTATGTATTAACACGCAATTCAAACCTTTTGAATAAAAACGAATGCCAATGCTTTCAATCTGTAAATCCAAACATGTTGGATATTTTTTCTGTTTCTATAGCTACCAATTCATCTCTCTGTCACAGGTGAAATGTTTCTTTGTTCTCAGAGCTATTCTTTCTCCTGCGACTGACTGATCAATTCTGACCTGTGTTAAAAACCTGTGTTGTTTTCATGTTGTTTGACGATGTTGCTCTAGCATTCAGAGCTTAGGAAAGAGACTGCTGATTTCCAGTGCCACAGTCAATACCCTTTATACTTTATGGAATAAAAAAATTAGTAATTTAAGCAACATTGACAGAAACAAAATGGATTATACAACAGAAATCGCAGAAGTAAAAGAAACTCTCACTATTAACCATAATGGTGTAATGCAGTGGGAAGTATTTAGATTCTTTTCTTAGGTAAAAGCACCCTGAAATACATGCTCCTGGATTTAAATGTAATTTCAATTATTTGCAAAATTATTCAATATTATACTATTACAAGTAATATTATAAATATTTTTTTATTACTATTACTATTACTATTTTTTTTATTATTACACATCATATCTTATACAGCCAGCTCATTATACGTTTTGCATATAAAATCTTTCTAGAGTTTGTAAAGTATGTATTAATCATAGGTGTCAAATAAGTGTAGGGGATAATAGTAGAAAGCGATGATTGTGTGACTGTAACACACAGAAATGTGTGTAGGTGCAAAAAAACAGGACAAGTTAGTGCGCGTATCTTTCTGAGGCTATGTATATGCAGTTAATAAAAATGTTTGTGGCATCAGCTACTAATGCCTTCCCACCCATCCTTTGACAAACAAACCCCTCCCCCCACGAAATGTTGATGTAAAATTGTTATATCACTGTGTAATCATCTGTTGAATCATCTGTTTATCTGTTAAATCATCTGTTGAATCACTCAAAAGGGGCATTGCAACCAGTGAGTGACAACAACAGAGTGAAAGTCGTAAAGATTAGACCTTGGGGCGTCTCAATTTCCTGACATATGGTTGTTGGCAACTGGTTCTGACTGGAAGACAAGATTGCTAAGAAGAGCCAGACACGCCTAGGCTAGCAGAATAGTTGTTGTCAAGCTGAAACCAGACTGTATTTGATGTGTGGAGTCTGCTTCATGGCACCTGCAATACACATCTTTTACAAAGGCAACTTTTGTATGGTATTGTGCTAAAAACACTTTGTTGACAATGCGAGGGGATGCACAGTGCTATGTGCCTTTTACTTTGAAAATTCAAATAGCTGCTAACTATGATACAGGAAGAAAGGAATAATTCAACATGCCCCATTAGAAAGAAGGCAAACTTCTTGACACAGTTAGGATTCATATAATTAATATAGTTTAAAAGGTGTGATGGGGAATGGCATAAAGTAAAAACTCAGGGATTTAAGCACATCGTGAAATTAATATATGAATAAATAAAACAACATTGTTCTTTTAGGAGTCATACCATATGCACCTTTTATGGGTGCTATCTATTTTCAGGGTTTTATCACAGTACTCTATGCGCTAACACAGTATGGATTTACATTACTCATTACACAGCACTCCAATGCAGTCTATTCTCCCCTGTATGGTTGTATTGATGGAACTAAACACACAAGCCCGTCTCCTTGTTGGGGCTGTGTACTTTTTTTATTTACTTCTGTTTAATCACCTTTTGTGAAAAAAACCCAAAATGTCTCTTTTGCTGTCAAAGTTACTGTAGGCGTCCACATAGGTGTCTTGAATGGAAAGCTCCATGCTGACTCTGCTAAAACACAACAGGGCTGCTGGTGATAGAGCACTTGATAAAGGAAATCTACAAATCATTTTCCTTCCTCAAAACAGTGGCAGCGCTGCTGGAGAACAGCCGTGACTAGTGAAATAATGTCATCAAGGAAGAAGAGAACTTACACAGGCCTCTTCTGTGAATAAAATGACAAAAATGTTTATTTTCACAGCTTGATTGCCGACCATATATAGCTGGGGGTGGGGTCTTGCCCAGAACCCAGGTAACCTCAGAAATAAGCACCCTTTATTCTTCCCTGCAAATGTTCTCACAAAGTACATGATTTATTAAATTTTGAATTCTGCAGCCTGCCTGCACCCAAGTCATTATAGTTCCTGAAAAGGACCTTAAAGGTACACTTTGATTCTCTGTATTCTTATTATGCTTAGATTGATTGATTTTTTTTAAAGCTGAATTTTCAACCTTCCACTGCATTGCAAAAAAAAAGCTAAAACATGCATGCAAAATATCATGACAGTTTTAAACATGAACCCAACATATTAGATTGCCAGTGCATATATGGAGTAATGTCTGTCTGAAAGGCCTACAGAAAGTATCATGCTGGCTTTTTGGCTCTAGTTTCAACATGCAGTGTCAAGTGACAATAAAGTAACAAAAATGTACATTTTCTTAATGTCTTTGTGTGAAACTCATTTAAGGGTGTGTGTGTGTGTGTGTGTGTGTTAGTTAAATATTTTATTACCATTTCTCATATGTCAAGTATGCTAAATTGATGAACCATTTCAACATTCAGTCAGTCCGTGTGGGAATGGATCAGAGCTCGGCATCATCATCAAAATGCAAGCTCTCTAATTTACATTTCATCCTGTTCTTCCTGAAATAATCTTGAAAGAAACTGTTATCAACCCTGTTCTCGTAAAAAGGATATGGAGATAGAACGTGAATTGACTAAAAGATTAGATTATATACCAGGAACTTACGGTGAGATAATGTAATATTTGGCTTGCACTCACAGTATGGCGTTCGGCAGATTTGATGGAGATTTTGTATCTCACCTTGATTGGTTCATATCTTCATTATGCTAACATGTACTCTGACTACTAATCAAACAAGATTATTCTCCTTGTTTTTCAGTCCATTGGAGGTACATTCTGTTCAATATTTCAACCTTGTCTCACTCTCACACCAACACCTGCGGGTTTGACCACTCAGATGCCGAACTCTGGCATTTTACATGCTCTTCGAAATCTGGTTATGTTATTCAACTGTCTGGCATTTCCAAAGGTTACAACCTTTACTTGTTCATTTGGTGCCTTTCGATGTCAATGTTTCTGTGTTCAACATGAGTTTTTCAGGGGCAGGTGTCAGAGGTCTGGGCTTTGATAGGGCTGCTGAAGGGGCCGATTGGCACCAACAATCAATTCTCAGCAGGGCCTCTGTGATCTTTTCTTCCTGTCACTCTCTCTGTGATCTCCCAAGCCTAATCAATAAACCTACGGTTAACCCTAGAGGCTGCAGAATTACAGTTCCAGCTGATCTGTGAAGAGATGTGTAGGTGCACAGCAAGGACTCTCTGACAAGCCCGTCGGCACCAAAGCAAGAGAAAACAGCATACTAAAACAGCTGACCCCAAGTTTCTCACTGTCAAGTTAAAAATTCAAAATCACTCTTATTTCACTGCGGTTTGGCTTTTTATAACGCACTCTACAGTTTGAACCTTTCCTGCAGAGAGCAGTCCTGTCCTCTGCAGAACATATTTGCCATAGACATTGAGAATATGACAGCTCCCCCTGTAGTATTAGGCACTATCTGACAGTGGGGAAGGAGAAGCGGAGCAAAGTGGTTGGTCTGAGTGGCTAAAGACTGAAAGAGGTGAACCATGGTGGCCTCTTTCTCTTGTGTGAAAGGAGCCTGTGGGCCCATCCTGCAGCAGGAAGGTTAGGGATTCATCATTGACCAGAAAATTCAAGTGTGTGTGTGTGAGATCAGGGTGGCTGGCCCAGCGCTGGGCTAAATGGAAGACTAATGGGTAGCGGGAACAAGCCTGACGGGCTCTGAGGAGCCCTGTTCACTCTCCCTCCACCTGTCATCCATCACATTTCCAGCTGATACTGGGAGATAGCTGTCCCACACTGGAGGGAGGGGTGGCCAAGGGAGCAGGCAGGAGGGAGGGGAGCACCAGCTGGCTTGAAACAGGGACAGGGACAGGGACAGCGTTTAGCTGTTGTTCTTATCCAAAGATTATGGCAGAGAGGAGCCTTGACTGACTAAAAGTGCTCTGACAAGACAAAGGTGACAATCAATTCTTTACAACAACCATTCAAAGTACATCTTCTGAGATAATTAAATTTTCAAAATAAGTGCACGTATTTCATTATGAACACACAAAGAGATGAGAGAGGCTAACATAACTGACAGTACAAGAGAATACAAAGATTGGCTTAGGATCATGATTAGCGTTGAAGCTTACGTAAGTAAATTAGAGCATTTTGGCTCATTGTGAGTGTGAAAGACATTATGGTATTCATAAAACAAAATGAAGGTTCAGCTGTTTTTCTTCTAATGTGGAGACTTTGGAGAAACCTTTTCACATAATCACTGGCTCTGCTTTTTCTCTATGGGACAGAGGACACGAGGGGAAGTTCTCTTACACGCAAGCACACACACACACACACACACACACACACACACACACACACACACACAAGCAACAAAAGCCAGTGAAATGGCTTTTGAAAGTCCTTTTATATCAGGTCAGATTAGAGGGTTTTTTTAAAAACAGATGTCACCTTCAGGGCAAAGAAAAGAGATTATGGATTTTTTTTTGATCACCTCTCTGCTAGGTGTCCTTTACTATGGCAAAGCGTCAAAACTCCTCAGGCAAAACGGTTCTTAGATTGAATAACACTAATTAGAACAGGTACCCAGCTAATAGTGTTTACTCCACCAGTGTGAATAAAATAAAGTCGTTTAAACCTGATCATAAAATGTTATGTGGACTAGATAGATGGGAAATGAAAGCATTCTGTTGCCTACTAGAAGGGTACATTAGGTGTCCAATAGGCTGATGTGAAACTTTATAGTAGAATTGTCTTGGCTACAATTGTTGATAAAACCTCATGTTCATTTTAATTCACTGTAGAGTATTAGAACAATTTCAGTTGGCTGATGTAATATTCTGCTCATGCCTGCCTCAAAAATAAAGCATGGATAGACTTAAGAATAAATCCTCTGATTGAGTAACACATTCAGTTATTTCTTTGTCTATGTCTCTGCTGACAAATGGATGTATTCCCTCCTGCCATTATAAATGTGTATTCATGAGCATGCTGCTCTTTCAAGTACTGCTTGCAGCATAAAAGGGGCCTTAAAAGCCTGTATATTATAATGCATTTCAGGTTAACAGTCCTGTACTAAATACTATTAGTAAACTTTGCTTTAGCTCCCCGTTTAGCATTCATAAGCACTATATACACATTTTAGAAATGTTTTTTAATCTGTATTTAAGTGTTTATTGATGTATTTGTTAATGTATAACTTTGTTTGGTGCTGATTAATTTTAAAGACTGTTCTGGCTTTGTGAATCTTAAAATATTCAATTGTTGAATGTTGACTTTTGAGGCTGTGGTTTGGAGCTGTTTTATTGGATTTCGTTTTTAGAAATTGTTTGCTCCTCCATAAACTGTATGTAGATGTAAAAAAACAAAATGAATGTTCTACACAATCAACTAAAAAAAACATTATAAACATAGACTGAACATTTGAGCCAGTCTCAGATATATGAAGAAGTGTATCTGTTTTGATATTTTGCAACTACTGCAAATTGTTGGTCACAACTATTATAGTGACAAATAAATGCAGTAAATCTCATAATACGCTAAAGGAAAGGTTCAAGTGTAAGTTTTCATAACCAATATTAAATTGATTTTCACCAACGGCGCACTCATCAAACCAGAGCAAATAGATTTCAAAGCCTGTCGGGAGGGAACCCATTGTTCAACTACAAAAACATTTTCACATTCATGAACGTACCCTCAGATTTTAACTTTCTCTCAGGTCTGACCTACTGAAGGTGGAAGACAAAAATGAATGCCTTTTCACTTCTACAGTTCCTCAGCAGGGTAGTGGTGAGTGTACCGCTATCACTCAGGCTTTATGCCTGTTGGTTAGTTTGGGAAATATTTGTGTGTGCTAAAATTGGCTCAGGTGTTTTTTTTTGTGTGTTGACCAATAGTGGCAGAACGTGTCTTTGGTACTCTGTTGTCAATCCATTAATTGTAAACATGATGTTTTTGTATATTGGCCAGGTCCGGTTACAGTGATCTTTACCTAATAGGTATTTTTATCTTCAAAAGTTATAATACGTGCTTACTGATTATCACTCTCTTTGCTCTGTAATCACGCTTAGTGTGAATGATCCAGCTGCTTCTTCATCCAGTCAGAAAACATTTTTCAGATTCGAAAGGTGGCATGACATGTCTCAAAAATCTGCAACTAGGAAATAAAAACGAGTGCCTACTGAAAGTAATTGGACTCACAGGTTAATTATTTATCTCACTGTTACCTTGAATACTCTACTCAAGGATAAATCATCAAAATGAAACAATTTAAACTGGCAGTCTAAATGAAATGCTGATTAAAACTGCACACCACAATATTTAACCCTTTGTAACTTTTGTGAAGGGTTATTGAAAGTATCTTCAGCGTGCCAAGCACTTTTAGCTTAATGCACCAGTAAGAATGATTCAGGATTTAGAAAACAGCAAGAAAACGTTGCCCACCTAAATTCTAAAAGCCATAAAATGCGGTCGGCCCTATATATTTAACCATTTGTACCCATGCAGCGTTTTTTCTGTTGTCTTTAGTCCTTTACAACACTTAAAGGAAGTTAAGAGGGGACAGTTTGGCGTTGTGGGTGTAAAAATATCAACATATACAATGAAAACTTCTGTGATATTTTTTCCTTATGCGATTTTCTGCTGCCCACAGGTTTTCACCAGCGTCAGACTCCCCTTCACATATTCTCTCCCTCACATCTTCCTAGTTTTCAGTGTATCATCTTGTATGGCAGTAGCTCTTGACACTTTTGTGTACTGTAGCTGTTAAAATGCAAATTTCACAGGATTCAGCTCTCCTGTTCTGTTGGCAATTTACTGTGTGACGTCCCCATCTCCTTGCTGCTGAGCAGAGGACAAGGTGTCAGCTATATCCATCCTCCTGAGCCTTGGTAAAATGCCACAATATCTTTTTTGCACAAACTGCAGCACTCCTCTCTCACTGCGAAGCGTGCAGACCAATATGGTTACAAGCAGCTTGCTATTGGGTCTCTAATGTTTGAGGCCCTGACATTGTTTGCACGTACGTGTTTTAAGCTGATGGCAGCCCGGGGGAAAACCTTGAGCTGTGTTGTTTCGTTGCAGCAGACAGATAGAAGAGTAGATATCATGTGTAAAAATTGTAGCATGGGGAAAGATTTTAAGCTCCATTTTACATTTGGGAACAACATTCAAACAAACAAGTCTCTAAAAGGCATGCGGTTGATAGTGTATTCATGTCACACTCTTTTGTAATGCCACATGAGCATTATGCAGGGCACCTTGCCACCTTTAGACATCAGACAAGAAGGACAGATCACTGTCTTGCAACTATAAAGTTTGTAATGTGGATCTGCTGCGTTTATTAGATTTGTGTCAAACAGAGACATGTTTGCTTATTGCAAATGTGCTGATATAATCAAATCTGTTCCCAAGAGAAAAGTCTCTTCTGTGGCCTTTCCTTCAACTGTGGTGCTGTGTGTTATTTGCAGATATTTGCCACTGTACCAACAAGTACAGAAAAAATCCACAACAATCTTGCCTTGTAGAGTTCACTTTTGCCACTGTAAAGAATGTCATCACAGACATTTCAGGAGCAACAACATCGGCACTTTGTAAACAAGTGGCATTAATTGTCACAGTCTCATTAACTCACAGTGTACACAGAGTAAACATCCATAGCTATGGTGAAATGAAGCATACTGCAAATAATTTGCACTTAGCAGTGAATGGCAACAGTGTGTGTACGTGGGTGTCTGTTCTTTGTGTGTATACCTGCAATGGCTTGGCTCAAGGTTGCTGACAGACAACCAAGGGCGTAGGTTTTGTTTCAACACTGGAGGGGACACATATTAAGTGGGGTGTTTGCGGGTCCATCACCAGAAAATGTTGAACACTTCATTTGCTGCATTCTGGTGATTATTTTCTGCACTAGTTTTAGCCTTTTCAGCATCAATTTATGATGGAAATGTCTTTATTTATGTGAAAGGTACACAAAATTCAGGTGACAATTCAAAATATAAAAATGCAATGGATAGATATGGGCTGATATGGGATTTTGAAGACCATTTCCATTTTTGATGTTTGAAGATTTTAAAATCCTATATATTGGCCGATACTACTTTTTTCCCTTCTTTGCGGAAACACAACATGAGGTGAGGTCTCATAACAAGATAACCGAATGCTGAACAAAAGTACAACAAAATATATTAAAGTTTTGATAAATAAGTCAAATGTTTAAAATAAAAAAAGCTATTATTAAATATAGTGAGTACTGCTACTAATGAACATTAAACGAAATATTGCAATTTCTAAAAACTACTATTAGTACTAACATCAATAATAATAATAAGAATAAGAATAATAAGAATACCATACTGGGGCTCTCCTACTTAGGCAAGAAATATTTTCACATAAATGATGTATTAATTAATTTGTAAACCCCTGGACTTTTCTAGCTCCTGTGTTTCAGCACGTTTTCTGCTCATGTTCAAACTATTCCGCACAATCACAATCTATCCAATCTATATATTAACTTCACCACCTCTGATAAAGTGCAGCTAACAGCCGCGGGAAGTAGTGGTAAGCATCCTGGAGCAGTAGGACAGTCCCAAACAGAGCAAAGGTGTCTCTGAGCGAGGGGGATGCAGAGACATCAGAGACAGCTGCAACACAGAGGTAATGGTTAGAGGAAAGACTCCACACCGTAGTCTAAACTGTTTTCAAGTCTAAATAATTGTAGACTGTCAGGAAATACCAAAACATGCACAAATGACTTGAAGCTATGATTTTCATAATATTGTGACATAATTATGCAGAGATTACTATTATTTCTTTCTAACACTGGGCCTAATTCATCTTGCTAATTTGTGACTGACTGTTAACTGCTTGTGTGCCACATACATTAGATAGAAACAGTGGTTATATTTAAATTTTTTGATCAAAATCATTTTTAGGGACAATTTAGTAGTCACTGGATATCGGTAGGGACATGTAATTACCTAATTTTATACCCTTGTAGGCAACTAGTCTAAATGACAATTGAATGTCGAAGAGAAAGAGGTGAAGAGGAATAATCAGGAGGGAGTGGATAAATAAAGAAAATCAAAGAAACAGACAGAAGAAAATGTTATTTCAACAACACAAAAAAGGGATTCCTCTCCCCTTTGCTTTCCTTTCTTTTCCTTTTCTTTCCCCTATGTCTCCTCAGCCCTATCAGGACACAGAGTCATCGGAGACATGGTCATAAATCAACCTCATTATTAACATGCTCCGGTCAATGAAATAACTAGCCATGAAATGAGCATCAGTTAATGTGCATCCTTAATCCATATAGAACATGACATCCACTTACTAATAGACATTACCGACGACCACGTGCATTAACTGCTCCTGCTATGTGCATTATAGCAGGAGACTGATGATGAGAGAAGAGCTGTTTCCTGAGATGTAGGCTACTTGTGAGGAGCTGTCTGTAATAATAAAGTCAGATGTGTGAGCAGTAGGTTTGGTTTCTTTGGAGCTGGAAATATATAGTCATGTTTGTGTTTATGTGCAGGTGTATATTAATGGTGATGCCGTAGGTTACCTTGTTTTGTTGTTCTGCTCAACCTTACTGTCCTCTGTCATACATAGTGTATAGACCCTGTCAGTATTGTTGCACCACTAACAGCATGGATTATTTATTTTATTTATTTTAGCCAGCATTAGTGCTGGGCAACGATAACAGTTTTTAATTGGATGATTTTCTGCGATTAATCGTGATTAATTGCATAGTTATGTGCAAAATTAAATAATGAATTCTAAAGTAGAGTATTGCACACTTTTAATTTAAATGTAGCAACTGATATATACACAAAAAAGTGCAATAACATGTGGTTTGCAAACACAAGATGCTTTTTAGCAGCAGTATTCCCTTTACACAGTAGCAATAAAATATTTCTTGTAAATCTCGACTTAAACATTAAAGTCATCAAATCAAATATTAACCCAAAGCTATTTGCCACTGCCAAGGCTTTTCCTTTTATCTAGCTTGTTAAAACAAATTACCATCAGAGGCCAGAGCCACGATCATAACAGGCTCCTTCTGAGCGACAGGTTAACATATATAAATCTGTTTTCTTGTTTGTTTTGCATGTGATGTTTATGCACATGCAGGTGAAACACAGGTGCAACCTCATGTGAATCCATATGGAGCATTTCTCTCTTCTACTTACGATCGCACAACAGAATCAGTGTGTGTGTGTTTGTGTGAAAAAGGTGTGTTTGAATGAGAAACCTGAAGGACACTGGTCCCTGGTGGGATGGGAAAGAGCCCTGTGCCCTAGAAGCTCTGGGGCTGCTGCTCTGACAGGTGAGTCTAACAGCTGTCCTAAGCTCTCTGACCACATATACAGGACAAGGACACAACATCCGCTGCCCACTTCAATACAGTGTCACCTGTCAATCACACAGGAGTAATGTATTGTGAAGTGCACAAACCAAGGGCACAGCCAGCTCTGGTGATAATCACCTTTGCATGAGAACCTAACCCTAACTATAACCATAACCCTTTAGATCATATAATTGGGGTCAGCACACCCCACTGTAATCCAGGCATTAGGTAAGAATTATCCTCCATGGGAAGCAGTGTGATTAAATGACATACTCTACGTTTCCAGGCAGCAGTGGTGGAGTAATCACTTCTTATTCTGGGATGCAGAAAAACATTTTCAACTAAACATACAAATTGGAAATCAAATGTGAAAAGCTCAGTGTTCCTGGTGTCATGTTGGCACAACTTTTTGTAAGCAGCTGGCACTAATGACATTTTATTATATTATGTTATTATTATGTTAATACAACTGTAATATAAGTCTTTATGATGTTCCTGATGTAGCTGTGATGCTGTTAGTAATGCATTCAGAGACCACAAAATGCAATTCAAATCTTCAGAAACGGCCAGTAAATGGACCTGAATATAGTTAAAGCTGCACTAATCAATATTTTTATATAAACAAACTGTCTGAGAATTATTACCCGACTACAGTACTACAGTTTCCCTCTATCTTGGCGTGTTTTAGCTAATTGTTTTGGTTTTTGGTCCTGTAGCTGTACTGTTTTTGTTCAGCCTCATGGCTCTCATTAGCGTAATTTCAAGCTGCAGCAGGCAGCTGTTTTTATCAAAAAGCTGCTCTTACAGGAACCCCCCTGTATGCTATCTGCCAGTCTGTGAACAGCAGAAAGAAAAAGTTAGCAACCAGCTTTTTTAAACTATTCAAAGGTCAAAAATATAGTGGCACGCTTAATTATCATTACTCATGCACTTTTTAAGTTGCACAGATAGATAGATAGATAGATAGATAGATAGATAGATAGATAGATAGATAGATAGATAGATAGATAGATAGATAGATAGATAGATAGATAGATAGATAGATAGATAGATAGATAGATAGATAGATAGATAGATAGATAGATAGATAGATGACACAAGTCAATATAAAAGTCAAACCATACCTTATTGTCAGGTTTGGACAACACTTATAAACCCATGTAGCATCATACACAGAGCATAAAGTCTTCAGCTCACACAGTTAATTTCTAGGCGACAAGAATTTCCTCAACTCACCTAATTCACTACATAAATAAGCACCAGTTAGATGAGAGAGTTTCAGCAATTTGGATGCCAATTTTGCAGATATGTATTGAGTCTTTAATAGACTGCAGTGCTGTCTCTCTGTGCTACATTAGGCTGTTAGTGGCTCTCTGTGGTTTTGCATGATTTGAAAAGTTGTGTTGTTACATTAGCGGCCGGTGTCTCCTTCTAATCCCATTTGCCTTGTGGTTACAAAACAAGGTGCCAGCAGAGCTACTCAGCTGAAGGAACAGGGAATCCATGCTTTATACGAAACAGCCCTAATTCAATTGACATTACTGCCTGGCTTTAATGGATTTTACCTGGTGAGCCTGCAAATTGAATATTTTAAGGCATATCAACTCCCTCAGAGTAATTGAAGTGAAAAGGTGCAATTTTCATTTTGCAAGCATTTGGTAACGAGACGTTGACATACAGGAGATTCTAATCTATTTCTTAGTGTCAAGTTGATTCGTCTTTGCCGAAAGCACTGGCTCTTGCCTGTGGTTTGGGCTTTTATCTCCCTCAAGCTATTTGAGGTTCTTAACCACTGCCTTTCGTTACTGGAACACAGACTCAAGCCCTCTCCTGCACTCACATGCACCACATACACATTAACTGCATCCTTTTGTACACCTCAGCCCTCCCGGCTGCAGTCTTGTCTTTCTGTGAGAAGTCAAGCTCTTTGCTGTGTCATCTCATTGAGCTTCTGAGGTTGTTATTGTTTTATCTCGCAGTGTGTTGATCTCTGCGCGAGGTGGGCGGCCGTCCTTCCCCCTTCTCTCTCTGTAAAAGGTCAGTGAGCTGCGAATGAAGTTGTGTCGATCAGATGAGCGCCATAGACTGACAGCTAATTTTCATCAAAGCAGCTGTGGGCAAGGGGGGCTGGAACACGGGGAGCCCGGAGGCCTCTTTCCTCTCTGAGGATCCTCCTCTATTTATCAGGCTTACTGACTCACTGTGTGGAGATATGGCCCTGCAGTCTGCTCAGTCACCCTGCTCTTTCATTTCGTTGTACAACCTGTGTTGTATAAAGATAAATAAATTTCCTTGATCCTTGAGATCTAGAGTCTACTTGCTCTATCAAAAGTTGCAATTCACTTGTAGAGAGAGAGGGGAAACCAAAAAATCGTAAGCAACAAAGTACTGTAACATTTTTCATTTCTAGAACAGTCTCATCTGATGATCTGCACACGCCAGCTTTGTTCCTCTCTTCGTTTTTTGCCCTTTTCCCTTTCCTCCTCCCCTTTGCCAGTATTGTAAACATGGTTTGCATTGATTTATTCTCTTCCACCAATTAAAAGCAATTTTGTGAGCATTAGAGTAAGCCATGCCGGGAGCCGTTTACTGCAGCAGGCTGTTCATTACCTCATTGTGTGCGTGTGTGTGCGCGAGTGAGCGAGCGAGCGTAGCCCGCTTGTCTCTGTGTGAACTCCTGGGTGCGTCTGTTATGCTTATTTCACTCTCTGAATTGTCTGCATAAGCATGAGCGTATGCATGTGTGTGTAAATGTGTGCCTTTCCATTCATGTTTAGGTACACATGAGCAGATGGCTGCGTGTGTGTATCAGAGATCCCCCGCACGTACAGGGCATTAGTTCTCTGTTTGCCGGCTAAATCCTCATGTTGTTGAAGCGGTGTCAGTTGCCTCTGCCATGACACAAAGCTTATCTTTTACCAACTCCCGTACCCCCCTTGGGAAGAGGAGACATGGGGGGAGGGGCATGAGATGAGGGGATGAGTGAAAGAAGACGGGAAGGTACAGGCTCGTGTAAATAACCCTGGGCTCTGGGGGAAGGTTGAAAAGCCAACGCCATGATGAATACTGAGTGTTATCCCTGAAAGATCCAGTTCACTCTGCACCCATCCTGTCCTCTCCAAACTGACAGAGCTCTGTGCCGTAATGGTCTTCACATCAATGAGGACCGCCATCCAACCTGTTGATGGAGACCTTCAGTACTCATATTGCATTGTTATATTACAAGTGGAAGACTAAATGTCTTTTTGGTTTCAGTGGGGTAGCATTTTTTAAACTCCAGGAAAGTAAAATGCCGACCACTGTAACTTCTGGCAAAACTGAAACAGCATTTTCTCCCAACCTTTGTCCTCTAGCATGATTGTGAACATGAAGCAAAATTATTTTAAAAATATTGATGTTTTTCATAATGGTTTTGTGAAAACCCTGCTCATTTTGTTGCTTTTGTTGTAAATTTTTCAATTCACTGCTCTGTTGCTGTTGGAGGCAATTTGGCCATTTTCTCTGCCAGAATGCAGCAAAAGGCTGTACATGAGTCTGAACAATACTACCTAGCTTTACATAGCTGTGCAAGCATATTGTATATATAACAAAGTACGCACATCTTTTTTCAAACTCACTGTAATCACACGAGGCAGCCATGGTAACCTAAAGCGTTTAGATGACATGTTTGGATGAGACAAGCTTACAAACTGGAGCTGCACAATATGGTAAAGAAATCACATTTTGATTATTTTGACATGATTAACGATTAGTGGGAATGATAATTTCTGCACCACAATTTTCATTTTCAAAACTATTAAAAACATGATGATGTGACATGTGTTGGGGTCTGTACCAAATATGTTTTCTTACATCTGGAGAACGACATTTGTAGGCAGGTGCTGCATCTCTGCAGTACTACGGTACTTCATTATAATGCTGTTGTGTCACACATTTTACCTTCATCTAAAAAGGTGCTGCTTCTGTGGTTTGGATATTGCACTTAGCCATATTGATATTTCAATAATATTTTGGTTAACTGTGCAGCCTTAATGCCTTTTAAACGCTACCACCTTTCACATAGCACTGACATGGAGAAGGTACTCTTGTGATACAACTGGGTGTAGGGGTATTTGTGCATGCAGATCAATCTGAAACAATTTGGTTCTCGTCAAAATCAAACTATTGATTTAGGATTTTTACTTTTTACGTAATGCACCCTTTGACCAATACACCACAGGAAACCAGAGATGAGAAATCAATGTGTGAGCAGTAGAGCCCTTCAATATAGTTTCCCATTTACTAACCATTTCCTCTGGGCACGCAACTATTTATTCCCAGCATTTTCTCTAAACTGGAAATGAAATGAAAAGGAGCAAAAACGAGGGGGGAAAAAGGAAACCAAGTATGCAGGTTAATCTCTCTCGCCAAAGGCAACATTGTGACATTATCTCTTCGTCACAGCTTATCAGACTTCTGTGGGTTTTTTCTGTGTTTGTTTAAGAGTCTGTTTACATGCATGTGCAACCCATACATGCATGAGTACATATGCGCATGTGTACATTTGAATTTGTGTGTGTGCACCTGCACATTGTCCTGTGCTTTTCCTTTTGGCGTGAGTTTTGAGAGGGTTTCCTATCGTGCTCCAAATGAAAGGCATCTTGTTTACCTACACACACACGTTCATCTGCAGATTAGCCGCTGCCTGCCTGCCTGCCCACATGCAAGAAAAAGTAGAAATGCATACTTTCCAGCAGCCTTTGTTGAGCCCCACTACCTGCTCATTCTAAATCAGCTCCTCTCAACTGCACTTTAATATCCTCCAACGGGATGATACTGCAATTCACAGGCTAGAAGAACTATTTCACAAGCTCTCAAACTAACTAACTGCAGTCAGTCATCTTGCATTAATAAAGAGAGACATTCTTGAATTTGTTGAATTACATTTGAGTCTGGTTTGATGGAAAACCCTTTTATCAGATGAAACAGGAGAGGGAAAGCTGTGCAAATATTTTATAAGTCTTAGAATATCTCACATCCGACTATTATTGACTGTTTCTATTTCTCTCTGTCTCTTTTTCCCCTCTCGCTGCGCTCTTGAATGTTGTGAAAATCCAATTAGGTGGACACATTCTGCGAGACCACCACAAAACCACGCTCCATGATAGCAATCATATGAATTCTTCAAATGGGATTTTCAATGCTCCCCTCTAGTTGCTCGCATCATGTCTACACTAAAGATAGAGTAATTGGCAAACAGATCTCCATACAGAATGTTTTCCCCCTCCCTTTTATGGCCACTCACCATAACAATGGGTACTTCTGTAATCTCTGCAGTGTGATTCAGAAATGTAAAGCCAATTAAATGTGTCTCCTGGCATGTGGGCAAAATGATTACTGTAGGTAGAGCAAGTAACCAGCTTCGCTGTTGTAACCCGTAAAATGTGGCTCTCTATATGCTGCAATAAATGCTAAAATCTACATGTACATGGAATCCTGCCTCTTTATCATTCATGTTGAAATTATGATGCTTAAAATGAGGGAGCAATTGAATAATTCACTCTAAGAGAAAAGGCTGATGTGTGCCAGAATGAGGATAATATGTTTACCTGACCATACTGGCAGCCAGCAAAGAGTGAAGGTCTGTCTCAGACCCATGCTTATATTACAGTTTCAACACTACAGTTTTCAACAGACTCAAACGTGAATCACTCTGTTGTTGTCTTAGTTTATGATGATTTAAACTCTGTGCATTTACAAATGGTGCTTAATCCTTGTGTCGTGTAACCTATAGCATTGAAGGGTCTGTTTCCCAGCTCTGCTGAATGACTGAGATGGGCAGCCCAACACATTGATTTAAGTAACTGCACAGTGCACAGTCACGCTTTGTGCCTGCATACACACAGACTCAGTCACTCAGCCTCTTCCCTAACTTGCCTTTCTCATTTTCTTTCTTACTGTCTGTCTATACCTATTTACACATGGTCTTACCTCTAGTATTTGTTTTCTTGCTTTTAATAAAAAGAAATGCTAGCAACTTGTTGAGGCTGTAAACAGCACAGCAATGTTTTGAGTTAAATGCTAATATGCTCACAATGACACTGACAGTGTTAACATGTGGATGCTAACCTGGTATAATTTCTTACTGTGTTCACCATATTAGCACATTATTGTGCTAACACTAGCAAAGTAACACTGAAGAATTTTGTTATTAGTTTATCTTGGCTAGCTCATCCGTCACAGTTCTGCATCAGGTAATTTTTTTCCCCTCTGCACAACAGCCACATGGCCCATCACAGTCACTGCTGCCTTATTTCATTGCTGATGTTCTCTTTTTCTGTGTTAATTTTTCTGCATTAATTGTATTAATTTTCTGTATTAATTCCAAAGTTGTGGGCTTGAATGGTGCAACATTACCTTCTCAGGCATCGAATGTGAAATGCTTCAATAAAACTCTGGTTTCTTGCCAACATTCAAACCACACATTTACATTTATTTATTTCCCTGACGCTTTTGTCCATAGCGAACTACAGTTGCTATTCATGTCAGAGGTTGCACACCTCTGGAGCAACGAGGGGTCTTGCTCAGGGACACAATGTTGGATGGGTCACAGTGGGGGTATTGAACCCGGGTCTCTCACACCAAAGGCACAGTCTTAACTATTGCACCATCACCACCCCACACAGTAGGATAGAGTTGATGTTGCTGTAATACTTGGATTTACAGACATTGCAGAGTTGGATAATCTCAACCTGGGCTTTCCCCAATCTTGCCTTGATGTCTTTCTTTGTCTCCATGT
This sequence comes from Lepomis macrochirus, assembly GCA_024633595.2. Lineage (NCBI taxonomy): Eukaryota > Metazoa > Chordata > Actinopteri > Centrarchiformes > Centrarchidae > Lepomis > Lepomis macrochirus. The sequence continues at coordinate 29,918,199 of JALXJV020000005.1, forward strand.
TAATAAGGCTGCTTTAACAAGTGAGGCCCTCCACAAACTCAAGGAAAAACCAGGGGTTCACCATCACCTAGTCATTTGGAGACATGAATGTCGGTACAAAATGCATGCCAATTTATCTATATATATCTATATCTATAGATGTTGAAATATTTAACAGGAGAGGTGAAAACTTTGACCTTCTGATTTTAGATTAAAGGTCAGGGGTCATTAGGATCCAATCTCCTTGCATAAAGGAAATCTCTACCATGGCTAGATGTCCAATTGTTATTGAGACACTTTGGTCTAGACCAAATTTGTTTAAGAAAAGTTTCCATAACTTATTGTACACTGCAGAAATAAAACAATACTGTTTTGATTTGTTGCTTCAGAGTGTAGGCGTTTGGCCTGATTTATCTTTTGTTTTCCATTGTGTGCGTGTGTGTGTGGGGGGGGTCTATGGTCTAGAAGCTGCAGACTTGTAGATGAGCACAGTGCTTTACACTGTTCCATTAGCCATTAACCACAAACCATCACAAAATTCTGTCCTCCCGCTGCCTCTCTCCCATTCCCCCACACTGAAGCTTCACTCTTTTCCCTGTTCCCCACCAAGCTGTTGCATTCCCTGCACACTGTTTATGTAGGCGGGATGGCACAATAAAACAGGAGACGCTTCCTCAGGGAGCTGCTGATTGTGGATGCATATGGTCCTCAGAGGAGTCAGTGTAGAGAAATGGTCAGAATAGGTCATCCCAACAGAGCCAGATGGAAGCAGGCCACAGAGGTAACTGGAGTGCAGCCCAGGTCATCCAGCCTGAGCCTTTTTGAATTTATTTCTTTCACTGCCCCGCTGAGAAGTCGCTCCCCTACTTATCTCATCACTATTTATTAAGGAGGCCCTTGAGGAGTCTAAGCATACAATCAGGTCTGAGGGAGGATGGGCGGTAGAGAGAGTAGAGCGACAGTCAGAGCTTAGAGAGAAAAAGAACGAGAGGATAGAATATACAGCAGTCGCAGCATGATTGTCTTTATCCAAAAAAGGGTCATGATGACATGAAATGGCATAAGTATGTGGAGTGGACCACTCTGTGCTCTCTGATTGTCTCTGTACCATTTCTCTTTGTGCAGCCCAGTTTGGCTCAGACTTAATGCCGTGCCAATGAAGGTTCTTTTATGATTGCTGACAGTTTTGCAGAGTTTCGTCTTGTGTGACTTTAAACTGACAGCTAAACTCTGTTGCCTTTTTACACTCTGCTCCTTCTTTCCTCTGTGGGCTGTTGTATCTTTACTTCCCCTCTAGCTGTGCAATACTTGGCTTCAGAATGTTCAGTCCTGATTGTAGCTCTGCAGCTTCACAGGAGAGACCAGGTGCATTGAAAGAAAGTGTTCCCTCCTCCTCCATTTTTGGGGGGAGTGTCAGTTTGTCAAACTGCGAGGTGAGTTATACACAATTTTTGTCTGGCTTCCTCTTGATTTTACTCTTTATTTGTGTTCTAGAAGCCCACACAACTAAATGATACAGTTAAGGTTTATTAAATGTGTAAGACAGCACAGACAAGACAGCAAGATTAAGGGAAAAAAATATAAAAGATACATTTGTCATTTTGCCAGATGGTCTATTTAGGTGGTGGGCCGAGGCCGCGCATCTGCTTTAGTTTTAGAAATTAATGAACCCTATGAGGGAGGACCCAGATTTTTAAAGTGGTGAAGATTGTTTTTTCTTAATCAGATTATGTTTGTTCACTCAAAATTCTTGCACATTTTCCCCAAATCATACTTTAAAGTTTGTTAAATTTATCGGCAAACGTGGCATCCAACTATAGCAGAAGAGCCAATATGTTAAGATACTGACGAAAGCGATGTCAGATTCAGATTTAGCCGTACTGAGCACCGCTGTTGACGCGGTGAAAACGGCATGGAAGCAATATGCAGCAGAGTGTATGCAGTGAACACTGTGAGGGTGAGTACTAATGTTGTTGGAAAATGCTTGTAATGCAACTTGTTTTATTACATAGGCGTGTGTTCTTCAAACTTACACCAACCTTACCGTGTAATGTTAAAGGTAGCGTTAGCTAACGCTGCGCTTGCTAGCTAGCATCATGCACCCATCGGTTGAATGTGACCTGCATCTATTTCTCATTAGCTAGTTTCGTCTAAATAATATAATGTTAATCGCCTTACACAGGGTTGTTTTTCTTTTATTATTATTCCGGCTTCATGCCTCATTTGTCTTTTTATTTATATTTGCAAATGATGCTCGTTTCAGTGTCTAGAAGTTACACTGTCTTTACAGCCCGTGTCTTTGTCAAAGTTTCTCACTATCATCTGTCTGTTTCTACCTCTAGCAGTAAAAATCATGCAGGAAACAGTATACAAAAACAATCATAAAATGGTCAACAGAAATAAACTAGTTTCCATGGAGCTGTACTGAGGATGAATTTGAGTTAGAGGACACTATGCACAACATAGGCAAAATATATACTATTGCCATTATTTCTACCTATTTTTCTGTTGTGTTATTACTATTATCTTAAATCTCAGAGCATCCAGTTTATTTAATATATTAAAGTTTTGTGTCAACTGTAAAGTGTGTCAACTGAGTAGATCATCTGAGATGAAAAGAGCCAACAGCCTGGGTCTCTTCTGTTATTAAAAGATGTAGTAGATGTTAATGTTACTGAGCACTTCATTGGACTTAAGTAGTAATGTCAATGAGTGAGGGGATAATTATGTTGTGCTTCTCTTCATCTCAACAGTGTCCACTGTGTGCACAAGCCTCATTCCTGTTACAGGAAAAGGTGGGTCAAAACATGTGACATGTGATGTGATTTATCAAATACATCCCCAATCAATAGGGATGGGTATCGCTTCTCGATACCTTTATGGTATCAACCGAAACAGTCCAATATCAAGTAGTATCGAAATGTCTCCAGTCAAACCAGTACTTCATTCGTTCTCTTTGATAAACAGATTACTATTTGTATGGTTTTGCTTGCAGCCAAACACGCAAGTAACACACTTTTTCTCCTTATGTGCCTGCACCCGCTTGTAAGTCCATGTGTGATTTTAACAGCTCACCTTCGGCTGCAGTCTCAGGCACTTTGTCACTGTTGCAATTTTATTACCACAAGCTAGGCTTTCCGTTGGTTTTATCACTTGTCACTGATCGATCACTGTATTCCATCATATCAATTAAACGCTTTTGTAGCGCAGCAACAATCAGCTGATATCAGATGTAGTCTGTGTGACTAGCTGGATGTGCAGACTTCTCTTTTCCTCTGTTTGCTTACTGAATGAAGTACTCTATTGGTATTGGTATCACTTTAAGGGTACTGGTATTGTAAAATTTTAAACGATTCCCAACCCTACCAATCAATGCTTTAAATTCTCTTTCACTGGACAATGGTGCCAGAGTGCAGCTGGGGTTTTATATTGCTAATCTTAGGAGAATGAAATGGAGCTCTTGTGTCTTATCAGTTTGTTTAAACACAATAAACTCTGGTGTTCAAAATGTAATGTGTGAAATATTGTGACTTGCTCCTAATTTCCATTCTTTGTTTCCTCAACAGATTCAAAGTTCAAGATCCACCTTCAAACTCATATGCATTGAATGTTTGATACCAACCTTCTTTTACAACCAACCTTCTTTTTGAATTAAACTTCCTTCTCTCTTCTTTCCTGGGCTCATTTTATCTTTGTGATGTTCGTGAAATGGCTCTAGTTGTCCCTGGGATAACCAGTGTGAGCTGATATAGCGGGAGGTTTTTAAGTTTTCAAGTTGCATCTTCACACTGCCTCTTCAGCTGCAAGACTCTCTAGTTTCAAGATATTTCCGTAAAATCAATGAATGAAAACCCTCTCCCATCCTGTGTCTTTAAAAGGAATGATGGGTTCAGTTTTCTCTACATGCACACAGCACCCAGTTTGTTTTATAGATGTGACGCTGGCAAACCTGGTTGAATACAGGAGCAGTCTAATGGTTGGCGTGATTTTGTGACGTTGCTCATGAAATTAAGATTGACAGGTGAATTTTCCTAACAACACAATGGAACAGAAATTTGTAATATCAGATATAGTATGTAAAAGATAGAAAAAAACTATTAAGGGACAATGTTATGACAGAAAATGTTTCTCATATAAAAAACTAATGATGACAGTGAAGATTTCCTCTAAAATACTGACATGACTTGTTTTATTAATCAGGATCAGCTTTACTGCCAAGTAGAGCTGTATGTGTAAGTAAATCTTACACATACTAGGAATTTGCTCTGGTGACTTGGTGCATAACAAACATAAACCTATAAAATGACAAGACACAAAACATAAAAGAATAATAAAGACGTGTTTATACGGCAGTTACTCACATGAATATCAGATTTGTATGTGTAAACATTTACATTTTAAGGTGAATAACAAAGTAGGATGACAGTTAACTTGTGGTAAATTTATCCTCTGCAGGATAATGATTATAAAATTGCCTGATCCAAGATGTGACGACAGGCAAGTGCAATGAAGCTACACGAAAAAAGGCTGATTACAAAATGTTTATACTATGTGATTACAATATAAATTTATTTTTATTTTAGCTTTGTTGACAATAAGATCTTAAATAATATAAAATACTATAATATACCACATGGGTTAGCGTGAGTTCACTCATTGATTTGATAATAACTAATTATATTATCGTATTTAACCTGCAGTGATTTTGCTTTGGCACGTTATTTATTTCCGTTTTTTTGCCTGTTTAGCACATTTCCCAGCACGCGATTTGATGACACACATGTAGATGTCATGTATGTCGGACCCAAACATAGCAGCCCGCTGCCAGTCAAAGTAACTTGGATAAAGTTACCAATAAAAATGTGCAAGAAGTATGAGTGACAACAAATTTAGTTTCATTTTTGATAAATGTTGAAGTTATTAGCAAAAAATTGGGTCCTCCCTTGGATCATCTAAATACGTGAAAACTGCCGCTGGCCCACTGCCTATTTGGTCTGTCCACCACTTTGGTCCAGGTTGAAACATCTTAACACAACACATTCTCACTCCCAACTTGACACAAGTGGACACTTGGTCAAAACCCCTTGGCATCGCTTTTTAATGCCCTCGGTACCCCATTAGAGATTTTTTTTTATGTTTAGGGCTCCACGGTCAACTTAGCAACAATAAATATGCTACTATACAACCTTTCTGTCTGCTTCTTTCTGAGATCACTTTCCCACCAAAATTAGACAATTTTTCCACAGGGAGTGCAGTAATAGACAGTTGCAGAGCCATGCTAAAAGTCCGACAGGTCCAGCAGTTTGTCGGACTTAGCAACAGTAACTAAGGGTGGCGTGGCTTAGCGAAGGGTCAGTTTGGTTAAGTTTAGGAACAAAAAGTACTTGGTCAGGTTTAGGCAACAAAACTGCTTGATTAGGTTTAGAAAAAGAGCATGGTTTTGGTTAAAAATAATATGGTTACTTAACTCAGTTAACTTAGGTAATTAATGTTACTTGTGTAACTTAAATAAAAGTATTTCAATATTGACTTTTTGTTTCACACAGTAAACGAACATGTCTCCTGGTTGAGTCCAAGTCTCTGGTTGGTTAAGTCTGGTTTCCGGCTTACTTTCCACCCCAACCTCCTCCTTACTCTGACTTTTCTGCTCATACACCTACTGTACCTTTACCACTCAAAAGTGACACTACAGGGCTTTCCCCCAGTGTGCTGGACTCTGACGTTAAGGGGCTCCCCAGTGCAGTACAAACTAATGCCAACGGGTCTTGAACATGTGTCCATATGTGATGAGTTGGGAGTGAGAACGACTCAACAGTGATTACAAGCAAGCACATTCAATTTTTATACAGAAATACATGGTTTGTAAGGAATGGATGCTGCGGACTTTGGTGATACCCGTAATTTTCCTCTAGAGCCACCTGCAGGTATCTCAACATCTACTCAACAGAGTGGTCCCACATTTTCCCACCGACATTGATGGTCCCCAGACAATAAATCATATGACTATGGTGATCGCCTGACTGGCGCTGCCATGAGGCTTTGTGTGAGATATCTCAACAACTTTTGGATTGGATTGCCATGGAATTTGGTGCATCCATGTCCGTCTCTAGATAAATTGCAACAGCTTTGGTGATCGTCTGTCTTTCATTTAGCTCCATCATCAGGTCAATTTGTCCATTAATTTGGTTTTTGATGAAATACCTGCCAAACTAATGACATTTCCATCAGTCTCAGCTGTACTTGCAGAAGTTTGCATGCTAACATATTAGCCATTATTGTGAGCATGCGCACGTTATCATAGCTCAAAGCACCACTGTGCCACGAGCCATTAACATGGCTGTAGACATTTAGTCTTGTTAAATCAATCTTGGAGTTTAAATGTACTCTGGTAAACACTAGTTTTAATAAGTATGATTGTTTAGTTGGCCATAGGAGTTGTGTTTAAAGGCATATTCCCTGGCCGAAGTTACAACATGGCTCTAATAGTCACTGTTTTAGATGACTGCTATTTCACCTGCAGGAGACTACTACGCTGACTGGGTTACAAGGCTAAATTGACTATTACGTCAATAAAGGACACTAACTTTGTGAGCTTGGATATGGTCTGTGGAGTAATGACTGGTTCCCCTCTGTGTTTCGACTGTGTTTAAAACCTCGCTAGGAACCATGGATAGACATCCTGATCACTGAAGTGTAAATAAACCAGATACAAGACCCTGCTGCACCCATTGGGACCCGAAGAGGACTGTGCATGAGCTCTTTGTGTTACAGTTGTATGCTCACTGCCAGTAAGTTCCTCCTCAGCACTTCCTCTCACTGAGACAGTGGGTCTTCCATTTAGTTGGGGAAAAATCCACCTTTCGAGTGATGGTGTAAGCTTTTATTTTGTGATGTCTTATGTATTTCAGGATTTGCAGAAGGTCAAGATTTGTTTATAGTGCAGTAGCCTACATATTACGGTAATAACCTATTTCAGTGGTCTATTTCTTAAATGAATCAAACTACCAGTTTATTTAGATGCTGTAGCAATGATTTCACCTTCTTTTGCTCGCTCTGTTGTCTAATGCTGAATTCGGACTACACAATATCAGCTCAAAAATGGCCCAACCTGATAGACGGGGGCAAAAGTTTCAAGTTTTAGTAGCCGTAGAGAAAGACAGCCAATGCAGACAAAATCAATCAATGTCTGATAGATCTCCATTCACACACACATACACACACACAACAAAAAAGGAAACAGCTGGCAAAAATACATAAAATCATTGTGAAAACACTGCAACACAAAAGCATGGTTCCTCATATACACATAAGGAGAACACACACAAAAACACCTGCACACACACACACACACACACACACATTCAGAGTGACCCTTAGGTGTAGTGTTTATCGTTATTCCTATAGAGAGGGGAAGCATCCCAGCTGTCATATTACACATTTTCACCTCGCACATAGTCCCTTTCACAACCTGATAAGACATCAAAGAAAGAGGCCTGACTGGAGAGGGCAGATATATTCATTGGCATACAGACAGGCATTCGCATAGTGAATGTTAACGTGCAGCAACAAATTCAAGATGAAAGTAAAGTCCTATCTTTGGCCTCATCTGCCAACCTGGTATGGATTGAAAAGGGAAAGTGGTTGGGTCTTTCTTTCTAATTGAATCTTCTCTTCAATCCTGGAACTTAACTGTCACCCTCAGACAAAACCACATATGTTCCATGCTGTGTTAGTCTAAATCTATTTTATGTCAACACTTTCTCCCCTCAGAGCCCCATCTCTGTACAGTAGCTATACTGTACTGTGTAATATGGTTTACCTTTAAGAGAGATTTTCATTTACATTTTTTTTTCCGTGAACATTTTCCTCCTTTCTGAGCCAAGGACATTGATGCCGTAATTTTGCCGCAGTCAAAGAAACCTTTTCATAATATCCTTTTCAGACTGTGAGAGTCAATCTATTACTGAGGGAGGTAAAGGAGGAAGAGTAGGGGCATAATCGGATGGTCACATGTCACTTATACAGTGCCATTATTTTGTGGCAAGCAGCACATTCACCATGGATGGCAGATCTCAAAGTGTCAGAGAGCATTATGTTTTAATTCTGATTCTTCTCTATATTTGGATTCAGAACTAGTGAGCTTTAGACATAGACGCACACAATAACCTATCAGGCTGCTTAGGATGTACAAACTGAACACTGACACTGCAGGTGTTTGCTGTGTTTTGACTGACTCGTGGAACACATATGATAACACGCATGTTTAAAACAGTGTCCTGTTGGGAAAGAAAAACAGTGTAATCAAAACCAAGATAACAGCTGGGTCATCTTTTAGAGATAAGACAGTGCAGTGAACCATCTGGATGATGTATTGCTAGACAGAATGAAAAAAAAATCATTGTCTGTCTGAGCGCAGCTGCCATTCATGGATCAGCCGGATATATCCAATGATTCACTGGAATGCGGATCTTCTTGGTAACAGAGGAGAATCCTTCAGCCTTGTACCTAAATATGTCTTTTCTTTCTCCACAGGGTGAAGTTGAAGGAAGGAGTGACGTTTCTTGGGGCTCGTCCCAGCAACCCCACTCAATGGATAGTTAGCCAGGATGTGAGGAGTGAAGGCCACCGAGTGGTGACTCTCCACTGCCGCAGGAAGGAGTCCAGCTACGATCAGCAAAGGTCAGCAGACGAATTGCTACATCATACAACAATATTTGCCTGGCCCATTGGTTACCTTTCCTTCCTGTACTTTACATTTGCACACATGTGTTTGCTATTTTTTATGTTTACAGAGTAAAAAACAAATCTACATGACGTTCCCTCCCTTTCCCAGTACAAGCTAACTTATGTATTGAAGTTAAACCTGCATGAATGTATGTTTTGGTCACTTGGGGGCAGTGCAACAAGCTGCAGACCCAACATTACAAATTATTATTCACCATCTTTATTTAAGTTCAATATTCACTCTCCTTTTGGCTCTGTTTTGTTTTTCTAGCAAATCCTGAGGGAAATATGAGGCTCTTTATCCTCAGCCTGCTGCTGCAAATCACTTTAATGAGAGCAGTGAGAGTAAATCAAAACATTAAAGTTTTGAGCTGTAAAACCAAAACAGTAAGCTGAAAGGTGCTAAAACTGCAGAATAAAATTATAATACTTTGTGGGCTCATCAATACAGGTGACTCCTTTCACATTACATCTAGTAATGTTCGTTGTTAATATAAAAATATTAATTATTGCAGCTTTCAGTTATGAAGTTGCAGTATATTCATCAGTTCCTTACTGATTTTAGTCTCCTACTGGCCACTGTCTTCACATTTAGTCGACAAAGCAGAAGTGGTTGTTTTGTCATTGAAAAATTTATGCTTTTTTAATATAACCTTTACAGTTCATGTAAAAAAAAAACTTTTTAAAAACATAATTAAGATTTGAATACATTTTACAGCTGCTTCAAATTCTGATTTTCTCAGTTTTCTGGTACTCAACTATTGCCTTGAGTAGTGGTTCAATCTTTTTAAAACTTTTTTCACACTCCTTTACATTACCATCATTCAAGCTGATCGTTCGCATTTTACAAAACACACAGGCACTGAAACATACAGTGTTATTGGTGCTCTAAGTTATGTTCCCTCTGCTGAAATGGTACATTTGACTTGACATAAAGGCCATGGGATATGGGCCATATTGAGACCACTGCGGGGAGCGAAAAGTTAATAGACCTTCTTAGGTCCCTCTTTCTCTCTTTGCATTTGCATACTTTTTTTCACTGCCATACCCTCAGAGTTGTTTTGATTATTTCCTATCTGGCAGATATGGACATGATTGCCAACATGGGGAAAAAGGTTGCTGTGTTAATTAAGTGCTGATTGAAGGCTTTTGTGCATTCCTTCTCGGATCAGAAAGTAGTTTTAATAGATCTAACTTTCTAGTGACAGGTGTCATTTTGTGGAGGCTGTTTTAGAGGCTGATTTGGGGTTTGGGAAAGACTCCACTTTGGCTTTCGTGCCGCAAATTCTAAACAACTCCCTTAAGAAAACAGGACATTTGACGTTGCAAATGCAACTTTCTAATCAAAGCTCTAGAGGGGTTATTTAAGTGTAGAAAATATCAATCTGTTTGTCCACCGATTTGTTAGGACATGCTGCTATTAGTGGACCACCAGGAAAGATTATAGTGTGAATACAATGCTACAGCACGTACATTAAAGATAACTTTTACTTCCTTTGAACGGCTATGGCTGTAAAATCAGAAGCGGCTAATTAGGATTTTCTTTAATACAGTAATTTGCTGTGTGATACTCCACTGTTACATTCAGGCCAGCAGCTAGGTTGTGATGTGTCAGATGCTGATGGCTACATTCAGATCTCATTGTGGCATGTTATTAGGTGGGTTTAAAGTGTTCACTTCTCATACAACATCTCAACATACAGTATAACTTTATTTGAATTTACTAGCAGTCTGTTTCAAACATGAGCTGCTCCAGGAGCTCAGAGTCGCCTCCGCACTGAAACTTATTTTCAGACCTTCCATTCACTCATATAATAACTTTTGACAGCTCAGTCATATAAATAGAAAGGTTTTGGCTGCCTGCAAATATACAGGGATGCAAAATATGCTGTTGGTAATCATTTTGTTTGTGTCTGCCTCATCCGAGCTGCTCTTTTTATTGACTTAAAAATAACGTCCAGAATATCTGTAGCTACTGTAGTTTGTGATCATGACTGAATAAGACTCACAACAAGGAGCAACAACTGTAAGCTGAAAATTATTTCTTTTATCAGATAATTTGATGTTGTACAGCACATAAGATCTGATATATCTGGTTTTAGATTTAGTTTTATATAATTTGAGTAAGAATCCTGAATACTAAAAGCCATTTGGTTCTCTTTGGCTGCTGGTTGAAATGCAGTAAGCATGAACATGTTCAAAGGTGTTTTTTGTGGAATAACATTTTGTTTTGAAATTCTAAAACACTACTTGTGAACTTAAATTTGTGAGGCAGATGGCCACATTTGTCCAAGTTGAATTCTTGGCCTTTAACTATAATGTTCCCATGGATATTATATATCATGTCTGTGCATGACAGTAAGTTTAGCTGCAGTATCTTGAACAACATAAAAAAAGAGCTTTCAGCAAACTGCAGCAGTGAGCAGCAACACTTGGCAGCTGGCTCCTCCTTCCCTCCGGAGACATTCTCCCCCTTTATGCAGGCTATTTTATTTCTACTCTGTCTCACGACCTCACCTTGCCCCCCACCCCAACACACACACAGATGCTCCTTTACTGTAGTAAAATCATGTTTTATTGATTCACTAAGTGAAGGAGCCAGAGACAAGAGTGAGCGTATTTAGTCTAATCCCTGCTGTTTGGGCCATGTACGATGGACTGCTCCTTAATCCCCAAGGCTGTCAAAGCCACTTCACAGAGAAGACCACAGACGCCCCGTCATGGCTATACAATACACAATGCTCCAGTTTTTCTTTCGTCTTGTCCTCCCCGCTCCCAGTCATTTCAGTGAAGCTCTTTTAGAAGCGGATTAGACATAGCTATCTCATCTGTCATTCAGCCTGCTTTCTTCCTTTCTGCTGCTTCCTTGACGATAGGAGTATGATGAGGTGTGTGGATGATGTAGGTCAAAAAAATATGGATCCTGTTTGCATCTTAATTTTTTTTTTTTTTAACAACAGGATGAACACGATTATCCAATTATCCACATCTGAGCGCTGTACTAGTTTTCAGACATTGCTTCAAGAGCCCCTCTTCTTACAAATCTTTTAAGAAACTTTGAGCACATAGCTGTGAAGGGTAGAGTTTATTATTTAGCAGATCACATCATCACCAGTCATACACAGTCAGAGACACTTTAACCATTGGGATGCTGCCAAGGAAACACTTTGCTTGCATGGAAAGCAGAACGAATTGTGAAACTGAACAAAAGCACATTTAAAAGGGTGAATTACTGATTGTGAGCAACTGTCATGTGTTTTATACACCATTTTAATATCACTGGTGATGAGTGACGGTGATAAGTTTAGATTGCTTACACCTACAGTATATAATAAGTTTTTGCAACTTTTTTTTGATGATGACATTGTTTTTAAACCAATATTAATATAAATATGAGCTTATATATATTTATCACTAGATTCCATTTATGTATGTATGTGTAGTCTTATTAAGGCACTTGGTTTCCCACAGTTGGGGAAAGATAGTCAGTTTAGTAGGTGATAGTTTTTAACATTTAACCAAAACCATTATCTTTCCATAACTTAATCCAAAGCCTTAGTGTAGCCTAAACCTAAACACATGCATGAAGCAGCATGTGCACTCCGGTCTCCAGAGTCAAAGACCTGCACTTGATATGCACTTTATAACCACTCCACTTTGTGGACAAGAAAAAATGTTTTCAGGGAACATTATCGCCACTGTAATTGTATTTCCTCCAAAACATATTACACTGAACCATAGTAGAAACAGTGGGAGACAGGGTTGCAGTGGGAAATCTGACCGCCACAATCTCACAATCTGATGATGAAATAAATACTATTCTGACCATGATGTATATTTATTCCATATTCTCAGACTTTCATTCAATATTTTAAAGTTTTCTGTTAATGAAAAAAAATATATATAATTATGACTAACTACATATATTTTTTAGATTGGAATTTCAGCTATTTCTTTATGTGCATGGTTTGCACATCTAAAGTAAATATCTGTGGATGAAAGGGTCAGAGTGACCCAGCTGCCCTGGGTGAGCAGCTGTTAGTAAGTCAGCTAATGACACCAGCAAACACATATATGCTAACTGCTCTCATGATTGCAGTGAAATTGGATTTTCATCTTGACATACACACATACACACACTTCGACCGAAGATTGGAATCGGAGCTCAGACTGTGAGCTGTGGTACAAATGGATCGTTGGCACAACCACTGGACCTTGGATTGTAGACTGGACTAAGTGTCAGTGAATAATGTCTGTGGGGCTGCTAATTTAAGGCTGTGTGTATGTGTGCCATGATGGGAGGCCTGCACCACTGCAAGCATGAGAGCACAGTGTTACTGATGGGTCAGGTGTACTCTATGTGCAGGTTCAGTCAGTCACTATGAAGCTGCTCACCCTGGCCAGCTGAGCCATCCCTTTCTTCTCATTTACAGCTGATGCTCCAACTGCACCTGACTCACTATAAATGCTCATTTAAATAATAAATAAAATAGACGTTGCTATTTTTCACTAACTAAACTTTTATATTGACATATATGCTTCACAGCTGAACATAATAGACAAATGTGTCAGTTTTCATCAAAGAATATGAATTTTTGCAAGTGTGCATCACACAAAACATTCTTTTCAGAGTTATGACATATTTTCAATCAGTTTCTCATCCCTGCAGACATTTGAATTTTCCTATGCTAATGCAAACCTGCACACTTTCCCAGACTGGCGGCATCCAGCCTAATCAAAGCAATACTGTGTTGACAGTTTTTCATCAAGGTGCTGTAAAGACGCGTTGGGTTTTTATACTGAAAATAACAGAGCTGAACTCACCCTAAAGAAAACTCCACCAAACAGCTGACATCAGTTTTTTTTATTTAGTGAAAGAAATCTATTAAGCATTCAGTAATGAGTTATTAGATGTCCAGGAGATCGTCATGAGATGTTAAATGAAAAACCTGATCTGCTCCATATTATACTGCATATGCACAGTGCAACGTGTAAGATATAGCCAGAGTTTTAGTTTAAAACATTTAAAAAAATGTTACCAACAATATCAGCAGAATGTGAAGGAGTAGAAATTCTGACTAATATGCCAAAGAGGTGTATTGTGTTGCAGAGATGTCTACTGAAGAACCAGCTAGCCTAGACTTTCCTGTCTTGTTATACCACTTGCGCCTCAAGAGGCGATGCTCTGATAGTATAGCTCAGGCTGTAGTTTCAGATGGGAGTTGTGTACAAGCAACAAGTTCGCCAAGTTACAGAAGCTCTCTTATTTTATTCAGTCTAATAAATAAACAACACTCACAAAATGTCAAGTAAGAAAGTATTCTTACACCTATTTTTCTTCTCAGAAAAATAAATTGGCTGAGCTAAAGCCACAGATCATAAGAACCTATGACTGACTCTGATGGACAATCATGTTTATGAAGGACCCACAGACCTTTACATTTCAATGAAACTTAGCCTTTCCTTTTTTAAAAATGTCCTTTCTTCTACAGTGTCAAGTGTTTCCTTCTCACCTAAGATGACCATGTCTGTTGTTTTGTTTTTGTTAAAAATAATAAAATTAAAGATAAAAAACAGAAAAATATAGTACTGTACGTGTGTTTCTCTCTCTTTCACCAAACTTACTTGACACAAAAAATCAACAGAGACAAAATAAAACAAACCAAAATCCTCCTGGTTATTCTTTTTACTGTTCCAACAGTCACCAACTTTGTGCCCATTCCAAGTCAGCAAATAGTTAGCGGCATGGCTAACTGAGCTAACTAGCTGGAGGAGACCTACGCAGATACATGGAGAACATGCTCCACACAGAAAGTCCGGGGCCTTCTTGTTGTGAGGCCAGAGTGCTATCCACTGGACCACCATGCTGTACAATTTTGTTGTAAATTATTACCTTAAACACTAAGTAATTGATTGATAGATTCTCGCCGACTTTTAAACATATGCATTATTGAAGTTGAAGTTCTTATTTAAAATTAAGTGACTGCTAAACCCACCTCCGAACAGCAGTTGTCCAGTCATATCTTAGCACCTGTCACAAGACATGACAGGCCTATCAAGCTTTGGATTTCTCCACAAGCTGAAACAGTGTATAATGAGGATGGTATTCTGTACCTAAAGAGACTATAAATAAGAAGCCTGCTTTTGCTTTCCACATGGGGATGACCCACTGTTAAAAAACAGTTCCTCTTCCTCTGTTGATTTGTATTTGGTTGTATGCTGTTTGTTTTTAGTCATGTACATACTTAATGAACAAGTGAGAGTTCATGTGTATATAGTTTTCCTTCTATACACCTGAACCTGCACGAGATGACGCTCTCTGTGCATTTGCAGCCACATACTATACTACATGCAGATTATTTTTACCTTCCATCATATTTTGAAGTGAACACGTCAGCCTTCCTTTGACAGGTTGAGATTTTCAGTGATGGTGCTACAGTACATCAAAGAATTCAAAATGTGTCCCTATAGAAAGGGACGAAAGTGCTACGTGGAGTACACATGATACTGGCTGGAGTGCACTCTGGTAGATTGAAAAGTTCACTTTGTCACCATTAAAAGCGAGCCCATTCAAAACAAAGGCAGTCCTGCTTCCTCAGCATGTCATAAGCCATAAGTGGCGGCCCTCAGTAAAAGTGCAATGTCTGGGCCTTGGTAGTTCATTAAGACTGTCTGGGTGCAGATGGATCTCCCTTGTGAGCCACCACTTCATTAATCCCCCGCACCACACCCAGCAAGAGGGACAGCAGGCAGTCCACTCATTACAGCCACTCCACAAAAGAGCCAGTCCAAGTGGGGAGGACATATATATTTTAATATCTTTTTTAATTATCCAAACTTCAAACTCCCTCATCATGGCCTGTTCTACATTGTCTGAATCAAATCTGCATAGAGTTCAGATTAATGTAATTAAATTCAACGTACATTAATTTTGCTATAAAGATACATGGGTTTTCCTCTAAAGCAGGCTTGTAAATCTCATCAATGTGAATGGTTAGGATGCCAGAGGGAAAGAAATCATGCAGCTATGTAATAATGGGTGAGATTTGGCAGCGACCTCACAATTTATCTCAATTTCAAAGTCTAGAGAACCTTTAAGGACATAATTATTTATAGTTTGTGACATTTATGGCAAAACTGCAATGAAACAAAGGACCCAAGATAGCTTTTTCAGTCCTCAAGGCCCCTCAACAATTTTAACCATATTCAAACATGGATGTATCATTCTTCCTTTGATATCTTAGGGTATCTCTGAAACATTTGTGCCTGTGCACTCTGCTCCAGAGATGCGAAAAAGTCTAGTTACAGTAAGTACGACAAGGTGACCTAAGGTGAACAAGGAACAAAAGTCATTTCCTTTCAGAACTGCACACTGAACAGGTCAGCGCTATTTCTCTGATTTCGAACTTGATTTAAAATTAGGTGCAAAGCCCTCTTGTTTTTTTTCCATGGACCAAGTTTTTAAGGTGCAGCAGCCCTGAATATGAGCCACACGCAGGCTTTAATACTGCATAATGCTGAATAAATCAAGGCTGAAATGAAACGGCCCAATTACATTAGGGGCAAACAGGAATGTTAACTTGACAGTCTTAATGCTAACACCCTTAATAATGAATCAGCCCTTTTCCCACTGGCCTCCATTTACCATAAACACTCTCACTGGAGCCTCATTGTCAGTATTTACCAATACAAACTGTCTACATGGTTCTACTTTCTTGTTCATTGCTTAATAATGGAAATACTGTGCGATCAGTGCATGTGTATGACAGCACAGCCGTCTCACAGCTCTTTCACTCAGCTATTTTTCGATCAAGATGGAGTGAACACTGAGGGCGTTATTAGGTCCCACATTGAAGGTTGATGAGAAAGGAACATTCAAATTGTATTTAATAGAACAGATGTGGTTTGGTTTCCTTTATCAGGACCGGAGCAGAGATGTGCTATATTCTGCGTCTCTCCAGGACATCCAGCTGATTACAGCAGTCAGCCTAGATTACATCTGACTGGTCAAGCTGCCCCTCTGTTCCACTGCCAAGAAAACAACGTGGGGAAATGGTGTCTTAGTGTGTCTCATTGCACTTTTTCCCAGTTCAGTCAAGATCCAATCTTTACTGCGTACATCTACGCCAAGTGACCATGATGTTGGGAAGGTGACCGCTGTCAAAATGTAAAACTTATTCATATATCACATTGACATGGTGACCTAAATAACTTGTCAGTGAAAAAGGGAGGAGTTTGATTGCATTGTAGCTCAGATTCCGTCAATTCACGCCAAGGCGGATGCTATCCATCAGACTTTGTTTGTTGCCGGCACAATGTGGTAGATAGTATGTGCAGAGGAGAGACAGATTGAGGTTTCGCATGTATCCCAGAGAGTTCATGTGTTTCAGATTTAAAAGGTTTATGAGTGAATACCCTGCTCTTAGAGGTTAATCCTCTGGAGGATTAGATTGTGGCCACCAGTGTTTGGAGTGTTGCATTACCAGAGTTTTCTTTTTTGTTTTGTTTTTGGTAGGTACTTACAGTGCAGTACTGCTTAACATAACAAGTAAAAGTATTTTGTAGTTCAATACATTTAGAAAATTTGTTTTCATTCTCCAGTTTTTTTGTAGGTTACAGCAGTTTTTGATTGAATTGCCGACCACCATCTGCACAAAACTTTAACATTTTGGACAAATCTCTTTATTTACAGTGTGGACTGTAAAATAAAGTATTCACTTGTAGGTAAACAATAAGTTTATATAATAGTTACACTGTAATTTGGGAACTAAAGAGGTTTTTTTTCTAGAGGTAGAAGTAATAATAAGTAATAGTGACTTAGTCTGTTTTATTAACTGCACATGTGCCTGTGATTTTATTTTAAAAAATTAATTAACAAATGACTAAATAAGTACATTTTAAACTGATTACTAAGGAGTGTTCTAACTACCTACACAACTGGATGGAACCGACCAATTCCTCTCTGCAATTGGAGGATCAGGATCTTTCGGTTTGGTTTTGAATTGCTTCAGTGTGAAACAAAGGCTGCAAATAAGCACAGCATGGATTTATTTTTCATGCTCTTCTCCCACAAATAAATGTATGACTGTACTCTCTGCAGAAACATCCTCATGGTTTCTGTGCAGACACACACAGTTTAGACCCGTGGTTAGATCAAAATTGTTGATATGCTCGCTGCAGGTAGCACTCAGCCAGGGAAGCAAAGTGGTTTGAGACGTAAACATACAATTGTCTACAGGCATTCTGACAAACATACTAGTTGTTTTGCTTCTAATTACACCTTTGTAGTGTCTATTGAACAAGTACTCAGTATGGATTGCATCGCAATGAGTTTTCCCTCAGCACTGTCTTCTGATGAACCAAAACAGAGCAGTGAAAATAAGCTCCACTTGTCTTTAATATTGCCATTCAGATTTCTCTCAAAAGCTCCTTCCCCACAGATTTATCTAACTGAATAGGCAAAAGCAACCTTGGCCTGCAGTTGGCTCCAATTAACCTGAGTTTAGCTTGGCCTTCAAGATGATTGGCTTTTATATCGAAGCCTCTTCCACTTAAAGCCTGGTCTGGCACCACACTGTCTCATTTGTCTACCCTGCACAGGAGAAATATTTAAATGAACCTATTAAAACAGGCCCTGGGCTGTTGAGAAAGGTATAGACTCAGTATTTGGGGAAAAAAATACAGGAAGTGGGCGGCACATGCTCAAAGAAACAGATGTTGATGAAGTGGATTAGGAGTGTGACGACAAACTTGGGTCACAAGAATAAGATGATAATTTATTTTAACAGTATCTGGAATAAATAATGAATGATCCAATATATCAGTGGGGGGTCTGGTGGTCCTCCCCCAGAAAACTTTGAGCATTAAACAATTAATTTCTGCACCAATTTAAGGTTGAAATGACTTTATTTATATTAAGGGAAACAAAATCAAAACAACAATCAAAACAAAAACAAAAAGGAAACCTATTGTAATGCTTTTCCAGAGCTATATTGTAGTTCTGTGACTCCTGTATGGCAGCTTTGCATGATTCAAAAAAGTTTTTTTTTTTTTTCTTATACTAATTCTTCATGTAAGTCTTCATTTCAGCCTCTGGCATACTGAGCATTGCCATGCCATTAGTTTGGGAGCACATGACCATATGTGGAACACCGGCTCCGTATGGCTCGGTATTATGTAGAACGGAGCCATTGGTAGAAAAAGCAGTTCAAAACAGAGTGTTCAGAAAAGGAGGAAACTTGAGGTTTTTGCTTACAGGGATTTCTTATAAATGCTTTGACCTCATTATTTGAAGCGTTGACCATGTTTAACATGAACTTCCAACATTATCACATTGTAGATAGTCATAAAACGGTTTCAAAAAGTGATGGAGATGTTCTGATTGTATCAAGTGTATCTGTCAATATTTTTAAATGTCCCAGCCCATCCAGGCTGTGATTGGTCAGTTCACAAAAAGTGACATTGACAAGCTACTTTTTGCACACGGCTGCTTAAAAGGCACCCAAGCTTCTCTTCTCCCTCGCCTCTCACCACTGACAGAGATTAGCGGGCCGGCTAGGGAACAGGTGAGCGTCACATAGCACCCAGAGAACCTGATATGGAGATGGCAGCTTGTGAGAAGTGCCAGTATGCAAGAAAAAGTCTCGGTATGCCAAAGGGTAAAATGCAGAGGGGCCGGTACTGCGTAGCGGTGCGTACCAGCCCACTTCAAGCACTGAACATGCAACATAACTAGGCAGCTCTGCTGAAGTGGATTCAACACAGACTACATCTGCACTACAGCATGCGTTCATGCTAACACTGACAAGCAATCTTTTGCTATGCTCTGTATCATTCCTATCCTACAAGGTTGAGAGCAGTACTGTTCAGCTGATTACATGCACAGAAAAGTATAGGATGCTACTGTAGGCACCACTCTCCAGCAGCCTGGCGCCTGCTTAGCAGGACTTACCAGTCCTGACATGTAATCAGGTAGTGTGTACACCTCAGTGGGCCCCAGTGGTATCAAAAGCTGGGCTCTGAGCGCCTCAGCACAGCAGGACCAGCGGACATGTTCACGCCTCCAGATGAGATGCCACACTTTGTACATGTCACCTCTTCCACCTTGAAACCTTAACACGTAAACACAGATACATGTGTGTACATGCACATTTACACTCACCAATTGATCCATGTGCGTTGGAGTGATTCCAGGTGATAGCAGTGAGGCAGCAGAAGCTGTTGTTGTTGGCCTGTAGAGGTCACACTGAAAAGACATCCACAGAAGCTGCTACTCAGTTAAGTGCTGACTCCACTACCTTCAATGCCGTTTGTGCCAAGAGCATATTCCTGATTAACTGTCATAAAAGACTTTCATGCATATCTGCATGTTTTTTATAGCTGATGTGTCTTTCAGCGATGGCAAAGCTACAATAACATCATCATCGTCATGTTGTGCGAGCGGCTCACGCTGATGCAGTCACACGTGTCAGACACTTTTCGTTAGTCCATCATTGTGCAATCTTAGTCAACCCTTAACAGCCTCTGGATCAACCCTCCATCTCTCACAGGCTGTAAGTCAGCGAGCAGCATTGAATCACTGTGCTGAATATGTAAATGGATGCCATTAAAGCTCTCTTTCTTTAATTAGTCTTTAGATTTCATGACTGAGTGCTTCCAATTATGGATCAATGTCTCATTTCTGCACACGGACCTCTGGGTGTATGGAGGCAGTTTTTCCGTTACAAAATGCTTCTCCTCTGCCTAGACGGCAGTTCACATCACACTCCCTAACTGCTGATCAATGAGAAATTCTGCTGCTCTAAGCCTACTGATATGTGTATTGTGTGCACTGGTAAGGATTTTTAAATATATAAATATGATCAGATTTCAACAAATATGCAGTTTGACTTATTGAATGGTGTGTCTGGATTTGTACTGTTGATCTGTATATAGTGGATGCAGTATTTTAGGGAATATAGGGCGGAGATGTGTGTAATTGCCCTGGTAGCAATTTAGCACTGAGCTCATTAAGTGGTGCATAAGAGGTGGCTAAATTCTGCTTAATACCTAAATGCACTCCTGACTGGGAGTTGAGTGTATACTGGGAAGAGGTGCTGATATAGTGCTTTGAGACTGTAAAATGCTACTCATGTGTTTCAAAAATGGCCATTAGGGTTGGTTTTAGTTCCTATAGCACATGATAGCTGCTCTGGGGTTTTATGAATGCAAAATGTTAACTAAGCCTACGGTGAATTGGCTTGTGACTGTCACAGTGTCCACATGCAGTATTAATGCATATGTAGACTTATACTTATGTATTTCAAAGGCATTTACAGATGAGTAAAGCTTGCAAATTTCTGTTTTTTAACTTTCTCATGCAGATTGATTACACGTCTTTAGAGTAACTTCAAAATCTGGAACATGCAAGGTTAAATGAATTTTCTCCCAATATACAGACTGTAAAATAGGCTGTTAGTTTTCATTCGTCTATTTACGTTTGTGTCCAAAAATATTAGATTACAATTTAGATTAAAGATTAATCCAACAAGTATTTAAAGAATCTGCGATATAATCGCTGTGTTTTCACAGTAAACGAGCAGTCAAATCCTCGTTACATCATTCAAAATGAATGCAAATTGACCATTTGTGATTACTGAGCAGCCTTTGGACAGGATGCTAATGTACCGGACTTTAAGTGTTTGATAGCTCGAACATAGAATCATAGAGTGATTTGCATAATCAATTATAAATTTGCAGGGAAATATTTGAATTTTTAGAAAGAGGATTGATTTGAAACTCTCAACACATTTGGAATCCAATCTTTATAGCAGGTGCCCATGGAAAGCAATGTACACTAGAAAAACATTAAAACAATAAAA
This sequence comes from Lepomis macrochirus, assembly GCA_024633595.2. Lineage (NCBI taxonomy): Eukaryota > Metazoa > Chordata > Actinopteri > Centrarchiformes > Centrarchidae > Lepomis > Lepomis macrochirus. The sequence continues at coordinate 29,939,762 of JALXJV020000005.1, forward strand.
ACAATAAAAAACATTTTTAATATGAAAGTGTAGCCAGAGTGTGGGTGTCATGTTCTTTTATTGAGTTTCTCATTTAAAATGGATCTCTTAAGGTCTCCTACGAAGACAGGAGTTGAGCAGGAGCTGGCTCTCTATAACTGCCTCTCACCTCTCTGATCTGTGGGACACTGCATTAAGACAGAGGTGCAAGGTAATTATGCCCACACAGCCTCCGCATCAATTCCTCACCAAACGCTGTAATTATCACAAACAAAGCAGCTCTGTTTACACATATGTTTATGTGAACCAGCAGGAGTGTGGCTTGTTTATTTAAGTGCCTTCATGCGAACATACTGTATGCTTGTGAAAGTGTGAATGTGAATATCTGGTGTACATGCATTAGTTAACATGTGCGTTGTATGTTTGCCCACTAGTATCATTATTTATCAGATTTTAAAAGGTCTCTGCTGCAGTTACTGTATGTGAGGTTAAATACTCCACATTTAGATGTGTGCACAACTTTTTCATAAGATGCTGGCACAGATCTCGCTCTGCGGATACAGCAAATTCAACATCTGGCTCTGCTGTCCTTATTTAACACTGACCTGTTTGTAAAACATGCTGTAATGTTGAGCTGCTTCCTTTCCCTGACTCTTTCACCCTTTTTTGTGTCTCTCAGAGTTGGATCTTAACCTTGCACAGTGTACAAGCAGAAGGGGGGAGGGGCTTAAGCCTAGGTTGCAATAGAGTATCATTGATCTAATATTCTGGGCCACTTTGGTCAATGACCCTTGTGTGTTCTCCAGGTTCTGTTGCCATGCCAACACTGCCAGAGCTGAAAGGACCCAGGTCTTGCAGGTCTTTAAGGACTTTTCTGTGGAGCACAGGCACTACCAGTGTCACAGCACCTGCAGGTGCAAGGGCCCAGACAGTCACATGATGTCACCCGCAGATTAACCAGGGGGAGCCTATACGGATCAGTTTATCTGCACAAACATTTGCATCAGCACCCCAGGGCTCAGTGTCTGCTGCCCCCTAGTGTGCGTGTGGATGAGTTATCAGCAGCTTTGCTGACCGTTCCCAGTGGTTAATGTTTGTTATCCAGCCTTGAGGTGAGTGCTTTGATTTGGGAAAAATTGAGTGTAACTGTCAGGACAAGTAGCAATTCATTATATTGCAATTTGCCATTTGGAAAGCTTTGCTATGAATGAGACAGATATAGAGTGCAACTGAGTGGGAATTGATGTCTGATGCATAAAGGTCTGAGGTCACCGGTGATGATAACTACCGTCATTAGGGATCCATTACACCATGGAGCTTACTTCAGCTGATGGACTCTAATGATGTTGCACTGCAGAAAAGCATTTAGTTTTGATTAGACAGTTGTTGGCATGGTGCATTTCATTAACTCCAAGATGAGGTTTTGTTGTCTGGGAATTGATATGCCACGGTTTGAGCCTGGGCTAACAGAATTTTTGCCCTGTTTCCCTCAAGTCAAAGCAAGTTAAGAAACAAATGTAATAACGGAAAATTCCCCTCCTGACACTTTTCTACCTTTTTACATCCAACGTCCTTCGCCTCTTTATCCCCCCCAGACAAATTGACCTTTAACTAGGCTGACTGTCTGGAAATACAGTGTCTCTACTTTCTTGCCAGAGCAGATTATTGCACTGATAAAATGTATGTGTAAAATATTGTTTTTTCTGTCTCTGTGTAGAGGTGACCAACCTGCCAACTGAACATGTTTATTAAAGTGGCAGTATTGAGTGATACAAAGTAAAGCAATGACAAAAACTCTTCTTTGGCCAATTCAAGACCACATATGGCAGTGTTGTATTAAGAAACACTGAATTATCCTCTTTTCCATGTACATTTAATCATGTGTGTGACTTTGCATGACTTATGGAGGGAGCGAGAACAGCTCAGGAGAGAGAGAAAGAGCAGTGAGTGAGCGCGTGTGGGAGTTGAATATATTAGCTGATGAATGCTGCAGAACACTGTTAAGCTAATCGGAAATTTGATCCCCTTATTGGGTTTGATGCACACAAGCCAGAAGCCCTTGGTTTGCGTCCATGGTTCATTATAATCGTATAATTAATAGCACTCAGCCCTTTTCTCTGTGTGCACGTTAGAAAGGGGTAAAGAATAAGTGATTGCATTAAAGAGAATCTGATGCTTATTAAAAGTGGGTTTTAATTCAGGCACTGTAGGTTATTTGAAATGTAACAGCCCAATCTGTTTTATGGGCTACTGGAGAACAAGATAAATGGAAATTACATTTCTAGAATATATTTCCTGCCTTTTGGGAAGAACAAAGCAGGATGGTGTAGAACACCTTTTTGAAAGGTGTAAGTAAGTGTCTGACTGTATTAAAGCATTATTTTTATCTTTTTGTTAGGAACTTGTTGGATAGCTGACGGTAGAGAGATTACAGGAATTAGTGGAGAGAGAAGGAGAAACGGGATGCAACAAAGGTCCCAAACTGGGAGCACTGGGGTTCATCCCTTGCCCATCAGGGTGCCCTATAGAACACTTTTATTACTTTATAATATTAACTTTTATTGCTTAATAATAATCCCCAAAACCTTGTGTAAAACAAACACATTGGATTTTACTGGGGTCATGATCACAGGTGGTATTATTAAAACACAGTATAAATACAACTCAAAGCACTCTTAATACTTCATTAAAAAATTAAGTATCATTAGCAAAATATACTGGCAAATCCATGTGAGTGTTATATCCTTATATATTACATTGTTATTACTGATTCATATTTATGATTCATTATGTGACATTTTGTTACTGGTCAAGGAAGTAAATACATCTACTTCATGTACTGTTTGGTACCATGGAGTGAACTGTTGGCGGTCGTGTTGTGTTGTGGGTAATGTGGGCAACAGGTTCTGACAAGGAAGAAGAATGAGCTGAATAAAACAGATGATATTTCTGTTTCTGCTGTGTCAATTTAGAGTTTTTAAGCTGCCTGTCATGAGTCTGAGAATGTTATAAGATTGCAATACTAAATTGGTGCAGATCTCTTTTAACAGTTTCATTAGTGTGAAAAGAAGTTGGTTGTAATGGTGTATTTCTCAAGGTTAACTTCTGGAGTAAGATTTCAGAAAGTGTATGTCACCCTACTGCAACGTTTTCCTCTGTTTTGTGTTCCTGTTCAACATCACTGCATGTCAGTGAGGAATGTACTCAATGTTATTTTTTGTGCCAAAACAGAAATGTGTTTAAGGATTTATGCTTCCTCTAGTCAATTTTAAAAGACGTTACCAGGATGTTTTCTCATCACACTCCCCAACATAACCTTTTAAAACAGAATTTAGTTAGTATTTCCCTCCTTATTTTATTTTTTTGCTCTATTTTTGTTCAGCCTCTTTAGAGGTGTGCAAATGAATGTCAGTTGATGCACCATAAATCAAAGGTATTGGTTTAATATTTTCGAAGAAATGATGGCAACTAGAGAGATGCTCTGGCTCGCTTGATTGTATCGCCAGTCTTTCACTGTAGTCTTCATGTAGGAAACACTTTGACATGTTTGAAATCCTGCACGCACATGGATCCATATATACACACACACACACACACACACACTCGTATGCATATACGCCAATATGCCCAACACAAACCCATACATTCAGAGGCAGCTGGGTATTAAAGTTTAATCAAATGTAAAATTGCCGTCATTTTGAATGTCATATTGACAAGTTAATGTTGGGCGCTGGTGGCTGTGGGCTCCCGTCAGCAGGCACTTTGTACAGAAGGATCTTTATAGCTTACATCCTGGCGAGGATGGAAAGAGCACTCAGACTGCAGGAACATATTGTTGCTGTCAGGTAAAAAGGGGGGGAAAGGTGCTTCAGATTTTCTTTCTTTTTTCTTCTCTTACTTTGTGTCTAACCTAAAGTGAAATTTTAAATTGACACTTTTTTAACCAAGGCACACTTGAAAGAAAACTTGTAATGCTGTGGATGCGATTCTTTTTGAAAAAACTGACTTACTGTAAGGGTGTGCAGTTTTGTCACTTTTACACTTTTTTACCCTCTGATGAGCAAGAGCAGAACACAATAAACATGTACTTTTCACTCTCTTCTGCCACCTCTGTATTCTTATACAATTTGTTTCTCTTCCACCCTACGCTAAGTCTCTTATGGCCACCAGGTACAATATATCTCTGCATGGCCATGAACCTCCAAAGCCAACGAGGCAGCTACACCTCGATGACATTTATCACTATTATTTTCATTCCTGTCTTCCCTTTATCTGACAGTGTTTCAGGAGGAGTTTACACCTTTATTCTTCTCCTGTCACTCTCTCTCTCTTTCTATTCTGGACTAGGCTGAATTGGAAAGGTCCGCTGGGTATTGGCGTCTGAGGGTGCTTTTCCTCCTACGCTCCCTCCCAACTCTGTAACCTCCACTTCCCACCCTTTGACTTTTTTCCTTCTTGTTCCCGCATCTCCCTTCTGCACTTTCATTCTTGGAACATTGTTGGAGTATGATGATACTAATGGACTTACCATACCCGGCTTTGTACTCAAGTTTCCTCTGCCTAACTTGCAGAAGTTAAATATTTGTTCTCTCAGCTCTCTACCTCCACCCTCAAACTCCTCCCGTGAAATTTACCCTAATAATAAATATTATAATTAAAATAAGTGTCCATGGAAACTCCGGTCCATAAGCAGTCTTTATTCTCTTTGCTTTTCAAACCAATGCACTTCAGTTTACATTGCTGGCTGCGCTGACATTTGGGCTTTTGAATGACTTGAGGCTCTGAGTGATTTGCTGTGATTGCAGAGCAGCTAATCAGAGGGCCGTGAATATGTGACTTTGGTTTCGGGTCAGGGCTCTCTCAGCAGAGAGATTGTGCTTCATGCTGTGACCATTTGGGTCCTTCCTCAAAAATCAGGCCTAAAAAAACGCTCTGTCCTCTGAGGTGGATGCTCGTTGGAAGTGGCCCAGGATCATTCTATGAGACTGACTTCACAAGCTATTCATCTGATGGCCTAAACTGTTCTGTATCAGATATCTTCTGAATAAATTAAGTCTCATTAAGATTACATCCTGCTATTCATATACTATTATTTGTTGTCACATTGTCATGTGACCTATCATATCTATGGGGGAGGCTGTGGCTCAGATGGGAGAGCAGGTCAGAGGGTCAGTGGTTCGATCGCTGATCAAGTCTCCTTGGGCAAGATACTGAGCCCCATATTGCTCCCAATGGCTGTGCCATCAGTGGGTGAGCGTGTGTGAATGGGATATGCTCCTTTATGATGAGCAGTTGGCATCTTGCATGGCTGCCTCTGCTATCATTATATAGATGTGTGTGTGAATGGGGTAAATGTGAAATGTAATGTAAAGCGCTTTTAGTGGTCGCAAGACTCAAAAGGCACCATACAAGTGCAATCCATTTACCATCTAACTATTTATGTGTCTCTTTTCATCGTTCCCCACATCAGTCCTTTCCATTTACCTTAATAGTATATTTCATTTGACCAATTTAATAGACAAACCATCAGTGGGTTGGGAAGCTGCCACTGAAGTCTGGTCTTTAGTATTTTTTGAAGAGATGTGGGAATCTTAATCAACATGAGGAGGGTTCCTCTATTTCAATCCAGATTCTTACATTTGATGGATTTTGGCTAAAAACATAAATCAAAATAAAGGGATTTCATATTTCGTCATTAGTATTATATTCCTGGCATTGTGGAGAATTCTCTGCAATATAAGAAAAAATTATATTTTAACAGTTTAACAGAATATATATTATATATACTGAACAAAATTATAATCGCAACACTTTTGCTTTTGCCCCCATTCATCATGAGCTGAACTCAAAGATCTAAGACTTTCTCTATGTACACAAAAGGCCTGTTTCTCTCAAATATTGTTCACAACTCCATCAAAATCTGTGTTAGTGAGCACTTCTCCTTTGCCGAGATAATCCGACCAACTCACAGGTGTGGCATATCAAGATGCTGATCAGACTGCATGGGTAGGGCACAGGTGTGCTGGCCACAATAAAAGGCCACTCGAAAATGTGCAGTTCCATCACACAGCACAATGCCACACATGTTGCAAGTTTTGATGGAGCGTGCAATTGATATGTATATAAATATTAATATTGGTATGCTGACTGGAGGAATGTGGACATTCCTCCAGTCAGCATACCAATATTAATATTTATATAAATATGCTAATTAATACTTATAAAATAATTTCTGTATATCTAAATTTGATGCTGCTGACCTGGTAACAGTGTAGTGGCAGCATTTGTTGTGAAAATAATAACAGGCAGTTTGAAAGTTTTGAAAAAAACATTCACATGTGACACCTCACTTTGGTAAGATCAAACTCATAACCCATTCATTAATAACAATGCTGCATGAGGATACAGAAACTCAATGTGTTATTTGGGCTGTAGACCTCTACAAAATCGTGTAGCGCCAAAATGGATCGACAGAAAATAATTGTGCCACTATTTGGATAATCATTTAGGTCATTTTTGAACGCAGCATTCCAACCGTTTTCCGGGTTCCAGCTTCTCAAATCTTTTATTTTTTGTTTTATATCATTGTAAAATGAATATCTTTGGGATTTGAACTGTTGAATGGACAAAACAAGATCTTTGAGAACCTCTGTTTGGACTACAGGAAACCGTGACTGAATTTACTTTTCTTTTTTCTGTTGAAGAAAATAATAAGCAGATTAAAGGATAATGAAAATAAATGCTAGTTATAGCTCTATATAAAGCTTTTTAAATTGTGTCATGATTGTTGAAGTATTTGTTTGCAGTCTCTTAAAGAGAGTAGCTTACTCTTTGCTGCACCACTACTTTTTGGTGTATTTTTTGATTTCTCATAGCTTGTTGACTCAGTTGCAAATACATTTTAATTTACAAACTGATGTGTTACATTGTGCATCTGGCAACTGTAGCTTTTGCATGTAGTAGAATGTTTTGTAGAAATGCAAACACATGTAATGAGCATCATATATTACAGTCAAGACAGTTTGATGCATATGGATGTTTATATTAGATTCTGAGAACTTCATCTTGCATGAATGATTAGGTCCACAGTGTTTGTCCGTGTGCGTGCGTGTGCAGAGACAGTTTCATGCACGGATACTCCAGTGTGCAGTACATACTGTGCATGCATAGCCATTTGTGTGAGGCTGCGTGTGTGTATGTGGGTCCTGGCTTCATTGTGCTGACTGGTTTATTGCTGTTCCAGGTGACGGAGCATGAGAACAGCAGAGTTTCAGGGTGCTGTTTTCAAGCACCACTGAAGCCACAAATTTGATTATTTTTTTTCCTCCACAAGTAGTTTAGAGTTTGCATGAGACCCCACTCACACACACACACACACACACACACACGCTGCCTCACGCTGCATCACGCTGCCGTGGACCGAATCTGTGGTTCCCCCAGCCTGCATTATGCATCTTCATCTGCCATTCTGTTTCCATTCAACATCTCTTGTTACAGTGAATCAGCAGCGTGAATCAGCAACGTGCTGCTCTGCTGAGGTTTGTTAAGGCCCTTTGTTGTGTGTACTCATCTACATCTTACTCTATGTACCTTATACATAAAACATACAAAAATGGCCTTCAAATATTTTTCCACACTTATGACCACCATTATTTTGTTGTTCCAATGCTACAATAAAACCAAGGGTTGTCTAGGAAAACTTGATCAACATGTTGAAACATGAAGAAATTGGACCTGAAAATGCCACTCCATTTATCCCACAAAGGCTCTCTGTCTATTTCTCTCTTATTCTAATCTGCATTGGGTGAGGCAGCAGATACAGGGATCCTATCACATCAGGGGGAGATTAAACAAAGAGTGTCACAATGACACAGTGAGTTTGATAATAGGACAATAGAAGTCTTTTCAATTATAGCTCTTTCTCTAGAGAAATCTGCTTAAAAGGAAATTTCACCAATAACTTTGCCTGTTTGTTTATTCTTTTTGACATTTAAATCTATCTTTCTTTAACCTTCTAGCAGCCTAAATTCAATAGCTATCCAACATGCTCCATCTAGATAAGATGGAGCTGAATCACCTCAAAAAAAAGCTTTTTAGACTGTGTAATTAGTGAAGACAGAAGCTGAACAATAGAAGTTTGGATTTGTTGAGAACACATTTGAAAGGACATGGGGAAGATGTTGAGAAGTTTAACGATTTGTGTAAACCTAAAAGCTAATGACTGTTGTGCTTGATTCGATGGACAGAAAGTTGATCAACAATTACACTTAATTGCTTGAGGCATTTTTCAAGACGAAATGACAAACAAACTCTATTCTATCTTCTCAATTATCAGGGGGTTTGCTGTTTTCTTTGTCATATATCATACAGTAGTAAACCGAATAGCTGAAGCTTTTGGATTGCCAATACTTTGGGCTTTTTGTAATTTTTGACATTGTCATTCTTCAGTATTTCTTTACATTTTACATATCAAACATTAAAGCAATAGCTGAACATTCTGGGAAATAAGTGTATTTGCTTTCTTGCAAAGAGTTAGATAAGATGATAGTACTCTCGTGTCTGTTGGGTAAATATAAGGCTGCCGACAGCATATGGTTACCTTAGCTCAACATAAGGACTGGAAACAGGGGGAGACAGCTCCACTGGCTTGGTCCAAAGGTAACAATCCACATACCAGTGCCTCTAAAGCTCACTGATTAACATATTATTTCTTGTTGGTTTTATCTGTACAAAAACTGAAACCAAGCCAGCTGTTTCCCGGTCTCCAGTCATTGTATCAAACTGTACCAACATCTCTTATATTTACTGGAAAGATATGCGAGTAGTACCAATCTTCTCACCTAACTCTCTGCAATAAAGCAAATACATGTATTTCCCAAAACTATTGTTTTAAAGCTTTTACTTAATGGCTACACCAAGGCTATACCAAGGTAAGCTAACCAGCTTCTGGCTGTAGTGTTCTATTTACCAAGACAAGAGTTGTATCAGTCTTCTCATCTAACACTTGGCAAGAAAGTGAAGAACTCTATTCCCCCACAGCACAATCTGATATATTTCAAAGATTGTGAGTGTAGCCAACAAACTAACAAAGAAAGTTATCAGTGAGAATATTGACTGAATATTCACACACAGATTTGTATACTGCATTGTGTGAATTTCTTGGGAAAGTGCAACATTCAAACAGGGTTTATGGTAATGTTAAAACTATTGTGTTAACGATAGCAGTGGTGTGAAATGCTTCTGTCATTGGCCACCTCTGTTACTTATTTCAGCGATTGGCATCATGTTGTCATTTTGATGTATGAAAATGTTATTTATAGCGTCTACATTATGGTGCTAAGCTATTCACTTATGTTTCATTGTGTGTCACTGTTTGTCCTACAGATCTGCCGGTGTCATTGTGATTAATGGGCATCCCGAATGTGCCTAAACAGCATCCTCTCAGCCACCTCCCTGCTATTCTCTGTGAGTCAGTTGTCAGCCGTCTCAGGCAGCACCTTGTCAAGTCTGATTTCCTCTCCAGTCCTGTCCCTAAAGCCAGAAGGCCAGCTGCTTCCAACTTTAGGGCCTGTTATCTACAGAGCCCCTCTCTATTGCCTTTGGCTGCCCTCCGGTCGTCTGTCTGGCCTCAGATTTAGTCAAACCGCAGCTAGTTTACAGATAATTATCAGGCTGAGGCCAGCTGTGTGGCACGCATCCACAGGCCCTTTGTTGCTAATTGAATTAGACCCCATGCTGGAAGTGACAGAGAAATGAACAGTTTCCCCCAGCGAGCCATGTGATTAGTAGACTGGGAGAGGGGAGGTCGGCAAAGGATGGCATGCTGGTCTATGGTTGAAGTCTGCGACTTAATGTCTAAGTCACATTCACCCTGACACCTATGTTTCTGTCAGGTTTCATTTTAAGTCTTGTGTCAGACTGCTGCCAGGCTTTCTATGTGAGGTGAAGAGCCCAAAATGTCTGTTTATTGTTCCTTCTTTTTGCGATCCTTAGAACTTATTGGCTGGCTAGATATACGACTAGCAGCAGCTTTGGTTTTTAAGAGTCATCATAAAAAGTGCTATAAATAGGCCATTTTCACAATGAACATTTATTACATATTTATTATAGTCACAGCTTTGTGCAAGCGGCACTTTGACGACACACACCTACACTCATTCTCCACACACTGCCATAGTTTCCATTCATTTTCTCGCAAGAATGTCATCAATGGAAGTCAAAGAGTGGCCTGGGTCTAAATGTAAGCCTCTGCACATCTTCACTCTTGTCATTGATCTCAACTTTGCACCACACCAGAATTCAATTTCTTCCCTTCTTCCAGGTTTTTATATCTCTGTCTTCTTTTCCGATCTTTTGAAGGAGGTTATTTCTGTCACAAAAACACAAAATTAACAGCATGTCTGCAGATAAAAATGAAGCAGGGCTATTTGTACTCTGCACTGCACATTCTTATAACCTCAATATTCTGTTTCCATTTTTATTGTAGGAAGAAATATAAAAAAAAATCATAAAATTCATAAACTGGATCATGCAAGAAGGGAAGTAACTGACATCTCTGAAGGGGAAAAGGCTAAGAACAGTCAACGTTTCTGTCTTTTCTTGAGGCCCTTTAACTTTGTGAAGGAGGTTAGTTACTGTACTTGGTGGTGTATGAACAGTATAACAATTATTTCTGCTGCACAGTCACTTTCATTCTGTTGCCTGTCTGTCTCATTGCCAGCCTAAAGTGTGTGATGTTTGCCAGAGCAACCTTTCTACAGCAGAAGGCAGTCTCTGCTGTAAAAAGTAGGCCATTCGGGCTGATGTCTGACACAGGTCCTGCGTGACGCTCAGTTACTGTGGAACACTCAAAGGTTTATTTCTGGACATTCAGTGCATCATGTGTTAACTTTGTTTGCCTTATAAGCCTCGTGGCTTTACTGGTCTGCGAGCAGAGATTAGTATCTGTCTTTTTTCCGCTGCATTTTGGGACAGTTATGTAAGTTCACAGTGTCGTACTACACCTTCAGCGGCTCTGTACTGTTGGATTGGAACACTGTTACGAAATGTGACACAAGTTATTTGGTTGTCATCTTAATTATTTATACACACCTCTGTTGGATAAGAAAATTAGGTTGTGCTCTGCTGCGCAACAAATATTTCATTCTCTCAGAACAAAACTGAATAATTTGAGAATGATGTGGAAATAGTGTCAGACCTATGTGAATAAAACAGCGGATAAAACATTTTCCATTATTTATCGTTTTACTGTTTTAAGTCCCCTATTCATTATTTAGGATGTTATATTTGTTCAGTTGTCTTTCCAAGATGTACCACATACAGTATGTCGTATCTCCCTTTATGGCAACTTTTGTTTGCTTTTTATTGAACTTGGCATTAAAAGTTTTTCTGCCTCATGGTTCACTGCATTTTATATATGTTACATGCGCATGCGCCCTCCAAGTACCATGTGGATTTATTTATCTCTTTCTCTCTCCCCCTCACCATGCTCGAATAACAAGATGCTGTTTTGTGCCGGTGTGCCACAGAGACCATGCATGAAATTTATTGGCCCCAAGTCTCGCCATTTGACACGCAAGACGTGGCTAACAGATCTTGTGCCATTTCCCATCTTCTCTGGCTCCTGTGTAAAGCTGACCTTTCCTGCCTTCAGGCTATATTTAAACTCTGAGCACCGGAGAGTTATGGTGCCATGGGAAATTTTATTATCAACGCTCTCCATTTGTCTGACTTAATTCAGGCCTATCGTAGATCGTGCGAAAGCATGCCGTATATTTACACTCTGCAACAGCAAACAAGGGCACTGGTGACAAACCTAACCATTAACACCTTAGCAAGGGAGACTCCTGGTGAAGCATTCCTTTGAACTGCTCTGAGGAGCAGCCATGAGATTATAGTTTCTATTTACAGTGCACATCACCTGTGGAAACGTGTGAGAGGAAAGAAGAAAGGGGCAATATTATTCTTTGAAACCGAGGCTTGACCAGAGAGTCAAACACAAAGGGACTTGGCATTTTGAAGAATCTCAGTTGGCAAAATGTCATAGATTTCAACCACAGACACATTCATCAGCCTTTTCAGTTTGTCGTCATTAGAGCAGCCAGTAGGTTGAATGACCTCACCAACCCACATCCAGGCATGCACTCACACACACACACACACACACACACACACACACACACACACACACACACACACACACACACACACACACACACACACACACACACACACACAAATTCAGTCTCTCACAGCCATCTGCTTAACCATTCACTGAAACTCTCTTTTCTCTGTCCTCTGGCAGGTCTGAGATGGGAGTTCAGAGGGTGCTCCAGGTGGATCTGAAAATGGAAAGCTTTCCAGAGCCACTGGGCAGCCGCTGGATGGCCTGGCAGGTGGAGTACCCAGCTAGTCGTACCACGACACAGGAGGCTGAAACGGAGATCCCACTGGCGCAAGAAGATCTGGCGGGCATCGTGCCTCTGGCCATGGTGAGTGATGCCTCTTCCAGCTCAGTGCCACCCCCTAGTAGATGGCAGTACACTGATCACTCTGAATGTGAAATACTACGCCCTGATAATGTAGAATACTTTAGTGTTTAAACTTTACAATCTCAATCTTTGAATTGACATTTTCTTGTAATTTTTTTCCACCATGTCTGAGAATTTCTGCACTTTTAACTGTGAATGGCGACAGTCTGAAGGAGTTTAATGTGTTTATAATCTGATCAGATATTTTATAAAGATTTTTAATGAAGTAAAAAGTAAATTAAAAAATCTAAACATTTGAATAGCAAGCAGAATATTTGCTTTCACATCTTGTGGCGTAAATGTTGATATGTTCTCTGACATTGAAATACTTGATAGCAGTGCATTAATATTGGTAATTTACTACAAGACCTTAAACAATGCCACACTTTCAATGATGGAACTTAACTAAGTAAATTTTCTCAAGTATTGTACTTAAGTACAATTCTGAGGTAATTACGAGTCTTTTCATTTTCTGTTACTTTATACTCCTACTCCACTCCATTTCAGAGAGAGGTATTGTACTTTACACTTAATTACATTAATCAGCAATTGTTACTAAATACTACTTAAGATCTCACATGTAAAATATGCTCATATAAACCTGATGTATTAGTGTTACTGCTCTTATAAACAAAGTCAAATAAAATATCCAAAATAAATAAAACACTCAAAACTAATTATAAATAACTCCTACATTACTGAACAGTATATAAAATAATTAAAATGAGTTCTACCATGACCATCTACAAAACAATACACTGCATACACGCTAATGCATATCTAATAAAAATCCAGTGATGTAATATGCACACCATAACACTCTCAAAGGATCTGGATACTTTTATCCACTATAGCTGCTTTGATAGAGGAGGCAGACCTGTAATGTAAGTCTGTGCCCGCAGTGTATGTTTAGGAGTGGGGCAGGAAGAGAGCATCTGTAGCTCCCAGCAGGCCTCAGATGGGGTCTAGGCAACCGTCTGGCCTGAGGGTAAGCCTGGAGCTGTGTGTCTCCCTCTGCGAGGCACAGGTACTCTGTTGGGTCGATTAACTAAAGCTCCCCCTATAGAACTTCACACAGAGAGCCTTTCACACATGTCTGCAGCTTTGTTCGGCAACGCAGAGAACCCTGCCTCTGATTTAAATCAAGGCCATTCAGGTGAAAAAATGAGCGACATCAATAGTTTTGACTAATGAGGAATATGTACTGTAAAGGCAGGGCTGATTACTAAAAACTACAGATTGCATTCATTTCTACTTCTTCTGCAGTGCTTTTGATCTGCATGACACATACCTGACTGTTGTGTCAATGTTATTCTCTAAGTATTGCCCGTGGCTGTGTAGATGATAGATGCGTGTGGGTGGCAGTTCCTGGAGTCAAAGGAAAGTGGTGCATCCTCATTCCATTCTCAGGATAATTGAAGCTCTGTGTTTAATGCTGCAGTATTGTTCGAGTTCCTTCTCTCACATCCTTTTCATGTCACTGGTGTATCAACAGCCTGCTTGCCTTGCTCTGCAGGAATATATAGTTTGCTCCCACACCTTCCACTGACAAAATTTGCAAAGATACGAATGATTTGCTATTGCCTGCTCAATGAAAAACACATTTTAAATAAAATCTTTATTTGAGGCACTCATCAAGCAATTCTAAAACTGTCAGCTTTTCACTGTGATCGTTCTGCTCATTTTACATAGAAGACAGGCTTTTATGGCTCACTATAAATCATGTACCTTTTTTCACAGTGGCAAAAATCCATCTCAATTAACCTGATATTACAATTATTTGCTAAACTTGGCTAAATCAATTAGGGACAGGATAATTTAGGCAGGAGCCTCTCAGGAGATAAAGCTGAATAGTGTTCCATGTGTACTAAAACATGATATACTCTGTGTGTGTGTGTGCGTGCGTGTAGTGTGTATTGAGTCGGGAGTGTGTGGATACAGTGTATTGAAAAGGAACAGGTCCACTTGTCAGAGTATAACTTTGATTCTAACATTTCAAACATATCCATAATCTGACATTCATTGAAAAGAGGTTGATTGGAACAATTGCATTACATTTTATTTTGCTTTACCACAAGGCTGCACACTTTTACTGCACTTTTCTACTTCATTTCCTTCCACGTGTTTCTCCCACACAGACAACTTCCCAAGGTGCACAGCTTCTCCAACCACCCCATGGTACTTAACACACAACACAAATACTTATGCATGCAGACACAGTCAGAACTCATTAACTCTGTCTGTCTCCCTCTGTCCCCTTTTTCTATCCCCTCTCTCCCTCACTCTTATACATACACACACGCACACACACGCACACAAACACACACACACGCACACACATAGGGCTTTTGCAATCTGCATGCACCAATATGAGAGAAGCACACAAGCGAGAAAGAGGAAGGCTGAATTAGATTACTTGGGATCACTGTGGCATGAAAGGCCCACAGATAGGTTCCTCTCCCTTCCTCCTGCTACACTCCTCGCTAGTAGAGAAGAGGAAGTAAAGTATTGTAAGAACAGTGCCGTCAACCCGCCTTACACACACGCACACACACACACACACACACACACACACACACACACACACACACACACACACACACACACACACACACATACACATCACATCACCACATTGCCTCAACCAAAGGGAAAACAATCTCAGTGATTTCAATAGAAAACTGCTTTCTGTGCTCAGAACTGAAGTCACCGTAATAAAATAGTGAAGATAGCAATGTAGCAGAGACTTGATACATGAAAGGTGGGCTCACAGAATATATGACATCCAGTAACAATGAGCTTCATTGTTGGTAGGATGTAATGACTTTATCAAAGTGTTCATGAATTAACTGTTGAATTATTTTAAGGGGTTACTCCAATTGTGCAATATGGGAATGACATCAGGGAACTACGCAAAATAGCGGTCAGACCTAATAACTCCAAGATGTCTGCCCACAACAGTACAGATCCAACATCATGTTTTTACAATTTCAGCTACAGACTGTTGGCTGTAATCATCATCTAGTGTTCTCCAGATGTACAGCAAGGAGAAAAAAAGTTGTTGAGTGACCATTTTTCCACTACCCTGAGGTTCAAATTTGGAAGCCTTACATAAGGAAATCCATCTTTATATATAAGCCTGAAATACAAGTGTTGCAGGCTTTTATGTTTCAAAACTTAAACTATATGAGAAACCTGCTTTGTGATATGTCCCTCTTTCTGACTCCCAGTGGAAATTACAACCTTGGTACAAGTTTTCATAGAGATGATGTTTAAATTCTGCAGAAATTTCTAACACTGTGGTTAGGCAGTATTCAGCAGCTGATCTGTAATACGTTGATTTATCCCTTTTGGCAACCTTTAAACATTACTTACTCACCCAGTAGAAACAGAGCAGCAACACTGACAAACCCCCAGTGGTGGAAGGTCTCTTGTTTCAACCCCTAACTCCTGAGAAAAAATCTGGGTCTCTGAGAACCAAAGTAATGAGCTAAACATGGCCGAAAGCTGGCTGGGATGGGCTGCAGACTGTTGGGTTGATCCTCAGTGGGATCAACAGTATTGGCAATATTATATAACGTTAAGTGAGTGTTAATGAAAATATTACTTAATAGAGCTTTCGAAAGAAATATAATTTTCTAGCTGCCTTTGTAGTTAGCTACAGTCTTATAACAGCAAGTAGAGATGAACTAAAAGCCCTTCTTGATGTAGTCTTTTTAGAGTCATTGTTATGGTTATTGTATGTTTTGCAGTCATTATTGTGATCAGTGATGTAGACAGTAAATCAAGGTTACAGATGAAAGAAAGAAGAACAGATGGGAGGAAGGAGCAGAGGAAAGGGGGGTGTTTTTAGAGATAAGGGAGAGGGGAAACACACAGGGAAATTCTCCAATCTTTTTTAATCAAGTTGAGAGGGGAAACTTCACAGAGCATGCTGAAGGCATCTGTTGACACAACCGCTCTGTGGTTTTGCTCTAGAAGGTCCTTTCATTTGTAATTAGTGCTAATTAGTGTAATAAGCTTGACTGTATTTTGTAGTAATGGAAGAGCTGCTGTAATTGTGTTCTGACCAGAAATAATGTCATAAACTGAATCACGATCCATAACTGACCATGTCTCTAAAGGTTGTAATGTAATAAAGCTAATGAATATTAGTAATGGGAAGCTTATTTTGGGTTTGATCACATTTATGGCCTATTACTTCAATGGCTCCTCAGACCCGTTCTCATCCCTTTTATGGCGTGTTCTAAATTACTGCGTCCTTGCTGGAATTGATTATTATAAAAAGGTCTTTTTATTGCATTTTCCCAGCCAAGTGATGGGCTCTGCCACGGGTGACACCTCTGGGAAAGCAGCAACATCGTTTTTAAAGATGAGCTCTCTTTTTTTCCCGTTCCCTTTGAAGAGGGCTCCTCCTGTGTGTTGTCACAGACTCACCTGCATTGGAGGGGCTCAGAGCGCTGCTCACCACTTTGTCACCAATTTCATACCGTGAAGCAGGAGTTCTGCAAATGTAGCAATTATTTCAAAAGCAGAAAATGAAAAGAGTACTCAAAAGTTTTAGTCAGTTTAGTGCCTTAGAATTCTTTGTGTCACCTGCTTTTTTTTTTTTTTTTAGATCTTTTCCATACTCCAGACAAACATACATTAATATATTACCAATGTAGATTAATTGCCTCCCTTGTCACCCTCCGCCTCCTTGTGTTGGCATCCTCCATATCACTTAAAGTGTGAAAGAGCTGTATGCTTTTTTGGGTCATGTTCGGATGGATCTTAAAGGCAGTAATTGGATGCCTGAGCAGATTCCCCTGCACAGTAGGAGGCTGGTCCATTATCTTTTACCATCGTGAAGTAATACGCTCCTGTCCGGGCTGCCCTCATCATCATTACCCGTGCTGTGGATGCCTGGTGATGGAGAGGGAGCAGGAGGACAGGGCATACATCATATTTGGACTCATCAGTCTTCCTGTTCCAGCCGAGACACCAAACTGTGCTCCCTCACATGAGCATAGAGATGAGGAGAAATGAAAGCAGCCGTTTGTATTCACGCACCGCTCCAATGTATCATTAAACAATACATCATCACCCTGGCCTTCTCTGGCCACTTCTGCTCTCACACGATAAAGTCATCTATCAACATCTGCCAATGAATGTTTCATTTTACTCCTTTCGATTGCATTCCTCTGTTGCAATGCACATCTTCTCTGCCAGGCAAGTGAAATCTGGAGAACCATTCATCAAACACATAGTTAAACATACAGACATAAGCACTTGTATGCCAGACAATCCTGCAGAAATGCCGCATTGGTGCAGGTAATATCATGCAAGCTGTTTATCATAAGACCATGTACTGTACATCTTGCTTGAAAGTACCTGATTTCAGTCATCTAATAACCTCAGCCTCTCTGTTCCACTAGTGCTGAGTCTCTGTTGTGTGCCCCTGCTGTTTTAGTGGAATAAACATAGCATTTTTTCCCCACATGAGTCATACAGTTTACAATAAGGGGCTGATGTATGGACCCCAAGCGAGCAATCCATTAGCATCTACTACAGCTCAGAGGCTGATGATGAAGTGGTAGCTTTAATTGAGGCTGCCGCAGTATGCACATGTGGCATACTACATGTAATGCTAATTAGGACAACAGAATGTGACAAATGGTCACCTAATTCAGAACACGATCAAAGTCCTTGGCACTGTAAGGAGTAACAATTTACATGTTCCTTAACTCCATTGCCATCACAGCAAGTAAAAGGTATTAGGAAGGAATGCCACTCATTTTCACTGCGGCCACACGTACAGTGAGGAACTGAGTGGGTGGACTACTGTACCTTTTCATAACACTGCTGCAACGTGGAAGTTGCTTTCAAAAAGACAGATACAGCAAGGTTTAATGACAAATTCTTCCACTGTCACTCTGATTGACTTTACACTCTGAAATGTTTTTGTAATTGAAAGGCTTAAAGTGAGTGGGATGTGTTTGTTACCTTTGAAAACACACACACAATCTGTCTTTGAGTTTAGAGCCACTGGATGACTACATTTTGCTGCTTCAGAACCAATTTCTGCAAAGCTTTCTTATTACTGTGACATCAGAAAATGATCAGTCTCCGTTAAGAAAATTAAGCTTTCCACAATGCTTTTAAAAAGCTTCCGCAGTGAGGTCAAATGTCTTGTTATGGCGCTGTCGCTAATCTCAGAAGATGAACCACAGAAGATGACCTGCAATACATTGCATGATTCATGCATAACATATGCGTAAAGTTTTATTTTGCTATGCCTTCAGAAAATTATTTAGACCTGCACTCTTTGGACCAACTTATATTCTAGGTTATCTAATTGAATGCTGTGAACCTTCTTCTTCCCTGTCGCTGTAGCCTTCTACATTCTCCTAACCCTGTCAGGTATGGCAAAAATAATTTGTACAGCAAGGCAAAAAATGCAGGGATGAAGTTGAGGGCAGGATCCAGACAGACAGATCAATCTCAGAGTGACAGGGTCTGAACATGTCCATATCTCACATCTCTCCCCTAATAGTTAACATCCCACTTCACATTCTGGCCCAGTTCTATTCATTCTGACTCTAATCCTGGTCCACTGAGGTTTGAGAGGAATGTGTGTATTTTTTAGCAGTAATGGACTCTACAGTGGAGCTGACCTTTGTGCCAGCTGAGAGGGGTCTGTGTCCAGAGGGCAGCTAAGCCAAGCTAAGCCGAGCTAAGCTGGCAGTATGGATCGCGATCAGAGCCGGGTGAAGAAATCAGACAGAGATCAGGAGGTCATCTCCCACAGGCATGGTTGGCTGTTGGTGAAGAACTCTTCATCGATTGGCTGAGTGTGATAGATATCGGGCTGAAATTGAGCAGACTGGCGCAGGCAGGGTTGTTTCCTTGCCTTCTGGCCTCCAGGCCCTTGCTCAATGGGCAAACAACAGGGGCACCACTGAGACATCACTCTACCAGAGCGAGCATCAGTCAAGGCACCCGCCAGCTCCCTCCCCTTGAGCCCCCTGTGTCTCTCTCACTCATCTCTAGGTGAGCAGAGAGCTGGTTGTGTCCCTGGTACCTGACCTTGATTCTTCCAGAAGTGAGTCTGACTGTTGTTGAAATTCACCAGGGACACCCGTTACTCCCTCCTGACCCATTGATCTAGATGTATTACAAGTATGGTATTCATGAAAATTGCAGGGGATTTGTCCTATAAACTTAGAATATTGTACTTCCACATCCAGCCATGTTTTATTCACCAGCTTCTTTTCACAGCATGAGGTGCAATTCATGGCCACAGGGCTCCAGAGGGTTGCTCCGTCCCCCCAGCACAAGTAATTCTTAACTTTATTTTAAAAGTACAGACACTAATAAGCTCTCCGTTAATGTTCTCATGCCCTGAAGATGAATGGACACAGCAAAGAGGACTATAACTGCAGTTCAAAAACCTACACTATTTCCTGCAACACAGAAAATGTCTTCCTTGACGTTCTGTAAATAAAGTGTTGATGCTTGATGAGATTTAAGATAGACCCTTAGATAGACTCATTGTGTGAAATTAATTATTCTGTCAACAACACATGTAGTCTCAGGAATCAGGAATAGTCCAAAATGTAATTAATATGTGTGAGGGGATTTGTCCTGTCAGCAGCCTGTCATTGTGACAGTTCCCTACAGTCGAAGTTTACTCGTAAATCATGTGCACTCATAAATAATTTACAGTTGAGAGCAATTCAGTGTGACTTAAACATCAATAGAGTTCATTAACTGCCATGTGAATCTTCTTAGATAACTGACCAAGCAGCTCAGATAAAGAAGAAGGAGTTCTTGATACGCCATTGGTTGCCCTTCTTTTGAAGTCGGCGAGGGCAACAATACAACATAAATCATTCCACCACTGAGTCCACTAAGCTCAGGAGTTTTTGTTGAAGTTTACGCAGCATGTTTTCCTTCAGGTACCTGTGAGAAGTGTCCAGAAGGATTAGTGCATACCATTTTGTCTTTTGATGTTCTCTTTCTTACCATGCTGCTTTCACAGTCACGCTGGCTCTGTCAACAAAAGTCAAATTCAGGTCAGATATTCAGAAGTAAAATGATTTTTTACTTTTTCAGTCAGAGACACAGTAAGTCAAGAAATTGAACATTTACAACAAATGGTTACATGTTTACATTTAGATTTTGGCGGAAAAGGCACTACTCCTTGATGGACCTCAAAGAATCCCTCACGGGATGAGGATTCTGTGGGAGACTGAATCCCCCTTTAAAGGTAGAGTTCTACGTTTTGAGAAATATGCTTTTGTTCTTTGATACCATTTTAATGCATGTCTGGTAAATATGCGACACACACAAGCAGCAACTGAACAGAGGAACACCTGCATCTCCTCATTTGACCACGGCACGGATTTTCAGGTTGCTGTAATAATAAAAAAGTAATAAAGTACAGATAGTAGTAGAGTTACTGCCTAGCAATTTCTATAAAACTATATAAAAATGGCGGGTTTGTTCAATGATGGCATGGGCAGTAATGAGGTAGTGAATTGTGACGATTCTCTCTGACCAATCAGAATTCTGCAGTGTTTACACATAACCTTTTGGTATCGCCTGAGCTTGCTTAGAACCTCGATGGAGGTGATACCAAAAAACTTACCAGACACCAGGCACCCGATTTGCCCAATGGAAAACCAAAATAGGCAAGTAAAGGCAAGGTGAGTTGAGCTGGTACCATTGAGTGGAAAAGGAACTTTAGCTGAACTGGGCATACGGCTGGAAGCATGGAGAAACAGCTAGCCTACTTAACAATTTGGTTTTGTGGGGGGTTATTTTGCTGGCCTATTTCTTGGTGCAGTGACTTTTTTGGAAGATGTCAAGCAGCTGGAGACTTGAAAATTGGGACAGCAAATAATGTCCTTTAAAACCAAAACCTTTTTTACACTTTGTTTTCTGTATGGATAAAAAAACAAGATATAGTAACATGTTAATTTGGTAGCTTGTAGCATGTAGTACTGTTGATGGTAAACTAAGCTAATCGGCTGCTGACTGTAGCATCATATTTACTGTACAGATAGGAGAGTGTTATCAATCATTTAATTCAAATAAGCATATCTCCCAAAATTTTGAGCTATTCCTAAAATACTTATACACAAACATGTTAAATCAACAATAGAAAAAAAGATTAGCACAATAAAAGGAGATCGGGCTGGTGGAGGGACCAGTTGGTGTAAACGCATTGGTGTAATAGTGTTGAGTCATAAAGGTAGCATTTTAGACTTGCTTGAGTATGATTGGATGGTACTAGGCAGCTGGTAGCAAAGCAGTGACAAGTAGCAGCTAATGAAAGTGCAACTTCAGTATGTTCCTTAACAAATGCTCCATAACTTATTATGAAACTGTTGTAGGAAGAGCATTTTGGATCTAATAAAAAGAAATAGGTGTTTTGCTAAACGGGAATCAATACAATAAAAATAAAAAAACTATACTATAGTTGTCAGAACTGACACTTTCTGGAGTGGGCCCACTATGAAAACAGCCACTAATCTTCTCCCTACCAGCAGCAGGGAGAAGATTAATGATTAATGATAAAGATTAATGCATTGCCAGCAGTAATGATCAGATCTCTGACTGGCATGTACCTAAGACAGGGCACTGTCACCCACTGGAGATGTGTCTTTTTGTAACATGTACTGTACTGCAGCCACCTCCACCCAGTCAGCCAAGAAGAAAGGAGGAAAAGGGGAACGGGACAACAGAAGAGAAAGTGGCTCTTTCTTGGAGGAGCAAGAGGAGGAAGTGGAAGGACTAAGAGAGAGACCCTCATTAAAAGGCAGTGTGTTGGCTTCACAACCATCCCACCACTTCAATGCGCTGTCATGCAGTGATGTATCGCTCTGCATGGTGCTACCAAGGCCTTTATTCCCACTCTCCTCCATGTTTCTCGCTTCTAGCCAATTAAACGCCCACTAGAATAGAAGGGAGGAAGTGCCACATTGAGCATTGCACAATGTGAAGAGAGGAGCTGATGAAAGGACATGTCTCTTTTAGTCTGCTTAATAGCTTCAGGACACTGTCTGAGTGGCGTTTAATGTCTACAGCATATAATTCACCATCCCTCGGCTCCCATTTCAGTTTCCTTACACGTACGCATACTTTATCACCAAGGGATGAAAATGTTTATCAGAATTATGAATATTTCATTTACCGTAGGTTAGCTGACTATTGGCATACCCTATGTTCCCTGTTAATGCTTTTGCTCTTGAAATGACATGAAAGATCATAAAGAGACTCATGCCCAATGACAAGTCATCAATCATGGTGGTAAAAGCAACAGATCAGGTGTTTTGGCTTATAGGGTTTTTTACTACCCTGACTGCTTTTGGGTTTATCTGGACACCTTGTTGGCTTTAGGACAGCCACAACAGTGAGGAGACTGACATGAATAGGGGTACACAATAAGCATATACACTATTATTACCACCTTCTCTTCTTTCTGCTGCACGATGAATAATGCAGGCCCTGCAATCCCCAGCTCAACACTGTGTTTGACCTGTTTATTTGTTGCAGGATTCAGGGTGGTGGGGTCAGAATGTGGATGTGTTAGCGCTGGGTAGAAGCAGAGGCTAATCGCAACACCAGGACGGGCAGCTTCGCTACTTCTCATGCTGCCCGTGTCACTCAGGCTGACACCATAAATCTCACTTATTTTCAGATCCAGCTGAGACACAGGCAGAAATTACGGCCCAGAGCACATTACCAGCCACAGCAGCGTGCTGAATGCTAACAGAGAGATCCTTGATAAAGCAGACAGCCAGTTCTCCCACAGATTATTGAACAACAAGACTCCTATCTGCGAGACTTAGGGTCTCAGATTGGTCTATAAGTAAAGCACAAACATCACCCTCAACAGTTGAGAATCAAATGAACTACGAAGCATGCAGTGTGCTTAGAAACTTCTAAAAATATTAATAAATGCAATTGTATTACTGTCTCATATGTTCTTTGTTGAGACATTTCATTTCTTACTGGAGAGGAGAGAGTGGCAAAAAAGGGGATTACATGAGTGAAGTCAATGGGGAGGCAGAGAGAATCAAAGGACAGAAAGATGAGACAGACAGATCTTCACATAAATATGTGTTCTGATCAATGTTCATTTTCACCCCTGATTCCCATGGAGGCCATATAGATTACACAATTCTGCTTGGCTGGTTGTGCATTGTTTTCAGATAAGTGCACAGCTGTTATGTTGCGACTTCATCACCATTCAAAATCAATGCTCCCGATGATCGGCTACTTGCTTCAGGTGTTACTATACAGTTGCTTCTACTGCAACTACTTGGCTGGATTACTAACCGGCCAAAGAGGCCAATCGCCCTGGTGTCCATAACCCTCTGGGTTCCCAAAGTCTCCAGGTTCACTAGTGGAACTGCAGATGTGAACAGGGTATTTGGAAAAAAACACAACTGAGGTTGAAAGAATTTTTTGTGAAAGTCCCCTTTAGGAATTTTACTGTAGCATCTCAAACAAGACACTAATTAATCTCTGGCCATAATAAAATTTCTCATCAGGTAATGTTTCCAGCTTCACAGAACAGAAATTTCATTGCGTCTTCTTTCAGACCACTGTAAGATGACTGAGTAACACTGCTGATCTGCACCACTGATCTCCATTTTGTGTTTAATTGCGCTGTCTATGTCTGAGAGTGTGGACCACTGATGCATCACTGTGGGATCCCGCTGTGACTTATTACTGCCAGGCCCTGCTCTCTGCTGCTCTCAGCCTGCTGGGTCATCTCCAGCTGCTGTAATCTAACATTAGCCTCTGCTTTCACCAGGTCCCAACCATTTACCCCATCATGTATTATAGATGACCCTCTGGAAATGGAGGAATCCCAGCCGACACAGAATTAATTTACAGCAACCCTCGATTTTAAGGGGAATTGAATCAAAGTCAACGACACAGGGAGAGGAGGGTTTATATTACTATATAACACTGTCACAGACTATAAAATTGTAATGAAAAGCCATTTGAAGATTAAGTGTTTTTTTGTGATTCATTGGTATCTCTTGGCTCAACTAATAATCATTTCACTCCAAAGCTGAATGGTCTCAGTAATTGATGCTTACAAACGACCAGGCTCCTTTCAACCAAACTTAATCCTCCTTTTCTCTTTTTTTTTTTGAATGGCTCTGATTCACAAGCTTACAAACACAGGGGATAGTCTTTAGAAACCAAGTTAACAGGGCAGTGTACAAATCGCGTGTACTTCCCTGTTGACAGTGGGATGCACATGAATGTGGTGACAGGAAGCCAGGCACTGTAGATTGGTCCTGTCTGAGCTTGTCAGGTTTAGCAATATTACTCTAAACAAATGTGACATTTTATTCAACAGGCATCACTCAGGAGGTAGATTTCTTTCTGTTAAAAGACAGATAATAGAAGCTACCTCCATAGAATACCACTGAAAGGTCTTGAGTGCTGGCAAAGCTTCAATACAGTGCAAAATATATATATAGGGTGTCTTCAGCTTCTGTCCATTGAAATAAGGAAATCAGAGCAGAGCTTTTGTGTTATGATGAGACTTTTGTCACGCCGTACAATTAGCTAAAGTCATTTCAGTTCCCCAATAGCAAGAAGACTATGTTTGTTGTACAGTGCTAGTATTGAGAAGTACACGTTGACCTCGGTGGGAGCTATTTAATGTGCTGCCCAAGGTTCCATAGCAATCTGTGTAATTAAAGAAAAAGTCCATTGGGTTGAATAAGCAGAACAGACAATCCAATGTCCATGGCTGACTTTAGAGAGCAAAACTTACCTCAGACATATCTTGATTGGCCCCAATTATCTTCTGTGATAACATTGGTGTGTGTGTGTGAGTATGTGTAATGAAAGGTTAAGATTTATGTTCAGGGGGATGAAGCTGTGCCATTGAACTCAAGGAACCAGGGCTGTCTAGACTGCTGTGGTAACTCACTAAGGGTACCTCTAATACAGTCCAGGGGCAAATTGCAGCATTGGTGCACAGTAAAATCAGCATACCCAATTTAACACTGTCAGAGACTTTTAAAGGTGTCTATATGGGTTCACATATAGACAGCGTGTTAATTTAACTCTTTTTGTACCTTGGTACCTTAACACTAATTTAATGTGATTTTTTTTTACTCTTTTTGGAGTTAAAATTGAACACAACCAGTGTTTCTTAACAATTTTATGTAGTGTTATACATTAACCCTCTCAGAGGGACATTTAACAATTCAAGTGTCAGCCCCATAACATTTTAAAGGTCTGAATCCAGCTCTTTCATATTCCTAAAACAATATTTGAAATATAAAGTTTGCTCAATAAATGTGTTCTGGCTATGAAACCCATTTTTTCCCCTTGTTTGTGACTCACTATAGCAGCACAGTTTGATGCTGCATCAAGCAGCACATAGTGAGCTTGCACACATGACACAGTCAAAGTTTCACTTAGCTGAACTTTTGCAGTGGACCCAGTGGCTAGCACAGCACTACCTATAATGCTCATTATGGTGGCTACTAACAGTGTGGTGACATAAGTTTAAGTGATGGTGGTGGCTCACCATTGCAAAACGACCAGATGCCAGTAGAGCTGATTGTAGTTGATTGGCTAGTAGGTTCTAATTTATAAAACCATCACCATCATATCTTTAAAAAAGGCCCACTGTATTATTCTTCTGAAATGCCACTATGCTGACAACACATTGGGTCAAAATAGAGTTAAGATGTGACTTTTTGATGCATGCTTTACTACATGAAAACTATTATTATAATTGCAGTGCAAAAAACAACCATGTACAACCACTGCCAACTAAGAAAATCTTAAAGCTAACAAAAGCAACAAAACCACCTGACATTTAACAATTGAGCAGACAATCCATTTCCTGATATTGAATTAGTCACCCAAATACATGTAAACTGAGTGTAGTGATTTAAAAAGTGAGATTACGCCATCTAGACACCTGGCAGAAGAGCTGGCTATAAGTGAAAGCTAGCTAATAATATCTAGCCTTTGCTTGGATAAAATTTATTTTATGATATTTCTCTCTAGCTGTTACCATAATTGACACTAGCTATATAAATCCAATCATGCACACGCAAATTTCAGTGGGTGATTACATACATATAATTGGAAATGAAACTATTTTATTGATTTCAATATAATAGTAGACGAACAGCCAGACACTTAGCAAAAGAGAGATAGTTAATCCCTATGAACCATTGACCAAAAATGATAAATATATGTAATTTATGGGCAAAACAGCTTAAAGTACACAGTTTTTTGCATCTCTTGAAGATTATGCAGGTTCTGTGGCAATGCTTTTTTCAGTAAAAGAGAGAAGGGTAATCACAACCACCAGAGAGACTGAAAAGAGAACCTTCAAATTGCTGTGGATCCAGGACTTCATGAATAAAGCTGGATTAACCCTGGCAAGAGGAAACACTTGGAGACTCCATGTTACATTACTGATGATGTGTCTGAGCAGAGAAGCAAATGATTCATGGAAAAATGCTCATGTAATAGAGCATGAATGATTTTCCCACATTAAATATAATTCTTTCAGCATTGCATTTGTTTCACGTCAGTAATCAAGTACATTCTAAATTGTAGCCAACCGTAATGTTTTGCTAATTGCGTTCATCAATTAGCTGGCTGAAGAGCGTGGCAGTGGGCGTTTTGTATTCATCCTAATAATTACATTCAAAATAATTAGAACAACCCCTAACTAGTTATGGTAAATTTCATATTAAGCCACCCAGTTTACAAACTCAACAGTAGCTACTCAAAAATCGATGGAAACAAAATGCTGCACGTTACACCTTTAAAATTTTAAGAAATTAGTTCACACCAAGAAAAGGTCATAGTACATAGATGTGCACTGAACCTGGCTGACAACTCAATTTAAAAAAAGTCGTCTTAGCTGCTCTAATATTGTCCTGGAGAATGTGCTCACCAGCCATTAGCAGCATTTTGCTTTCACAGTAGTTTACCCAATAATCACTCATTCAGTGGTGGTCATGCAAAGCCTCTTTGGTCATTGTCAATACTACTTGTTACTTGCACTTATTCTATTTTTTCTGAGGTAGTAATTTCTGATTGTATGTTGTTGGGTGGATTAGACCTGCAAGGCCTTCGACCATTGCTGTGCTAACCTCTCCCTCTCTCCCTTTCTCTCTCTCTCTTTCTGTCTCTAGGACTCTGAGATTTTAAACACTGCCGTGCTAACTGGGAAGACTGTGGCTGTCCCAGTAAAGGTGGTGACCATTGGAATAGACGCCTCTGTCACTGATGTCTCTGAAGCAGTCAAGTGTTGTTCTACAGACGAAGATGTGGTCAAGGTCAGTAAGATGAATTGCTAAATGGGAAACAAACCTCGGTAACTGGTTTCCATGCAGTTTATATGCACATTTTCAATTTCCTTAACAAAAAAATCCCAGACTGGAAATGCCAAAAAAACAAAAAAAAGAGTTAAAAATAGAGATAAAAGGTTTTTGAACTTTGCTGAGGTGGAAAAGTTGCTGTGCACATAAATGCAAATTGTGACACGGTGCAAATACAAACAGATTTTATGCAGCTAAAAGTTAGTCACCTATTGTTGAACTCATATTGTCCATATATATTAAATGAAATTTAAATTAAATATTTAAATAATTGAAACACAAATAATGAGTTATTTAAAATGTGTGCAGTTCATTTACCGTAATAGTCTGTTGCCACACCTGTCCTGGTTATTAGAGCAACTGAACTTCATTAGTTAATATCAAATTGAACTGAAAACAGTAGAGGTGGGTATCGCTACTCTATACCTTTATGGTATGATCAAAACAGCCCAGTATTAAGTAGAATTGAAACGTCTTCAGTCAAACCAGTAGGTCTACTTCAATTGATACTTTATGTAACCAGATCACAGCAAAAAAAAAAAAACTATTTGTAGGGTTTTGCTTGCAGCCAAACATGCAAGCAACACAGAAAGAAAGAGACCATGCCTTTTTTTCCCTTGCCTGCACCTAGGATAACCAGATGTCCCGAAAAATCCGGGACAGTCCCGAATCACGGGCAGTTGTCCCGACCCATTTCTGGTTTGTCCTGAAAATTAGAACATGAGTATTGATTATAGCCTACTTAAACATTAAATACTGATTGTTGTATAGTTCTCTTGCTCCAGAAGGGGTTGCAGGTTGCAGGTCTGTACATTATGTCAACAGCGTTGTTATGGCCACGAAGTGACACTCGTCCTGCTCTTTTCACCTTTTTGTTTTCTTGTGGTTAGTGGAAGTTACAAGTCGTGAGGACAGGGAAAGTGTCGCTTCAGGCAGTCACAGTACGGTGGAGAGATCTGACACGCACGTTGCGCAGATTGCACTGATGACATATAATAAAATAAATAAAAAATAATAAAAAATAGTTAAAAGATCATGACTTACCTACATATCCACAGCTGTGTTTTTCCTAATAACATGACTTCATGAACAAAAATAGTAAATTTTAGCGTTCTGTTTTAATTTCATTCATTCTCATCTGGTCCCCCTACCTGCTCAATAAACTGTATAAAAAAGTCCTGCACCCGAGTCCATGCGTGATTTTAACAGGCATGTTCATCACTGTTGCAGGTTTATCACCACTTATCACCACAGGCTTGGCTTTCCGTTGGTTTCATCTTCTGGTATCATTTAACACTTCTGCTTGTATTTGCTGTTCACATCACTTGTCACTGATCATTCGCTGCCTTCCATCACATCAATTAAACGCTTTTGTGGCGCAGCAGCGATTAGCTGATTTTACTCACAGATGTAGTTGGCTTGTTCAGTTGAACATGCAGCCTCTCTTTTCCTCCGTTTGTGAGCCTTTAGTTCATATGTGTCAGACAAATGGCTGATTTTGTCTTCACCACTTTTTGAAAGCAACTGCTAAAAGTTTAATTAGCTTGACACAAAAATGTTAAATAACAAATAAAGATTCTATGAGAAAAGTTTACTTGCACAAGAGGAAAACATGAAATGCAATGTAAATATAGAATAAACAGATCTGCCTTGTCCTAAAAAGTAACTTACACTAAAAAACAAGCTGCTGATTACTGCACTATGTATTCGATAGTATTTTCATATTCTGAATTGTCACCTGCCACATGAATTTTGTTTACCTTCATATACTGTAAATAAAGACATTTCCACCATAAAATGGTGCAGAAAATGTCTCTAGAATGCAGGAAATTAATAGTTTAATGCTCAACCCTATTTCATCAATGAATATTTCTTCTTGTCATGTCCCGGTGGCATCCAGGGGGATGTGGGACTAACAGCTAATTAGAATTCCCGGGGTGGAAAGTCAAGCAGGTGACACAGGTTCAAGTTTTAACAGAAATTTAATATAATCAGACAGCAAAATGGAAAACGATCTCTACTGGAGATGATTAGGGGACAACTAAAACAACCCTGCAAAAATAAGGGACTTAATCGCAACATACGTTATGGGGGGCGTCTGTGAAATAACAAAAAGATACTCGTAGCCTATCAAAAAATTACCTTATATTCGGTTCCCACAACTGACTTGGTCACTAAAATATTTCACTCATCTCTCATTCAAATATATAAAAACAATTCTAGCTGTAGTCTTTTCCCCTGTAATATCCATGAGGATGAAAGAATGACGAGAGATCTGATACAATTTCTGTCAGGTTTAGACACCAAAAATCAAACAAGGAAGAAAGACAAGAGAGTTAATAGCTTTTCTTTTACTCGCGAGGAGAACGGACAGAGATGTACTCAGTTACAAACTCCAATCGCTCTGAGGCATCTCTTCCGTTTCCTCTCTTTTTACTATGTTCAAGGAGGTCCCTAGTTACATGCACATTACTATATATATGGGGGAAAGGAGATAAGCAGCAATATGAACTGTGACATCGTTAGATTAACATATGTTGCTATACAGAATGTTCCAGGAACTATGTATGTTAATTACAGTCGCTCCTCAGCGGCTTGGCTTGGTTCCTGTTTCTTCAGAGGTCTGTTGTGTGACCTCTGTCTGACACCCATCCACTGCAGGCTTCCTGTGAACACTTCTCTGTAACAAACTCAAAGACTCATATTAGCAAAATGCTTTATACTTCATTGTGCAGTATTGAATATGATGAGTGAAGAGTAAATATGAGATAACTTATATACATGATGATTCCAACAATTTCCCAACACTTTTATATGACAGTTATTTGAAACAAGAAAAGAAATAAATAAATAACCTTGCTTCTCCATGACAACAGTGAAAATAATAGGCTGTCAATCAACTACTAAAGATTCAACAGGTGGTATTTTATGTTTTTTTTAATGTATTTTAAGGTATCAAATGAAGAACTCTATTGGTATCACTATCATTTCAAAGGTACTGGTTTTGGTACTGGTATTATAAAATTTTAAACGATACCCAACCCTAATTAACAGCAAATATGTGCTTTTAATGACTAACACTATATGCAGGTATTGTGAAACTTCACAAACTGCAATTAAAGCTCATGTGAAAGATAGATGAGAGGATTTTCTATGTTTAGCACATCTATATAAATCCTCCAGAAAGGATAAACAAACACCAGCAAACAACATGAAAGTGACTGTTTGATATGCAGTGACTGCTGACAGGTTGCTCAAGTTTTCCTTTATTTTTAGAGCCCCTTTCAAACCTGGGGCACAACACAACAGAATAAAAAGACCCTTACAATGTTATAAAGTTGTGCCCTGGAATCAGTGGCTTTGCTCTCCAAAAAAACAAAGAAGTCGTTCTCCAGCAGAATCCCAATAGAAAGAGAAGAAAATCACATTGTCTGTTGCCTGCCGCCAGTGAATGAGATGTTGCTCAGTATCCTGAAACAGCACCTTGCGGTGCCAAAGGCTCATTCCAGTTGTTTTTTTGAACTTTTCAGGATCAGAAAGAATATTAGGATGTAGCAAATCAAACCCAAGTAATGCCCAATAAAGAGCAATAACTAACCACAATCAAAATGTAAAGTAGAGGAGAATATTTTGCCACATCGATCCACTTTATCATGTCTGAAGCATCAGTTTGGGATGGTTAAGTAAGGTCCAGGGGGGAAATTAAATTGCAGTCAAAGATGTATTTTTAAAACAGCTGCAGTTTTAGATCAGAGCATTCATCCTGCGTGCTCACTGCTGCTCACTCGGAGAAATTCTTTTCTAATCATAGCCTGTGATACTGTATGTAAACATGACTAATTTATCTAGTTTTAACCTGGGGAATAAGCGATAAATAAACAGAGAGTGACATTAAACCTGAATAATGGATCACAGTGCACATTAAATGATGCATCTCCTCTTGTAACCTTATAATTACCATCAATTTGTAAGCAATACCTCAGGTCACATATTTTTTCTTTAAACCTCTTTGAAGATTTTTCTTGCTTGCTCTTGCCTCTAAACTGTTTTTTTTCCAGACATACAGTATAGGCTGAATTAGGACTGCCGTCATTATTTTGCACATACATGTTGCTCTGTCTGGATTTATAGTTTTGACAGTTTAGATTTCGGGTCAATGCTGGTTCACAGCAATGACTGTGTAGGCTGTGGGTGGGTTAAAGTAGGTCAGTAGCACCATCTACAATCTTTACAGCTCCCCATGTTGCAGCTACCATAAATATAGCTGAATCAGCTGCTGCTCAGCTCAAGGACAGTAAAGTTCCAAAGGAAAAAAGGGGCATGACGCACACTGATTAATTTGCAGCCTTTAATAGTGCAAGCATACCAACGTTTCAAGTGGACAAAATGGTCAAAATGGACAAAGACAGCCCGTTCTGAATTTCAAGGCATGATAATGTCACGTAATGTACTATTTGTAACCCAAAACACGATGTTTTCCTAAACCTAAAGGTGGAAGGATATGTTGTACATTTGACTCCTAGGATTTTTAATTGGAAATTATCTCAATAGCCCCCCCCCCCACACACACAACAACACACACAAAGCACAAATAAGTTTCACTGTTTATTTTACGTTACATATTATTGAGTTTCCAGAGAAAATCTTCTGTCTTCACGTTAGCTACAAACTGTACTTACTCAAGGTCATGACATGATTAGGCTCTTATACCCACTTCTGCCATGGAGCAGGGCTATTAGAATATTTACCGACCTTCCCTTTGCATTTAAGTGAGTGGTGTAGCTTATGCAGAGGAGTCTGAGCGGCTTAATTGCTTCTGTCAAGCCAACTCTGTGTACAAGCCAGAGACAGGCTCACCCCACCTTCATGGTCCCTACTCCCATCGCTCATATCTGCCGTGGATTGTATCTGTCTGGTGAGTTGTTAATTTTCTGGGCTAGATCCAGAGACAGCCTTAATGTCCTCTGTAAGTATTCTCCCGTTAGCCGCCTAATGTGTCTGATTAATGTGGCAGTGGATCCTCCTGGACGTTTATGATACTTTGTGAATCAGAATGACGGCGAGTGTGTAATTCACAGAGACAGTCCCACCCTCAGTCTGCCACAGCACACATCCTGCTGGGAGGTGTATGAGGGGTTAAAGGGGCCACTGATTAATTAGGAGTTGTCTTTCTATGTTAAAATATTGATTTGGAGATATGTCGGCCAATAATACAGCACAGCAGAAAGTATGAGAATGTCAGTGTAACATGTTGGGATGGCTGGATGTCAGCAGCCATGTTTTCCATAATTGTTTCTGCTTAGGTTGTTTGGGAATAGATCAAAGAAATGCCAGCAGGCAGTTAATTTTCCTGTCATGGGACATAGTGTAGCAGAGCTGTATGTTAATAAATTCCACACTTATTTACACATTCTTTTTCTACAACAAATAAGGGTAAACTGACGTCACGCAGGCTTTTGTGAAAGTGGGAAGAAAAATAAGCCCATAGGATAAACAAAATTATGAGCAACATCCATCTTATTGATCATGCATTCAGATACATCACTGTTAGATATGGTCATTGAGCCTCATGTGGAGCCCTGTCAGGTGTTATCCAGCCCGCAACCTAATGCTCGTGCTGACAGGTTGCAGAGCCCCAACATGTGAGAAAAGTCGGAGACGAAGGGGCTGTCAAAGCCACTTCTGTATCAGCAGACTGAGTGCAGTGAGAGAGAAAGAGCTGAACAATGAGGGCTGATAAGGAGCAGGGACTCCTTTGACATCTTTATCAGTTCAAACACACTCTCACACTGGGAGCCCTGATGAAGCCCAATCTGCTCCATGACTGACTGTAGCCAGGGAAGTAACACTGCCCTTGTAAAAATGTCCAAAAGGTTCATTAAGCAACTCTGTCAGTCACTGTTACATTGCAGTGTTGTGGTGGCATTAGTGCACAAGCAAGTTATTAGGTGCTCTGTACTCTTTATTGGCTGTAATAACACAGAGCAAATATGCATTGTTACTGCATGCATTCACTTGAGAATGCAGGACATCATTTCCCTGATGGTTGGCTGTAGCCTTGGAGGATGCCCAGCAGCACACTTTCAGCTTCTCTCAGGGCTTTCTAAAGATTGTAAAGGCCAGAGTACAGACATAAAGTCCTCTGTTTTGTTGGTGAACTTTTTGCAAAAATAAAAATATTAAAAAAGCCAAGCAAAAATGAAAATGCAGTTTTGCCACAAAATCTATCTAAATGTCCGTGGTGTTTGTTTTGACTTTGAAATTATTATTTTTAGTGGTTCCAACTGACAGTGTCCGTTAACAGAGTTGATTGTTACAATATTTTTGTGGATGGACACCAAAAATTGTTGACTGTCTGGTGATTTGCCATCACCCTGCCATTATTTATTTACATTATGTTTGTCCAATTTGCACCAAAATATGTCTACATGGATGTAATAATGGGAATGTCCTGGAAGGTCTTTGATGACTGTTTTGATTAAGGCAACGCCATGATACTTGTGTCCAAACATGCAGTGGTCCACAGTACAGAGTGTAAAATCAATGCAGCAAACCCTAAGATCTGCTTTTATTCATACAAAACAGCCAAATTTAGTTTCCACAGAAAGTCTACTGCTGGCTTCACTCTAGAGGTGATATGAAGTGGTGCGAGCTCCCACACCGCTATAGAATCTGTCACACACAAAGTTTTCTTCCTGGTCACTGAGGATATCCTGCCGAGGCTTCATGATGAATGGCTGTTTATGGTTTTATCTTGCTGTGGAGAAATAACTTGGAAGTAGAAAAAAAGATATTTCCCCAGACCATCTAATTCCATCTGGTTCCAGCCACAGTAGTCTGCTATATGATGGGATCAATAGGATTGACAAAGTGCCCAGAAAAAACAGGGTATCTCTGTTTAAGACATGCTGATGAATTGCCTCCATGTGTGTGTGTGTGTGTGTGTGTGTGTGTGTGTGCGTGTGCTGCGTGAGTGCGTGCGCGCGTGCGTGTGTGTGTGTCTGCTAGAGATCCCTCTTGAGATCCTCTTTGGCTTTTTGTGTATTTGCGTATGTTACGTGTTTGTAGTGGTTGCATATCATGAAGCTTTTAAAGACAGAGGATTCTGGACATTAATCAAATGCTGGTACCAACAGAGGAAGAAGCATTGGGGAGGGGAGAGTGAACCAAAACAACAAGGAGTTAAGTCTATTGATAGCTTAAAAATGGCCCGCTCATTGCTTTTCTAAAGCAATTTATGAAACAGATGGCTTTAAATTTGGTCATTTTATCATAGAGACACTGTTCTCCTCTTTACTAGTTTCCATCTGGTGGTTCTTCTTTTAGCTCTTTGCAGAATTATAATAGAAGAACACACCATGACCTGTTTTCCCTCAGGTTCAAAGATGTCCTTGCTGCCCTCCTCCCTCCTTTCTTGACTGCATAGAGGTCCTTTCATCTGTTCAACGTAGTTACAGAAACACTATATTAGTTGAGACCTCAGGAGTGTAAAGCCTTATAATCAACTTGGAGTGGCCGTCCTACAGTGTACGTGTAGTCATTGAGTGCAACCGTCGGAGAAGCTTAGCTTAAATGTTGCCTATCTTAATCCTTCCCTCTCCCTCCACCCCCACGCAGGTGTCAGACAGGTGTGACTACGTTTTCGTGAATGGCAAAGAGATGAAAGGCAAGGTGAAGATGATGGTGAACTTCACCTACGGATACCTGAGTGCTCAGCTGGAGCTCAATGTGTGGATTCCTCGACTCCCCCTCCAGATTGATGTATCAGACACGGATCTGAGCCAGATCAGAGGGTGGAGGGTACCCATTATGGCCACCAATCAGAGGTACAGTACTGCATGTATCTGTCAGTTGCAGGGCATTGTTTTCTCTCGTTTAACAACTGTTTTAAATCTTAGTTTATTCAACATTTCTCTGTATTTTTCAGGATGAGATTAAACCAGAGAAATATAAATAAGCAAAACAGTTGTTTTCTTATGTTTATTTACACATTTACCCCCAAAAATAGATTGGGAGCTAGTTATTTGGCTAATTAGAACCTTGAAAAGTTTACTCCATCTATGCTTTACATTAACTTGTAATGTTTTGCAATTCATCATTCTGAAAAGCGTTCTTTTCTCACTTCCCATTTTTTGTGTTATCTGCTTTTCAAAGTGCAATTTGGGGATAATTTCCATTTAGAAGAAGGTAGAAATAAATTATATTTAGTGAAGCAGAGCTGAGGATGAATTCGAATTTAAAAGTCTCATAGCTTGGGGGGAAAAGCTGCTCTGCAGTCTAGTGGTGCAGCAGCAGAAACTTCTACATCTCTTCCCAGATGGCAGCAGGGTGAACAGGCTGTGGCTGGGGTGGGTACTGTCCTTTAATATCCTTTTTACACACTGCGTAGGAACCTCACCTCACCGATATTACTAATGTTCGGGAGATGGATACCATCTGATCCTCTGAACAGTTTGGATAACCCCATGTTTTCCCAGGAATCTAAACCTGTTCACCTGCTCCACTGAGGTAGACAGCAGTGTGTGTCTTTAACTCCTTTTTTCTCCAGTACATTGCATTTATTCATGTAGCTGACGCTTTTATCCAAAGCGACTTACAGTTGCTATACATGTTAGACTTTGCACGCTTATGGAGCAACTAAGGGTTTAGTGTCTTGCTCAGGGAAACAATAGTGGATGTGTCACAGTGAGAACTGAACCTTGGTCTCATACCAAAGACATGTGTCTTGTCCGTGACATGTGTCCACTGCCCCATCGCCACCACAACAATCAACGATCAGCTTCTTGGTTTTGCTGATGTTGAGAAGTAGGTTCTTCTCTGTGCACCACTGTTAGGGCCTAGAGCCGTGTTTTGATTTTGTGTCGGTTGCGTTTCTCTCTCCTCCTGTGCTTCTCCAAGGTGCTGCCCTTCCCCCTCTGCAGCCAGAGAGAGGGAAGGGCTGTCCCAACTCTACAATCAGGGTGGAGAGCACAAAGACTGGGAGAGAAGTAGGTTAAGTGTCAGCAGACCAGGGTGTGTGTGTCAGTGGACAAGGGAGAAGTTCTGCGTGTGGTGTTGGCGGACCAGCAGGTCTGCATGGAGTGCTGCATGTGCAGTTGTTGTGCTAGCTGTGTACTTAGCCGTGTACTTGTCGTATTCCTTCTGTGGAGGAAGGGTGTTACACTGCGTGATCCCTATTGAAGTAGCCGTCTGTGTGTCAGTTAGATAGTTAATCAGTTATTCAGTTGGTTTCAAGGAAAGCAGTAGTTATATATCCTGGCTTTCGTTTGTGAGTACTTTCCTTTAATTAAAATAAATATTCATTAATTTTTTTTTGCAACAAATCCGTTTCTTGTTTCTTTTAGCCCTTTTTTAATTTTATATTGTTACTCCTCTGCTCCCCTGGGCTTAAGCCAACTGAAGACGTAACAAACACTCTGTAAGATTTTCTATTTTCCAGCCGATGATGGTGGTGACGTCTGCAAACTTCACAACAGTTCACTATTCATTGAGGATGCAGCCATGGGTGTACAGCGTGACCAGGAGGAGGCCGAGCACACACACCTTGGGGGGCTCCGGTGTTGAGCACTAGAGGAGGAAGAGTGACGCATAAGGGTCTTGAGTGGATCTAAGTTTGATTTTATAAATGCACGTTGAAATATTTCATCTCTAACAGTAGTATTGTTCTTAGATTTTCCTGTTGTCATCACATACATGCACATAAGTCAGAGTCCCTTGTCCACTTTTGCAGCAGTACTCACTTTGTTTAAGAGCAGAGAATAGCCATTATTCCAGCTGATGTATTCGATTTCAATCATGGCAGCCTTAGATAAGATAATGATCAGACTGAACACCACTTCACCTGTCTCTTCCTGATTTCAGTCCTTCTGACATTTCTTGGCTGATAACAAAATGGCTGACCTGTGCGATACAGCTTGTCATTACGGCTGGCTTAAGGTGGCCTGCCATTGCGCCTCTTAAGTCGTCAGTAGGACAGAACATTATTAGAGCTGTCTGGAGGTCAGACCTCTCCCCTGGGGTCTCATCACTATCAGCACCTCTGCCTATGCTGCTGTGCAGTGCTACTCTGCAACTGTTGAAATCCATCAGTTGATGGAGCAGCTATCAGCCTACCTGCAGTAATTACTTCTGGAAAAGCGTTGAGGCTGGACTTGGGAGTCATCCCACGCACCAGTGTGGCTACTCTAATTATCCCTGCTCCTTTCTTATTTTGAGTGACAGAGGTACAGCATTCGACTAATGCCATGGCTTGTCGAGTATGTTGCTTTCCCAGCTGTAGGCTGGTATTCCTTTATCAGTGGGGACAGATGAGTTGTGTTGTCATTGTTGACGCCAGTACCACTGCTGATGGGCTGCACAGAGCTTTGTTTCTCCCTGTCTTACACCCTGCATTGTTTATCAGGGGATAACAGGCGTGACCTTGCGAAGTAGCACTATGCCTGTTGGCAAGAATGGGCATTGGTCCACTGTCCATAGTCCCACAACGTACTGAGCCACTGAGTGACAATAGCAAGTGGCAGAACTGTCCTCTATCAGCAAGGCTGGGAAGTCGTGGCCACAATGGGGGCGTGGAGTGGGATGAGAAATAAAGAGACATCAGCTTTTGACTGACACTGCCTGTATGGCTCACCTCTTCCCTGCCTAAGCCCTGTCAAAACAGGGACAAGATAAGCCTCCGCAGACAGCAAAGCTAAGTGTAGGCGTAGCACTCAGGCATGCACCACTCCTTTAACATGTTTTGTAAGATATTTATATTGAGATGCCTTTTTCCTCCTTATTTGATAGTGTCTTAAAAATCTCTAGCGGTTACCTTTTAATATTACATTTTTAACGTTGTTTTTACACTGAGTTGTCTCAACTGTGTGAACTGACTGTTCTCTTTTTGCTGTAAAACAAACAGCTGTCTGTGGATTACCTTCAAGATTCAAATAAAAAATCAACCATTGTCAGATACTGCCTATTCCTGTCCAAATGACCTGCGTCATGTTATTGTAGCAGAAAATGAACAAAACAACTACAGCACATGATCTGTGGGGCACAACACAAATAGGCATGACACACACATTATTATGCAGCACCTCCTCTGAAGTCAGAACTGGACTTGAGAATGAATGAAGCGGAAAGAAAAATTGCTTTGTGAAGCAGGTTGTTCTCATCGCTTAGTGTGATTTGTTTATTAGATTAACCTTAGATTAGATTTTGAGATGGCTGCTTAAGCACCGGCATATCAGATTTATACTTCGGAGTTAAAA
Source organism: Lepomis macrochirus (assembly GCA_024633595.2). Classification (NCBI taxonomy): domain Eukaryota; kingdom Metazoa; phylum Chordata; class Actinopteri; order Centrarchiformes; family Centrarchidae; genus Lepomis; species Lepomis macrochirus. Next base: position 29,978,897 of record JALXJV020000005.1, read on the forward strand.
TGGTTGGACTTCACTATCAGCTTGTTTACTCCCGTATCCATTATGCCTGATGTATACATGTCCTGTAAAGTATACTCTTTAAATGCTGGTTCAGGTCACAACATCAGTGCCATTTGTCGATTCATTGGCCTTGAATGTCAAATAACAAATTCTGTTTATGCTCAAAACATTCAACATTATGACTCAAAAGGATCCAAGCAAAGCAGTCGGTGGTGAGAAACTTCAATTACTGCCATTACAATAATTGAAAGGCGGTGACTGAAATAATTTGCAGGTGGTTTTCTCCCCTGCATATAATATGTAAATAAGTGGAGAGGGTGTTGAGACAATAGAGAACAGGAATTTAAGAAAGGAAAACAGAAAATTTCAAAGAAAAAGGAATATTTGATCACAAATTCATGAATCACAAACCCACTTAGTCTGTTGGAATAAACGGTGTATCTGAGCAAGTGGTAAATTTCATGCAGCTCGTAGTTCACATGTGAATTTAAAGGCTGGCCTTTAATTAGCCATGGGGGACTAAGGTAACCCAGGGAGGCAGCTTCTTGAAAAATAAAAGTATTATTATATACCTAATCCTTGCCTAGGATTTTGGTGGAGTGCTCTACTTCTGTTTGGAAAATGATCCAACAGATCCAAGTCCTAAGAGGGAGAATTAGCATTTATATTCATATATGCATAATTATATGTATTCATTAAAAAAAACACTATAGACTATTATAGATTTTGCTAACAATGCTATGTAAAGGCCAAATAGCAGATCTATAAACTGATCAACAGACATCCATCAAAGACTGGTGTGGTGATAATAATTGGACTGATATATTAATTTCTCCTTCCTGTAGTCTGCTCCCAGACTACAATGAATTTGACCATGTCCTTTCCATTCATATAGTTTCATATTATTTCTTTCTGGTATACTCAAATCAGATTATCTAGCAACCCACTTAGGAACATGTTGCTGCTCTTTTTGAGTGTTAAATTCTTGTTTTATTTTTAACTTTGAATGTAATTGAGAAATACCCAGATATAAAGTTTTCAGGGGCTTTAAGGTTAGCAGACACAACAATAGAGAGAAGTTAAAATAGTCAGCTTTGTATTTTATGATTAGTATTTGGACACCACAGTTCAGTCAGAATTCAACGGCACTTAATTTATGTGTCTACAAAACACCTTTACGGTGTGAACTGGGGATGTTTCGCTGGATCACCTGTTGCTCTTGAACCTTGTTGAATCCTGAGACCATATGTCTTCTTTTAGTGCTCCTACAGTACCCATGGGGGAATCATTTCTTCTGTGAATGGCTGTCATTCCGTTGCATATGAAGTCTGTCCGGCCAGCGATAATGTTAAGCCCTTAACTCCAAATCTCACTGTACTCTTTCTCTGAAGGTGTGCAGCTAACATGTTTATTCCCACTGCTGCGCATGCAGTCAGATTTCTCAAGAGATTCAGACAGAAAGAGACAAGCTAAGCAGATAATCACAAGAAAAACAGTTTAAGAGATTAATTTATTTTCTTCTCCCCTTTATCATGATCACAACCTTTGCTACTGTGTGTGTGTCTGTGTGTGTGTGTGTGTGTGTGTGTGTGTGTGTGTGTGTGTGTGTGTGTGTGTGTGTGTGTGTGTGTGTGTGTGTGTGTGTGTGTGTGTGTGTGTGTGTGTGTGTGTATGCAAGAGAGAGAAAGAGAGCCCGAGGAACAAATGACCATGATTAGACATAAAGGCGGGGGCAAGTCCACAGTGCAGTACATGATTAGTAACTTTGTTGACATAGCAGTTTTCTGTTTGCAAGTGCCCCAACTGTGCTCCAGTGTACGACTGAAGAGCTGTAACAGCATTTATTCTCCCAGATCGACCAATCAAACATTGCTTTCTCAACATCTCAGGGTGCTTTATCTGTTGTTTTTCTGAAGTTGTTTGTTGAAGCAAAATTTAAAAAAACAGTTATGGGAAAAATCTAATGATATATTTCAGCTGTATTGTCACCATTTAAGCCCAGTTTGTCATACTCAGAGAAATTTTCCTTCTAAGAAAGAGTGAGCTGATTTGTTGCCTAAAGTAACACAATTAGATTTGCTAGCAACAGAGCAATCAGGGAGGCTATTAAGTAAAGCAGTAAGGAGGTGTATGCACATTCACAATCCAGACCGGGTGCTCCAAAATGGTGAAGGAGAGACACTGAGAAAGAAAAATGATAGCCATACACTGGATTGATCCTCTCTTAGTGGTTTAATTAACACCGCGGCATCATTACTTGAGCCATTTCACGTAAACATCTCTGCATGAGTTACACTGATGTGTGTGTACATTTGACAGAGGCCAGTTTAGTTTAAACCCTGGTGAAAATACCACAAACCACATTTCAATGCAGAGTGCAGTGCTGATGTTTTTTACCATCTCAGTTCAGCATGTTATGCTGAAATTTGATAATTAGCATTAAACACAAAGTACAGCTGAGGCTGATGGGAAGGTCAAATTAAAATTTTACCTGATGATGGCAAGTGACGAAAAGTGAGATGATCAGTAACAGCTTGCGACAATTAAACCTGAGGGGAACATGGTGGCTAAATGGTTAGTCAAGGTATTTTAGTCTGGACGACGCCACTAGCATGACTAAAAAAAGATTCAAGATGCTCCCAGTTTGCACATCAGGTTGTTTGTTTTTTATTACCAGGCCTACACGGGACAGTGAGGATGAGGATGATGAAGACAGACGAGGACGAAGCTGCACTCTGCAGTACCAACACGCCATGATCAGAGTCCTGACCCATTTTGTAGCTGAGTCAGCTGATCCTCGAGGCCAGACAAGTTTTATGCTGGGCACTGATTGGCAGGTGGACATTACAGAGATGGTATGGGACTTTCTGAAGGTAGAGGACCCCCAGATTGCACGGCTACTGGACAGGAGGATACTGGTGGGACTCGACATGGGGGTGACAACTATCCAGGTAGGCCACATGTTACCTTTGAAAGGGCATTGCATGGATGACTTAATGTGTAGCATTTAGAAACATCACAATACTGTTAAATACTAATTCTAGTTTAGGCTACAGCTAGGATCTTATTAGCATCATTTCATCATTCATCACATCTCATCATTGCATTTAATTGCTGAGATCTGGGAATTTATCAACAGTACTAAAATGTCTGTTGGGGGAACAAGAAGTATGACTTCCTGGTTCATCTTTGGACTCTCCATACTTTTTCCACACACACAGTTTACCTGTGCAATGAGGGATTTTTGTTGACATTTTGTAGCTCACTTTAAATTTTATTTTTAAACAAACGTTTAAAATAATCTGGCTGAACTGCTGGCTGTTTTACAAACTGTCTGATTGTGTGACTGTTCATGTTTCTTGCCCTGTTGGACTTTGTTGTAGCAATGTGGCCATATTCCAAGATCTTAGCAATTACTTTGGGGAATAAAATATTATCGTAATTGATAGAAATGAGGGCTGAATCCACAAACAAAACCTGAACTCAGCAGTAGTTCCTAAATAGGCAAGCTTACACAAACATGTCATAGCTGGCAGCCTTCGCCTCATGTTAGTGGCATTGGTAATGATATTGGCGGTGTCTTTGAAGATTTTCAGAAATCCAGGTCACAGTTATCCAAGGAAGTTTAAATTAAACAACTGGATTTGGTGGAAGATACCTGAAGATGTTTCGTCTCTCGAAAAAGGAAGAAAGAAAGAAAGAAAGAGGAGGATCCAGAAACAGCTCTTGTTCTACCACCTGCCACTGTGGCAATCTTTCAAAGCTTCAGTTGTAATTGTGTTGGAAGATCAGTGCCTGCTTCCAATGTTGTGACATCAAGTTATTGTGCAGATTTCTGTCAAAATCTGATGACACACAATCTAAAATGCAGTGCAGAGGGCATACTAGACTACTTACAGCAAAATATACAGTATTTAATACAGAATATATTTTTTCTAGTATCTCAAACAAACAAATGTGCTAATTATTGTATTACTGTTAAAGTATCATCAAATTGGGAACACCAAATTATTTGAATTATTACACTAAAAAACATTTATGAAAGCACCGTGAAGTAGAATTAATCAGCTTCACTGTCGTCCATTATGCACAACTCATACATGTTAGAATAATGTACTGTAGGAACATGGACATATTGTTTATTCCAGGGACAATGACAGATGCCACTGTTTCTGCTATGGTTTTACTAGTACCTCTTTTGGTCTAGTGCAGACAGGTGCTCACTGATGTGTCACAACTTGTGCTGCAGGCTCTCAACAGTGAGCGCGTCCTCCCCATCGGCCCCCTTGGTTTATCAGGCTCTTCAGGCTAACTGGATGAATATCAGCCTCCTAATGACTTCTGCGCGAGCAGGATATGCTTCCTGGCGTCGGCGTCTCATCTGTCTGTCTGTGTGCAGACTTGCCTTCACCTTCGCAAAAACATCCACACTCTCACAAAACAAGCAACATGAAAAGTGCGAAGGTCTGACAGCTGTGACTACCTGTGCCATGGGCCACACAGACTGATGCATGAGGCGACGTTTAGAAAAGATATGCATGCAGAGAAAAGTCACACTTACTACACATTGCATTCATCATAAAACAGTCAGACTTCTTGCTTCTGTTTTGGGGTTAAAGTGTGCCTTTCCGCTGGATAACCAGTATTAATCAAAGGGAATGGATTCTTACCTACAGGAGGTATGGGGGTTGGATGGCAGCCAAGTTGAGTTGTTGTTTGATCTACTCTACCTGAGAAAAGAGATAAAATAAAAAGTAGGTTCTGTGTATCGTTTTGCATATTGCACAGGGGCTTGTGAGCCTTTTATGTTAGATGAAACACTTGGAAGAAGACATTTTCTTAAATCAGCTATAACTTGTGGTAATCCGCTTTTTCATGTCAGTGACATCTTCACTGCTTGGTACTCATTGATGTGATGTTTTTGCATTCTACTTGCCAGAAGTCACTTGTCAATCAAACGTTTTGACCAGTGGTGACTTATTTTTGCTCGGATTTTCTGTTGAAAAAGTTTCTATAGTTGTTTTTCTTTTCTCTGTTCAGCCACAATAGCTGATTTCTCCTGGAAAAGACCTCCCCAACCCTGGGTGTTTAGAGCAGGAAATTAAAAAGCTTTCATGAACAGACTACACAATATGTTTGAGCCACTATTGTAGGATCACAGCTGTAATTCATCACCACAGAATATCACAGGTTATTGTTTATCAATCACAAGATTAAGGAGAATATTTTGGAAGGAGATCAAAATCTTCATCTTTTCCTTTCAAAACTCCTTTTACGGAGGTAATCTGTAATCTCTTTACTTTTCTGTTTTCTTTACTGTCTTGATTTTGCACCTCCCAGGTGTTGTCTCCTTTGTCAGACTCAATCCTGGCAGAGAAGACTATCACAGTGGTAGATGACAAAGTGACCATCACAGAGTTGGGGGTCCAGCTGGTGACCGGCCTCTCCATGAGCCTGCAGCTCAGTCCAGGAAGCAACAGAGCCATCCTGGCTACCACAACCACACAGGAGGTTCTGCAGAGTGCCAAACAGGTCAGGATACTGCAGTATATTTTCTTGATATCAGACATTTCCTGATATTACACTCTGAATGAAGGCTAATTCAAAGGTCTTGACCCAGGCAAGTCTCATATATAAGCAGAACATCAATGGACAGAAAATTAAACTATTTTCTGACTTTGTATAGACAAAACGATCAATCCATTGATTAATAAGATACACAGCAGATTGATCGATTATGAATACAAGTTTTAGTTGCAGCCCTACATATGAGTTACCTGAAGTAACATTTGAAATAAAAATTAAGCAAGAATGTCTTTAGTTAGGTTGAATACACACCTTTCTTTACAAAACTGATGGCAATTTTGATCATTTATGTTTTACTGTACGCTGTCCCTTTTAAATAAACAAATGAAAGGAAAATTAGTTAATAGATTAAAAACAAAGACAAGTAATTATTTGCAAATGCTATTTAGTCAGGTCTGATTAAGACATTGTTAATTTGTTTTACACTTATTATCTCCTATCATATTAAATTATTCTTCAATGATTTGACAGCCATTTGATGACAAACTGAATTTTATATATCTACTGAAGCCAAAAATATGCATTCTGCTGCCTTGATTACTGTGATTTCCAAAACAAAAGACTTACTTCCAGATTCCATTTCACACTATCAGGGTCCTTGAATGAGTAATTTTACAATCAAAGAAAGCTGTGAGTGTGCATGCGCTCATGTACACGTGTCTATTTGTTTGTTCCCCACCATCTCTAACCCTCTTAACTCCAAGGCTTGAAAGCCAGAGTGTGACAGAATGTGTTTCCTTGGGCAGCTAATAAAAACGGGAGCTTAATCTCAGAGCATGCAAAAGCAACACCACAGCTTCAGTACCAAAATATGACTTGCAGCCCAAACTTGGCCGTTCTGTCATGTTTTGCTTGCCTTTCTCATTTGCCCTGGCTACTCTCATTGTGGCCTCTTTGATCTGCCCATCAAGACATCTCACAAGTTCCTCTGAACTGCTCCTTTACGTTCCTCTTCAACCTCCTCCTCCAAGTAAGGAAGGATGGGAAGGGCATTTATCTGCCCTATCTCCACATGCAATATGGGAAGATAAGCAGGCAGCACGGCACTGTAAGTCCTCTGGTGCCAGTAATTAGGGAGCATTGCCAGACCACTGTGGGGATCTACTTGTACGCCTTTGGGGATTTGTCCTTCCACAATATTAAATCGCAAATTTTGATATTGCAGTAGGAGAAGGCACAAGATTCCTAGGTACAGTGTTTATAGTTAATGTTTGATCTTTTCTGATTATCTTTTAACCAAAAACACTAATAATGCACATGCCCTGTTTGCTACTGTCGACAGACTAACCAACCCTCCTGTGTCTGTAACCACTGACCTTCTATCCACCAGTGCCTGCAATGAATTTGCTTCCTTCTTCACAGACAAAATTCAAATAATTAGACAAGCAATCAGTGCCTCCACATCAGGTACAGGATATGTCCTGTCCCTGTGTCCACTTAAAAACAATTCATATAGCATGAGACAATTTGATTCAATTAACCATAAAAACCTGGAGGACATAATACAACATCTGAAATCCTCCTCATGCTGCCTTGATATTTTGCCAACAGTTTTTTTCAAAAATGTGTCTAAATGCATGGCCTCAGATTTACTACAAATTGTCAACATGTCTCTACTCTCAGATTTTTTTCCCACAGGCCCTGAAAACTGCAGTCATTAAGCCACTTTTAAAAAAGAGCAATATAGACAGTTCACTAATGAACAATTATAGGCCCATATCAAATCTCCCATTTTAAGTAAAATCATTGAAAAAACTGTTTAGTGCTTTCTTGGCACTAAATAACCGTTTTGATGTCTTCCAGTCAGGTTTTCGACCACACCACAGCACTGAGACGCTCTTGTTAAGGTCTTCAATGACATCCATTTAAATACTGACAGTGGCAGAATTTCATTCTTAGTATTGTTGTATCTCAGTGCTGCTTTTGACACGGTCGACCACAACATATTTCTAGACAGACTTGAAAACTGGGTTGGACTTTCTGGCACAGTACTAAACTGTGGAGGTTTAAATCCTACTTAAAGGACAGGGACTATTTTGTGTTTATAGGTAATTACACATCTGAACTGACAAAAATTACTGACAAAAATGTGGAGTTCCCCAAGCCTCCATTCTGGGGCCTCTTTTGTTTAACATTTACATGCTTCCACTGGCTCAGATTATGAAAAACAACAAAATATGTTACCATAATTATGCAGATGACACACAGATTTACATAAACATTTCATCAGGGGACTATGATCCCATACAGGCTCTGAGTAATTTTATTGAGTAGATCAACGACTGGATGTGCCAGAATTGTCTTCAATTAAACAAGGATAAAACTGAAGTTATTGTTTTTGGAGCCAGGGAGGAACGATTGAAAGTCAGTGCTCGACTTCAATCTGTAATGTTAAGAACCACAAATCAATCAGAAATCTTGGTGTAGTCATGGAGTCAGACCTGAACTTGAAGAGCCATATTAAGACAATTACAAAGTCAGCCTACTGTCACCTGGAGAATATATCAAGGATTAAAGGACTTATGTCTCAGCGGGACCTGGAAAAGCTTATCCATGCATTTATCTTCAGTCGACTTGACTATTGCAACAGTGTCCTTACAGGGCTCCCTAAGAAATCCATCAGACAGCTGCAGCTGATTCAGAACGCTGCTGCTCGAGTCCTCACTAAGACCAAAAAGGTGGATCACATCACTCCAGTTCTGAGGTCTTTACACTGACTTCCTGTATGTCAAAGAATTGATTTCAAAATCCTGCTGTTAGCTCATAAAGCACTAAATGGTTTAGGGCCAAAATGCATTTCTGATCTTGTGCTTCGTTATGAACCATCCAGACCTCTCAGGTCATCTGGGGCAGGTCTTCTTTCTCTCCCCAGAGTCAAAACTACGATGAACAAGGAGAAGCAGCGTTAGTTATTATGCTCCATATATCTGGAACCAACTCCCAGATAACAGCAGCTCTGTTGAAACAGTTCTTTTAAATCAAGACTTTTCTTTTTACCATTGCTTTTAAATAAATATTTAAGATTTTTCTTTTTATTGATAACTTACACTGCACTGTAACTCTTACTGTCCTGTTTTCTTTTTCTTTTTTAGCTTTTAATTAAATATTTACACAGTGAGAAATTAGTAGGTAATTGAGTGAAAAGATAATGGGAGATTGAACAGAGTGAAGGAAGTGGTCTTAAATCTCTTGCCCGAGTGATTTGCAGGAACCTCTGTCCACCTGTAAACGCGCAGGTGGGTCCAGAGTGTAATTGGATCAAAGTGGCCTACTGACAGATATGTCCTGGTTTCTCATTAGTGTCCGAGGGTTTTTGGAGTTTCAGTGGACCCAAAGATTGCTATGGACCCAAGTACAGACTAGCTAGAGAGAGTAGATTAAGTGTACTTTTCTGTTTATTCTCTTTTCAGAATGATTGTGACTCAATTATTTGCTCAACCCATCTGTCTGTTTTTATTTCCCATTTAACTCTTTTAACCCTGATTGTAACACTGTAGCTTTTATTATATTTTATGTTGCTTTTAAACTTTTTTATATTTCCCTGTTGCTTTTATGTTTTATGTAAAGCACTTTGAATTACCTTGTTGTTGAAATGTGCTATACAAATAAACTTGCCTTGCATTGCCTTGCCCTAATCGGTTTGGTATCCCCCTTAGCTTAGAAAGAATAGCCGCTGAGTTAGCAGAACCATGCAACTCAGTCAGCTTGTATTCAACTTCCAATATATTCTGCAATTAGAAAGCTCCATATATATTGTCTGTATGGTGCATTGACAAAAGAAACTTGTAGGTTTGTTTTTTTACCAATTCACTACACTCCTGAGAATGAAAGCTGGTGGCAATAAGCTACAGGATATTACAGAGCACCTGAACAACATCTGGTTAATGCTCTAACTACCCAACAAAGAGGCTGTGCAATTTCATAACAATTTCAGAGCTAATACGCTGAAAACAATTTTATCAGTTCCCGATTGTTTCCATGACATTAAGCTAGATGCAGGATTTTAGCACTATAATATCTTTATAATACCAAACCACAGCATGTTGTCTATGTGTCACTGTGTCACTGACTAGTTTCTCTGTTTCTCTGTCTCTCTCTTTGCATATTGTTGTGTGTTTCCACAGGAGGCCTTGATCAGCGCCTGGCTTCAATTCAGCGACGGCTCTGTGGCTCCTCTAGACCTTTACAATGCTGACTTTTTTGTCCTGACAGCCACCTCCCTAGATGAGGATGTAGTGACAGTGCGGCAGAACCCCTCTTGGAAATGGCCAGTCATTGTGACGGAGGCGGAGGGCCAAGGCCTGCTGGTCAGGGTGGAAATGACTGTTTGCGAGGTCTGCCAGAAGTTCAAGCGCCGCAGCGTCCTGGCCGCGGGGAACTGTAACGTCAGGGTGAAGTTTGGTCACACTGACAGCACAAGGGGAGGGAGCAGCGACTACAGCCCTGATGGAGACGAGATGGAGAACAGAGGCAGGCTCTCACCCTCCCAGGACAGGACCGGGCTTGACACCCACTACTATGGCAGCTCCATCTCTGACATGGAGGATGGAGTGTTGAGGAGAGCCACCACCACTAGAAGCGCAATAATGCGCAGACCCAATGGGGATAAACTTTCAGATGATGGTAGCCAGAACATGCCAATTGACTTTGCTGACTTTCCTGCACAAGTGGACCTGCCCCGCGGACGCAATATGGAAGATGACCTCATTCAGACTGCTCGTGGGCTCACAGACCTGGAGATCGGCATGTACGCCCTGCTGGGGGTCTTCTGCCTTGCCATCCTGGTCTTTCTCATCAACTGCATCTCCTATACCCTGAAATACCGCCACAAGGAGCTTTCGATTGAGGGCCAGGAGAACCTGAACCATGCCCACGACTGGGTGTGGCTGGGGAATGAGGCAGAGCTGCTGGAGAGCCAAATCAGCCTGTCACCCCAGCAGGAGGAACAGACCTCCATGATGGACTCAAGCAGCGGCCTTGAGGAAGGCAGCCACTTGCTGAACGGAGGTTCGGCCCAGAAAAACGTACAGGGCCAAGTGCACCGGGCGGCAGACACAGGTTGCATACCCAAGGACAGCAAAGGAGACTCACCCACCACCAAGAGGAAGCGAGTCAAGTTCACCACTTTCACCACCATCCCCTCAGACAATAGCTACCCCACTGTTAACACACTGACTGGAAGCCACAGCCAGGACATTAAGTGGGTGTGCCAAGACATGGAGCTGGGAGACTCCAAGGAGTTGCGCAACTACATGGAAAGATTAAATGACAGTGCTTTAAAAGAGGTGGCATAATATACTTTGTGCACTGGTAACAAACTCACCCTTTTGCCTTTCAGAGGAAAGTGGTTCTGAATAGAAACCAGACCCCTAGTAGGTGAAGGAAGAGGGAATTTACTTCAGAATCACCCCAAACTGCCAAAGGGTCATCACATTTAAGAGGATTGTTATGATTCCACAAGTGACTGAATTACTAATGAAAAATTTGTAGACGAATGAAGACATCAGGTGGTTCTTGTTTTCATTTAACAGATGATTACCTTTTTATCATCATTTTATTATTACAGGGTTTAGATAGAATAAAGTAAGGACTGATCTGCAGCAGCTATGACCTGTGATATTGAGACGACATGTAGATTTTAAGACGAACAGTAACGGTGATGTTAGATGTTTCGAATGTGTGTGCACATTAAATGGTTTTGGAAGTTTTGTAACATTTTGGATATTCATTTCCTACGCCAAAACCTTATTCTGTGGAAGAGTTCTGGAAAGGCCAAAGCAACCGAAGAGAAATTTCTGCATGTCGTTGGGAGAAAAAAAAGGCACAACTTTCCAGCTCATTCTCATCCTTCTTAACATGGCAGAAGACCTGTTATGTATATACCGAACAGTCTCCAAAGCATTGTATTGTTGCTCTGTATATTGTATTTTCATAACATTTAAGAAATACACGACAATGTCAAGAGCGTGTATTTGTTTTTATTGACTGCAGCAGGAACCAATTACACATTCATCTTTGTATCAAGAGTATTTTATGAGATGCAATTTACCCACGAGCCATAACACAATCTGCTTCCCTTAAATGCTGGCCGACGGAGGGAGGCACTGGGCATTAATACTCTCGTTTCGTCTATTAGAACACACAGTAGCCTAACATGACAGGCAGTGTATGAAGGGGCTTTTTAACTAAATGGCTGGACAACATGGTAATGTGGCATTTCCTACTGGCACCTCCTCGTTTAAAGTTTTTTACGCTTTGAAGAAAATGCCAATTAAGGTCTTGTTAACCTCTGTCCCAAAGCCCCCAGGAAAAGCATTCTGATGGACAAACTGGGATGAAATGTACCCTCCATCTCTCGGGGAGCATGTGGATACACGGGGGGATAATTACAGGCAAGGTGGGAAATGTTTTCTTTTTGGAAATGGATCTTTTATTATCTATATAATTGCACAAATAATAATCATCTCTGAAAACTTGCTAAACAAAGGCAGTCGGCTGAAAAATTGCATTTTGCTCAGTGAATGTTATTATCATCACAGTGGTGTTGGCTGATTGCGTTTTTTTGTGTTATTATTTTCCATCAAGCAGAGAAATGTTCACATTATGTCAACTGTTGCTGCAGTGTGGATCAGATAACTGTTAATCAGCAACACTCACAATATTAGCTTGGAAAAAGAGGAGTTGAGATACAGCAAATGGTAGTACTAACTTGAGTGTAATTAGGGATGCCATTTAGATTAACTCAGTTATGTCAACAGTCAGCACTGAATGGAGCCCCTCCAGACACCTGCATGAAAGTTCAGTAGCTTTCAACATTTATTTAATTAGTTCAAGCAGCTTGTTGACTGATTCTCTTTTCTACTTCTGTGTTGCTTCTATTGATCCACTGCATGCTGAGCCAGTACACTGAAAAGAAAATCAACAAATGGGTTCAAATTGAAACAAGCCAGTAGCTTAGTGTTAAGACTAGAAATATGAGAAAACAGCTAGTCTGTTTCTTTACGTGTAAAAAGGACACATGGTTTTGCAAAGTTGTGTGACTCACTATTTGTTGGTCAGTGCAGTTACTTCCAGCTGAGAGTGGTATCAATGAACTCATCTAATTCATCAAGAAAGCACTAGGGCGGGACCTGAATATTCGAATATTTGATCGTTGGGTACAGAATCGATTTTCAATTTTGAGATTTGAATATTGAGGGTTTTTTACGTGTGCCTGACCTCCGCACACAGCAGTGAACATAACGCTCCAGTTCCCTTCAAAGGGAAAGCAAAATGAAGTCCTCAACTGTGTGGGAGCACTTTAAATTGAGAGATGACAACAGTAGTGTGGCAGTTATGGTTTTTATTAATTTTACAAATGCACACTTTCATTACAGATCAAAACACTGAATTTTCCTAAATTTTGAAATGAAACAGTAAACTGGGCGGCTGTGGCTCAGGAGGTAGAGCGGGTTAGCCGTAAATTGGAAGGTCGGCGGTTCAATCCCCGGCTCCCCCAGGCTGCGTGTTGAAGTATCCTTGGGCAAGACACTGAACCCTGAGTTGCCCCTGGCGGCTGTTCTGCCAGTGTATGAATGTGTGTGAATGTTAGTTTCTGTTTGAGCACTTAAGCTCAGTGAGTGAATGTGTGTGTGCAGAAGTGGTGTAAAAGCGCTTTGAGTGGTCGAAAAGACTAGAAAGGCGCTATACAAGTATGGAGCATTTAAACTGTAGGCCACAACAACACAATTAACACATTTAAATAATTATATTAGGCCGAATGTAGAAGAAAAGCATTGAGTCGCTCACTGGAGCCCAGCCCGCCTAAACTGTTCCCAGATGCTGCTGTCCTGCTCGGATCAGACTCTCTTATTCTGGACTCTCAGCTACGCTTCCCCCCTGCTCTGTACAGCAGCCACCAACCCAGTTCGGCACGCATCTATTTTCACTCTACCTATCTCTTTCCCGTCTCAATATCCAATCCCTCAAACCCTGCAATAACTGTAACTCCTTCCTTCCTTAGGCCTGCACTAATAACACTGTTTGATTATTCGCTCTTAATTACCATTGAAGCTTCAAAGCTCAAAAATGACATTCGGGCCTTAGTAGGTAAAGCTTATTTCCAAAAATGCCAAACTAATATTTTCTGGTACAGTATTTTGAGAAGTGATTTTAAGGAATCTGAGTTTAGTTGAAGTAAAGAAAAATCAAGATCAGCTTAGCTATTTTGCTTTTAAAGAATAAATCCACAGTTTAACTACATGCATGCACGCACGCACGCACGCATGCACGCACACACATAGAGAGGAAAACTCTTCCTTTTCTGTGTCTGTTTCTGCTCTGTCCTGAAATATTGATTTTGTTTTTTTTCTGCAGTGCAATCTGCTGTCTCCTATGTGATATTCCTGCTTGTGTGGCTCTATCGGTGGCTTCAGGGAATTAAAGCAGGGTCCATGTGCAGTGGGTGCTGTGTGCTGGGACCATGGATGCTGTGCTCAGTCTGTGGACTGTGAAGGGCGAGGAGAGTCAGTGTAGGTCTGTGAGGGATTTAACTGTCAGCCACAAGGGGCATGATTGATGGAGGGCCCTGAGTAATTAAAACACCACTGTGACTCTCTTTCCGTGACCATTGTCAGTGGCTTCACCCTCTTCAGGAGGTTCTGCCAACAGGACGAACAGAACAACGGAGCCCATTTAAGACCTTCCGTCTCCCTGTCCCCTTAGGCTCAGGTTTTAGACATGTTTCCATACCTGCTGGGATGTGGCACAGGAGATATAATGATTGCATTCCCTTGATTCTTGAAACATTGTGACTCAAGACTAATTTTGTTGGCCTTGAAGTCTTTACTTCCCTGAAAGGAAAAGAAAAAAAAACTTCCCCCAGGCTTCATCTTAAATGGATTTTTAATTAAATTGATGATGTGAGACCAACAAACTCTCACTAATGGTTGGCTGGGCTCCCTGTGGTCCTAATGTGCAGGGTCTGTATTTGCAATTTCCAAATTATTACTTGCTGCTTGATTTATGTTGCTTCCTTAGAATTTATTTTCAAATCAGTTCATCAGTAATTTTACAGTGACCAAACAAGCTGCATCAGAAGAACGAAGGAGAAGCTGGAAGGTCAGCTTGACATTCTCTCCAGTTTTTACATATGGAGTTGCAGGGAACCACATTCAACATTGTTCATGTACAAACCCCTTGTGCCAAACCTGTGTGTTGGAAACACAATCTCTCACTTGACCATAGCGCCACATTGGAAAGAAAAAAACCACACACTCAGGGGTGGCTGTGGCTTTGATGTAGAGCGTCCCAAATTGCCCATGAAGGCTGTGCAATCAGTGTGTGAATGATTCGTTTTTACCTGATGAGCACTTGACACCTTGAATGTGGGTGAACGTGATATGTAGTCTAAAGCAATTTGAATGGTTGGAAGACCTAAAAAAGTACAGATCACTTTGACACATACACACAAACTAGCCTTGTTTTAGCTCTTTATTGAGAACACTTAGCCTTTCCCCTTACCTCAGTAATGTAAAGATGTAAATATTTGAACAAAAACAAATATATGTTTTTATTTTTGAAAGAAAAATGATATCCTAAAACATGTTTTTTTTAAGCAAATATTATTCAAATAGGAAAAGTGCATTTGTTGTGGACTATTTTTAGCCGCTTTATAGCCGATTTATACACATTTTGTGAGTATTTATAACAGCAAGGCAGTGCATCTGGGTTTGACACAAAATAAACTACAGTGCCCATGTTCATAGTAATAAAGTAAAATGTCATCCAGTGCAACAGTGTGGCTCACTGATGTGTTTTTAATAGTTGTAAGAAACAATGAAAGCATATGGCTCAGTGGAATAAGCTATATCAGACTCTGGGTACATCAATCTATGGTTGGTTTTGGTCTTTTGTTGGGATTGACAGAACAATATAGAATACCACCAGCCTTGTCCCTTTAGCTAAATTTTATGGAGACTCGCCTGTCCCCGGAATGGGGGTGCACCACCAGTGGACAATCAAACTCACAAACAACAGTATAAGGATATGCACTACAAAGAGTATCAGCAATGACTCAAACATCCAAAGGCAATAAACAACTACAGTAACTAGTGAAGCCTTTCAGCAGCATGAGGTGAGTACCCAACCATGTCATTTAGATATATCGGCCCGGGAGGACTAGTGGCGCGCTGTGCACAGGGGAGCGACATATCAGCCAGCACTGTGAGACAGGACAGGACATTTTTCCGCCTGCTGGAAAACAATAGAAGGTCAGAGGGCTTTCAAGATACACCTGGCTAGAAATGGTATTCCTCGGTGTGTATGAGAAAGATTTATCTTGATACCTGTACTTTTTTTTTTATGCGAGTCAAGCTCCATTCAGTACAAATAAGATGCTCTAAGCCTGCACATAATAACCAAGGTTGATGCCGTAAATCCAGATGGATGTACGCTGTTAAAGCATTTTACGGTTGCTTATTTTACAGATCATCTGTCTACATGAACATCCTTAACCCGCCACTGTGCTCAGTCCCACAGAACAGTGACAAGACTAGCACACTTTCTGGTACAGGAGATTGTGAGCGGCTCTACATATGTTTTCTTTTCCATAGCTCATATCCTCAGCAATAATTCAGTGGGCATACTATGTTAGAAACAGATCAACCCTGAGTTTAACAACTTGTTTCTTGTCTTACACTGTCCCATTTGGAATCTCACACAGAAAATGCTCCAGGATGCCGACCAACAAAGCACAGCTCAGATAAGATAATTAGGTCCATGTAAATGCAGATGATTAGTGCCTCGAGATGGGTGATTTGTCTGCTGGCCATTTTCTTAAACATTGCATCTGCATTAGCTTATCTTAATTAACATGAGATGATACCTCCTAATCCTCCAATTACTGGAGGAACATCTTCAGGAGCATCTGCCAGTCGTTACAGTCATTACATAGGTAAGACCTAGACCTATACAATTAAAAGCAGCTTAACCTTCTTACGTTAGACTGCCACGTGCCCCCAAAAGTCATTTAGAGTAGAGGGCAAGGAGATAAAATAAGTTTGTCATACAGCTTGGAAAATGGTCTTCATTAAGCATAAATAAACAGCAAACATGGGGATGCACACATCAACTTAATCTTTCTATTTAACATAATTTTAATACACTTCTATTTAGAACTACAGATATGTGGAGAAAGCCAATGCCACTGAGACTTTAATATTTTAATCTTGATTTATTGTTACACTATGTTGTCAGTCTTTCAGTACAAATCCCAAAGTACATTTTTTTTTCTTCTACCAGTTATGCAATAATAAACAAGACCAAGAATCTACAGCCATGCTAGCTGCACTTTGAGACTGTGCTTAGGTACAGCAGTGATTTGACCTAAATGTTAGCATGCTAGCATGCTCACAGTGACGTTGCGAACATATAATGCTAAGCAGGTGTAATGTCTTAATGTCCATCTCCGTTTAGCATGTAAGCATGCTAACATTTGCTTATTAGCACAAAACAAAGTAGGCTGCAGCTGTGGCTGATGGGGACGTCACTCTTTCATTCATTCATGGACATGAACCAAAGTATTGGACCAACAAAAAATTTGATCTGATGATGGCACTGGATAAATAGGTTAAAGCGATCATAGAAATTATTACCATTCATCCTGAGGGGGACATGAATTTGTTTACAAAATTTAATGGTAATCTGTTCAGTAGTTGTTGAGACATTTCACTTAAAATAAAAATGTCCACTTAATGGTGGCACTGGAGGAGCAGTCAGGGGATTGCAGAGATCATTAGGATTCATCCTCTGGGAAGCATAAATGTCTGTACAAAACTGAATGCCAATCCATCTGATAGTTACATTAAATTCATTCATTTAGCTGACTCTTTTTATACAAAGCGACTTGGCCATATATGTCAGAGGGTTAAATGTCTTGGTCAGGGAGACATTGATGGACATGTCACAGTGGGAAGTTGAACCCCGGTCTCTCATACCAATGGCATAAGGTCTTATCCACTGCGCCATCACCACCCCTTAGTTGTTGAGGTATTTCAGACGGGACCATAGTAGTGGACCAACAGGCCACCATTGCCTAACCCTATGCCACTACCATGTTTTTTAATACTACTGAGAACTCTATAAACTTTTAAGCCAATTACCTTGGCTCATAACATGCTTAATAAAACCAAAACTAAACAGTAGCAGTTATAAGTGTATGCGAGGGGTGTCAAGGCACTGTAATTTACTTAAAATATTGGGAGACCAGTACCAAAACTATATATCTCAGTGTTATTGCCTTGCAATTCTGCCTCCATAACCACATCGATGTGTCAAAAATTCCTCCCAACATGAGAAACAAGCCGCCACACTAGAATTATTACCCAGAGGCATTGTGTTGGTTTCAAACATCAAGCTGTCTGCTCAGTCACGGCTATGTGGGCTCTCTGACCAAATTAAACAGGAAATAGCCCTCTCTGAGCATCATGGCTGGAAGGGCTTAGCATTAAAAAATGATCTGTGATGACGTGTTGATTTCAATCTGTGTCTGATGAAACTAAGAAGAAATACGCTGCCCTCCCCAATAGGAATGCAAAATGAGGCTGTACACTACAGTGTCTGCAACCATTTCAACACACACCACTGCATGTGTTTTTTGTAAAATAAATAATTTAATTTAATTTAATAATTTAAGTTTTCCTTGGGACAGACAAACCATAACCCTAATTATGAAAACATCCTGGCAGTTTTTAAAGGCACAACCTTTAAACCTTTCATTTACAACAAATGACTGGAACATGCTATCACTCAGTCATTTTCACATAATTTACATCAGTATTTGTGAACACAGGAGTAAACTTATAGTAACAAAGCCGTGTTGGTGAGCAAGAAAAAAGAATATGCATAATAAAAGTGTAGAAAAAAGGAAATAAAGACAACCACTGTGTTAACTAAAAGCAGGTATGGTCATGTGACAGACGTCTGAACTAGCTTTGTAAGTCATGTCTTATTTAGACAATGGCTGAAAATGACAAACACAATTCTTAATTTAATATACTTTAATGGCCACAAATATAACCACAAAACAATATTTCAGTTCTGTAGCATCATGAAAAATGAATATAATTCCAAAACAAATGTAACAGAGGACTGAGATGACAAAGCAAGTATATATAAAATTTGAAATAAACAAGAAATATCCATTTCTCTGGCTAATTACACACAAACTAAAATCACTCTAACAGGCATCATTACTGTCTGTGCGGTAGCTCCTTACTTTTTATGTGCTGTTACACATGTAACATTATTTACACCACAGGGTAAACACTGTTCTGAGCTCCCAAAGGCAGTTTTACATTTCCTGGAGAGGTATGTCAATCGACATTCCTCGAGCCCTGAGAGTTTTCTTGCTTTAATCAAATTCAGTAACTTGTGCTATACTTACTCTGTGAATTCAAGAAACACACAAAGCATTTTTTTCTATGTAACATAAGCTAAAAGAAATGCATTACAGTCTAATAAATACAACAACAACAGCTTATTTTTCAAGATTTTCTGGCAAAGCTGTGAAGCCATGAACACTGTAAAACACTGCGGAAGATTTATGTTGCTTTGATTTATTCTAAATATAAATCAATGTGAATGATTTACATCTTTAATTTGTCAGTATTAATTCCAGCGCTCCTTTTCATCACGATCCAAGAATTAATGCAGTGGATCGTTTAAGAGCTACACTCAAGGTTGCCTGTTAAGCTTAAGGTTAGCTTCCAATTAGCTGTTTGTCATGTGGACATGCAGCTTTGCAGCTTGACCAGAAATTTAAAAAACTACCGTGACGATTCATAGGATTCATGGAGTATTTTTAACATGTGGTGTTTTTATCTGGTTTTACTATATGTAGTCACAGGCATTGGAAACTTGTGTGGTATTTTTTTCTCTCTCTCAAAATCATAACTGTTGTTATTTGGAATCGCCTCAAACAAAAGCTCTACTCAGTCTTAACATTAACATCAATCTTTTCTGGGAATCTGCAACATGACTTAAACATAAAATCGTTCTCTTACTCCATAGGTATTTGACAATATATAAAAGAAATAATGTTAACATCAAAGTACATTTAATGCTCAAGTACCCCAATATCGGACTGCGGATGTAAGTCTAAAAGTCCTTACACTGTCAGTTTGACTAAATCCTGATGTGCCTAGGGTTTGTAAAATGGTTAGTCCAAAAATAAAACTTTATTAGAAAACAGAAAGTAAAAATCTAACTACAAAAACATTTGAGCAGTCTTCACGATTAGAAAATGCCTAGATACGTTTTTTTTTTTTTGGGTACCACTTCTCAAGTCAAGTGCAAATGATCAAAGAAAGGCAACAAGAGTAGGTAGGAGTGAGGGAGCTCAGTAGAAATGATTCAGACAAGGCTCCTGAATTAATCTCAGTACTTTCAGTGGTACCTGTGCATTCATCCAGTGATGTAAAACCAATATTGTTGTAAAAAAAAAAAAGGGTAGAGTCCACATTTTATAGCTAAAATAAACATAAATAGGTAGGATTATTTGTGACTGACAGAGGTAAACCTAACTTTTGTAGGAATTTATTAGTAAGTACCTATTCAACAGGGTCTTTGGGTACTGTGCGATATGATGATAAGGCAGGTATGGTGAGGGGGATCTGGGGATGTGTGTGTGGGTCAAGAGGAGGCGTGTCTCTGCCTTTGGCTTCCTGCTCTGCCTCTCTGCTTGTCATACTTGAAAGACACAATAAGGAAGACCAGCAAGGTGACGCCCTGGATCCCTGCCAGGAGGAAGAAGTAGTAGTGCAGAGAGCAGTCATTGATATTACCTGGAAAGAGAGTAAACAAGGACATTATTAGGCTAGAATATGTAACGCTTTAGCTGAGACTCCAAACAGCTGCGAAGCAAGACTGGCATTCAGATGAGGCTTAAGAACTCTGAGCTGCACGGAAAAGTGACAAATATGGAAATTTGGAAAACAAGAGTCAGTCGTGACATATTCAGAGGGGGACAGCAGCAGGGTTCTTTTAGCCCAAAGTAATCCTCCATTTTTAAAGAATACCAAAGGTAAAGGTAAATGGTCACAAGCTCCCAAGTGTGGCAGGTAGCTGTGTTTTTACTAGACATAAAAGGCAAGATTGAAGTGAGCGTGGCAGGCAAATGTGATTCTGTCAGGAATTAGGATTCAGCGGAGGGGCTTGTTACTTCTCATCTCACCACAGTGTAAAACCTTCTCAAAGTGACGACGGTTGACCCCGCTCTTCGGGACTGATGCAGAAAGGTATTGATGATGTGGGACTGAAGTATCAGAAATAACAGAGCAATGTGGGCCGTCAGCTGTGATTCGAGCTAGGGGGGTCTTTCATCGGTATTAAAGGATGGTTTGTTTCCTCATGGGAATGGGATGTAATAAAAAGGAGGAAAAAATAAACTGATGCTGTATGACTTGTGTACAGGGGGAAGCGGAAGACAAACAGACCGTGCTGAGACCGACAGAACTAATTTTTCAACAAATAGCATTTCTGAAACATGGAGAAATGCTATTTGTTGACATTCCCTACCCACTTTTTCCTACCGGGTCTGGAGAATTCAACCAGCACTCTTTGAACTCCAACTGTCTTAACATTTGCTGCATTGTTGATTGAAGTGGTCGTCCTCAAGAGGAAAGCTCTAAACAAATCCTGTTTTCCCCTTGTAAGGGTTTTACATGAAGGGCAAAGCTGACGACAATACACTTGTTTCCACTGTTCAAGTATGGAGAAAATTGGATTGGCATTAGAGCAGCTTGTGTCCTCTTGACCAGCGGTCAGGCAAACCAATTGACTTTGTAGCCAGTAGCAAGCGATGAGGCTGTTTACTACTTTGCTGGACAAGGAGACATTTTGGGGTGAGCTGGTTGTTGATGGTTGCTGCATTGTACTGGGTAAATGGAGGATTAAACTTATAAGCATATTTAAGAACATACCTTCAGTTTATGTAACAGGTTCAATATAAAGCAAGGTTTCAGCAGTGGACAGAGATAGCTAAACGTTACATCCTACATTATTGTCAAATGAGTAAAAGTGAAGCCCTGGAGCAATCTGCCATCATCCTCAGAAAGCTCCTGTTAGTTTCTCCGTGTGGAGCTGTCACGCTGAATAAAGAGTCAGAGAAAGACAAGCAGGCTTGATTTTAATTAGATATGGGGGCAATTGTCAATTCAAGTTCTGCCTATTCACATGGCACCTGTCAATTTAAAGTTAACAGCCCCCTGGGTCAAAATGGTGCTTATGGACTCTAACAGGATTTCTAAAGATTTTTCATTTATTTCTACTTTTTGGCTATTAAATTGAATCACTGTGGAATGCGTTCAGCCTGCAGTTCTACAAGCAAAGCAGAAACTAGACTGTATGAACAGCTGTGAATAAAACATGCCAGTGTTTCACGTCAAAGGCCTGCATAGCATCCACTTCCCTGCATTACAGGCATCTGTGTCACAACAGATCCTCCACTGACACAGAAACCTTCATGTTCTTGTACATGGTTTAACAGGGTGTTGCACGATCACTTGTGATCAGTAAAGCAGATCACACTCTGTAATGTCGCCCATCGTGCATATAAGTATTTATTTTTCTAGCCTCTCTTTTGTGATCGTGCTCTTGTGGATAATTAAAAATCGAGTGGAATAAAGAAAGACCGTCGACAGTATACATCACACAGGAGTGATTTTTTGTCAATGCTCTATGCACTGCGCCATCTCTATGGTTTGATACCTTTGATCTAGGAACAGAGAGCTGACTGATCACTGCGAAGTTCTGCCAGGGTATTAATGAAATGAGTGGCACATGGTAGACCTTTGACCTCTGTCTCAGTTTTAACTTATTTTGGTGTCATCTTAATCTGGTCAAAAGTTTAAACTGAGAGGAGCGTATCAAAAACCAAAGCAGCGTTTGAATAATTCATGAAGTGCAAAACAATGTGCTTGACAAGAGAACACAGGAGGAAAAGGGAAGTGCATTTGCAGCGAGGGCGCTTGTATTTGCAGTCGATAATTCACCTCAAGAGTCTGCCTCTGCAGTCTTAATTAACAGAGCAGTATCTCTTACAAAAAGAAAGGAACGCGGCATACAAATTATGTCGAGGGAAGACCTACACTGGCCCGAAAACAGCAATGTGCAGAGTGTTTTGGAAAATATGATCCGTTTAGCAGAATGTAGACAGTGTGAAAATGATTGCAGGATTTACAGCATATTCAACACTCTGTGAGTTTGCTCTGAAGCAGGTAATGAATGTCAGCATGGGGTATGTAACAAATCCTGATTTTAGGACATTTTTACATCTTTGCTGGAGAAAAGTTGTCACTGGATCTTAACCTTTGTTCCAGACGTCAAAACGTCTCTCTTAACTAGGACCTAAGGAATGAAAAGGGGGGACTGGCAAAAAAAACCCAAACTAATCTTTTGGAACAGTCCTGAAAATTGTGCAAGGTTTCAGTTTTGTAATGGTTCTTGCTCTAATTTCATTATACATTAAGTTAGACTCTGCCTCCTCCTTTCAGCCTTCGCCCCCCAGGGCCCACTTGGCTGCTAAGCATTTTCAAAAATACGGAAGGCTAATTACAGCAGCAAAAGACTAAACAAGGACTTGCCGTAAAACACATTAATGAAGCCCATAAATATTTGACAGTTATTTTAAAGGCACATTCTTAGCAAGAGAGGGAGAAATGCAAACCAATCAGTGTGGGGTAACAAGCTTTGCTGTTACACAGTTTTTCTCTGAAACTTCCACATGTGTGCAGAGATGTGCACAGCTCTGAGTTAGTAAATTACTAGATTGTGAATACAGCGAATGCCCCGACAGAAGGAGTGATATCAACTTATGGAACAATTTACCTGCGAGCGGGTTTGAGCAGACAATGTGAGTCCAGATGAAACGGGTCAATATCAATTTAATGTTTGAAAATGGATCAACTGATCCAGCCCTTCGGTGCAATGACCCAACATTTTAATGCTTCATTGCATTCAATGCCATCACCTGCCCCGTAGTGAAATCAGAGTGGGAATCAATGCATGTTTGTTTCAGCTATAAATAGTTATTTTCCGTAGCTCTCCACTTGCTTGTAAAAACTTCATGATTGATGCTGGAGTTTTGTAAACGGCCACCACATGCTAACTATTTTTTTGTGCTATCTGTTGCCTCTGACATGTCTAATACAAGCACTAAAATTACATTTTCATATAGAGGCCTTTCAGACAGAAAGGGTTCATGTTCAATTTGCCAGATCTGACATTAAAGGCTTCCATTAAAACACTGACATTTCACTGAGTGTGATCCAACACTTCATGAGCAGGATGTGTGAATGTCAGCTCACTCTGAAATGTCTGAACACGTCCCAGACATCTGATATAATCGGTATCAGTCAGGACTGGCCAAAGAGAAAGGCCACTTCCTGTCATGTGATAGTCGCTCAGGAAAACGATTCACTTTGAGGGAATGATGCTCCCACAAAGGAGGAACTGATTAAATGCAACAACAGAGATTTTCTAAAAACCTCCTTGTGGGTAAAGAACAATGCTAGTGAAGAGAGTAAAGGTTGATCTTTGACTGACTTGGCATCTCTGACAGGAAAGGAGGAGATGGCGTTATACTGGGCCTATAAAAATACCAAATAAAAGAGCGTGATGGATGACTACTCAACCAGATGCAGCCGCAGGGGGAAACGATGTGCAGTGGGATTTAAAGGATCAATAATTTCACCACATAAGCTCACTCTGTTGTAAGTTTGAGAACAGATGTGGCTGAAATACTGTATAATAATTTTCTTCACGGCGTTGCAGACTGATGCCGCAGGCTTTCGGTCGCACATGTGGTCATTCACTTCAGCACGCTAAATGGGAAAGGCATTCACTTATGGGAGAGTCGAAACTCAGAGAACAAGAGGCTGGCCTGAGAGGGCTTTGTTGAAGCCACTTGTTCTTTGGTAATGTTCTTGCTATGAGTTTGTGAAACACTTAATATACATACACATGTATGCCTGACACACCTGGATTGACTCTTTTATTTACAGATGTTTTCACGTTGCTGTTAAACGGTTGGCACATTTGAAACTTGACTTGTCTGCTGATGAAAGCTTATAATAGGCCCGGAAGTAAAAAATGTTTTGATTTTGAATTAATCTCTCAACTGTTTCATTGGTTAATCAAAATCCCAAAGTTTAGACTGACACAAACATATTGCTCCCAACCAATAACCTAAAACCCAAAGATATTTAGTGTTGTTTAATCACTGAAGAGTAATAAAAGCAGCAAATATTCACATTCAAAAAGCTGAAACCAGTGAGCCAATTAAATTTCTGTCCATCAGCTACTCTATTAATTGTTTCAGTTCTAGTCTGCATAAATGTTTCTTGCATATGTGGTGTAAAATGAGAGATTAACTGCAAACATTAAGCTGAAAAATTACTTTAAGTTAATCACTTGCTTTTATAGTATCCGATTATGTAATAAGCGATGATACAGAATAGTTAAACCAAAAGGCTGGAACACAGCTGCAATGGAATTTCACCCTTTCCCAACCAGGTGGTAATGAAGTGGAAGGACGGACTCAATGAACTCTTCATGTGACACTTTAGCTACGTTGACATAGCTACAGCATTAGTTAGTACAAAGCAAGGAGAGTCGGAGCTATACAGCATGACAGGAGAGCAGAGCATCCACCAGTGTGATGCCAGACTAGCAGTGCCATCCCCATGTAATGCTCCAGGGACAGCTTTACTTAAGAGAAGCAGGGCTATGTAATCAGACCCCCAGCCTGTGATTAATGTGGCTCATCTGTCTTCAGGCCCGGGCGGCTCAGTACAACTTAGCACAGCTCACCCAAGATGCTGTTTACTGCACACCATTTTGCCCGAAGGCATGGAAATAAGTTGAATCCATTCCACCTAGAGAGCCATGAGATATGAAAGAAGCTAGCATCCAACAAACTGTGAAAAACAGCCACAAAAATGAACTGCAAGATTCCTGACTATACTTAATGCCTACGCTTTGTGCCATGTGTCTTTTATCAGTGGCCACAAGGATGTTTTGTTCCATTTCAGCAGCTCACCTTTTAAATGACTTGTTTTGGAAAGCAAAACAAAGTCTTACAGGCAATCCAACTCTAGTTTAACCGCCCCTCAAGTGAAGCAAGGCTGAGCGAAGGATGGATTCATGATGCGTGCCAAGCTTCTTCCAGTGCTAACATCATCAAAAGTACCTCACTACCTGTCGGCGCACTGTATTAATGAGCTATTAGGTGTTTGTGGATAAACAATTTACAGCGTTGGCTTATTTACCGCATGCTCAGGGAAAAGTGCATCTGGGTTGGGAGCCTCCTCTCGCTAGGGAGCCCATCCATCTGCTGCCACCACCACGCTATTCATTCTGCCGCTCGGACAGATTTACACAAACCTTTTGTCGTTAGTCTGACATGTATATTTATTATGGGAAACTCTTAAAACAAGAGAACTGCACAGGGATCGCCCCCCCCCCCGCGTCTAATCTATAAACTTTTTTTTTTAAATCAGCACAAGCAATGAAAATTCTTAAGGTATGTCTGTGCAAAATAAATTTCTTTACTGTGAATCGATACTGACAATTCTATCTCTGAGTACATACATACAGTCGATGTGCAAAGTCAATAGTGCACTCTACATGCATTGGGCACCTAACAGCAGGCTTGACAACTGCAATGCTCAATTCAGGAGGATTATGGACTGCCCCAAGAAAACTGCATGAGTAAAGATCAATCACCCCTATGCTGAAGATATTTTGAGAGCAGGCTCATTCTTTAAGTTTAAACACAGACAAAGTCATCTCATTGAGTCTGGAGTCTGCATGCATGCATGTCAAATGGCTACGGGTTCAATAACACACACCCACACAAAAACCTCTACCGGTTGGATCAAGTGCTTGTTTCTGTACAAGTTCAGGACTGCTGTTGTATGAAGCTTGATATGCTTAAACTGCACATCTTTATTAATATTTTATTCAAAACTCCTTATTCTGAATGATGTCAGTATTATTACATAAGTGGTAAAGACTGATGATTGATTAAATAAAAACGCTTAAACCTGCAATATTTTTTGGCAGACTGCATAAAGAACTATAAACACATGATTTGCAGTTGTGTTTCTGACATAATCTGTGATTATATATCTAATATTCTCTCTCCTTTTAGCTCTGTTTGGTCTCTACCAAATATCTGGCTCCTTGGCTGCTAAATGCTCCACATAAGCTATATGCTAACCTTGTCTGTTTGGTACTGAGCAGGCAGTGGGTTTTAGGCCTTTTTCCTGAAAACAGCTGCCTGCAGAGGCCGAAAATGATGCTATGCAGCTGAAGCCTGATGAGACTGAGTGAAAACAATAAAGTTTCGGGATGGAAAACCAAAACGAGAGGAAAGAAGCTATAAAGCTCAGACAAGCAGGCAGAAACAGCAGTGAGTTAATAATTCTGAGGTTTCTTCACTACGAGTGACCCTATTCATGTTACAAATAGTCATTTAATCCATTGTTATTATAAAAATATAGATTATAATAACAATTATTATGATAATAATATATATAATATAATAAAGTTGCTTTATTTTGTTACATTTCCTACCTCAGGGTGGGGGTTTGCAACAATGACTGCACACATTATATTATAAGCTACTGTATCTCTTACCAAAGTCTTTGTGGGATGACATCCAGCCAATCGCTTTGAGGGAGACAATAGCCAACAAGCCAAAGCCCACGAAGGAGCCAATCCCAGAGAAGAAGAAGAAGAGCCCCATGATGGCACTCTGCATGGACTTGGGAGCTGCAGAATAGGCGAACTCCAAGCCTGCAACAATGAGAGTTAAAAAACACACATATTTGTTGAATTTTATGTAGGGTATAAAATAGTGAAATAGTTTAAAATATATAATAAAAGTTTATACCTGTAGCAAATTAAAGATAAAAATTTTCACATGGACCAGCCAGTGTTAGTGTAATATAGCTTGTAATACCATGCAATTTAGTCATTTGTTTTGCCTGAAAACATGCGGTTGCATGCATGTGAGTGATAGTGGAACAAACGCGGTAACACAGTGTACTTGGGGTTTAATATGTCTTTGTGTATCTATGTAAGACGGGTGGGTTTTGTTGACAGTGACAGTTTTCATTTCAGTTTATTGTATGTGAGACCAAAAGATTTCCTCTGAAGCTGCCTGACAGCTAATTTTGCATGGTGGCACTGGTTTGTGGCGCGATTGTTGGGTATCTACACTGCTTGATACTGGCAACAGTTATTTCTGGAAAACACATCTCTCGGTATATTACTGTGTCTTGAAAGAAATAAAAGGACTGAGAAAATGGGCAAGGAACCTAAGAGAAAAAGAGATGAGGAGAGAAAAAACCCCATCAAATATGTGTATTTTTGCCCAGAGATCTGTGTGCCTGCAAGCTGACATTGATAATTTCATGGCACCTCAAACACGTGATTTTTCAAATGAGGCCCTATAGCTACATCTGTCTGGAGAGATTACAGAGCTGTAGTTAAATACGTTTGCCGTTTAAGACCTTCCTTGGAGGAGGACATTGTACAAATTAATATGGCGAGCAGTTTCCTTACAGATACCTGCGCGAGTTGTGTAAAAAAAAAACCTTTATAAGAAAAGGAATGAGATAAGAGCGTGGCAAACATAGGGCAATTACTCAGTGGAAAACATGAATGACCTTTCCAGAAGTTCACAATGATACATTTGTTTATACTCTAAGCTAACCTTTTGATAGCAGCAAACACTGGTCAATAGCTATGCATATCACAGGGGATTGCAATGTTTTGTGAGGATTCTCAGATACAATAGTGCAGGAAGGGAGCAGTACAGACCAAGATTGTAACACTGTGTTAAACCCAGCTCCTGTACGTCTGTGACAACAATAATTCAAGAAACAATCAAAGTGATGTCCACGGTTTTCACAACGCACTCTTTTTTTGACCAAAAGGCAAAATTATTTGAGGAAAAAAAAAGACAAAGAAAGAAATGCATGGAATTTAACATCAATGCAGATTTTCCTCAAAAGGGCATTGTTGTAGGGGTGATTTTTCTTTCTAGAAAAATAACATTAGCCTTTAACATGTTTAAGTGCATCCTAATTAAAACTACTGTAGGGAATTATTTTGCAAAAGTTTTTGCATATTAGTATCGCCTGAAAGCAAATAAACTTGGGTAGTGTACGAACAAAGAATTACCCATCGTCCTACATGACTGTGGATTGCAGCGAGGAAGTCTGATGGCACTGGAGGTTTTAAACAGATTTATTCAAACAGAAGAAGACTAAGGGAAAACTTTCCTCTTAACTAGACATATGTCACAATTCTGTCAGCCAATTTTCCTTGAGGTAAGCCCTGTGGGATGGTATGGAGGGAGGGAAGAGAGTAAGTTTATTTTAAGGATCCCTATAGCTTTGTTATGTCTGAATTTCACTTTCACAGGGATCCCTGAATTCCAGTGTTTTATAGAAGCCTCATGGAGTTGTCTTCAAGGGCTTCATAATACCTAAGCTTATTAAACAAATTTCAGTATTCATGAATTTTAAAACTTAAAGATGACGAATGTGAATGCTCACTCCTACAAAAACCCTGTGGTGACTGCATCGGCTAAATAATCCCTCCACTGTGGTGAGCAAAAAAGTCGTAAATATTAATGGCTTAATCTTCACTGTTGAAATCAAAATAAAGAGAGTGCTATACGGCCGAGCCTACAACAACTTGACCCGTAGTAATAGGAGAAAGACTCAATCATGGGTAGAGGCCTTAAAAACTCAAATCACTAAGATAATTGAGCCCTGAAGCCATGCTCATGACTGCAGGGAAAATGATAAAAAGTTTTTAAAAAAATAGATGGAAAATATACAAAGCAGATAGATAAACACAATACAAGGCAAATTTCTGTTGTGCACTGCGGAGTATAGTATAGGAGGAAAATGGGCCACAGCTGCCACATTGTAATGTTCTATATCACATTCAGTGTGTTTCTCACAGACACAAACTCTCCTCTTTTAATAAAAGCGAATACTGTTGCTGTTGTTTCCATTTTTGTGTCAGATTTTGCGGCCGCAATTTGATATAACATTAGAGCAATTTCTCACTTTGTCACATTATTGTATTACTGGGGCAATATATCCTTACTTCTCATAGCTTTTAATGAAATGACATTTCCTGTTTGGGTCAGGGCTCACAAAAAGAACAAAAAAGAAATGAGAGCTGGTGCTCAGAGCAGTTTTCAGTTAATACCTTGAAAGTATCTAAAAGAAGTGTGCCGCTGTCAGTTCCAGCG
The DNA here is from genome assembly GCA_024633595.2 of Lepomis macrochirus. Classification (NCBI taxonomy): domain Eukaryota; kingdom Metazoa; phylum Chordata; class Actinopteri; order Centrarchiformes; family Centrarchidae; genus Lepomis; species Lepomis macrochirus. Next base: position 30,008,799 of record JALXJV020000005.1, read on the forward strand.
TGAACTATCATGACCTGCTTTGATTCAGTGATTTTCTTTATAATCATTTTCCTTGAAAAGAACAGGGAATGTATTTCTATGGGGAGAGCAAACACTGCTAAATTTCCATTAAAGGATTATGGATGGCCTCAGACTGATGAGCATGTGTGTATGATATTTACTGGAATGAATTGTCTGAGCGGCAGTGGTAATTCAACTTTGAATTCAAATCAGACCAGGGGCCATATTCACAAGCTTCCCAGGGTGAAAAGTTGGTCCAAATGCTGTAATTTAAAAAAATATTCTTAAATGTTTTCTAATTAAATTCTCCTATCCTCTGTTAGTAGATAGAAGATTAAAGCATTCACACAGGATCTTAGGCATTAAAACCGCTGCTGAGGTGATAAAATAATGAATAGAGAGGAGGGTTATTACAAAGAAAGAGTTAATTAACCTAAGTCACACTCCAAGTGGCATCTAGTCATGCAGATAGTTTTATTTTTTTGTGCCAAGGTTTTGAGAAATCTGCCTTTGGAACATTGGCTGACACCCCAGTGGAGATTAATCAAATTTTGTTTGTGCTCTACAGTGAGAGATTTGTCAACTTGCAGAAATGTTTAATAGCCTTTACACCATGCAAAGAATATCTCTGGTAGGCCATTGTGGGAAATGTTGCATATCAATGAGCCAGATCACTGTAATATACTCTATGAGATGTTGCTTTACTGTAAGCCAAGGACTTCTTTTTTGTTCCTGCAATCATTAGAGTCTACAGTATAATGTCTCTAAAAGTGGGAGTTGATGCGTAGCGTTCTTACAAGGATGTTTAAGACTCATTCTCTACTTATTTGGTCTACATACACATACAACTGTCAGCACCCTCAAAGTGCTGGACTGATAATTAAACATACTATAATTTTCTGTCTATTCAAGTGGAATATGTCTCCATGAACACCGTGTCAGCTGGGGAAGCATGCTAATTGGATAATTAAGAGTTGAACTTGCAATACAGTGTATGTCAGTAAAATCTGTCAGTATTATCTCTTCTGCGTGTGACCGTGTGGTGGAAAGGCCATGGCATACATTGTGATTACTGCTTCATATGCTGGTGTATATATATATATTTGAGTTTGTTTTGGTAAATGTCAGCACACCAGCTGCCAGTGACTATACCCTCAGGGATACAGAGTGCACTATAAGGTACATATTTGTGCATTTACATCTTATTATTTACTGTATTTGTTTGGACAACAAGCAGAAAGAGTGCTAATATGAGGCTGGGGCTAAGGAACAGCTTTCATCATCATTTCAAGGTTACTTTATCCACACCTTGTTTATAAAATGTCCCGTTAACAAACATTGTCTTGCAGTGGTGTGAGAAAATCAGGATAATCAATTATCAATCAACTTTTCGGGCTGCTTACTCTGGACTAAGAGTAATCACATTAAGCTGGTGCATTTACTGTATTTTATGGTTAGTCTGAATCATCATGTCTACCTGACCACAGTGCTAATTGAGACGCGAGATATATGTCTAAAAACTGTACCTGCAATGCTGGCAAAGACTTCGCTGATTCCTATCAGCACATATTGAGGCACTTGCCACCATATGGGTAAATCTGCAGCGTAGTAGATAACGTTGCCAAGCACCTGGTCGATGGTACCATTTGATTTGATGATTTCCAAGCGTTTTGTCTCCAAAATACCTGAGGTGACAGACAAAGAAAAAATGTACATGAGCACAGTTAGCCGAGGCTAAATATAAGCATAATATAATATATAAATGTGGACAGAACATTGTCCTACAACACCACATACACACACAAGCTATAATTCTGCAACCTACATACTAAACTAAAGAAAGAATGCAAATAGGGCTTGTATATTTTAGTAAGGATGAAAAACAGCTTATTAAAGTATCACCCTGAAGTCTATGACACCAACAAACAGCCAAACACTGCCAGAGTTAGAGGATTCAGTGACAGTCCATTAAGTATTTAGCTAGTTTTAAGGCTACCACTTAATTAAGATCACATCTGCACGCTTCCATACCATGGCATTTAGTAATGGATCAGTGCAGACGGTTCAATAATCAGAGCCAAGCACTTGTCATCAACCGTTGCCGCCTCCTAAAAGATTTATTTGATAGTTATTATCATGTAACCAGTGGCTATTTCCAGATAACTCCCAGAGACAGCCTCCTATCATAACTACACTTAATGCTGTATTTGAGAGGAGTTGTAATCCGGCTATCCTATAATACCAGCCGTCCATCTCAGGCAGTGTGGCCACTGGGCTGCCCAGAGCAAGTCTCTAAACCCCCCCCCCCTCCCCCCTCCCCATTACTAAACATCACACATCAGACAGCCCAGTGTGATCCCTGGAAACTCTGTTCCAGCTTCTGTATATATATAAAAAGCAAAAAAGAACAAGAGATGGTTTTGGACACATAAAAGCCATTGAGCTTTCACCAAAGCAGATTAGCACATAAGGTTAGGAGAATGTGATAAAACATACTAAAAAAAACCTTTTCAAAAGCAAAGTCAGCGCAGCTTTTTAGGGCTAGCGCCAGTATATGGCTTTAGTCCGGGACTGTTCTACACAAATGAAAAGGGATCAGATGCAGTCCACTGTCCGCTTGACAACATGTCTTCAGATGTCCCTTTGGACGACACAGGAGGTCCAGCTGCAAGTGAGCATGATGAAACCCTGAAATACCGCTGCACCAGTGTCATCATGACAAAGTCCTGTGCATTTCTCACATCACACGGCGATGAGAGTGATTTGAACTCGGAACAGCAGTGGTGCGGCCAGTGTTGTGGACACAGAGCGGCAGGCTGACAATGCAATGTGTTGGACTGGCTATTCTTTGGGCATGAGATGCCACACTTGGTCATTCACAGCTATCCATCTGTCAGTCTCTGAACACAACATGATTTCAGCTAGTGGACAGATGCAGATAAGCACTGGGACACACAAAAAGGCAGCTGGGGGAAATGCAGTTCAAAACGTAACAACAGTGTAAGGCGGTTTCCAGGAGTCAGTGTGTGCAACTGAATTGATGTGATGTAAGGCAATGCTGGGGATGAGCAGCACACAGGCTCAGCAAATGATTCTCAGAAGAATGACAGTAAAAAAAAAATATGATGCAGATCGTCATGGGAGATCAACATCATTACTACTAGCTCATGAACTCATTTTACAAAGCATATTACTGAACAGATTTGATCCAGCCGTCTGATATGACTCCTAAAATCCAGGTCAGAGCCGTGTTGCAAAGTAGTTGTGTATTCACCTACTGTTCTGTGACCAATGGCCACACCACTGCACCATCGTAAACCCTTTCTCTCCACTCCCGGGACTCAAAATTGCTTTCTGCAATATTCAGAATTTATTTTGCCTGAATTCAAATGCAAGGACTGCACTTTCTTTCAAGAGACCAAATGGAAAAGTAAATACCTGAATAGCTTTTGAACATCGGAAATGAACATGCTAGAGCACCTTTCCTTCTAGGAATGCTCATGTCCAAAGAAAATATTACCTTAAACCAAACACATTAGACATATTGGATTTAGTTATTAGACCTTTTACTACATCTCACTGATTGAAAAGGATAGTTCTGATGGGCTAAGTCAGGCTTGAATAACTCTCTGACTGTAACATCCAAACACTCGCTCAACAAACTTTCTCAACTCTTCTGTGCCATGTCCATATTAAGTAAGGCACAGGGATGAGAGGTAAAAGCACCACACCACACAGATGTTTAGATGAGTCCTATTCCCTTTAATCAATACATACATTCAGTCTATAGGTCATACTCACTACTTACCGTATAAACAGCTGCTTGAATCAGCCACTAGCAATATGTGATCTTGGATTTGAGCTGATTAAATGGGCTCTTAAGGTCATAAGGCGAGCTTTAACCATTTATGGAAAAAGGTAATGCTCCTCTTTAGAATGAGATTGAACTACATTTAAATGCTGTTTCATATATCATATTGGTTTGTTCTGGTTGCACTAGACCCGTGTGTCCTTTTACACATTCTGCTGGCAGATGACTATAAAGAGATAAGAATTAATAACGTTATTATGCAGAAGAGGATTAAGACAAATACCAGTTTGTGAATATGGCATGACACATATAGTACACATTTGTCTTGTTGCAAAGTGCAATCATGGAGCTGCTCATGCAGCATATGAAGCGTCCTTGGGGTTGTGAAAGGCGCTAGGTAAATCAAAGTTATTATTATTATTATTATTATTATACATACAAAAAAACTTGTTGTGATCAAATGGCATCTATGGAAAAATCTGTTGGAGCTTTGTGGTCTGGACTGTAAAATTACTTATTAAAATCACTTGAAACAATGAACAGGGTCTCTAATAGATAGCTTTAAGGGTTTAATTTTCTAATGAAAAAGCTAATATCATTATATTATTTGTTGAATTTAAAATGTTGAACCTCTACATGTCCAAATTCATATTTACTCGCAAAAAAATGTAATTATGCCTCACAATTGTTGTCAAATGTGATTCAGTGCATGTTTAACAGTCAATTGGCAATCTGGTTGAAGCACACCAGTAAACATCTGAAAGGTCACAAATGACAGAATATGTTCATTTTCTATGTGGTGGATGCATTGTGCATCTGAGAAAGGAGAAAGGCCAGTGGTTGTGGAAAATATAATGTGCTGTGATTCTCAGGAGTGTTACTGATTTGCTTTCTTCCTGCCTCCAGGCTTGTCTCTCTCAAAACATTTTGCCTGAATGTATCAATGCAGCAGCACTCGCTGTCAGGCCTGGCTGAGACTTTATTTTCAAAATAATCCACAGGCTGGAAGTGAATAGGACTGAGCAGCACTGACGCATGCGGGTGCAGTCACTCAGGACCAAAAAGTAAGAAGCCACAGCTCCCCCTGTGTTCTATAGGGCGAGGAAAAAAGGCAAAACTCCAGGGCAATGCAGTAAAGGCAACAAAGTGCTGAAATAATACCCAAATCATACTTAAAGCAGATCAAAAGATGCCTCAGCAACACTATTCCCCATATAGCCAGACACATTTTGTGAAGAACTGACATAGTGATAGCACGTTGTATCTCCAAAAACAATATTTAGAATTAAATTTAATAAATGATGTAAATGATTACACTACTGCTGCGTTGCTCATTGCCTTGGAAGAACTGATTGCATGTGGCATTTACCACAAGAGCTTACTCTGTTGTTCATTAGTGTTTGTCTGGCCTACTTATGCGACAGCACAGAGAGGACATGTCTGTTAGTGCACTCACCCGCTGCTACAGCCGAGCACATAACAAAGAACATCCCCACTGCAATCCTCTTCAGAGAGGAAGGCAGCAGCCCACGGCGTTTCAGGATGGGGTCCACCACTTTGTCCTTAAGGGGAATCAGCATAAGGATGAGCACTGCATCAAACATAGTGAGCCAGGCTGCCGGGAAGCGGAACGTCATCTGGGGGGTCCAGAGAAGAAAGATGAGGTAAAATTGTGCAAAAAGCAACAAAGCATGAAAACTTCGGAGAATGTCAGTGCATTCCAACAGAGTTCACATAGTGTATGTGTGCAGGTGTGTGTGACAGTGTGTATACTTGGGGCTTGATATTGCTTTGGCACCCCCAGGTGGTCAAAAACAAACATAATGAAATTAAAAATATTTAGTCAATTCACAGTAAAGAAAGCACACAATCAAATACATTATTAGCAAGTACATAGTAGAATTAGCATTATTATACTCTTGTTGTTGTTTTTATCATTATTATTATTATTATTATCATCATAAGTAGTAGTAGTATCATTATTTTTACATGTTTATCTATAAAATGTGTAAGTGTCACAAGAGACAAAGAGAACTTCAAAGTTTTCAGCACAAATCTAAATCTATTACCATAAAGTGTAACATATGAAATGCATAATTATACTGTGCAAACACACTGAATGACATATCAATCAGAATGAAAATCCATTGTGAGCACACAAAGTACCTACAAGTTAAAGAAATATCTCATTGAGTGAGCCATGAAAGACTGCAAACTGCAGGAGATGTTTTTTTGCAATTCAAATTCCAAGTGCCATCAGAGCTCCTGATGTGTCTCTGGTTTAACACTTCTGATAGCATCATTTATTCTCAAATTGAATTTCCATTTCTCGGAGTAACCGCTGGCTATCTATGCGTAGCTCCTCAGAGAGTGTTTTCCTCCCTTGTTTGTGCATTATCATATTCAAAATGATAGGATGTGTGAAGTGAGAATTTCCCTTTGCCAAGGAAAGCCTGGCATGAATGACTGAGACTTCCCAGCAGGCCCAGGCCCTATAGTGGACATGATGTTCTGCTTTTTCTACTTCCCCAAATGGATGACATACATGTACTGTATGCACACATTATATATATATACTGTGCATCATGGTTCCCACGTTGGGAGCGCAAGATATTTTCTAATCAGTGCTGTTTTTGGTGGAATACTGGGTAGTTTTACCTCTTCTGGCAGGAAAACTTATTAAAATGAAACAAAGTAAGAAGATGAAAGTCAATCTCTGCTTAAAATACGGCTGTACGGCTTATGTGATATATGAAAAGGGTCTGTAAGTTGGCCTTACTTTATATATAAAGGTCACAAGCCAAAAAGGTTGGCAACCACTTCTCTACATACAAGGTGCTAGGTAAGTGTATGTCATTTTACAACAGGGTTGTATAATAAGATGAAGTTTGTAGTTTACCTTTATGCTACTCACAAAGATAATGTTATACACAAAGATTATATAATTATAAAATTATATTCAGAAATAAACTATTTCGTACAATATGGATCACAGGGTGCCGTAAAGCTAACTGAAAAGGTAGTTTTGAATTTAAAAAAATAAAAGTATAAACACCTTGCACAATGTAATTCAAAGCATTACTAATGCAAAGAGCCCAAAAAAATTTACTGCACATTCATACAAAGACATAACATACATGTCACTACAACAGAGTAGTAATCTCAAGACATAATCTAATTATAACCAATTACAGCACATTCACTGACATGCCTCCCATTCTCAGTTATTATTATTAGTATGGGCTTTGTTTCCTTGAAGAGAAGTGTACTTGTTCGGCTTAGCCAATGAAATGTGTCAGGTGATGTGAGGGAGAAAAACACAGAGGCACCTAATCTCACTTCCCTTTTGATGTTGAGAAGTGTCAAAGCTGGTAGCAGAAGAGGCTTAGTTCCGTTTTTTAAGATAAATAGTGTGTGAAGGGAAGAAAAGAAAAAAAAAATCCAAAATAGTTCTCAAATGCAGTTTAACACAGTGGAATGAGTAAAAACTATGTCAGTTTCACGGTGTCACAAGTCTCACCAGTACATATAACTGTGAAATGTAAGAATATATACTGTATATATCATTTATACAACACTTGGTCAGATTGTGTGGTTAACAGGCAAGTGTTTCACTTCATATTTCCATGAAGTCAGAGAACTTTGCGATCACTTAAAGCAGGCCTGTTGAAAAAGAGACGTACAGTATCTCAAAAAAATGAGTAAATCCCTCACATTTTGGTGAATATTTTATTAAATCTTTTCATGTGACAACACTGAAGAAATAACACTTTGCTACAATGTAAAGCAGTGAATGTACATTTTGTATAGCAGTGTAAAATTTGCTGTCCCCTCAAAATAACACATCACACAGCCATTATTGTCTAAACCTGCTGGCAACAAAAGTGAGTACACCCCTAAGTGAAAATGTCCAAATTGGGCCCAATTAGCCATTTTCCCTGCCTAGACTGGGTTGTGACTCGTTAGCGTTACAAGGTGTCAGGTGTGAATGGGGAGCAGGTGTGTTATCTGAAAAAAAGAATTGTTGCCCTTCATAAAGATGGCCTGTGATATAAGAAGACTGCCAAGACCCTGAAACTGAGAGGCAGCACGGTGGCCAAGACCATACAGCGCTTCAACAGGACAGGTTCCACTAAGAGCAGGCCTCGCCATATTTGACCAAAGAAATAGACATGTGAGTGCTGCCAGCATTGATGCAGAGGTTGAAGGGGTGGGGGGGTCAGCCTGTCAGTGCTCAGATCATAAGCCACAAACTGCATCAAATTGGTCTGCATTTGTCCCAGACGGAAGCCTCGTCTAAAGATGATGCAGAAGAAAGCCCACAAACAGTTTGCTGAAGACAAGCAGACTAACGACGTGAATTACTGGAACCTGGAATGTCCTGTGATCTGATGAGACCAAGATAAACTAATTTGGTTCAGATGGTGTCAAGCGTGTGTGGAGGCAACCAGGTGAGGAGTACAAAGACAAGTGTGTCTTGCCTACAGTCAAGCATGGTGGTGGGAGTGTCATGGTCTGGAGCTGCATGAGTGCTATGAATGCCAACATGTACCGTGACATATTGAGGCAGAGCATGATCCCCTCCCTTCTGAGACTGGGCCGCAGCGCAGCATTTGAACATGATAACAACCCCAAACACACCTCCAAGACGACCACTGCCTTGCTAAAGAAGCTGAGGGTAAAGGTGATAGACTGGCCAAGCATGTCTCCAGACCTAAACCCTATAGAGCATCTGTGGGAGCACAAGCTCCGTGATGTCGTCATGGAGGAGTGGAAGAGGTCTTCTGTGGCTACCTGTGAAACTCTGGTGAACTCCATGCCCAAGGGGGTTAAGGCAGTGCTGGAAAGTAATGGGGGCTACGCAAAATATTGACACTTTGGACCCAATTTGGATACTTTCACTTAGGGGTGTACTCACTTTTGTTGCCAAAGTTTTAGACATTACTGGCTGTGTGATTTTTGAGGGGACAGCAAATTTACACTGCTATACAAGCTGTACACTCACTACATTGTAGCAAAGTGTTATTTCTTCAGCGTTGTCACATGAAAAGATTTAATCAAATATTTACAAAAATGTGAGGTGTGTACACATTTTTGTGAGATACTGTACTACACTCCCTTGTCTAGTCCAGTTTAATCACCTTTAAACCACAGATTTCTAAGGAGTCATGTATCACATGGAGTGACTGAGGGGTTTCAGCCATCAAAGCCCTCCAGAATATAACATACAATCAGTCGGACTGAGACGCAGGTACGCCTGACTTAATTAAGGCATTATGAACCTTTGGGAAAAACAAATCACAATGTCAAGCCACAGATGTCACCACAAGGATGCTATTTTTTTAATCAAACAACAAAAAGGTACTTGGACTTTAGGTTACCTGGTGGAAGCCAGCAGTGCTGTTCGAGGCACTATCAGGAATCCTCAGATGGAGGCTCTGCAGGACGTAAGTTGTCTGCATCTGCAACACAATAAGGACATTAGCTTCTCAGCATGAAGTAACTCTCCACTTTATGATCACCAGGGTGTCTGCTGCAAAAACATTCTTCCCCAATATTGAATCGGCAAATAATTTTCCCTCATATTACCACATGCGTGTGCTTATCTGTATCCAGAAAGCCTACATTTCCATATTACAGTCCTTCACATTTTTCATGTTATGTGAAATGTGGCTCATACATTATAATTCAACTTAAAATGAGTTGAACTTACCTGGAAGTACACAGTCCAGTATGGGATAAGGGCTAAGAAAACGGGGAGGATTTTCATCAGGGCTTTCACTTCCTCTACTTTCTCTTCTGGAAATGTTCCTCCATAGGTCACTTTGGCACTGTCTAGTAGCGTTGGTTTAGTGCTTTATAGGAATAAAAAAAAAGAAAAACAACCTTTAAAATAATATTTAAAACTACAGTGTGATTAAAAGCATAATAATAAACACGTAAATTAATACAGGATACACTAGAAGTATTCTAAACTCTTGAAGTGTGAGACTTAAGCAGCCTTTTTGTGAACATCTTACCCTTAAATAACAGCACTTCTAGAGATAGGGGAAAAAAAACTTTATTCTAAAGCCTATAATCCCCATCTCTGGAGAAAATGTCTTAATAAGGAATTCTTGAAAGGCTGCGGGATTGGCCAATTTAAAATATTCAATGTTGAGTTTTTGAACCAATTGTGCTACTTTGGTTCAAAGTCAAGTAAGATCACTTCAGAATAACTTTTCACCACAGGGAATAAAGATGAATGCCTGGACCAAGCAGGGGAAAAAAAGAATTATACCGGGGGATCAAAGAAGGGTTTAACAGAAAGGTCTACCAACAACATCTAGCTGTGTTATTCCCCTGGATCAGAGTCGCCATCTGACTAAACTTTGTCAAAATACTTTTACCCTGTTGGAAAGAGCCTTCCCATCGAGATTAATGAACACAATTATTGTGATCGTGTTTTTTTGCCACTGAGGGACTGAATTTGCCAATTTTATTGCCTGACAATACAGTTTTCTGGGTATGTTTCCTATCACTGCACAAAATGCTTTAAAATGCGGCGGTGATGGAGTAGTGGATAAGACACATGCCTTTTGTGTGAAAGACCTGGGTTCAATCCCCACTGTGACACATCCACCAATGTGTCCCTGAGCAAGTCACTTAACCCCTAGTTGCTCCAGAAGCGTGCAACCTCTGACATATATAGCAATTTAAAGTCACTTTGGTTAAAAGCTTCAGCTAAATTAGTAAATATAAAATGCTCTGACCGGAGCAGGTATGGCTCCTTTGGTTTTGGGGAGCAGCAGGCGAAGACCAGGATCTTGAACATGTCGGTGAAGGCGCTGCCATCCGCAGGCTTGCTGATGAAAACGGTGCGTCCCAGGAGAAAGACCAAGAAGGAGACCCCGAGGCACACAGTGGGAATGATGTAGCCGAGCTCAAAGCTGAAGTTTTGCTGGATGTAGGCCACACCTCCGAGAGAAAAGATGGCTCCTAAATTGATGCACCAGTAGAACCAGTTGAAGAATCTGCGAGTGGCCTCCGGCCCTCTGTCTTTGACCTAAGATCAAACATGGTGCAGGATGACAGCAACCAGTCATGTCATTAAAAGTTGTTCACACATGTAGGGAGAAAGTGTCTCAAAGAAAAGGTCTTATACTCTTAACATTTCTACATTTGTGTGTTCTACCAGTTTGATAGTGCACTAGCAGCATTTGACAGATTTAAAATAAGTGTGGTCATCAGTACTTGCAAGTTTTCAAAGCCACATGAGGAAAATAACTATGTTACGCCTTTAAATGGCAGCTGCAACGACAAAAAAGACCAGCCTTAAAAATCCTGACAATACATGAAAGAAAAGACAAACTGCCCTGACAAAGAGGAACCGTGATCACAAGCTGAAACTGACAGGGATGTGACATCTCATTTCATTACACACACATAAAATGGTTTAAATTACTGTGATAATAATGTAATTAATAGTGATATATTTTTGCAGCTCTTTGGTTGCCTGGAATATCTATATTCAAAAGAAGCATAAGGCAAAAAGACGGGGATGTTTTTAAAGTTATGTAGGTGATGGCTAACCAAAACAAACAGCAACTTTTGTTTTATTCTTTATCTGCCTACTGTGGCTTTGAGCATTCTTACAGAATTTGCTATGATGGCCTGTAGACGCCATTAGCTTACCAAACTGCAATAAATTCAGTTAAAGGCCCATGAAGGCAAATAATATTATTCTCATAATGGCACTGATCTATTCCACACGCAGTTATCCCTGTGGAGGAAAAGATTGTATCAATGCATGATGAAGTGGATATGTCTTTTATATATGAGAACAAATAATGCAGCAGTACAGCTACAATTAACTACTTGGGAGATAATGTCACAGCATTCACAAGCTGATGCTAAGCATAAATCTTTCTGGAGTTGTGCAGTGTAGTTAAAAAATTAATCAAGCTCAAACTGACCACCTGATTGCCATGTGTTGCCAACAACTGCATTATAATACATTTCAAAATAATACATACACAGAACAGGGTACTTTTATAGCTTCTACTGTCGTGTTCCCTTTAGCCTTTAGCAGGACAAGACAACCATTTAATTTACTATCTTGTTTCAGCGTTGATCCTCTAACAAGTACAGAATGTGATCAGTAAATACTACAACAATTGTACACCTGCAGTGACTCATAAAAGGACAAAAATACAAATTCCTCCCTTCAGTATCGTATCTACACATCCGCATTAGCAGCCCCAGTAAAACTGTAACTTTATGAATACTAAGCTCAAGTTGCATATTAATACAAAAACAAAACAAACTCACATTGACTATGGCAATTTTCACACTGCAAGAGGGTGTAATTAGTTCTTAGACAGAGTTCAAGCTGTATGTAACAAGAAATCTTCAGTTTTACTCAAACCGAGCAAATTTCAAGTATTAACAGCTCCCACTGCCACTTAATTAGGACTTTCAGCTGGAGGAGAATTAGAGAGAAAATTGTGTTTTGAAGAGATGCAGTTCACATTACATCTACTTATTAAAAAACCACGTTTTGTCATGTTTTATAATGATTTTAGCTTGACAGTCACTGCCACCAGCAAAATGTAGCTGATTTATTCCACATGTTGCTGTTTTGTTCTGCTGTGTGATGCTGTAAAATGTACCCATTTCTGTGTTTCTCTTTTGTTTTCCTCCAATGTATAGATTTTGCTTGATGTTGTGTATTGCGTGTGGTTTAACATGATCAAAAGGAGCATTGACAGAACTGTTAAAATCTTGTAATGAGTGTAGTGGGCTCAAGTACAAATCTTATTCTCCCGCTAATCCCCTTTGAAAGGTTTTACCCACTCCTGATTAGATTGTTTTCAAAAACAATGACCCAATTTATGAACTTTTCTATTTCTATGGCTGTAGAAGCTCTTCTGGATAATCCAGCAATATTTTTTGCCAAACTGACGGATGTGTCGTGTTTCATTTCTCATTACCACTAAAGGATCATTCAAGTAATTGTTCTTGGCTGTTTGTGTCTGTGTGTACATTGGGGTGAGATCAGTGACTCTACGCTATGCTCCAAAAAGTCAGCTTTATGATGGAAACACTTAAGTGACCATGATGATCAATGGCATGAATGTCTAAGTGAATTTGTCATGGCACAACAGAAATCCCATCACATGTCTGACCTCCCGGATGTCACACTGCATACCGAATCCATTCAGGCTTATGTCAAAAAATGAATTCAACGACCTTCTAGCCTATAATGAACTTTGTGTATCCTTTCAGCATAAGTTATATATATTACAGACCTTCAGATCGGAAAGTAATATTGTTCATACTCTACCTGATCTGCCCCAAATGGAGTGATGTTGGACTTCACTGTACCCACACCTAATGCAATTAAAACAAGTGCACTGTAGACTACTGTGCCACAATATGGGCTGCGAATAGGGCAGGTCACATTGCTTGGAGGGGTACTGTTTGTGCTCAGACACTCAGCAGGTTGCACAGGAAATGCCAGCTCTTCTCCACATAGGTTTGTCCTGGTGTCTTCATTTGAAATGAAAGGGAAAAATAGCATGCCAATAAAGTATAGGATCAAACTTGAAACAATTGTCCAGAATTTCCCAAGGTATGCATCCGCCAGCCAGCCTCCAAATGGTGAAATCAGGTAGGTAACTCCCATAAACACCAGAGGCGCCTGGCTCGCCTGAGTGCCCTCCCAATAAAAGGGACTACTATTGAGAAAAAGGACAAGATTGGATGTGATGCCGTAGAATGCCATCCTTTCTAATGATTCAGCCAGCAGGATGGCAGCACACGCCAGTCCTCTTCCTTGGAAAACTGAAGGTGGTGAAGGTGTGTTCCCAGAATCTGAGTCCAAGAGAGGGGTGCTCTCATTGGCATCCCTGTTGTTAGCCATTCTCAACCAACGTAGAGGGTTGTGTTTTTCTTAATTTGTAAGCGTTCAGACCTATAAAGAAAATAACAGATGTTAAAGAGGTTGGTGAAACCACAGTTTACACAGACCTGGCAGCTAAATTTTTGTCTGAATTGCCTAAGGAGAGCCCATTTCCTCATCATATGTAAGTTAATACAGGCACTTGGTAGTAACACACTCCTTAAGTAAGCTAGCTTTAGCGCAACTTCTGTTTGGTAAGAGTTTGAATTTTACATTACCTTTAGTTATTGAAACGCGTGCATGTGCTCTTTCATTATCTCCATTAAGTGTTTGATTCGTCTCGTCTTAAATCATTACTTTCTCAAAGGAGAACTGGAAGTCAACACAAAAAAAAAACAGTGTCACAGTACTACCGCGTGACAGCTCAGGCAACAAACTGTCGCACTTGCGTTCATCTGGAAACGATCTAAAAGTGCAAGGGACCCGACGTGTCGTGTAAAACAAGGCGAGCTGCAGCCTATCCATGTGATTTGGATGTTAGTTCCGTTTCCGCAGGCGATTAAACCACCGAGAGAAGGAAGTGGTCCTGCGTTTTTTTTTTTTTTTGTTGTTGTGGCTGATTCTGGCATTGACAGACTTGTCAGAAGAGGTGGCGTGTGCGCTCTGAGTTGGTGTTTTCCTGTGGGACCAAAAATGGTGGTCTCGAAACAAAACACTGAAATGGGCCTGGATAGTGTCGGTAACAGTACGCGCTACCGTCATGTGTTTCCAGGGGATCATATAGGCGACGGACTCGTAAACATGGTTCGCACGGGTGCAGTGACTGATGAGCTAACCTTGTGGTGCTTGCGTGTAGCTTTTTTGCTCTACGTGTAGCTGGCAGGTATGCGTTCAGGAAATGTGATAGTTAGCGAGCCTACTAAAAAAGCACACAGGGCTGGGCTCGCTGCATTTATTCCATCTGGTTTTAACTAATGTTTAGTTACATGTTAGCTCGTCAGACCAGCCTTTAGAGAAGATATGAAAATACTATTTCTTGCTTGTCTCAGCCCCAAAACTGGGAACCGCACTACAGCTGAGAGAATAAGGTAATTTACATCGTTGCTAAGTGCAGCTAGGTTGTTAATATTTACCAGGTGAGGCTGCATTCGGCAGTAACAGTGTAGTTATCTGTTGTTAACCTGTGTTATCTCAAAGAAAGATGTAACGTTAGTTGTGAAACTGACTAAGTTACTATACAGTGGCTATAGTAAGTTAAATAAGATATAACTTGATTCAGGAAGATGAAGCTCAAGGCAGGAAGCAGTGTAGATAGCGGCTATGAACAGAACTGCAAAAGGCTATTGAGATAAAAGTTAGTTTTAAAGTTTTTAACTATCCTGCCTTCCTACCAGCCATATTCTATGTCTTACTCAACCAGTCTTTTACTTTAGGTCCCACATTGAGTCAGCAGGACACATTTGTGAGCTCAGAGATGCAGCAGAATTTCAGTCTCCAGCTGAGGTGGCAAGCTTAGTATGTCGAAATCCTCCATTTGAGGGTGCACTGGCCATTCATCTGTTCAAAGCAGGCAGACTTCTCTTAGGTAAACATCCTTGCTGTGTTATATGATGTATTTACTTATCTCCACACCTTCAGTCATTTGTTGTTTGTCATGATAATAGTAGACAAATACTGCCACCTGTCAACGTTCAGGACCTTTCTGTTTTATGTCTAACCTTTACACCAGACATCCAAGTACCCTTTGGCGTTATCTTTGGCGGTACAGACATAAATGAAGATGTGAAAGTCGAGCAGAAGCGTGTGGTTATGGAGCAGGTGCTGCTGAAAGCCAGGTGATGTTGATGCAAACTACTATCAAAATAGCTCCAAATTGAGTACATTGATTTCACTCATTGATTCAGCACATTACACAGACCGCATGCCTTTTGGGGAAATGTTTTTGGAGAAGTTTGTAAAATAATATGTGCTCTATACTTGACCGCTGTCAAATATGCATGATTAAAAATAGATTTTGTGTAATAGGTAGTTTTTACTTCAGACTTTTTAACATTTCTTAGCAGTAAAGGCACAGGTGCAACTTTAATAATAATAATAATAATAATAATAATAATAATAATATTAACATCAAACCTTATTTATGCATCACTTTTTAAATACAAAGTGCTATACATGGTTGAAGCAAGATAAAACTTTCCAGGACTGAGGGTCAATATCAGGCAATAACATGGTACAGCAATAAAATGAAATAAAAAAATTATTAATGTTCCCCAAAAATAAAAATATTAATAATAAAATGGAATAAAACATGTTGGCAATGAAATGGAGTGCTAGATTTTATTTATTTATTTATTATTATTATTATTATTATTATTATTATTATTATTATTATTATTATTATTATTGGAGAAGTGATTTCAAAGATGTTACTCAGATCCTCGGGCCCCTGCCAGAGCTGAGTGTCCCTGACTGCAAGATCCCGTTCACCTATAGTCTTTAGCTGGGACTCCGGAACAGACAGCAGAGCCCTGCCTGAGGATCTGAGGCTGGGCCCTGGCTCATGGGGGAGCACCAGTTCAGCAATGTAACTGGGAGCTGAACCATAAAGTGTAAGGGCACTTCAAGGGCCTTGTTATTATGCATGCACATTCCCTGGCACTGCTTTGATGTGACATTTAAATAAACTGAAGCAACCGCTATTGTTATAAGTTACACCTTTGCTTGTCCTGCTATGACATGGTAACGGGTCTGCCATGAGAAAGGTCTTGAACAAGTGTCATGAGCGTAACGTGGCAGTATAGTCATTTTATATAAATAGATACTTTATTGCTTTTTTGCACCAAATACCCTAGTAATGTGTCGTAGTAATTTCACTCTATAACTTGTTATATTGTGAGAATAAACCTACCTAACTACCTAGAGGTTCGATGCAGACGTCACCATCCTGAAGTCCAAGCAGGAAGTAAATGTAAAGATTTCAGTTTTACAAGCTCAAAAGTGTTGTCAGATTTGTGACTAATGGGAATAAATCGGGTTACCATATATTACCTCACATGTTGGCTGTATAAACGTAGGTATAGCATTTAGCCTTTTAGTGTTGCTGCTGTAAATTCTACTTGAAGAATTACATGACAATTGAAACTATTAAATTGTTGTAAAGCATTTGGCCCATAGTGACAAGGGTATCAATTATTTATGGGGAGAACTGGACTGGATCCCTACAAAATCTTTCAGTGTCTGCAGTACTGGCATGAAAAAAATGAGGCTGAGCGCATCCCCAGCTGTGCAGGTTGTGTGTTCTCTGCACCACTAGTTTAACGTCGAAAAGTTAATGTGCTCACAGGCTTATCAGTATCTTGTCCTGTGCCCTGACGTCAGACCCTGGAGTCTCTGTTATCATTATGATGAAAATAGAGAGTAGGGCATCCATCTCGTAAATCTAAGGGGATAATTGCCTTCTGGGAGAACTGGAGAGATCCAGGTCTCATGACTTCAAATATCTGAATGCACACACCTCCCGCTGTTAATGCCTCACACACAAACCTTGATCATGAAATTCAGTCACCACTCTGAGCCCGTTGGCCCTTTTAAAAATGCACGGGTACACGTGCAAATTATTATCTCCCCACAGTTTTTTGCTCTACACTCCCTTTGTGTTCCTCTTTGTATTCTTGGTGTATTCATCCTTAAATCCTTTGCCTTCAAACCACAGGAAGTTTTTTCCACCCTCACGTATTCAGTCTCAGCTTGGAGTTTTTTGTGTTTTTATGTTGTTACCGCTGCTTTTTCCTCTATTGTTGTCACGATTGTCATTGCATGTGAAAGGCTGAAACTTACTTAACTTTAAAACAAAGAAAATTATTGTTTTACTGAAAAAGGCGTTCACAGGGCTGATAATGAAGTCTTTTGTTTTTTTTTATCAGGTTTGCGGTTGCATTTACTGACAAACTAAAAGAAGATGCAGAGTTATTTTTGGTATGATTGAATTATTTTGTATTTGAATAGACCAACTGCAGTAGTTTATATCTATTAAAGCACAGCTGTGGCATACGTTTGCCCCCAGTTTCTTACTCATTTTTGTTTTACTAGAAAACGTCTATATGTGCCAAATTGCTGGTTTATCAGTATGCTGCTGAGTTGCACCACCTTATTAGCAACTAGCAAGACTGTCATAGGTGATATTTATATTTATAACACAAACACAATATTGACCCATGTATTACAAAGCTACTAAGAAAAAACAAGTAGTGAGATCAAAAGTTTCTTGTTTGCATTTTATGGCACGTCAATAGACAGCAGGAGCCTGACAGCTTCAATAAATACAACAGAAGGGCTTTTACTATATAAACACAATATCCTGCCCTGTCCTGTAATAGTTTGCCATTAAAACAATATTACCGTGTTTTATTTTCAGATTAGATTCCCGCCGTAGGCCGCAGATTGAGGCGAGTGGCACGCTTTATCTCTGCCATTTAGTGCTGACAGCAGGCAGACAGGACAGGCACTGAGAGGCATCGCCACGCTTTTTATTGTGACAGAAAACACACATAGGGGATGGATCTAGTGTGATAACATCTAGTCAATTTCCTTTCCATCCCCTTTGATTTATTTTGTAGCACCCATTATCTTAGAAACTGCTTTCCCGACTCTTTTAAAGTTTGGGTTTTGATTAAATATGTTTGGAGCACATGGAGTGTTAATTGGTTGTTTCTATTGTCTGACATAAAGAGAACGAATTAGTAATAATAGTAATAATCAAATGTAATTTATATAAACAAGCATTTCAAATACTTGATTTATTTAAAACACATACAGTAAGTATTCATGCTTTGGTACTTGTTTTAACCACAATTTCCCAATGTTTTTTTTTCTCTGAAGCTGACCCAGAGCTGTAAAATCTATGTCCAGCCCCAAGGTAAGCTCTGCAGGATGAATATCCTCGCCTGATGCTGTGCATCCCTGACTCGCCATTGAAGTGTTGCATTAATCAGCTTTGACATTTTTCCCTCCATTATCATGCTGTCTGCAGTACAGAGTTGTATTTGCTCTTGCCATTGGCCACCGTGCCATGTCAGGACAGCCCAAATCACTCTTCCATGTTGTTTCCCACCACTAGCCTTGTTTGGCAAATAGTGTCCCTTCATAGATTAGAGGAGAGCCTTGGGCCAGCTGCATGGCTGAGCCCGGACCAGTGGAAGCTTATTTTTCATGCTTGTCACCAGATAGTGATCAAAATAAAGTGCTTCTTACATGGACCACACAAAAATAATGTTTTTAAAATACATTCAGTCTAGATTGTTAATTTTACACACGGGTTTCATAATAGGGTTCATTTGCAAAATACAAATATCTCCATTTTATTTATTATTATTTTATTCATATCTCCATTTATTTTCCTAAATCGTCTTTTTTGTGCACTTAAGGGAATATCACTCATACTGGTTTTGGGTTGTTTTGATAAGATATCTCAACATTTTTAGTTTTCATAAATCATGTTTTTTTGTGCTCAAAGGAATATAAATCAAAGTGATGTCAAAGAATCTGTTTTTGTAAATGAACTGTTTTAATACAAACAGTAATGTTATGAATAATATAGGATGTGACTGATGTTTTTAATTTTTAGTGTGTCACATAACCAACAAAGTTCAACATCAGAAAAGCAATTCCTAATTTATTTATTACATTTAATATAATATTAAGTAATATAAGCATAAAAGCATTTACCAATAACACTATGCCTTTTATTGGTCTGTTTATTTTAAAGGTGTCCAGACGGAAGTGACTGAGAAATTCTGCTGGACTGAATTCTTGAGGAGCTCAGGTACATTTACTACTTCATTAGGTTGTTTTCAGGGTTTTTTTCAGGTTTGTTTATTTAGATTTTTTTTTTGCTTTGAGTAGAAGGTCTGCAGATCATCCAGCGTAAGTAAACAGAAAATATTTATTATTGTTATTTTGTCATACATTGGCTGTACTGTATTTTAGATACAGTGTTCTAGCAGTGAAACACAGAGTTAAATATGTAAAATAGGTGTTGCTGGTGTTATTTTGAGCAGCTATACACAGGAGTGCAACATATTTGTAACTGTTTGCATGACTGTACACAAAAGCCCTCTGCTATATTCATCCTTCTCTCCTTACCTCCACTATTAGTCAGAGACTGTGTAGTGCATGGCAGTGGAGCCTCCACTGGGAGAGCGATTCATATACCCCCAACTTGAAAAGTACTAATCAGAAAGCATAAATTTACTCTGCGCTGCCTCAGATGCGTCAATGTGGTAGTCACGAGTGGGTGGTGCACCTCTCCACAAAACAGCCTGGACTTTAAATTGGACATTGCAAGATGATGTCCATCCCAGGTACATTAGTGCTCATAGAGAGCCCTGTTGGGGACACAGAGGGACAAGTGATTAATAGCTCTCTTGCCCGGGGTCGTTTGTCACCACGCTTCACAACCAGTGCAAGTAATACTAATTGCCCACAGTCACTTCTCCATTTGTTAGACCTGAAATAGGAGTCACTACTGTTGAGCTTTTCTCAGATGTGATGAAATCACTGTAATCTGACTAATAAATATATTTTTGTAGCTGTGAACATGGTTCCACTCTGCAGTCTTATCTGTCTCATGTCTTATCTGATGATGTTAATTTATCATTTTTGGTGGATGTGGGTCAGATGCGTTTAATATCAGTAAGTATAAATGAGTATTTTTCTTGCCAGTGTTATCACCACATTGTTTTAGCAAGACAACACATGCTCTGGATTTTTACTTCTGTGTATGTAGTGAGGACGAGTCAGTGCAATCTCAGGGCAGAGATTTATGTTAAAATAAAATGATTCTGCAGTCCATAATTAGTTGTTGTAAATGTGCTTTTGTGGGGAGAACTGTGCAAAAGTTGGTGTAAAGCTGTTCACTATTTAATCATTGTTCAGTTGTCATTGGGTGGTCTTGGCTTTCTGCTGTCTAAAAGACTCAAAGTCCAATGTTCTCCTTTTGAACCGTGATGACCTTCAATAATCAAACTCAACTTAAACACAACAACAAAGTCTGAAAAAAGTGATTATTCTTGTGTGATGTAAATGAATCATTACTAAGTAGCAAAATCTAGCGTTGATTATATATATGCTAACTTAATGAAGGTGTGTGGAGGTTTAACTGGTGGGAGTAAGTGTATTCTGTGTGGCACACCGTAAAATGACCTGGAGAAGTGAACATAAAAGAGGCGAAGCAACCCTCCTACCGGACAGAAGATACATGACTAATACTGTATGTCTATGTTATCCTTTGGGTGTTGTGTACCCCCAAAAGGCACAGACTTTAGCACTGGGATCTGTGTATGTTGTTTGTGGGCCCCTGCTGTGTGCCTTGTGAGGTAGCGTTAAGGGGATACATGCAGAACAGCACTGTGGCGTGAGCAGCGATGCGTTGAATCAGTGAAGCACGAGGGAGAAACGAGCATTGGGACTGTTGTTACCTCGTCCAGTTACTTGGTCCTCAGGGAATAGCAGGATAATTATTGAATAAATTACACGGAAAGCTTTCCGTGAAGTTCATGTATGAATTTGTGACTAAAAATCAAAGGCTGTCAGGTGTCAGGTCATCTGATTAGGTGGGAACAGGATCACGTTGTGTTGCAATAAAAAAAAAAAAATAGATCACTGACATAGCTCCTGCTCATGCAAAAAAAAGCAAGTTTTTTTTTTTTACAGCTAAAGATATTTCAAACGCACTTTTCTGAATACTTGGCTCTGAATACTCTGAATACTTAGGTCACAAGCACAGTTACTTCATAGTCAACTGGTCATGTGATCTGTATTGTTTTTTTTTCTGTTTGTTATAATCAAGGAGGCAAGTGTCAAGCCCCATGTCGTGTAGTTCATTCAGTTGTTTTGGCAGACCCAAATGCTGCGCTCACCTCTTTTAGGTAGGAAACTAGGAAAAGTGCTTCTGATGTCCTAGATTTATGACCAGCACCTGCAATTTGGGTGCGAACACTTTTCTCTCTGTAACTTTTAATTAATTAGCTGGTTTAAAATCTCACATATACAGTAGACTGGCTTATTACATCTTACCTGTGTAGCTTTGTTAGTTTATGTGATTTTGTTTTCTTCTTTTTTTCGATGGTGTGTCATGATTTTGTGCGCTCTGTATCTGTTCCCTGTGTCACCCTGAGCCACTCAACAGATTAATAGGAGCTGTTCAGATAGATGTGTGCTCTCACATCAGTGCACACACATATACTCAAACACGCACACATACTGATTAAGGCATTAAGGGATTGTTCAGAATGCCCTTCTGAACAAAATGGCTTTTACATAGACTCACAACTCACAGAACTGCAAAGAGAGAGCGAGAGAAAAGATTACTGCTGGCACAACAGATGATTTGTCCACTTTGGTTTTCTCCCCCGAGGAAAGATGAATTGTTTTTTTATTTCTTTGAATTTCTTGCTCATTTTGACAGGTCTGTGCTCAAGTATGATTCCAGCTATCCTCCATTATATTCCTGCGTCTTGTTTTGAGGTTGTGACATGTTTGTTTCCCTTTGCTGAAATGCCTTCTCATCCTGCAAATTAATACGAGGAAGTTTGATACGTCCCTCAGATGAAGAGCTTTTTTTGACAATCGGCTCCTAGGATCAGGGTCAATGCCCAGACTCCACTCTGTCATTTTAAGATGCTCTTTAATAGCATTAAAAGAGCTGCCTCAGCCTCCTGATCTGGATTTATCTGGCAGCAGGGGATTTCACTCGACTGTGCTTTAAGCACGTGCTTGCTTGTGTGTCTGTGGTATTATTTTCGAAATGGTTTGTTTCTCAGTTTGTCACGGACACAAATCATTTTAGTATGGGCTTTTTTGTACTTAAATTTTGGTTCAACACTGCTTTGCCAGCAATACCATCTCAACATTTATGATTTATCCTTTTGGGTCATTGTCAAGCATAAACAGGGATTAAAAATGTATTTTCTGACACTTTGGTAACTCTCTGATGTTAAAATATCCTTATACATCTGCTTGTTTTGGTGTTGAATGTTGTTCTTTTTAGCCAGCAGACATTGACCTCAAAGCGTTGCCTTTACACCAACCTCCTTTTAAGATATAAAACCAATATTGCCTTCTTATGCGTTATAAAGGACTGGGCATAATGGCTTTAAAACTGAAATGTTCTCTTCACATAAGGTTCGTGAAGAGAACATTTCATGATGTCAAAATCATTGTGTATCCTCAGTGAAATATCTCAGTCATGGTTCCCAGATGATGTATCTTAATGACTACAGTGAAAATCTGAATTTCACCACTATGAGGTTGACATTTGTGGTTTTGAATGATTGGATCTATAAGGACGGATTTCCATGACATTCATGTCCCCCTCAGGATAAATTGTAATGATCTTGGCGATCCCTCAACTTTTCAGCTAGCACCATCGTTAAGTAAAAAATGTCCATTTGCTCCTTACTTTGTTAATGACCTAATGCCTGCAAAGCTAATGACATTCCCAGCAGCCTCAGCTGTATTGTTGGGTGTGAAATAGCAAACCCTAGCATGCAAACACACCAAACTAAGATGATGAACATGGAAAACATTGTACCCGCAAGCATGTTGTGCTTCGGGGTGGCAGGTGCTGGCAACTGCTAGATCATTGTGAACGTGAGCTTGATTGCTCACGTTAGTGTTAATAAAAGATTCTTGATTATATTTTTAAGGGTCGAGTGTGAGTTTCTGACTAATCTCTGGATGAATCGTGAAACTTGGCTGATCAAGAAAAAGAGCTGATTTAGTGGCACTGCCTTTCTATTAAAGTCATGTTGGGTTGGCTAATTCTAAACTAGGACTGTTCAGTGAGCAAATTGTCACCCAAAAACTCTGGCTCTGTAGTTGGGATGCCGTATTACACACTGGCTGCAACCTTCCAGTGTTTTCAGCAGACTATTTCCCTGCTGAGTGTTACAACTCTGATCAGAGAATTGTGCTAACACATTAGTCACTGCTTGTCTTATTTTCCTCATGACCTTGGATGATGTATTGCTTTCATTATCTGCCGATGTACTTGGGATGTTCATTATGCAGTGTTTTGATATTGTGGTGCTGTCTTTCTGTGTGTCTGGCTTCTCTCCAGGTGTAAGCAGTGAGCATGTGGATGAGCTGTCTGTCTACCTGTTGGTCTGTGGCCTCAGAAGAGTCAAGGATCCCCTCTATCTGGTAGAGGTTTTTTCAGGTATACCATGTAATTTATTATGTTTACAAGTAACTTAATAGTCAAGTAATATAGCAAGTAGCAGCTAAAAGAGAGGAGGTTGTGTTTATTGCTGTGTTCTCAGCCTGTTCAGTCGTAATTTCAGGTAAAACACACAATTACAAAGCCTTTCTGACTGTATTTCTGTGTAGCCCGTGGTAGAGGCCATGGGAATGTCCTCATCAATTAGGAATGAGGTTAGATCTCTGCAGTTGAGTTTCAGCTAATTGAAAATTTATGTGAAAGTGCAATGAGATTCTTCTGACAGTTTAAGTTGTTCCCACAAACACCCTTGAGTCTTGCCTTCGTGGTGTTTATTTTTATGATGACTCTCTTCTGTGTGTCTAATCTAACTGATAAGCATCATCAGCGGGTTACAAGCGGGTTCTTTTTTTAATCCTCTTTTATTTTATGTGACTTTCCTACCACACGGTTATGGTAATAAGACAGCACTAGAGGGCGTCAAATTGTATATTAATGTTTCATCCAGATAGGAGATGTGTGGATTTTCACATGATATTTTTTACAAACCACAAACATAGTGTACTAGGCTGTAAGAATTCTATGCAAAAACAGATTTACTGCTTTTGAGGAAGCTGCTGCTTTTTATTTTCCCTCCACCCAAACGGTTTTATCTTGTGTCTTTCAGAGTGGCATTGTGAGAATCCTCTGAATGTGTTGGTCATTATAGGGCCAAAGGTAAGTACACCGTTGTTATGCTGTAAATCATTATTTTGTTTTCATACCTGCCGTGTGTCTCCCTCTCTACCGTGACTGTTTTACCTAGAAACTATCCCTGGAAATTCAGGCGGCCTCTAATTGGATGTAGCTGAGACACAGGCCTTAGCTGTTTAGCTGGAATTAACACTGTGAGTCGGAAATGGCAATCTTCTGCAAACGCTGCTAGGGATCAGCAGCGCCAGTAGTGGCCGTGTTTCTTTTTGTGTCTAACTGGCTGACTGCTTGATATACTGATGCATTTCCAACTCTACATTAGCGCTTGCCTTTGATTAGTGACCTGTATAAAGCTGTTTCATTTTAACACACAAGGATGGGCATATATCTGGACATGTGCTGGTATGAATGCCCTGTCCCACACCATCATGCTTCTGTCCTGTGTATCATTCTTGAAGACAGGTTACGTGGCTTTATGTCAAGCAACTTATGAATTCTTCTATGATTTACAATATATATAAATCAACCAGTCAGTTTTTATGCATTTACCTTTTTTCTCTCTGCTTTGTATTGTGAATAAAAGTCATATTAAGCTAACAGCAGCAACCTCAGTGCTCTTACAACTGTTCCTTTTTTGCCCATATCATTTCCAATCTCTCGCTCATTGATTTCTCTCTATGTATGTCTTCATCTTCTCCTCCTCCTGACTTGTTTTGATTTGACATCAATGTACAGTGTTTTGGTGTCTGTTTTTTTTTTTCAAACAAACAGTGGTGTCAGGCAAAAGGTATGTTCTGCTTGATTTTACTTTTGATTTTGTTCAAAAACAACTCAATTAGACATGGCCAGGGGCTTCTCCATGGTCTTACTGCCACTTCTTGCTCCGCCACGCTTTGTTGTTGTTTGATGAAATGGTTCAGTGGAAGCAGAGACGTGTGATTCATCTCGACACCCCTGAATCACAGTGGCTGTGGGTTTGTTTGTTTCTTTGTTTATTTGTTAGAAAAAATAAATTATTTGTAACCACCAGATTTTTCCTTGATAATTATTGGGTTCTACCTTTGGTTAAACAAAAGCTGTAAGAGTAAAATCTAAAATTACAAAATGGAAGTTTGAGTGAGACTTGCGCTGCTCAGACTGTCATGTCGTACCATAAATCCACAGCTACTTCGTTCAAGTAATAAGCACTCTGGCTGCGCGACATCTGTCGTTAAGAGGAAAATTCAGGTCAGTTTGTCAGCAATGACACATCTCACTCCTCTGTAACTGGGCTTTATCATACGCCACAGTGTGCAGCATTGTTCCTATTTTGTATTTGTACTATTATTGAATAAAATACATCTAAAGATTTTTCTGAAAATGTAATATTAGATCATGAGGCATTAGCAGGTTTTTGTGTCAAACATTTTTTGATTACAACAAGAAAATATGCAGCAAATCTCAACACAGGAAAGGTATGACAGATTCTCTTGGTACAACTAAAACATTGATATAACCTTTCTCTTCTGACTGGCCACATCCTTTCCCACCATGGAACAGTACATAATCAGTACAGTGCTTAAATCATTTGTTTGTTAATACTGCCTTTATCGTGATCTATCCCCTGCTGATTTTACAATGTCAGTCTGCTAAATCCCAGATTACACCAGGATACAAAAATGTCCTCAGTTTATACGTTCTTTGATTGTAATGCACACATGCTTTGCAGCAGATTCCATTTAGAAATATCATGAGCTATAACATGTAAGAGAAAAAAGTAGCAGCTTGCTTGGTAGCATCTTTGACCTAAATTGCTATGCTTTGACTTTTCAGTGGACGGGCTAATGCACACAAATCCCACATTGCAATTAATCAGATTGGCCACCCACCCCACCCTGACCCTAATCTCTGAAAATACAGGACTTTCAGAGAACGATTTGCTGATGATAGAAAGTATTAATTGTGACATTGTTTATTTTATCCTCCCGATTAAGATATTGCTGGCATCCTTGATGAAAATAGTTTTTTTCAGAAAAAAAGTCTTACTTGTCTATGTAATGTTTCTGTGTCCCTTAGATCGATCCTGTACTTACTGTTGAAGTGGAAGATGTTGTTAAAAGGTAAGGCTTCTTTTTTGTTTTGTTTTCATTATCACTTACTCATCACATTAAAGAAACATTGAGATCTGACAGTCTAATTTCCAAGACTTTGTTCCAGTGAGAAATTTGAAGACTGCTTATCCTTCTATTTATCCCATGTGGCACAAGAAAATATCTAGGCAAATGTATCTTACATTTATCTTGACATAATGTGAACCGAATGTAAATCTGAGGGGAACTCCAAGACTCTCTCTCTTTTTTATCTGTCCTCCCACTCTCAGGTCTTGGCTGGTCTTTCAGTTTTTCGCCAAGGGCCTTTACCACAACAAAGATTTTAGCGGCAGGAAACTGCCCTCTCTGGTTAGGACTTTACCTGGACTCTCTGTTAATGTCACACGTAGCACAGCTGTGTTTCCTGCCCTGAGCTTGTCACTGCCCTTTAGCATCATTCATGCCTCTGTGAGCCCTGAGTCACGCAGAACTAAGCTTTGCCACTGCTTCTGCAGAACAGCAGGGGTCTTCTTGGCCCAGGAGAAGAGCCAGCAGGAGCTTCATGCTGCCATGAAAAGGTGCTGCGCCGTGGTCAACAGCTCCATCTCCGAGGGCATGTCAGCAGCCATCTTGGAGGTAAACATCTTCAGGGCTCATGGGTAACTAGAAAGTAGCATATCCTGATTTCAGCCGCTGAACACAATTTTATCTTTTTATAGCTCATGTATTGTGCATGCAGAATATTATTGTGGTAATGAGAATTTGGTTTATCAAATTATGTAGTGAGAATTTGCCACCCAAAGCCATTGAAAAATTTAAACCATGTGAATATTTACAGGAGTCCTTATCTCTCTGTTTCTCGCTCAGCTACAATGTTATCTGACCACTTCAGGGACAATTACCCAAATTAATTGCTTGACTCCAATCTTCCCATTCCTGAGTGAGCAAAACCTGCAAATCCACTTAATCTCTTTTAAACAGTCGATTAAGACAAACCACAGTAGGCTTAAGGTCTGATTAGTGTGTTAGCATGTTTCACTCAGCAACCTGCTGAAGGTATTAGCTGATACAGATTGTTAATTCTGTAAGTGAACTGAGGCACTGAAGAGCATAAGAGCCGAGCTGAACAATTTCCAAGGTGCTTATGTGATTTTTTTTCATAAGACCGTTGGAATGAGTGAGTCTTGTGAGTGTGTAACTTTTGTCTGTGACATTGTAAATCTCTTCGACTTTTGAGTGTTTAATCTCTCTGCTCCAACAGGCCATGGATCTCGAGGTACCAGTGTTGGCCAGGGACATTCCAGGAAACGCAGCCATAGTGCAGCATGACTTCACTGGCCTGCTGTTCTCGTCTCCTCAGGTATATAGTGGCAAACGCCGATAAACACAGGTCACCACATGTGTTAAGCGCCATTAAGCTTTAACACTGACCGCTGATAGGCCTCAGAGAGGTCATACATCTACACTGTAGCCAACAGTTACTGTTGTCACCTCAACCGACCAGAAAAATAACTTAATGTTTCTATGTAGTATTAAAGCACTGTCTCAGCATTACTGACAATGTGCATGTCCTCTTCCTAGAATATCTTTCTCTTAAACAATTTTAAGTAGAATGACTTGGAATCATTTTGTAAAACTTTGTACTTTAAATTCTTATCACTAGTCCAATTTCAGCAGGTAAAATGTAACAAAAGGAGCTGGTATTTCTTCAGCTGCTTAGATTAGAGTCAAAAAGTGCAGCCTTTGGGGACAGAGAAAAGCTACCACATTACCACACAGTGATGCAACACATAGCAGCATGCAGGAAAGTGCAAAGTGTGGAGCTCCCATGAGAACCATTCAGTTTGATATTCAATGAGGTTTGATGCAAAAGGAGAACAACATAGGTTAAGGCCAGTAGGCAGAGGGCTTGGTGTTGTCAAGACACAATTCTCTAGCATGATGTTGGAACGGTGGAGATAAGTCTTCTCCAGGAGGGTGGGTGGGTCACATGTGCTCAGCTGAGCTGCCAGGAGGAAGCTCTCACAGATGGTTGCATCGCCTTGGGCTAGATAAACCATGACCTCAGCCAGGACTGATGGGCAGCGAGCGTCAGTGTTTCAGCCAAAACCTTTCTTGCAGTGGATCACACTCAAGACTTGTTTTGCGTGCTTTAAAATCCTCTCTTATCTCTTATTTTTGATTGACAGTGTTTCTGTTTTTTTAAGCTTTCAAAGTAATTACATGAGGAGAATAGGTATCAAGAAATGTGCCAAAAGAAACAAACACACAAGCACTTGAAAGCTTTACAGAGAAAAATGGCACTTCCTGTCTGGCTGTGTAATTTGCAGTGAACAGTGAAATTATTATAAGCATGCTGCTCATAAATTGAGCTTTAATCCTGTTGCTGAGGATTTGTAGCTCTCATATGGCCATAGAGAAGAGCTTTTTCCCACCAAGAGCCTCTCCAGACATAATCACATCACTTGAGTGAAGTATAGTGAATTGGCCTGCTGACTGGCAGTGGCTAAAACTTTGTGCGCCCATTGGCTCTTTACTGCAATAAATGTTGGCAGCCATGTCGCAGGAACACTTTAAGGCACTTTCACTTTATTTTGTTGGAGGCTTTCCTCAGTCTGCTGTGCAACAGATGAGCAACTATGATTCAGGATGCTGTGTGGATACAACACATCTCAGCCATGGCAACATCATTTTTATCCTAATCTTCCGCTCCCCTGTCCCTGCAACAGTCGTTGTTGTAGTAACGTGTAACTGTAGCTGTCACTTTGTTTTTCCTTTTCTTCATAAGCAAATGAGAGGTGGCAGCTATTAGAATATAAAGAGGTCTATTGGATAGACATATTTGGATCTAATGCCACAAATATCTCAATCCTTTGGCAATGTACAGACATCTTAGAAGTATTTCCTAATCAGTACGCAGGCTTTTATCTGAGTTCTGTTCTCGTGCCTTGGATTATCTTTTATGCTTTAAAAAAAAACATATCTTCAGGCAACTTCAGTGGCAAGCTTTAAGTGGCATTTGGCAGTAAATGTGACTCATTTTGCCTTTATCCCTGCCAGGAATTTGTGCATCAATCTCAGAGGCTGTCGTCAGATCGTGAGCTGAGAGATCGAGTGGTGAGGAATGGAAAGCTGTACGTTGAAGAGCATCATGGCCTGAAACGGGAGAGAGAAACCTACCAGCGGCTGGTGGATACTCTGCTCTGAGCATAAGGTCACAGCCTTCAGCCCCACCCTGTATACTTTCTCAGGAACTTCAACAACAGAGATCAAGGCGTTACACAGGTGTATCTGCCTTGACATAGATATAATTATCACAGGTGTCTTTATTCTCAGTCTTTTAGAAGTCAGGCTACAAAGATGTCTGTACAAAATAATCCTGTTTTATCTGCACTGCCAGATTGAAATTCTGCTGCAGAGCACTTTGAACCAAAGACTTAGAGAAGAAATGGTCGGGTTTTTACTTGTTAATATGCTGTTTGAAATTGATGATGTACTGTTATTTATGGTTGAATATAAATATAGAAAACAAAACATGGGTTCTCTGTTTATTCATTCTACTTAATTAAAGAGACGAGGGTTGGTGGTCTGAAAATGTATGATACTTGTTAAATTATCATTCTCTCTGTTTAGACAAAAATAGCTGTGTGTCATACTAAAAAAAAATCAGAAAGTGCAGTCAAATGCAGTGCAGGATCAGTTAATCTACTCTTGCCAAAAACAATTCCAATATGAATTTTCTTTCCAGTCTGTATGCTACCACATTCATTTTTAATAAAGTGCAACGGTTGGGTTGCACACATTCAAGGACCCAGCAAAAACTCAATTTGTTTAAAGGGCAGAGGGGCACAAAAGGTTCTTGTAATTTGCCGTTACAAAGGTTGATTTTGGCAACACTCTGGTGCATGGGCTACTTGGAAAAATATGAATGTTCTCTCAACGATTTTTGATGCAACTGTAAAACTAAACATTACACGAAATATAGACAAATGCAAGTAGATGACCTGCAAACTGTTGGCAAAGACCATATGCCTCCTATAAAACTGGTAAGTGCTTAACATAGAAAAGTAAAAGGCAATATTAAAGATCATAATGTTTTAATGAAAAAAAAATCAAATGAAAATTAAGTTAAATTAAAAAAAGGTATTGGATATTGCATAATAGAAACACCCATGTCAGTTAGTATTATTTTTAATGAAAGCCACATTTTTGGTGAAACTCATCTGTGAGACAAGAGTTCTGTAAAATAACTAATATTCAATACATTGTTTTTGTTATTTGGGATACTTTTTCAGTGTGTCTTTGTACTGTATATAACAGCATGTGAGTGCAAAAGTTTAAAGAAGTAGATATCCACATGCAGCATTAACATTTGGTGGCTCGGAACATTGTGTGAGAGTCCATCTGGTCAAACAGCTGACACATTATCATACCATACACACTTTGATATTAACAGTTATATACAGTACATGTACATGTAAAAGGCCTTGATAGTAATGAAATGTAGAGGAGGGCAATTCCAAAATCACATATTCTAGACAGTTAGTAGAGTTACCAAAGGCATTGAGGTGATCAAAGCCACATCTACTGTACATGTGAGGTCTGATCAGGATCTGTATTATAACTGGTCCCCGGGATCTGTAATGGTCTCTTGGGGTTCCTCTTCACAACTGTCCTCCTTCCCAACCCAGTGGATGCCATGGCCATTCTCCCTGGGTGGGAGATGTGGCGAATGCTGGCGCTCCAGAGTGGAGAAGGTGGTGAACTGGACTCTCTTCCTCTTGCTGGTGGGCGAGTGGAGGGACTCGGTGTGCATCGGTTTGCTCCTGAGGGAGCCCACGCAGCTGAGGGGAGAGTCTGTAACAGAGGCCAGGCAACTGGGCCTTCTGGACAGAGGGGCAGTCTTATCAGGCCCAATGTCTATGACGGTGGTTGTAGTTTGGGAGTCTTGCTGGACAGGACTGCCTGGCACGCTCATCACCAGCTCAGCATCTGTGCCGAGCCATACCCAGTCATGTCTGTGCCCTGTGGGTTCCTGGCCATGAGAGGGAGGCTTCTTGTGCCTAAACTTAACAACATATGAGATACAATTAACCAAAAAAACCAGGATGGCCAGGCAAAAGACGCCTAACAGAGCATACATGCCAATCTCCAAGTCCGTGAGTGGCCGGTTGGCCAACATTTCTTCACCACCAATTTCTACTTCTGCTGTCTCCTGCCCAGCCACTCCCACCTTGGTGGGGAAGTTGTTATAGTTTACCAGGTTCCCAGGTGCCTTCACAGTGCTGGTAAAGCTGACACTGCTCATATCCTCCACTATCATATTGTCTGAGCCATATGCTTTGCTGCTGCCAGGGCTGCTCATCATGCTGATTTTCACTACGCTTGTAGGACTGCTGGGGTTTCCTGAATTGCTGGTCTTTCCCACTCCTCCGAGGCTGCCGCTGGTTATGAAGGTTCTTTCTGCAGATTTGATTGTGGTTGTGATCTTCTGCATGGCTCTCTCCTCTCTATCTGAGGTCGAGCTGCGCCGTGGGGGATCCTGGGACTGCTTCCTCTCGCTGTCTATCTCTTCCCCATCGTTCCCATAGTCGCTGCCGTTGTCCTTGCTGCTAACAGTGCTGCTGGTATTGCCATTTGAGCGGCGGCTGTTCACCAGAAACTTAACCTTGAGACTGCCGTTGCCCACAGCCACCGTGCTTTTGCGTTTGGACTTCTGGCAGGCCTCACAGATGGACATCTCCACTCTGACCAGGACTCCTTCGCCTTCACCCTCTGCCACCACAGCCGGAGGCATGCCCTGAACTGACACCACCCCCTGATCTAGAGATGTCACCGTCAGTCGGTAGTAAGCAGGATCATAAATGTCAAGAGGCGTCTGGTTGCCATCACTGAACTGCACCCAGGCACTGACCAAAGCTTCCTAAAAGAACAGAAAATGGAAGAAATTGTAATTGTGTTTTAAACTATAGTTCATAGTTAAGACATTTAAATGGATTAAGACTTTTACCTGTTTGGGGCTCTGCAGAACCTCCTCTGTGGTTGTGGTAGCCAGGATGGCCCTATTGCTACCAGGACTGAGTTGTAAAGTCATGGAGAGTCCTGTGACCAGCTGGACCCCCAACTCTGTGATGGTCACTTTGTCATCCACAACTTTGATGGTTGTCTTAGCCAAGATTGCATCAGACAGTGGAGAAAATACCTGTCACCGAACAATATCAGATGCAGTCAATTAATTAGGCATCAGGATCAAAGTAAAACTTGTGCCCTCATAAAGCTTCAAACTAACTTTTGTCAGCTCATATACTAAACTACCCTATCCAATCCAGTGTCTGAATACATGCTTATTGCTATGATGTTTCTTACAGGCTGTGCAGGCCAAGGTTAATATTTGCATCAGTTTAGTTTATTACCTGGATAGTGGTGGTTCCGAGGTCTCGTCCCGACAGCACCCTTCCTGCCTGCAGCCTTGCCACTCGAGTGTCCTCCACCTTCATGAAGTATCGAACCAGCCTTGTGACATCCACATGCCAATCGGAGCCCAGGAAATAGGCCTTCGGATCCCGAGGGTCCTCTTGCTCTGCCACAAAGTGAGTTAGCACCCGTACCAGAGCGTGCTGAAACTGCAGCATGCAGCCCTTCCCCTTTCTGTCGTCTTCTTCACTGTTCCAGCCAGCTCTAGGACATGAGCACAAAAAACCACACGTGCCGGTCACACCTGTCACACGATAAATGCTTTGACCTGATGCTACACTCCAATCACTCAACCCTGTCTCTTTGCTTGATTGGATCACATTGAGATATTGCAGTACATTATGTAATGGAATCAAACCCCTAAACCCTTGGAGAGATATCATTAGGGCTAAAGCACACTTCTAGAAATCCCATCTAGAAATCAAATAAGGGGAGTTTTTACGCTAAACAAATGGTTTATTTGTGTGTCCCACCTTTTCGATGTTAGTATGGGTACCCTCCAGCTTTTGATCTGGCTCAGCTGTGTGTCTGACACCTCAATCTGGAGGGGGAGTTGGGGCATCCACACATTCAGTTCGAGCTGAGCACTCAGGTAGCTGTAGGTGAAGTTCACCATCATCCTCACTTTGCCCTTTGTCTCTTTACCATTCACGAAAACATAGTTGCACCTGTCCGACACCTGGATTGGAGGAAATAATATATAAAGGGAACAATTCATCAGAACATGAATATCTTATCATTTTAATTTCCTTGATATTATCAAAGATTTTCTGTAAGTGCGCCTGTGTAAACAATCTATATCAACCTCAGAGTGAGACCGTTGTCAATGAAGGAGATGTTAGTCATCTAACCAATGACAAAAAATAATAAAATATTCTCATAAAAGTCACTATTTTAACAAATAGGCCATTCTTACAACAACAAATGGCCTCGCGGCAGTTTTGCACTGCATGTGTTACCATAGTAATGTCAGCTGGTTGTAATAAACTACTGCGATGATCACCGGTCCGAAGCGTTAGGAAGAGGCGGCATTGCAATTTTATGTTAATCAAAATATCATGTGGTGCAGTGCTGAACATCAGTCCTTCACAGCCAAGTGCATTCATTACACTGTAATTTCAAAGGTGACCTTGGCAAGTTTGGGCGACTGCTCAAACATTTCATAGACATTTTGAGACACAAGTCAGGAGGTTTTCCTTCGTCCTCTCAACAGTCACTGGTTTAAATAAATTGGATAATTAACGCAGCATTGAAATTCTGTCACTAGACACTGGAAGTGCACAGAGGGAGTGGAGGGCGAAAAGCAGTGACTTGACAGATAGCCTAAGGAGGAATACAAAGAGTAATAATATTCCTACTCTCATTCGGGTGAACCCAACTGTTATCTAGAGGATGCACTATCACAAGAACATGCTGTTTTTGAGAGAATCTTGTGTCATCATTGCATCAGAGTGTCTGTCATCCAGCACCCATGCCCACAGCTTAAGCTTTAGAATGACCACATCACTGTCATCCTAGCTGCTAACTGAGATGCCCTGACCTAATCTCTGCCAGCGATCATATGCTTGATTTGTATCCCAACAGCAGCTTTAAAATGTGTGACACTGAAGCCCTTGAACAGTTGTTACGGAAAAAAAAAATTAATACAAGTATGGAACAAGAGACAGCAAGTGATTTAGTTCCAGTGAAGTTGTTTAAAGTTCTCATGATTTAATTTGATGTGGAGCCATTCAACCAGTCATCCTTGATCTAAGACACTTTGCTCATTTGTTCTTTTTCAGAGAAGCATCATCCAAGAGCTCCACTGAACTTTCAAATAATATTCTGAAGCATCAGTTAAAAGGGAATGCCATTTTAATGTGTCATCCGCCCACTCATCCTCGTCACAATCTCACTCTGCAGCCAAGAATATCCCTCAGTGTTTTAAGTGTCAACATAGATATTGCTTTAAAATGGGATTTGACTTTAATCATTGGGTATAGTATTGAAATGCACGGTTCACAGACACGACTGTGACAGTGGTTTCCCCTCTGCAAATAAAACAAATTTAATAAGTTTTAATGATATGCAGAATGAAAATATCTATTGCATTGGGCCAAATTAAGTTCAAGCTTTCTAGAGAGTTCAGGCTTGATGTAAATCAATTAGTTAAATTACTATACCACGCCACTATGTAGACATCTACCGTATGTACAGTCCCTGCTTCAAAATTTCAAGTGTCAGGCCTTAAATCCTCAAATGACAAAGGGAACTCATGTGCATATTATACGTTTCTCCTCCATTCATGGACATTTGAAAAACCTTTCCATCGAAGAAGATTACACTTTGTTTTGCTTTTGTTTGTCACATGAGCTATCCATTCTAGATAAATCCTTCCCCATCTATCACCAGCAGATTTGATACTCTTCAGGCACACCAGAAGAGAAAAGATATCTGAGTCAAGCTGTTAGACTAAGAAGATTAAAGGGAATATTTGTGACTGAAGCTGCTCTCTGGTCAGCAAATACAGTGAGAGCTACAGTAAGCTTTGAAAAACAGCAAAAACAGCTATATTACAGGGTTGAAAAGAATGATTTAGGCCAGATCCAACCTCTTGATGTCCTCACATAATCCTGCTTTACTCATAACCGACACCCATATGCACATCATACATGTGCAGTTACTGTATATGCTGTACTTTGAGTCTCCTCATGGAGCAACACTGAACATTTATCTATTAGCTAACAAAAGTGTTTAACCAGCTTTGGGACATATTTGACCAGCAAAAAATATATATACAGTGTTATAGGGTTGGAGTCCACTTCATGTCTTTTCTCTTTGTTTACAATGCAACTTTACCCTTGAGTAAATACATTCACAGCCTCTGACCT
The DNA here is from genome assembly GCA_024633595.2 of Lepomis macrochirus. Lineage (NCBI taxonomy): Eukaryota > Metazoa > Chordata > Actinopteri > Centrarchiformes > Centrarchidae > Lepomis > Lepomis macrochirus. The sequence continues at coordinate 30,044,815 of JALXJV020000005.1, forward strand.
CAGGGGCCAGTGGCCTGACTTTCAATTTCATCAGTAAACAAAGCCTGCTTTTGGCAGTCAGCCGTGCTCAGGTCCACAGGATAAAAGGGACAAGTCACGGGATAGGAGCACAGTGGCAGACTGTGAGGTCATTTGTGAGGAGCGATTTAGCTCAGTGGCTGTTTATTGTTAAGGTGATTGATGGGCGATGTTGTTGGAGCCCAGCGAATAGTTTGTTTTACCGAGTGGAAAAGAGACAGAGAGCAGAGGTGACTTTGCTACAACTTATTTGTCCACATCTGTCCTTACATCACACTTGAATCCAACCTTGCCTCCCATGGAGCAATTTCTTAACAGCCACTCCAAATCGGCCCCTTAGCGTCAGGGAAGGCACATAAAACACAAACATCTCCCATTCTTCAATTTGTTACTGCTAAACAGATTTTTGTTCTCAGGTAACTATTTATCAGTAGTGATTGCATGTTTTTACTCAATAATTCTGCAACAAAGTGATTTCATAAAAAGGTTGTAAAAAATAATTAGAAAAAAAAATCAGAGCCATTTCACCTCTGACCTTTTCATTATCATTGGGTCCCTATTATGAAATTGTCCTAAGAAGTTATTTACACTACAGTAAGACCATTTAACTTTAAATGTGCAAAACCAAACGAACTAAAAATGATGTATCAGAAGGTTATTGTTCGGTATGTTGAGGTGGTTAACAAGGAGCATGAGGAGTAAGCCCTACCTTGAGTACGTCCTCATCAGTCGAGCTACAGTCGGTGTAGTCAGACACATCAGTGACTACTCCATCTTCCTCCACAGCTACTGTCCTCACAGGCATCACCACCTTCTTTCCAGTCAAAACAGCTGTATTCAGGATCTCTGTGTCCTGCAGAGAGGCCAAGGAAATCAGCCATTATCATTACATATTTCGTAGTTCCATAAAATAACAAATCAAATATAATCATTGATTTGTTTTAATTTTACATTATAGACATTTAGTTGATGTTTCTAGTTAGTGCAAAAGTTTTTTTGGAATAGGAGCGCTTTGGAATGGAAGTAGAGGAGGGAGGTAGGAGAGACATAGGCGATGAAGTGTCACTTCGGTGACTAAGCAGTCAGAGGGGGAGCAGAGTTAAGGTTGGGTGGTTGATGATCAAGTCACCACATGGATAGAAGAGCTAATCTTGGGCTTCCTGCACAGGCATGTCCCTCAGAGCGATGTCATGTCAGTTCAGACATGATTAAATAATTAGAGCCATGGACATGTACTAAAAATAATCTCTACACACATGGGCCTGATTTACTAAAGGTTTGCGTGAGTAGAAACGTGCAAACTTGATATCACCAGCAAATTAACACGCAAGCTGATCTACTTACGGTGTGGACAGAGAATGACATCTTTCAAAGTTTTGCCTTGATGAATATGCAATTCGGGGCGTTTCAATTTTGTTGTGAAAAGGAATGGAAGGGTAACATGCAAATACATTTATTTACTACACGCACTGTGATCTAACAAGCCTAAAAGCCATTTCATGTGAGTGCAACAGCATCTGTGTTTAATACATCTGAAAGGAAGGTGCGCAGAGAGGCTGCTGTTATCGTTGCGAGAAGGAGACACAGGTGTAAAAAAAAAGAAGAGGTATAAAAAGGTTTTATATTCCATTAGTGTCAATATTTTGGCATGATTGAGGATCAAATAACACGCACGTTTCGCCTCTCCAGCCATGCCATATTGGAGCTGTTGGCTGACCTAAGGGCTGATTTGGAGCCAGTTACAAGAAGGAGTCACGCAATACCTGCCAGCCCCACACTTCTTGCAACTTTACATGGATCATGGGTAAAACTCATCCAGCCAGAAGGAACGATCACCAGCTGTTCACAACGCAGCAGTCATAATAGCAACACAACCCATTGTAGGTATCGGGGGGGGGGCGGCATACATGCTGCGGACTGTCTGTGATTGTTCCCTCTGGCTGGATGAAGCATGACGTTCCTGATTTTACGCATAATCCATGATGATACAGAAATATAGAAATTAATGACAAAAAGCATACTGTCAATATTTTAGAGACAACCCAAAATTTCACAAATCATGTTTTTAGAGGAGTTCATGTCTTATTCCCCGTGACTGCTCCGTAGTTCGCACCCGGTCCTTGTGTCTGGATCACACTGTATCTGTTTCTACTGGGGCTTCCCAAAGCTGTTTTTCAGGTTTGCTGTCCCAAGTACTTAGTGCGACTTACGATGGACGTGCAGGTACATATGATTTCCACATACTCGGGATACTCTGAATGAAAAAAACAAGGTTTTTGCGCAGTAGCTGCTTTCCATCCCGACGCTACTTGGCTGAAACCAAAAGCACGCAAAAACCTCATTTAAATACTGCCACCTCCATTGTGTTTGCACCTGTTGTCATCTACGCAATAATTCTTAGTTAATTACCCAAAACAGGTAGGCCTACTACAATTACACGTGCAATATTTTAGAATGCACAAACAATTTAGTCTTTTAGTCTTTAGTCTTAGCCTTTTTTTACCACTCTGCCTCACTTTGTGTGTGTTTGTACAAACTCTGTACAGCATTCGTATGCACGCATGGATAATCAAAGCGAGAAAATGAAGCAGATGGTTATGTGTCCTCTGTAAAAACACACTTTTTTTTCTCTAAATGAAGTTGAAATAATATTGTGTGTGTACATGTGTGTAAACGAGTTTGAGAGCAGTGGAGCGAGGCCCAGTCAAGTTGTGAATGATCAGTTGAATCAAATTTAAAGAGACACTTGGCCACTCAGAGTATGAAAATTAAGCAGATGGATGCGAGTCCCCTGACAGTAAAAACTGGTTTATATGAGCCAAAATAACTGAACATTATTTTTTTAAATTGTCATTACAATATAGTTAAAAAGAGGCAGATCTGAAACCTCTGTCAGGAAAGCTTTCTCCATTATGTCAAAGTATTGAGCAGCAGCACTTGCTGGAGTTCATGGAGCAGGGCTAAGAGTGATCAGTCAGCGTTAATGTCCCCTCGAGCCAACCATCAAATCTCCTCATATTTGGCCCTCTGCCTGAGGTCAGCTTCTAATCCACAAGAGAGATGAACCATGTCAAATTCACAAATCAGGACACTATGGCATATCCTCATAACTTCAAGCTCTCTGGCATTGTCATGCAGCAGTCAGCACTGTGAAATATAAGTAACCTACTGCCCAAAAGTATAACACAAAGTAAAGAAATTCAAAGTTTTAATTACATATTTTATCAATAATATGTGGTTGAGTAAATGTTAAGAAATTGAAAAACGGCAGTAAGAGTGCATTATGTGACAAGATGTCAGTGTTGTAATTCCTGCAAACGATGTACTAAGAAGTCACTGACAGGTAACACAAAACTCATATTCAATACTGTGTATTGTGTAATGTTCCTTATTTAGTAGTGGAGATTATATCATGGATTAATTATAGAGGTGGCACGGTAAAGAGGCCTGCGGCACCAAAATAGAAACACATGAAGCAGCTGTTAGGAGGAGAGGATGACCACATATTGCACGCCAGAACAGAGTAGAACAACACAGAAGAGAGACATCAGCTAGCTGACAGTCAACAACACAAGGCCACTCTGCCCAAAATAGAACCCATTTACTAAACAATCCAAAGCATTTCCAGCCTTCTGTGTATGCAAACCAGACAGGAGTGGATCAGAGCAAAGTGCATTTTATGATATTTTCATGCACCAACGCTCAAAGGATGCAGTCCAAGTGTTGGAATTATTGGAAATGCTGCTGTCAGTAACATACGGTTATAATAATTAGGCGTAATTAGGTGTGACATTGAGGCTGTCAAATACTCACCATTACAAGAGGGGCCAGGCCAACAAAGTCTCTCTGAGTAGTATAGATCCTCATGGCTCCTTCAGTCTTGGCTACATTTTTGGATGCGGATGCTAGTTCCAGTTTCCATATGATCACCTGGCTGTCGAGAGGACTGCTCAGCTCCTCCACTTCAAAATCCATTTGAAGCACCTCCAGCAGACTGCTCTCAAGCCTGAATAGGAAGCAGGATTAGATAGAAAGTTATGTATACCATAATTACAAACCTGTCTGTAATTCCAACACAACAAATCATCTGGTTTTCTAAAGGGTTACATAAAAATAACAATAATAATAACACTTTAAATAGATGTTACTGCAGCTTCCCTTTGTCGTATTCTGTTTAATGCAAAAAGTGCTACATTTGTGTTTTGACTAGTTGTGAGAGATCTGATTCTTTCAACTTCTTCTTAACGTGAATTAGCACCAGAAAGAGAGAATCTTTCCATTGAAGCCACTGATACTTAATATGGTCATTTCCCCATTGGGTTCTGCTTTAAATTAAATTCCTGTAGAGATAATCATGTCTGAGTAAAGGTGCAGTGATTATACCGCAGTTTGTCTTCACTTCAGCATGTGGCTCATCAAGTCAGTGTAAATCCAAATCCACATCCATCACATGTGGTTTTGTTTTATTGTGTCTTTTATCTGATGAAGACACCCTGCGCATTACGGTGTTAACAATTTCATAGAGTCTATTGCCATGCTAGCGGCTTTGTGAGGCTGTACTGGCACAGCATGTTTCACTGGCTAAAAAAACTCAAATGTTTTGCCAGTGTGGCAAGAGACAAACTTATAATCCTCATATTCACCCATTTTGAGTGTAAAGCAGAATTAGGTTTAACCACTAAACAGAGGCATATAAATATGATGGATGACATTGCTGCTGACATATTGACAGCTCAGAATACATCAATAAGATTTCATTTATTGGATGAAGCAAAGGCACTATATTATATAGGCTGCAGTGATCAATAAACCATGCATGTTGAAAGAAAAGTAGAAAGTAATCTGATAAAGATTGAGACTGGATTTTTGGATAGAAAGTGTAGAGATTTTTAAGAGAGGGATGATATCCCAGTAGTGGCGACAAGACCCAATGTCTCCTATAAATAATGCTGAATTTCTCCGTGCTGGCCCTAACCTTGAGTTGCCGGTACTGTTGAGCGTGAATTGCAAAAAAAAGGTGGTCCAAGGGCAGCGGCATCCTGCATACACAACAAAGTATAAGCCTTTGTAACTTATAATGGCCTCTCGCTGATGTCAGCTAGTACAGAGTGTCCTAGCCATGGATTCAATTTTCTCATATCGCCCAAGTTAGTATCCTAGCTTTTATTTCTAAGCACTGTCTTGAACTATAGGGAAGATATATTGGTGGGCAACACACAATAAGAATGCATATACAGACATGGACGTTATCAGACCTGCTGCATCTGTGCATACATGTTACAAATATCTGTGTCAGAGCCGTGCAGACACAGAGTAAGTCCTGTTTACTGCATGAAAATGACCTCTAAAGGGCATGCATTACCGCAACAACAATTGGAGATACTGCAAATCATATTTTGTTAATCCTCCTTTAAGTTCCAAACTCAACAACAAAGCATGCATAAGTCTTTCTCTGTGTCCCCCTCTCACTCCGCTGAATCTGTCCTTATTAAGGGCTAGACAGAGATTTAGTGTAATTGAATAATCTTACCACATTGCTCAGAGACCTGAGATAATAAAGATAATAACATTCTGGTCAAATATCAAAACAAGATATGCTTGACACCCCCTTAAGTATGCATTAACACAGATACCCATAAGATAGGGGATGCTGCTATTTACGCCCTCAGTCATCCTTGTGAAGCTTACAGGGGAATGATGCTTCAACAACTCGTTTATGGCCGGCAGTCTGTCTGTGACTGGGAGAACAGTGCTTTAACATTAACACCCAAACCAAGCGGCTGTGACAGAGGATAAAAAAGCTTTAACGTACAAATACAGCAAATACTTTTAGTGCTCCCTAAAGCCAGTAAGACAAAAAATCGAGAGAAAACCCCACGGGTGTGTGACAGTAGACACTCTCTGCAGGGGTTCTGGTAGTTTCATGACATTTTAGAGAGGATTAGCCAAAATGCCTGAGTGAAAGAATATGTTAACCCATAAAGAAGTTGTGATAAACAATGCCATAATCCATGCCAAATGGGGAAAACAACTTAATGAGGTCAAACTAATAATAACAAGCACAGATAAGGTCAATGTTCTGGCTCTGGTCAAATCAAGCTGTGTCTATTGTTGTATGACTTCTGAAGAGTCCGTGTCAGACAAACCCACATGCTTTGTTTTAGGAAGTTTAAATGTATCCCTATAGTGGATTAAGTTCTTCTTTTTTTAATATTACATAGCAAAATTCACTGAGAAATTTTATTCTATATCTACTTTCATTAGTGTTTTTTTTTTTTATCCTGGTAAGGTTGGCTGCATAAACGTGCTCCTCTCGGCTATGCCAACCATTCACACACGCAGATCAGAGCTTTAGTTTAATAAGCATTTCTTGGAGCTGCTCTAGAAGCAGAAATAATCTTACTGTTTCAGCTAAATCTCAATGGATCCGTTTTGGGAGCACTGGCAAGCTTGAATGGCAAAAAAATAGAATAAAATCAAGTGCACGGCAACAACCAACATTTGCATTCCCCTGGATGTACATTCTCAAGGCGGTTGGATGGCCAGCTAGAACAATAAGCCTCACCTAGATGACTTATCGGCTACACATGGCACTGTCGGTCCACAACATCCAGATAAACCTATGCATATCTATCCATATCCATTTGTGGTCCCCAGAGGATGAATCCTGATGACCTTGGTGATCCCCTGACTTTCCTTTAATGCTACCATCAGGTTGACGTTTGTGGTTTTGAGTGAATGCCTCCACAGGTGTGTGATGGATTGCAATGAAATCTGACAAATGATGAACTGTAATAACTTTGGTGATCCCCTAATGTTTCATCCAGTGCCATCGCCAGGTCAAAATATTAATTCGCCTAATACTTTGGGTCCTAACCAAAACCAAAAACAAATGCCCTTAGCAGCCTCAGCTTTGTATTAAGTGTTAGTTAGCAAATGTTAGCATGCTAGTACACTCACATTACATGTAGGCTGCATTACTTTATCATACTGACTAATGGTGGAGGGCCGTGCTCTGTAACCAAAAAGTCACTCTTTGGTTGTTACAGCCGATATAACATAAAATAACTGAAACCGAGGTTCAACTTACGGTTACTATTGTGGCAACAAGGTAAGAAGCAATCATGCAAGGCTTGAAAGGACACACACTTTTTACACTTTGCTGTCTATGCCTTTTTATAAATAAATAAAAAAGGTGTCCTGTAATCTCCACAAGGCATGGACCTCGCTCAACTCCTAAGTTAACTCCACTCACCTCAGTTCAATAAAATAAAGCTGCACTCAGCTGAACTTGAAAGGACATTTGAGATAAGCTGGTTGTTGGAGAAAGGGTGAAGCCCCGTTTAATGAGGTTATGGGGCAAGTTAAGTATTTCTTAGAAGCCCAAAAAGGCTGAGTTTGATCAGACCAATCTGCAGACGTCTGGTTAATAGTTTTAGTTATGTTTTGTAGTTGTGTTTGAAAATGGCTCAATACAGTTTTGCTATAACTACTTTCCCTGCTTGTAGTATTTAAATCATAGGCTAAAATGTGTTTTAAAATGTGTGTGCACTGTTGGTCAATGTTTAGGAATCATTAAAAAGGAGAAGTGGACAATAAAGGGAAAAAAGCAATAGCTGATTACAAGGGCAGCTTTACAGGAGCACCTGCAGCCAGCATGTGCTTAGAGAGTATAAGAGATGTCCTCCCAGGACACAGCACAGTAAGCCGCTGTCAGACGTGTGCACTACAGATGGTTTCATCTTTTACTGCGCAGGTGGTGAGACAAATACTGATATGCTTTGCAGGACATACATCATTACAATAGTGCGAAATGAAAAATTCCCTGTGGACCTTTGGAGTGCTATTTGTCCATTTAAACAATAGCAATTGAAGCCGATAAATATACAATAAACTTCCCAGAATAGACACACATAGATAGAACACTCTGGCGTATAGAGGTGATATATAGATGTGAATGGAACAGACTTGCCTTTTCCCAGGTATGGGAGCCTTCCTTTGACAAATAACAGCGATGGCTCCATCAGCACCCATATCCAGAGTTATGTCCCACAGTAAGGAGTTACTGGGTGTCGCCGTTCGAAAGGTCACACCTTTCTTTACTGTTGCTCTGTGAAAAAAAGAAGAAACAAAAAGGTCAAGAATGTAAAATGTCCCATATTAACAACCAGTGTATTCAGGGCATGTGTTATGTGAGAAGTGTATAAGTGTATTATGTGAGCCAAACTTATTTATAGATATTAATAGTTTCACACCTTTTGGAATTTGCTTGTGACAATATGTTATAGATAGTTCCCAGTCTCTCAGTGTATGGTAGATTTAAACCTCCACGAAAAAATTAAGTTTCCTCTTACAAAATTTATTTGATTTATTCATTCAGCATAGAACAGTGATGAAACTGAACATTTATTAGAGGAACAATCAATCAAGTAAAAACAAAAAGTGGAGGAAATTGTAAAAGAAAATCAAAAATCTGTGATTTACAACCACCCAAACCACTCTCATTCCCCTTGCACTTGAAACAGCAAAGAAAACATTGTCCTTTTTTTTCATCTTTATGTGCACTCATTATTTAAACTGTCTTAATGGGTCATTAGTTTTCTTGGCCTATAATTTGCAAATGGTAAGCAGCTGAACATGTAGACGTTCCCAGTGGGCTTCCCCAGCTTAAGCAGCTTGTAGTAGGTCAAATGTTAATGAGATATTCTACAAGAATTGCGATCAAGTAAGACCAGGGGCAACACGCATGTAAACATGCAAAAAAAATCCTGCCTTCTGCTGCAACAATAATAATCCATATGGTCAACGTTTCTCACTAAGTATTGCTTCTTATTTTATAGACTAAAAGCTGTGATAATACTCCCTGAATACTCAGTCAAGTTTTCTCAAATAGTTCAGAACAACAGCTTTGTGTAATTCTATGCATGCAAAGCTGTGTGGTTTATCTCTGAATCTTTGCGATAAACACAGTGTTGAGCGCATTATGAGTGTCTGAGGAGGCGTAATCTATGATAGGAGCAACAACAATCTGAGCACTGCTCCTGCTTTGGGGGTTTTAACTTAGAAAACCAAAGAGGAGGAGACACTGATCCTGGTTCAGCATAGTGAAACAAAACAGTCTGTATGCATTATCTCCCAATTAAAACAATTAAAGATGGCCTATTAATGGATCTGTGGTGAGTTTTGGGTGTGCATTTATGTGTACATGCTTGTTTGTGCCATCATCTGTAATCTGGAAAACAGGTCTCCAGTGGCCAATGATCTTGGCTTCGAAGTTTCTGCTGCAAAGCCACACTGACACGATCCGGTGTGGGAAACTTGCTTCATTTGAAAGCTCACAGGTTATAAGTCACAGTTAAAAAATATGACTGAGCAATGTCTTTTTCAACTGTGGTTTCAATTGTGCGTCATCATGACCCCAGAGACTGTCGGTTTCCATTCCAGCTGAACACAACAGCAGCGGATTTATCTGATTAACACAGGTTCATCCAGGGAGCAGAGGGCTAAAAGGTCAAATCATATGGTGCTGTGACTGAATAAAAAATAAAAACCTTTTGGTCATAATTGCACTCAACTGAATGCCACAGTTTAAGAGTCAGTGGACACCTCACGGTCATGTTATTTACCATAAATTGGAAGCATCTCACTCTCTGTAGCAACAGCAGAAAAACACTGAATTTACAAATTGTGGACTCCTACCTTAATAAATCACCTGGCTCTGAGCAGTACTCATCAAATGCAAAGCATAAAAAGGAGCCAGATACTCTAGGTGTTGCATCTCTGTGTTAGCAAGGTAAATGAAACTAGCTTCTCTGTGTATTGTGCATTAGAGTGAACAGTAGCAAACAGAGCCAGTCCGCTGTTATCAGTCACAGGGTTCCCAGGAGGCAGCAGAGCCAACAACACAGGGGACAAACACTAAATGGGTTACATGTGCAAAGAGAAACACATGTGGTTTTGATGTTAAAGGCTACAACTTTTTTGTGAGGAATGATGAAAGATTAGGTGATAACAACGACGAAGGTGGCAGGACCATGACTATTACAATTTCCAACATATAAGCAGCATTTTTTTCATGACATGGGAGGGTATACTGTACATCTGTTTTGTTTTGTGCAGTATCATGTGCTGTAGGAGAACATATTTTATTTTCTCCCATCTTCAAAAAGCATTGCCTCTCCTTTTCTCCGACTTCCCGTATTATATTTAAACCTGAGATAACAACAATAGTTCTCACACTTTTTTAGACCATAACACCCCTTCAAAGGAAGGTTTTTGTACCCAACCCCCAATTTACGATTACATATTATGTACACAAATGCTTACATGGTTTAACAATTTCAGATTCAATATGATTATACCATATTATATTAATATTATATTAAATAACATGGGCCCAATCACTCAGAATAAAATCCAACAGGAGCCCTGCAGATTTTCAAATACATATTCAAGATAAGATTAAAATACAATGAAATACACTAATATGTTTAATGTATTTCTTTCATTTAGTTCAAAATTAAAATGAGCCAATATTTATGGTGTACAAGGACAAACAAACAAAACAGATACAAGAGTGGTTGTATGTCTCTGCCAACCTGTCAAGTTGCAGTCTACTTTCATGTCTATTCAGACTCAATATATGCAGTGAATCCTTTTTTGTCGCTATATTGACATTGAAGGATTATCATATTGTCTAACATGTTGTCAGGTACACATGTACTTGATTAATGAAAGATGGATTCCTATAGAGTATAGCTACACAAAATGTGCTTTTTTTGTTTTTTTCTTATTCCATGAACTGCAGGTAAAATTTACTTACAGGACCATAATTAGCTACGCGTGCTCCAAAATCTTGTTTGCCGTCACATGATTGCGATGATGACACTCAAAATTCAGAATGAGGCAGGAAGTGAAAGGCAGACTGGACAAAATGGTGGAAAGCTTGTACTGTTCTGGTTATTGTTAACTCATTGTGATTTCCCAGTCAACACGTGTGTGAAATCTAGAATCGCACAATTCATTCTTAAATTGAGACTAAAACCCTACTTTGAGCGATTCAGTGTCCAACCAGCTGGGAAATTTGGTCAGAATCTCCCCTTCCGTTCCAGAGTTATGGTGATAATTAATGGCCAAAAAGTGTTTTTCCACAACACTGATGTCACATTGAAGTTGACCTTTAGGTTAAAACATGTCATCACTTCATCATTGCATCCCATTAAACAACTGTGTGAAATGTTCATATAATTACTGAACCAATTCTTGAGTTATGGAAAAAATGTGTTTGGTGAGGTCACAATGACGTTGACCTTTGACCATCAAATTATAATCGGTTCATCTATGTGTCCAAGTGGGCGTTTGTGTCAATTGAAGAAATTCACTTAAGGCATTCCTGAGATATTGCATTCATTAGAATGGGTCTGGCATATACGGCAGACAACAAGGAAACATAATGACTGCGGCCAAAGCTATTACCTGCGTGGAGGCATAAAAAGGTTATAGGCATTTTAATGGGACATGTGAGCCTACACCACAGGTCTGACTCTACAGTTACTTTGTTGTTTTCATGAGTACCAGGGACAAGGGCTATAGTTTTGGGAATGTACAATAGCACAGTGTATGTGTGTATGCACAATGATGGTTGTCCATCATCCACAAGCACCACAAACCTGCCCATTAGCCGAGCAGTGTTGATTCAGATTTTAGTTTTATTGGTCGGCTCAGATTCAGTCCTGTCAGACTGTGTTGAGGACTGAGATGTAGAATTTCTTTGATAGTCTGTCAATCTTTCCATGACTTGCTCTGACTGTAACTATTTTTCTGACTGCTGAGCTCCTGAAAAATGCTTTAGCTGGGAAAACCGTTTTATGTTTGATGACAACAGGCAGAGCTGAGATGTCATTAGCTGTGGCATAACTTGATATTAAACAGAGTACAGAGTACATTTTGATATTTACAGCTTTTTTCTTCTATTTTAATATTTTTGAAAACATAACATAAAATGCATTTGTTGTAAATGTTGCAGATTTTTTTAATGTGGTGAAACATTATTAAAAATGCACAATATTTTTTTTCGGAACCTCTCAACCACCCGCTACAGTCAACAGCTACATGTACGCTAGCGGATCCCTCAGGCATTCCAGTTTAGCATGTAAGCACACAAAGTACAGCTGAGGCTGACGGGAATATCATGTGTTTTGTCACGATTAAATGTTGCACACCCACTTCTTCTATTCATTAGTCACTGTAACTTACACTGTGCATTTCCAGCTAAACTGAGGCTTATTGTTGAACATTTTTCTCTGCTCGCCTGCCATTCACCGGTCTTGTGCAGAGTTTTGCATGCATGCCGTGCAGATGACAACTGCATGAATGTCGCGGTTCCTCGTGGGTCTAATTCAAGTAACTGTTTAACGTCCCGCGAGGGGCGGACAACTCGGCACAACACCAGCACAGCTGGTGCACTGTCTTTCTGCCTGACCACACACACACACACATATATACACACATATATATACACACTGGGTGTTCAGTGTGAACAGGAGGGGGCAGAGCACACCGCCCACAGGCTCCGGTGTTGAGCACAAGAGTGGATGAGGTGTGTCCGCCAATCCGAACTGACTGGGTTCTGTTCGAGAGGAAGTCCAATATCCAATTGCTGAGTGTTGTATTAAAACCCAGAGTGCTAGCTAGTAACTAGCTGATTGGCACAGGTTTTTAGGACACAGCCAGGAATGTTGTCAGGCCCAGCTGACTGACTCATATTCACTTTCAGCAGGACTCTCCTCACATCTGCGGTGGATACTGACAGTGGCCAATCCTCTGGAGGTGAAGTAGACTGTACAGCTGACTCCTTGTTGAGGCGATCAAAGCGAGCATAAAAGGTGTTAAGTTCATCTGGTAATGTGGCCTCACACATGAGACCTGGGATGTTTTTGATGGCCTGCCACATATCTTTGGTGTTGTTGGTGTTGAGGTCTCTCTCCAGTCTCTGCTGATGTCTCCGCTTTGCCTCCTTGATGCCAGCTTTCTGTAGCTCTGGCCGTGCTGTAAGCTTCTCTATCACCTGACCGAAAACCAGCTTTTTTGGCTGTGGGCAGAGCCCTCACCTCTCCATTCATCCAGGCCTTCTGATTGGGGAATGATTTTTTCATTTAAGTGATCACCATATCGTCAACACATTTGCTGATGTATGATGTCACTGATGATGTATATTCCTCAAGGTTGACGTGGCTCTCCTGGGCATCGGCCTCTCTGAACATACTCCAGTCTGTGCTCCCAGACAAGTGCAGTGAGAGCGTATTCCTTGTATGTGTACACATGCTTTTGAAAATGTTTTCTACATTATATTCTGAAATTAAAAAATGCAATACTATGTTCAAGATGATGCTGCCTTCTCCAGTTGCATTTCCTGTTTCTGTGTGTAATTGCACTACTGATACTGACTGCAGAGAATTATACTTGAAATGTGATCATTCGCTTTCGATGGAGAAAAACCTTAATCCGGTATAATCAATGAGGTAAGTGGAAAGGCATGCTCAGTTTATTAATTAGAAAACCTTAGAGGACTGTTAATCTAGTAACGAGTTCTGAATAACATAACATGCCCTGCTGTGATGAAACACCTCTGTGCATTGAGCTGAGTGGAGCAGAGTCTAACTAATAAAAAGTGACAGTAACAAGAAGACCTATCTGAAACCTTTTTTTCTCTCTCAGCCCCCCCTTGTGTAAAAAAATTTAAAAATCCCCTGTGACCTGAAGAGGTCTTTTTCTTCTGAGTGGTTTGGAGCAGGGACCAGTGTCCATGGCTTTGGTTAGCAGGCCCGCAGGAGACAGCGGGCGGAGAAGATGGATGACTGTGGAGACTGAAGCTGGCAGTGTGTGAGAAAAGCAGTTCTCAGGTGCTGCACCTACCATCTATCTCACTCCTGACCAGGGAAGGCATGAGTGACACTTTTGCTGCAACTTTTACAAACACTTCATTTGCTCACACATAATTGTATGCACGTAAAAATGCTGCCACACATGCACTAACTGTTGTTGCAAACACAGTGTCAAATACACATTTAAAGCACACATTGTTGGCCCTTGGCCTTCTTCACTCAGTTCCCTTGTCTTGTTTATTTGTAGAATGCTGTTTTCTTTAAATGTATCTGAAAGATCACAGAGCAATGGCAAAAAAAGAAAGTAAAACAATGAGACAATTCTAAAAAGCCAATACATGAAACAGATCATTCTGATCAAAAGACCTACGTAAGACAGATTGCAACCTCTGTGTGAGCTACACAGCCTGGCCCATTTCATCACCAAGGTTGCTATTGAGATGCTACATAGGGTTTGTAATTACTTCCCTGATATAATTTGTGTTCCCATCCTTGGCTTTGTGAACGCATCACTGCAGGGCCACTGTACCACTGGTGAACCCCGGTGCAATCGGAAACAGATGCAATCGTTAATTATGCAGGCAAATGTCCACCGTTTAGCCAGTCTGATGGGCAGCATTCGGCAACGTGCTTATCGTACTTATGGAGCAGTTTAGGGAATTGGGGAGATGTTCATGCCAACACTCCTGCCAGATGGCATGCACCGCAGCACTAAAACTGGATGTAAAAGTCCTATTTGTCACACAGATGAATGATTAGGCTCCCTAGTTGAAGAGTGGCCTGCTCATACAGAAGCTCAAATTTATTCATTGCCACAATGCTGTCTTTAAATAAAACCCATAGAACAAGACAAACTATTGTGATTCGTTGCCTACTTTTAATAGCTGTGAAGAGGAAAACAAATAGAAAAACTCATACTTCATGCCACTCAACTTCCTGAGCATACACTAAAAGGATAATTTAATTACTCTTCACGTGGGTGTGTAATTATGGCAGTACAATGCTTTATCTACGACCTTTATCAAACTCTCACTGAGAATGACAGGTTCATTTTGCTGGAACGGACAGGTGTGGCTTGTCTTTCTCTCAATCGACCTCAAATTTGTGTGTCCCTTGACTCCAGCTATAGACACCAATAACAGGTTTATCATGCTGATGAGAGAGTATTAAGCAAAGCTTAATGGGACATTCAGACAGTGATAAAGCACACAGACAGCTGTTGAGGACCGGATGCACAGGGCTTGTTAATGTGCTGATAAGCTGGGGGCAGATAGCACTGTGTTACTATGTGTTTTAGAGGAACAGTGAGTGTATTTTCTCATGTTTACAGGATGCAAAACATTTCATTTCAGAGTTTTGTCACCAATACATACTACATAGACACAATGCCCATCGCATATGAATTACTACAAAGCCTCCTAACAAGAGTGGTAATCGTCCAACAAATGGTAGCTGTGGGGGGAGGAAAGGAAAGGAGAAGAGTTGAAAAAGAAAGGAAAGGACAGGAAAAGAATGGCAAGGAAATGAGGAAAGAGGACAGGAGAAAAAGAAAAGAAAGCATTTTTGTTCTTTTTGTTCAGAAACTTGTGTGACTGTGTAAATGAATTAAAGCAGCAATGATTCAAAGTGACAGAATGAAAAGGGGAAATCAGGATTTCTTTTTTGGCTTTATTGCTTCAGCAAAGATCAAGAGATAGAAATAAAAGCAAACCAGCTAATTAATTCAAATCGTCTAACCCTTTAAAATCCAAGAAATGCTGAGAGACTACTGCACACTCGACTCGGAAAGCTGAAGACTTGCATCCATGCACATCTGTCCTCTCAATCTATATTTACCTATTCCAGCATTCACCATTGATCTGAGTAAGTGACTGTCTAAGTGAATTAATGTAGGACCAGGTGAAAAAGGAATTAATAATCCATGACCTGCTCACCTCCACTGAAGCATGTATGAGCAAGTTGAGGTGGCAGTAGCTCAGAGATATTTAATTTTTTAGGAGGCATTGATCGTGTTCCACTGTGTATTCAGATGTATGAGGACAGACTTTAACTATTGTCCAGGAACTAAAACACGTTTGGATTAGCAGCTTTCGAGGACTTTCTTGGTAAGCCAGTTCTTAAGTCAGGACACCTTAAAGAACTGGATCACCCAGCAGCACTGCCAACAGCAACACTATCATCTCCCATGTATAATGTGAAACCAGGCCACATATGAAGGAAGGATTTTGTGACATACTTTACTTCCAAGCTACACACAAACTAAATGAATTACTGAGACATGTAAGGAAAACGCATGTCACAACCTGTTACAATCCATTATTCACCGGCTCGGAGTAAAAGCATATGGTGTCTAGAATAATAATAAACAAATCACTTATGGAGCATGTACTGACACAGAGTCCTTTCTGCAGCAGCCCGGGATCTATTCCAGCCTGGGCCCTTTGCTGCATTTCACCTCTCCTCTCTCTCCCCGTTTCTTGTCTGTTTCAGCTTCACTCTTCAATAAATGCATAAAGAAGCACCCCACCCACCCGCCAAATATCACTCTCTAATCAAGTTAGATAAGTTAATCTCTGCTTGTCTGCTCTGACAGCTAACCTCATCAAATCCAGCCATGCTGAAACGCTGGTTCTCTTAGATCTCTGTCTGAATGATGATAATAAAAGGTATTACACTGCGGACGACCATGAAAACCATCAATGAAATGGTGAGCACAAGATGGGGCATTTAATTCAGATGCAGTTTAGAGGTGCCAGTCTCCCATGTTGCATCATTTCCTTGAACAAGAAGTGACATCTTGAGAGAAAACCACGAGAACAGACTCGTTTTTCTTTCTTTTGTTCGTTTGTATTTTTCTTTTCCTCTAGATGATAATAAGTCAGGTGGTTGAGGCATTCATTCTTAGGAAATAATTACATTTCTTTAAAAACCATCTGCACAAAATTAGCCTCTATTAGCAAGGATGTCACAGAGACCTCCAGAGGAGTAACTATTGCTTTAAGATGGTATTACTATGTTCTCATCTCCGGGCTAACGGGAACATTTTGCATTGCAAAATGAGAACAGGGCCTTAAATTAAATTGAGCTATGCTGGTAATCCTCACGATCTTAACACATTGCACACATAATAGCTATGCTCTGATAACACAGATCCCGAGCATATACCCTTTAAAGCAGAGCAATAATGAGTCACAAGCTGCATGTGATTTTATTTGATCCATGACCACCTCGATGACTACCACTCTTGCCCTTAATGTCATCAGGCTGTGCTCACTCAAACATGTATTTTTCAAATTTAACTCAAATAATCTACCACAGTTCCCGGAACGACAGTTAACCTCTATTCAGAGAAATGCCATAATCCATGCTAAATCTCATTTCCTCCAATATTCTCTTATTTTTGATTGCACAGGATTTGGGCAAGAATTAGAGAAGATGACTAATACTGTCATTCATTGAAATTGCAGAGCCCCCTGAAGTGATGACAGTATTTCACCTCAGTGTATGGTAGTGCATCTGTACAATATAGCCAGTCTGACCGCTGCAAACTGTGAGGTAACAGAAAGCACAGTCTTACCTAAGAGTGAAGTTAGTCAGCTGAGCAGAGCTGGCCATGAGTATGTAGAAGGTAGCAATGTCAGTCTTCTTCAGCGGCTTGGAGGATGTCCGTATGACAATGGCATTGCCAAGCTTAAGCCGAGAAAGTGTTGCCATTCCTTTAGGTACCTGTAGAAGACGTACGCTGCCAATCCTCTGCATAGGAGTGACAGAAACATACTCCGCCTGCTGCTGTGAGCCACCCCAACGACTGCCATCCACTGAATTACACTTCCCATTAACTTTGGGCTGTGCCTGGTAGTACAGCTCCACAGGGTTCCCAGCAGACGGGTCCTGCCTCTCCCTGCTGGTGCCCTCTGAACCCGGAGCAAACCAGCCAGGCGCAGGAGCCAGCTCAGCCATGCATGTTCCCCTCTCACCTCCCATGGCGCAGGAACCCCTCACCTCCTGGGTCTGCCAGAAAGCATACACTGTCACACACGGTAACTCGTCCACAGTTCCTTCTCCCCTGCCCCAGTCTCTCCCCGCAACATAGAAGAGCACCCGCACTTTGGGCTTGGAGGAGAAAACCCGAGGTGTGAGCACAAAGGCCTGGATTTTCCAATTGAACGTAAAGACCTCTGGAGCATTGAAAAGCTGCACAGACTGGTACAGATCTAGAGGCACAAGCTGTTCCGTGGACATAGTGCTGTAGCTGATATTGACAGCTGGCTGGTGGCTGGCTCTTAAGATAACAAAGGGCTGTGTGTGACTCTGCATGCTGGAGTTCCTCATGAAGTCCTGCCCAGTCTCCTTTAGGAAGAGGTAGTCAGCATCTCGCACCTCGTAGTTGACGGGCAAGAAGGCAGGGAAAGGCACTGGGCTCCTAATGTCAATCAGCTCTTTACTGCTCAAATCTGTAATGCAGAAAGACAAAATTACACCAGTCATTTCAAAAGCCATGGTAATAGATCATAGTGCAATTTCCAAGCAACTAGAATTATCCTCATGATAAAATACCAGCAGCATTCCAGGAACTAACAGCTGGGCTCAAAAGTCACCCAAGGCCAACTGATCAGTCAGTGGGCCATGAAAGTATTACACTAAAAGGCCTCTGAGATTAACTTTAAAAGTCCTGTAACAGAGCATATACTGTAGTATATGCTCTGTAGTATAAGTATATGCTCTGTTACTCCGCCACAAGCAGTATACATATACTGCTTGTGGCGGCGCCTTACATGGCTGCGGCTCAGCCTTTACAATTTCGCTATGTAGTTGTGCATAGTGACAATAAAGACTATTCTATTCTAAGTGAAATCATGTAAACTAAAACAGAAGCTTAAGAGTGTTTTAGTTTCTTAAACAACAGCAACTGTCGGGACAGTGCGACAGTGAAACTCTGGTTTTGCTAAAGGAATGTACAATAATTATTGGTGTTGTGAGGCGAGCTGAACCTTCACCTTGTTCAAAAGCAAGGCCCTTAATATTTTCTTTAAAATGTCATCTTGGCGTAGAAGAAACTGCAGCATGCTCCCAACAACATGTCAAAATAATACAGTGTTAAATTGGTAAACTTGTTCAATCGTGTACCCAAATTGAAATCTTAATATCATAATGGAACTAATATGCGCAACCAATGTACACTCGAAAAGAAAAAACTGTTACAGAGACAGAACTGCAGAAGTGCAACTTAGTGAACATGGCACAAGTTAAAGTTGTCTTTTTGATGTAACTATTTACCTAACTATTAACTACATCTGCAAAACATACATTTAGGACAAGAATAAGACCCTCCCCTGCTTTCCGAAAACGTCACTCCTGCCTTCAGCCAAAAGATAAATTACAACACCTGCTTGTTTATGATCCCCTCTAAGCCTGTAATAATTTTTAAACAGTCCCTTAATAACATCCAGGTGGCTAAACATGTCACAGAGCGATAATATACAAAATTCATTCATCCATTTCCTATAGAATTTACTTTTTAAAACCTATTTACTGTTCCTAAAATGTACTGTAAGCGTGACATGATTCAAAATATCAAATTTCCTTTTTGCCATCCATATTTCCCTTCCACTGCCCCAGTTTCATCTCTCTCATGGATGATCTGATTTCTTTATATGGGGAGGTAAGGTGGGATCTGATACATCTGGCACAAGGTTGAAACCAGCCATCAAAAACTGGGATTAAAATGGCTTTTCAGATTGTCAGTAGGCTGTGAATACCCAGCAGATCCTCCATAAAAAACAAACAAGAATGGTGGAGTATCACCACGGGACGTAAAAGGCGATGAGAACAGATTCTAATGAAAATATTATTCTAACTAAAACAGAAATACATCAAAAAATATATATTATTCAGTAAGATGTGTATTTAAGCATCAATTACTTTGTGTTGGACAGTTTACTAGTATAATGTTTACAAGGATTACTGCCTGACTGTTAAATACTGATCACAAGTGCATAGAATGACCTTTTTATATGAGTGAGTAAAAACAACCCGGAGAAATATTCTCTGATCGGGTTTAAAAGCTTAATGGTAAGTGTTTTCCTCAGTGGAAATGAGCAGAGGCAGAGGTCACCCGGCCATCATGTGTCCTCATTAAACATCCATTTTGATAGAATTATAAATACTACTGCTGCTGACCTGGGTGTGCAGTGTTTATCTAGCAGCTAATTGCCCTACTTGGTGAATTAAGGACAAAAAAACTTTGGTGTTTGCTCTACAGATTATGGTATAAACTCCATTAGCAAGGTACTGCATAGTGAAAAAGAGTTTTAGCAGCATCTCAGACCTAAACAAATCATCGCAGTAGTACACCATAACTAAAAATGTCTTAGAAACGAGACAGATTCACAGACTACAGGATGCCAAATAGAGTGTTTTATGTCATTGAATTATTAATTATTATTTATACAGTGAAGAAGGCTTGAGGCTTTTCTATGTCAATATCAGGCGTCATGTCCCTCATGGTTGCTGCCATTTGACAGGTCTGTCTATCATGGTCTCTACTGCTTTTCATCGTCACTCATCCAACCCGGCAAAGAGCCTGTCGTGATGGTCTGACAGTTCACACAGCAATAACTATTCTGTATGTGTCACAATCATGTCAACCCAGCAGCCCTCGGAGGAAGACAAGAGCAGGTCTTTTTTTTTATTCTTTCACAGGCAAGAGTGTCAGTTATGTTCGCTGAGTGGGCGACACACTGCTTTAGAGACCAGGGCTGGGAACGGGGCTATCCTGGCTTAGCCTACCAGTGGCCACAGTGACAGATGTGCTGTTTAATACGAGAGCTGGCAGCAGCTCCGGCTGGATTGAACATAAAATGGTTCACTGTCTCCAGGAGGGAGAATGCATCGTCAATGTAGCAACGAAGTACTTCACATCCCTTTACAGCTGGGCTTGATGCGTCATCTGGGCTCTTCTTGTTATTTCACATGATTTTCATGTTGTAAAACTTAAGGGAGACCATTTAAACGAAGCACAGTTAGCACACAATCTATTTGTGAATATGGTAGCAGACTTTGCAGGCAATGTTTGTTTAGGATTCATGGCAGGCTAACGTTTGCCAGTATTTCAGATTTTTAACAAGTAGCCGACATAAGCAAAACTCTTCTTCTATGGTCTTCATCATGATGAGAGTTCTGCCCTCAACTGATAAACATGAGAGTAAATCCACTGCACCAGCTGTCCCAGACTCTCACTCATTTTGAATACACTGAGCCTCCCTTCCTCCCTGGCTGAGTTGGAAAGCATCAGTGTTGCCATGCAGATGCTATACCCGCTTCTAAAAGCCACCTCTTAAAGACTGCACTCCTGCAGACTGAACATGTTCAATACCTTGCATTGTTGTTTGATTTATTTT
Source organism: Lepomis macrochirus (assembly GCA_024633595.2). Classification (NCBI taxonomy): domain Eukaryota; kingdom Metazoa; phylum Chordata; class Actinopteri; order Centrarchiformes; family Centrarchidae; genus Lepomis; species Lepomis macrochirus. The sequence continues at coordinate 30,066,116 of JALXJV020000005.1, forward strand.
TTTCTCTACAGTATCCAGGTTAAAATGGGGAAACAGATATATTTCCTTTATCCAAGGATTTAAATCTTTGTTCATCCTTCTCTGTGTTAAAATGAAAATGCTCCCAGTATGAAATTAGATTAAGGAGTAGTTTTTTACACATCATTTTAAACTAACACTACTGTTGAGTGATTGCAGAAATGAAATGAAATGAACTTTAGGATATGTGACTTTTTGAAATAGAGCATTTCATGTGTACAATATCCCTCAGTTGCGCTGTGTTTTTAGTTTGGCCACTTGCATGAAGCAAATGCAATCCAATATAAACTTAACTGTCATGCATAAAATGGAAATGGAAAGTAATCATGGTACTTAAGTTTGAAAAGTATAGCACAGTCACATTTGTTCTCTAATTTATCTAAGACACTGCAAGGTTTACTTAGGGATAAAAACTCAGATCCATTGCAAAGAGATGGTGCTCATGACCCGTTTTAATAAAAACACTGTTGTATCTAATAAGCCGAATTCTGCCCTGCAGTTTGTCTTTAAGCTCTGCATTAAAGTCTTTTCATCGGCAACTAACTCAGCTAACTTCTTTTCTATGTGCATGTCTTTTAGCATTATTTCTCCAGTTGTAATCAATCTTTGTATTATTCTATTAAAATGCACTAAGCCTGAGCAACCACTTTGAATTCTAATGTGCCGTAATGACTTTTACCATATGTGCAAAACAGCTTCCAGAAGTGAGTTTACTCCCAATGGCATCACAATTGATGTCTGCATTTCAATCAGTAATTGGGAGATTAAAATAGCTTTTTGAGTCTCAAACTTTATGTTTCATGATGTTTGTTAAACATTTGTGAACACATTTTTTATGTTGGTGTTAAGGGTCACCTATCTAGCAGTACACTTATAATAGATACTTTAAAATAAGAAAGTGTTGGCAATGGACACTAATAACACTAATTAAGCACCTGTAGTAGATAACATCCTCTTACAAATCATGCATCGCGTGTTTTTATCTTTTGACTGGCTGACCTTTCCAATACATCTTCCTTTAATAAAGCTCATAAGGAGCTTGCTGATAAATATCTCTTTAAATACAAAGATTTTAATCTTTTCTTGGACACTTGGGAGGTAAGGCTTACAACAAGGAAAAGACAAGCTGTTTCCCCAAATGTCTTAAGTAAAGTAAAGTAAGTATCGTTTAGAAAAATAGGGGAAAACTGTGATCCAGAAATGTTCTGAAGAAACTTAAGCTTTGCTTTACAGTGTGGTGTCTGCTACAGGCACCTAATTGGAATATTACTGTCCTAATTAAATGAAAAGTCACACTTGTACCTATTCTAAATTTATGCTCTCAAATCTGTGTGTACAGCGAGCGTAATGAATAAAATCTAACCAAAAATGATCAAATAAAAATGTGTTCAAAACTTTTCAGATGTAGTATTTTTATCTTATGTGGTCAAGGCTCTCTTATTAATTTGTTGTTGGGCCATTTACTTTATGCCGTAACAGTGAATTACGTGATGACAACGGCATAGCTGCAAAACATGGCCAGTTATTTGCACTTTCCAGGGATAAAAGTTAGACTGCAACAGTTCTTATCAGGCAGATCTCATGGTCTAGTCAAAGTACTCTTGCCAGCTTTATATTCCCATCTTACTTGCTTTAGGAAGTGCTTTATACAAACATACAAAGATGATGTAGCACTGATCATATAGCTTGTAATGCTCTGAGGGCCTGGGAAGTGAGAGGGTGGAAAAGATAAGGGAGACAGGGAGGGCTGGAGAGAGAGAGAGAGAGACTTAAGCTTGTGCAGTGATTGGTAGAGATTGCTATATCCAATGAGACTCTTAAAGCTGCTTTAAAAAATCTGTTTTATCACAATTTCTCCATTTCTGTCTTTTTATCCATGTAAATCAGCCAGCCTGCATTTCCTGGATACAACTATCTATGAGGCAGTTATAGGCTTTACATTAAATGCCTTTGTAGTGTGCTTTTACCCTTCTTTTCATTATTAAAGTTAAGATTGTTTGCTTCCTGTTTGCCTTACTGTGTGTGAAAATTGGGTATCCTGGTTTTCTAGTGGACATCCATGAGGGAATGCAGTACTTCCCAAAGAGAAGTAAGCATTAAAACATGACTCAAGTTGTAATATAAGCCCATCAAGTCTTCTAACCCTCACTACTTTCATCCTAAATGTTTTATATCCCACTCACTGCATGCGAACCCTCCTTTGCCACAAGTAAGACACATATGCTCATGTCAGAATCACTGGAAGGATGTATCACTGTGTAGTAAGATCTAAGTTTGTGGCACAAATGGGGACATTTATAAATTATTTAGACTTGTAAAGAAGGCTGTTTTACTGCTTGGTTTATTGCTGAGAGAGGGCCCACTTCCCATCAGTAAGATGTGCACAAGATGGACAGATCTGTCTACCAGCACATTGGTTTTCAGCTGCTATCATTAAATAAAGTGTAGACACAACACGACTACAGGTTAATTCATTGCCCTTTGGCAAAAGCTGGTCTTGAACTCATCCCTGATAGTTTACACACAAGACACAATTAATTACTCCTAGGTCACATACCTTGTGTGAGAACTGCTGTAAGTGTTGCAAAGAAGATCTGTAAGATGTTCCAGCTCTGGTAGTGAAGGCTCATTTTGGCACCCGGAGCAGCTCGCTGTAGCAGGTAAGTTCCCAGTGTCCGTGATTCGATCTCGTTTCAGCAGAGCATTAAGCGGATCGTTCCATCCATTTCTACAGTTTGCACATTTAGCGTAATCACACCTGTGGAAGCATGAATTGTATTGTAGTCCGTGCTGCAGGTAGCATGGACGACGCAGCGATAACTGTTCATCGGCAGCTCCCCGGTTGTGCGTAAAAGTTGTGCGTAACAATCCTGGAGATGTCTGTCCTGAAGACTGTGTTTCGGGTCAGAGGATGTGGCTGAAACGGTGTGACGAAGACTCCTCCGTTTAGATCAATATGACTACTCTAAGCGAATTATCTCAACAAGTCCTACAGAGTCGGTTTCCCAGCTGCCGCCGCGGCTGGGGCTCTGCGGTGTTAAACGGCTGTTAGCAGATCACTGCCTGTCTTGTGCGCAATCCTCAGGGCACTAAACTCATCATCTGTCACTGTTCATCCGCTCAGGAAGGCACGTCCACTACGGAGCTGGAAGGATTAACCCTGCGTTGGTTTAAATGTCATGCCAGAAGAAATGGTCGAACGTGACGTTTCTGCTGATTTTTGACAACTGAATTAGTTTTCTTTTCTTTTTTCACTTGTATAGTCTATATCCATTATGGACGACAAAGGGTGGATGTGGTGGAAATTACTTTACCCACCTCTCAATTTTATTTTATGGCTTAATGGTGTGAAATTACATTGAAAGTAGGAAAAAATAAATGCAAATATCAGCAGAATAATGTTTTTTTTCGATCAGTAAATAAATAAAAGTAAATAAATTGTGCTTTAATGAAAGTATAATTATTTTTGTTTCATCTGATGAATGTTCTCTTATGATGGAGGCATTACTGATTTAGAGACACTGAATAGCCAAATCATTTTGGAAAAGGTAAGCATCCCCTGAATTTTCATAATTCTCTACATCATAATTCCACTCAGTGTTCTGCCTTATTTAATGTATACATTTATTATCCCTCACCCAAAATTATGGCTTATACACAGAGAGCCATTATTAAATAGCAACCTTGTCAGACCTTGGTTGGCAGAATGCATGCACTAATAATTACACTTTAAATACAATCAGGGCAAATCGGGCTAATTAGGACACTGCATCACTCTCACCTCATTATAACTGTTAATTCAAAACCAAACCTGAAAACGTTTACCGTTTTACATTTACCATAAAAAAACACACACCAGCTTTAATTCCAGTGACATTTACATTCTAATGATCTGAATGGTTAAGGTCATCAGGTGGGTTTTTAGTGCCCTCTGATGGTTAAGATGAGTTTCCATATCAGTAAAGCAAAGGTGAGTGACTGACTATTGCTTACAGCCCAGTTGCATCAGAAATTATTAGGGTTTCAACTAATTTTAGCTCATTTTGTTAACAGAGAACCTCATGAGTAGAATTTATATTCATGCATGTATCCACATAATATTTTTATGTGCAGGTGCTGCCTGAAAGTGAAGCTAACACGTGTACACAGCACTCTGTCTGGAGCAGATTTCAGTAGGATAAAGTACAACCATCCATCATCCTTCAGACGGAGAACACATGTATTAATATTTACAACCCAGTGGAAGAACTTACCATACTGGCTTCTTTCACTCCAACAAAGTTACTTGTTTACAAACTTGTAGTGGCAAATTTAATAGGGCATTACTGACTAATAAAGAGGATTAACCAACATATCAACACACAGAGTGCGTGACCACACCTCACAGCATCTGGAGACAGGAAGAAGTTGCCACGAGCTGCTGCTGTGAGCTTATTTAAGCTCCACCCTAACACTGCAGCACTGTGATAAGCAGCAACAGCAGCAGCCCCATCTCTGTATTGGGGCTGCTCCAGTGTGCTGTAGTGCTGCCGTAGGATCATTTAGATCCTTTCATATTTACCTGCTCCTCACACACAGAGGATCAGCAACTTCACTGTGTATTAAAAAAGGCTGAGGAGATTTCACCACCAAAACTGGTGCCGATGTTGTAGCGGTACAGATACAACCTCACTGTTGCCTGCACACTCATACTCACAAATGCAGAACTGAAGGCTGTATAAAATGGTCATGAATTTGTCAATCATGCATACAAAAACAGATATTTTATGAGATTCAGCAGGCCTTAATAGCTAACAGTTAACAATCACAGTTTTTTTTCCCTTACTATGTAAATTAAAGTTTTGACTTGCGATGGGTGGCGATGGAGCAGTGGATAAGACAGCCTTTAGTGTGATAGACCCGGTTTGATTCCCAGTGCGACCGCTGACATGTATTGCAATTATAAGTCACTTTGGATAAAAGTGAATCACTTGGTCAGCTAAATGAATAAATGTAATGTAATAACTTGAGGAACTGGCAGCTGAATGGTTGAGTAATCTCCCAACCAAATCCTTAGTAAGGTGTAGGAGCTGTAAGGAAACAGCTTTTGTAGTAACCTGATGTAGAACATAAGAGGAATCAATTGTCAGAAATGTCACACATACAGCCATTATTTAACCTGACAAAAAAAAAGTGTGCCAAAAAAATAAACAAAAAAATCTGAATTTTGTGACCTTCCTCTAGCGACTCTCAATAAGAAGCATCCACAATAGCTCGCAGGTGCAGAGAAAACATATGGTGAAACCTGTCAAGAATATGTTATGAACACTTAAAGGACAGAGCAACATCACAGGCCTCCGGATATGCAAGTTAGGATGTTGACATAGATGGATGTCACAACAGAGATGTGCTAGAGTGGGAAGTGTGGCCATAAACTGGTGATAGATGTGAGTGCCACGAGGAAGGGAATGTGTTTTCAATGTACATCATCCTTCTGTTTGACAGATAGAGGTGCTTCTGCTCAGGTGCTTTTAGCCACACACGATGCTCTAATGTTCCCATTCTCATTTTCATTGCAAACAGAAAGTGAGTGCGTTAAAAAACAACATTGTTACTAACCACTGAAGGTTAGCGAGAGTTTATGTGTGTATACGTGTGGATTGATCTGCATACTCGGCTATATGTCTTTCACAAGGCGCCTGGTCTTATATGAGTTCTTTGTATTCTGTGTGAATTTACACAGATGTTCATAATCCTTTAACAAATTCTCATCAGAAACAGTTTTATATGCCAGATATGTGTACACACACAAGGAATTTGACTCTAGATACAATTTTGCTCATAATTTACTTACTTGTAACAGGCATAAACAAAGAAGACTAGACAAACAGTACACAGTACACACATAGACACCACAAATCAAAACAACAAAACAACAACATTGTAGACAAACTGAGACAATAGTACAATGAGCAGAGTGCAAAGGATGCTGGAGTAAATTATCATCATTATTATTATTATTATTATTATTATTATTATTATTATTATTATTATTATTATTATTATTATTATTATTATTACATTGAAGGTGGATGTGATATATACAATATATACAATACAAAACAGCACTGAATTCCAGAATAATTAATTAATAATAATTAGTAAATAGTAAATAGGTGGATGTTATAGTCAGAGTTACTGGGTTGTTAAACTGGAATTGTTCCTCATGATTTTCTCACTTTCCAACAAGTCTGTTGTTCAACATTTTGAAAAATATATTTATTCACCTTTCTGTCAAGAGATAGATGAGATGTGATACATCTTTCTTTTTTGTGTGTTAACAGTGACGCTACAGGCAACAGCAGGTTAGCTTTGCTTTGCTTAGAGTAAAGACGGGACATAGGGGGAAACATCTGGCCTATCTGCCAGACTATTTCTTGGCTCGGCGCAAAAGATTCCTGGGGTTTTGAAAATTGGTCCCTGCTTTAGAGGTTTTGTTACCCTAATGGAAAGAGCCAGGTTTGCTGTTTCCCACTGTTTCTTGTCTTCATGCTAAGCTAGCTAGGTGCTGGCTGTAGCTTCATGTTTTCTGTGCTGAGTGGTGTCAAAACAAAGTGAGCAAGCTCATTTCCCCAAATGTCAAACTATTCTTCTAATAATTACTTTTATAAATGGGCTGTGGTCCAGAGGCTCTGCAGCACTTTTTCAGAAGTGCACAGTTAAATCTGAGAAACAATTTTAAAAAGCTCAAAAGATAATGAAAGTGTGAGGAGGATAAACACCAACTGGCAACACCAAAGTTGTTTGATTAATATAGATCTATACAACGTCAACAAATGTTGCCACTAACAAAGCCATCAGTTTCATTGTAAACACTTTCGTAAAGGGGCATTGTTAGAAAGTTGTACCACTTTTCAATGTTTCTCTGTAACTGACTTTAGCACCGCTGAAAATAAATTTCCTCCATGGAAGACTAACTTGTTATTTAAGTCTGAGAGTGAAAATCAACACCGTGCCAGTGTTTGCTGTGTGGTGGGAATTGGGTCTGATCTCAAAAATTAATCATGAATCTTGGCCATTAAAATACCTGAAAGTTGTGTTCAAAGTTTCAAGCTGTTAATTATTTCTAACTTATTTGAATTGACAGTTACTTTAAGTTAAATGTTCTCAGTGGGTAAATCAACATCTCTGCAAATATGGCTCAATATTCAAATCGACTATCGAATCCTGGCATCATGTTGAGTTTTTACACTTTTTACACATTTTTCCGAATTCAGGAAGACTGAGAGTTTTGTTTTACTCTGCAGGCAATTGTCCAGAATAAACAGGACTGTAGCAGTGTCTGTAGCACATAAAATGACAAGAGCTTTGTAGCAACAAAGGGTCTATACTGTAGGAGGAACAGAGGAAGCCAGGTTTTCAGAGGAAATCATGTGCATTTTGATAAAAATGTAATGCAAACGGATAAAATCTGACATGTATAACTACACCGACAAAAACTTCAGATCAAACAGAGTCTTAAAACAATGTCAGTTACAGTTAGGGATGCTCCCATCTGCAGTAGGCTCTGTCTATATATTTTCTCACCCATTAACCTTCAAAGAATGTACATTGTTCAAACTGCAATGAATAATGAGCTCTCTACTTATAGTACCATAGCACACTTTTCCATTATACTCTACAATGGATAAAATAGCAATAGACACATATTTGATACGCTGGAAGCTGCGTCCTATTAAATAACAGAGAAAATGGCTTCGGTGTCCTTTAATAGGAGAGAGGCAACTGGAGGTTTTTTCATTTTACATGCTCGTACAGCATCCGCTGCTCTCCCACTCAAGCTGCTCTCCAAACATTAATAGCAAGCCTGTAAAACTTGAAAGGTACAAAGCAGAGACCTGAGCAAACATAAGCTCAGACGGCTCATATACACCCAGCAGCCTGATCTCTCTATTCCACAGAGCTCTTGTCACCAAACATGCATTAAACTTGACCATACAGATGCTTAAATACACAGAATGTGCATTGGCATAATTCAATATAATGATGGCCACACAAAAAGAGAGGAAAGTCCTGCCAATGATCTTGAGTGGAAATAGTGAAATAGTTACTTAAACTCACTCCTTTATTTGATTAGCACAGCAATACTTGTTTTTCTTCAAACTCTTGTGCAGAGAAATACTGCCTGCAGCTTCCTAATCCAGCCCAAACCGGGCCATGAGAGACAGCTCTCCATGTTTGAGATGAATACCCCCAGGCAGCCGAGAAAGAGTTTGTTCAGCCTAATCTCCACTGTGTGATGTGTGACTTCTTCCTCTGCTGTCGTACTCATGTAATCTGCTGTTTGCGCCACTTTAAGTCCGGGGAGTAACGAGGGCTGAAGCGGGAGACTACATGATGGGAACTGTCATCTCGGTCCCATCGATGGATGCTGCCAGTAGCCTGCTAATCCCTGGAGTAATCCCACCACCACAACAGAGAAATCAGACACACCAAGGCATGCAGGACAGGGCTCTGCAGCCCTCTGCACAGCTAATACACACTGCAGCGTACACACACAAGCACACGCACAGAGTGTTAACACAGCGACAACAGCCACTTTACATGAAAATTGGCTCCCACACTTGATTGACGACTGAATTGATGTCTCGACAAATAACATAACTGCAAGAAGCAACTGAGGATTGTTTGCATTTGGAGTGAAATTAAGTCACTTCTTGGGTAAAAAAAACAAAACAACCATGGCATGCAAGTGACTGAGATTTGTGGCATATGCATGTGGTGTCATGTTTTTTCACACTCTTAAGCCAACCAAGGGAAGATCATACACAAATGCTACTTATAGTTGACTTCTCCAATTCAAAGAACAAGGAAAAATGTTCTCACTAGAGAAATTATCAAACTGCCTGAGTAAGATCTGTTCTGGGTTTTTTTTGAGCAGTGAGCTTAGGATCTTTGAGCTGAGGCAAAATTTCCATCCATCCATCCATCGTCAACCGCTTATCCTGCATACAGGGTCGCAGGGGGGCTGGATCCTATCCCAGCTGGCATCGGGCGAAAGGCGGGCTACACCCTGGACAGGTCACCAGTCCATCACAGGGCCACACAGAGACAAACAACCATTCACGCTCACACTCACACCTAAGGACAATAAAGGCCGGGGCAACCGGGGTTTGAACACACGACCTTCTTGCTGTGAGGCAACAGTGCTAACCACTGCACCACTGTGCCGCCCCTGAGGCAAAATTTCTAAAAGCAAAAATAATCAAAATCAAAATGTCACCAAAGTCATCGAAAATGTCACCTCCCTGTGTAGTCTCACAACTGTTTGATGGACCAGATGGAACCTGTCTCGGTAAAACCAGATGTTTGGCTGCTGCGTAAAAGCTGCTTCTCACTCTAAGATGCAAACATTCTCCCATCTCATATTTTCTTTTTTCTTAATGAGGAACCTTTGATGTCTTCAAGAGACAAATATTTCTTACTGGAGGCTGCCGTCTTGACAATTACCCAAGAAATATGTTAACAATAGTGACATAAAACAATAATAAGATCTTAACATCTAAAGATTTGTTTCCTTTTAAAGGCAAAAGAAGAAAGTAAAAAATACATTTCAGGCAATTATCAAACAGTTAGTTTGTCTCCTACCAAGATCATTTGTTACACACAGAATGCTCATGTTTTAATAATCGTCTCATTAATTTCCAGTTTAGTTATCTCAAGGAGGTTGTAGAGTAAATTATATTAGTGATTCAGTATTCAGGCCACAATTAAGCATAAATATCTCATAGAGGACTCATTATGATCCCCTTATCTATCTCATTCATTTATGATTTATTTAAAAAAAAAATCAGCAATGCTAGCAGCATGGCTGTCTGAATGAAAATGTAAGTTGGTCATTCAGTCGGCCCACCACTTTGGTCCAGAATGACGTATCTCAAGAACTATTATAATGATTGTCATTACTTTTAGTATCGACATTCATGGAACCCAGTGAATGAATACTAATCAGACTTTTTTGCTAGCGCTATTTTGGTGTTGACATGAGGTTGTGGCTTAGCCATCCTGGTGATCACTAGCATGGCTGACTCTTAGTCTTGTTATACAGAAATGCCTAGAAATATTTTTTCCATTTGGGGTTGTTAAGGAATATCTCTAAGAATAACCTCCTCCTCTCCTTTATATTATTCCCTTTGTTGTAGAAACTGTGTAGAGGTTAAGTGGTAAAATGGATAATAGAGGTCTGGGTTTGTTTTTATGGCAGCATCACTGGCTCCATGCCAGCTATAGTGGATTAAATCTGTACTACAATACAGTTTGGGTGACAGCTCTAGAGGTCAGACAAGGAGACTAGACACACTCTTATTTCAGTTGCTGGCAAGCTGAGAGGCCTTGACCCAAATTTAATATGTTTGCCAAAAGGATATGTACATACTCAGTATGAGGTGGCTGTTGGCCGCACACCTTAACAGTGAAAGAGAACCAAGAATAGATGATAAAGTGATGTCTAGCCTTGTCTGTAATCGCACAAGTGAACTAAAGGGCAAAGATGACGGGTTATTTAAGTGCAAGGACAGTTACGTACAATGCAGGCGGGCAGCAAAGATATTAATCCACTTTGAGAGGGGCCCATAAATGCTACCCAAAGGACCTATGAGTCTGATGAGGTTGATCGAGGGGTCAGTGAGTGAATTGCAACACCCCATTGGTTGAACATTAAGGTCATGAGGTAGACCTTGGTAGAATCTGATTGTCAAGGATGAGAGGTGCCGGGGGGCAACGTTCAATAAAACATGAGAGCAATCTTCTCACCAGGAGTAAAAGTGCTCAGCAGTTCAACTCCAGGCAGCCCAAACAGATTTCCCCTGTGAGCCAAAAGCACAGCAGTTGCTCATTCACTACTGCTGGCAATCCAAGCCACCATCAAATCGACAGCCGTTGCCAGAAATAGTGCTGAAAATTGGTCAAACTATCACACAGTATCTGACCTCTGACAAAGCTTATCTTGCACAAGAAAACGTATGGAGCTGAAATGATAGAGTCCGTCTGCTCCAGCTCCTCTTTCTGCCTCATTAGTTGCTGATATTGGATAGGTTATCTCAGCTTACAGCACATTTTAAGGTTGTAGCCAGCTCACCTTATCCTGAAAATGCTTCAGTGTAAAGGTTACATTTTTGGAGAATATCACACCTGAAACTCCTTTTGAATATGATGATTAAATATGTGCCCACTGCTTCCCCAATATGTCTCCTGTGTAGCAATATAGGTGTGTCAATGATGTCTACATCCTGAGTTTGTTCGATTGTGGAAGACTGCCTGCTACAGGGCATGAAATGAGGAGACAGATGATAAGCTTCTCCCTCACGCTCTGGGGAACACAGTCAGCCATGATGGAATGAATCATGACGAGGAGGAATCTGAGTCAGATATGTATGCACCAACACCTCACAATGCATTCACAGACACAATATGGACAGCCTATGGTCTCTATTCGGACATGGCCACAGGATTCTTGAAGTCCTGGCCATGCTAATAAACAAAGGTTGTTGGGTTGTATGGGTTTCAGTTCTGAGTAAATTCCTGCACATGAACAGAAACAGCAGCATAAGTAGTAAAGTAGCACAGGCTGTAAATATCAAACTTCCAAGTCTTCCCCTTCAGCATTCATAAAGACACTCTGCAAGACCAGAGGGGCTCCACATCTTAAGCCCAATTTCCCTTTCACTGATAGAGTGCCAAGTTCCAGGAATTACCTGGCGAACTGCGATCAGGTCCAGAGGATTAACAGGAATATTCTCTTCCAAAAGTTTTTTCTCTATGTTTTCACGTCCAGAGGGTGGTTTAGGAAAAGAAGCAAATGAGTTGATGTCAGAGCTCAACTTTAATTTATGTATATTTCTTTTCGTGCAAACTCACAACAGCATGACATGCAGGCTGAGCAGTTAGTCAGCCATGTTATTAGATTTTTTTTTCCTTGCTAGGGAAGATGGTTAGCACATGAGGAGTTTTAGGGTAGGCAACATGTCAATCTAACAGCACAGGTGAAAGGACAGATATGACATTGCACATAATCATATTATGTCAAACAAATATTGAGTGAAACGTGTGAATGTCTAAATATTCAATCAAGGAGAGGTGCAGCAATGCAGTTGTGCTGCCATCTAGTGCTGCAAGGCTGCACCTCGCTGCTTGTTGAGCTTGAGATGTAAAATGAATTCAGTTCTGGGCTGCAATCATTTTCTTTTCATTTATCTCCTGTGACCTGTGTGTGTGTGTGTGTGTGTGTGTGTGTATTGCGCCTTAGCACACACATTTATTCAGAGCATATTACAGTGCCAGGAGTGCACATGTCTTCAGTAAGGGTGATCCCCAAGCGAATCAAAGCCGTAGTCCTGGCAGTGTTATTGCCATGGGCTATCCATTTAACATCACAGTGTGCATCTTTACCTTTTGGAACTACTTTCTACTGAAGACATAGTCCCAGTGAAAACTGTAATCCACAGTTTGGTCAGTGGATTATCAATATCAGGAACAGGATACTGATGAGTTTCTTTGATGTCATTTTTCTACGCTTTACCTCCATTGTATTGGGGTGGCGAAAGACATCTCAAAACCTGGGGAAACCTGTCAGGAAATATGACTTTTTTTGAGTAAACCAATCCTTTGAAGATATTTACCAGGCATTGATTAGTGAATGGTGGTCAACAAACGTACACTTCTCCCTTTAACGCCAGAGATCTCTCAATCCATGCTTATATGTAGCCCATAAAAAAGCTTAAAAGTGGGAAATTGTGGCAGTTCTGAAGTAATTTAGTAATAGTAAGTGGCCAAGCTTGTCAGTTTTGTGAAATATAGTGAGATGCAGCTGTAAATCTGAACCAATACAGACTAGGTTCTCTGCTGTAGCAGGCTATGAAGAGCAGGAGAGTGTATATAGCAAAAATCACTATTAGCTCCAACATTTGTGTTGATGGAAACCTCCTTTTCAGTGCTTGAAATTCTCCTAACTTCTTAAATAGTAATCTCTTTAGATGTCACTTAATAAGCTGACGAACAAAACAACAAACTGTCTGTCGGTCACTAACAGTTATGCTGGCAAAAGTAAAAATAGCACAACTAGTCCTTTATTGGACCTACAGTAGGAAATTATTTTGTCACTTCAGGTGATACAGATGTCACCTCAGGTTTTGTTATTGCTGCCCTGTCCACCGCAGGCAGTACTGTGGCTTTGCCCTGTGATTGACTGTGTATGCAGCAGGATGAGCCACACCGGGACAGAGCCACTTATCACTCTGGGATGCTATGGATGACCCAGGAACAGAGATGCAGCCTGGGCCGCACACTGTGTCATCTGTCAGCCGACCGCGTAGGTGAACCAGAGGATGAGAGGAGATGAGCAGAACTGAGATTTAGAGCCGGCCCTCCTCACATTATCTCCCCTCACACTATTGCTCATGTTGTGAAACTTCCTGGAGCCAACAGCCACTAGAACAGACTTTACAACCAGGAAATAAAGGGACAGCTGACGGATGAGGGAAGGCATTCAACACCATCGGGTGCATGCTGTTGTAGTAGTATTTCTAATGAGAATTAGACTCCAAATCACTGCATTCATCAACTACAATGAGTGTCAGGGAATCTGTCTAGCCAGAACCGATGCAATGGCATACCAGCAACTCTGCACCAGTTCCAGCTACACGAATATCAGTACATTTATTCTTATTCAAGGAGAGGATGTACAGTTTGACTACAAAACTTCCACTTCACACTTAGCCGTAACTTCTTCTGTCCCGCTGCATTAGCTGCAGAGGCAATAGATGATCCAAGAGGATTAATGAATGTATTGTACAATAAAAAGAACTCCTTCATCCCAGGGCTGGATCAAAATAAATGTACATATAATAACCGACCGAGCCAAAGCCAAAAACAAGCTTTTTCCAAAATTGTCTGCATGTGCAGTTCAGCCAACTGTTTCTGCTGCAAGCCACGGAGACAGACACATTTTTCCATCAGGGGAGAGCAGAGGGAGGGATGGTGCATTCAGTGGATCTGACAGGTACCTACCTCTGATCCAGTGTGATTTATTTCCACACAGAGCTTGGACGTGGCCAGTGCATCGGCAGGTCAATTTGGTTTGGGTAGAAGAAGAGTTGTCTGATTGATAGAGTGGGGGCCAGCCATGTTCTCTACGCTCGACTCCCCCTCCATCAAGGCCTCTGGTATGGCCGATTAATCCCCACACACAGAGCAGAGGCTCTGGCAGGGATTTTGTGTGTGTGTTTTGGGTAAGCCTCCATCTCTGACCTAAGTCTGCCTCCTCCTGGATTCAAGCTGTCGTCTGGTTCACTTTGGCCTGGGTTCATCTACTTAGTTTGTCTATAATATAAAGCCAAGAAAATGATCTGGAGTCCTCCAGTGCCCGCCACAGCAACAAGGACCTGCAGAAATTATAATTAATCAAATACACTGGCATCACCACTAGATGGCAATATCAGCTAAAATACATTTGGTAGTTTTTTTAAGGTAGGAAAACCTGGCAACTGCACAGCGCTCTGGGGCACAAGTACCCCGGTTGGAAATCACTGATCTAAATGTCAGCTTCACTCTGGTTTTCAAATAAGTAATCAACAAGACAGTATTATTCCCCTGCGTCCACAAAACTACTATCGTGGCCTCAAAGACAGGCAAATGAAGGAGAGCAAAGCTGCTGACTTGCTGCTTTATCAGTAACAACTGCAAAGCCAGCCCGCTCCCTGTAGCTTACTTCAATCCCACTCTCCTGGTGCTTTCTCTCAGTGCTCACCCTGAGCCTGGCTGTGTTGGATGAGACTTAACAGACCCTCGGCCCCTCACATCTTCAATGCTCGGTGTGGTCAAAGTGCTGCCTGATGCCTCACTGACCCAGCCCACCACCTGAGTATCTGACCAAGGTCTCTCTTTTTGTCCGGAAACCCCCAAGGACTTTTTTATCCCTTTATCCAGGCATGAGATCAGAATTCCAGATCAGGATTAGGGTCAGTGTCTGGATCAGTTGTATCAGATATCTATTGAAGCATATCTCGCCATCTCTCTTTCTCCACTCTGGCTTTGCTGGTCCACCAAAAGACGTTTTATCTTGTGTTCTCCTTCTCCTCTCTCCTGGAGATGAGTGACACATCAGAGATAGCCTTCAACTAATCCTATCCTTTATGCTCTGTGAAAGTAAGTTGCGAGCCTGTAGCCCTCTCGCACTTTATTTGTTGTCGTTTGAAATCATACTTAATGTCATGCTCGACGTAAGATGGGAGCTTGGTGCCTTTTTAAATTTCACTCCATCAGTGATGTGCCTCTCAGAAACAGAAGAAACTCAAACATCAAAGCACGACAAGAATTCTTCCAGTCAAGATGTTGGTTATTGTTGGAGTTGCTCCAGGAAATAGTTGATGAATGCATTGGCAACATGCCTTTCAAGCCGGCATTGTTTTTAGTTGGTGAGTTTTGAATGCTTCCCTCACTGCTGTGATTGTATAACACTGGACTCCAGACACCAGGGCATGAAATATGCAAGGCCATGATGGATACAATTAAACTTTTTCCTGTATCTATCTCTGTAGCATCCACAAGAACCCCTTCACAGGTCAGTTGGACAGATAATACACTTCTTAAGTTTTTTTTGGTAGCATTTTCTGCTTTGCTGTCATCTGAGCTGAAATTTCTATCACTCACACTGTGCACTTATCAGCTGTGTTTGCTAATTTGTCCAGCAGGTGGTGCTGGAGAACTGGTGACAGACTCAAATGGGGTTGGAGATGGTGTGTGTGTGGGAGTCGGACCAATCCCCAGAGTTTTACCTGACCTCCCATTCCCCTCTGCTGCACACACCTTGTCAGCAGGTTGGGCCTTATCTCTCTCCGACTGAACTGAGCCATTGAGCACACACTTGACCTTGTCATTATCTTGTACCTGGCTTTGTTTCCACTCTCCTCTCTCCCTTTTGTGTGTTTCCTGACTTTCCCTTTCCACACTATTTGAACAAAGATAAGACAAGAGTCTGCCCCCCCCCCATAACACACTCACAAACACACACACACACACTCACACACACACCTCCTCCCTTTCTGTTTATGAAAGAATCCTAGTGTTTAAAGTGAGGCTCTGACCATGACCTACCGTTTGAGGTGTACTAGTCAACACCACTTAGTCTTCTTTCTCCTTTGTGAAACATACAGGAAGGACACAGGTTTAGACTTTTTTATCTTGAGTACTAAGGATATTTAACGCTGTATACAGATGCTCTTCCTGTTAAACATAATAAACAGACTACATACAATGCAGTATCGTGGACTATAAAGAAAGGCAGGAAGAGGAGGAGACACTTAGGCCATTAATCTCACCGATTATGTGCAGCATAAAGCTCAAATAAAGAGAGAAAAGTCACAAGTCAAGCGCACTGTGGAAGGGTATAACATGATTACGGTCAGGTAGATGTTGACATGAGCCTCTATATTTATACATTATGGGAAATAAGCTATTATTTTCTTTCTTTCCCAGAGTTAGATAAGAATATTGATGCCACTCTCATATCTTTCCATTTACAGCTTAGAGTCTGTTAGCTTAGCTTATCATGAGGACAGGGAGAACAGCTATCCTGGCTCTATTCAAAGGTACAGCTTCGATATTGTCCTGCACATAACCCCTGTTCAATCATAGACTATTGTTTGCTATACTCTTTTTTCGTGGATTAACATGTCTTAATTCTTTAATTAGTGATCTTTAGTTTTGGCTTACCTAACTAGCTTGGCTCGGTACAAAGGTAGACTAGCTATTTCCTCACTGTTAAGCTGGCTGCTTGTTCCAACTCCACATTAAACAAACAGATGTAAGAGCCTTTTAATCATTCTCTCTTATAGAAACCTACTAAGCCTAACCTAATTTCCCAAAATGTCACACAGTTCATTTAATAGATAAAGTTACTATTGAAGGAATGCTCTGTAATAATTTAATAAACTAAGATGAACTGATTACTGCTCAGAGATCCTAAAAACAAGACTGGTATGCCAAAGTTCTTTTATATATATATATATATCTATATATATATATATATATATATATATATATATATATATATATATAGCTTTAGTTTATGGAAATGTATGCTTTTAAAAGTACTGATAATTACAGAGGTTAAAACACTGCATCTAGATGATAATGCAGCAAGGAAGTGATGCATTGTATTCCACGGTCTTGTAGTCAAGTGAACAATTTCCATTGTGTACTAGTTTAACATACCAAGCCACAGACATTGCTCTAATTTTTGCCCCGTTAAAATTTTAACAGTATTCTTCTGACTTGAAATGAATGAAGGAGAACTGTTATGGTGATTTAGGAGCCTGTTCTCACTGTAACTGAGGGATGCAGTTTGAGTTTCAAAGTCGCTTTTGGAATTATAATACGCATATGCTACCCATAAAGCAAGCCTCAATATATCTGTCCATCAAAAGGTTCACTGACAGCATGAGGAGAGATGTTGCTCGCCTTTGATTCTAATGCTAAGAGCATAATTTATGTAAGATGTTTGAATGGCTTTTTGAGTAAGAATAGATTAAAGGAAGTTTCATGTGTGAGGAGGCGAAAAAGTGCCTGCAAAGCACGGTTTTTAACACTCCTGGGGCTGCAAGAGGGTTGATGAACAGGGCGGGTGCAAATGGTGATTAGCTCCAGCCATTTATTGCGCTAACAAAACAGTGTGCCAATCACAGCCATCCCTTGAGTTTTCCTCTCTTTTCTGTAAATATGAAAGACCTTGTCCTGACAGTGACTTCAAACATGGCAGCGGCAGGCCCCATACCAGGCCATGGCGTCTCCCCGAGCCCTTCCCCTCCACACATCAAAACCCAGCTGACAAAAGCAGCTCTAGGTGGCATAATGAGACGCACAGCCCCTTTCAACTATGTGTGAAGTGTGACATTCTCTGTCTTCTTGTGTCATGTGTTGACACTGCGGCCTGCATGTGAGGAGTTGACCGGACAGTCCAGACAGCCCCCCTGTTCCTTGGAACTAGCCACTGAGGCCAGCATCAAAGCCCCGCAAGTTCCTTAGGTCAACAGTCATGGCCGTGTACACACACAACTGACTTAAAGGGAGAGGAGAGCAGTTTTGTTGCAACCTCCTCCCCCCACGGCTTCCTGAAGATTGTGTCTTGTGTGTCCAGAGGAAGGCCTGCAGACCAAAACATCAACTGATAACTCAATTCCCATGAATCTTTCTTGGGAGGCCACGCCGGTTAACTGTAAAGCAGTTTTAAGTCCATGTTTCATGCTCATGTGCACCCTATCAGATAGGAGATATTGAAAGGCATGCTCCTGCCTTGTGACTGACTCTCTGGTATTTTTGGAGGTGATGAAGGCCATTATCAGTGGATTAACAGAAACTAAGATGGTGGGGGCTCACAGTGTTGGAACATACTGCCCTAATTCTCCCTCGCCTGTATTGCATGTATTACCCTTGTCCACTGGCCAGCGGATAAGATCCCTCAGAGAGATGGAAGCTATGCAACCACTCGCTGCACCTCTCTTATGACCATAATGTTGGAGCAAAAAGTAAAAGGCGAGTTCAGTAAGCTCCGTGTAGCCCAGCCACAGACAGCTATTCACTAAAATAGAGGAAACCTGGGCTCTGAATCCTCTGGAGGCACATAAAGTAGCATTCAACATGTCACAACACAGCCAAAAAAAAACAAAGACTGGTTTCTGCTCCCCTGGAAGCACACACACAACAGCTGCATTTATATTCTCCCACCATTCATCCCGATTCATGGCATAATACAATTGGACAGGTGGATTGATAATCTAATATGGCTTAGTTTTTTTATCCTATTCCTCTCACTTTTCAAATAGTTTACTTGGAGCCTGAGGGTGTGAGCCATCCTGTTTTTCTATGGCCGCCGAATTACCTCAGAGCACGCAGTGCCTCGCTCGCTGCCAGAGAGGGAGGCGAGTATTGTTTTCATGACAGAGATCAATGGGTGGGTGAATGTGCTTTAATTCTGCAGGAGCTCCTCTCCCAGGCTAATAAATGCAAGCCTCCCTGCTGACTGGGCTGTCGTGCTGAGCCCAGCGGGGGTCAGCCTTTTTGTGTTCCTGTGCCCAAATTATGGAACCATCAATACGCTCCCTGGAACCAGTCAATAGAAGCCCGCTTTGTGGCCGAGGGGAGACCAACTTCAAGGCTGATCAAAAAAAAGAAAAAATCCCTAAGCTCCGACACATTTACCAAATAAGATCAGGATCAGAACGTAGAGATATATTATACATTTAAAAATTCAGAATCGATTATATTACTTGTGCAACAGATATTGGGTCTGTCTCACCAAAAGGATGTATTTAACGTCTGTTAAAGTCTGTTTATTAACACAATTATTTACATGTTGCAAATTCTTTAGCAGTGCGATGCATACGGTTCATGGTGTCAGTGAACTATACTTGTGTTTTGAAAATGAAGCTGCAGCCACTTGCTAATTATTTTAGTTGTTTGGTCAAAGTCTTTGAGGGATAAAGTGGAGGTATTAGTCAGTGGCAATAACATGGCTCAAATACTTTCAAACAAATTAAGCCAGACTTGAAAAAATAGCAGCTTTCAAAATTAAATTTTTTTTAAGCACAATTAATAAAATCCATTTTTTTGAACATGGGGTTTACTTTGAGGATCCCTGAAAAAACACTTTTCAACCAAATACTACATTTCTGTTGCCTGAACCAGAGGTTGTGACACACTTTCTTTTGACAACGCATAGAGAAACTGTTGTCACGCATGAATGTGTTTCCATACTGCCTTACTGCTGCTTGTAGCATCAAGTGAATTATTGAGTAGCCAGCTTCAAAAAGCTTGTAAAACTCTGTCCTCCTCAAAATCTCTAACTTTTTACTTCCCCTCTTCCCTTTTCTCTCCCTCTTTTATTTTTGTTGGCTTCTCAAACATCAAGTTGTCTCCGGGTTTTCAAACGGGTTGAAAAATAAGAGTTTCCCCAGCTTGCAATCGCATTCAAAGGGCGTGTTCTTCAGATGTGCCACCTTGCAGCGTGGTGGTGGCTGTGCAGGAACAGGATCATTCAGATATGCTAATGGATCAGCGGGGTAGCTCCAAGCACGGCTTACCCCGCTTTAAAAGACAGCTGCCTTCTCCCTTTCTTTTCATGCCCTACTCTCAGCCTGCATCTCTCTTTCCCACTCTACATTGATAGCAGGTTGAAATTTAATAACCATTAAATTTCTACTAATTAGACAGATAGAGCAATTAGCCGGGTGCATGTAAATCCAGGTTGTGAAATATGTTGGACAAAGAGAGTTCAGAGGATGAGTTTGGGCAGTCGTTGAACGCAGCTGAGGTTAGGGTCGGCACAGAGTAATGATATCATGCTCAATGCGGAGAGCAGTAGAGAATGGAGCCAGTGCCCACTGGCCCTCCCCTTGGTAAAGTGGCCCTCTGTGTCAGTGCCTGTGTATGAGCCATTGGCTCTGCCACCGAAGCTCCAGTCCCACACTCTCCTGGGCTATCTATTCTCTCCAGCCAGAGTCATGCTGCGCAGGAATCCCGGGTGATTGGGTTTCTTTCAGGGGCCTTATAGTCAGTCATAAATCGGAGGGATCCTGCCCGGCCCCTCGCTCTCGCCCCTAACCCTGGCTCCAGCTGGCAGGGGACGATTGTTGGAGAGCCGAGGTCATTGCAGGGTCGCTCTCTGTGGCGCTTCTTAACTCCCCTTGCCTATTTTTTCCACCCCTCCTCTCCACGACCCCCCCACACCCACCCCCCTTTTCCCTGTCTCCCGGCTGAGGTTGCTAGGGCTTGGTATTTGCTTTTTAAGGCCATGTTGTAATTACAGAGGAGCTCTGCTCCCCTTGCCGCCTCTGGCTCCCTCTTCTCCTTTTTTTATCACTGTTGATTGTTGGTAAGAAGCTATACTGGGGCCATCTCACCCCCCAACCTCCCCACCGCCACAACAGGCTTTTGTGCTGCCTCTTCCCTGGGCACACACAGAACTGATTCATTCACATCTCATAACCTTTACAGAAGTAGAAAAAGAACAGGGTGGCCTCCTCACACCAATCGGAGAGCAACCAGAGGAGTGTGGAGGTGGGGAGTCACCTACAGAGACAAAATGGGTGCAGGACACCCAGCATTCCTGTGAGGAAACAATGCTGCGAAACAAACTGCAGAAAAGAAGTATCATCAGTAGTACTGTAGCTGTAGCATAACCATATAGTAGACATGTTTTTTATACAAATTTACTGTCAGAGTGGACAATTGTAATTGAAAACAAAATCTATTAACTTGGTCAACAAAACAGGTTGCCACAGGCTCAGGCCACATTTCTTTCCTGTGAAGGCCGATGGCTGCTTGGGTTTTTTTGTAATGAAGAGTCTGTGTTTGCTGTTTTAGCAGGAATACACTACAGAGAACATCAGACGCAGCCCTGAAATGTCTTTTCTGTGTGATTGCACCCCTCTGCCAACATCTGGGACCATAAACCAAGTTCAAAAAGTGACAGAGAAAACAATACGGCAATGACAACAAACAATCATGCCATTGGACACAATAAGTGGAGGAGGAGACCCTTTAAACTACATTTTGTCCGGGGGGATCCTCGCAAGGAAGACAGCAATCACTAAACTATCCAGCTGCTCTAGTGCTGGCTCCTTTGTATGTCTTGAATTTAATCTTATTTGTAATATAACAAAAACAGATTTTTGCAGAAATTGCAAAACTATGTTGGGAGAAGAACTAAAGTTACAACACTCATTCAATTCTTGTCGGCGTAAGGGACATCATATACTAATCATATACTCTATAATCATTAAAACACAGTCTGGAACTGAATAATATTCCCTACCACAAATCCTTTAGAGTGAGTGAACCCACTGAAGCTATGCAGAGGCTTGTCTTTCCCCTAACACACTTCAAAGCCAATGGAACCAAAATATCACAAAAATGCGTACAGTGTATAGCTATAGAAGCATGGCTTGTCTTTCATGTGTATGGAAAAGTACCACAAACTAAGCATTGTTCCCTATGAAATCGGATATAGGCTTGGAAGAGCCATTGTTCTATTTCAGTTTGCTTGAATCTCTTCTGTTGCATGCTGGCTCGCTGCTTCACCGTTCTGACTTCTGACAAACAGCATCTGCACCAGGGACGCCACTTCCTCCCAGGAGGCAGATGGGAACAAACCCAGTATAATCACTTCAAATAAACAGGATGCCATTAATTGTTTGCCCCATCAATTAAAGTATATCCCTTGGTATTCAATGAGAACTTGATTCATCATTTTAATGGATTGAGTGATTGTATGCCAGTGAGCAGAGATAAATTGTCTGGCAAAGAATCAATTACTGGTTGAAGCACACTGTGCAGAGGCCAGGCTAATTCATAACTATGCTTAATCCATTTATACTGTAGCTATGCTATTAACAAAAGTGACTATAGCGTGAAACCAAAACTTCCAGGTTCTGTTCAAGAAAACGTTGCTCAAAATCAAACAGGTTTCCATGCAAATGTAATGAAACTGAATTTCCACATAAACAACAAAAGAAAATGCAAAGTAAGGTGCGTTTTCATTCATAACAGGTACGAATTTGAGTTGCGCTAATGAGAGGCGCGCTAATTCACAGTCAGGTGCCATTAAACCTCTGAGGAAGAAGAGAGCAGAATGAGATGGCCTAATAACTAAAGCCACCACAAACCACAAATGTTAAAAAGACATGATGGAAATGCATTAATGTTTTATGTATGAAATGAATATGAGACTCAGATGTTTTCATCTGCTGCTATTTCTTTCTAGTGGACGTCACCTGCTTCATGTACATCATGATGTATTTGCTGTTTCATCTGTCAATGTTGCATTTTGTTTTAATCCATAAACCAACTTTTCCACCTCAGCCTTTTTTGCCAAAAATTTGAGGTTTATATTCCCAATTTTCAGTGTTTCCACACAGGTTTTTTATGTGCAAATTGACTATTGCAATCCCCTCCTAGTTGGGCTTCAGGCTTGCGGTGAAAACCCTACAAATGGTTCAGCACGCAGCAGCGCGTCTGGTTTTTGATCAGCCCAAAAGGACTCATGTCACTCCATTACTGTGTGACCTCCACTGGCTACCCATGGCCTCCCAGATCAGATTGAAGTCACAAATGCTTGCATACAGAGTGACTACTGGGTCTGCACCTATCTACTAAACTCCATAATACAAACTTACGTTCCTCCTCGGCCGCTACGCTCCTCCAATGAACGCCTTGCTCAGCCATCCCTTCATACAAAACAATCCCAGTCCCGGCTGTTCTCATCTGTGACACCACCATGGTGGAACCAGCTACCACATGCCATCAGAGCAGGGGCGTCCCTCTCTAACTTCTCTCTCTCTAACTAAGAAGCTCTTGAAAACTCACCTCTTCCGAGAACACTTCCTCTTATAACACCTCTAACTCCTAACCTCTAACATGCACTTCCTGTGCTCTTCTTCTATCCCCTACAGTTATCCTGTTTTAATCACACTTTGTTTTGTTATTTACTCCATTGATTTGATATGTGATATTAGCTCTTACTAGTATTTATTGCTGCTATTACTAGTATGTATTGTCAGTTGTAGATCTTGTGCTGTATTTGATGTTGATGCTTGGTGGGTGGGGTGGGGGGGGGTGGAGGGGGGTAGCATTGTTTACTTCTTTATAAGCAAGTAAAGCAGAAGATACTAATTTATCTTGCAATGAGAAGAGCAGACCCCAGGGACGTAACTGATGATGACAAATGCTAAAAGAAATGCTGAATGAGGGATTAAGTTTACTTATAGAAGCTAGCTGAACAGAAGATGGCCCGGGGGTGATATCAGGACGTCGGCTGTATGTTCTCTGTGCAAACATGCCTGCAAAGTAAGATGATACACTAAAATACATGTGAGGAGGCTGACCAGAAATGTTATCTTCCTATTTCGGAGCTAAAACAACAGTGTCAAACATTACATCTCAGAATGGACTGCTCTGCACTCAGGAATGACATTCGTACATGACAGATATTGCTAACACATATCAGATGTCAACACTCAGCCAAATGTCAACAGACGTAAACAAACACCTCCAGGCAGCAGAGCAAACAATTATTAGCGAGGGAGCGAACAGAAGGAGTCTGATGACTTCCTCCAAGTGCTGTCGGGACTGTCTGCTTCGACATGGTCACGGTGGCAGGTTGACAGCCTGGCCGTGGTCAGATCACAAGGGCAGTGACAGCTAGATGAAAGGGCTTCACCAAAAGGTGCTAATGGAAACATCCTGAACCTGAAACAGCAGCCTCTCTGTATAAAACGACAGAGGGAGAGGAGGTGAGAGAGTGAGGAAGAAACAGACACTCAATCTCAGAGAAGCTACAGTTGTTTGTCCTGACAGAGAGGGTCAGGGCGGTGACAGCATGAACTATTCTTTGCGGTGATAGCTAGAGGACAGGGGACAAGGGTGTCAGTCATCACAAGGGAGAGGAGTTGGAAGGGGCCGGGGCACCAACACGGCTGTGTCAGCTCTCAGAGGACAGAGGGCCAGCCGAGGTTGGTTTTGTCTTTCGCTTCTGATGACCCGTTTGAACTACAGTGGGTCGTCCGCTGTCAGCCTGTATAGACAGCTAACAGTCTGCTCACCCTGAACACTGACTGTCAACAGCACTTGAAACTCAAGACAGCGCTTAAGACACAGGAGATTTGTTTACCCTCCTTTTGGTCTTTCTCTCAGGTGAATGAAGACTGAATGAAGATGAAACAGCATAAAAATTGGATGCAATCATTCACACAGATCTCATTGTTACTGTATTATCACCCGGTAGATGATAAAGAAGAACTGAGACGTTAGATGGGTTGTTACAGTTAGAACTGCAGATAGTTAAGTTACAACATGCAGACACAAACAGATCCCAGTTGAGAAATTTTGTCCCTTATGTAACAACAAAAAGACCAATTGAAAGTAAATAAACCATATGGGTGTGACAGGCTCCATTTTGAGTGACGTTCAGACTAAACACAAAGCAAACTTTGAAACTAAATGACAGATCAGGGCAGCACAAACTGAAGCAAAGATTTCATTGAAAACTATACGCTTATTCAAAGGGCTATGACCCCAGTTCATGAATATACAAAGATCTGTCAGACACTGAGTTGTCACCCAATAATAAACACCAACAGCCAAATGTGTTGGATTAGCAGAGACAAAAAATGGCTTTATGTTGAGTTTGAACACACCTTTAGTGAAAAAATTTAATCGAATGAAAAAATAAAGGGTTCCACAGGTTTCAATAAAACTTGTGTGTTGCATAAGCATAATGACCCCTTTCTAGGAACGCTGCACACGCACACCAACCCATTCTCACTCCCAGGAAGTCACATATGGACGGCCCGTTGGAGACCGTTTGGTGTCACTTTGTAACGCAGTTGGCGTTAGGTTCTACATATTGATTAAAAGGAATAGTCTGACATTTTGGGAAATTTATTCCCTTTGTAAATGAGAAGATACTGCTCTCATGTCTGTAGTAACAATACTACTACAGCTGGGAGCAGGTTAGCTTAGCATAGCATAAAGACTGGAATAAGGTGGAACCAGCTAGCCTGACGCCGTCCAAAGGTAATTTCAGCCAACCAGCACAGGACGCAGGGACTTTCTGTCTAGTTGTGACTGTGAGGTTTACAGCTGAGAGTGAAGACTCTCTTAATGAACTAGTCCCTCAGTTTGCTCTTTACTGGGGTTACTCGCTGTAACAGTATATTTACTTGACAGATACGAGAGTGGTATCCATCTTCTTATTTAAGTTTCATCGCGTTTCCCAAATTTCAAACTATTGCTTTAATTCCTTACAGGAACAGCCAATGTAGGAATTGTTTGGCAAAATGTCCCAGTAAACTTTTCAGTCAAATTTGTACAAATAATGTGAGGCAAAATTTGCTACTGTCTGAATACACCTTTAGTCAACAAAGTAAATTCTTCTAGACTGGGTTACCATGATTTTTTGTAATAAGAAACCCTGTTTTAAATAAAATAATAATAACTTTAAAGGGCAGACAAAGAACTGATTCAAGCTTTAGGCCATGAATGCCATGAAGTCTGCTACATCCAATCTGCACCACTCTCTTGTTCATCGTAACAACAGCCATCTTTGAACATTCATTGTGCACTTTCTTTGTTCAAGACACTGGCTTCTTGTCAGAGCCACCACCTATAAAACTGCTTTAAATTCCCTCTACTAAAGCTTCAACATTAACATTTGTTCTCCTTGACAAGAGGCAGAAACAGTCTTGTCTGCAGGAACTATGAAACAGGAAAAGGAATGTGTGCGATTGCATGCATGTGTGATAGAGACGAATGCATGTTGTTTCATGTGTTGTTTAATCGTAGGAAAAACACCCCTTCCCCAAAGATACCATCCCGCATACTTTGGAGATAAAACAGAAGCGTATCAAATAGTATGCATGAAACTTGCATGTGAAACAGCTCCGAACAGGATGACTTTTGACTGACTGCCGTAGTGGCTTCTTCTTTTGACAATGTAGGATATGTCACAGGTTCCCTGCTCGATCACTCAGGAGGCACTGATGTTGAAATGGGAATCACATGGTATCAAGTTTGATATCAATGTCTGGGACACCTCTTGAGAACCACACATGTAGAAGCCAAACAGCCATTGCACTGCTCAGAGTGTAAGGGGTGAAAAAAAGCCCACGGGCACATTTCATGGCTGGGTTACCAAACGCTTTCTCTCTCACAACGGTTGAAATTTGTGAAAACAATGTATTTTTTACTGTTACTATCATTTTGTTTTTATTTCTTTATTTGTGTTTTACTGCATTTCAGACTGAGTTTGCTTGATAACACTTTTTATTTCCAGGTTGCGGATCAACTTTTGGAAATAGTTACACTGTTTTTTGCTGTCAATAAATTATCCTACATTGGTATAACCTTTAAACTTTAGCAGTTTTACCATTCTAGCGTAATTTCTCCTTCAAAAATGGACCATAAGATTAATAATGCAGTCACATCTATGTTCTGGGGAGGGAGAATGACAGGTTATTTAGTACTGTTTTGATATTTGAGCCTGAGGAATGCCTACAGATACAGTGATCCCTCTGTCTGAGGAAGAAGATTCATAGATGAGGTAAGACTGCTTACAGCTATGAAACAATATCTGAAACAGATTAAAAGACATTTTCCTCAGCTTGATTCATGTTCCTTTCAGGTCGCCCAGGTGTTACACCTCGCAACTGAAAGGTGAAGAGATCCTAAAAGATGTGCAAATGCGCTTTTGCATGTGTTTGGGAGAAGCAGAAAACAAAGAGAGTTCTTTTTTTTTGTCAGCTGCTGAAGCCTCTAGTGTCGACATTTTAGTTCTTATCAGCTTTTTCTGACATATTTGCTGCATTGTTCTACTGTAGATAAAGACTGATGTGCAAGACTGTGTAAAGATCCAACATGAGGAGAATTACATCAGAAAGAGAGAAAAACTCTTGGTCTGTTCCAGCTTGTCTTCGTACCTGCTCAGGTTTCACTGCAAGGCTTGTCAATCCCTCCCGGGACTTCAAACGCAGCACTGAATCCTTCACCTGCACCTTCACTCGTCCCTTCACACCTTGCAGAAAACCTGCCCAAGTACAGCGATGGTAAATTACCCATAATTACCTAGATTTGAGCTTAACATAACAAAGACATTTTGTTTGGTGTTGCGTTATTGTTGGAACATCACATTCAAGCCAGCTCTCTCTAATTAAAGCTGACATCCTTCCAAGGTGCAGTTATCTGCTGTGCAGCACTGAGAAAACTTCATCTGTGCCTGATTCTTTGTGCTAGCGCTGAACATGAAAGCAAATAAAAGCGGCCAGAGAAATGTCTCCGAAAGACGATCTAAATAAACTTCTGATAGATAGACTCCACATGTGGTTCCTTAAAAAAAGGGTTCCATGCACCTTATGAGAAGACAATGACAAAACTTGGCTCTACACGCCTGCTTCTAGTCAGAGAATCACAGCTAATAACAGCACAAGACAATGCCGTTCCCATGCTTGCTCTTCATGCCACTCTCCTGCTTGCCATTAGATGTTCTCATTATTCGTTTCTGTGTCTTAATGCAAACTGAAAACAGATTTGGAAGGGAATGAAAAGTTACCCAATCACTTGGATCTCAGGCGCCCTGTGAAATCCGTCCTGAGCCCTGATCATTATGACAGTGTTTTTCTGTCTGTATCGATAGTCATTTCCTTTCTCCCTGCAGCAGCGTTAGAGTCTCCGATGCTGGCGCTGAGCACAGCACAGCCAGCACAGTCCCACGGAGTGCAAGCAAAGGAGGAAATCAATAGAGAAAATATTGCTGCAGGCTCACACATTTTTATCTTGCTTTGAACGAGTCAGCTTTAATTTTGCTTTGATCTCAATTT
Source organism: Lepomis macrochirus (assembly GCA_024633595.2). NCBI lineage: Eukaryota > Metazoa > Chordata > Actinopteri > Centrarchiformes > Centrarchidae > Lepomis > Lepomis macrochirus. Next base: position 30,094,534 of record JALXJV020000005.1, read on the forward strand.
GCTGCTTTTGGGATAGCTTGGCTGCACATTCAACCAGGAGGAATAAGCTTCCACCGGGGCTTTCTTACAAAAGACCCTTTCAACTGAGGCCTTTATTTTGCCTATATTCGTCAATGTCCATTTCTGGTTTACACGGAATGAAGATACAAGGAATCAAAACAACCAATACAGGACTCCGACACACATCTCATGTAGACAGTTCGCCAAATGCTCTTTATCTATTCTAGTCAGGGAGCATTTACGGCCAAGCAGAGCAAATGTTGGACAATGTTAGCGAGGGGCGACAATAAAGAGATCCTTAGTGTTGCTGTCAGAAACGCCTCAGTGTAGTTGTGGGGTATCAGGCTGACAAGATGCACAGCTGGCGTTGTTCTCACTACTCTGCCGACCACACCACTCTTCTCCCCCACACATCATTAGAGCTGACACACCAAAGGGATGGCGATATTATAGTATCACCTCAGGTCTGCTAAAGATGTCTGCCCTTCCCTCATCCTTTTCCAAACCAGTGCATTCTTAGGAGTGGAGTTGTTTGGGAATTTGTTTCTCTTTTATAAAGCAGAGACAAAAGGGTAGGATAAATGACCGGGCAGAGAAAAGACCAGCGCCTTGCTGGGGAGAAAGGGAAGGGTCTAATCTAATTTGGTCAGAGGAGGATATATGTGTGTGTGTGTGTGTGTGTGTGTGTGTGTGTGTGTGTGTGTGTGTGTGTGTGTGTGTGTGTGTGTGTGTGTGTGTGTGTGTGTGTGTGTGTGTGTGTGTGCGTGTGAAGTGTGGGTGAGTGCACACGTGTGTGTGCGCGCATACATTTCTGCAGTGCACAGTGTGAGGGAACTGTGGGAATGGGACAGGAGGGCTGCGCTATTGAATGAAGCCTCCAGAGCCAGAAGCAGTGGGGAGTCTCCCCAAACGCCTGATTCCAGACCGGCCACTCAAAGAGGGATTAGGCCAGAGAAGGCCTTCCTGATTAGCAATTCACACTCAAGTGCCCCCACGAGGACCTCGGTAATAATATTGCCATCAGTGTCCTTCACCCATGCAGGCAATAAAATGTTTTCCCCTATTGACTTTTTCCCCTCCTCCTTCTTCTATAACATCTAATAAATGTGCTCATGTTGTTAAAATCTTTACAGCAAAGTCAACCAGCTCATGCATACGTCTCCACGAGGTCTGATGTGACTTTCTTAAACAAAAATTTGTTTTGCAATCAGTTGACTGTAACTGTTTTGGTTCACTGCCTCGTCTCAAGCAGCTGAACTCAAAGCACGCACACACACACACACCACTCCACCACTTCTTCCTCCCTTCCTCTTCTCTTTGCTGTTAAACGGCCACCACATGAAAGAGTATGATGTAAGAACACTAAACTAATATTGCTGTTTCAAAGCAGCCTCAGCCCAGATGTTATTGGACTTCATCACAAACAAAATTCATTACAACACTGTTTATTGCAGATTGGCTAACAGCTTACCCAGTCATATGAAGGTCCACCATGCTTATAATTGTACTAATCTACTCTATAAACACTTGAGAGGTTACAATAACACATTGACTTCCTCTTATCAACTACAATGCACAAAGAATGAGGTCAGAGGGTTAACCTTCAACTGATGGGACTCTACCAATAATAACAGCAGTGAAACAAAGCAGATTTTAATGCAGCAAAGTTAAAAGAAGAGTGAAACAAATTAGTCCTCATTAATAAGTTAGTTTATTGAACTATTTAAAACATACGAGCAAGGAATACTGCAGGCTTTGATGTTGACAGAGCTCTTCAATAATTAATTGCTTGATTCATATGCGCTTCCTCAAAACGTCTGACCCTTTACTAAAACTGATGCTCTTATTTAAGCTCCGGCATTTCAAACAGGACAGAAAAATACCATGTATAATATTAAACTGAATTATCTTTGCCAGCAGTAGCAAAACAACCTTTTAAACTGGGATAGGACTGATTTTTACTTTAATGTTCAAGCATTAATCTCGTTTTTCCTAGATTTTAGAAAGAGTCCATGTTCAGAAGTTTTCAGATATTTCTTTGCTTTGCTTTTTGGCACCAACCTCTTCACAAATTGTGGAGTGGCGATAGGATCATCCTCAGCTAAACGCTGAATGCATGCGATCAGGAGGGAGAACAGGATCCTTGGACAATGTGCAGGGCATGTGGACAAATAGTCTCACCTCCAACTGAGTGTGTTGTTTCTTCTCATTGTGCCTTCTGAAAGAGAAGAGGAGGGCCTTGGTTAAGAAGATTATAGCCCTACCCCACCCGTACGTTTAATCAACATGCCCTTTCAACGCCGGCAACAATGCCAAACATGTCTAAAACGTCCCCCATCTCTCCCATAGCATACCTCACATGTTGGAACAGCATGGTAGTCATCTAACCACAGCAATTAAGAGAAATGCTATGATTACTCTCACTGACGCAGAGTTGGTATAAGCAGATTATGGTTCCCATCAAAGAAATGATGGCGTCAATTTTAGAAATGTCACCATCATAGTGGCGTGTTTGATATCCATCTAATTTCAGCCTACGCAAACAAAAATGTATTAGCTTCAACTCATTTTTACTGATCAAAATTCCCTTGGGTTCCAAGGAGCTTTGCTTCCTCACCCTTCATTTCTTTCATCCATGGTTAAATATGTAAATAAAATGTCTAAAGTCATTCTTCAAAGGGGAACAAAAGAAAAAAGGGGGCTGAGGGAAAAGACAGCCATAAAATTCCTCCGATTCTCCATAACATTAGCCAGAGGGGGGCCAGCTTCCAGCCAGAGCCTAGCAGCAGGGGAGCGAGCTCGCTCCATAGAATCACACATCGCAAATCCCACACACAAAAAATAAAATATCTTTTCAGCTTCAGCCATCAAAGGGCCCCCCCTTTCACTTTATTAGTTACAGAATTATCTCACTGTTGCTGATTTCTCAGAGATGGAGCTGCGCTGCTTTTCTTCATCGCACTGTTATGGTTGCAAAGATGAGATAAAGTTGCTGTGTGTGTGAGTGTGAGGGAGGGGTTGGGAGTGTGGGGGGGTTGAGTGTGTGTGTTGCACATGTGTGAGTAGGAAAGAGCTATAGGAGGGTGTTGTGTATGAAACGGGGTGTAGACAAGAAATAAGAATCATAAAAGAGACAGTAGTAGCTGCAGAGGCTACAAATGCTAAAGACTTTTCTTCTCATGTTCAAAGAGATGTCATCATGACCAGCAAAACAATCATGAAAGAGAGGGAGGCAGGAGGAAAGACAGAAGTGAGAACAGAACAAAGGCGATGAATTACAACAAACCAGTAGACTGTGTCTTCTTATTAGACTGTGTGACAGTATTATCTTGTCAGCTTCATTACACCAAAGGCAGCGATAATAAGGGCAGATATTTGCTTTAAAATATGCCAGACAGGGTTTCCTGAAAGCCGGATGATCAGTAAATGAAGAGCAGGACTTGTCCCTCGCTCTGGGAATGCATTGATGTTATATTATTCTTCTTCACATTAAAGTTGTCATCTTTCATTGTTCTGCTCCTACACATCAGCTCCATAACAAAGGTCTACTTCAGAGGGAGGGACAGAGCAGGCATGTCATCTGTTGTCCTTGTCTTCGTGAGGGGTCAGAATATCTGAAATGCATGCTGTTATTGCATTTGGGCTTTTTTTTGACAAAGGAAAATGGTTTGCACATCATTGTGAGTTCCCCACCAATATGATTTTAACGCCACACAAAACACTGCCAGTTTAAAAGCATGGTATCCCTCAGGAAGTCAAACTAGCTTGGCAGCTAAAGGCGTTGCTTACAAAGTGGGAACACGTATATTAGCAGCCAAACATTTAAATAGTGCTTCAATGGCTTTTTGAAATGAAGTGATGATCATGAGATATTTTCTCCTCAAGTTTGGAATAACCCTCTTCAAACATTAACAGCTGGATAACTGAAATCTGAAGCACATGTGCTGCATAGGAGGAGGGTATTGTGTTTAGAAATGTATTCATACCCTACATGTACGCTCCAGCTCCACACACTGAGCGCTAACAGCTGAAATGCCACCACTAAGATATGCTGTGCTTAAACCATTTAGGCACGCTGGTGCCATGTTTCTCATCTCGCCCGGACACATTTCTGAAATACTTCTAAAAGCACTTTAGTGACTCTTGTAAAAATGTACTAAAAGCACTCCTGTTTACTTGTGATCAGCATTTCACCCTTGGTGAAGACCATGGCCAGACTAGAGAATAAATCTTACCCCCACGAATTCTTTTACAAGGTAATGTGAGCGAGGTCTGGAGGATCTCACACGCATACACATACATAAAAAAGGCAAAGGGCCTCATAACCTGTTCTTCTCCCAGCCTGTCAGAGCCATCCAGTTCCTCCATTAGTAGACTAACACAATATAAAACCACAATGGAGTTCTGACTGCCTGTTACAACAATGCGTCATCTGGGTATACTTATGCAATTTATTACCACAGTCTATGTGTTGATATGTTGTATTCGGCTTATTTTATGACACACTTGACTGGTACTGCTGTGTCTTATGTATCTGGTTCTCTACATGAATTATTTTGCTTTAACAGGCTAATAAAAGCCTGTACATTCATTTTCTAAACCACTTATCCTTTTCTGGGTCACAAGAGTCTGGAGCCCATCCCATGCAGGAGACAGGATATACACTGGAAAGTTTATCACAGGGCTAACCATATATATTGAGTGTAACACGTCCATACTTATGGCGACCAGTCAGTGTGATGTCATGGAAAAAGTTGACGCTAGGGGAAGCCAAAATGAATCAACCCCATCCAATCAACAGTGTCTCAGGAGCCACTCAGCTGGACACAGTGCTTTGTGAATGTTGTTAATTAATATATTTATTATGATTAATTCAATAATTTTCTATTAAAAGTTTCTTTCTCTCATTTATAAGAATGTTTTATCACCTTGTCCTTGTATCACCTTTAATACGATTACTCTTCACACACAAAAAATATTCTCCTCAGCACAGTCCCACAAACACTTGTTGAAAAAACATTCAACCTAAATTGAAGCTTATTATATTATATACTATGATGTAAAGATCAGAAAGAAAGCTATTTACTCTAATGTGTCTGCAAGTCCAGCTTGATATTCACTGTGGAACAAACTCTTGAGAGTATCTTATTAGAAACAAAGATTATAATGAAGGGTTCACAGAAGGTACATAAAGAGTTGTCCATGTCCTAAAATAAATATGTAAATAAGGGTGAATTTGTGGTATCACTCCCAGTTGATTCAAATTCAGTCATATATGGGCCAAACCTTAAGACATTTTAGATTGTGTAGATTTACAGAACATAACTGAGGAACTGGACATCCCAGCAAAATGTCTAAAATTGTCCAGATCTGTCAAGAATACAGATGTCACTGTGGGAACGGCAAAGCAGAAGCTGAATTATTGATGCTCCATTGTCAAGCTCAGAGGAGCTTGACAATAGAACAATGTCAACACTTTAGGCTGACATTTTTAAAGGAATTTAACCTTCTTACTTGTTTACTGGATTACTTCCTTCATTGAAAAAGACAGGAAATGACTTCAAGGTGTTGTTGAATTAATGGCCAGAACAGATCTACATAGAACCTAAAATGAAAAAAGTTTAAGACTGACAAAGACTCTTTTTGGCAACAGATTATAGCCATTGTCTTAAGTGTCCATTGTCATCTTGTTGTTGTTATGTGTGTGAACATTATTTGCAAACTGGCCTTGCCTTCTAAGGAATGACAAAAGCATGTTAATTTCCACTGAACTGAGTAATAAGATGTGGTTAGCCCGTCTGCTTTTTATCATTACATATATCAAAAACATATCATCGTTTAAAGGACAAATCTGCCCTAAAACATAATTCATGCCTTTAATCATTTTTATCTTAAACTGATCGGCATTCATTTTCTCTGTTGTGAAATTGAAGGGTCTGGTCTATGATTATCACAGTTCAGTATTTCTTCACCAGGAAATGACTGTGAGTGGTTCCAGTCAGTCTACAAAAAAGTTGTCAATGACAGTGACGGAAAGAACTGCATTCACTCAAGTACTGTACTTATGGACAAATTTGAAGAGTGTGTACCTTAACTGAACATTTCAATATTATGTTATATTGAACTCCACCACATTTCAAGAGAAATGTTGTACTTGAGTTTCACTTCTGCATTTATTTGACATCTGTTACAAGTTACTTTGCAGGTTCCGACTTTACATACAGAACAGATATTAACAAATAAGATGTGATGCATTGTTATAGTCATCTATAAACAGCATGGGAAGAAGTACATGCCCTGCAACATTAAAATGCTCCCTAATGAGTACTTTACTATTGATATCCTACTTTAAGTATATTTGGCTATAAATACTCCTGTACTGTTACATTTTGGGTGGGTTGTTCACTTGTAACGCAGTAGTTTAACATTGTGGTACATTTTTAGTTAAAGATCTAAGTAGGCCTGCTTATTTCACTGCTGGTCAATGAACTGCTGAATGTCTCTGGAGAACAGCATCATCTCTTTTTTTAGATACATGCATGTTCGGTCATGTCTTACTGTGCAGTAAGGACAATTTGAAATTAGTTTTCATAGGACTTAGCCTATTATTTAAGGCATAGGCTATCCTTAGTTGAAGTTAAAATATATTTTATTTTGACCACTTTGACAATATAAAACTCTTCATGCATTATCAAACATTACACTGGTCCATGTAAAAACGTGTTTTAAATAATAATAAAAAAAGTAAAGAAAGAAAGAAAGAAAGAAAAGTGGGGATTGCAGTGATGTTATGTCTGAAATTGTTTTATCTGCTATTTTTGATGAGGTGAGATGCATTCTAAAACTTATCTTTCAATGGACAACAATAAAATGGGTAAAAAGAATGAAAACTTGCCCTGCGGTGACATAGGGCCACCAGTTTTAACCAAAGCCCTGGTTCTGCTACGCCTCTGGACCGGTGCGTCTGTGAGCCGTATTGCGCAACATTTTGGGATTCTCATAAAACGTGTCTCTTTGCTGCTCTAGTCGAAGTTTTTGGTTGAGCACAAACAAATGGAGAGAAGGAAGTTTGCTGTGAGCCTTTGAAACTGCTGTAATGAACAAGCTGTTCCGCACGATTTGAAAATAATCCGCGTGTCAGTGTCATCTTTCTTATGCAAAGCAGCTGTCTTTGAAGGCGGATCTTTTGGCAGGTTAGACCGGGACGGAGTCCTCGACCAGCTCAGACGAGCGCTGCCACCAAACGCATCAAACTGCCTGCAAACGGAGGAGCATAATCCTGCGTTTCTGGGACACATTTATTATTATCGCGGAGGATATTTATTTCACTTAATTTGCTGACTGGCTAATTGCTTCGGGTGCCTTGTGAGCAGCTATCACCGCCGCATAAAGGACTGGGAGAAAATATTTTTGCTGTTTTTCCAAGTTGTCGCACAAGGACGGGATTCGCACTGCTACACAGACACATACCCCGGAAAAGTGGCATGAAACGTGACGACGGGCGAGTGAGGCTTTTGGAAGCAAGTACGGAACCCATCGGAACACATAACCATTGCTTTTCACTCACAGTAGACTCATATTCACGGTGCCAGAGACTGGATAAGTAGCTCCAACAGTTCAGCCACAAACTGAGCGCTCGAAAGCATGGACCTGAACGCACTCTACTTCCAGCGAGAAAACATTCTTGGACCAATGCAGCATTTATGTTTTTGTTAAACTCTCCGAACCTAAAATGAGGAAACGATGGTCTTGCAAAAGATAGTTCTGTAAGTTTTTACATATTAATCTGACTCACACACGCACCTGCTGGGTTTCATCTCTGACTTTTTAATGAAGCAAACTTTTGTGTTGTGGTAGTGGTAAACATTTGGCCTATTTTTTTTTTCTTTAAATCAAGAGGGGAGAATGCGTTCAACTGTTGACCTGAGCCTCATCTGCGTGCTACTGGTGCTGTGGAACAGTGGGGGTTCAGCCATTAGCTCAATAGAACCGGACTGGTCTGGAGAGGGGAGATGTCAGCAGATCAACATCCCCCAGTGCAAAGACATTGGCTACAACATGACTCGCATGCCAAATCTTATGGGCCATGATGACCAAAAAGAGGCAGCAATAAAGCTGCAGGAGTTTGCCACACTGATACAGTTTGGATGCCACAGTCATCTCAAATTTTTCCTGTGTTCACTGTATGCTCCCATGTGCACAGAGCAGGTGTCCAACCCCATCCCAGCATGTAGAGTTATGTGCGAGCAGGTCAAGCTGAAGTGCTCACCTATCTTGGAACAGTTTAACTTCCCCTGGCCGGACTCCCTGGACTGCTCCCGGCTGCCGACCAAAAACGACCCAAACAACCTCTGCATGGAGGCGCCCAACAATGGCTCAGATGAGCCTCCCAAAGTCTCCCACACACAGCCTCCAGATTTCAGGCCACAGCGGCCTCTGAGCGGGCAGGACCTGCACCTTAAGGACAGCGGCAGCAAGCAGACGTGCAGCAATCCCGGCAAGTTCCACTTTGTGGAGAAAAGTGAGTCCTGTGCCCCCAGATGTTACCCCAAAGTGGATGTATACTGGAGTCAGGGAGACAAGCAGTTCTCACTTGTGTGGATCGCCATCTGGTCCATCCTCTGCTTTGTCTCCAGTGCCTTCACTGTGCTCACTTTCCTCATAGACCCGCAGCGGTTCAAATACCCCGAGAGGCCGATCATTTTCCTCTCCATGTCCTACTGTGTTTACTCTGTGGGCTACCTCATCCGACTTTTTGTTGGAGCTGACAGAATAGCCTGTGACAGAGACAATGGGGTCCAGTATATTATCCAGGAGGGTCTGGAGAGCACCGGCTGCACTATTGTGTTTCTCATCCTGTATTATTTTGGCATGGCCAGCTCCCTCTGGTGGGTTATCCTCACCCTCACATGGTTCCTGGCTGCAGGGAAGAAGTGGGGTCATGAGGCCATCGAGGCCAACAGCAGCTACTTCCACCTGGCAGCGTGGGCCATCCCGGCCGTAAAGACCATCATGATCCTGGTGATGAGGAAGGTGGCGGGGGATGAGCTGACGGGCGTCTGCTACGTGGGCAGCATGGATGTCAAAGCTCTCACTGGCTTTGTCCTTATTCCTCTCTCCTGCTACCTTATTATTGGCACTTCGTTCCTGCTGTCTGGCTTCGTGGCCCTCTTCCACATTCGTAAGATAATGAAAACGGAGGGGGAGAACACAGACAAGCTTGAGAAGTTGATGGTCCGCATCGGGGTCTTCTCTGTGCTCTACACTGTCCCTGCCACATGCGTCATCGCCTGCTATTTCTACGAGAGGCTCAACATGGACCACTGGCGCATCCTGGCAGGGGAGCAGAAGTGTGTGGACAGCAGCGGGCCGGAGTCAGGCGAGTGTGTCATGAAGACTTCCATACCCGCTGTTGAGATCTTCATGGTGAAGATCTTCATGCTGTTGGTGGTGGGCATCACTAGCGGCATGTGGATCTGGACCTCAAAGACACTGCAGTCGTGGCAGAATGTGTTCAGCAGGAAGCTAAAGAAGAGGACGAGGAGGAAGGCTGCCAGTGTGTTCACCAGCAGCAGGCCTTACATCAAACCTCACCCAACTCTCAAAGGGCACAATACTAAGTATGAACCTACGCGGGCCCCTCCAACATGTGTATGAACTGGCTCTCTTTGTATGAACCCCAAAAGTACTTGTAAAGCCCTTACCTAAATGAGACTTTGTAATCAGAGTGCCATCAAAAGAATCTAGGTTTATGTTTTATTTATGCAAACTGTATTGAAGATCATGCAATGTAGGGATTTTTTTTCTATCTTGAGTCATCTCACACAACAAGAGCTGCCATTGTTTGAGAAAAAATCTGCTACTCCTGGATTCACTTATCCTATTGAGGAACTTGGTAGGGGAAAAAATCTTATTGTTCCCCAGACAAAAAGAGTGGAATAAACCATTCGGATGTGCCATGGGGTTACTTGAATAATGTGCAATAGATGTTTTCCTTGCAGGCAAAAAAGACACTTGTACTGTTAGTAACAGATTACAGAATGAATGAAAGGACCCCATGGACAATGGAGGCAAATGGTCAGAGAGATGAGTGTTGTGTTTGGAGGCTTTTTAATGGAAATCGAGGCAGTGTCATATATGTTTGAACTGGAATGAGAGCAGCTGTTGAAAAGCGCTCTGGACCTTACAAACTGTCCATTGTGAGGCAAATCCCGGCCATAAATTAATCAAGCACTCGTCAGTTATTTGTACACACCGCTGAGTTTTTCATTTTTTGTCTTTGCTGTTTTATAGCACATGGGAATGTTTGTATATATTTCTAAAAAAACTTGAGATTTTATAGAAAAATTAATAAAACGTTCTAGTTTTAAATCTAGTTTTAATGTTTGTAAAGACGGGTTTGTGTGCTGCAACTGTGTTGTCCTTCCCTCTGTTGGAGCGAGCCTCTGTTCTCATCTGCTGCATAGAGCTTGCTTTTTTACTATTTATCTACAGCCAGTTTGTAGCCATCATTTTAATACATCGTAGAATCAAAAAATCATTAACCTTAATTTATGAATGTGATGGTGTGTCAGAGCTGGGTTTTACCAATCGGTTTGGTGTTCAGAATCGCTTCAGAGATAATTGACAAAAGGCGACAAAAGACAAATTTTTACGACAGTAATAACTAATTCGTTTTATGGCCAGTTCAGATCAGCTCATAAATGTTGTATGTACACTGTATTTCTTTCTATGGGGAAAAAAATATTGCGCTTACATATAAAGAAAGGATGTCACCATGCTTAACATGATGGTGATTATCAGACACAGGAAGCATAAACAGGGACAAATCTATTCATGTTTTTCAGTGTTCATAAAGAAACAATGGGATACTTATGTCTTTCTCCATGTGGCTGCATCAAAAGCAACATTATAATGTAAAAGGATTGTCTATGGCCTTCCATTTGATGTTTCTACACAGTAAGGCAATAAAGTTGCATGGATATTGGTTTAGATTTACATTTTGAGTCTTATCAACATTTTCACGTTTGGCCAAACGCATTTAAGTGGTGCAGTTAGAAAGCTCACCTTTAAACAGTGTGCACAATTAGTCCAAAATTTCAGTGAATATTCAAAGTGAAAGTGGTGACGTCATCGACAGGACAAACCAACATCTTGATGGTTGTGTCTAATAGACCAAATGCTAGTGATTTTTAAAATATCTTCATTACTGCCTTCATGCCAGATGCTTATATAACCCTTTGTATAGTTTTTCACCTGGACTGATGTGGATATACAACTTTATTTTAGTCCACTCTCTTCCTCTCCCTCTCGCTGTGTTGCATGTGTCGGTGCGTATCAATGAAGGGGTTATACAATAATCCAGCTCTCATTCAGGACAGGATTAGACTGTTTGAAGGGTTTGACTTTGAAAAGAGGATCGCTGCAAACCAAAAATACAGATTATCTGTCATCTCTTCTCTTCTTATCAGCAAGGCATAGTGACATTTCTAAAGGCACATCTGGCCTGGATTTGAAGTAGTTACACATTGACTGAAGTAGAAAACTAAATACATTGTGTGCTATCCTGAGATGTTTGGTGTTAAATGGTCCTGACACTGTCAACAGTTCAGTTCAGAGGGGCATGCTCTGAGAGCCACAAGTCTAGTCTTGAATCTAAGCAACAGCAATTGACTTTTGTCTTGACAGTGCTGTCAGAGCAACAGGAAAACATGGAGACTTGAAAGCCATTGACTGCATATACAAGTATGTAAACCATTTAAGGTTTACATATCTGGAATATTGATTGATAAGGAAGCATAATAACCATGAAGTTATTTTTAATATTTGGGGGGAAAAGATTACATTTGAATTAAAAGACTTTTTCTATTTGCCTCACTTTCAAATCATTTTTGAGAGTTTAAAACCTATGGTAGAGAGTCCTCTCTGGTCTAATAAAGTTTCAGAAGTGTAGTAATGCTTTATCCCGGAGGGCATTCAAGTTCCAGCGTCAACCCAACCAGTTTTAACAGTCAAAAGCACATGACTCACAACCTTTATGTGGCTGAACCAAAGTCAGCCAGTGTCTATTGATACTCTGAGTTGCAAAAAAGGTGCGAGTGCTTCTGAGAGCTTCAACAGAGGCCACCTGGATAACAGCCCCCGAGGTGTCTGGGAAGGCTGTAAATATAAATGACAGTTACCACTCCCCTCCAAGGCTTCTTCAGCCAAGCAGGCTTCACTTCTCTTCTTCTCCTCTCTTCAAAGGAAAAAAATCCTGCTCAGAGCAAGGGCAAAGTATTGCTGGCAAGATAGTTGGGGGTTTTTTTGGAAAAAATAACACTCGACTGGACGTATCGCTAGATTTAGGCTTTCAAAAGTATAGATCTTATTTCATCAGATCACAGGTTATCAAGTCGGGAGCGTCTCTCAGCGGAGTTAAACGTCTTCCACCTGGTGTTGCTGATCATTAAATGTTGTTCCTTGTGATGACACATGACGAGCGCTGCCACAACCATGTGACTGAGGATCATGAATCTCAGACCCGCATATGTCTTTAAATTCCACCAGGACGTATGCCGTCACCCCACACTCATCCACTTCCTGCCTCTCATTCTTTCCGCTGTGTTGGCTTATGATGTGTTGACAAAAAAAGAGCGTCTGCTTGCGATCAGTGATGTTGAAACGGCATCAAACCATTGATAATTCCTTCATTTATTTTTAATTTGACTGTTTTTGCCAGCAAGCCAGGATTTTCAGTTTGACGTACTCTGTAACTGAGCTGTGTCTTTGTGGAACAGAGCAGTATTACAAACATAAAGTTAAAATGACAGAACAATTAAGCCTCTTCTGCATGTCAAAGGCGGATTTGGGTTCAGTGAGAAAGCGCCAAGTAAACATCATTACCAGTCAAAACCTTGAAACTATGCTTCTGTGTCAATAAATGACTACACCTTATTCTCTATGCCGTGTTGTTATATGCGAGGCTGTGGAGGAACCTGTGTACCTTTACTTTGTCTGCTGTTTTTGTAAGCAGTCCTCTGACACAGTGACATAAATCAAGTTGCCGGGATGACTGGCGGCTGAGGCAGCGTCTCTTTGATCAAGCTTTGTGGAGACGCCCCATGTCTTCATCCTCAGCTGCTCCAGCAGCACCTGTTTACCAGTTCAGGCCTGTCTATTTGGAAAGCAGTGTTTAGCCTCTCAGTGTCACAGACTCATACATGACGCACACACACAACATACACACAAAGGAATTTGGCTGATGCTCAGGGCAGGGTGGGTTTCTTCCAACATGTATGTTCCTAATGCACTAGACCCATACTGACTCTTGGCACTTGTTTCTCTTATTCGACAGCTGCTCTAAATGTAAATCTGTTGCCTTTTGGAGAGTTCTGCCTCCTTTGGCTGTACCAGAGAAGAAAAATAGTTGGTGCATCATGACAAATGGAACAGCTTTGTTTCCCTGCTAAAGAAGTAACTTGGAGTAAGAGGGTTATTGAAGAAAAAAAACTTTCCAGAGAGAGCTGCAAGTTTCATGGACCAAAGCGTTATCAGAGGATGCAATGAAAGCACCTTTTCATCCCTCAAGTTTTTCTGGTACATAAATCCAGAGTTCTGAGGATTATGGTTGAAGGAGGTGTGGGTGGGCTTCATGTTCAGAATTTATCTCTATAGCAAAGAATCTAGGGCAATGTAAGAGTACAGTACACATGCCCAATCTGCGATAACAAGCCACGCTAACAGCTCGCAGACACACACACACACACACACACCTCTGTCTGCTGTGGAGGCAGTTGTTCCCAGCCTCCACTGAAGGTGAGAGTAATTACATAAAAACCTGGCAACAATGAGTTCTCTGCCTGCGAGGCGGGGGCAGGGCACTTTTTCAAATGCATAATGAACTGCCTTGCAGGCCCTCCACTGATCAAACGAGTGTTTGATAGTGGCTTTGGTTTGAAAGAGGACTGAATATGTTTATTTGCATGTGGAGAAGTGAGTGACTTTGAGGTGGAGATCAGGCAGATTAGTGTTAACTGACATAGACCTGTGCAAACAGACACTCCCCCTGCATACAAGCAGGGCAGCGGCGCACTTCCTCGGAGCACTAGTAAGACCAAATACAACATCAGACAGACCAGAGCGTGCCAACTCCTGCTACTTTTCAGATATTGTTCTCTCTCTCTCTCCTGCTAAGAGTTAGATGAGAAGATCGATACCCCTCTCATGTCTGTAGGCTGAATGTGAAGATCCATCCAAAAGCTGGCTAGTTTAGCTTAGCATAAAGGGGGGAAAGCTAGCCTAGCTCTGTCCAAAGGAAACAAAATTTGTCAGCACAGCTTAAGTGAGGATTTTGAAACAAAGCCAGGCTACACATATTCATGTTCTATTATTGCTAAGCTAAGCTAACCAAAATACTGGCAGTAGCCTTATATTTAAAGGACAGATACAAGAGCTGTATCTTGCTCTCTGCAAGAAATGGAAAAGGCCTATTTCCCAAAATGTCAAACTTTTAACTCAACAACAGCAAGTAGAACATGATGCACATGTTCATCACAGTGACGGATATGCAAAATTCACAACACTGAATTAGGAGGTAGGGTAGCGTTGGCACCCATGTGCTGCAAAGTGATGGAGAAGGCAGGAGATTGTGTGGTTAGGGGGACGTGAATAGTCTGTTGTCAGCTGGAATCACGGGTTTTCACTGTGGTAATTTTAAAAGCAGACTCTAATCCGCCCACCTTCCTCATCCACACTGCAAAGAGCTCTGATGGTTTGTAAACATAGCAGAATTACAGGAATGGGGGTGAGCTTTCCTTTGTGGGTGGACATTCTCATATATTTTGTGTCTATACATACAGACACACAAACTATGTTGTTTGTGTTGACGGTGATTTCTTTTTCAGGAAGGAAAATCATAAAGTACATCACATTAAGAACACACATGTATTTAACTGCTTGTATGTGTGAGTTGTGTGTACCCATACTCCTGTTTTGTCACATGTAGGTGCCGTCTTTCAGAGATGCTATAAAGGCAGTGACAGGATTGATGGTGCGGTGGAGAGAGCGAGCATGACAGGATACTGTCTACATGTTTGTATATTTTCATGTGCGTGAGTTTACAGACAGTATAGGAGCTATAGAGAGATAGACAGAGGGAGAGGGATGATGATGGATCTGGCAGGGCTCATGAACACCGCTGGGAGAAAATGCCTGTGGTTCAAAGACACTCTCAGAAAACTTAACAAAGAAAGATGGCACAGAGGGGGAGAACATGAAAGGAAACTACACAATCATCTCTCACATAAACTTGGAGAAAACATCCTGGCCCTGCTGGCAGAATATACTGTATGCAGACATTTGACTATTTTTACATAAACTCAGTGCAATGGACAGCAAGATACACAATAACACTACTGCTACTACGACCCATTTAATTAATAATGATTTACTTACTTAACTGTAGTTACTACTGTAAATTATCCCAAACCTCACAACTGCATGATGAGTGTGTCTTTTTTCACACCTAACACACTTCCTATAGATACCAAATAAAACAAAACTTTAATTGTGGGCGTCTAACTGGGCATCCAGAAAAAAATCTATTCATTATATATAGTGACTGATCTCTTCCAAGAACACTTACTCTTATAACACCTCTAACCCCTAACCTCTAACATGCACTTCCTGTACCCTTCTTCTTCTATGCCCTTACAATTGCACTTTTTTGTTAACTCTTCCTTTCTTCCCTAGGTATTTACCCCACTGATGCCATGCTTGCTATTCCCTCTTACTAGTATTTATTGCTGCCCTTACTAGTATGTATTGTCAGATGTAGATCTCATGCTGTATTGATGCTTGTATGCTGTTTCTCAAATGTAAGACTCTTTGGATAAAAGAGTCTGCCAAATAATTTAATGTAAATGTAATGATTTATCATCCAACAACAAAATGAGTGATGTCTACTTCTAGGCTATTGGTATACTTTAAGTTAAGAAGTGATATTCAATTCAAAAACTTTTGTGAAAAGCCATAATCAAAATTCAGTGTCTTGCTTGAGCAAACATTACACACAGTTACAGTTGACTTCACCCAGTTGACCCAGATTGTTTCTTGACCACATCTTGCTGATTGACATTTGCAAAGCAAGTGCCAGAAGATCCTTTACTTAAAAATACATAAGTACTACTTACCTTGCATTCAAAATCTTAAAGTATTTTGCTACCTTTGGACAGAACCAGTCTAACTTTCTTCCCCTGTTTCCAGTGTTTGTGCTAAGCACATACTGTATGAACCAATTTGCATATTTACTGTTTAGACATGAACAGTGGAATCAATCCTCCATGAACTCTCTGCTAGAAAGTGAATAAGCACATATCTCAACACACAATGACAGCAGGAAGAAGCATATAAAAATGATAATGTCTGTTTTTGCATCTGGCTTGCACATAGTCAGCTGTGATGTTCAGTTACTTGGTATCTGTACTATAAGCATTGGCAATTCAGAGTCTTGTTTTCATAAAGTTGTAAAATACAAACTGCTTTTACTGCTCACATGGCCAAATATTCTTCAGTATATGTCGAAATATACAGAGAAAATATGTTTCTGTTTTTCTTGCGGCATCAAGTTAATATGAATGGGCAAGCAGAACACATACCATGTGTTGGTCATCAGCGGTCCAAGACAATGTCCCATTTTGCTCCCAGCTTGCTTTATGTAGTGATAGGACTGGAAGCAATTTGGGATAAGTATCGAAGAACAGTTGAGGAGATGATAAATTACTTTATTGTTGCGACTGTATCTGATACCAGGGCTTGTGTTCCTTTGAGTAATCAAGCTATGGCATGGCAAAAGAATCTCGGTTTCCTGGTCAGTGTTGGCGGGCCAGATTGTCTGGTCCTGATAATATTAATGGGAGTGATGGCAGCAGCAGCTAATCTACTCAGAGAAGGGGTCAGGACCCACTTATCTGGCCTGAGTGGAAAATAACTGCCTGCTTACAGGGCCAATCTGTGATTGCAGTATGACAACCCATACACTGTTGCCCCACTGCGGGCTTTGTTTACATAGTAACTTCCTGGCTTTGAGACATTTTTTAAATATATATATTTTTATACTCATAAACTGTCAACACTTGGATAAAATGTACTTGTATTTATAGTTGCTGTGGGTTCGGAAAGTTTCCAAAAGATTTACTTTATTCTACATGTCAACGTCTTTAAGAACAGATGTGAGCGTAGCCAGGGTTTAAACTGATTGTAGTCCTTAAAACGGCTGTAATAAGTACAAGAGAGGCCCACACCAAGGGCATGCCATCGCACCCTGTGGTAAAGGATGTTCCACCAAAGCAGGTGAACTGTACAACACCTGCACAGTATGCTTATGAACAGTGATTTTTAAGCAAGAATGGCGGATATGGAAATGAAGAACTAAATTTAGCACTCGATTTGATCATTGCCTTGGGTCACAGACAACACTTTGAACCAACTATGCTAGATTCCCAAAACAACATAAAGACAAGCCTCTATTCTTCTACTCTTCAAAGGAGAAAAAGGAGCACTGCTGCAGACAACAACATGTTCTATTAAGCAGGAAACACATGACTTGATGTGGATGTGAACTGAATTGATGGGTGGCGCTGCTGTAAGAATGCTGCTCTGGTTGCAGCCAGTTTGCTTGTGTGTCTTAGAAATGTGTTCTGTTTGTCTGCTATCACGAAATATTTCTAGGACAGTGGTTCTCAACCTTTTTTTCACCCGATGTCCCACCTCATCCCAATCAGATCATTATCAAGAACCCCTTCACTGACCCCCACCCGTCATGTTCCAAATGAAGTTGTCAGTCTAAATTGGTTTGGTTTGGTTTGCATGCTACATTGCTGCATTTTAGGTGATTATTTCAACAATTGATCCATTAACTTTAGGTAATTATTTCAACTTATTTTTATTATTCTAACAATTTCAAACACTGATCAATCACTTTTAGATAACTATTTTGACATTTCTTCTTGCTCGCTAAATAATTTTCATGAAGTAAATATGTTAACGATCAGCGTCACACCAAGTCGTAATGCTATTTGGGTGTTTATTTTTCTCCTAAACACAAATTTGTGGATATTTTTCTTTGATTACATTTTCTACCCCCCTGGCAGCAGCAGAGGTATCCCCCGGGGTACAAGTGCCTCTGGCTGGGAATCGCTGCTTGAGCAGGCAAGAAATTAACTGAGTCGACTTTAAACTGGAAGCAGGAATGCGTGTGCACTCATTAAGTGTTGTTTAACCCTGAGGAATCAGTCTTTCTGGTCTGAATGCAGCAAGAGGCTGGAAGCAGGTCGGAAGAGGTCAGAAAGGACAGCGAGAGCTTCTTATGTGAGTCGGACACTTTTGAGGACCACTGCAAGGGGCACTGAGTCACTTCATTGATATTCAAGGATTTGACCTGCCGACAACAGGGATGTCACTGAGGTTAAGACAGCCGTGCCTCTCCGTATTGTGCCGGGCCGAAAAGCCAGGGGGTCCCCAGCCCCACCGCCCCCCTCTGCGCGGTTGTCATGGTGAGCAAATCAGTCCGGCAGCACTATGTCACACTCATGTGGGCACATTCTCTTTTTCTTCCTCTCTTTCTTTTCTTTCTCTGACTTTCTATCATGCTGCTTCACTGAGGGGACTGCCAAAGAGAGCTTTATGTACACTGACAATCCCCTGTGTGTCACAAGCATCCCCATACATATAGAGAGCAAAGAAGAGAAGGATCTGAAAGTCCAGGGGCTTCTCTTCCCAAAAAGCATGGCAACAGACATATTTCCTCTCTGCTGTGGGATCTGAGTGGGTGTTAAAGCATCCAAGGACACATCGGGTCAGGTGGTGAATCCAAACTGCTGGTCACAAAGTCCACATAACAACAGCTGGAGTGGAGGACTGTTGCACCAGTTATGTCTCAAGTCATGTGAGCTAGTGTCATGTGCATTATTACTTTGAGCTACTATTGTATCCTTACATTAGTCTGTTTAATAGTAAGAGACCACAGTAAAATGAAGTAAAGCTCACTGATAAGAGCAACGATCAATCAACAGAAATTCATTTGATTCACTCGCAGAGCACACGTTCTTCATAACCTTACTGTGTCTTATAATGGAAAACAATTGACTGATGTCTGGCGCTGCGCTGTCTTGTTGTCACACAAATATGTTCCTAGAGCCAATGTCAAGGAGATTAGGCTGAAGGGAAAATTGCAGTAGAGCTGGCGAGTTGTTGCTCTCAGGTGATGGGGCATGTCTGTGCTTCACCCTATCTGAACCTGACGGCTGCTGCGGTTGGCACTGTAATTACAGAGGATAGGCATAAATCACAGAGCAAGAGATTGGCGAGAGAGAGAGAGGGGGGAGAGAGACATACAGAAAAAGTCCATAATAGCCTCAGGGCCACAGGAGGCCCTGAAACTCAGAAACATACTGTTCCCTCCTAAATGCTCTCCCTTCAGTCCCTTCTTTTACTTTCTTTTCTTTCTTTCAGAGCTCTCACACACTCAAACACAAACACACACTTGCAGCCTGTCTCTCAGAGTTCACATCCGTCCTGTGGCTCTGGCAGTTGGACTATAGTCGCCCCTTTACTGGTCCTGTGGGTTCCTGATTACACCATGCTCCTTCATCCAGCACACATTAAAGCAGTAAGCACCAGACCACAGGAAATAATGGTTGCAACTGCTGATGTGGACCTATGCCACCCTTCGTGTTTCCACACACCCCTGAAGGGAAATTTTATATTCTCTACAAAACGTGTCACAACCAGAGTCATATAGCAAATACCAGATCTAACCACATTTTATTTGGGGAATATACTCCTCTCATATTTTTGGCATGAAGATGTCTTTAGTAGATAAATAGTGCATGGTATGCTATATACCACTGTGGTTTTATAATTGGTAGGTGTTAGTGTAAAACATTTTAGTAGTCAGCATAGTGATATAATAAAAATGTAACTCTACTCAGTGCCACTCTTTAACCTCCTTCATAATCTAATTGTTTTGATTATTTTAGCTGCCATACCACAGCAGTTATATTTTAATAAGTCCCAGTCAGAATCAAGCTGGTGGATGTTGCAATTAGCCCATGGAGGGCTTTTTAACCACTAGCTCACAACATCAGTTTTATTATTGGGTGAAAGAGGCACTTCAGCACATCCATAAAGTTGGGGGACTTTTGAGAGACAGATTTAAAGACAAGTCCTCCAAATCAAAAGACAAAAAACTGTGCATAGTTGGTCCACGCCCTTCGGGAGCATCATCTAGAAGTGTTTTTTGATCCTGCGCCAATATGGGCAGGACAACATTGGGGTTTTGAAAATAAAACACACACATACAAAACTCTAATACAGACAAACAGACAAACAACAAGACAGACATAGACAAACACCCACCAAAAACTACAATTGAAAACAACAAAAGGGAAAGAAAATATGTATGCTATAGACCCATTTATCTCAGTGCTTACAGATTTGCCTTTGTTTTGCCTTAGTATTGACAATTTGTTCCAGAGGCATTTTTTGTTATATTTGTTGATTGTTTTCACATCCCGATAACAATCAAGAAATAAAATGCTCTGACACAAAATTTTAAAAATCCGGTATCTGTGGTTGACGTAGGACTGTAATAAGCACTACATTCAGCCCGAATCTGCCTGCCTACCTGTGTGCACTCTGCCCACGCATAAAAACATATTTTGGGGAAGTGGCTTTGGAGGAAGGGCTGTAGTTGGGATTTTTTCTGTTGGATACTTTCAGAATCTTACTGTCTCTACCTAGTTCTAGCCAGTCCTTTCACTAAAAAAGAGGACCGACTGAATGTTTGCAGTCTCCACTAATCGCTCCCCTCATAGTAGTTCCTTTGCAATTATATGGTATATTTTCCCTTGACCAGTTCTGGGGCAAGACCATTCACACACTTAAAAATCTATTTTTGATAAAATTGTCAAAGCTTAAATTCAGCTTTTCTGAATTTTACAATGGTGCCTTTTAATTGGCTTCTGATCTAATATTTTCGAAGCGTGTCTGTTGGTGACTATTATTATTATTATTATTATTATTATTATTATTATTATTATTATTATTATTATTATTATTATTATTATTATTACCTGTTGTTCGGTGGATTAATGTGAAAGCACCTCACCCGCGATACTAGAGGTCAGAAACTCTGCAGGGAGCCGTTAAGGATTGGTCAGGTTGAGGCAAAAAAAAATTGGCTAGGTTTTGGGAAACTCCTTGGTTTTGCTGACAACTAGTACCAGGGGGTTAAACAAGACTAAAGTTATGGAACGCCTGCGAAACCCACGCTGACTTCATGCCATTATGAAACAGTAAACAAACAGTGGATTCACATGTTAAAGTCAAATATTTTATTTACCCAAACTTCCACCCCTACCTCGTCCTTCTGGACTTAGTCTCTATAACAAAGTGACACTACTTCCTCCTTTGGTCCCAGCAGACAAGAGTCATAATTTCTATAGCTGTTTCCCTATTGGGCATTTGCTGGATGACTAATGCTGTTGTTAAGTCAGGAGGACGGTCTGTCAAACTGAACTTCATCTGTAAAGTCAGTGGAGTGCACCTTTAAACAAAACAAAGCAACAAAAAAAAAGTTTCACAAATTATTATAATATTATAATCTCCAGGGAGAAATCAGTTTTATTCATGCATACATGCGTAGTAAAGATAACCAGCATATGATCCTCATTGTATTCACAATGGAAAATACCTCTTTTGAATACATCCCATAAAAACAGCAAAAATGCTTAATCAGTCAAACACAGCGGCATTAAAAAAATGTCTAGAGAAAGTCTTTGATCTTGATTTCTTCATGCCTCCCGTAGGGGAAAAGACTTTTCAAGATCTCTTCCAAAAAATGGGAAAGAAGAAAAGAAATATCCTTACAAGCTCTAAATGTGACAGTATCAAAGAAGCACACGCTAGGTCTCAAACAATTACTGAACCATTTCAGTAAACGGCTGCTTCAAGAAATGGTGTCTGCAATCCCACCCAAATGTTCAGCATGTGTTTTTAATATAGCTTAATTGGTAATTGTAATATTTTAATTTGCCTGACATTAGATCTTTTGGGATATTTACAGTCAGCAATAAACAACATACAGTCAGCTGTTACTGAAGGACATATCAAGATATCAGGAGAACCAAATCTTTCTGATTGGCATTGTCAGTGATACAATAGCTCTGTATCATCAAATCTGACATTACCCTTCTGTTCAACAAGCAAGATCTTACACTGGAGGGAAAATCTATAGACTGCCACTGCAAAATCAACTGAGTCTGAATCATTTCATCCTTTGTGCTGTGACATGGAGTGAACTGGGGAGTCTGCAGCCACATGAATTAGGACAAATGGAAATGAACATATCTCTGCCGCAGCTGCAATACGCTTTTCCTATATCAGACAAAGATGTAGACACTGCACTCAAGGTCAGTGCTTGTCATGTAAAGATAAAGTTGCCAAGAAGACAATCAACACTTCCCATTGCATTTAGAGCCAAATACTATAATGTGGCTTCCACTGATCCATAAAATCATTAACAAGTAGCTTTTAACAGGTTCCAAGGACCACGGCTTACTTTTTGAATAAAATATAAACAAGGGAAAATATCAAACCCATTAATCTTTCATTAAGCTCGCCGGATAAAAAAGAATCGCTTAAAGTATCATTCGTTACCATCACTGCGAGTGCAAAAGCCCCCTGCTAACATCAAAGGCTTCTCAAAGAAACAGAGCGGGAGAGAGTCAGTTAGCTGAATTTGGCTGAGAACCAGCTTGTGGTTTGGTTTTAATTTCGACTGACTCATATTGGCACAGAGGAGGAAATGGGGACCCGGCCTATAATGGTTCTTGTGGCATCAAGGCCTTTTTGAGCAAACACTTGCATAAACAATGCGCTGCTGTTATTAAAAGAGCCGCGGATTCAGACTGGATGTTGACAAAGGTTGAGAGCTCATCCTCGTCTTTGTGTCATGGAAAGATCAGAGGCTTCTCACGGCCGAAGAATGGGGAGACTTCATTTCAAATACATATACTACACACACACACACACACATGCACACACACACACACATGCACACGCACTCACACTTGTGCAGCTGAAGTATCTGGGAGTGGTTGGTATGTTTGTGAGGGCGATGTACCATCACTCTTTGGGAGATTAATTCTCCTGCTTTGTATGTTTGGGCGGGGCATCTTGGCGCTGCAACTATTTTGCAACTCATCATTGGAGGATCATAAAACAATTACAAATGCGGTTCAAGACACATTCAACACTTGCACTTTAGAACTGGCCATTGACACACAGACAGGCCACTGTTTACCTGAAAACAACACTATGATGCTTCTGCTGACACCCTGTCTTTTCCATTAGCTCTCTTGCTGTCATTTGAAAGCACACAAACAGCCTGGCAGTAATGCCAAGTAGGTTAATAACATGCAGTGGATTAAGGTTTTAGTATAGCTCTGCACTGCTACTATACTAAAGAACGTTGCCAACGTTTTCTCCTGACCTGCATCCTCGTGCTGAGGTACATAACCATCGAAATGCAGTGAAACGTTCATTTTTGTCTACGGTACACAAAGCAAGCAAAGAAGCCTTCAATTGATTTCAGAGGCCCAGTGTATTACTTGAGTTAGTCATGGCTCATACTGAATTAAACATGGGAAGAAGAGTTTCTTTTTATCTACAGCCAAAGTGCTAAATATGACCACTGCAACCGATACTCGCCCACTTCAAATCCTCCCTTTGATAGTGAAAGCGTAGGAGCTTCAAATGTATCAGTTTGTCCTCATTTTTTAATGGGTTTTAGTCGCAAACACTGGTTGATGTTTGCAACTGGAAACTAAATTATACAAAGCACTCTTTCCTGCCTTGTTCCCTGCAGAGTAAACATGTCGTAGTTACGTTTTGGTTACTCTTTCATATCTGCATTTATTCTTTGTTTCCTGCGCAGGTAGATTTAATCAACCAGCAGGGTGACAGTTTCCCTCCAAATCATCTCTGTTAGGTGCAATAATAATTACACTGGACATGAAGAGACAGGCTTTTGTGATCTCCCACTGTTCTTTGGAGTTAGATGATAGTTAGGTAATGCTCTGTTCATCTCAGAGATGTCACAGACGTGTGTTTTTGGTTGTGTGGGACTCATCTTTGCTGGTGTGGAGTTGTGATATTTTTGGACAAGCAAGGATGAAAGCCCGGGGTCCTGTGGCTAATGAGATACCGAGGCAGTGGGAATGATGGTTTTAATTACTGCCCAGGACTGGTCTAAAGGGGGTGATTGCTGAAGAGCATGCTGAGTGTCCTAGGTTGGGAGTTCAGACCGATGCCAGTCATGCTGTGCCTGGCTGCCTTTGATGCTCACTCCCCTCTGCTTTATTCCCACATTGTGCTTATTAGAGTCTTTGCTGCTGATGCTTCACTGCACCTTTGTTTAAACCAATGCTTCGGACAAAGAGAGGCATAACCACTGAGATTTCAACTTCAAACCCCCAGAAAGTTTCAGTGATGCAGAAGGCAACTTAATCTTTTGTGGAAATTAAAGCCGCAGCTCTCCCATTGTGCGGTGGCTCCCTGGCACACAGGAGATAGATTGTGAGTTTGCTTCGCCGGAGACGGTGGGAGATTTATTGCCGAATAATCAAAAGGCAGGAGTCCGAGGGTTAGCATCAAACCAAGTATGCAAACTAAAGCCGCTAAAACTAGGAACTGCTTCTGAAATTATGAAAACTGAATCAGGGAATATTCCTTTCCGCTATCTGCTCACATTTCGGGTGGAGAAATCTACAGTATATTCACAGGCAGGCTGTGAGTCCTCCATCTCCTTGGCTGCTCCCAGCAGGAGGGTGTTGCTACGTGTCTGCTCTCTGTTCTCCTGCAGCCCAGCTGTGGACCAACCCTTGTTGACTTTGCAGAGATCACATGGCATCCTCACTGTGGCCGACTCAAACGGGGCTCTGCCTCTGCAGGATGCTGCTATGGTCAGCACGGGCCTCCTGCTCCTTCTCCTGCTGCCTTTCTTTACCCTCACCCCAAAAAAAGGGAGAAAAAAGCTTGTATATTCACAAACACAACATTTTTTTAAATTCTTTCATGCAACAGCCAAATGCTGCTTTTACTTCCTCTTACCAAATGATTGTTCTCTTCTTTACTTTACTGTTGCAATTGTTTACTTTCTGCCTTTATTCAGCGGACAAATTCATGCCCATTGAATCAAAACCTTTTCTACTCAGATTTCCTGTATCTGTAGACACAAATAATCTTCAACAAGTCAAGGCCACCAGCCAAAGTTTTTTGTTATCAAATGAACAGGAAATGGTATTTGCCAAACAAATGAAACCTGAATGGGATATGTCCTTGGTGCTCAAGCTTGCAGGAAGTGTAGATAAGAGGCTGAATCACGATGATGTTTGAACCCAGTTGATGTATTGGTTTTATAACAAATCAGTCATAGTGTGTGTATTTTTTTAAGGATTATTTTTAGCTGTCTAGTTTCCCAGAAAGTGTTCCTGAAAGACTTGAAAGAGAAAAAAGGCATAATATGTGACAGTCTGATTCAAACCCTTAACACCACATGTACGTTCTGTTCTCTGTTCCTGGCCTGCAGCTCCTGTTCGGTGTAATTCTGACCCACAAGCCCTCATCATCTCTTTCTGCTTCCCCATCAAATACATGGGGGGAAAAACAGTTAATAGGAAACAGTCATTAGTAAAGCAAGAACTCAATGCCATGAGCTGAGCCAATATTACTTTACTTAGAATACATTATTAAGCTTCCTTGTAAAATATAAATATACCAGGACTTCAAAATGCAAAGAATATACTGAATACAATGTGTATAAAAAGTGACTGATGAAATACTTGGTTTTCTTATTGGTGATCATAGTGTTCAGATTAAGATTAAAAACAGCAAATTAAGCGAAATCTGTCAGTTTTGTGCACAAAATAATATAGTTTACTTAAATTATGATAAATAAGAAAAATAAAGTTTCCTCTTTACATTGGAGGGGAAGATGGTGGAAGAGTTAGAGGCTGGGCATGAAAGTTCATTCTCATGACTTGGACACGATAGTTTAACAAAACAAAAATCCAAACTCAAGGTCCACTTACAAGCTTTTTTTTTTTAGCTTTCAACTGCATCTTCTTTAGTGAATGGAATTTACTTATAGTTGATTGGTTGATAACTTCTTCTTCATCTGATGTCATAACTGTTGGCAGCATCAGGTGACTCCACTTAATAGTTTTTTATATTACAATCATACCATATTTTTCAATTAAATTTATTTATTAATTAATAATTTAGTCATCAGTGAAACTTGAATGTTTTGGGGAAGAAAATCATCTCTTGTGCTATTTTAAGAATCTGCTTGGAAGTTTTCTTCTCCTTCTGATGCCAGACAGCTATTGGAAATGAACCTCAGTGATTTTGACAATACCAACTGTGCGCCGCCGCTAACAAAGCAGGAAACTGTTGTGGTGTTTTCATTATAAATAGAACACCAGTTTGTTTTAGATTGAATGTACTTTATGCTTGGTTTGACTGATTATTCTGCATGGGCGTAGAAACTCCATGGTGCAACTGTGCATGTGTTTGTCGGTGTGATGCAGTGCCTGTGTCTTTTTTAAGGGGAACACACTGATGCAGAGCAGATTAGGTTCCACGGCAGGCGGGAGAATAATCTAATTTTCCTAACCCGCTTACTGATATCATGGCATGGTAGATCCATATTATGTTCAGAATCCCCTCTTGTTCTAGTTTTCAGTTCAAGCTAAACAGAACTACAGTGATTTATGTAGAACTGAAGCTTTCATCATTTTTTTTGATTTTAACGTTTCAAACGGGAAGTGAGGTTGAATGCTATGAATATCTACCAAACTGTGTTAATACAGGCACATGTTCCTGACGGCGATGGTGGCGATGATGATGACATACTTGGTTGTGATGATAATAGTGTAAGAATGAAGGGTGTGTATTTTGTGAAAGTGCAGCCAGTTTGATATACTAACTGTGATGGGTGTTTCCTTTCATCAGCTTTGGGCTGCAGTATCTCACAGAGCGTGATTAGCGCAAGCGTGGAATCCACACCACTGGGGGCTGCAGGGCAAGCTTGAAGCCTGAAGCGTATTCATCAACGTCCCTGGCAGGGTGCACCTTTCTCAGCCTCACACCGCTCGGCTTGCAGCCCTCTCCCTGGCCACATTTTCGTCTTTTTCTTTCATTTTTACTCTTTTATTCTAAGGCCTTTGTTGTTTTTTAAGAGATAACATGGTTTTTGAAGAAAACTTTATTATTTATTATTATCACAGCTTTTATACTAATATGCCATTTTTGTCAGGTGCATATTGTTCAACATTTTGACAACATAATAATACCGTGTGTGTGTAATGTTAAATTGTTGTAATGTAACTGTTCACATGCTCAAAGACAGATTTGCCCTAGTGGACTTCTGTGTCTTACGCGACTCTCTGTGTGACTTTCCCTTTTTACCCCACAATCAGGCTTGATGACACTGATGTCCCTGCCTTTTTCTTCTTCTCCCCTCAGTCTTCTTCCAGCAGGTAAACAGTGACTGAAGCAGGCCCTCCTGGTCCCTCAGGTCTGAATCTGTAATCACTCTTAGATCTCAGACATGAAAGACTTGCGTACATCTTCCCAAAATGCCCTTTGAGGTACCAAGCTCAGTTTCAAATGGTAGAATGTGGGGAAGAGAGGAAAAGTTTAGGAAGAAATAATAGCTCATGATCAGGTACCTTTTAAAGGGAGCACATAAGAGGACTTGCATGTCTAAATCATTTTTCATCATGGTCATATATTAAACTCGACAAAAAAATGTAATGATACGCAAGGCTTTCTTAGTCTTTCAGAAAGTCATCAAGCCTTATTTATTTGTAGACATCATCATAAAAGTCAATAAAAAGTCATGGTGATACTTTATATATAATCATTCAGCCTTCAGCTTACCGGCCTATGGGCCCCCATAGGCTAATTTCTTACCCTACCATTTATACCTTCACTTGGTTTACACAGTGTTTAAACCTGACATAAACTGTTATGATGTAGATTTACTATATTATTTATCATAGAATTGACCGATAATGTTCAATAAGAAGATATCCTTTACTCAGTAACTTTTCCTCTTCATTACTAATTATGATCAATGACAAGAAGTCAAAGTGATATTTTAGGTTAAAGTTCCTGCTATTATTGTAGTTCACACTGATCTGTGGCCGGAAAAGCTCAACTGGATTTTGCTGTTGAAAAACAATATGTGTATCAGAGCCCTGAGTTTCATCAGACTCTGTGAAGTAGCTGTTGATCACCCATGCAGCCGTAAAAGCTTTGCTGCCATCTAGTGGTCACAATTGAGACCACTGTTTAAAAAAAAAGCAGCACTAGGATCAAACGGATCACTGCGCTTAAAAAAGTAGTTCTGAGGCTTTTCTGATTAAAATTTTTAGCAAACATTCGGTAAGGTCGTTATTAGAGTCAATATCTATTACCACGGCACTTGTGATAAATACTGATGCCTAATTTAAACGAAAAAAATGCTCATGAGAGAAGGGGGCAAAGATAAGCGTATTAATTTTCTCAGTGAAGAGTCCTATAACTAAATTACCGCAGGTCGTCCTCCTCTATTCGCTATCACCTGTGGTGCTTCTTTAGTCGTGAATAGTGAGTCATAAGAAACTTTCTTCAAAAGTGAGTATGTTTGTTAAAATGTATAAAACATATGTTGAAATAAAAATGTATGCGATAATCTTATTTACAATTTAGAAGTAATTAATATGAGTCAGTTATCCAACATTAGGCTAAGTTGTCCTTAATTAACGTTAGCTTGTTAATCAGCTTAGCAAATCAGTTAACTTACTCGGAGGTACTGTAAATTAATCTCGAGCTTAACATATTTAATTAACTTTTCTAACTCTTAAAATGTAATGTCTTTGCGGCTGTAGGAGAAAATGGGTTTTATTTGGCGGCAACCATTGTTAGCTCGGTAGCATTAGTTAGCTAAACTAGCTTAACATGAGTGCAGGGTGTTGTCCGCCCTCGTGTTAATTAACGTTAGCGTTACCTCTGAGGAAACGGGCTACTTTAAATTTGGTATGTCATTTTTGATATCTAGAAAAGTTGTCATTATTAAAAAAAAAAATAAGATCAGTTGATAGAAAATGATCTGAAGAATTGATTAGATCTTTGGTTATAATTTTAGATGAATGGTTTAATTTAGTGAGTTTTTTTCTTTTAGCTTTTTGAAACTGTGCCAAAATGACTGGTCGGGCACGATCTCGATCGAGAGGCCGAGCACGTGGTCAAGAGACTGCAGCACCTGGAGCGGTAAGAGCGGCCTTTACTGTAATCAGTTACCCTTTTTCCATGTCCTTGATCCTCCTTTGATGCAGAAATATGTAGGACCATGTTCCGGTTTAATATCATATTACAGTAATTGAATCGCTTACTTGTATATCCAGTGTAACTTGGATGTTCTTTGGTTTTATTTGCGCAGGTTCAGATATGTCTATGCGTTTTTGTTTCCATGCAAATTAATTGGAGGTGAATACAATTTCGGTTGCGGTGCTTTGCAACTAGAGGTGAATAGACCCTGTTCCAGTGTTTTGTTTTGTTTTTATATACAACAAAGCCTTGTTGTCTGTGCCTTTGAAGACCTCAGTTGGCACCCAATGGCAATCACTGCCACCCCCCCAGAGGTTCATAATTATAAAACCTTTTCAGATACTTTTTCTTGTTGTTCCTATGTAAAATATTTGGGAGGAGACTCTAATGCACATGTGTAAGTTGGCCAAATCAAACCAATAAGAGAAAAAATACTTCTTTTTTTGGTTGAGACACCTTTTACCTTTTTAATTAGTTATCTTGACACATTCATGCCTTAATTCTTCTTGGCGGAGACTCATTCAAAGGCAGACACAACACTGTATTGGAAATCTGTTGTGTACAATATAAATGGACAATTAAAATAGTGCATTGAGTTTGAACAACCCCTCTTCATGTATAAAACTATAAATAAGAGAGACGAGTAATTGTAAGAGAGAGAGAGAGAGATGAGTAATTGGAGATACAGAAAATGGGTCAACAGCCTTCTTCCCTTCCAGAGAGAGAGACCAAAGCTGTATTGCATCTCCCAGCATGTTTTTTTTTTTTTTTTTGAAGAGCCAGGTTAGAGAGCCTGCACCAGCAGCTGTCCCAGCTACTGAGGGGGAGCTGGTTGGTAGAGGGAGACAGAAAGGTGCTCCAGGGCCCTTTTCAGCAGAAGGTACAGTCAAAACACAAAATCATGATATATCACTATCTTATGTCAAATAATCTTGGCTATTTCTGGCCACATATGTAAAATGATAGCCAGTAATGGTTGCAGTCATTTAGGATGATATGTCTGTCTCTTGAGTGCAGGTATCTGCTGGTGCTGATTGATCTGAAATGCCAGACATCATTATTTTTGAACGCACCATTTTTCAGCACATTGTCTACATCTTCCTTAAGCCAATAGCAAAGTTAACTCGCAAAGGACTACAGTGCAGGGGAACTGGGTATTTCAAATCAGGAGATATTACAAATAAGTACAAAAATAGGTGTGCAGTGGGCTTGAAGAATGGACACCACCTGCACTGTGGTGATTTTAGGTAATTTTACTTGCCAGTCAATTAAACACTTCCTATACCAATGGAACATTTTTAGGAATATAAAGTGTGAAGGCTACTCCTGCTGATCGATGTAATACATTTGAGTTTGATTTTTTTTTTTTTTTTTTTTTAATTTTTATCGTAATGTATGCAACCTAGTCCTGATGGTCTAAAATCTTTTTTCTTTTTTTTTTTTAGCTGTTATACAGATTTCAGCCGGATTCCAGCAGGTGAAGCTGGGGGAGAGAGGTGGACGCCGCCGGGATTTTCACGATGCAGGGATTAACACCAGGCAGGCTATGGAGCATGTTAAGGAATCGAAGACTGGTCAGTCATCATTTGAAATTGATATACAACAACTCAATTTGCATATATACCTTTATAATTTGTGTAGAGAGTACTCTCTAAAATTTGTGTGTTCTTCCTCAGGAACATCCGGTTCTGCTATTCATTTGACGGCAAACTTCTTTCGCATCCTGTCCCGCCCTCAGTGGGTTCTGTATCAGTACCATGTGGACTTCAATCCACCGATGGAGTCTCGTCGCCTGAGATCTGCCCTCCTCTTCCATCATGAGGAAGTTCTTGGTGCAGCACGAAGCTTTGATGGAGCTCTGCTTTTTCTGCCTCACAGATTGCAAAGCAAGGTGATTTGATACTTAACTGCAAAATTCGCTGTTTGGAGGGAAAAAATGGGTCACCTACGTGATTTGTGCAGATCGGATGATAAAATATATGGGGGGGGGGGCATTAATGCTACACTGCAGAGTCAGACAGCTGAACACGTCAGGACGGTAAAAAGACTGCCGAACATGCTGTCCGCCAGTAAGCAATGCTAACTGTCCTGTCTGATTTAGTACTGTTGAAAAGTTTATGCACTAGCTCACTGTTATTATTATCCACTGGAGAGCAGTGGAAGAACCTGGACGTAATGTAGGCTAAAGTCAACAGGACAAATGTGTTGACATTGGTGTCACCAACACTTGGGACTTCTCCCCATCACGTTTTCAAAGCATTTGTTGAAATGTTAAATAACAAATGTAAGTGCTTCAAGTAAGGTTTATTTGCACTTATTTAATTATTTAAGTAAGATAAAATAGGCTACTGATTGTAATGAACTGAAAACGTTCATGCCACATTCAGCAACTTCTTGTCACAGTTTCTTTTTTGGCCAAGTTTTCTGTTCTCTCCCTGTGAACGTGACAAGAGGAGGGAAGACTTAGTCATTCCTGCATGTGTGCTGACTCAGCTGGGACGATATAACATGAGAAAAGTTTATCTATAGGAGAAACCTGTTTGAAAGCAACACAGTGTCTGAGAACCTTTACTGCATAATATTTAGATAAAAAATTTTGCCTGCCACCTGGTTTTGGTTTCCCTTTAAATAAATAAACTTAAATATTTTTCAGCATTGATGATTTCTACAAAATATGTTAAAATAGTGTTACATCTCATTCTCATGACACCAATATGGTGCATCGCCAAAGTCTCGTGAGGTAACTGTATCTTCACAACGCAAATCTAAGTTCTTAAGCTCCCCACTAATTTTCAGTACAAACTGACGCCCTTGCATGTTGGTATCTTTCTGTTGTTGCAGTACACAAATGCATGTTATCTATACAACATGTAAGCTTAAAACAGACCCCTCCTACGTTGTCTCTGTTTCTCTGCTTGTGTATCCTTACCTTCTTTTTTTTTTTTTTTTTATTAACCTCCGACCAGTTTTCATGCCAGCTAACAAATTTAAGGCCCACAACGGTTAAAAGTAAGAAATTTAACAAAGGACAAAAAAGGAAAGTTATTCCTAGAAGGGTCTTATTGGAACCTCTTAGGGGTGAAAATTCTTGATTTGTACATTTTGTAACTAACGTTCGTTTCCTTCCTTGTACTGTAATGTCTAACCTCGTGTTTAGGAGACTGTGGTCCAAAGCATAACCAGGAATGGAGAGAAGGTTCAGATAACCATCACCCTGACAAATGAGCTGCCACCCACGTCACCAGTGTGCATTCAGTTTTACAACATCATATTCAGAAGGTACATTTTCCAGTTTTCAGTTCTCCTTTTAAAAGTAAACCACAGTAAGGACTGAAATATGTGATGCATCAGGCAAATTAAAGAAAATATCCTCCAGTCATTGGATTTTGTTTTGACTGGTGTCCTTTCGTCATGTGTGTTACATGTTCACATAGAAGTAAATCATTATATCTGATTATAAACGCTTAGATTCTATTAATATTTATCACTGCATTTTGGATATTTGCAAAACTTCTCACTAACATCATTTAATTTTTACAGGATCTTGAGAATGCTCAATATGCAGCAGATTGGACGCAACTACTACAACCCCAATGATCCGCTCAACATCCCACAGCACAAGTATTTCCATTTGCCTCTATTGTTTTTGTTTATGCAGTTCTAACACTCACAAATTATGAAGATTTATATTGTGTATTTAGCAAAATGTCCAATGGACTAAAAAATTATTGCTGTGCAGTCTGATCCTATTGACGATAAAAAGTTGTACAAAAAAATCGATGATTTGCCATTGAAGAGGAAGTTGTTATAACTTCAGTGTACATGCTCACATCTGTACCAAATTTGAGATGTGAAAGAAGTTTTCAGTAAACTGCATTTCTCCGGGGCAGCGGTGAAGGTCCATGCTTTGCCAAGACACACGAAGATGTAACTTAACATGTTTGATAAGAGTCCCGGTCTGAACACATCTACGTGCCAATAGGTGCGTTTGACTTCATGCGTCGCTGCACAGCGCTGACTTAACGCGATGCATGCTGGTTAGAAATGTTGTGCACTTGCTCCCATGAGGTTTTGATGTCATGGGACAAGATGACGTTATGCAGCACCGGCGAAAGTCAAATAACATTTCTAACCAGGATGCCTTATGTTAAGTCCAGCGTACATCACGAACGTCAGCACTGGGAACTGCCTGATTAGGTCAAATGCGTGTATTCAGTTCATTCCGACGAACATTACAATTTACATGAAATTTTCAGTGGATCCATTTTTAGCCGATTAAATATGGTGTCTGAACAATCGGTGCATCCCTAGCTAAAACCATTGTCCAAATAGGAGAGGCTGCAGAGGTCATTTAGCTAAGGTTGTGTAGATGGGCAGTCTTCAATGATTGAAACAAACTTATTTTAATAACATTTATAAAATTTATATCCTAGGCTGACCATCTGGCCAGGCTACACCACCACCATCTTGAAGTATGAGTCTGCCATCATGCTGTGTACTGACGTGAGCCACAAGGTGCTGCGCAGTGAGACAGTCCTTGACTTTATGATAAACCTGAGGCAACAGTGTGGAGATCAACGCTTCTCAGAGATCTGTTCCAAGGAGCTTGTTGGACTCATAGTCCTCACCAAGTAGGATCCACATTTCACACACACATTCTTGCAAAAATATGCAGCACCCTTGCAGCTTTATAGTATAGTAGGGTTTGAAAGTGATGATAATCTGCCACACAAATGCAACTGTATGTAACCAGAACTCTTGTTGCCTCCATTTTAAAAAAAAAAAAAAAAAAAAATTTAAGGTACAACAACAGAACCTACAGGATCGATGATATCGCATGGGATCACACTCCCAACAACACATTCAAGAGAGGAGACACAGACATTTCCTTTAAGAACTACTACAAGACAGTAAGTTTCATGCACCCAGCACAAGTATTGGTGTAACTGGGCCTATATTTGACATAAACCTTCCTGCGTCGACAGATGCAGCATGCACACTGGCTGCCGCACACAAATGTAATAAAGCTTGCATTGAACTCTGTATTGGCACAGACTCAGTTTGAAGGACTCTTGAGAAGGAAATAAGGTTTAAGGGGAACACTTGTGATGCCATATGGAAGGAATTTATATGTTAAATCTGGTTTGGCTCTCATATGCATGCCTTCTGTTCTAAGCAATATGGCCTGGACATCACTGAAGGGAGGCAGGTGCTGCTGATCAGCCATGTGAAGAAGATGGGTGCTGCTGGAGAACCACCTCCTGGCCCGGCCATGCTCGTCCCAGAGCTGTGCTACCTCACAGGTTGCTATCTTACATTCCTTGTTTTGACTCTGTGTTCAGACATGGGTCAACAATTTAGGCATTTAGTGCTTCACCTAGAAGTGTTGACAGACTCTTAAAAAAACTGCGTGGTTATTGTTGACGTCTTAGTCTGTTTGGAAACTTAAAATGAAAACTCATTTGTGTTGGACAGGCTTGACTGACAAGATGCGAGCCGACTTCAACATCATGAGGGACTTGAGCGGCCACACCAGATTGACCCCAGAGCAGAGGGAGGGACGCCTCAACAGATTTGTCACCAACATACAGAAGTAGGTGATAGTCAGTGGGTCCCAGCTAAGTCAGTTAGCCGTGTTTTTATCTGCCTTCTTGGCCACACCAGACGGGACGTTGTAGCAGTTGTCGTTACAAAATGATTTGTCAAATGTTAACCCTAATCCTGTCGCCTACTTTCTCTTCTTGATTAAATAAATTTTTCTAAATATTTATATTAATCTTTTAATCAATCACGCAGGCTCCTTACTGCCATTCGCCCTCATCTCAGCAGCATGTGTAATTAGTCTGTTTATATGCACAGAAGTTATTATAGCAAATTTCCTTGTCAACATCTTCAGGCACCATAATCCCAGGCTTTGATTTAAAAGAATTTCAAATGATTTCATAGGAATGCTGAAGCACAGGCGGAGTTGGATAAGTGGGGACTCAACTTTGATGAGAAACTCCTGAATTTGACCGGCAGAGTTCTGCCAGGGGAGAAGATTTTCCAGGGACCAAGATCGGTATAGTGCTTGTGGTTGCATAAATTTGTTTTTTTTTTATAATTCATTAAATGGATTGATTTATGACCTTAATTGTGAGAGTTAATGTAACAATTTGTGTCACCTAGTATGATTACAACCCCATGTCAGCTGACTGGTCCAGAGAGATGCGTGGGATGCCTCTGATCAGCTCATATCCCCTGAATAACTGGCTCATGTTTCACACCCGCCGTAACGGCAACGAAGCCCAGTCCCTCCTGCAGACCCTCAGCAAAGTCTCAGGTCCACTTGGGATACGCATACAGAGAGCTGTCATGTGAGTCTCAGCATAAGAACAATGTATCCTACTGTCAAAGAGGGTTTCTGCACCACCCACCCCGTGATATGAGGAAATGATTGTAGCATGAGTTATGATGCTCAGGTGCCTGAAATTAGTTAGGAAAATGTGAGTAGGCTACATTATAATGCACTCTGTTCCCAGTTTTATAGCTACAGCTCATGCAGACTAGTACATAAAGGTTATAGGTGTTGACTTAACTTTATGATTAGTATATTAAGCCAGTCATTGTTATAAGTGGTGGGCAAAACAATAGAAAAATCTTTTAACATCGTGAAGCATTTTTTTCCCCTCAGGTCCTTAGAATATTGTTTGAATTGTTTTAGTAATAGCAATATTAAGGATTTCGTAACTTTAGTTATCCTTTAATTAAGTAAATTATGGTTATGTTTGATCAGATTTTGTGGTTATGTAATTTAATTTTTCCAAACTGTCCTTTCATTCAGGATCGAGTATGAGGATCATCAGGAGTCTCTCCTCAGAGCCCTGCAGCACAATGTTGGACCCCAAACACAGATGGTGAGCGACTGAAAGGAAAAACTCACCTTCTCAAGATTGACTTTTGCTTATTACTTGTGCTTTGACATGTCTTGTGAACCATGTATGAACTTTAATGGTTGCATGTAGCCATGGTTACATGTGGGGGGGGGGGGGGTGTTGTGTATTTGAGACAAAGATGTGCCCTGTTAATAAAACCGTATGATACCTTCCACTCATTTGTGTTTCTTAGGTGGTGGTGGTCCTCCCCAACAACAGAAAGGACAAGTACGACAGTGTCAAGAAGTACCTTTGTGTTGAATGCCCCACTCCCAGCCAGTGTGTGGTTTCCCGTACCCTCAGCCGACCTCAGGCACTAATGACCGTGGCTACAAAGATTGCACTGCAGATGGCTTGCAAGATGGGGGGAGAGCTCTGGAGTGTGGAGATCCCTGTAAGTCACGTTCACGCTAATGAGTATGTATGTAACAGAAGTTAAAAGTTGAGGTGTGCTACGGGAGAACAAGAATTGTAGCTTAAGTCGATTGAACTTTCTGTCATTTTGTAACAATGAAAATGGTACTGTGTAATATGTTTAATTTTAATCATGGCACATTTGGAAATGACACTAAACAGCATGTTACAAGTGGATGAATCACCTTTGGAGTCTGAATCAGGTTTCTTAGTTGATAGACTTTGACTAACAAACAGCAAACACAAATTCTTTTTCTTCTTGCTTGGCAAACAAGCAAGAAGAATCTTTATCTTGTTTTGGAGGCTTTATTCCTGGTTGGAGATCTACGAATCTCATTCTCTTAATTTTTCTTTGAGTCAGATGTGTATTGTGGGTATTAATCAATGACCTCTTTACACATTGCATTGAAATGTGTCTTTTATCCAGATGGTTTCTAGATTTTAACCTGATTTACACAAGTTCACCGTGGGATACAAACTGATGCGTAAAGTTCACCAAAAACAGCATTGTTCACTATGGACACACAGCCTGGATGCACCGTCAGACATTTGATTTAATTTGACTGCGACCAGTACGTATTCTGGCTACATAGTTTGTATGTGGATTGAGTGTAAAGGTGGGCACAGTGTTCGTCAGCCCTAGTTTGTAAATCAGGCTCTACATATGGCTCGACCCATATGTTACTCATAAGATTTCTCCACAGGTGAATTGTGCAACATCTTCAGATTAAATGTGTCAGGAGAGGCAGATAATGCATTTGTTCCCCCTCCAACCTTCTGCAACCACGAAAACGATTGAGCCCTCATTACGTTATGAGGCAGAGCTCTCGGGTTGGCTGCTGATTAACCTAAGATCACAAATTATTGCCAGTTAGCAGAACAAGAAAAAAGACTGGAGGTGACCGCACTTGAATATCTTGTATGTTGAAGAGAACAGCAAATTCAGCATATGGTCAAAAAACTTGTCCTGTTACAATGTGCCTTCACATGTACAGTCTGTTCTACCTGCCCTGTATAAACACATGCAAGCTGCAGATCAGAAATGATCAACAAGTCAGTTTATGATGGAGCATTACTGATTTTCTTTTCTCCTTTTTTTTTCTTTTTCTTTTTTCATTCACATTACGCCAGTATTTGAGTGCCTTAACTCTGTCAGTAAGAATTATGGCCAGTGTGCTCTGTTTTAAAAGCAGCAAGCCACACTGAGGAAAAAAATGTGTAGAAATAAAAAAATTGGTGCGTCCAGATGCATGATCTCATCGTAACCCTCAGAATCGACTTGTGAGGTGCCTTGATTCACGCTACATTACTTTCCGTGATAGTTTTAAGGCCATTCAAGGGGTTGGTGTAAAAATACGTTTACAAATGGGAAGTATTGATGAATGCTGTTTGCGACAGAACTGGAACATAAAACTGTACTGCTAACTGCTAACCCATTTTTTTGCGCAGCTCAAACAGCTGATGATTGTGGGCATTGATTGCTACCATGACAGTGCTGCAGGGAAAAGGTCCATTGGAGCTCTAGTGGCCAGCCTCAACCAGAGCATGAGCAGGTTAGTTTCTACAACAGAACTGTAGAAACTTTGTGCCATGAAGAGCATGTGCATTTATCTAACACATCGTAGTTTGGTCGACAGTCTGATTTAGGCTTCACACAGTGCACAGGCCTGCTTTACGACAGTAAGGTCGTAGTACAACTAATATGTTGTGATTCTTCTAAATTCTTTAAGGTGGTTCTCAAGGTGTGTACTGCAGCACAGAGGCCAGGAAATCATGGACGGGCTGAAGAAGGCTTTAAGTGGCACGTTACTTTCCTAAATTTTACAGTTATCTAATTTATTTTTATATACATGTTAACTTTTTATATCGACGATCTGAGCATAACTGTATGAACTGTATTTGTTTTCCAGCTGCACTGAAGGACTATCTGAAGATCAACGGCTGCCTGCCTTCGCGCATCATTGTGTACCGAGATGGAGTGGGAGATGGCCAGCTGCACAGCGTGGTCAACTATGAGGTTTCACAGATCATGGACTCCATCAAGTCCATGGGGGAAGACTACTCGTGAGTTGCTAGTTCAGAATTTGTATCTTTTAAAAGCAATTTCAAGAACCTACTGCACTTTGAAGCTATTAATTAAGGGGTCTTACACCTGAAAGTCCGCACCAAAGTTCATGTTTTGATACATTCGGTTAGTTTTGGTTTCACACTGCAAATCTGCGACAGCACTAAAGGACTTAACATGACACACTTGCGTCCAGTCGTCGTCGTCATCTATGTGGATTGTTTGCCTTTACTTGACATTGATTTGTTAAAGAGTTAAGCTGGTATCTTTGACAAGAGTGAATGAATAAAAAATGAACATAGGAATATTGGCCACTGTATTATTGGCATTACCACCTGCAGCACCAACTATACTGAAGGCTAGTTCAAATTGGCAATTAAACATCGTTGTTGTGCGAACATTATGTCGCTGACAGGAGGAGAAAACAGCAAGCAAACCTTCTGCACCTCTTTTTGAGGAGAAACTAAAGATGTCAGTGTGCTTCTGTAGTGGCTGTCTGTTTGAAAAGATGAGCTGTCATGGGAGATTAATAATTGTGTCCTTATTTCAATGACTTTTCTTTGTGCATTTTTTTGTTTCCGGCTTACATGTCAACCCGCCAAACTTCCTGTAAATAGTCCGAATCACCCAAAAAAGGCATTCACACCAGAAACGAACCGAACCATGGTTCAGTTTGATCCAGACCGAGACTACTTCTTCTCGTCTGACTAAATTCTGTCTGTTTGGTCAGGACAGTGATCCGTAGGAGGTTTCACACCTGCAACTTTGGCTCAGACCAAACTGGAAAGTCCTAAAGTCCGGACCAAACGATGTAGGTGTGAAAGCCCCCTAAATCTCCAGCATGCTGACTACATGCATCATAATGCAGATAACTGATAGACTGACTCGGGTTTGAATGTTTTGTAGTTGTCATATTAGTTTCTTAGCGGTGGAGCATCATACACCAAAATAATTTAAACCAAGTTCCTATTAATACTGCAAATTGCCCATTTTTGATGGAACCTCTCAATCTGCTAATCATAGGCCCAAGCTGAGTGTGGTGGTGGTGAAGAAGCGCATCAGCAGCAGATTCTTCGCCCACATGCAAGGCAAGGTGACCAACCCTCCCCCAGGAACCGTCGTTGACTCAGATGTCACCCGTCCAGAGTGGTATGTTGGGGGTTTTTGTGTGTGCGCTGTTCATGCACCTTTTCATCAGTTTATTTAGTTTTAGTTAACTAATTGCAACCTTCGCTGGGCAGGTATGACTTCTTCATTGTGAGCCAGGCTGTCCGCAGTGGAAGTGTCTCCCCAACGCACTACAATGTTGTGTACGACACCAGTGGACTGAAGCCTGATCACATGCAGCGGCTTACCTACAAGCTGTGCCACATGTACTACAACTGGCAGGTAGGCTGGATTTGAATCTGTGTTAATAGAAATGTTGTGCTGTAAAATTTGTAGCTGCAGTTGCATTGAATGTGTTTCATTACAGGACCGGGCTTTTTATTATAGTTTGGCACAACCTGTTATTAAATTACTCAGTGTGTCCTATTAATTATGAGACCATGGCGGCCCGTAATTAGTTTCAAAATTAGCCGAAAATATTTTAACAGCTCTCACATAACATTACAGACCTGTTTTGTGGAGGTAATTACGGTAACGTTGACGGTCTGAGTGCACACGTATTCAAGCCTTCACGGTAAACCCACTGAAAGGGACCAGAGCGAGCTGACAGGCAGGTTAGCGAGTTTATCCTGTCAGTTTCAGACAAGTGTTGCAGTATGAGTCCTACCTGAAGAGAGGCTGTGAACTCTTTGTTAGGCGATATGAGAAACGCACAACATAATTTATCAAATTGGGTCGGACTTTATAAATTCAGCACGAGGATATACATGTGACAAAGTCCTGTTTTCAAAATAAGGTGTCTATACAGGATAGAAATGAGATCAATGGGATTATATTCACAGAAAGTATAAAACGTGTCCATTTAAAAAGTAACAAAACAATAAAATTTTGGATAATCACTTTTTTACTGTTTTTCTATTACTATTTCTATCTTTGATTTCGGGTTGCTGGATTAAAAATTTAAATTTGACTCTTGCGATTTCATCACCACTTATACTCTATAATGGTTTATGATCAAATAGTTTACTAGAACACAACATTGTTAAGAAGAGTGCAAAGTTCCTCATAGATAGCCTCTTAATATTGCACCAAATAAATACATTTAATTTTAAACTGTACAAAATCTTGTTCGGGGGGGGGGCATCCCCAAAGAGGGTCTGAGGCCCAACCGCCACAGTGTCTCAATCCTGTGGGAAATACTGAATTACTGATATAGATTAACTGATTAAGCCCAATAAAGAAGTAAAGGCCAGAGTGATCATGGAGTTGATGGGCTCGAGTTTACTTTCTCTGTTTGTGCTTTAGGGGATCATCAGAGTGCCTGCTCCCTGCCAGTACGCCCACAAGTTGGCTTTCCTTGTGGGTCAGAGCATCCACAAGGAGCCCAATATCAAACTGGACGACCTCCTCTACTACCTATAAGGATGAAAAGATGAGCCATTTGTTTGGCTCTCACTTACAAAACTGTATGTTAATTTGTTAAAAATTCTCTTAAGTTTTAAATTAAGTTTTGATAATGCCAAGAGTGAGTTTGTATTTCTGGCATCAGGTTGAGACATGTAGTCTTGTGTATTGAGTTAAGCAGTTTAAGAGGTTTATATTGCATATTGGAGTTCAATGAAAAGACAAAGTCACATTTCAGAGGTCAAAAGCAAGCGCACATGCTAAAATGATCAATATGCACGCTGACTATTGTTGGAAATGCACTTAAGGTTTGAAAGGTCATGTGGATGAAGATGTTAAGAGGAAAACTCATCTTTATTTGTGGAATAATAATCCAAATAGTTTGTGAATTCTCATATTTAAAAGTCTGTTTTTCATCCTTTTTTCCCCTGTTGTTGCTTTGAGATGGCTCATTAAACATTTCTTTGAGTAGAATGTTATTCCTGGTGTTTTAAGTCAAGTCACACGCGCAAACATTACAAAATATCAAATTTATTCATCTTTTTTTTATAGAAAAGATTGCACATGCACACCCACACAATAATTTGTAACCATCAATATAGGCTGATAATTCTTATCATAAAGCTAGCACACAATTGCAGACTTTTAAACAATATGGTCTTCCAAGACACCATGGGGAAAGCTTGCACTGTTTGATTATAAAGTTAAATGTACAAAAAAGGCAGTTTGAAAATCAAGTATAAACATTTAAAAACAATTTTACAAATGGACAAAGTACAAAAAGAGCAACAGTCACTCAAAATGAATAGAAGCAATGTCTGAAGACATGGTCCAGAAATAGGAAAAGATGTACAGTTTACAGTTAACCATAGGTTAACATGGCTGTTCGGCCGAGAATTGTACAGAAAGTATTACAGAATGTTTTGCATACATTCTTTTTTGGCAGTTTCAGTTCAACTCTTGCGTATAGAAAAAATAGGCTAGATTTCGAGATACATGAGGATGAAATGGAAAACAGAATGGTGTGAGGAAATAAAGGTGGACTGTTTCATTTCACGCACAAAGACGGACATCTGCACAATCCTTTTGGGCAGCTTTGAAAATACATTGGCTTTCAATTCATCATACATTCACTACTCTACATTAAGGTGTAGATAGATAGATATATATAGAGATATACAGTACTTGTATCCTGCACCAACATAA
The DNA here is from genome assembly GCA_024633595.2 of Lepomis macrochirus. NCBI lineage: Eukaryota > Metazoa > Chordata > Actinopteri > Centrarchiformes > Centrarchidae > Lepomis > Lepomis macrochirus. The sequence continues at coordinate 30,137,059 of JALXJV020000005.1, forward strand.
ATTGGGACACACTAAACAGGCATCTGACAGATTGGCTTGAATAAACATTTCAGATCTAAGATTTTGGGTTAGAAGGGTAGAGGTAGCCTTGTGTCTCACTAACTACTGTGAAAACCGTCAAACTAGTGAAGCCCAAACGTGTTGCATGTTATAAATCAAATGTAGAACAATAATAGGGCTTCATTTGCTGATATATCACACAGTAACTGCTTCTATTTGTTCTTTAATCTGTTCATGTAATATTTTTATCTTTGTAGAATATTCATTGCTTTAAATCAGATGTGCATCAGTGTGGCATCAAAAACAGTTAACTCAAGTAAAAAATAAAAATACCTTCATTTTACTACGTAGCCCCAAACAGTACAGGGAGAATTTTTGCCCTTTTCATTTATTTTCTATACTTCTAAATTAAAAATATTTTGGGGGCTTAACTACGGATGATGGATATTGTCAACACAGGAGTCTTGGACGGATGTTTGTAAGCTCTGGTCTTACGGAAATCACGACAGTCATACAATACCCTGCACATCACAAGTCGGGATTAACAACTGCAAACACTTCTTGTTTTATGAAGTAACAACATAAATGAATAGTAGGCATGAAACTGCATGCTCTACTGGACATAGTACTAACCATTGTGCGATTATAAGGCAAAATACATGGAGGTTGGATCTACTAGGCATTTCCATTCAGGCTGATTTTACTGCAGAGACCCTGTTGTAGGTACAGTATGTGCTTATTTAGTATAGTAAGTGTCTGAAGTGTTGGTTGTGATGGGGGGGGCAGCACCTCTATCAAAGGTGTTGAGATAGGGTAGGAGTTAATTCTGCTGATTTGTCACAGTATACTGCACAGGAAGTCAGCCACGCTGTGTTAAAGCACTGCTCCAGGTCCCATACTGAGCCCATCACAATGCATGCACTCTCGAAGGGGGGTCAAGAGGGAATGTGCTGAAGTAAAGCATGCAGACCTCTCATACAAATCACGTGACAGGCTGTTTTGAACAAGCTCAAGTCCAGGCCCTCCAGTGCATTTCTTTCTTCGGACTCAGAATGATCTAACTGAGCCCTCAGTGTTTGAATGACATTCAGATTTTTGTACACAGAGACACTGGTCGGACTCGTAACGTGGTGTATTAAGTGCCATCAGACTTGACCAAGTGCAAAATGGAGAATGCCCTGGGCCCTCTCTCTGTCTACAGCAAAATTTCATCAGTCGGAGACTTGGAGGTAAGATACTCAATACTGCGTTGGCCGACCACTAGGTCTCGGGACCATAATATGAAATGTGTTATTGAAAAAAGGAAGTTCATACTGTTAACAAAATACAAATATTCTAGTATACAACAGATGTACAAGAATAAAGCATTTGCTAAGCTCTCAAATGCCACCTGTCTGCTGTTGTATTTTGATTTTTTTTTTTCATGACAAAAGAAGTGGATGACTCTCCAAGTATGTCAAGAAATTATTTTACAGCGCCAAGTCTTTGCAATAGTTTCTTCCCTTTGGAGAGCAGTCCCTTTTTCCTTTTGGAGGAGTACATGTCCAGTGGGACCCTGATGGGACTCCCGGGCCCCACGGTGGCAGGGCCAGAGCCAGGGATGTGGGGACGCACTGTGGGAGAGGCTGCTCTTCTGGGCGGAGCTGATTTTTCCAATGGAACCTAATGGGAGACCCGTAAGGGACAGTTGAGGGTGTTAAAAAGCCAGCGGTCTCTCACACCTCAGTCACTACTCCCCTCCTTCTCTTAAGTCCTTTCTGTCTCAGAAGGGCCACCATAGCTCTGACGTCTACCTCCCTGGATGTCCTGTGCACTCAGGTATAGATACACACTCCCTCCCTCCACCCCGCCTCTCGCTCCTCATCTCTCAGGTAGAAACAGTTTTTTTTAAAACTATGAATAAGCTACAACAACACAGAATTTAAGCATGACATTGACTAACTTCCACATCAACATGAAGGTGACAACATTTCCCAACAATGAATATCAAAGGCAGGGCAGTTTCTCTCACATAAACATACATTTGCATTTTGGGACATTAATCACATTCACTTTCCTTCCTCTTAAATATATATAAATATTTACTGATACATTTAGTTACAGAGAAACTACTAATCACTATTCCTTTTCTGTAATCATGAGCTAAAAGGCTCCTTTAAATTGCACTTTGGGAAGACGGATGGTTAGAGATTCCATTCATGAGGCTATATTTATAGATATATAGTATGTGTGTCAATATAATTTAAACACATATCAAAATCATTGTGCAGCATATAGTATTTCATTAAACTGATTTTAAAGCCAGACTATGTAACTTTTGAGAGAACATATAAATCATTACAAATTAAAAGTTGAAATCTTAAGAAACAAAACGCACCATCGCTCCGTTCAGTACACTCGGGCTTTGTTGCTACAGCCTTGTCTGGTTTGACAGGTAGCTTATAGTGGCCACTGTTGGCAAACCTCGGGTAAATATTGCTGTATAATGGACATTACTGAGTGAGTTCACTGACTCTTCACCACTTGTGCTAGTGTTAAAATAACATTTTAGCTAAATGCTAAAAGTAGTGTAGCAACTTGGCATTATCCCATAATTATCACTTGTAGCCAGACTTTTCACTGCTTAGCAAAAGTTACGTAGTCTCACTTTAAATCACTATTAATTGGCGATCTAATCGATAGTTGTCCTTGGTTCACTGAATTATTACTGACTTGAAAACCAAAATGCTAAATGATTTGACCAAAACGTTCTTTTTTTTTTACCATTTCACATTATTCTTGGCATACGAGAAAACCGGTCCCAAAGTTGGCAAGAGCAAAAAGCCACTAGCTACATTAGAATTAGAAGTTTTATGCTTTTCTTTGGGTTTTTGCATAGAATTGGTGGGTTTTCTGGATTTCTTTCTAGGATGTCAGCATGCCGCACTGAAAGTAGTCTAAATGTTAGTTCCATTAATTTAAACTGAATGTTTTTGAAAATTGAGAGTTATTGTTCAACAAAGGCCTTTTAGCTTACCATGAGTTACAGCAGGAGACTTATTGCAGGAGACGGACATTGTCATGTACAACACTCAGAGAAACAACTGAAGATACCATACTTCTTGTCTAATGCATTGGCTAGGGTTTCTATCTCCTACCAGCACACAGTATTGAGTGTTTTGGTGAAACAAAGTATCCTAAAACTACCTAAAGGCATAGCAGCACTAAAGGAAAGTCATATAAAGTATACATGTTTCATACCAGAAACTAAGGGTACCCATGACATCTGCATTAGACGAGGGGAGCGTAATCTTGGTATCCTCAGTTGCTCACTTACGTGACGGAAACAGAGCCTTTAAGGTGTGAAATGAACACTCTTCTTCTGTTTTTCCAAGCGGGTGAGGAAAAGAAATAAAAAAAAATATGGTGATGGCATTTCAATATTTTGCACTATGACAATGGCAAATTAGAACACAAGGAAATAAATATCTGATGACACCTATTCATATTTTAACAATTGCATTATTTGTTAAACACAAAAATAACATCACATATTTACATTTAGTAAATAATTTACTTCTGAAATTATTCTCTGATGGCAACATAGGCTAAGTGACCTTTGCGTGCTACTTTACAAGAAAGCAATATACAAAACAAGGCGTTCAGGAGCAGATACAAAAGTTACTACACTAGACTTATCTTTATATAAAATGTTCAAGAATTCATGCATCTGGACTATAGAACATGCTGAGCTACAGACTACATAGTTCATCTTTCAGTACAACAAAACTATTTACTCTATTAGAAATTATTTTTGAGTTCAAACACAGAATATATTCATAAAGCATCTGTTAGAATGCTAAATATGCATGTGCAAAACGTGTTAACTGCTGTTTTTCAAGACATGACAGAACAGGTAAAAAGTCACAGGAGCTCCCCCTCCACTTTACTCTCATTGAGAATGCTTTATGAATACAATAGATCCATGTATTATACAATGCAGAACGTCCCCCCCTTTCACAGCAGTAAACATGAAAAATAAAAATACCTCTGTCAAATATTAGTCTTAGTTTTATTTTCATAGATCTTCTAGACATCTATTTATTTACAGTGTAATGCTCCAAAGTCAGAAATCCCATTGTACCTCAATGAGACACACACACACACACACGCACAGACACGAAACTAAGGAGATAGAGGGAACTGAAAAGAGTAAATGGATGATAGAGGGCTAGTACTGCGAAGGAGCATGTACCCTTTTGGTCTTTATCCGTGCTGGAGTGTCCTGGGGGTATCGAGATGGTGAGTCAGTGAGAAAAACCTCTACATCATCAGGCACTTCTTCTAGAAAGTTGGAAGGAACAAGTCCCTTGTGTCCATTGAGCTCGCCCTAAGGAGGATACAAGGACAGTGAGACTCCCTGACATGCCGTATCGAACTTCGAAAGTTACCGTTAGTTTAACGTTTTCTCCCAATACTTTGAGGAGGAGGAGAAAGTTCAAATAAAAGCTGCACCACAGTTGAGAAATGGGTGGACGTGCTGATGCCAAAATAATTTTCCCCAACTGCTAATAGGGTGGCGAAGTGAGAGAGGCAGAGTGGTGTGTTTTTCCTCAGTCTATATTCCCATTTCAGTTTGTTGTTTAACTGACACCATTAATATTACTATCCCAGTTTTAATCATTTCAACTTGGCATACTGGACATAAAACCCATGCCTCAGCCGCTGTTGGCATAGAGAAGAGGACAGTCAGATCAGTAGCAAAATCGAAATGCTCCCTTGTGAAACTTGAAAACTAAACATGGTGCAATAGTTGTGAAATTCACCCACATTTGACCCAGAATTTAAAAGTGAGTCGATTTAACCTCCTGATGTTTTCAGTTTCAGCACCTGCCGTTAGCAGTTACTGAATGTCTCCCACACATACATGATAACAGGGACAAATTTATCTCTGAAAATTCTCAGTTATTTTATAATAAAAGATAATAAAAGACTGGGGCTTTAATTTGAGACAGAGGTAGGCAAAGACAGGGTTCTCATATCTAGCTGGCGACCACTGATCTTGCTGGCTGGAATGACGCCTGTCGCTAGTAGAATTTATCAGCTGTAGCCAGCCTGCCGATGAAGCCAACATCAGCTTCATGAGTTGGGTCATTTTTAACCAGCTGACTCATTTTAAAATGAGAAACCTGTAACAGAGTCTTAAGTACGCAGTTTATGTTCCGTACGTGATAGTTAGTCTGAGGCTTAAGCTATCGCAGGTGAATTCAGCAACTTCACTGCTGATGATCAATGTATGACATGACATCGAAATACTGTCAATAAATAACGTTATTGTGTTTCAGTGTACAGTTAGACATATATTATTATATTTAATGTACGGAAAATATAAAATTGTTATTTTATTCTAAGACCCTGTTTAGCTGCTTAGCTAGTAGAAATCGGACTAAACAATGTGTTTGGCAAACATGGCCGTACCTCATGCAAGAGCATAATGCTTGATAGGCGCAGTGCAACAGTTTCTTTTACTGAAATCCTCAATCTTCCTCAACTGGAGCAGTTTTTATTACTTCTACTTTGTTTCTGAGATATACATGTTTTAATTATAATTTAAATATATAATTGTTATATCGTTGCCAAATGCATCCAAACTTGACCCAGAATTTGAGAACTGCTGAACGTAACAGCAGAATTCTATAAAGCATAATTCAGCGTGCTGTCACCAGGAGCACGCAGCAGGCTTTTAAGCTTGTTTCTTACAGAAATGCTTGTACTTTTGTCTTTTTATCAAAGAAACATATTCTTTCTGAAGAATTTGCTTTTTTACCGATGATCCAACAGGGATGCATATTATTTTATGCACATCCAAATCCTGGAAGTGCTTGAGGTAAAATTTTGTCTATGCAGAAAATACATAATGTTTCTGCGCCTGGGACCTTGGATACCCGAAATGAATCCTCCCACTTCACAACTTTATGAGTAAATTTGCACAGATGTGTTTTTATGTGAAACCGTGCAGTAGTTATAGTGCACCCAATCAGATGTACTGTGGTATAATTACAACTAAAGCACTCGATTGTGTTCTAAATAGTCAGAAATAAACAGGAACAGATGCTCAACACATGGAAATAGAAATGTTTAATACTTACGTAGTAAAAGCCATCTTCATCTATTTCACCGAAAACTGTGATGACGTCACCGGCACAGAAAGTCAATTCGGCCTGTCAGAGAAGAAAGAGCCTTGAGATACATGTGGCCGGCTGTACTTCTCTTGTTGTTTACAGCAGCGTAAGTGGGCCGAGGACACTCCAAAACAATCAAATCTACTGGGGTTTGATGAGTTTGAAATGCTGTGCTTCCTTCTCCAAATCAATGTGATGCATCTAAAACACGAGTGTCAATTCAGTCTCGGCAGACAGACTGTTGCAACTGTAAATGCATCAGATGTTGGAACTTTGAAGACAGGATTGCAACACACTGGGCACATCTCTCCTTTGGGATTTTCGAAAACACACAAACCAAACATAGCGCATGTATAGTATGTAGGAGACAGGTCGACACAGAAGACCAAACCGAGGAGGGGAGATGCTGGCTTGGGCAATGCATGAGGGGCTTTATTCACAACCACTGGGGACAGAAGGCCGTGGCCCGTCATCCAAAGCCCACCTCCTCGTTTGCACTCCAACAAACGGGGAAGGAAAAACACATAGAGCAGACAGTACCGTACCCTCCTCACCCTCACTCACCTCCTCATTCAGCCTGTTGCCCTCATACTGTGTCGGTGGCAGTGCCAATAGAAAGGTGAGAGTAAGTGAACGGGGGGGGAGGGGCAAAGAAACAGCATGGGAAAGTAATTCAATCCTCAAGCTTACAAAGTGCTAACTGTAACTCCTCATTCAACCTCACCTGTGAACTTATTGCCCTGAATAGTTCGACATTATCTGGCCAAGAAATAGATAAGAAGATCGACACCGCTTTCATATTTGTCCATTAAATATAAAGCTACAGCTAAAACTGGAAGCAAGGAGAAACAGCTAGTCTATGTCCGTCTGAGGGCAACAAAAGTCTGCAACACGTTAATAAGTGTGCTTTAGAGGTGCTGATTTACTAAACCTTTAGACAGAGACACACTAGCTGTTTCCCCTTGCTCCCCGTCCTCTGGCTGTAGCTTATTATTTAACAGACAGACACGAATGTGGCGTCGATCTTCAACAATACAACATCTTCCTCTCTGTGACTGTGCAACTCGAAATGTTTTGTGCTTTGATTTTATGCATTTGTTAACATGATGGCGGTGACAGAGAATGGTCAAGACAAAGTGAACAGCTGGAGCCACAGGAGGACATGGAGGACAGTACCTCTACATCAACGTTAGGGGAGCTCTCGCGAGGGTCATAGTCGTACAGAGCCACCATTCTCCGCGTTGACATCGGATGTTGACGGCCACTCCGCCTGTTCCTCTCTATGGAGAGGAAAAGTAATAAAATATAGAAGACTGATCAGTGGAAATTATGCAAAAAAAAACTTTACAGAAGAATGTGATGATACATATTGATCCCTGATTCCTATGTTCATAGATAGGGAAAGCTTAGTTAAAGCAAATGTAGTGGGAGTTAGCTAAAAGCCATTCACAGATGAATAAAGATGGTGAGAAGTAAAATAAAAGGCAGTAAAGACGAAGCAGGGAGCAGAAGAGGACACAGACCTCTCTTGGACTTTCTGGACCTGCGATTTATTGAGCGGCCATCTTTGAAACGGTCACAGTTCACTTTACAGGAAAGCAGAAAAACATAATTAAGTGGGGAGAGTAGAGGAAAGTCAGTAAAAGACATTTCAGTAGAGCATTGACTTGATCAGATAGACAGAGGGTAGAAGGGCAAAGTAAAAAAAAAAAAGACAAAAGAAGCAGAAATGGGTCCCTGTAGGAAAATGATATCTCACCTAACTTCTCCACAGGAGTGTTGAGTGGCAGGAAGCCCTGTTTGAGGAGCTGGTCCATCATTTCGTCATCCTCTGTTTGGATCTCAGAGACCATGTTGCAGGGGATCAGACCCACTCGGTCTCGGACCTCTGCCCTGTAGAAGCCATCCGTGTCTTTGTTCCCGAACACCTAGAGGAACAACAAAGTGTCAGGAAACAACAGATACCACACATGCTGCAACTAGGATTGGCAAAGATTACTACTATTTACATGTAATTCTAGGCATTAGCTAAGACAACGGTAATAAAATACAGATGAGAAATCTAGTACAAGCTTTCCATTTAGTCTTTAGCATGAATCATATCCATCAGCGGGTCGTAGTGGTGTCTAAGAATCAATCCACCACCTTGATAATCTGGCCTTCCTTGAATGGCAGCTCCTCATCAGCAGCGTCAGGGTTGGGAGACATGGACATGGGGTCATAGTCAAACAAAGCGACAAACACACGGGTCATCTCCTCCGGCTCCGATTCCTCATAGTAATCCGGGGAGCGCCGTCCCCGGCCGTGCCTGCGCCCGCCATAGCCGTCTGAAACATAGAGGAGGCCTCTGCTGCTACTACCAGCCTTATACAGCCACGCTGGCTGTAGAGGCAATGAGAGCAGAAGATGTCTCTTTGTTAGAGCTGACAGGGGAGAGGGCGATGAGATGCATGTGTGAAAAAAGAGCCAGCAATCGAATGCGATTTACTCATAATCTCTTTCACTTTGGAAACGATACTCCCGTTGTGTTCTCGCAATGAAAGCAAAGGATGCTTTTACAATAAACGCTCGGCACAATCGTATATAGCACACAGCGGGGTTCTTTGTTCACACATCTCTGCTTGCTGGCGTGACAGTCACTAAACATCATAGAGCACAGTACAACACAGCACAGACAGGAAACACAAGCAGTTTTTGGGGTGCAAGGGAAACTCAATGACTGCACACCAGGAGGACACAAGTAACACTGCACTATTGTTCATTGCTGTTTCACTGCCTTATCTCACAGAGGCTTTTAACATGCATGCTTTCCCAGGACTGGACATGGCGAGGCAAGCATTCCTGAATCAAATGCAGGTGTACTGTCATGCTTTTTGGCCACATCTGGAAACAATGTGCAGTGAAAAAAGGGGCAAAGGAGGCACGTTCCCCTAGAGACATAACACATCAAATGCCCCAGCAGTTTCTGGCAACGCAGATATCAGCGACAGTGAGGGGGAAGGGATGAACCTGATATCAGTTACCCATGCTTCTCATGGATCACCATGTTTAATGTTTCAATGGCAGATTGTTAAGTCTGAATAATGGTTCAAAGATACTGCAACCAGTACTATCCAAGCAACTGAAAAAATATTTTTTGGAAGATGTAAAATGTGTTTCACTGGTGTAAAATGTGATTTTGATGGCAGCACAGGTAATGAATGTGCAACCGAATGATACCAACAAGGCAAGAATGCACCAACTCATCCATTAATGCGTCTTTCCTTCTCACTGTATTGTAAACAGGTCATGCAAAATTAACAAAGAAAACAGGCTACTGGCTCATGAAGGCGTGAGGAGAAGGAAAAGAGAAGGTGGCAGAGAAGCTGAGGAAGAGGAGGGCGGGCCAAGTTGCAGTGGGGTGGGAGAGTAGCACAGATATGGAGGGTGAATGGGAAGAGTGAGTGAGTTGGGGTTTCTTGGGATTGAAGGAGTAGGAGTACATACAGGGAAAGGATTTTCATTCTCCAGCAACGGGAAAAGTGGCCAGTCTTGTCTTCCCCCGTCAGCTTTATTCAGCTAAGCTAAGCTAAACTAAACAAAACAGTTAACTGTCCAGCACAGAACAAAAGACCACCATGATATCAACGATTCTTAGCCTTTTCTGACATTGTCAAGGCCAATTGTCATCTTGGGAGAGAAGCTGCACCACATACCAGATTGATCCTCTGAGGACATAGATCGCCATATCCTGCGCCGAGCTACACTGCCATAGTAAACATCCTCCTTGACGGGTGAGAGGTTCCCCTCACTCCCCTCACTGTTACTGTCCATGGTGATCTCTACAGAAGACACCAATCACAACGTTACGGTCAGAGATCCCCCGCACACACACTCTGCTCTACCCCATGGCCCATTCACTCATGCTGAGACAGTAGGATGATGAGGTTGCCCTGAGGTGGGGGGGGTGTACAAGGCAACAGGTTTCACTCTGGAGTCACTGGGTGTAAAACAGCAATGCTTGCACTGTTGCGGGGAGGTCAAATTGAGTGGTCATGTAAACATGTTAACCCACAATAAACACAGGCATAGGGAGTGTATCTGGGACAACTTTACTGAAAAACTGCGAGTGAACATTTGGCGAATCCAGCTTGTGAGGATGAACAGCTACAGGGTGAGCAAACGCCCCACAAAGTAAGGGTCTACATGGCTGTTAAAGCTCTATGGGAGAGATGTACAGCTCGGCTCACATGGGCAAGGGAAACACATGGTATAAATAGCACAAACATCAGTGGCCCTGCAGGTGGGGATGAGACGTCTCCTCATGTGGTGACCTCACTAACCAATGGATGGGATGGGCCGTTGCTGAGGGGGGGTGCCGATGTGAACCAGCCTCCTCCCTGAGTGATCCATGCGATCAGCGCCTCCGTGTGACGATGAGTTCCCAATGATCTTTAGAGTAAAAAACAACAGATTCGAGGTTAGACCAGCAAACCGCCTGCATTGCGGAGATAAGTAAACATTTAAAATAATTTAAAAGAATCCCACAATCCTGTTAAAACAACTGAAAAACCATAAGAGCAAATGATGTGGCTTCCATTTGTCCTTAGGGAGGCAAAATAATAAAAACAAATCCATAAAACAATAAAGAAACCCAACAAACCATCAAAACAAGTAAATCAAATCAACCCCAACACAACAATATGGACTGGGGGTTAGGATCAGATGTTTAGCTAAAGACCATTTGTTTGGTTTGTTTTGTTCTGTGCATGTCAACTCCTTGATGAGAAAAGAAAGCAAATGACGGCACAGGAGACAGACGTGATGAGTAAAGAATAGACAAAGAGTGAAAGGGAAGAAAAAGAGTGGAAAAATGTGGAGGGGTGTGTATGATTGAAAATGGATAAAGATGTGGTTAGATGAGCAAAGACATTTTGGTTTAAGCCTGAGGCTTTGCATTACAACAATCAAAACTTTTAATACAAGAAAAATGAAGATGAACAAGAGAATATTTTCTGAAACGAGTGAAAGACAATGAGTATGGGTTAAAGGCTAAATGAATCACTGCAGGCTTGAGAATTCTTGCTCTAGCCTTATTTGGTATGTGCAGCAGTGAGAGGCAGGAGATGCGGAAATAAAGCTCTAAGCACAAAGTGCAGCGCTGGAGGGCGTGATATGGAGAGCAACAAATGAAGCCGGCGGCTTGCAGAGAGAAGGCAGAGAAAGAAAAGATGGAAGCACTGCACTGCACTGCACAGAGACTTTCCTTTCAAAGACATGAGAAGTCAAAACTTAGTTAAATGGCCTTTAGGTAATTGAAAGCTCTACTTTAAAATCCACCTGACATTCTGAGTACAAGCAAAGTAATTCACACAAAATAAAACATCAAATCAGACCAACCATGAACATGTGATAGCTTGTTACAAAATGAAAAACAAAATGCCAAATAAAGAAAGGGGGTAATCATAAAGAAAAACAGACAACATTAAGAAAACAGAATGGCTGCAGCTTGCTGATGGAAAGTACAGCAGAAAGCCTGAATCACACACCAGCGGCTGGTCCCGGTTGAGCCTGGACAAAGACTGGGCCCTAGCCTCCCTGTGGGGGCTGTAATAGACACTGTCCAGCTCGTTCAGCCTGCCCTCGCTCAGGGCACCTTCCCTGGAGTAGTTTCGCTGCCCGGCCTCCCGACCAGGCCCAAAGTGCTCCCTGTTCCTAAAGTCACCCCTGTGTACCGACTTGGCTGCAGTCACTGGGAGACTGTCAGAGAACTCCTCCTCCACGCTGCACTGACGGGTCAGAGTTCTTTTACGGCCCATAGCCAGCGCCCGCCTTTCTACCGGGCCTTCACAGTGGATGATTTGCACGGATCCCCGCATGGGGCTCCCATGAGCATAGTACCCTCGATGACCCCGGCCTAGAGAGCCTTCTTCCTCACTGCCACAGTCTAAACCACTGTCAGGACTTTTTGTGTTCTGGCGGTTGGGTCGTCCCAAGCTGCGGTCGTCTGGGTTGTAACAGTAGCGGCTGTCAGAGAAGCGAGGGGAGGAGCGCTGGCGCTGCAGGTGGCGGGAGTTCTTGCTAGGGGTGAGACGTTTGTGCGTGTGGGGGTCCTGGGCGTACGTCCTCCGCTGAGTGTGTGGCGTTCCCGGCCGGCCGCCGTCTTCAAAGCACAGGCGCTGGCCCATGCTGTCAACGTTGTCCAACTCTTCCTCAGCCACCTCGGGGATGCTGTGGAGACGCTTGCTGCGGAGTGACTTCTGCTTCACCACCTCCCTCTGGAGGTCCCAGCAGTCTCTTTCCTCCGCTAAGTCCTGACGCTTATAATATGCCTTCAGTCGTGACCAGGAGGCAAAGTTCCACATTTTCACAGTTCAGTTAGAGTTAGAGTTCAATGGAAAAGGTTCAGTTTAGATTTTTGTGAGGGGGTTTGAAAAGTTTTTCGAAGGTTTTAGAACAGGCGGGAAACAACACAGTATGTGAATAGAACAAATGGGGGGAAAGACAAAATAAAGACAGAATTAGTCATTTGTGGCAATGTAGTAAGACATGCAGTCTCATTCCGTGAGGAGGAAATGGCATGCTCTGAACAGGAATCTGTGAAGCCTCAAATATGGAGTGATAACTGATCAACTGAGTAGAGGCACAAAGGTTAAATGTGGAAAAGGGAATTTCACTTGTGAGAAATTAGAAATATCCAAACAAAAAGTAACTGACAGGTTTAGTTAGCGATATGGGTGATCAATGAAGATGAAATGAATAAATGAATCTTTAAAAAGCCAAAGTTGAGTGAGTAGAAGAATCAGCTGCTAAGGACATAATGTATTAAGACACTTCTTTAGCAACAGTTACAAATGTAGTGATACATACAGAACTTTCTTATTTGTACTCACAGAAAACAATAGCAGAAGCAAATTTGACAATTCATCTTTAGCTATTCATTTAACAATATCTAATTAAAATGCTTATATAATTACTATGCATATGTTAAAATAATGTTTTTACAGAAATATAGGGATGGATAATGTGCAACAGTGATTCACAAATAGATGGCGATGACAAAAAGGAGATGCAGCATTAGTGTGTTTAAAGACTAAATACACCAATGAATGCCTCTCATTAACACCACATTACTGTACAATTAACTGGACATAAACAGGGATAATCTAAGCAAATTTGCAATTATTCTGTATTAATTTTATTATTGTATACTATATCACAGAGGACCAATCAGCCGCTACAGTACCTATCATAACATAACATCATCAACATGATGTCACACGTGGTTTTACATCCACACATCCCCACTGACAGATCAAATGAAGACAGGATCATGTACCGACAATGTTAACGTCAACATCGACAACAGAAAAACTAACATTAGGACGTGACAGACATAAACAAAAGTGAATATTTCCATTTAAGTACTCACTTAAATGAGATTCCCATATGCACTTCATATGCCATGACCCTTTGATACAGTACAGTATATTAAAATTTGCACTTCAATATCACATTCCAACATCTGACTTTTAACACTTGTAACACTCCTTTGGTGCAGTATAAAAAGCATCAAAATGCAATACAAACCATAAAAAATGTGTGATTTCTGTTTACAGACTTCCCCTCTAGCATGCTGTATAGTTATGTATACACAGCCATTCCAATGAGCTCAGCCTTGAATGAATAAAGCAGTGCTGGAGGGGCAGGGTGGAGGAGCAGGCTGGGGTAGGGGTAGGGAGGCTGATTGAGCTAACGCAAGGAGGGGGAGCTCAGCCAGGCAAAGCCACAATGGGCCTGACTGTAGAGCCTGTTAGAGAGAACAGGTATCTCTGCAGGTGGCAAGACCCTCCCTCCCTAAACTTCTGGCTTACTGCGGACTGAAGGTGTGCAGTATGTACCTTAAGACTGTTGTGAGAATTGATACTGCGCCTGCGGCCCTCCTCAAGCTGCATCTCCGAGTAAAGATCTTCCTCGTCCTCCTCCATTATGTCGGACAGGTCAGAACCCCGGCTGCTCTCTGTGTGGTACTCCTCACTGTGGCTGTAGGGGTGATGGTGGTGCTAAGGGAAGACAAGACAGAGAATGAAAGAACACTTCTTTCTCCTTCCCTTAAAAGTATTTATTTTTTAAAATGAAACACAGATCAAATTTGATCTGATTTGACAGGATGTGATTTGATTCAGTTTGATTTTGTCTACATGTAGGTAACAGATTCCATGCTCTTCTAGAAACAAGTGATGCACACACACTGATTGGTTGAGCACAGCTTGTTGTGTTTTCTGCAACGTACCTGTCTGCCCAACTCTGAGCCTCTGAGGAATTCATCCACCGAGGCTCCTCTCCTCCTCGCGTGAGGAGAGTCATAGCCATCCTCCTCCTCATCAGAGTTGAGTGGATGCAAGACGTTACCTCGCTCGCTAAATATATTCCTTTTCTCAACCTAAGAGAAATGAAAAGATCATTTTCCACTTTTTGCCAATGTAGTTTTATAATAACTTTCAAGAGACAAACAGTTCTATCTTCAAACGAATATGTGCTGTGTTAATAGTTTTTAAATCAACCTGATTTTCAGAAAGAAGTGACAAAATAAATAAAAATCAGATTTCCAGGCTCAATACAAAGTTATATCACATGGTGAGAAGGATGCTGTTTTATAATTAAATCCCCACGCACCCGGTTGCCCTCGACAAACACTCTCTGGGCAGCTTCTCTGGCCATGGCCTTGGCGATGGTGTTGGGGATGGGGACTCCCTGAGGCTGCGGTAGGATCCTCTGAGGAGAGGGCGATCGCCGTGGCTGGAAGTGTGGCGGCTCCAGGTTGGATCCACGCATGGGAGGCAGCGGAGAGGGAGACCGCTCCCAGGGCTGGGCTGACTGCAGGCCCACCGCATGCTCTTTGGTTTCTGGCTCTCTGGCACTTACTAACGGTTTGGACTTGGGCATGGGGTGGCGCTGGAAATGAGCCTGAGGATGAGGAGGGGAGTGGTGGATGGGCTGCGAGTGCGGTTGTGCGTGGGGCAGCGTGTGGGGCTGGGCTCGAGGCAGAGGCTGCACCTGGGGCTGAGGGTGATTCGGGGGGTACGTTGATGGGTAAGGAGGATGAGTTTGTGAGTGTACCGGATGGGACTGCGGGTGGGGGATAGGATGGGGAGGCGCAGTGGTTCGGTGGGAGAGGCGTGGAGAGCCCAAGAGATTGTGCGGGATGATGGCCACGGGCGAGTCCTGGGACTCTCCTTGTGTTGATAACGTCCTTACAATGACTTCCCTGGCCTCCAGACACTGAATCCTGTTTAACTCCACGGTCACATAGTCTGCTGTGGGGTATAAGACCTCTGCTATCTGCATTCACAAAGGAACCAGAGAGTCATTACTATTAAGGGCAATTCAGAACATACAAAAGTACTTACTATGTAACCCTAACATCATAGAAACATATCTACAAGCATTATTAGCTCCCTTATCTGTTAGGTGAAGAACCTAATTTTCAAAAAAAAGCTAAATATCTAAAAAAAAAAACATAATAAACACAGATTTGTGGATGTTGGACCTTCAGCACAATAAACTGGAAATGTTTAAACTTTAACTACAGCACCCACTTCAGGCCTGTTGGAATATTGTCACATGATTTTTCCCCTGTCCAGCATGCTGATTTTGGTTTTATAATAAACTGCACACTGTCATGGTTGATAGGCACATTTGCACACACACAAACACAAAACAAAAACAATAGCTGCATAGTGACACAGCACAATGGGGCCTGTTACAGCTTATTTCTTAAGTAATGCTTGTCCCGGGGGGCTGGATATGGGCTTTGTATCATTTCTCCAGGAGATGGCAATAGAGCACTACTCATAGTAGTAACCATTGAGGAAAGAAAAGGCGTTTTAAAAAACTCTATTGTAAGATTTAAAAAATAAATGTTGTTCTGACATTTGGTACCTTTTGTCCCTTTGTGCACACGGCATAGCCAATCACACTGGCACCGTTGGAGGTTCCTGAAGACGTCAGAGGCGGCGGCTTCCATCTGACCTGCAGGATCCCGGGCGTCTGACCACACTGGACCTGCACTTCCTGTGGAGGGAGAGGGGGGCCCTGGGGAGCACAATACAGACACTGGATAAGGAGAGAGAAAAAAAAGACAGCTCAACAATGGCTGAATATTTTTGCCTATTTGGTCAAAAAAAATGTGGTGACCTCTGTACCATGGAGTTACCACATTCAATTACAGCCTAACCCCAAGAAGTGTATTAAAAACATAATGTATAATAAATCCTAAATTATTTTAAAAGCATTTTATTTTGTATGTGGTCAGTGACAGCTGAATGTAGTATTTATAAATAAAAATTGGAAATTGTAGGATTATTTTGTTGTCTATATGCTCAACTCTGTGCAGGTTCATGGTGTGTTTCCCACGGTTCATTCATACGTGTAGCAAGCGCAGGCGTTACATTGGTTGAAAAAGCAGAACTTGCCAACTTTCCGACTTGCGTTATATGTAAAGCAATATCCTGTTGCCAGATTCTCGCTGGCAATATTCTATGGAGCATCAAAAAAAACAAAAAACATCTGTAAGTGCTGCCTGCATACTAATCAACATACCCATCTGTGCAGTGCTGCTGCTCCCCTGCAGTCACACAGTGAGAGAGAGTGAGCAGATGCAGTCAGCAGTATCTCAGAGCTGCAACGTGCAGCTGTTTGTGTCCAAGAGTCTACATCAATTCAATCTTAATCACATTTCTACACTGACTGTCAGCAGACAACATGCACAATCTTGGAACAGCGGCAGTGGCTGTTTGGAAATTTCATTTCCTCTTGTCATTTTTTAACTATGCTTGTCATAAACAAGCTCCTCTGAGAACTGAAATGAGTGTTTAAATTAATAATTTAGTGGAGCCACTTTCATTACCGGACACAAATAGCAGACAATCACATCCAGGCACGGAACAGGAGCCTGCTCCGTGTCACTAATATTAATAAAAATGTTGTATTGCTAAGAGCTAATGACGTCACTTACTTGAAGAACACATGGTGAGTGTGAAAGCCTAAAACAGTTCCTTCAGACACAGTCCTTCTTTACTGACAACAGTTATCTGCCACCAATACTGAAACTATTTCAGACATCTTTAATTAACATGTTCAATAGATAGATCATTTAATGCTAACTCTCGCTTATGCCAACTCAAGCTCCATTAGCTGGTCAGCTGCTAACAGAAAATATCAATTCAAACTTCAGCCTCACTTCCTCTCTGTCCTCCCCTCTCTTTTCCTCTCACTTACTCTGTGTCCTCCCTTTTATCCTTTGTTCTATTCATTACTTGACTTAATAATCTCTCTGTTATGTCCTGTTTGTCTGTAATTTTCAGAACTACTTCCACTTTATTCTGGTAATTAACAATGGGAGTTCTGGTCTCATTTCCATATTAAATAAAGGTTAAATAATCCCAATCACATCCCCCTCAGCCCTTTATCACACAGTGTAGCCAGCCGATCACGGGTGCAGAAAAAATATGATTCAGACAGTCATATTGTTGCTTATAAAGAAAGAAAACTGATCACATTCTCACTTTTAAAGATTCCCCATAGCATGATAGTCAGGCTGTGAGACCCACGTTAGTGCTGGCAACAGCAGAGCATCAACGAATCCTCATGGGAGAAGAAATCCCAGAGATCTACGCTCACTATTTACACTAATTTGGCTTTGAGACACTCCCATGTTTCAAGTGTTATGTAGCTCCATTCAGCAAACGCTTTTTATTGATGGTTTCTCACTGTATTTTTCTTCTTCTTTTTTTGTTTTTCTACCATGCATGTGTCTTATCGCAGTAGTACACACACAGACCCTTGAGGGCCAATCTTAAAGTGGCTGGGGAAAAGGGCTGAGAGGTTTGTAAATGTAAAGGGCTCGAAGCTCAGTGTGCTGGGTAAATAAGTAGATTGCTGTGTTGGATGTAAATTATCAGATGGCTTTCGTTGTGAAATATCAGATGACTTTGAAACAGAACAGAACATTAGACTACAAGAATGGCAATCAGATTGGGGGAAAGAGGAGAACATCAGAAATACACCTTCATCTTCAGAACATCACAAATACACCTTTTACACAAAATTTACAAACTGACTGCATTTCCTGACACTAACAAAACAAAGACGTTGGTTCCGTCTGAGTGCTCTCGTCACCCTTTTTTCCGCTACAGATGGATCATTTTCTTGATGAAATAGCTTCTGATAAACCCACTGTACGCTGAAGTACAAGGGCCAAAAAAATCAGACAATATTTAGTTTAGTTAGGTCACTGTTTTGAACTAAAGGCTAACAACATGCTGATGTTAAGCAGGTCTAATGTTAACCATGTTGACTCCTTGCTTTATCTATATTTGCTTGCTAACATTTGCTAACTAGCATTCAACAAAAAGTCCAGCTGAGGACTTGGTCATTAGCAACAAAATAAAGGACAAATTAAGTTTCTGAGCGCAATGACTGTAGTAAATGACAAAATCTCTGAGCACTATGGATACAAAACAAGAAGAAAGATGTGTTTGCTATACTTCCAACAGGATTTGGTAAGTTTAATTTACCAACAAGCTACATCTGACGATGAAGCAGTGGATAAGAGTCATGCCTTGGAGTTAGAGACGCAGGTTCAAATCCCCACTGTGACACAGCCATCAATGTGTCCCTGAGCAAGACACGTAACCCCTAGTGGCTCCAGAGGCGTGCAACCTCTGATATACTTAGCAAATGTAAGTAGCTTTGGATAAAAGCGTCAGCTAAATAAATGTAATGTACATCACACATTTCGTTGCTCTGATTGGTTGTCTATCTAATTGCATCCAGAGCATGAATGTGTTATTGTAAGTGGATAATGGCCCCAAAGGTGGCGACTATTCACTCCAGGGAGAATTGCTTGAGGAATTTAGGTCTTTGGAGTCCATTGACCTAAAGACCAAACACCCATTGAAAATCGACAATGAGCTGTACAACAATACACCACATAGAAAAAAGTCCCTACATCGCTGTGGTTTACTAAACAGATAAAAGTACTAATGTGAGTAATGTTTTGGAGGCTGACCTGCAGGCTGACTGCAGAACTCCACAGAGATTTCCCTCTTCTCCCTTTGATCCATCGGAAGCTGCCAAGGCACCTGATGTGGCTGCGCCACAACCTTTACCTTGTAAACAGTCATGGGCTTCAGGTTGAAGAACTTATACTTATAGCCCCCCGCCTTGACCATGTCGTACTCTGCACCGTTGAGGAAGATGATGTGACTGTAGTTGCTGTTGCTGGGCATCCAAGAGAGCTCAGCAGAGATCTGCGTGATGCTGTCCACCCGCAGGTAGTAAGGTGCCACCACCACATCCTTTCCCACGAGCATAGTGCACCGGAGCTCGTCTGACGGGCCGCGGTCAGTAATGCTCTGCACTGAGATACGGTAGGTGTTGGTGACCAGATTGAGCTTTTCAATAAGAGACTTTGTCCTGCCCCCGTAGGGGACACTCATGCGGACCTCCTTATCCACCAAGACATTGTAGCCACTGATGGAGCCCCAGCCTGGTGGGACCACAGGAGGATCCCAGCCAATAATCACACTCTTGGCTAGTTGTTTGATCAGGTTGATGCGGCGGGGATAAGGCACAATGTCTTCACCAACCTCGTCAATGCTGACATCCAAGGTTCCTGTCCCATTGCTGGAGGAACCAAGGATGTCCATGCCCAAGCTGCCGGTCCTTAGACAGTCTAGTTTACTGTCAGACAGCCGACTGCTTATACCCGTTCCCGTTCCTGTGCCGACCCCCAATCTCTGCAGCCCCAGGCTACTGTGGTTGAGGTAGCCAGGTTCTTTTGTTACTTTGTCCCTGTGTTGGACGGAGGATGTCTCCTCATCTTGGACAAAATCCACAAAATTGGATGGGACGAGTCCCCGCTGTCCATCCAGCAGCTCTCCTAAGAAATAAAAAGGAGAAGTTGGTGTTGTGGTGATATAAAGGAGAAAAGATTAAACAATACCAAGGCAGGTCAGACCTTCATAAAAGCCATCCTCATCCATTGTCCCGTAAACGTAGAGGTACTTCCCGGCCACCAGTGGAAGCTCTGCCTCAGGATGCTCATTAGGTCCGTCATAAGGATTGTAACTAGAGCAAAAAAACATAAATGAACAATTCAACTGCCAAAGTGTTATTTTACTTTTTTTTTTTTTTTTACAATTACTCTCCACCAGGGTTTTTTGTCAAAAACTCCAATTCTCTAAAATGGATGTTGAGAAAAAAACGATTTGCTGAGTGCTGCTTTGAAAATATTATGTTTCTATTATTATTTTGTTTTATAAATATGAGAGTGCTGAGGACAGTGTGGCTTTAAAAGCTCTGCCCCTGTGCTCTGAGGATTCCAATTATTTTTTGTGCTGACAGGTAATTGTCTTTAGAGATAAAAACATTGAATCATCTTTAAGACCACAGCCTAAAGCTCAGTGAGGGAGCTCAAAAAGATTTTCCAATGGCGTACACTGAGCAGCCAGTTCAGTTTACTGTAAAGAGGTATGTAAAGGACTTTTGGCCACCTCTCTTGTTAATTACCACCCCGTTTAACACTTAATCTGAAAATGCAGTGAAACCACAAAAATATTTGTAAGGATTTGAAAGAACTTGTTGGAAACAGTAAAGGTTTCATCCCACATTGACCTGATAAATTCCACAACAGGTTGTATTGTTTTTTATCTGTTTGACACTGTGAATAGTGAATTAGCAATCTTGTGTTGTGTATACGTACCTGTACCGGGCAATACATAGACGAACCTTCCCTGTGAACCTGGGTTTAGACCTGGTAGTTGAGCTGAGCTCTTTGTCCATCTAGAGGAGGCAAAAAAAGGCCCAAATAATCAACATGAAATTATTTTAAACATTAAATGTTCCTTCTTTGTGTCTGCCACCTCATATTTAGAAAATCAGCAAGCGTTTTATGTTTTTTTGCATTTTATGGAGAAAGAAACCATTAAATTTAACTTTTTGTATAAAAATGCCAAGATGTTCAGAGCAAAAATGTATTTAAATCCAGGTGCTGGTTCTCTGTACAATACAGTGAAATTCTTCCCGGAAAAAGATCATCTTCAGTTTAACCTGACATCTTCAAAATGCCAAGTAATTCTAATTTTCAAAAAGCACTCAATATACATGATATTCCTTTTGTTTCAATTTATTGCCTCCTGTGCACTAAAAATATTTTGATCAGTCCTGAACAGTCAGCATGCATGAGTACAACCAGGAAGCCTCCTGCATCCCTGCTGTGTGGATTTTCTCTTGTTCAGCCAAAACACATTACTTAGATTAAAATGAAGCACCGTTTATTTTAATACTAATTGTTACAAAGTGATGTCTATCCTAACAAAAATATAATTTAACACGTTTAGATTGTCTTGCCTTGGCAGCTTGAAGAGTATTAGACTCGAAGCAAAAGCCATATGGGACAGAAACACACACTGTCAGATACCTCAGAGAGGAAAGCCCGTGCTGGGCTGCGGGCTCGACTGCGAGTGAGGAATGTTGGCTTGACAGAGAGGAGCTCGGGCTTGTCTCCACTGATCTGGAGTGGTCGGATGAACTCTGATATCAAAGATCTGCTTGTTGGACCCTCATTGCCTGTGGAACAAACACTATTATGTTAACAAGTCAAGTTTCTCTCTTGACATTAAAAAAGGTACTGCTACTTAAATAAATGTTATTTTCTAAATATTTCTGTTAAGCAGACTATTTCAGTACTGTATTCTTCTGTTTCCAATACTTTTTAGCAAGAGTTGAATGATACAAACTACTGTAATTAGTGAAGCATTTGTGTATTCTTTTGTGAATACAAGTCATAAACAAACAAACAAGTTTTGCCAGCTGCAGGCTATTTCTCACTATGATTGATTATTTCATTAACAGTCTGTGTTTAATGCAGATTAAGTCAGAAGCCTCTTAGACTCAGCTCTCACATGGCAGAAATTATACATGTATTCAATTGCACAGCGCTTTAGGAGGTGTTGGCTACATCAATTAACAACTACAACCATAAACTTCAGTCATAAATGAGATTTCAGCCACTTGAAACAATGACAATAAATCAATATTACCATTTTCTTTGCTAAAAATGCTTAAATACAAATTTATGACCTATAAAACATCAGAGTACAAATACAAGCACTGAGCATCAACATGATTCCACACGTACCTTTTCCTATGGGGGCAGCCAGTCCATTAAGGAGCTGTGACAGAGTTTTGTTGGGCGACCCAGGAGATTCACATAAAGTTAGGGGTTCGGTGCTGAGAATATCAAACTTCCCAGCCTGGAGCCGGAACTTCTCCAGCTCTTTTGACAGGAGGTTGAACTGCTCACTCTGAGTCCGACATTTTTCCTCCAGCTCACGAACTTTGGCCTGATGATGGTTAGGGGAGCATGGTCATTGAGAGGGGAGTGAGGGACACAGGCAGACAAACAGACAGACATAGACGGGATGATAAAGGAAAACAAGAAGAGGAGGAAATTAGGAAACCACAGGATGCAGAACTGAATATTCTTCACACAGAAAAAGATTACACACGTGTACAGTAGGTACGCATATGATGCTATACGTCTATGGTCTACACACAGATATAACGTGGAATGAGATTTAGTGAAGGAAACACGTGGATCAGTCATTACAGAAAAAACAACTTGTTGAAATAACTTTTTTATTACCCCTGACTGTACTGTATGATAATCACATGCACAACTACAGTTAATGCTAATGATTCTGAAAATAAAAAAGCCTTCAAGGCAGTATGCATACACAAACTGCACAGAGGCTGATGTTATTCTATATTTTTTCTTACTGTCAAGTAATCCCTTGAAAAGACCAAAACCAACAATAATGTAATCCTACTGACGCGTATAGCCTGAATTTGCTTATTCCTCGGTGCCATAGCGCTCGATTGGCTTAACATGTACAAAAAACATAAAAACATATCAGTGAGCTGCACTGTAGCACTGGGTGACACGTTTCTTCGTTATTGTCATGGAAATTGTATATAATAGCGATAATAATAATATTAGTAAAAGAAAATGCATAAAAGATTAAATATAAGAGGAAACAATTTTCTTCAACAGTTATCATGAACATGGAGTTTATTTAAGTCAATCCCACATATACAGTCCTGCTGCTGTAAATACTCACGAGAGGACTAAATGTGTATTAATCCGCAGCTGAAAACAGTCCCAGGAAAATGCACTATTTGCTTCCACTTGGGTAAAGCTTGCTAAAAACTACAGTGCAAATACCTTTTTGCAAATTAAAATACATACACACACACATACACATGGCATGAGAGCCACAGACAGGAAGCTGGCTGGTAAAAGTTGTTGGTTGTGGTCTTTTCATGGTCAACATAGTATAAATATGAAATAACACCAGCCGTTTACTCTGAGAGCAGAAAACTTCATTGCACAAACTAACACTGACAAACTGAACATAATTGTTGGGGCAGGTATAATGAAAATTCAAAGTGCTAGAGCATGATTTCTCAAGTTGAATGATTGATCGTCAAAAATCTATTCTCAATCTCAAACTAAACAACAATCTGAACCAGCAATGCTAAAGCCACCATGGAATTTCTTAGCACTGCCCAACACACACAGAAATGCTCCCTATTACTTCTTCAGTACGTTTTAAACTGTTCGTTGTCCATTTCATGCAGACAGGTTGTTGCTGGATAAAACATGCTGTTAGCGGAAGCAACAAAGGACTTCCTGCATTTGTGAAATACAATTAGTGAATTAAGAGCTACTCGTTTTAATTAGCATCATACAGTCATACAGTCAGCTGTATGGCAAGTATACAGTTTTTAAAACACATGCCGGATAACACACATGCAATGCTACAACATTAAAAGAATCACATTCATCCCAGTTTGGCAATGCGATCCTTTGATAACAACACAGTCTTATACACTCAAAAAGCTAATATCCACTATATGCATCAATATATAGCAACATATAGATAGAATGATTAATATTTATTTACTTTGAAAAACTAAAAATGTAATAACGTTAATTCTAAAATATCTGCAATACATAAAGGTTGTTTATTGCAATTAATCTTACTAATAAAACAGATTTTCTGCATTCATTTATTGTCATATGATCTTTTTGTTTGTTCACATCTAAAACACACACTTTTAACACGTGTTTGGTTTTATAAAGTTAAATTTGCTCGCCTCAATATGTTGATGGGCTTTGATTATGTGGAACTGAGGTCGGTCACTGAGGCCCCAGGCATTCGTCTTTAACTGAAGTCGATCCATATTCGGAAACTTGATTTTACGAGTAGAATCTTTCATCAATTGATAAGCGAGTGTAGCTGAATTTTTCTTTATGTTCAAGTCAGAAAGACCTCCAGTTTATGCTGTCAGTCATGTTCCAGACTTTCAAAAAGCCCTCCACTGAATGGGAAATGTGAAACACAGTGGGTTGTAAAGCCCAAGAAAAGAAGCAGCCCTGAATATTTCTGAAAACCAAAAAGCAAAGATCACACATCAGATTAGTTCTTAACTGATGTATGCTTTATGTTACCTTTTACCTTCTGAGTACCACTTGTATTTTTATTGTGTTCATCATCAATACAAAACTTCTGATGAATCATTTGGTTTGCATCATGGTGTTAAATCACCAAACCTCATGGGTCAAAGCAAACATTGGCTATAGTGGAAAGGTGTAAAACAAATAAAGTAAATAAATAAAAACAATTCTGAAATACCTGCATGCTGTCCAAGTGGTTCTGTATAAGCATAAACACACACCCATTCAGTAAAAAGAGATGCAGGAAAGAAATAAAGCACAATTACACATGTGATCACTCATACACATCTTGAAAGCACAACACTCTTGAAACAATTTTGTTGCTTATTCACCTTTCTGAAAAAGGCTATTTACACAACTTTGTTAAGTTGGAGGTGTACTTCACAAGGCAATTTAACAATATTGTAAAAAATAAATAAATAAATGTATATATTATATATATATTTATTCTATCTACTCAGCCCAGATTTATATTTCAAAGTTTTCGGGGGGAAAAAAAAGCACAAAAGTTCAGGTAGTGAGGTCAAGCAGAGCAGTAATAGCTCTAGGTATAAATAATTCTGCCCCGAGGCTGAATAGTCCCCTATCCTACAGCAGCAACCACATAAACACACACAGTCAACCCCTGCCCCACAGAGTCCAGACCCTCACCTCTAACAGATGGACAGCGCCTTCATGTTCCTTTTTAGCCTCAACCTGAGCCTGGGAAACACAGGGTGCAGTGTTTCAGTTCACTTTCATTTATATTGCAGTTTAGTTTCAGTTTAAAACACCATTGAAAGACCTTTACACACAAAATGGAAACACTTTTTCATTCATTATTGCTCAGGGTGAAAATGGTTGAAATAAAATCCACCACCAATATTTACCAGTAGTACCTTGATTTGAGCAGAACTCAATCGCTACTTAACCATAATGGGCTCCAGATACTGTGGTTTTTATACTCAAGGAAGCATTTGCAAGTCAGTTTACAGAAATCACAAAAGTCATTTCATTTTCTGCAGCTGAAACAGTTTCTCAGTTCACATACAGTCCCCTCCAAAAATGTCCTGAGTTGTTTAACACATCTAGATGTGAATACCAGGAAATAAAAGCTGAAATTCTGAACTCTTGTCTCATACTTATCTATGTCTTCAGTGAACAACAAAAACAAAAAGAAATTTGCCTTACCGGTCCAATACTTTTGGAGGGGACTGTATAAACGAATAGTTGAAATTGCCATTTTTGGAAAACACCCTTATTTGCTTTCTTGTTTAAAAGTTAGGTGAGAAGATCAATAATACTCTAATGTCTTTCTGTGAAATATGAAGCTACAGCCAGCAACCAGTTTGTTTAGCTTAGCATAAAGAGTTGAAATAGGGAGAAACTAGCTAACTAGCGTGGCTCTGTCCAACAGTAACACAATCCACCCACCAACTCACTAAAGCTAATTAATTAACACATTATATATATTTAGTTTAATCTGTACATAACCAAATTAGTCATTTTTATGGGGGGAGGGGTGCCAGTCTATGTCTTGGCTCTGACAGGAAGTTACTGTTACCAGCCAAGAAAGAGTCCGACTCATAAAACAGCGAACAGTTGTTCGCATTAAACAAATGAGAAATAATGTGTTAATTAGTGAGCATTAGACATGCTGGTAGCTGGATTTTGTTACCTTTGGACAATGCCAGTTTAGCTGTTTCCTCATGTTTTTAGTTTGCATGCTAAGCTAAACTGACGCACTGTTGGATGTAGCCGTATAGCTAAAAGACATGATGATCAAGTGAACCCCCTCACCTCCTAG
The DNA here is from genome assembly GCA_024633595.2 of Lepomis macrochirus. NCBI lineage: Eukaryota > Metazoa > Chordata > Actinopteri > Centrarchiformes > Centrarchidae > Lepomis > Lepomis macrochirus. Next base: position 30,163,571 of record JALXJV020000005.1, read on the forward strand.
AAAATTACAGCCTGGCCACTGCCCCCCAGGTAAATTGAGTTTGAGACGACTTAACTACATAAAGTGCCCTGACATTGTAATCCCAGAATCTGAATCAGCTTTATTGCCAAGTGGGTTAACACATACAAGGAATTTGCTTTGGTATTTTGGTGCATAATAATAATAGTAGCAAGTGGAAAATAAAAGAAAGAAGAAGCAAGTACTGCAGATATCTCATACTCGGAAACCAGATTTGTTTGTATCTACAATATATTTCTCTTTATATGATGGTTATCTACCGTAGATGGTCATTTGAACAATGAACATGTTGCCAGGGTTTATGTGTAAATGGTTGTTAAAGCTTTATCTAAGAAAAATGGCTTAGACTAAAGCTTTGTGCAAACAAACATAATTTTGCTCCACCCATAAAAAGTAAAGAAGACTAGCACATTCAAGCGAAATAACGTTTGGGTATTATAGAAGCACTGAACTGTACAGAAACGTAGCATAACACACTCCATTTTTCTAATGGGAACTAGAAACATCTGTTGAGAAAAAAGTGTTCCACATGAATGTTAGAGCATCTGTGGACTTTACAATTTCATAAATCTACTTTGCAGGCAATTAATTTCGGAGAATGCGGAGAGAAGCCAGTGTCTGAAGGAAGATAAGGCAGTAATGAGCTTCTGTTAATGAGAGAAAAAAGCTGAGAACTCTGCCTGTGAAAGGCTGACTGTGAAGTCAGGGCAACACTGCAACAACAGCAACACTGGGGTACACACACTGTTTCTAGAGAAGGCATTGGTGACAATTCCTATCATGTTCACACTATCAGCAATCTCAGCCATCGCTGGGCTAGCTTTGACATTACAGTCAGCTCCAGTGCACAGAGGAGGAGGCCCGACCATCAAATAGCCTGGGCTAGCGTTTTTGTTTAAGCAAGCCTCTAAAAAGTGTCATAACTACTCTGGGTTTTGAATGTTTGATTTGCTTGCTTGTAACAAACAAGAGGAGTGCTCCTGAAATGTTGAGCACTCAGGGTTTGGAGAGTGATAGACAGCTGGGGTTAAGAGGATGCACTGGGAGAGCTCTAGTAGCGCCAGTTAAGTGCGCTACTAGGGGTGAGTGCTAAAGCCAATAAAGAGCACTATTTCTTTGCTGTGCTCTCTTTGATACAGTCTTTCAGTTTACTTTTTCCTTTGTTGGACTGTATGTATCGCACCGGTGACCCTAAAAAAAGCATTTGATCCATGACACAGGCACAAGCTGGGCAAACAAGAAGGCCTTAGTGCTGTGAGTGTTAAGTAACCTGAGTTCCCTTACCTTCTGAAGAAGGTCAATCTCCTGCTGCTTTGCATTGAGTACAGCCAAGGCCTGTTCATGCTCCAACTCTAGCTGCTGCCTCCGCTCCGCAGCCTCGCGCATATGCTGTCCGCAGGGGGTGCAGGGGTTGAGAGCCGGGGGTGAGGATTGTGGGAGGGGGTGGGGGGGTGGGGGGAAGCATAGAGAGGGCTGCTGTTAGTGGAACTAAAATCCAACGACACTGAGCCAACACAAAATGCATCTCCAGTCTTCTACTCCACACTCAGAGACAACACAGGTGTTACATGTGCACACACATCACACATACAGAGGCTGGTTAACAGTGTCATGACCTTTAAACCCTTCAGAACAAGAAAGACATAAACTATGCCACAGCAAATACCATGTGAGAACAGTTTATGTCGAATGATCTGCTGGAGGGATCAGATCAAATTTTGCACAATAGGTGCTTATGGATGAGGACTAGAGATGCTTTGCTGTGTAAACAAAAAAAACTAACATCCACAGCCAGGTTTGCTGCCCCCTTTAGGTAACACAACACCTGTTAGAAGTCTGGTTACTGGGACTGTTTGAAAAGCTGTCCTCAGCAATGTTGTCTTTGCATGATCAATACAGGGTTTTACGTTACATGAAAAGGGTGAGCAAACTCCGTAGCGTGCTAACTTGTCTGTGGTCATCCATAACAACAAAAGAAGCCATACAATACAAGGGACTGAATGCTAGGCTCTTCATAACACAATATGCCCGTGTCATCCAGTCACATCACCGCACCCACTATATGTGAATACTTGCGACGCTGTCAGGTGAAAAAAGCAAATGACATCTTCATGCCAGTAAAAATTAAAGTCTAAGATAGGTAATGTCATCAAACTTGAAGGTGACATTATCATCATGAAGGGTGCCCCAGTCTCTCTATCTCCTCTTCCTCCCCCTCCCGTCATCATACAGCCAAACTCTTTGTCCTGCCTCATGCAAAAATCACATTCCACAGTGCTGTCGTCATGTAGCCAGGTGACCATTCGTATGTTTGGTAAGCAGCCCACGGATAAAGGGAGAGATAAGCACAGCCACTGAGGTGGACAGAAAGCATTCAGAATGGGACTGAATAGGACTGCTCCCTAACAGACGGACATAGCAGTGATACCTTATAAATCTAGCAAGGGGAGAGGGGACGGGGAAGGTGGGAGGGGACAGGTCAAGGAGGGCAGGACAACATGAAAGGGTGAGATAGGAAAGGAAAGGGGGGCAGACTGCTCCAAGCTTCTACTCTTTCACAGCTCCTGGTCAGACCTCCCAACACGACACTGGAAGGCAACAGACATGTCAGGGACATTAGACAGTATAGCTGAAGATAACCAGATGGCGGCAGTGCAGCACAGGTAGGAGAAGGCGCAATGGCAAAGAGTTAGGCTCCATAAAAACTCCCGAGTTAGGATCCCAGGAAAGACTGACCACTAGAACTAGAACTGCACGCAGTATTGTGGGGTCAAGTCTGCCCTTGGAGCTGGCTTCCTCACCTTGAGCACCTGCTCTAGGTTCTCCAGTTTGTCTTGGAGCTGGTTCCTCTCCCACAGGGCTAAATCTCTCTCCTGCGTCACAGCACCAAGGGTCTCTTTGAGCTGGGCATACTCAGACTTCACCTGTGCAGACAGAACAAGCAAGGAGCAAAGAGACTGAGTTTCAGAGTGTAGCTGTACTACCGTTTACTTCCTGTGGGTCAGACAGAGTTTTAAACAGTCTCATGTTTTTATATTTGGTTGTCACGCTGCCCTAAACTGATTTTTAGCCTTTTAAGAAATACTGGCAGGTTCATGTCTTTATTTGCAGATATGTGAGAGGTCATTCTGTAGCTCTCCTACGAAAGAGGTTACTTCCAGGTTTCCTAGTCTGCCCATATTCAACTTACAACCTAAAGTTTAATGAGTCAAAGTCTCCACCCTCTTTGTTCAGTCGTAGAAAAAAAAGACAGATATAGTGCTCACCTCACACTTCTCTATTTGTCTTTGAAGCAAGCTTTTATTTCGCTGCATGGAGAAACTGAAGGTACTCTGTTCTTGTAAATAATAAGCACAACCATAATGGGGACCCCGAAAATACCACAGGGTATCCTTTAAGGGTGGGACAGTTATTGACGCTCACACACTGTGTTTTACAGCACCCAGCGTGCCAGACAGGTGTTGCACCAAAATCTGTGACCCATCAGATTCTGTGTCGACAACCAAACTGTGATCTTTTTTTTTTCCTAAACAAATAGTTTTAGTGCCTAAACCTAACCAAACTGGCACTGTGTCACAAGCCTTTCTGGTAGAAAGGATTATGTCAGAAAGCCTTGAGGGCTTAACTTCTCTTTTGGGTCACAAAATCTGATGGGTCACAGATTTTGGTGATACATCAACAAATGTGAAATGACATAAAACACATCACTACCGGTTTGCCAGCGAGGGAATATTGCCACAGACACCAGATTTAGAAACTCTGGTATACTGCAAAAGAGACTACAGAGAGATTTACCAGGTGCTTAATCGGCATTGTGTAAACTTAAATATAACGGACGTTCATTTATATGTGAAAGTCCCGCACTCTTTAACAAGGGGTAGGACCACAAGCCAACAGCCGCAAAGTCCCTCCACCCAAGTCAAACTCAACAGCATTTTTTAAAGGAAAAGAATTAAGTAATGAACGTGAACTAGTTAATGAGTGAACTGAACTTTGAGCTAGCTCTTGTGAAGTGTAAACTTGCACAGCACTGAGCGTAATCACTGCAAGGTGTACAGTGTAGCGAAATTATGCATTTGCTAATTAGTAGGCCAAAAATGTCGAGTGATTCACACTAAGTAACTAAAGATGGAGGAGCGAGTGTTGCAGAGTCAGCATCTTACTAAAATAAGTACTCATTAGGTTGTGGTTTTACAGTTCATACAACCAGCTGTCTGGTGTCTTGTTGTGTTATCTTGAATTACATGCACTTTCAACAGTGGCCCAGTGGACAAAATAGAAAAAAACAATCATAAACACCATTCAGTATAATCCAATCCAATAACACCACAGTGAAAATAAAGTGTTTTATCAAAGGTAGAGCTTTTGCTTTGGATTGACTTCAATTATACAGCTGCTGTTGATTATTTTAAGCATTATGCTGTAAAAAACAATTTGCTTTAATGTCACCTAAAACATCCCAAGCTTCCGAGCAAAGACCAGACGTGGGAGCTGGCTGGTTTTGGTGATAAAAGCCTTTAAATATTATATTAATGCATGAGTAACATAATTCACTGTCTCCAACAGCTGTAGACTAAAACATAAATAATTCATCATTCATTGTTAACCAAGCACTAAGCATTCAACTGACTGAAGCAACTGCACATTATATTAACAGTGTTCAGCAATTCAACACCAACAAAGTCTACTTACATCATGAAAAACAGACTATTTCTATATCTACATATTCTTCATAATCAGTCTCCCACAAACCGGTTGTATTGTTTCTTAAGAGGCTACTTTTTAAGGGCAGAGAAAATACTGGTTGCTGCAGCCGTAATGTGGCAAAGCCCCTTCCACAGAGCAGCCATGAATGACTAATGATTCCTTGAGGAGGGCGTTTCAACAAACACCAGCAAAGCAAAACACAAACAGAAACCAGTGAGTCTGCCTCTGAACAGCCCGCCTCCACACAGCAAAAAACTATCCCCATGGATAAGAGCACCTGTCAGACTTAATGTAGATAGATCGAACAAAACTATATTGGATTTAGCAGAAGCAGGTCAATATTCTATTATGGGTAGAGGGAGGTGCCATTTGTAGCCACTCCTAGTTCATTCAGGGACGATTGGGATCAAATCACGGGGGTGTAAGAAAGGGCTAATATCCGCACTGCCCTGCAGAGTGCTGCTCTCATATCTGTCAGTGTGATAACAGTTTAGGATAGCTGCTCCAAGAACCACCCCAGTCCTGATAAGGCATCTATAACCAGCATCCTGCCGTTCTTCACCCCAGCAGCAACTACCTGCCAATCAGCTCCTTCAGGAAATTGCCTCCCTGTCCGTAGAGAGAGGTCAGGTGCTCTTTGTTGATCTACTTCGGCTTTGTGTTATCAGCTCTGACGGCCTTTGAGGTCTTGGGGCTAAAAGGAAGGTGTTTTAATAGAAATGGAGGTTTGATGCTTTCATATGTATGCTGGAAATTGGAAAAAAACTGCTTAATATATCCAGCATCCCAGGTATAGTTCTAGTGTGACCCAGGAAGTTCTCTGATAGAGTGTTCATGTAAAGACCAGAGTGGCAGTAGTCTATAAAGAAACAAGACGGACAGTCTAACTGTAAATGCTAATGTCAGCATGCTAACATGAATGGCAAAACCAAAACCAATAGCCAGATGTATTATCATGCTAACATTTTCACCAAACACCAAATGGGAATTTCATTAGTTTTGCAAGTATGTGGTCATAAACCAAAGCACAAACTGAAAGATTGACCTAATTATGGTCCTTGATTAAAAGGTAAGGGATCACCAAAGCTACTACAATTCATCATGAGAGGAATATGAATGTATGTCCAAAATTTCATGATAATCATACATCACTCAAAAGCTCTTAATGGAGGAAAAGTCAGATAGACCAACAGAGGCATTCACAGAGCAACGGCGCGAGCTTTCCTTACAGGACAGATATGAGCTTAAAATGATTTATGTGAATGGAGCAGCACTAAGATGTTTTTCCTTTTCGCCTCTTACCTTCTCATTGTCAAATGTTTTATGGCTATTGCTGAACAGCTGGAGGTTCAAGTGTTTGTTCTCCTGGAGGAAATCTTGAAGCTCATTCTCCTAGCGGAAAAGAAGGCAGAAAGAAAACATTGTTCAGAATCCAAGAAGTCACCGTGATTAGCCCAGAGCACAGCACTCAAACCCAGAGTGAATAATAAGAAACAATGAAAATGTTCTTCTTCCTCGCTCTCTGTGAGTGGATGTAAATCAAACATGCATTCAGATACACACACACACACAAGAGCTCCCTTTCCCCACTATTTCCTACCAAGAGTGTTGAGCTCAGAGTAAAAAAAAAATCCCTTCATAGCAGAGGAGGAAAACTTAATTACATTCAATCAACAGTCGTGAGGCGTGCCGTGGATGCAATTTGCAGTGTCAACCTGAGAGTTCTTTGAGATGTGCAATTCACTACTGCAACAGCAGCATTTAGGCCAAGTGTTGTTCTTGTCAGGAGCTAAGGAACCAACTGGCTCATGATACATTTACAGTGACTACAATGCTTCTTAATGTGGTGTGCCTGCTCCTGCTCCAGCCCCCTTATGATTTACTTATGAACTGTTTCAGAGGGCAAATGCAGACAGAAGTAAACATAAATAAATGTTGTTTGATTCCATTTAGATTCAGCTTCAGGTTCCTGGAATTGGTCATGGCATTAAGCCTTTTTCACAGAAGACACTTTGACATGTCGCAGTAGAAAAATCACAGGCATAAGCAATCAAATGAATGGCGGCTGAATTCCATTTAGATTCAGTTTCAGGTTCCTGGTATTGTGCATGCTGGCTCACTGCCACACTGTCACTCAGACATTTTAATGGAACTGCACCATCATTAATCAATCAATCAATCAACATTTATTTATATAGCACTTTACAGCGAACATTGCTTATCTGGCTGTCAAATTTCATGCTACAATCAAAAATGTCACACGCAGATTTTTGACAGTTTGCTTGGTGCATGAAGTCAAAGCTCCCAGACTTAAAGTGGGATTGTTTGACATGAATTTTGTACTGAAGATAATACACTCAGTTTTGTCTTTATTCAGATTAAGGAAGTTCTGAGAGAGCCACAATTTAATATCATTAAGGCCATTAAGCAGGCAGTCTAGTGCAACACTGTCATTAGGTTTCATAGGCAGATAAATTTGCAGGTCAACTGCATAACAATGAAATGACAGGTTGTGCTTGTCTATTATAGCCCCTAACGGCAACGTATATAAAGAGAACAGGATAGGGCCAAGAAGGCAACCCTGGGGCACCCCGCAGTAGAGAGGAGCAGATGATGAGGAGAAATCAAGCCAGTAGAGTATATAAATATATATAGTCATTAGTAACACCTGTGCTTTCCCTTCTATGAGTGAGTCAAAATGCCTGCTGAGTAAAAGGCCTATTGTTTTTGATGAACTGAGATATACCTTGATAATGACTTGTTGACAATCCCACCAGTTGATTGTAGATTGCATTGGTTGATTAAGTTGGTGTTAAATAAAATAACTAAAACTTAGTGTGCAATCATCATATTTTTATACAGAAAGATAAAGGTACTATAACCAAATGAGAACATAGCAGCTAGATGATCGTTCATATATTCGGACATTACTATCACTAATAGCACTGCAAATTAGAAACATCTATCAACATTAAATCGTTTACCAATGCACATACTATACTAAATCAAGGGGAGAGTCACAGATATTATATACTCTACTGGCCTGTACTGCATACATATGCGCACCATAGAGGAGAAATGCTGTCAAGGACAAGCAGTGATAAGTAAACAACAGCCTGAAGACAGTACCAAAGTCACATTTGAGATCCGCTGTGTTTCCATTAATTTCATTTCTGTCACGTCCCGAAAAATTATTGCCATTTAAACCTGCATCAATTGTGTCCAGTCAATTTTAATGCTTCCCGTACAAGCACTAGATTGCATTGGCATTCCTATTCATATCCATTGATCCTTCAATTCAGAGCTAATGTGGGCTGGCTAAGCCTCCAGGTGTTCATTCTGAAGGACAAACAGCTTCTGAAAAAAACAGAGAGCTCACATTTTACTCCATGCACACTGATGAGAAGAATAGACTGAAATACTTTTGAATTTCAAGCTTGTTGTTGATATAAGCATTTCAACATGATTACCATCCTCATTTCAAATCCTTTTTGGAATTTGGATGTGACAGCACACGCGTATTGATGCAAACCAAATTGTCTTGAACACAGAGAATCAGCTGTTTCTTTGTCCTGTTTTGTCGAAGTGTTAACGGTTTAAACAGATCAGTATACGTCATAATCCCTTGGCAAGACGCATCTTTTTATGGAGAGACTGTGAGCCCAGTGATGGAGAGCATTACATGCAGAAGACATTGTGGCCTATATTGAGATGCATCCAACATTATTCAACTGAAAATATTTTTTGCTGAGGTATGATTTGCAGTTTGAAATTGGCTTTGAATACAAACATAATTTTACACATAAAATGTACACAGAATTAATTACGTTTGATCAGTGATTTGTAATGCTTTAGAGACTGGATAATTGTTCAAATAGCTCAAAATTAACAAAACAGTAAGTGAAGGTGTTTTAAAAATAAAAGTTTATTGACCAACAAGGATGTTATTTACTGTAATATACTAATTTCTATTTTTAATATTAAAAAATACAATCTAACGACACAAAAAATTAAAAACACATGACTGTGTAAAGATATATTTACACAAGACAATTTGACAAATAATACATTATGGAATAATATTATCAGGCCTGGGCAGGGTACCTGAGCTACTCCTATGTTTAAAAGCAGTGCAGTGGCAGTCGCGGGTTTTGTCCTGACATGGTCCGACTGCCCCCGGTGTGCCAGAGCTGTGTGTGTAATTTCAACAAGTCTGACAGATGAATCAACTCCGCCATTTAACACATGAGCAAAGCAAATATTTCACCCACTTACTCTCTGCTCTGTAGACTCAGTGTAAGCAGAATCATTTGCTCTTGTTCAATATAGTCGACAACCACTTACACCACTGTACTAATGATCAGCTAAACCTTTTCAACCTGACTCTTCTGTATTTCTTTACCCAGAACATCCGCACTAAGGACTAAATGTAAAACACACTATAGGTACTATGAAAGAACTGCGGCACTGAACCTTGCTCTCCTGACTACTTGCTGCTTATAACGTGGATGGCACTGATAGTTTTCAAGTGTACAGTTAAAATGTACTGACTTTAGCTGCACTGTGTGTAGTGTATGGTAAAAGTACATGCTGTGTATCCATTGCACAGGGCTTGTGGTTCTCTGCACCACCTAAATACAAATTCCTGTTAAGCACTGCACACCATGATGTACATAAATAAACATACCACAAACATACACTACAAGGCCATCTAAAAGAGGTGCAACACATTTACAGGACAAATGCATATCTGATTTTCCTGTACTGTGTAAAATGCACCCCAAATATAAAGAAACAATTCATGCCTTGTGTTAAAGCACTTAGAGCTGTCGGTCATGACGTTGACAGAAGGTGTTTGCGCTTACAAACAGCTCATAATAAAAGCTAAGTTGACCACAGAGACGGGCCCTTTACACTGGCCATTGAGCACAGCTCCACAGTCCAGTCCCTGGACTTGTTGAGTCTGCTGCCTGCCTCAGTATAAATCTTCGATTAGCACTGATACATATTCGAGCAACGTTGCCACAGCAGATGGTTGTCACCATGGTAACAGGCCTTAAATGTTAGCGGAGGCATACTCCTCTGATGGTCTGTAGTTAAACACCCGATACCCAGGAAGGTGGAGGTGCCAGATGGCTATGCTAGTGTTTACTGTCACTCACACACTCAGTGTTTATATACACGACAGCTGAACTAACTATGAGGAGACATGACATTAATACCAGCTGCAATTTCAAAGACTTGGAAAGAAAAATCAATGTATGTTCCTGTAGATGCTGTCAGTGTTTGGGAACTAGCTGAGCAGACGCAAACAGCTGCACCTAATTCTGTATATGTGCACGTTTTAACATGAGAAGTAGAGGGATGAGAAGAGGAAAACAGAGAGACAGAGAGGTAAGCCAATTTAGACCAAACAGGGAGTGACATTACTGTCAACTCGCCATCCCTTCACAATAGTGCTCATTGGTCTTGTCTGTGTTTGTGTCTCTGTTCTCAGAGCTCAGTGCAGGAGGAGATAAGAGCTGTGCTGCAGTCTGTGGAGACCAGCCTGCCATTTCTGCACGCTATTTGGGGACAGTTTGTCCTTTGGGTAGCTTCCCCAGGAGTCAGCAGGCTGACAATGGGTGAGGAGGGAAGTGCTGCTCTGGCCAGGGAATGTGGAGGAGGGCAGCAAAGAAAACAGTCCTAATGGAGTGTTTATTTGGGGCAAGAGCCACACACAAAGACAGCTCATCTAAAGAAGAGGGCTTGGGGGTATGAGGGAATGAATTCAAATAGTCTAGGACCAAACAGTGCCATTTAAATCACTGCTGAAGCCCTTAAGCTCCTGCCTTTCATAGGAAAAATCTCACTCCAGGCCACTTGCACTACTCATGCATACTTCTGCTTCTACATTTACAAACGTGTATTATTTTAATGGAGTACCAAACTTCAACTTTCATGAGACAGCTTTTATGTCAGTCATACAACACCATGTATTGTTTTTTCCAATTCCCAAACCACAAACCGTTGGCAGTATCTTCACTTACACATTCTCTAAAATTCTAGTGAATTCAACTTAAATTAAACTCAACGTTTTGCTGCACAGCCCATGGGGACCTGTCTTTGAGAATGACTACGGCTGCATCAAAGCGGTATGATTTGACATCCACTTTCACAATAAACTTTAACAGAAGCTGAGCAGTGCTCTCCATCTCAGTACCATAATATAAAGTGATTAGTTATTCGGTTTAGTGGTGCTCCCGTAACTGTAATGGTAAAACCCTCAGACTAGAAGCATTCACTTAAGCTTTATTTTTGCTGTGATTAACAACTCTGATGTCTTCATGCTGTGACAGACTGGTCGAGCCTGATTATTATAGAGCCTCTTATTTAAAGTACAGTATGTTTCGCTACCGAAATAAATATAACAGAGCTAGGTAATTGCCAGTGCTGGTGAATGGTTCTTTGAGCATACTTGGCATTTAGCCTGGCTCTGACTGCAAATTCCTCCACTCCCCAGCACCACTTAACAAAAAAAGTTGAATACACAGAGTCTTATGTGACCTGCTGACATTCCATCATTTCAGGCAAACACACTCTTCTTAACACAAATGCCAACTGGGCCAAAGTGCCCCCAGTCAGAAAGTTGCATAACTAGCCGAACCATCAGAAAACATTCACTGATGGCCATGAGGCATCAGGTCATCAGCACTTCACTTCAGTCTATCCTAAACTCTCCAAATGCAGAAATAGATGCATTCTAACTTGTTGCAGCTATTCATACATTAGCCATGCATCATTTACATCAGCTTCCAGTCTTCTTCTTTTCTTCTTTGGTGCACTGCTATGGTGTATTACAATCTTTTATGGGACACCACTTTCACTATTGCAGCCCTCTGCAGTTAGCCAAAATATGCACTATGCCAGCCTCATTTTCTGGTAACATCCACAACACACAAACAATACAGGCACCACTATCGCTCACACAGGGTCCCTTTAACTAACGGATTGCTAGTAGGTCAGTCTATAATTCTGATAATTAATAACATCACATCAACATGTGAGGTTACATTACTAGCCACTGTCAATTACCACCATCAAAAGAAACAAAAATACCACTGTATAGACAAGTTAGACTAACCAGTGATTTGGATTAATTTATCGTATCGTAAGAAATCATGAGCAAAGAAGACTAACAAAGGACTAATGCACAGCCTTTATATTTAAATAGCCCATAGGTAAAATGTCAAGATGAAAAAAAGCACGTTTTGTTCATCGTCTTCTCAGCAGGTTCTTTCCACCTCATCTTGTTTTTCCCCTTTTCTTTGCCTTTTGTCCTGAGTCAAGGCCACTCCAGTTGACAGAATGACATTTCTGGGGCATTGTGAGAAAATGTCTTTCAAAAGACACCAAACATCATATGAAAATACAGGACTTGTGTACCATATTGACCATTACACATGGCACTGTGTACATCTGTATACTTAAATAACTGCAGTGTTGTACAAAGCTCCACGAACTAATGTGTGTACAAAAGAAACTAAAATAGCCACAGCCTGAGGATACCACTTAAAACGTACATCATTGTAAACTGTATTTCTTTTGTGTTTGTACATGATCACACACAGCAAATAATTGCTGCTGCAAAGTGAATCTCTCATTCTCAAATGTATTCCCCATGCTAACAAAGCCCAACCCACAGAAACTGCAACTTGCAGCTAACTGCTCCCATTTTTCAATTTCAGTCATCACAGCCTGAGAACCAAGCTATCATTACAGTAGAACCGCCACTCATTTTCTCAGGAGACGTTTGTCTGTGATGATAGCAGGCAAGGTCCTCAGGTACAAATCAATTTTACCCTGCGTCCTTTCGCTCAGAGGCCAGGGTATATTTTTGGAGCACTTACCAAAGTCTGACATGTTTGATTCTTTTTCTTCACCTCTGCCTCAAGTGCTTCACACTCCTTCCTTTTGGAGCTGATCTCAGTCTCCTGGGGAGAAAAAAAAAGCAGAAGCCAGCTGCTATGGTTTGTCAGGAACAGAAAATAAAACTAGGCAGAGACAGAGGGAGCTGGAGCATTTCATTATTCAGCAGTATTTAGGTGTTTGACTGTATGTGTGTGTGTGTCTGTGCGCAACAAAGAGATGTGCGCAAGAAAGAGCTGTGAACCTGTGAATGCAATGCATATTTCCCAGCATATTTACCCCCCAAAATTTGTTCCTCTATAACCACAAGTCACATTGACATGAAACTTGAGCCGAATTGTTCAGCATAGTCTCCTCACTACAGGCACCAATGTTGACCCAAATACGCCCATAGGTGGAGCTTTTACTGCAGATTAAAGATGTCAAAAAAATCCCATTGGTTTACATGCATTTTATATCTCCATAACCACACCACACCAAATTTGGGTCATTTGTTCCCTATGGGCTCCTGATGACACCTGAAAAATTTGTTGCAATTCGGCCTTAAATTAGCGCTATAATCAAAGCTGAAATACCGTGGGAAAATCCCATTCATTTGAATGGGATTTTGAACCAAGGGCCATTTTGCCTCATAACTTCGCGCCACTACACCGCACATTCATAAACCTTTTATCTATCTATCTATCTGGGGTGGGATGGCGCAATGGTTAAGACGCCCGCCTTTGGTGTGAGAGACCCTGGTTCAATCCCCACTGTGTCCCTGAGCAAGACACTTAACCCCTGCTTGCTCCAGAGGCGTGCGACCTCTGACATATATAGCAATTGTAAGTCGCTTTGGATAAAAGCGTCAGCTAAATGAGTAAAAATGTAAAAAAATGTAAATCTACGTATTTGGGGGATGGTGCCAATTCATTGGGTATAGGACATGCCTATGTGTGATGACGTTTTCATTTTGTTAAATCGCAAAAACTGTAAAACCTATTTTAATTAACTCCTCAGATGCCGCAAGTTCGATCGGTACCAATCTTGGCACGGGCAATCTCTGGACCAAGCTGATGAAAGTTTGTAGAGGATATTTTGAGCCGCCACAAAATGCCCAAATTATAATCTAATAAACGTTTGCGTAAAATGCTAAAAACAGGGGGTGATGTCATATCTTTGTTTTGGAATGGCCAATCTTGGGGACATTATCTGGCACGCCTTCCTGAGGGGCTGTATGAAATTTGGTGTCACTTGGCCTCTACGTGGTGCTATTTATTGTGTGTAAAGTAACACTACCACAGACATACATTAATTTTATATCTCCATAACCGCAAGTCCCTTTAATTTCGAACTCTGTTGATTTATTCACCACGGGCCCCCAGAGCCACGGCGGGGCATCCGGGTCAACAAGGGGGGCGGCTGGCGCTGTTTTTTTGCAAGTATTGAGTTATAAACTAAAGCATTGGACAAATCAAGCTTGTGCCCTGTTCAATGTAAAGGGACATTCAACAGTTGGGCTAGTTGGGCAGCATGCACAACAGCAGAGCCATTGAGCTGAAACTCCTAATTGAAAAGCAGACATTATTAAATGCTCTGTGTTTGTAGCAGCTTTCTAGTCTTTGCGACCACTCAAAGCGCTTTTACATCGCATTCACGATTCATTCGCTAAGTGCCCAAACTATCATTCATACACATTCATATGACCAGCCACCAGGGGCAATTCGAGGATCAGTATCTTGCCCAAGGACACTTCGACATGCAACCTGGGGGAGCTGGGGATTGAACAGCCGATCTTTTGATTAACAGGCAACCAATTAAAATTAGTCATAATATGAGTCTCCACCAGTACCTAGCTGCCGTTCAAGGGGACAACTCCACAGTACAATGTGATGAATAATGTGATAAAAAAAAGAGTAAACTCCCCAAATCTGTCAAACTAATCTTTAACTTACAACTTTAACAAGCTTTGGCTTGAATCTTTCTTTTTATCAATTCTTCACATATTGTGAGTTGATGAGTCTGTCTATGGACTGTTTTCATAGCAGAGGTTTGTCTTGTGCCTAGCTGACACTTTCTCCGGAGCTTTTTGAATGCCTGTTATGTTTCCATCAAGCCGCCGTTATACTTAGCTGACAGCTAAATACTGTGTTAGCTGGTGAACAATGAAAAGGAGTTCAGCTTTCTTTACAATGTGCGATTAGCGAGCCGAAACACGACTAAAGTCTGCCACAATTTCCACGGAGGATGACTTGTTTAGTCTATCGGTGTTATTTAGAAAACTCATCATCACTGGCTTCTCAGCAGGAACAGACAGCTAGAAATGGGATATCCCCATCAAAGCTGCCTGTGTGTTCAGCCCTGCTCTGGAGGTGCCACATATTTTTGTGACTCCACTCTAATCAGGAGGTTAACACTTTCTGACAGGCTGAGATGCATTCAGTATCGAAGGGTATGCCCATGTTAACAGAGAATACACACCTTCTTTACGGGAATTCATTTAATGCACAGACAACTATTGCACTGCTCTTACAGTACAATATAGATGAGTATTGTGTTAAGTGTTACATCACCAACCAGATCCTATGTTTATCAGTGTACGAGGAACATCCTTGCAATGGATGGGAGTGACTGCAGCTGGATGTTCCAAGATTAGGGTATAGAATTAAACTGGATTTTATCTATGTCAATGGGTGTTACCAGTGCGCGCACACACACACACACACATATATTCTGGTGGCATGGCACCACGTGTCCCTGAGCAAGCCTATAATAAGCATCAGCGGAGCCACCAGAAGCCCACAGCACACAATACATGCGACATGTGGGAATGCAGAAATGCTCACAGGCTTGGTTTGACTTTGAATATATATTGGAATCCATTCAAATGGAAGACATTTTTGCTCTGCTACATCAGCTGGTTCCCCTCTTGACCCACGAGTGCCGACAATATTTAATAAGACAGTGAGCAATAAGGTCAGAGAACACAACATGCGAATGGTGTTGGCCTTGTGGAGTTTCACCCGGGGCAAGTGACAGTTGGTATTATTTAATCTTGGACCCTTTATCTGTCATTGCTGGTCGACCAGGGATCCCCGCAGGGACTTTATGTATGTTTTAGCATGTTCTATTCTTTGGAGGACTCAAACCCTGAAAATGAATATCCTCTGTGCGAGGATTTCATGAATAAATACGCACTTACTCACCTACGGCTTTATTAGCCAAGTATGTGTCCACACACAATGATTTTTTTTCATTGCTTTTAATGTACGTAGTAAGAAATAGACATAACAGCAAGAATAAAGACAACAAAGCTGAGCAAATAAAGGTAAAAGAATAGACAGGACTTTAAAACAAATATGTGAACAAATAGCTCTATGTATAAGTACATATAAATAGCACAAATAACCAATAATAAAACTAAAACGTACATTTTGTTTTGTTAGGATGAAATGTTACGATAAAGTATGGTTGTGGTTAGGATTTAGAATTAAAATTAGGTTTTTCTACAAAAATGATCTACTAAAAGCCACTAAAGAGAGGGTGTGGACAGTATCTCTACTAAAAAGTACTAAACTGTAGTTTGTATAGGATTTATAACACCAAAAACTTCACTGTTCTTGCTCACTTTACATTCAACCCAGCACGTGCAACGATGAATGAAATGTTCAAAATTATGAAAACAGTTAAAAAAAAAAAAAAGACTTGACAATAAACAAAAAAAAGTCTACATATGTACAATATATGCCACCGTGTTGACTCTAAATGATTTACTTTGAGTGAATCACACAGAGCCCCCGCAGACAGCTTGTCATCTCCTATGTGGGCTGGTATCTAATGTGTACAGTTTTCAGAACCAGACGGCTCTAACACACGATGAATATTTCACTCACATACTTGCGTGCGCGCGCACACACACACACACACAGCTCTCAGGCTTGCTGAGGCCCATTTGTTTGGAGCACATTTGCCAATGTTCAATTAAAAATCCCTCTGATAAAAGATTCAAATGGCTGCCATTGTGAGTAATGAGCTCCTGTATAAGTGAAGAGGCGTTTACTGCACAGCAGATGAAGACAGATGAGAAATACCATTCCTTTAGGGTGGAACCAGCATTCGTGCCTCAGTGGCACTAATGCAAATGCATGCACAAGAGAGGTGCATCCACAGCAATCTATACTGAGTTCCACACATTCTATGTACTATATACAAAAGGAATGTCAAATTCTGTTTTATGGCAGAACATCTTGAAAATCAATATCTTAACACCTTTTTTAGGTTAGTGTGTGGTATAAGGTCTACAAAAAAGGTTATGGTTTAGTTGTAGGTCATACTAATATTCTGAATGATCAAGGGCAAAAATACTGATGGATAATGTAACATTCATCTATTAGAAGCTACTGAAAGCTGATAACATTTAGATTTTTACCATATCTGAAAATAATTGATGAACAATCGATAAGCCAGAATTAATCAACTGACCATCATTCATCATTTTGAAGCTTCTCAAATATGAGGATTTGCTGCTTTTCTCTGTTTCATATCATTCAGACGGTTGGTTGGACAAAATGAAGGTGTGACCTTAGGCTCTGGGAACCTTCGATGCACAATCTTTCTAACATTCTATAGAATAACTAAAAACAAATCATTTACATAAATCAGTAATGAAAATAATCATTACGACTTTACAAATCTCACTCATCTAATTTCCCCAATTCACTCTTCAACATACTATTCTCTATTATCTATTTATTTGTTTCATATAGCTCTGCAGATGGAGATTACGGTATGTTGATAAGCCTGGTGGGTTGGTCCACCACTTTGACTATACAGTTATGATCCCCAGATGATGAATTGTACTGCCTTTGCACCAACAGCATGTCAAACTTTACACTTATTTTGTGGGATTTCTCAAAATTTATAGGATGAATTGTCACAAACGTCTGTACAGTATTCATGGTTCATAGACAATGATTTATAATGACTTTGTGGATCATCAGCCTTTTCCTCTAACGCCACTATGAGTGGTTTGTGACCAACACCTGCAAAACTAATGACACAACATGAGCTCAACATGATCAGTTGCACTGCTTCAGAATAATGATAATATGTTTTCCACTACGTTTGTACAAATTGTACAAGTAGCTATGTGCTTTATTTTTACACACTTGTGTTTTTGCTTTCACAAATACATTTACAAAACACTGGTTTGAATTATAAATATTAATCGTAAATTTTCATCTACCGGCACTAATTTAAGCTATAAAAGGTCAGGAAATGTTTGGTAAAGGAAAGCAAGAACTGAAAACAGCAGAGCCTCAGCTGTGAGCTCGAGCACAGCCTTCTTGCTGTTCAGCACCATGGAGAGTTCCCCTGAGAAAACACAACAGTAGCAGGTGGTACTGTATATACGGCTTACTTCAACTATTTTTGTTGCTGCTGACTCTCCGCTGTGAGTTCAATGCACATCAACATCTTGATGAAATGAGGTTCACATATTACAGCATAATTTCTGCAATGACTAATTGACACAGAAGGCTTTCCCCATCCTATTCTCAGTGTTCGGTCTTCTGATCTTTTGTAGTTGGGAAAGCTCTGTGTATAATCTCAGGCGAGCAGGGGTAACCTCATTACTCTCTCTCGCTTTCTCTCTCTTTCATCCCTTGTTGTGTTGAATATGCATGATGCGTAATGATGGGTAATAATCCTGCCTATGGCAAGGCGAAAAAAAAAAAAAAACTGCAAACATTTTCTACCAGAGGGTGGAATTCTATGCAAACAGCAGATATGTGATGGACGTATCAAATACATGCACAGCATGAGTTTTAAAGCAGCTTCAGTTCTTCTTGCAAAATCTTTTAGGTTAACGTTACATGTAATCATGACACTGATTGCGAATCCTTCAAGAAATATCCAGGTACATGTTGTACTACAAATCAGCTGAGCTACATTATAATAAAACTGAACAAAAAACACTTTTTACTGGGAGTAGTTCAGAAACAAACAGCACATCCCCTCTAACTGTGGCACATACTTCAGTTTTACAGCTAATTTGTTGCTTCTCAAAATGTCAGTGGTGCTCCCCAAGACACATATCATATACATCGTCAGTAGACACTTTTTTCTTGTTATGTGTTTGCTTCTTTTCTCCAGCCAAGCTGCAGCGAAAGCCATTAAGGAGGCTGGAGGAAAGACTACCGCTATGCTGAGTGTCGTCAGGGTCTTTAAGAGAGGACTCCCCTCTGTTACTCAACACCCAAGCACCAGTTCCACTTAGCATCATGTAGTATATCATGACTATACTGCACATACTGCTGGCTCAGACACATAGTAATCTAGCCCAGCACAGCAAGCACTTGTGTTTTCAAATCATTTGAAATGGCAGAGTAAGTTGCATAACCCCTACAGCTTAAGTCTGTGCATGCAGGCACAGATGCTTGCGCTCCACTAATACTGTACTCGTCTGCCGCCTGCAAGTGTGTATCTGTACGCATGTGTCAGCATGTGCATGCATGTGTGTACACAGCAACATGCAGGCTGACTGCTGAATCACAGATTTACAGGAAAAACAAGTATAACTCCCAGAGGTCAACATGTACACTCCTACACCAAAGGAAATGAACTAAAAAGCAGAGAGGAAGGGGTAAAGAGTGATAGTGAATGAATGTATGATCATGAGGGAGATTTGTAAAGGCAGAGGCCTATATATGAATGCAAATGAAAAACAACGGAGACTGGGCAAAATGAAAAATGGGATGGAAGCAGGATTTACCGTCTAAGCTCCTCAGCTCTGCAGCATTTTGTCCCGGGTATAAGACCTCAGCGAGGCATCCTCTATCAGGCATATTAAACATCATGCAGCAGTGGCAAAAGGAGTAGCCTAGTCTGGATTCCACTTCCTCTCCTTCTGTCTCTCTCTCGCTCTCTTTTTCACACCCTATCTCCCCAACCAGAATCCACAAGCATTGGCGAGCTGCAGAATCTGAAATGAAGCTGCCACTATCGCCGGGTCTGACCTCTCTGTGCCACCAAACGCTACACTACCTGCCTGCTGATGTCTTATGAGTCAAACACACCACTACTGAAGAGGACAAAAGGGAGGAGAAGGAGAGAAAAGGGGGAATACTGTAGGCTAGTGAGGCTAGAAGAGATTAAGGGGGGGTGGGAACAGACAGACAAGAAAACAGGAAAAGAAACTATTCTGTTCTTACCACACATCACTAATAATAAAAGAGTAATGAAAAGAGAGTGGAGGATACAGAACAAAAAGGATCAACTAGTATCTATAATAAAATGTAAAAGGTTGTTGGAATAGGGGGCTAATTTGAACAAGCAGGATCAGTGTGAATGAGAGGCTCCAGAGAGAGGATTGTAAATCTGATAATCCCAGTGCATGAACACAAAGATGTCAGATGAGACTTTTACCTTAATGGAAACTAAACAATGACTCATGCAGCCACAACAGACTCCTACGGAGATAAAGGAGGGTGCGGTGCAGTGCTGTGATATCTATTTATTTCCCTATGACAATGCTGGATTCAACAATACACTGCTATATGGAGAAACTACTGTATGATCTGAGAATTAACAGGTTTTATTTTCGTGTTTTGGCAGGTGAAACCATTTCGCTGACTAAAGGTCCATATCAGATGATTACTGCTGCACCCAAGCAAATGTTGGAAGCCTACTGCTGTAGCCCACTCAGACACAGAGGCTTACTCATCCCCAGCTGGATTTGCTGGTCAAGCCTGAGCAGACTGCTTTTCAGTTCACATGGTAACCTTCATCTCTCATGGCAGCACAGTAGCCCACCTTTCTCGTAAACACATATCACCTCTGCAGCATTTATTGTGACTGTTGTCTAGAGAAAACTCATCTAGCCACAATATCAGTTACACAGTACACAATGCTAGGTGATGTGTGTGTGGGCAAGAAGTTATTTTATTTATATAGAGTGTAAACTTTGGGGAATGACTCCCTGCACACCACAAAGATGAAGTGGTGTGTTGTTAATCCTTTATTATTCAGTTTCATTCGAGACATTGCAGTACACAGTGCTTCCCATAAACAATAGTGCAGAGATCTATAAAGCGTCAGAGGTTTTCAGCTGGCTTAGCCACAAAGATACACACACAAGCTGAATGTCGTAAAACAGGGAACATGCCAGGGAGGCATCCACATCTATATTTCAGTCTCTAGGAATTGTTGATCAAGGGGAGAATTATTGCAAATTCAGTGTCCTGAATATTTGCAAGAGCTTGCAAGTTTTTCCAGTGTCCTTAACATTTCTGCAAAAAAGGTCAAAATGGATGAATGCTTTTTTTTCTCCACAGCCATTTTTCATATAAACTATCAATTCCTAAACTAGCCTTCTCAGACAGCGATCACTCCCAGACTCCCAGGCTGGGTATCAATCTCAAACAAACACTGATGCTTTTCCTTCTTACAAAAAAGCTGCAGACTGTCTCTCAGTTTTTCTGAACAGTCCCTGCAAAATCCATCACTTTTGGCCCGATTCACAAAAAGTGCTGTGACATCCTGTTGGGATTAATACACTGGTCAAAATATTTAAGGGAACACTAAAATCACTGGATTCAAAATCACACGGAAAATCAAAGTTAAAAAATATGTAATCAATAAATTTCATCATGGCAACAGATGATGTGATGTTATGTATGGCCCCCACATGCCTGTATGCACTCCCTACAATGTCTGGGCATGCTTCTGATGAGAGGGCGGATTGTGCCTCCTCCTAAACCCTAGATCAGGGCATCAGTGAGCTCCTGGACAATCTGTAGCACTACTTTGCGGCGTCAGATGTACCAATACATAACATCCCAGAGGTTCTCAATTGGATTCAGGTCTGGGGAACTTGAGGGCAAGCTAGTGGCACGAATGCCTTCGTCATCCAGGAACTGTTTGTACACTCATACGCCATGTGAGGCCGGGCAATATCCTGCATCAGGAGAACCCAGGGCCCACTGCACCAGAGAAATGTCTGACGATGGCTCTGAGGATTTCATCTCGGTACCTAACAGCAGTCAGGGTACAGCTTGCTAACATATGGGAGGTCTATGCCAGCCTCCAAGGTTATGCCTCCCCAGACCATCACTGATCCACCGTCAAACCGGTCATGCTGGATGATGTTTACCAAAGCCAATTTACCAATCTATCACATGTGCGAACCTGATCTCATCTGTGAAGAGAACAGGGAACTTCATTTGCACCAAAGCAGGTGATTCACAATCACTTATGCTTCTTAAAAGTGAACAGGTTGGTATCCCTGAAGTCAAACTGACTTGATGTTATACTGTGTGTTCCCTTATTTTTTATTTTAAAATGACAACAACCTAGCAAACATTTTATGGAAATGAATGCTTTGATGGCAAAAATAGTATCCAAGCCCTAATTTCACAACAAGACTTTGGACAACTACAAATCTGTAGTGAACTTTACATTAGGTTTTCAACTTAAGGTCAAAATATTTACTATAATATACAACTGTCAGAAGACCTCATGAATTACTTGAGTAAATAACTTAATAAATATGCATAACTAAAATAATGCTGAAAACCATTCCAGGAGATGTGTAGCATCGCTTGGTCTGGAAGGCCCCAGATGGCCAGCGTGTAAACACACAGAGTTTCACGGCTGGCTCACTCTCATTAGAGTGGCCAGTAGCTGTGCAGGTAGATGAGCTACCGAAATGACGGACCGTTCTCTGAGTGGACCGGACAGAGTGTTCAACCCTCAGGAGGCAGTGTCAACATTGGAAACTGAGCAGGGAAGCAACCAGGAGGATAAATGAACCATGAATCAAGACCCACTAATACGATGCAAATGTACACACAGTACATGAAGGTACTTGAGGGTTCAGCAGAGGCCTCTGTTTATTCTTTTTAGGCTTTTACTTAAACTACTTGAATATTATCTTAATGTAAACCTCTGAATCACACGTATTCCCATTGTCTGTAATGCTAACACATAGTTTGATTTGCTGTAACTTGTCCATATATGTCGCATGTGTATATATATATATAAAGCTGTATATATATATATATATATATATATATATATATATATATATATATATATATATATATATATATATATATATGTATATAGATATAGATATCTATATATACATATATACATATATATACATCTGTGTGTATACATGTGTCTGGACTGCAAGGATTTTGTAATGTTGTCTGTCAGATATTTAAAGTCAAATATCCTGCTGTCGAATTAGATATGCAACGTAAATTACACAATATTTCATTAAAAAAAGAGATACACAGCATTTAATCCATCTATTTCTGGACAGTTTTGATATAAACAGAGGGATTTGAAGTTCAACATGACAGATAAGAAAACAGTCATGTCTTGGTTTAAAAAAGAAAAAAAAAAAAATCAGTAAAAGGAGCAGCCATCTTTCCCTTCAAGCTGTCACGACTGACGAGTGACCAAAATCACTCACTCCATCTAGGGGGAGTTGTGCTCTCACATCTGCGCCCCTCTCAGTCAGATGCCAACAGAGAAAGAGAATCTCACAAACCTGCCATGATCAAATTAATTCACATCGAACCAGGCTGCCTGTTTGTCTGCACACTTGGGCCCCAACCAGATAAGCTGATTATAACACAAAATATTACATGCTGTCCTATTTGTTCTGATCCAGTGTTATCCCGATGTCTGGTAATGCAAAATCACTGACCTATGAAATATCAAGGTAGACTAAGATGGATAATTAAAAGCTATATACAGTGATCCTTCAGATCTAAACTGGTGCAGCCTTTGGCGCACATAGGACTGTTTCTGATTAGCTGGAACAATTATGTCCAATAATTTAATCTACACCTGTAATGTATAAAATGATCAAGGAGTCACAAGAGCACAAGACTTCCTCCCGCTCACACCCACTGGATTACCACCTGTGCTCTACTGTATCAGACAGCAACAACACCTCTGTGTTAATGCTGTTGTGATTTTGTGATTCACAGCATTTTGATAAACAGTCTGCAGGAACCAGCACAAGCTCTGATGGTCCATCCCCTTTCTTTGCCTCAGCTCAATTCAACTGAATGTAATGATAAACTCTGAGCAAAAGCTTATTCAACACTGGCTGCAGCGAATTTAACCATCCTCCTGCTCCACACAGCGAGAGCTCAGGCTGTTTTAGGTGAAGGGGCCGTCACCAGCTGAGGTGGCTCGTCTCCCACTTTGATCCTGAGCCAGAGAGCCGCAGACATATGCTGCTCCATCCTGCAGGGAGGAGCTGTACTGTATGATGGGAATAGCTCTCCATCGCCTTTCCATTCATTAACTACATTTCAACAGCTGGTGACCAATTAGTTTGCTCTCCAGATTGTGAAACCAATATAATGAGTACACCTTAACTTTTATATTCTTTGTCAAAGGGGAACAAACTTATTGTTGGCAAAATTCAGCTTATACAACGCTGTTGTAAACAGTAAGGAACTGGCATGGATGTTTTGCCACTGGATTGTTTCAATCTCAACATTCAGCTTAAACGTCCCTCCCTCAGCCCAATCTTTAATGCTTGCCAAGAGCTGCTGTCAGCATGGCCCCACAGAGGTGTCAATTAATGGGTCTTTAATGCCCGAGAAACAGGAAAATGGAGAGGAAGGTCGTACGTGGCCTGGTGTAGAGGATCATCTGGTACTAAACGTGCAAGTTAGAAAGGCTGACTGTCTGTGAATTGATTATTATGAGGTGTCAAGACTTAGCTTTTGGCCTCAGCAAAACCAGACAGACTGTGATGTGAGGAGTTTTCACATTAGGCAGTGGGTGAAGTGATCTTGTGTCCAGTAATGGGAGACAGGTGGTGCCTAGGAGGAGATAAAGAGTGAGGCTCTCACCCCACAGGAGTCTGGCACAATCGCAGCAGAAACAGACGCCTTTGCCTCCCATCTGTGGGACACTCTCTAACCATCACTGCCAATTTACAGGGCACTCAATTACTGGTCATTACCTGAGCGAGAACTTGCTGCCTACAGCGTCCACCTGCCAAATCATACAAGTGATCAGAAGGAGAAATTAAATAAGGCCAGCAATGGATACAGATAAATTTGATTCAGCTCTGTTATTGTCATAATGTTTGCAATACAATCTGTAGGGAAGGCACAGACAAACAGAGCAGGAAAAAAGTTAAAGAGACAACAAACAGATCAGATGAAGAAACAGTGCAAGCGCTTACACATGTGTTTTTCCTTGTGTGTGAGCGTGAGCCCCATTTGCATGTTATTTCTTTGTGCCATCAAGGACATGACAAAGAACCACAGCGTTATACATTCATAATATATACTATATTTGTATTGTCTAAATGAGACTCTTTGAATCTGTAATGTTTAACACGTTCCTCAGCTTTGTATAGTGTGTTAGCATGCGAACATTTGCTATAACACAAAGTATAGCTGAGGCTGGGAATGTCATTATGAATGTAATTAGTTTCGCAGGAACTGTAACAGTAACAGGAAAGTATTCGACAAACTGACAAAAAAAAAAGTTATGGCATCACCGACCGCAATTCATTCAGAGGGGACATGACTGTCGGTACCAATTTCACGGCAATCCATCCAACAGTTGTCAAGACGTTTTACTCAAAACCACAAAAACATACCAACTCGCTAGAGAAAAAGTCAGGGGATCACCAAAGTCATTAGTATTTGTCATTTGCCATGAAATTTTCATCCAACCGACTTACAGACCATAATTTCCATTCAAGCCCCTAGCAAGGCTAAAAACAAGGGGAAGATCAAAACGTACCCTTTATAGTATTTCAAGTTATTTTATATTTTCTAGTAAAAAATAAGCTCAGGGAATATAGTGAATGTAGCAAAACACCCATGCAAGAATATCAGAAAAGGTACACAGATTTTTACATACACTGCCAGACACTGTGGTCACACAGACATAGTAGCGTAGAACAAATGGGGAGGCTCAATTGAGAACAAATTACTTATTTTTACAGCACAGAGCTCTGTAACTTCAGGGTAAATGGTGACTGCAAATCTGAAACTAATTCTGTTTCGAGCCTGTGGCTCCCTGGAAGCCACAGTGAAGTACATTTTGTAATCAACGGACCTTTGCTGGTAAACTAAATTTAGCAGGTTAACGTGATCTCACAGTTGTTCTAGACATAAGATCATCACACGTGACACTTTTGTCAAACTGAAAAGGAGTGAAGATTAATATGAAGCCTGCTGTACGCGTCGGTCGTGCCGGAGTGACAGAGTCCAGCATTAGCATATAAACAACAGCCTGGAGTACATGGCTACTGCTGCACAAGGCTCGATTGTCAATATGCTTGCTGGTCCTCATCCAGAAATCAGAGAGGGGCTGTCAGGACTTTTATTCCTGCACACAGGGGAGAGGATAAACAGCAGAAAAACAACACTCCAACCTGTCAATCACTGGATTCTCCATTTCTATCACTATGTACTTCAATTTGAGTATTCAGGGCAAAAAAAGAACTCCAATTTTGTTTTTTGATTTAGAAACAAATGACACAGAAGGTTCCAAATCAGACAAGTGGGAGGGAGACAGAGAAGTAAGTTATTATTCCTTTCTGTATTCAGCAAACAGAGGAAGAAACACACATCACCAGTGTGTGTGTGGTTCTCAGAGAGGACACTACTGTTGCACCATCAATTTTAGCTGCTCCCACTCAGCAGGAGGTGAGTGATGCTGGTTTGGAGGGTACAGAGCCAACATTAGTGCTGATCTGAACAGTACAGGTTCACTAGACCAACTTTCACAAGCCCTCATATAGTTGTACTGCTAGTATGTTTTAAAAGTCTGAGTCTAACAACCATGTCAATATTTTCTTTTCTTCACAGACATTGTATCGTCCTTTAATATGGCTGGCAGGATACAGAAACAAATAACACAATGCATAGAGTTCGATGGCCGCTTTTATCGAAGTACAGTGCGGTAAAATTAGTGAATACATAATAAGCCACTTTCTACCCTATGTGAAACACAGGACCACACTAATTATCTTTCCACTGAGATCACTTAGGCAAACGTTGCACTGCTCTCAGCAGTTACCATGGCATTTATGCTGGCAAAGCAAAAGTTTTTATTTGAATCTGACGAGATACTGTTTGGCAAAAGGTTTCAGAGACAAGTAGATGCAGAACTTAATCGTGCTGCGATTTACAGACTATAATGCCACTGCACTGTTGTGAATTGTGTGAATCATACTGAATGGCATTTTTCATGCTTTGAAATGAACAACAGTAGTAATGAGATAGACTGTATGTGTGTGCGAGTGCGTGAGAGGGAGCGTGAGAGGGTCGACATACAGTCTCTGATATCCCAGCTAATTTAATTAAAACACTGAACTACTTCAAATATCCATCTGAGGTTCATTTACCACCTTAATAGGATCTCTGTTAAATGTTGATGTAACTACTTGTTATAGTGAGATAGGTTAAAAGACAATTTAACAGCTTTATGCCAGTATCTTATGTCTACGCCCTCTAAAGAGAATAAGTAAGAGACAATTCTGCTTCGTCAAAATAGACATGATACATTTACTCCAAATAAAAACTAGATTTTTTGCTAAATGGAACAATATGGACACTTTAATATAAAACCGACCACCTTAAATTGATCCCTTTTTGTTTAGAGCTTTTATCCAAACACCAAACCAAGAAAAAGAAAATAAATTAAAGTGTCCACCCTTCAGTTCCTGTTAATACACATTCACAGTTCAATACATTCTCTTTAATCCTTCTTTATTTCCTCCTCGGCTTCATGTTGTCTTTTTTCCTTTGAAGAAGTTTAATTCAGTTCAGTCAAGTCAATAACGTTTTCGTTTCTTAGTTTTAGCAGTTTAGTCCAATTAGGGACTCCCAAATATTTTTTAGTAAGTAAGGTTATCTGTAATCCAAGTGGAAATCGGGCACGTCCAGGGAGCGTCGTCTCGACTCCCCCACACGCTGCAGAGGTGCTTGCTGTCATCCTCTCTCAGAAAACCAACCTGCATATCGTCCAGTTCAAATTACAGCTAATGTCAAAGTTACTCCGTTCTTGCGAACCACAAAATACAGAAACACTGCACGCCTGCTGACTAACCTCAACATCAACCTTTAAAACTACTTTTTCTTCTCACTGTAGCTAGCTTGGATCCTGGACTTTTTCTGATAAAGTCATGTGTGTTACATCGATATCTGAGGTTCAGCTATGGTGAGATGTCAAAGCAGACACACTCTCAACACAATGAGTGGCCTTGAATGGAAGATAAACTGCTTTTAATTTGTGGAACACAATTTTCCTCTAATTTCTCTCCTCAGATTCAGTGGTTATTATGATTTGCGGTACTTAAATTGCAGAAAACTACACAGAACCTGGTTTAGTTAGTAAAGTAAACTTCTACTCTTACGACTTAAAGGAATAGTTTGACATTTTGGGGAAATAAGCTTCTTCACTTTCTTGCCAAGACTTAGATGAGATGATGCATACTACTTTCATACCTGTCTGTTAAATGTAAAGGTACTTTACTGTGACATACAGATACAACTGGTGAAACTGATTCACAGTGGTGGGTTAAATGAAGGTTGAGTTGTGGAAGAGCCCGTGGACCAACTCCAGATCAGGTCAATGGTGAGGGAAACCTTGAGCACACAGAAACCCACGCAGAAAAAGCCCAGGACCAACGGGGTTCAAACCCCCGACCTTCTTGCTGTGAGGCCATAATTCTTGCTTCACAAGCTTCTTAAATTCTATTTAATATTGAACAACAAATACTTTTGTATTTTCACTTTTGAATGCCGATTTTTTACAAGTAAAGGACAATGTTTCTGTTGTTATGGCTCTTTGAACCACTAGATGCTTCTTCCACCACTGTGTTTGCTTTAGCAGTATTTGAATAATCTACACCAGCTTGCCAATCCCATAGCTAACGTGCAGTACACTTCACAGATAATACACTGATTTTTAAATACAACTGTCCTGAAAACCATCACACACAGACACAATGAAATCTATCGTGGTAATGGTAAATTTCAAGCTAGAGTCTGGTTTTTCATAAGAATATAATAATGATCTACATCATTATCGGTAGATGGCATATCAGGAATTCACATTCCAACCTGCCAAGAGCTCTGTGCAATATGGCAGATCAAACAATAGAGTATTGCCAACTATAACCATTCAGAGGTCTGATACTTCTGAAAATACAACACTCTGCTTTGCATTAAGATGAGGCAGAGCACACAGGAAGCCCACTGACAACAAAGGACAGATCATCCTCTCTTCTTCCGCTGGCCCCCACTGACCTGCCTTCACACTCCAGTACACTGAGCGAGAACCACGTCGCATGCCAGCGGCGATCCAAAGCTTTTACCAACTCCCTAAAACACAGACTGCTGTAATTTGGTATACAAACAATTCAGTGCACCATGCATTCTCCTTTACCTCGAAAAACACGAACTAAGAAAGGAACAGGGTGGTGGGGGCCAGGGTAAAACAGAGAGACAGAGAAAGAGATAAAAATGGGAGAGAAAGGGAACATGAGCGGGAGAGTGATTGCTAGCTGGCTGCCATTCTGGCCCGGTGGCCCCTCGGCTGATGCACAGAGTTGCGTAATGGGTCTGCATGCAGTGTGAAGCACAGCAAACAGGGTTTCAGCACATGTAGCTGAAGAGACCACTCAAGCCTTCTGGGGAAGGGAAGTTATTTCAGTGAGCACATACATACACAGGATGAGACAGCCGTGTTTTGACACAGTGCGCTAAAAATAGCACGTTCTTAATAGAAAAAACAGAGTGCCAGTCAAATCCAGACTGGCACGAGAGGGGAGAGATAAAACATTTCTTCCAAAGACAGTCCTGAGAGCTGAACCAGGGGGCATGGTAAATAAGAGGAGAGCGATCCGTTGCAGGGCAAACTACTCAGAATCTGAAACCTCGCACATCTCACTGAGACTGTGATGCCACCTGACATGCGTGCATCGCACAAGGCCACGCAGCTATAATCACATACAATAAACGAACTAAAGCAATTAAGAATCAGCATGAGCAACTTTGCAGATCTGTTATGTAATTCTCAGCCTGTGGGGCAATGTGTTAGGAAATGGCGGCAGACAGGCCTGTTGTGTTTCCTGCTGCACATATATGGCCATTAATCACGCTCGGTCTCTTTGCTCTTTTTCTATTTCCAGAGAAGCAGAAGCCTGAGGGTAGTGGACCTACGGCACTGCAGCACGTGCAGGCTGGACTTCAGCATCACTGCAAATGTCACACAATGTTAGCTCGCTCACTGGAGGGCAGCCTACGGTGAGAGGATCACGAGAACAATCTAAAAATGGCACCTTTGCACCTAAGTCTTTATGGATGCAATGTTTGCTAACGCTTTGATCCGACACTCAACGTCCTCTGCTAAAATACTGACCTCAAATGTGGGCTTTCTGTGTGTTCTCCTTTTTTACAGGTACTGAATGATGAATGTAAATACACTACCGAAGACCCCTCTGTTGCAGATAAGAGGATCGGTTGCCCGAAAAAATGCAACATACACTCAAGGGTTTAGCAGTGCATAAACACCAGCTGCATTTCCACCCTACAGAGAACCATAGGGAATACTGATGAGTGCATGCATTTCTGTAAAACAGACAGAGCAGGCAGCTCAGGGCACATGAACAGGTATTGTGTGTGTGAGCCATATAAAAGAACACATCCCTCTCTTCTTTCCTCTCTCTCTCTCTCTCTCTCTCGGGTGCATGAGGAGATTTCTGCAGGGTGTGTTGGAGTGTGAGTCATCATCAGTGCAGAGAAAGAAAGAGGGGAGAGGCATTCTTTAAGTCGAAGGCAGTGCTTATGGCAGCAATGCAGCAAGGAAATACCAAATGCCCTGCCTCTTTAATAGGGTTAATATAAGAACATAAGATACTGTTGGGTTGGGCCAAAGCCTAATCTTAAAGGTGAACTTTGGTATCTTTAAACCTGGACCTTATTTTCCTGTTTTTGTGTCTATGTGACTAATTCTGACAACATCTTTTTTTTAAAATTTAGTCCCGTTTTGAGCGAGCACGCTGCAGTCGGCAGCAGCGAGACAGGGCTGCGACGTAATTCTTGCAAGCAATTGCAACCCATCAAATTTTGTCCACTAAAGTGCTTGTTTTTGCCCCTGACAAGATAGAGCTTTTTCTAAAGAGTAAGATCCTTTTTGTTTAACAAGTAACAGTCACTATATCGCTCTCGTCAAAGCCAACAGACTCCCACAAAATGTTAATTTTACCTCTCTGGTTTACTGCTGCCTCAGTCGGATTGATTGAGTTAGTGTGTGACTATGGTGTTTTAAACACTTTAAAAGTCACACAATAACACAAACAAACCAATTGATCAAGGCAGCGATAGACCAGCAACTGCCGTGTTTTGCGAGGTTAAGATTGCTGTTTATCAATTGAGTCTGGTGGTTTTGACAAGAGCAATACAGTGGCTGTTTCTGGTTTAACAAAAAGGATCTCTGCAGGGTCTTTTCCATAATGTTTTCTGACACTTGTAATAGCGATCTGAGCCTGTCAGTGG
This sequence comes from Lepomis macrochirus, assembly GCA_024633595.2. Lineage (NCBI taxonomy): Eukaryota > Metazoa > Chordata > Actinopteri > Centrarchiformes > Centrarchidae > Lepomis > Lepomis macrochirus. The sequence goes on from JALXJV020000005.1 coordinate 30,194,740, forward strand.
CAAAAACAAGCACTTTAGTGGGCGTATTTTGACAGTGCAAAATAGCCCTGTTTCGCTGCTGCCGACTGCAGAACGTTCGCTCAATATTCAAACAATTTCAAAAAATGTTGTCACAATTAGTCACACAGACACAAAAACATGGTCCCAGGTTGAAAAAGACAGAAATTACTCTTTAATTTTTGAAATTCTAATGACTTTCCATTGTGGTCATGATACTGTAACGAAGACCCTGCACACACCCCTTAAGTTCACAAGTAATGAAATGGCATAGAGTCTGAGGTAAATGTAAAATATTCTTCAGACAACAAATTCAATAATCAGCAACTTTTAGGTCAACTCCAAATAGTATCTGGTTCCAGGATCTCCAATATAAGGATTTGCTGCTTTTCTCTGTTCAATATTATTGTAGACTTACTATTTTGGGATTTTAGACTGTTGGACAAACAAAATAAGACATCTGAAGTTTTTAAACTTTCAATGGATATTTTTCACAATTTTCTGACTTTTTATAGACAGAACAATTAATTTTTAATTTTAATTAATATTGAAAAAATCACCAGTCTAGGTCATTTCCTTAAAGTTGCACAAAATGCAACACATATATCATGTCTCATTAGAGCTAAAAAAGTGACATAATCTTGCTCCCTGTAAGTGGAGTTCTAACTAAATCCGATGTCTACTGGAGGAATCTGCTTTCTTTGTGCCATGTTTTGTAATAAAAGAATGATGCGTCTTTCTAGAAATTTCCTGTGACGTTAAGAAGATTCCTGAAGGACGGCACCAGAAGGGAGGAGGAGCAACATGATCCCACACCACTGGCAGAATTTCTCAAAGAATAAAAAATAAGACCGTATATGAGACTAAATGACTTGTTTAAATCAACATTTTCACACAGTAAAATAAAATTGAATAAATAATAAATATCCACTTATTGTTATCAATGACATTCTAAAAGGAATTATTATTTTTATACAAAAAGGGAGTCTTTTTAACTGTAAACCAGTAGGATTCCAGCAACTATAATAAAAAGAGTAATTGCTCAAAAAACAGGCCAGAAGACAGAGACCGGCTACTTGTAAAAACATCAAACACACATAATTCAATCCACTTGCCTGAACCTTCCCCTGACCGTTTGAATTTTCTCACCCACACTGCACAAAAGTAGCTTTTTCCAAAGCGCCCTCACTGGCCCGGCCTTACCTTCTCCCACACAGAGACGGTGCAAGCCTTAAAGACTAGTTCCCTCATATCCAGAAAAGCAGCAGGTAACAAATGGTAGGGTTTGGTCTCCACAAGTCAGTCCGGACTGTGGAAGGGATGGCCAGGTGGACGAGCCTCTCTTCACAGAATTCTGAAACCGCAGTCTGCAACCTGATCCTGAAGTTCAGTTTAAGTCCATGCTGCTATTCAAGCCTGTAGATTAAATTACTGCAGGGTGCAATCGCTCCAGTTGCCCAATAATGCACCATCACAGACTCTGAATATAAGTGATAAGCAGTGTGTTTGACACAGTAAATTAATATAAACTCAAAGCTGACTACATGTCATAAAAGGACAACCTGTTTATTCAACAGTGGTAAAAAAAGAAGCTTGTTCTGATATTGGAAACACTTATTCAACAAGTACAATGTGATTTCTTGTTCTGTAAGACTTGTATTAAAATGCAGCTCCGAAATGCAATATTTTTTGATTGCCAATAAAATACACATAGTGGATGTTTAATCACAAGACTTTCCCGAGTTTGCTCTCGTTTCACTGGAAAGCAGTGTGATACCTAAGACATCAACTGGAAGAAGAAAAAGAAAACAACAGAGAAACAGAGCGAAAAGGAGAGGGAGGGAGATGCAATCTAAGCAAATGACCCAGAAAATAATCTTTTTCTGGTGAACTCATTGTACAAAAACTCATGTCAGCAGCGTGAGTCATCCCAAGTCGGTGTGTCAGGACCACTTGCCCCTCACACTCATCTCAAACTACCTACTAAGAACCAAACCTCAATGCAGGGAGAGGCTGAGTCTGTTCAACCAACAAGTCAGAAAAGACACCTAACCGCTGAACAAAATGCCAATTCGAGGAAGCAAGAAAGCCAGCGTGATACAGTAACAACACTCCAGACACAGCTCATCACAACACTACTGACACTGTGAGTGGCCGGCTTATCAGTCAGCTTCTCTGACTGTATGAGAAGCGCTGGCAGCGACCGTTGGCCTTTAATTCCACCCAGGCACCAATCTAATTAAGGGCCACTAGACTGAGCACAATCACCCCTCTCCTAATGATTTACAATTACACATATTTCAAAATAAACCGGGTAAAATGTTCACCGTATGTGCAACATCTGCCCAAAATGTGCTACAAATGTAAAACCACATTATACATTGCGGTGGCCTGGTGATGAAGGCACATACCATGTAACCGCACCATCAACAGTTTGATTCTGGCTGGGGGAGTTTTGTTGTACATTTTACCTCTGCACTCGCTCTTTTCCCAAGTTTGTCAACTGTCTAATAAATGTTCTTACAGTGAAGAAGAGGACAGTGGGCCGTGTTTGTAGTGCTGTTGCTGAAAAGCTGGGCACAGTCTGTGGAAATACTGGATTCAAACATTTGTTTTGGCAAAGATGTTCTCATCTTGGGCAGAGAGTGAACACTGCGAGATCATGAAGATACCTTTTAAGATGCAAATCGCTGTAGGATAACTAAAAAAAAAAAAGGTTTGTATTTCCCCCTAAGGTTTGCGCTAGGAGGTCAATGTTACAGAGTCACAAAGAAACCTACAAAGACCTGAGGGCACAAGTGGGGCTATAAGAGATTGTACTTAACTTACATTTCCTTTTATTCACTTAACTGAAGCTTTTAACCAAAGCGACTTACAATTGCTAGCTATATTAGAGGTCGCACGCCTCTGGAGTAACTAGGGTTTGAGTGTCTTGCTCAGGGACACGCTGGTGGATGTGTCACAGTGGGGAATTGAACCCAGGTCTCTCACACTAAAGACACGTGCCTTATCCACTGCGCTATCACCAACCCTACAGACTTATGTTTAGATGTTCACCAATGTTCACCATCTTAGTTTAGCATATTAGCATGCTAACACTTGCTAATTAGCACTAATCATATGCTGTAGATGCTGATGGGAATTTCTTTAGTTTTGATCATAAATTAAAGTCTTGGACAAATAAAAATTTTGACCTGTTGATGACACAAGATGAAAAATCAAAGGATCACCAAAGTTATTACAATACGTACTGAGGGTAACATGAATAACTTAACATAACAAATGTCAAGGAAATACATCCACATCTAACAGTTGTTGAGACATTTTAGTCTGGACCAAAGTGGCGGACCAACCAACCATCTGGCATTGCCGTCCATAGAGCCACATGGCTTAAATGCAAAACAAAAAAATGAATGGAAAAACAGCACTCTAGGTTTGATTAATTGTGTTTAGGTGTGAACTGTCCCTTTAAACTGCTCTTTTACTTAACGGTGCAGCTTGGGGACTTCAATGACAAGCATTGTAATTAGCCACCACATAATGGGAATGACCTTATTAAAGCTGCTGCTGGGTCACAAGCAGATTTAGGTTTCCAAAACACATGAGCTACCAATTTTTATCAGGTACTATCTTTTCAATCATTTGTTCTTTGACTCAAATGCCGCGCGAGTGCACAAACACACGCGGATACATAAAGTCAGATCTTTCTTTAGGGAGAGAGAGTATCAATATTTATGTACTGGTTGAGTCCATAAATACCAATAGCCAGTCCAAAAATCAATGCATGGCTGCTACATATTTCAATCTCCCTATGAAGGTCACATTACTCCAACAACGCCTGAGAGGATGAAGCGCACACACCAAACTCAATCAGCTTTTTCATTCACGCCATCCTGCCCCTGCCCCACTTCAACTACTGTCACTGAACTACGTACTGTATTAAAGTGTAAAAACAGAGAAAGCTCATCAGCCATAAATGGATTTAAAAAGCCATTACAAGGCAGATGCTCCAGCGGCCTCTGAAAGGGCTGTATTTTCAGGGTTTAGCCCTGTGTAACTCATGTACATTATAGATGAGGCAGAGGAGAAGGGGAGTGTTCAGTGGAGCACTATCAGTTACCAGAAGGCCAATCTAAATCTCCTCCATCATGACTAACGTCTATTTCTGAGCCATCGGGGTGACACAGCAACAAGCTCAGCCTTCCCTGCAGGCAGCTGTAAACTTAGTCTCACCAGTCTCTGGCCTCCATGGAGCTGCACCGAAAGAAAAAAAAAAAAGTGTTCTCATTTCTAAAACTGAGAAACTGCCAAAGTGATTCCTGCCATCACATGAATTTGTCACTTTGCTAACAGGGCTTATGAAAGTTAGATGAACATTTTACGATCTTGTTAAAACCGGTTACATTATTAAAAGGGCACATTCATCCTGCGAGGCGAGAAAGAGAGCCTGTAGCAGATTGAAATTTTAATAAGCTCAATGCAGTGGCTAGAGATTGAGAAACTTGGCAGAGATTTAGCTTTGAAATCCTGAATATGGGCATGAGATGATTTAGCCTCATTGTATCATGCATGCACTCAAGCGGGTCAAAAGTCAGGGGATTCTGCAAACCTGTGATAAACCCATTAACAAGCTTAACTTCAGACACTTCCCCTAGCATTTTAATCTGTGATATGAGGCAGTGTTTCTACTGCTATTTTTTAATGTGTCCCTTTTAAATCAGCGTAATAAAATACTATTAAGACAACATCTATTTTTACATTACATTACATTATATGTTCTTATGTCAAATCAGCATGTTTTTTCTGAATGAGAGGGAAAAGTGTGGAGCTAAACCTCGGAAACACCTGACCCTGGAGGAGACTACTGGAAAGGACCCTCTCTCTCTGATATCTTTGATAAGGCTTTGGATAAACGTTATCTCAGCATCATCAGTGGATCGTTATCTGGTAAGGTAAAGCCCCAACTACTGACTACATACTGTGCTGTGTATGTCTGTGTGTGTGTGTGTGCTGGCACCAGACACCCTGTGTGTTAAATCATGCCATACATCCCGCCAGCGCCTTGCAGACCTGTTACAGCAGAGAGGCAATGGGCCTCGTTCCAATATCAACACAGTCTTCCAATTAACATTCAAGGCTTGTATCTCAGTCAGGAAATAAGACACGAGTAAGAACCATGTTTACTGCTTATGAATATTAACACGTTTTTTTCCTCTGTCAACTAATTAGTTATAGTGATAATAATTAGCGATTATTTGATTTTTAAATTGAAATGTGTCAATCTCAGTAATGTTTTAGTCATTTCTAAATTAAATAAAGACTAAAAACATTCACAGTTTACAGCAAATTTTAATTTTTTTCTGTTAAATATCCTTGCAGAATAAAGGAAACAGCCTACATTTGGAACGATCTACCTCTGCACATTAGACAGGCATATTCACTGTTTTTAAGTCTCATCTTAAAACCCACCTCTTTTCCTTGGCCTTTGATAACTGAAATTTTGATCGTATTGATTTTATTGTTTTATTGTATGGTTGTTGTTCTGTACAGCACTTTGTATCCACTTTGGATGTTTAAAGTGCTCTATAAATACATGCTGATTGATTGATTGATTGATTGATTGATTGATTGATCCAGAAATCATCTGGGATGCTTATTTTTGGTGTTAAATGATTTTCTACTGCCCCTATATTCCTTACATATATATGGAGCCTATAGCTTTAGCTCATCATTTTCATGTCTTGGTAATGACCTGTGCAACATCAGTGAAGCTTTATCCTACACTGCCCAACAAATCTGGTGAAAACCAGTAAAACCTTAAAGGACAGATTTCCCTGAATGTCTGAATATTGATTGTAAAACTTAAAATCTACACAACGTTTATCTTATAATGTACGTGTTGGTGTCCTAGTTCCTTCCATTTGACTAATAATCACAACATTAGTTGACATTTTAGTCGATATTATAAAAATAAATTGCCTTCACTATCCCCTTTTTAGCTTTATTTGCCATCGGTGTATCATTATATTGGTATCAAGGAGAAACCTGGTCGACCCCTGGGCATCAGTAATACAAAGTCCGATAACTAGTGAGTCCATTGGAGGAGCAGGAAACGGCTGCTGAGTGAATGTTGTGTATTTAAAGCAGTGTGCAGTCCTGGGTCAGCCAGCAGCATCTGAGCGTTAATAAGGGGGGTAATTGAATTAGAGGATCAGTGGAGGCCTGTAGTGTAGGCGCCACGCGGCTCTAATTTCATTACAAGTGATGTAAACATGTGGTTGGCCCCCAGCACAGGGGCCTCCCACGTCAAAACATGCACAAACACAAAAATACAATGATCACTTACAATAAATAAATTACAAACCCACAAACCTGCACGTGTTTGTCGTTAACATCCTGTCCCACCATACAGATATTTGAACCTGTGTGTGTTTGTGTGAGAGTTAATGAAGTAATAAAGATGAATCGGGGGAAGTAATCAGCCTTATGTGGCACAAGAAAAACAGGAACACAGTGTTTGGGCAGCGTCAGCTATTCGTGGTGACGCATTCAACAAATTTTTTAGATTTAAGTGTCTGGTGCAGCACGGTGGCTGAGAGGTTAGCACTGTGGTCTCACAGCAAGAAGAGGATCGATTCTCAGCCCTTTCTGTGTGTTATTTATGTTTTATATATACAAATAAATATGAATAAATGATTCATCTGGCATTGATGGCGGAGAGAGTATATGATACGTTACTTTGACACCAAGGAATATTTTTAGTTGTGTTTGTTTACAAGAGCATAATGGCTACCCACAATCTCTGATTTCCATACTGTGAACTGACTGTGATTTTTCCAATCTGCCTGATGCATATTTATGATCAGCACTCTAATGTGCCTTGGCATGATGATTCACTTGACCATCAAACTGAGCGCAGAAAGAATACCCGTAGGCCTGACTGTAGGCCTGCTGAATAGTTACGAGGGCAGGAGTTAACCAGGGATAAACTCTTCACATCCTTAATAAGTCTTTCCCCTTGCCATCTCAGTTGCAGATGTCTGAATGAGACACTTTCAGAGACAGATGGGTAATGGGTCACATCCTCAGCTTTTCAATATGCAGGTGGTCTAATCAGATCACAGGAAGAAAACCAACAGATATGGAGACAGAAATAGTCTAAAAGATAGAAAACCAAAACATCAGACGCTACTGCATTGGGCAGTAAATCAGGAAATCGTCTCCACTTTAAATTGCACATCTGCAATGCAGAATCAAATGCTCAGTGCTCAAACCTTGCTTTGACCAGTCTTTGACAGACTGTTTTATTTTTTGCCACCCTGCAAGCCTGCCAGAGCACGTGGGAAAAAATGGACGAGGACAGACTTTTAAAGTAAAGACACATCCTGCACTCTATGAACGCTCCTGCAAGAGAAATGAGTAATAACACATTCCTGCTCTTGTGAAATGAAGAGTTGAATTCATGGGCAAAAAAACCCGCACTTTTAATCAATCAATTACACAACGTTGCTTGGCCTGGTATGACCAGTAGCTTATACTGGCTAAGGCTGAATTCGAACGAGATCAGGCGCTGCAGTGCAATCGCAGGTGCTCGGCAGTGGGCACAACTGCGGATGGCAAAAAAAACACAGTGACCTGCAGCGGCAAACTGAATCCACTTTTGAGAAACACAACCCGAAAAAGGCCACAGAGCTCCACAGTCAGCCTAACATATCACTGAAACCAGGCGCTAACCAGGTGGAGTTCAACTACAATACTCTCCCAGATGTGTGCTCATTTATTTTGTGTACCCAGCTTTGATGTCTTTTAGTTTTTGCTGAAAAATAATGATACCCAGAAGCTTCCTTTTGTCTACAAAAAATCTTACATCTCACCTTCTACAAAGTGAACAAAACAAGCTAGTTGTTTGGTTAAAAATGTGAATTCTATTGGTTTGGATGCTCTAATTTGACAACAGATCAAATCAGTACAGTCTGAGCAGGTTAATGCTCAAATTACAGCATAGAGCACTGCATGTTATAACTAAATGTGATTATTTACATTCCTTTTGACTGCATTTTCCAAAACTGTGAATGCATAATTTATAGGCAGGAAAGTGACTGGAGATAACTGCTTGTTCTTTCTGCCAGTTTCCTTGATCTCAAAAACTCCTGCAGTCACACTCTAAAAAGTCCCATAACAGAGAAAAAAAGGTATGCAAATGTCAACTTTCGCAGAATAACAACTATAACTCAGTGTGTGAAATTCCCTCTTCAGCACAAACCTGCATACCTAAAAGAGAACAAGCAGCAACTAAAGGTATAAAAGAAAAAGGGGGGGGGGGGGGTCTCACAGGAAAACACACTGCAAAAGATGGAAAGATGTGACGGTTGCAGACAGCTGTGTACTCGAGGAAGATACCTTTACAAAGGTGAGTCTGCGGTTTGTTGATTGCATCGCCATCATAAAATAACAGAGCTGCAGGCTAATGGAGCTTTCTGAGGAAGTGCCTCATGCTCCGTCAGTTTTTCATTACCATTTCACTCAGTCTTCGGACCAGTCAGTACTGGTAATTACTGATGCTACGCAAATCTTTTAAGATCCATAATCGGCTGTTTTTCCACTTGAGGAAACTAACACCACCACCTCCAACTCACCCACACACACCCTTTCCAATACCCCTGTTCCTCCCAGTCCATTTCTCTGTTGACTCAGCGGTGCAAGCCACCATATCTTAATGACACGATAGGCTGCACGTTGACTTCAAAAACACACAGCAACCACCACAGGTACAAGTTAAGAGCTTTGTGTGACCAGATCTTGTCCAAGGATCCTTTACACAGAATTGTTGTAGGATGTTTGGGAGTTTGACAGACACATTTATTAATATTCCACTTTTTAAAAACATGTTATTCACATGTGTTTCCCTTTAAAATGCTGCTGCACATGATTGAAATGGCAGGCGATCCCTTAAGAAATGTTGACAAGCTAATTATCGAGTAGCCATGTCAGAGAGTTTAAAAATAAAGTTCACACCACCCTCATCATGGAAACAATCGCAGTCAGTAGTGCTAACCTCGCACCTTTATAGACTACAGCTTGCGGACTTTAACAGAACAAGGCCACGCTCTCAGTGTGTGAGACAAGAAAGTTTGAGGGTTGTGAAAGGCGTGTGAGAATATCCTGTCCAACACATCCAAACCAAAACCAGGGAACATGAAAAGAGAAAGATGATACAGACAGATCACTAGGAAATATCAGTTACATTAACTGTTCATTAACACGCAAGAAGATGCTACTAACAAAAACCTCAGTTTATGCTTCAGCCAAAACATGTCACCCATGACGTCGGCCTCTGTGAAAACAACAATCTGGTAAGTGCTGAGGAGACACAGGACAGAAAGCCAGCAGCCCCACACACACACACACACACACACAACTCATCTCCTTTGCGTAAGCACCACGCTGAGGTCTAATCGATGCAGCTCATTCATATTGAACCACAGACGTCAGGGGAAGCCGGGGGAATTACAAGCAGCCTCCGCTGTGAGGAAGCAGCCTAGAGGAAGCCTGAGGACGACAAAGCCAGCTACGCTCTGGAAACCTGCTGTTTACTGTCCGCGGCATCTTCAGCAACCCGGCTACTGGGTCTAAACACTGCATTTTTCCCCTGAGGCGGAGGTATTGGAACCAGACTGTAAAAAATAATCTGCCATGTTTTGGGAATATTATTTACAGTCATTTGACTGTGAGAAAATTAACATTTTTGACCCCCAGTAGAAAGCCTTCTCCAGTGCTTTTAGTGGCACCAATACACACTGTATTATAGCAGAAAACAAGATATATCCAAAATAAGGAGACCAACCTTTTGTTTGATTCTTTTTTAATTGCATCCATGTATTTTTTGAAAAACAATAACTTACTAACTTAAGATAACTGATACTTCACTGGTACTACTTCAGGTGAGCAGCAGGATCCGACTAAACCAATTGGAGCCCCGTGGCAGAAATCAGAAGTTGGACACCTTCCTCCTCAAATTAGTTTGTGATCATATTCAGATTTATTAAAGAATGTGTCCCGTGTAAAAATAATACTGACATACTAAAAGTATTAATATATACAGGGCTTGAAATTAACTTTTTCGCTCACTAGCCAATGATAGCTAGTGATTTTCCAAAGTTACTGGCCACACAGCATTTTCACTAGCCAAATTTTAGTTTTTGGGAAATTACGTTTTATACGATTAAAGTTAACAATGGCGTGCTAAAATGTACTAATATTATTATTAGCTCTGATAGGCTTGTGTGTAATGCTCCTTTTTTGAAAACATGTAGTCTATTAAGATAAACACATTAAAATAGTAGCTTCCTATTATATATAATAAAACTGCTGCATGACTGTAAAAGTTTAATTAAAAAGATATTTGCATCTGTCTTTCCTCAGAGCTCTGACTTGATTTATGTTTATCATCACGAAGCTGTGGTCGCTCTGAGCAACCAGAGATACGAAACAAGTACACAGGACTTTTGTCTAGATTATTTAATAATCAGCTCTCAATGTAGCTGTGACAGGACGATTTAATGTGATATAAAGGCAGCCCTGCTAGTAGTAACACCACGTCCCTTAATCATGAATATATCTGTAATCTTACAGCATTTAAGGACCCTTTCTTTATCTCAGCTCTGCCTTTTCTCTTTCTCTCGTTCTGCTGTGCATTTCTTCTCCACACTGCTCGGCCACGCACACTCACGCACTGACCGGTCGCTGTGTTGATGTTTGTGTGAAAAGCAGGCGGGAGGCTGACGGTCCACAGGTGTGAGGGACTGTGGCTGCCCTGTGACAGATTCAACTTTTATCTTCTCTTTGACAAAAGTCTGGATGTCATATTTGCAGTGCGCACCCTCGTGAGAGAGGTGAGAGAGTGAGACGCGCATGTTGTGTGGATTCTCGTGATATTAAGAAAGCTTGCTTTGTCATCCCTGCCGCTGGTTAAGTTAATAATTAACAGTAGCCCCCAAAAACCCCTCGGTCCGACCGACGGCCAGGCTCAAGTTTAATCTCCACAGCGTCTTCTTGTTTACAGTGTTGTCTGTCAGAAGGCGCGAGACAATATGCTTCACTAATGGACCAATGAGCAAAGACGATGTGCAGGTAGTACTCATGGGAGTTGTAGTGCCGCAGTGTCACATTGCAATTCGTTTGTTATGTCAGTCTTTTAACGTGACTACAACTTTTCAACACGCCAAAGTGGCTAGTGGGAGTGACTGTGTTACCCGCCACGGGCGAAATCCACCCGCATTTGGCTGGTTGGCGGGTGTTAATGTAAAGCCCTGAATATATAGTACGTTTAAGTATTAAAACTTAATTTTCATTGAGGGCCCCTGCACAAGACAGGGTGTCAAGATTACTGCAGGTAAAAATGCAGAAGCCACCTTAGGGACATTTCAGTATCAAACTCCATGCAGGCTTGGCCACCTCCTGAATCAGAGATGAGGTCAATGCACAGGCCTTAGTTAAGAGGCACTGTCTCCTCACTTTCCCTGACACGATCACTTTGACCCCAATTAATCCCAATGATGGTTCCACATGAACACAAGCAGAAGCAAGCACAGCCCATTACAAAATTAAACCAACAACTGGAGGAAAAATAACTCATGGTTCACAAGTTCACAGTCCAAAGCAAGGAGAAGAAACATTAAAAGCCAAACAACTGCTGAAAGCAAATGCCTCCACAACAGTCTTCAACTGCCCCTAATGGTCCATGACTAGTCCAGCATCAACAAGCCTTCATCTCTCTTTCACAAAGACAACTCACCAGTAACTTTTGCTTTACCCTTTGTTGGCTCAGGGTGTTGGGGCTGAGTCTCAGAGCTGCGTTGTCCTCTAGAAGATGAAAAGTGTCCGAACGCTGCACACCTGGGTGCTGGAGGGGCAAAACATCATTTCTCAGCTGTGTCGGGGAAGGGGACAAAAAAAACAGAAAAAACTGCAGTCATTTAAAGCATTACAGTCAAATTTAAATAACAGTATTAAAATATTATATTTTCACAGTGTAACAAAAAAGTTAGCACTATAACAATGGCAGTTGTAGAATTTGATTGTGCAGTTTTTGGCTGACATATTCCAAATAACCCTTCACCACTGCTGCTAAGTCCCACTGGTGATGAAATCTGCTTGCACACTCTCTCTCGCTCTAAGTGTAAGTGAGTGGCCGCTCAGAGCCGGCAGGTGGTCTGAGTGGGAAAACAGCTAACAGCTACACTCCTGCAGTGCAAACAGTGTGTCCTCCCTTCACCGATCTTCACAGGTTCAGTTTGACAATAGAAGGAATAAAGTATCTCCTGGACTACCTGCCCACCGGCTGCTTTGAGCACATGTTGAACACAGCACTTCAATAAACTTTGATTGGAGAATAAAGTGACTGGTGTACAAAAATCACACACACAAGATAAAAATAAAATAAAAAATCTGTAAAAAAAAAAAAAAAAATCAGAGAAAACGTCCTGACAGGCTTGTTAATCTGTGCATGAAACAAGACGTAAACTGATTGGTATAGTAGTCAATCAGATTCTTCACACAGCTCTGTTTACTCACATCCCAAAATCTGCAAACACCCAAGAAACACGTTGACCTAGTGTATCAATGAAAAATAACACTTAAGCACTCATTCAACCAGATACTTACAAACCCACACAAGTATAAGATGCCAACAAGGTAAAATAACATCCTCTCTCCATGTTCAACCACTTAGCCAGCGACGCTGATAGCACTACCTAAACTGCTTGTTATTGCCAAGCTAGTGGAGCTGGCTGGAAATAATAATGCCCCCCCATTAAATTATTCATGGCTCCAGTCAGGTGGAACCAGATGCTGCTTTTGTGTCAGAGGGAGAGCTGTAACTCGACTCAAGCATGGAAGGCCACTGCTGCATGGAGGCAAAGACCTCATGGAACAAGCATGGAAGCTGCTGGGGCTACAAACAAAAACACAGGATGCCATGACACACACTTCCCTGTTTCCCATGTGACATTTTTCTGCAAGTGTTCAGACAGAGGACGATGGTTCACTAGGTTGGACCAAATGTGGGCGAGGCCTGAGGTGCCGCTTGCAGTTCGCCCACCCTGTGTTGGTGTCGCTTTGTACCCCACCCTGACATTTGTGGCTATGGCCAGAAGATGACCTTTTTTGTCCATGCCATGCTTTAGTGCTGAATACTAATGCTATGGTGCTGTGTGACCGCCACTCATGGGAACAAGCAGTGCTATTTATAGCCACATGTCCCCAGCTGCACATCGGCAACCCGGGGCCAATGGACAATTAGTGTTTGTTTCTAATGGCGGGAGGCATTGCCGTAACCTCCCTAACGCAAACAGACATCTGGACATAGGCTGTCTCTGTCCTGCCCCATACCCCTGCCACAAAGCACGACTCCTAAAGCCATGTAGTCCTTCCATCCACCTCAGTCTTCATAGGTGCTCTTAATCGTCTGCTCTATAAAATGTCAGAAATTTGTGAGTAACGCACACAACAATTTTCTGAAGCCTCCAGTGACGTCCTCAAATTGCCTATTTTGTATGACAAACAGTTTAAAATGAAAAACTATTTCATTGACAATATTATAAATTTATTTTCTGTTGAGTAACTAATCAATTATTTGACTAATGATTTCACTTACTGTTAATTATGAGAAGAAACATTCACAAACATTTCGTCTCTGTGTACTTGACAGGCCAGCTCAGACACGCACACAGGATCTGCTTGACATTTCAGAGCTCATTATTTGTGATAATTGTCAGGGCCGACGGTAAGCTTTCTGTTTTCATCTATATTAGGACAAATGTTCCATGCAGGCATGTCTAATTAAGCAGAATTAGACACTGTTTGTTATTCCAGCATACAGGCATTTGCACAAATTCATGTAGGGCTGTAGTCCTGGATTGTCAGCATCTCAAAGATTATACAGTATATTATGATATATATGGCTCAGTGGGTATAATGAGCCGGTTTGGGAGTCTGTATGTCATGACGGCCTCTTCAAATCATTTTAGTCAGGGCAAAGCTAATTCAATCCACCTTATTACAGCTTTTTTATGCAATTAACCTGTGCCCCTATTCATTGATGGGCCAGCATGAAGGCAGTGGATTGGACAGCAGGCTTACAAACTCCACAGAGACCTATAACATAGAACAATGTAGCGTGCCCTATCATACAGTTAACAAAGATGGCTTACTGCAAAAAAAGGAGTCATTGTGCCGCAGCACCCACTGCACAGTAATCTGTGAATTTCCACTTGATCTGAACATTAGAATCAATTACATCCCCACATAAACACAAAGCATTAACTCTGGAGCACATTAGCATCCCATTAATCATCCTCAACATCAAAAGTGCTGTGGAAACAGAAAGTGTGCCTTCAACTGACTGGCACAGTGTGTCTGTAGCACTGCCTGCCAATAATATGTTATCAAAGAGCGTGCAATTAACCTCCAACATGGTGGACAATACACAGAGTAGAGACTGTCTCGATAAAGGACATAAACATTGGACGTGGTGTTCAACAGCCACCTCAGACATCAGAGGATCCCGCTCTTGTTTCCTACTGTTGTCCACTGTAGGCTGAATGAATAAAAATGAACAAGTGTTCACATTACTCTGTATCTTGGCTTTTTTGCAAAATTGATCTTAACAATTTTGGGTTCTATTAATTTAATGCCACATGAAACTGAACAAAAATAAAACATGAGAACAGTTTGAACACAGCAAACACAGTGAGCAAAACCTGTAAGCAGAAAGGTAGAGACAGACAAGAGAGGCCGAGATTGAACCTGTGGAGATAAGCTTTTTATTACAAAGCAAATCCCGACAAATAATCATCACTGCCTGTGGACTTTGGCAAGATCCACATAATCATCCCGAAGCCCCGCCCTCTGGAGTGATCGTCCACCTTTTCAGTACGGATCCCTCCACCTCACTGAGCGTACAACAAACACAGACTTACTGACAGCTTAGAGAGAAACACAAACAATTCTAAAATGATCACAAATAATTATGTTTTATATACTAAATTTTTTTAGGCGAGCCAGACTAATGCAAACTGAAATCCTGTTGGTGTGCAAGAAGTTGCATTGCCTTAAGAGTCCTACTTCTTCTCCTGCACTGAATCCCTATAAAGACAATTAATCTCCATAACAGTGTAACACTGATGAAGCTAATGCATCAGCATACACATACCTGTGCAAATGTCACTGCCACAAATGAGAAGTTTGTCACATCTGTAAATTGGAGCATAAAAATAGCATCACACTAACAACGAACCGATACTACTGACTTCTAGGGGCTCGTCTAATCTCATGCTGTTTAAACCAGATCAGTGTTGTCCATCTGACTGAGTGAACAGCTCTGATCAACTCCAGGAGCAATCAATTATGAATGCAGTCAGATCCCTGAGGTGATTACTGGCTACTCTCCTCTGACCTCCACTGAAGTCAGCAGCCAGTCCCCCCCTCCACCCCCCACCCCCCACCCCCCACCCCCAGCCGTCTCAGCCCGACTACAGCAGTCAGTCAACCTGCTGACATGATGACAGCTGGCACTACACCTCTACTTACATTACATTTAAGCTACGGCACAAACATGTGCTGCATGTAGGCATGCACACGGACATATCTAAAGATACAACCTGCAACACTCAGACACTGCTGGTGCAAGTAGATACACTTAACAACATAAACAAATATACTGAAAACTCGTGTCAAATCTTGTTTAGAGGCTTAAATAGCACAATAGCATTAAATCTGCCCTCACATGAAAATACCCTCAGGACACACAGGAGACACATGCTTGCTTTGTCATGCACGGGACAGTCCGACAATCGGAGCAAGTGATGCAGATGCTGACAATGATAATGCACTTTCACTCTGCTGTCACTGAGTCTCCTGGAGCCATCTTTACAGAGATTTCCCAGTGAAGATGCAGTTATGTAACAGCGGCCATGGACCCTGCTGTTCATATCACTAATGCCTCACACTGTGACGGGGTCACGTGCTTTATCCAGGCCACATCCAGGCGCCAGCAGCAGCAGTGTTCCAGCTGTTACTCCAGCCTAGCTTCAGTCACTCAGGACCATGCTGAGCCATGCTCCTCTCACACTGATACAGTACATCCTCCACTGAGCAGCCATATTCAGCACCTCAGCACAAAGTGAAAGGAGCACTTTGGTCTCTCTAACACCAGGACTGGAGACAATGCTTCATTACACCAAGCTTATCCACAAAGCAGTGTACACACATACAGGATGCATTATTCTGGAATTTCACGTGGGCTACACAATCACAAACTGAATGGGCGTTGTATTGTAAAGAAACATTTTTGTTCCAACCTCTTCCTATGTTCACCGCTTACACATACTAAAAGGCTGCTAACTGTGTCACCACCCAAGGTTACAAACTCACAGTTTTGCACAATGCAATAACCATTTTTATATAGAAAAGCTGCAAACAGGACTTGCAAATTACTCTTAGCATTAGCACGGCCACAAACAGATGAGGTTTGTTTGTTTTAGCCTGCTTCTCAGCTTCAGTGCCAAAGTGATACACCACCATGGTTGTATTATAGTTGTCACAAATAAGTCAGTAGTGCCAGTATCAGTGTACAATGCACAGTAGCAGTAGAAAAATGTCAAAGATGTTTTTGAGGTAGTTTTGTCTATTACAAAATCTGTCCACACGTCAGCACTGACAAGTTTATTTTTTATCTTTAAAGCTGCAAAAATGAATAGTTTTATATTAACAATGGATCAAATGTTTACTGGTATGTGAAAGGGGCCACTTGTAGTAATGAACCCACAGAGAAATATCACCCATCTCTGTAGTTCCTCTCACTTCTACTGAGTATTTTAGCGAGATTTAGCTCATTGTTTTCTTCACTGTTCAGTTTTTGTGTCCACATATTTTTCTGATTGCCAGTGTCTTTTATCAGCATGTGGCTGCCTAGAGAAAAAGTGTTGCACCCAGTGTCCTTTTTCAGAGCCCTTCAAGTTAGTTTTGTGTGGCCACTCTGAGCGCTTCTAGTTAAAAATCTCAGATATGATAAAGAAAATCTCTATATGGCCACAAGCCCTTAGTTCACTCTCAGTGCTCCAATCAGCGTAATTTCCAGACACAGCAGATAATTTCCAGCAACACTTTGTCTGGTGGGTGTGTAAATAAGAAGCTTTTTGGTACCAACCTCACCATATTAACTAAAAAGGTGAAAATATGTCAGTTTTGTATTCACATCTTGTTTCCGCTGCCCCAAGAGCAGTAGCCGAAACATTCAGTACATTTTTATAAATTCAGTATAGTTTTCTGCTACCCACTGCAGTAAACTCCTTCCATTTGGTGGTACCAAAAGAAAGAAATAAACACTTAGAATTTTATGCAAATATTATTTGACCCAGGGCTGGATTTTAAAAAATGCAGTCCTCTTCTTCCCTCCTTGATCTCCCCAGCCCCACCCTCTTCTCTTGCAATCAACTCAGAGCAAACGAAATTTGGTTAGAAATATGAATAACTGTCTCCTGTGCACAGTGAAGATGAAAGTCACTTGCTGGCTGCTCAGGGATAACCAGTGAAATGATGAATGGCCATGCCCGCTTGTCAAGGTGGGCAGGAGGTGCTACAGTATGAATGGGAGCTTGTCGCCGGAGTACTCTCTCATATCCGAGGTGTGGGTCGAGACAGTCGAGACTGACAGCCCTAATTATGGACGCTCTTTCAATGAGTGACCTTGGGAGGCAGCAGAAACATCCGTACCTGTGCACACATGCACGTACACACAGAGAGAACATATTTTTGCACAGTGAAAATCACAGTTTAGCCCTCGCTGTGTATTCCCACTGCCACCCTGTGCTCTCATGATCGCCACCTATAGGATCTTGTCTCACTGCAAACTGAGCTCTGTAGCTGATGACACAACAGACAGAAACACTTACATCTTTTACATATATACATATATATTATATATATATATTGATGCCCTCTACAACCCACACTCAATTTATAATGCTCACACATACAAGCACACTCAATGACACCTTTTTGGACTTAACAGCATTAGTGTGTACACACAACACTGATGGATAAGCTGCACAATTGACAAAATCCATGCAAACAATGTGATCAATATCAACCGACTACTGTCTACCAATTGGCATTAATTTATCTAATTTATGAATTCCTTTTTTTTCCCAACTAGAAACTAACACATCTCCTCTACATGTAGAGAGAAAGCAACCAGAAGGCGCCTTCTAACAGGCATGGCAGTAACAACTGGAACCAACATCAATCCCAAAAACCATGTTATATCACCCACAGACACTAAACACACTGCTACTGCTGTGCAGACTGCAATATTATTTTAAACACGCTGCAGCACAATTTCAGTCAGCGCAAGAAACTCAAACATTAAAACAATTTGTCAGTAAATCCTTACTGCATGCAAATTATGTGCAATGCCCTCTGGCTCTTCTCAGTGCTGTCTAACCTGGATAGTCTGTACTCCTGTGCAGCAAAGCTCGAACCAGGCTGATCCATCTCTTAAGAAATGCATAGCCTATAGGGGTAGTGGGCTACATGTGTGTGATAAGCAGACAAGTGCATTTCTGTTATCTTAGCGGCTAGACTCTGAGGCATGTTATGAGCATCCTTATTCCTCCAGCAGTGGCAGCAGCACAGGGATCCTGCAGCAGAGGCAGCACAGCATTCCCTGGCTCAGAAAAACACACACGGTTTGACAGAAGACAGTAGAAGGTACAGTACCTCAGCAGCAGCGGTTAAAGGACCGATGCAGTAGCAAGTGTTTCCTCCTGTGTTGGGCGGACAGAAAATCGGCCACCAGCAGGACCGGTATGATGGCTATGGCAGCTCTGTAGCATAAAATGGTTCATCAATGCTCGGCAGAAAGAGGCACAGTCAAGCAGCGCAGAGACAGAGAGAGAGAGAGAGAGAGAGCAAGCGAGCATCACTCAGCTCACACTACCGTGTCTGTGCAGCAGAGCACACATATCAACACGCCCCTTTCTCTCTCTCTCTCTCACTTTCTCTCATACACGCACACACGCGCTTAGTCACAGACACAGGCACGCACGGGTGCAGAGGCAGTGCAGTGCGCAGCAGGACCGAGCAGCGCTCCCTCTCCAGGACGGCTTTCGTCTTCCTTAATCGGAAGTGTTCGTTCTCGGTCTTATTATCAGCAGTCACAGACAATCCCGTCAGTAACCCCGTCCAGCCACGTGCTCCATCACACCGCCTGACCACCTAACCGCCACAGTCGAGCAGCCATGACTGAAGCTGGCAAGGTCATGTGAGGTTTTCTGGCGTCCCTTAAGGTCTTTTGCTCCCCGTTTTGTTGCAGTGCTTCACAGCTGTGTTTTTTGCAAACCGGTACAGGGACTCTGCCTCGTCATGGGTCATTATGCCACAGAGGTTCCCGCTCGGCTTGGCAAACCCTCACTCACTGAACGATGGGCCAGGCCAATCAGAAGGCTATCAAACAGCAGCAACAACATTACCATCCAATCACAGATCGGGAAATCAAGTGCAGAAGGGTATTAAAGGGGATTATTCGGGCCATCCTGGGTTTTTGTTTTTCCGCTATAGGGAGAGGTGGAGGAGAGCTGCACGACGTGTGCCCTCTGTGGCTGACAGCGGCGATGCTCTCCGTTGTGGGAAAAGGAGAGAGGAGCAGAAGGGCCCAAAACAGATATGCTTTCCTCTGCGTGGATGCCTAGCAACCACAGCAGCTCCTTACCTCTGTTTAGAGCCTTCTCTCCCCCCTCCAGCGGGACCCTCTCTGCAATCCCAATTGAGAGCTTACATTGCAGAGCGGCTGTTTAACACTGAACGCACCGCGACATCACACGCGATTGATGTCAAATGTTCCCGCCCATATCCTCTACCTGGTGTGTAAACAATTAAGTGGGAGGAGCTTAGCTGTGACAATGAGCCTGAAGCACACCTGAGGTTTTTACTAGGGCCTATTATCAGCTGCTGTGGGCAACTGCACTGTAGATTTTTTTCCTCCTATCCTCAAGTCCAATTAGTAAATAAAACAATAACAGCATTATTAAATGCAGAACTGAAAATACCACACTTCTTTGATCATTTTGAAGAGGAAACACAATTACAATTGTGTTTTTATGCTATTTATGAATGTAGACGTAGTGACTGACCTTTAAATGTCTGATTTAATGTGTCTCCTTGAAGGGGAGTAAAGCAGTTCTTTATTTCTAGTTTTATTGTATCATCCCACCATGACATCAAAGCTGCTCTGGTAAAATACAGTAGCTTTGTGCTTTTAAAGTTTGGGTCAAGAGGGAAAGACAAAACATTTGAATAAAATCATTCATTCTCAACGTCAAGCTGCAAATTGTGTCTGCGCCAAGTGTGATTAAAGCTTTTTCTATTCCTAGGACTATGTAAGGTGCATCTGCTGGTCTGCTGCTTGTCTTGTGTTCGTTTAATTTATTTTAATAAAAAATGATTCAGAGGATGCCCGCCTACCTTAGAATGTTAAAGGGAACCAAAGCTGTTCGGACAGCTGTCAAAGGATGTCAGAAGTCAGACCAGGAGCTCCAGGCCTGCCTTAACTCAGCGGGCAGAGACACGTTTGGAGGTGTGAACAACTGTTTTGACATTCCCTTTTGTGAGGGGTTTCTGCAGATTTCCAAAAAAGGTGCAACAACAACGCAAAGAGCTAAGGTAGCTTATACATCAAGAGGCAGCAAATAAAAAAAAGTATTAAACACCAGCAACACCAATGTTTTGGGACACATATTGATGCAGTCTGACAAGATTTATACAAGGTCTCTCGAGACAAAAAAAATCAATAATAATTTGTAAATGATGACCAAACAGGTTAAATTCACAATAGTCTGACTGCCTAAATTTCAGATAATATCTAGTCTCAATGATATAATGATATGCGTTGTATATCAATATAAAAAATCCTGCTGAGTTCATCACATCCATCTTCTAACTCATTCCAAAGTGGGGCAAAAATGCCAGCCTTTGTGGCTACAGACATAATGAAAGTTCTTGTACAGCAGGTCCTGTCCTGCCTCCTGCTGTCTCCGTACAGTGTGAACTACTCTGAGGCTGTCCATACCAGCCTCCACCGAGCAGTTGCACGCCTCTTGTTTCTACATCTACATCATCATCCTGTCTGAGGACTTTGGCACCGCTTTCAGAATAAGCATCTGTGAGCGAGGCGAGTCTGCTGAAATGACGCACACGCATTTCTCTGTGGACTGTGGATTTTCTTAATAGGCAAATGCTGTTTGTGAGAACAAACCCCCGCTACTCACTTAGCAAGTATCTGTCCCCTCTGGCGATAATTCTTAATAAAAAGCTGTTCAATTTTGTGAACAACAACAATATGGCTATTGAGAGGCACTGACAGGATGGTGTGCCAATAACAACCTTGATCTAACACTTTTTAGACAGTAGAGACGAGTACCGACTCCCACAAGTACCCATGAAAAACGTTCTTCTTGGGAAAGTGGTGGGATATAATCAACACCAAACAGAGGATGCTCTTCTTGTGTCACAACATATTTCCTGTCAAATTGTACAGTTCTACTCTGCATCCTCACCTCATCCAACATCACGTGCCATAACACTCACCCCTCCAACAGCTTCCTTCTTGCTCCTCTGCCTACACTTTAAAACATCATACAGGAATTTAATGGAATCAATTAATGTTTTCTTATTAACTTATATGCAAGTTAATTCAACTTGAAATTTATATTCAATTCAAATTTCTTTTCTTACCGCTACCAAATTTCACTACATGGATTCTTCTGACTTTGAGCCTTTTGACTTGACTTTAATGGATGAATGCACCGCTGAGAGTTAAAACTCTCCAGAGACCCTCTTTTTTGTAGTTTGAAGAAAACAGACATGATGGAAACATGCTGTGTGTCTGTAATACATGTTAAGATAAGTCATGGTTGTTCATTTCCATTCCATAATAATGAAAACAATGTGAACCACGATGAAGATTAGAGTCAAATTCAGTTCTTACCACTTGCACACTTAACAGGCTTTACTGTTAGCAACCTCGTAGGTTGATTTTTGGCTCCTGACTTTGTACTGATGCTGGTACAAACAGGCTCCAGCTGCTGCAGCTGTAAGTAAACAGAAAGCTAATTTGTCTATCAGTGTGTCTGAACAGTTTAATTTAACTTTCTCAAGTTCATTTGCATTTTCACAGCTCGCAAGGTGACTTTGAACTACTTATTCAAGTTCCGGTTACTTTTATTTTCAGGCAGCAGGGGAATTTACATTTTTAAGTTGAACCAGTTTAAAACGATTTACATTGTACCTTTCTAAAAATCCACCACCCACCATTCCCACATCCCTAAGCAGGGTCACACAAACACAAGGCTGACTGTTAATCTTCATCTTCATTCTGCACATGGACACAGATATAAGATTCTCAGGCCATTTACCAACCCAGCTGCATTTTGAATATTTGGAAAGTAACTGCATTCATTTTTTAAACATTTGCTTAAACAGCAATTTCAAATCTGTTCTGCTCTCTACAATTGACTCTTAATTGGGAGTCTATCGTACACAGGAATGCACCACCACTAGTTCAGTGTCACAACCATTAGTGTGAAGAAAATGTCACCATTTTTACACTTCAGTAGCTCTTCAGCTTCTTGTCTGTGTTTATGGTGTAATTTCTATCCATCCCTGACATTCATATGCTCTTATGTCATATTATGGTATCAAATGTACTTACACGTTTACTAAATAAGTAAATAGGTTTTCAACAAATAGAAAAATACATGTTAGGTGTGAGTATCTACTTATAGACCAATGCAAAATGAGTGCAATTATTTTTTGGCACTATATGTTTTATTTAGTAAAATGCATGTTACATAATGGCATGTTGGGTAATCCCCTTATAAACAAGCAAATGGCACTAATAATAAAGCATTATGAGATCTTGTTTGTTTGGTGGTTAAACCATGTGTTTAAGAGATGAAAATACAATCACTGAGTGCCACATATGGTTGCATTTGTTAATGATGAGCCTTGGTGACAGTAAAGAGCCTCGGCTGAGGAGCGCAGAGTGAGGTCAGATTATGGCCGCAGGCAACGACGAGTGCTGAGCCTGCCAGTGTCCAGACACAGCTGAATCAAAGCTTATTCATCGAAAGCTTTACAAACAACACACCGAGCTCACCTTATCTGTTCCTCTCATCCGACTGTTCTTCTTTACTGTGGCTAACCTCTGTCTCTGGCTGCACACTTCCCTGTGAGACTGTTTCAGGAGTTTCTCCACCTTGCAAGTCTTCTGACAACCCATTGTCCCCTGGCACATAAAAATACATATCAAGTTAAGCCACGCATCAATCACATTACATCTCTTACTAATGCATTTCCTGTTTGTTATAAGCAAAAACCTACCATGACAGAACGGTTTGCATGCTTCCCCAAATGCTTGTCATGTTCAGCAGCGGTGGATGATGTCATAACTCCAGCATGTTCAGATTATAAATATCTGTATTCGGCGGAGTTACATAATAATGGATGTTGGATTAATGTCAGTACCCACAGACAGAAAAGACTGTGCAGCTGCCACAGGAAGTATATAAAACTGTAAAACTAAAATATCATCTTGGTGAAAAAAGCAGGCAAGAGCTGCATGTGAGAAATAAGTACTTTGGTTATTTTTATGTTTTGTTCATTATTGCTCATGGATGTAAAAGGAGTATTGTATCATGTGCATGAAAAGTTAAACTGTTTTAAATTGCGTCACTACAGAAATCATAAAAAATGTAGGTTTTGTTTTTACTTTGTTTTTAAAAAGCATAGCTGGTTACCATGATGTTTCAAGGTGAGAAGACATTTAGCTTGTTTAAATAATTGGACTAGAGCTTACAATTCAAGTTTCCACTAGTCTTGTGATTGTGATTCACAGCAGCTGTGGCTATAATGAGATTACAAACTCTACAAAGTCCAGTATTTTTGCACTGTAAACCCAGATAAGTTCAGAATACTCAAAATATTTGTGGAAACTGATTACCTCAAACTTTTATAGTAGTGGTAATAATATTTTTGAGTAAACCTTAACTTAAATATAACACATTCTTTAAAAACATTTAATTCCTGAATATTAAATTACATAGATCCACTGATGCTTATTAAAATTAAATTACACTAATTCTTTACTCAATAAATGTAATTGTGCACAACTTATACTCTGAGGGAAATCTACTCAAAAATGTATTGTGCTAGACTTGAACAGTAATGGAAACTCACTCAACAATTAGTCAAGTTGAAATTTACAAAACGCCCATTTTTAGATCATAGTCCTTAAAACAATTCAAGTTCCCTTTATTAGTATCAAAACCTTAAACATCTTCCCCTTCAGACTGGAAACTGAGCAGGAAGCTAACAGAACGTCTTTTAGTTCAATTTATAGAAAGTAACTGGCAGCTGTATTTTATTCCAGCCTACCTGCCCAAATGAGAGAAAAGAGGTGTTCAGCTCTGTCCTGAACACAGACTGAACATCCACGGGGTACCATATTTGAGTCTCACATAGCAACTTGTCAATCAGAAGGTAGCCCCGCCCTAAAGCCCCCCCCTGCTTTCTGGTCCATTTTCCTCTAAATTGGACTATAATTTACTAAATGAACATCATGCTGTGTTGAAGAAGACTGGCGACTTAGACCATAAACTCATTAGGAAAGTGTTTACTGAGGTAATGAATCAGCTGAGAAGTAGCCACATTTTCTCATAGACTTCTTTACGATCCAGTGGAGTCGCCCCCTGCTGGCTGTTAGAGAGAATGCAGGTTTGAGGCTTCACTTCTCAAACCTGGATATTCCTGTTTGGTGAAGACACTAAGCTGCTTCCTGGTTTCACAAAACAGCCACATTCAATTTAAATATTAATTAACAATAAATTAAAAAATTTCCGTTGTAGTTTTGAAACGGACCAATCAAAGAACAAGACGCAGATTCAGGTTGTCCTCACAGAGAAGAGCAGTTGGAGGTGGTGGCGCTCTCCTCCTCGTTGTTGGTGGGTGGAGCTCCTATCCGGGAGCGAGGCGAAGAAGCCGGAGCCTTACGGCAGGACTTGGGAGGCTTGGTCTGGGAATCCTTGAACAGTTTGCTGAGCCTGCAGGAGGAGGAAGTGATATCATCAGCCGCCGCAGTGACGTCACCCGTCGGTGTCAGTGCGTATGGCCAGTTCAAAGTGCTTTCAGGAGTTTGTACATGAGTTACATTAACATTTACATTTAGCTGAGGCTTTTATTCAAAGCTACTTACAATAGCTATATATTTCAGCGGTTGCACGCCCCTGGAGCATCTAGAGGTTAAGTGTCCTGCTCAGGGACACATTGATGAACGTGTCACAATGGGGAATTAAACCAGTCTCTCACACCAAAGGTGTCTTATCCACTATTCCATCACCACCCCCAGAGAAACAGACAAATCCATCCACAGCCACCTTTCACTTGGGATGAAGCGGACTGCAACAGGAGCGTCAGTGTCAGTGACCACAGTGAGGACTGTCAGCAATGTCTGGTTCATCTTTGCACTGCAAAATACAAACAATCCAATTATGAGGATAATTATAAAAGAAAGCTAGCATGGAATGCTAATCAGTGCCCCCCACACAATTTAAAGCATATTTTTTTATTTTTTCCAAGGCTGCCTTGATACAATCCTCACATGCCAAAATCTTAAGAGTTTCCTTCTGTCTATACTGACTATATAACGCTGTCTCAATCTGACTCAACTGTAAGAGAATGAGGACAAAATTCTTAAGTTCATTAGAAACAGTTATGAGACATATCGTGAGTATTTTTAGAAGTCAGTCTTTGTGTGTTTACTTGCTCAGCAGCAGGAGTGAGATTTTTTAACCAGACTGCTTCAACTAAACTTAGCCTCCTAAACTCCTGTGTCCTCATATGGGGACTTTAGGTTTACATTCACAGTGGAAAAATATTCCTTTATGAATACATATTGCAGCCACTTAAGATGAGGCAACTTGTGTCTGCAATTGAAGGGCTGAGGGGTTTATTAGGTTCACCACTGATAAAATGAAACATTCAGCCATGCATCAACACTATTTCAGGATAATACAGCTTACCGAAATGTCTTTAAAGCTCCAGGAAACTCAGCGCTCAGGTACACTTGAGAGGACAGATCTATTAAAACAGATCACAAGACATATAAGTTTATAAACATATTAAATACTTATCATACAAACATAATAAATACACAGTTCCAAGTGATCTGACTTGAAAATCTCCCACCTGGAGGGGTTTTCATTTCATATTTAGCCTATGTCAGTGAAACTAGGCTCTATGATTGTTCCACATTATGAATGTTTACTTTTTCTTACTACAAACACTGCGTTCAGAAACCGCTTGTTAACTTACATGAAGGCAAACCATTACGTTAGCTTACGTTGTTGGCTAACGTTAGCATAACAGGAAGGCAGCAAGCTGACTCCACATACTGCCTCCGGTCATCCCAGTGTACAGTTATAAAATAAAGTCACAGAACAGAAAAGAAACATTTCCACAGCGCTGCGAGAAAGAAAGCTGAGTTCTCTCGAACTTAAATTAATTAACGGTTTTTCAATCAACATTGTGCAACGTCGGGCAACGAGCTTCCCCGTTTGGTGGGCGTGTCAGAGGTGTTACCCAATCAGCTGCAACACATTTGTAAACACAGCGGAGGTTAAAAACGCTGTAAAAATCAGCGCGCTTGTATAAACAACCGTGTGTTCAAGGCACCACCGTTTCCGTTTAAAAATATTTATGTTTTGTTACGTTTTGTCCGCTGAATTCAGCCTAGGTCCAATGGTGACGTCAAGATCCTCCAGTAGCGCCGTCGCTCAAGCCACGCCCCCTCCATATTTCAACATCATTTGGCGCCAAAATGTTGTGACGTATAAAGCATGGACGTCATCAGTCACGTGAAATGCCCATGTTTATAACCGGCAACACGCGCGTTGTCAAAGTAAAACGAGTGTTGAGGTCGCCGATTAAACGTCCCATCAGTTGGACTGTGGTAAGTTTCTCCTACTTATTAAACCATTGTTTTGTATTTTATCAGAAGCAGTGTTGTAAAATAACTTGATATTAATGTTCACCATAAATTTCAGCCGGCTAGTTTTATCTGTAAACAAGATTCCTAAGATCGAATATGACCGAGTTGATGTGCCATTAAATTGAGAAGCTAAGTAACATACTAACTGTTACACCGTGTTAAAATTAACATAGTCATAGTGGAAGAGTAATTTTGTTGTACTATTTGGAATCTTTCATATATCAGTTAAAATGTGCAGTGTGAGGAGTTGGCTAATGTTAAACAAGCTAACTTTAGCTTGATGTACTGTAGAGATCCCTGCCAACAGTTCGCGGGCATTCCTACAAGGACCTAGCAAATTAGTGTGGCATGAATAAGTAAAAATTTAGTAGTAAGTAGTGTTACCTTACTGATTTACTTTCACAGCCCTTTCAAAAGTTTGTTTGGCAGTCATGTTAGCTAGTTAAATTAATCTTGCTTATTTAATGCTTGTATGTTATAACTGAAATGTAAATTGCTTTGGTAAAAAGCTTCTACCAAATGAGTAAACGTAAAATTGACAGTCTTGTCTCAGTAATGTTAAGTTAAAATAACATTGCTATGGGTGGTGGTCTTGACAAACTGTTATGTTTCTGCTTTTGCTGTGGGGCCAGTAACGTCAACCAGGTGGAGTCTATTTCACTTATACAAAAAATACATTTAGTCATTTAACTTTTATCCAATTGCTATGTATGGTAAAGGTGGCACGTCTCTGGAGAAACTAGGAGTTATTTTATGCCCTGTGAAAGCATGTTTTAATCCCCACAGACATTATTTTTATTATTTTTTAAATGTACCTGCTTTGCACCTGCCTCGACTTCTCCCTGCATTCACTCACACTCCTTTACCTCTGATCTCTCACTCCAAACGCAACGGCTTTCCCCACCTCTCTCCCTGTCTGATCCCCTGAGTTTCTCCATAAGCAGTAGGTTATGTTTTAAAAAGTCGCAGAAAAGACACAGAACTCGTAATTTTTCTGGATGTTTCCACCCATGATTCTTTTTCACGGCAGCAGGTGCACCGCATGCCAGCTTATCATCGTCCATCCCAGTGATTCATTGTTCACATTGTCCAATGCCAGGGTGTGAGTTTGTTCTCTAAATTAAATGGAGTTTGGTACAAACAGTAACTGGTTTAAAGGCCCAACCATCTAGGTGATGACTCAGGGCTAGTTGGTGAACTTATTTAACTGGCGAGCTAACTAACAACTAAAATGCTAATCAGTTTGGCTAGTGCTAAGTAGGGATGGGGATCGAGACCAGTTTCCAAAATTTCTAAAAACCCGAAAATCAATAAGGTCCAAGCTTATCAATACTGTTATCAAAACTAGTTGGTCCTATAATGTGACTTTATGTCTCGAGCGTCCAATCTGACTCGTCTTGAGACGAGATGGATAAGAAAGCCAATGTTTCTAATGATGGCGCCGAAACGTGGTATTAGACCGGCCCAGGACTGTGTTATCATCAGACTGCAGCCTCTGCTGCTCTGTCGGCTCCTACACACAGCGGTCAGCAGAGCGAGATACCGCGGTGGAGAGTGTGTTTGCTTGAAACTACTCCAGTTGTTGACACCTACTTTCGTTAGGCCTACTGTAAGTATGTGCAATAAAACCTTCCAGAGTAAAAAGACAATACTTTATACACTTGTCCGTAAGGTAAATCATCTCTATCCTCAGTCTGTCATCCTAGGCTGTTGTTTACTAGTACAGCTAATGTTAACTTGGCAATTACCCAAAGCTAAATAGATAGCTGTCTGTCTGTAGGCTTAAAGTTTTGCACATTGTTGTAAACGCAGTTGCTGGCTGAGACAAACCAGCTGCTCCTCCTTCCACCAGGTAACATTACCTGCAGGCAGTGAATAACAGAGGGGAGGAGGATACAGACTGAGTTTTTCTTCACTCAGTATTATGATGTAAACATTAATGTTGCTGCTTTAGAAACGGTGTTTAGCTTTATTTAAAATATTAAAGCCTAATCCTATAAATTTTAAAACAACCAGGCAGTTAAAATCCACACTTCAATATGTATATTTATTGTAAGTGATATGTCATCTCAATATATAACCATGTTGTTCCACATATTTTCCTCATAACGTGCAGGCCTACTTCATGCCCGTTGGGTCTGGTCTTACCAAATACCAGTCATCAAATAAAGTGTGGTGGGGGGGTGAAGGTGTGTCAGGAGGAGGACGTCTGGCTGCTCTGCTACCTCACCCCTTCCACCTACACCAACACACACAGATTTAGATCTGAATGTTTCTGTCTCTGTTCAGTTCCCTGATGAGACTCTGCGGAGCGTTTAGCTGCTTAACAGCTGATCAGGACTCTCCTCTGCAGAACCTTTAGCCTGGTTCTGGTCCAGGTTGTG
This sequence comes from Lepomis macrochirus, assembly GCA_024633595.2. Lineage (NCBI taxonomy): Eukaryota > Metazoa > Chordata > Actinopteri > Centrarchiformes > Centrarchidae > Lepomis > Lepomis macrochirus. The sequence goes on from JALXJV020000005.1 coordinate 30,224,221, forward strand.
TTTAAGATGCGGGTCTCTCTGTGGTGCAGGAGCTGATGTGTCATATGATGATGGGGAGCCTGGTGATGTTCAGGAAGGACTCTGTGACACCCAGAGGACACCCGTCCTCACGTCTTCTTCATGTGTTCACAGTTTAGTCTCTAGACTGGGAGACCTTCGAGTGGTATAGCACCTGGCAGCTGTTCCTGGATGACTGCATCCCCCTGGAGACCATCATCCCCAATCTGCAGTACCTTAAATATAAAGGTGAGTGGTGCCCAGGAAAGGGTCCCTGATCAGTCCAGAGTCCTTTGTCTTTGTGTTCCTAGAACACCTGGAGGCCTTGATGGTCCTGAGTCGTCCCTGTCATCCTGAGACACTAGGCGTCCAATCACGGCAACACACTGGGAGAACACATCAAGGTCGCTCAAGAACAGCAACCAGTCTAGAAGAGACAGAGATGAGGACAAAGGTGAGGACAGATAGGACAGAGAACGGTCCCTGGGTACCTGTTGAACAGCGGTTGTGTCTCCATCCTCTGTCTTCCCAGTTCCAGCAGTAAACTGGCTCAGCTCACCCTGGAACAGATCCTTCCGCAGGGTCTTAAAATGTCTTAAATTCGCTGACGTTTGTGTACTAGGTCTTAAATAATTTTAAAATTTATTTTCCAACATCTATGTAACGCTACCTCTAATGCTCACTGAAATGGCCCCGCAGCACTCAAGAATGTTTTTTCCTCCCATGTTGTTGTAGTCCTTTCTGTCGCTGGTCCAAATCAGTTCAAATATAATTTGCTGTATTATGACTACAAAGACCAACTTTCGTGTTATCGCCGCAAGTCTTTTGGATTGTACCACAGATATAAATCGGATTTATTCTTCAGATATGGGGAAGTGCAGATCTTAGAGGTTAAAACCAGTCTCTGGCAACGTATATGAAGCCTAATGAATGCTGCTATTAAAATTTCACATAATCATTAATGATTATCAGTAAGCTACGGTAACGCTCAGCGCAGGGCTGTCTCCCTCTCGTTGTTGACGAGTGATGGTGAAAGTTAGCGGAAGATAAGATCAGCAATAAGTTGTCAGGTCCTGTCCTCCACTGTACATCTTGATAGTTCAATTTAAAAGAAATGACGGTGTTGACCACAGAGGAGCTGAGGTTGTTAACATTAAAGCAAATTAAGGATGCAAACTAGTCCTTTTAAGCTAATGAGATTATTCTTTTTGATTTCAATCTACAAATGAAATGCTTGTAGCAATACAGAAGGGAGGTGGTTCTCAAGTTGCCTATTATCTTAATTTCTACAAATGTATAAAGCAGTAAATTAAGACACAAAAGGAAAACATGAACTGTCCTATCAGTAATGATTCTGAGGTCATGTTAACTGTTTTCCTGCCATTATGCTGTGGTGAGGCTCAAAAGTGTTTGGTGCTGCGCAGTGAATATAAAATGTGGAGAGCATCAAAACTAACAAATGAATTTTCCCAGATCTAATGGTTAGAATTCAACCCCAGTAGACTTGTTTAGCTTTTTCACAGATGGTAATAACAATGTTCCAAAATTATTTGGAACAGCATATTTCTCTATTGAACTTGGGAGGACCCCCAATCCCCCAGACAAATACCATCTTAATGTTTTAAATCATACCGCCCTGTGAAAGCAAGACATTATTTCTATTATTTGTAAATGCTTTGCGCCTGCCTCGACTTCTCCCTGCACTCACTCACCCTCTACCTCTGTCTCTCACTGCAAACACACCAGCTTTCCCTGTCTGCTCCACTGAGTTTATCCATCAGCAGTAGGTTTTATAAAGTCGCTGAAACTCACATTACACACATTACCTCATCTACTTGACTTAACAATTTGAATAGTGTGAGACTTTAAAACAATCTTATTTTCTTTTGATTCCATAAAACGCAGTGTATATAGTCGCTTTTTCCACAAAACACAGTAAAGTAAGTAATAAAAGGAAATTTTATTTACCTCAAGATTGAAGTTATCACTTAACACTAAAACATCTCATTAAGAATCTGGAAATGGAGAATGTTCAATGTTATTGCAAAAAAGAATGAAAACAAATTGATCAGAATTGTTGGTGGTTAATTATTTGATCATGCAGTCAATTATTCAAGTGTATTCAGCTTTATGCAAGATCTTATTTTGTGTCAAATTTAGAAATGACGTTGACGATGTTGAGAAGATGATACTAATAAAGAGAACTTAGACTGCCATCTGAAAACAGGCTTTTCATATGTTTACTAGTAATAGTTTTGCTGAGTGAGTATTTGAGTCTAGCACATTTTTTTTTTTTTTTTTTTTTTTTTTTTTTTTGTAGATTTCCCACAGTTAAGTTGTGCATAATTACATTTATTGAGTAAAGAATAGGATTTTAATTTCAATAAGCATCAGTGAATCAATTTAATGTAGTTTTGGAATTTTTAAAAAAAAATGTATTATATTTAAGTAAAGGTTTTCTGAAGTATATTATTACTACTACTATAAAAGTTTGAGGTAATCAGTTTCAACAAATATTTTGAGTATTCTGAACTATTTTCCAACCACCCACCTCTGACCCAAGACAAGTCAGGCTCACACAGAAATTAGTCTTGTCATCAGTAACAATACGGTTTCCACTGGGTCATCCAGGCCAGCTTGTTCCAAAACAACTGCAGAAGAAACTAATAGCTATTGGATTTTCCTTCCCTGTCAGCTCCAAGTCTAGTTAGACCAAGCAATCTAAGAGCAGAGACATATCTCATATAGTGCACACAGTAACAGAAAAAATCTATCTACAATTCTCATACAGTAGGTCTGACAAATCTTTGGTGCCTGTTCAGTCATTCAAAAAAGTATTTCAATATGTAAGTGTTTTGTGCAGTTTTTAATATATGAAGGCCTAGAATTTGCCCTTTTGTTGTTTTTATGTAAAGCCTTGTTGAAATTTGCTTTACAAATAAACTTGCCTTGCCTATAAAGGTTAAATTTACACATAAATGAGAAGTTCACACAACTGCACACTTCTTGTGTTGGGGACCGATGTTCTAACGACATATATGCTGCCTTGTCAAAAAATGCTACCGTAGCTCAAATCAATAACAGAGTCTATCAAGTCGGTCTGCCCTATTGAAAAATGCTACCTTATGTGTTCCCTTTTCCAATCCCATAAAGTTATAACACTCAGTTATTATGACAGCTTCTGTTTTTTGATTATATTATAACATCATTTCAGGGGTATCAAATAATGCTCCCACCACAGAATCATTTTATATTGCACCATTACTCGCTCCATGTGTACTGTAAGGAGATTAGGAGCATGTTGAAGTGCTATATTATGCCATCTTTATTTAAGATATCAGGTGTAGCGTATTCTGATATTGCTTATGATCAGTCTCTGTCTCAAAGGCATACCCAACAGCAAGGTCGCAAAGTTTTATAGGCGTGGAAACAGACCACACTTGTGAGTCATACGCATGCGCACAACTGCGAAGTAGCACATCGCGATAGGTAGCATAAATGGACAGAACACCGGTTTTCGATTCCCACTGCAACACATCCACCAACTTTTCCCTGAGCAAGACGCTTAACCCCCTCGTTGCTCCAGAGGCGTGCGACCTCTGACATATAAAGCAATTAGAAGTCACTTTGTGAGCTAAAATGAATAAATTTACACACGCTCTCTAATTTGAGATACATGCCATGATCGCCACTGGTGCCAGACCATGACGGTTATAAACCACAGGTTGGTAGAGTAGCTAAAAAGTGTATCCAAGTAAAAGTACTGTTATTTTGTAAAACAAGTAACTCAATTAGTTGTAAAAGTAGTCATTAAAGTAACAATAGATAACTTAAACTACAAAAGCATCTACTGAAGGAATGACCTAAGTAGCGAATAACTTACATTTATTAATTTAGCTGACGCTTTTATCCAAAGCGACTTACAATTGCTATACATGTCAGAGGTCGCACGCCTCTGGAGCAACTAGGGGTTAAGTGTCTTGCTCAGGGACACATTGGTTGATGAGTCACAGTGGGATTGAACCCGGGTCTCTCACGCCAAAGGTAGGCATCTTCTCCATTGCGCCATCACCACCCCCATCACCAACTTAAATAAAAGAAGAAATAAAAATGCTGGCACTTTACTTGATGTACAAATTATGATCCAGATTTATAGATACAAATCACTCTACATTCATTTATACATTACTAGTTATGAATCTTGCCAATTTTTTGTGAATACTTTTGGGACTATTCTAATACCATAGGCTTTGCCTCATCTGAATTCCCCACTGCAGCTTAAGCCATTATAAACTGAGCCATGAGGGACGTGGCTGCAGTAGGGCAGGACAGATTTCGCTAAAAAAAAATTAGCAAAAACATTAACCATGGATGGTCTGAGCTGGCTGTGGAGTCTGAACCATGGATGTAAAAAAACACATAAAAATACATCATTTGTCTGGACTGACCAGTTCCTGGTTACAGAGAGACAGAAACAGCTGCAGGCTCCCTTCCATATGGGGAATAAATAAAGTTGATCTGAAAAATCATTAGAGTTCTAGAAAGGAAAAGTGCACTGAAACAGTTTTGATAGAGTTTGCATAACATTGTGGGGGAGTGTTTGAACAGATAATAATGGGCAGGCAATGGAAAGATGAGAAGAGTTGAATGTGCTTGAACAATTGAAATAAAACAAAGCTAGGTGTTAGGATAGGGTAGGAATCTGTGCTTGCTTTGTGCTCTGTTTCCAATAATATTGCACCAATATGTGATTGGAGGTGTACCAAGAAGGAGCCATACAAGTGATCCAAAGTAAATATTTCTACATCAATGACCACAGAGGACAAGGGTGGGAAATGCGTGTCTGAGAATGCTATTTGGGAGGAATGTGATACCTGATAGTTCATTTCCATTGTCTAAAAAGAACATTTTAAGTATAAATATCTCTCTGCGGATTCATATAGTTAGCCTACCTGCTCCATATACTGTACTCTCATGCAATTCAAACAAACTGCTGGCTATCACAGTTAGTGCACTCTCACAGACAACAACATGGTGTATCCCTAAGAATAACATCATAGTAGTATTATTCAAACTAGAAATATGCTAATTAGAATAATCAAGCCCCCATACAGCTTGCCACTGATATTACTCGGCCAAATAAACTGCTGTGTCCAAGTTTAATCACAGTGCATAATATCACTCAACTTGACATCTAGGATGTCTTGCTCGGTGACCTGAAAACACCCTCATGTGCAGATTCACTGGCATTTCACTCTAAGTGCACCCCTGAAGTTTCCTTGATCTAATTCAAGACAGAAAAGAACTTGCCTTCAGGGGGCCTACTTCCACTTTCTTGACTAATCTTGTTTGGTTGATTACACGGATGTCAAGCGCTGTGTGCAAAGTGCTCATTAGTCCTGAAGTAAACAGCACCCTCTGTTTCTTTCTGATTTCCTGTAAACAAACCAAACCTCCAAATGTTTGGAGTGTGGAGAGTATTAACCTTAATTTAGTCTGACAATTTCAAACTTGTTTGCAATTGAAAATATCTGGTGTGATCCTGTATATGAGTAAGAAGTTCAGCTGTATCACCTTCAATATGAAAGGAAATAAACAATAAAAAAAAACATTCTGCAGATGTTTTACTCTTTATTTATTTTCATGACTTAATGATTGTTTCAATATAAAAATCCAGGATATAACTTAAAAACAAATAAAAGAATCCAAATCAAAATGTGTGTGCTCTTGAAATAACTTTGTCCAAGAGTCTTACTTTGCAGACTTTTTTCACAACTTATATTTCAGTCATCGCACACAGCGATCATGATAAAAACAAATCAGTAAGTTAAGGTTTCAAATGACAAATCTTTCTGCATTTATTTGTGAATTGTGTTTTACAGACACAAGTCATGTGACGTCACCCATTTCTGATTTTTATGTAAACAGCATGGTAGAAAAGTCTTAAAAGAATCCACACAAATAGGTGGAGATGCACAAATATATTTCCATTAATAAAAAATGCTACGGTGACGTTCAAATAAGGATACATGTGTTGAAAATTTGTTGGTGTTTTTTTGAAAATTACAATGCATGCTCTTGAAATAACTTCGTCCAATAGTCCTACCTTGCAGCATGACTTTTTTCATAACTAATATTTCAGTCATTGCACACCGCCATCACGATAAATACAAAGCAATAACATGTCAAGAAGGCACTTTTGCAGTGTTACTGACTTAGGCTACAATTGTTGAAGGAAGTGATGAATTCCATGAGACACAGTTAACTAGGAATGCTTACAGTGAATGGTTTTTTTGTTACATTTTTTATACTTATGAATAAATGACTCCTGAGCTGTAGTAGTTTTACATTCAATTCGCATGAATTACAGTAAGTATACAACATGACAAGATAACATAAGGAGCATACACTTTGACATATAAACACAAATTATACAATCACTTTAGAAAGAAATAAAATTGCCACAATATATTTTTAATATAAGTACTAAGTACTAGTTCAACATTTTGGGAAACAAGTATTTGCAGTAACCGCTTTCATCTCTATATGTTAAATATGAAGCGTCTTAGCTTAGCACAAAGACTTTGAGCAAAGGGGAGCCAGCTAGAGTTGCATAACCCTGATCAATCTGAACTCCATTAAAAAAACAAGCATTTTACATAAGCAAAGTTGTTTGCTTATTGTTTTGCAGAAAGACCTGACAAAGCATGACGTTTTACAAATTAGCATCTTTTTAATCCTTCTATTGCCCATAAATCACAGCAAAATCTGTTTATTTTAGACTCATACCTCTGTAGCAAGACAGATTAAGAGGGTTTTTCGCTGATTTTCATCTTGCCTTTCTTGCACAAGTTTAACAGCTGGATTATGGTCTTTTAAGACGGAGAGCAACTGACTCACCTAAAAAATTAATCTCCATCGAGAGGCGATTGGGCAGGTAGAGAGACACAGGCAATTCAGAGAAACTGTCGCGGCCGTGCTTGCCTCACACAAACGCATGAATAAACAATCACAACTACCACATTATATGTTGTTTATTTAATCCGTACACAAAACAAAAGTGTAAAATGACAGTGGTTTTATGAGAGGTTCTGTGCTGGGTCAAATTGTTCAAGGCACAGAACACCCTTAATGTGTCACACGCTAGAGCTAGGCTAGCTGCTTTTCTGTTTCCAGTCTTTGTGCTAAACTAAGCTGTTAATCTGGCTTCATCTTTATCGTACAGACATGAGAGTGGTATCAGCCTTATTCACATCTAACGCTCGGCAAGAAGGCGAAAGAGTGTATTTCCCCAAAATGTCAAACTATTCTTTTAAAGTCATTAGACCAAGAAATGTCTGAAAGTGATGGCAAGTGATGAAAAAATTGCAGCAATACAGAACGCACACCAGTGTATAAATCTGACACGCTGTCAGTGTTCATCACTGCGAAGGGGGAAGCGATATGTGCTGACAAGGCGCTTTATTCTAGCTGTATAGAACTGCTCCAGAACAATGCATCATGAGGTCTGATGTTACTGGTGCAAAAGTGGATCACACACATCATACTTACATCGCTGGGTTCAAGAGATTACCTCTCTGTAATGCTGTTGGGCAGACAGTGAATGATTTGTAATTATCTCGTTAGCAAGCTGTTCATCAAGTGTCATCAGTATAGGAGCTGAGTACAGCTGACTGCTGTGAGGTTGTGAACCATGAAATCCATCACTCATAGATTGCAGCTATTATGATGAGTAAAAGGAGCAAACCTGCTACCCCAAACATGGCGAGGCAGAGAAGTTTCTGTCAAAAAGAGAAGAACAGGAGTTGCTTGTGAAGAACTGCATTACAAGTCCTTTGAACCATTCAACGGCTAAATGATTGACAGATTTCGTGGATGTATAAATGAATGGATGGATGGATGGTAGGGCTGCACAATATATCGCCGGAGCATCGTCATCGCAATGTGCTCTTGCGCAATAGTCACATTGCAGAACAGTGCAATTTCAAGCAAGTCAAATTAACTCAACCAGCTCAACTTTTTTGCTGCTTGATAGAAAAGGGGAACTTGGACAGTTTTGTCAAATGTAACATCATTTACTCAGATTTAAGAGTTCTTGGATACACAGTTCGTAACTAGCGAGTGACGAGCAGGCTCTGCATGCACAGTCACCCAGCAATCCCAATCTTATTCTCAATCAGTTGATCAATTCTTTTAGGATACTCAATTATTTTCAAATACAGCGACTGAAGTAATCTGATGACACTTCCTGTATTTTTTCATATCACAATATATATATATCGCAGAAAAGAAAAATATTGCAGTGTTAGTTTTTTCCAATATTGTGCAGCCCTAATGGATGTTTAAGGACTGGAAGTTGTGGATGAAGTGTTACCTCAGGTAGTCGTTCTCATACAGGGGGTTTGGTTAGTCCAACAGACAGGCCAACAATCAGTGCAATGACAGCAAGAAGGATCAACAGAGCAAAGGCAAGGATAATGTATTTCTGCCAAGTGAAGAAGAGGTTGTTATTTGAAATGAAAGTAGTGTGTCATTGAAAAGACTATAACCACATTTTATTATATTCACAATCACAGGGGACAAGTTTGTCATCCAACTTTGATATATTGTATAACTGATATTTTTTGTTTTTATTTGTGACCATTTAGCAACACATAATTAGATAGGAACACTTACCCTCCGGGATTTTTTCTGGTATCTCACTGCTTTTTTGGTCTCTTCCTTTGCACTATAAATATATTCAGCTGCATTGGAGACATTCTTCTCAATGTTGTTAACCATATCCCCCTGTAAATAAGAGGGTCCAAATGTTTTTATTTATTGTATTTTGTCTTAAAGTATTGATAAAGAAACACAGTGACTATCTGGATTATTACATTGGCCAGCAATGTGATAATCCAGATATTATTAGACACTGACTCATAAGCTGTTACCTGAGTTTCTACCAGCATTGCCATGTCCATGAACATCGCATGGAGCTCTCTGATGCTCGACTCCAGACGCATGATGTCCTGGTGTCGTGACTCTATCTCATTTAGGGCCTGACGTGTGATCTGGGAATCAGAAATTATCTGAGAGGGAAAGATAGAGAGACACAGTAAACCAATGCATCCAAAAACATAAAAAAAGAAAATGCATTACCTCACCCCAAATGATTTACTCCCCCTCCACCACTAGATGGCAGTAACTGTTTTTTTAACCATGCAATGACATTATACTGCACAGTAAAGCATGAGAAAACTTACATCAGATGTGAAGATTGATGGATTTCCACTTTCCAACATGTCCTCTAGTTCTTCATTGGTGGTCACTCTTCCAGCTAAAATTAAAAAAAAAAGCAGGCAGTGATTATCCAGCAATAAACTGACCCTCCCTCCATTTGATTGAATGAAAATGACTATTGGCATGGAAAGGCCTGGGCTTAATGAAATCACACAACTGTAGGTGCTGTTCTCTATATAGGTCAGTCTATTTGTATTCTGGGATCAAAATGACAAGAGCATTAAAACCCTGAATTCAGAGTGCTTATATATGAAGTGTTTTAAAGAAGGGTTGTCTGTAATGACCTATAAGTAAGACTGCATGCTAGATCTAAAGATGCCCCTGACTGCACATCTTGCCATTTTTTAAAGTGAAGAAATTGTAGTCCCAAAACACCCAGTATCAGGCTCAGAGACACGATGAGAAAATAAGACAGGCATATAGTGAAGATTCAATATACTGAAAAAAGGCTGCGTCTATTGATAGCTTAGTCTACAGATTCTTTTAACATCACACCAGACCCTTTTATTTTCGCTCTGGACCTTTGATTTAGTATCTGGCATTAAAATATGAATGGCCAGTGGACTGAGCTCCCTTGATCCATTATTGATAAGAAGACTAGTTCTGCCTGATGATTTGATTATAGTTTAAACAGCCGTCTATGACTAAAAGATTGATTATCTGACACGCACTGTTTTAATAGGGACTTGTGTTTATCATTCTTCTAGTGTGCTTTAACAACATAACAGACATTTAATAGACAAAACTGATAATGTGTTAAATAAGGGCACACTGAGGATTACTATTGAAGCTAGGAGTCACTGCATGCCACATGTTTTTAAGAACTAAATCATTTGTGAGGAAGAGTGCGCAACATCGATTGCAAAACATGCTGCAATTCAACTGCAAACCACAGTGCAACGGTTTCAAACGGTTTCAAATGCATTTATCACTGGACTGCTAATTTATATATTTTAACGTTTAATTGTGCTGTGGTTTCCAGTTTATTTGTGGATGAGGTTTGTACTAAGATTAGAAATGTCTGAGGAACAAAGTAACCCTGAAGGCCTCATAGAGAAACACCTGCTGAAACTATAAACAGACAGCTTTCTCCTAAAGCCTTGCCTCCTTTTTGTCCTCCCTCCCTGGAGAGACAGATATCTGTGCAGATGTTTACTGCATGTCACAGACATTTTGCAATGGCTATTCCTCAGAGATACCGAGCCAAACACAGCAAAGCGCGCCACCATTACAACTCATCAATGCACATTCAGCAAAAAATAGAGCATCACTCCTGAGGGATGTGAATTAATGGTGTAAGTCTACGACAGAACAGAGCGAGGTTCGTGCGGCCGTGTCAAAGACAGGTGAACTACTGTTACACAGGCCGCCAAGCCCTCTGCCAGTTTCCTGGGCAACACAAACACAGCGAGCCGTCTCCAGTATCAGGCTCTCCGTCTGCACTGTGGAGAACCAGAGCCTCTCATTAACGCTGGCCGCAGGGACTGAGGGAGACACTCCTATTATGCCTTTCACTATTGTCTCGTGTTACTCATATGTGCATAATAAAGTGCACCTGATACACACCATCTTTGCATTTGTCACAATTCCGAACAGAGATAACTATAAACACACCTATATACTTATTTACACAGTGTGTTGCATGCTTTTCATTATCCTAAATCCTATGTTGACGCAATTTGACTAGATTCTGCAGCTGCATACACTAATGCTGGTTTGTCAGTATCTCTTCCCAGTTATATATCCTAATATAACCAGCTGGTTCTCTATTGTATGTCCTGTTCTTTGATTACTGTTATTACGACCACTATTGCGCATTAAGGTCCCGTCAAAACTCACACAACATTTCAAGTGTAGTGATTGCATATGATCAATTGTGGCTTTGTTATGTGCAAAAGAGAAACTTGAAAAAATGCCATCCTGCTTGCTGGTGTCTGTTTATCAGCAGTTTGGTTAGCGTCCAGAGCGGCAGAGAGGAAACCGGAGTGGTCTGTTTCCTGTCCTAACAAAGCTTCAAGATTTAATTTTTCATACTTTTATCTCTTAGTATTTCATGTTTGTAGTAGCAATTTACATTTATAATCATTATTTTAAACCCTCTAAACTACTTTAGAAATGTGGCCCACGATTCCAGGGTCCAGGGGATCCATTTTTTGTCACTTACTTATCTCCAGCTGTCTCTGGATCCTTCCTTTGCTTCGTTCCCGAAAGGACACTTGAGTCTCGTTGTACTGGGTCATGACCTCCACAAACTTCCTGGACAGCACTGTGTGCTGAACACAATGACAGAGGGTGAGAATGCAGACATTAATGACTTAATACCCCGCAAAGCAGTCCTGTACCAGATACTTACATCCTTGGAATTAAAAATACACTTTAATGGGTATTTCTAGGCAGGGTTTCCTGACCTGTGTTTTCTGGATCCTTGAGTCAAGAGAGGATCTGTTTGCTACATCATCTTTGGGCATACTTTGCTCCATGGCTGCAGAGGGAGAGAGACATGATACAGCGTTACACAACAGCAATCAACATCAGCTTTTGTTTGGTGAAGACAATAAATATCTAAGTGTGACAATCACGTCATGGTTCAACTCACATTTTAGTTTAGTTCTCACCACATTGGCGTTGCCTTTGATATCGTGGGTCAGTGCATCCAGTTCATCCTTTGTTCCTTCACACAAACACAAATAGGAAACACATGGTTAGCTGATGAGGAAAAATGTTATCCAGCTAATCTCCGTGACTCTGTCCTGTAAATATTGAATTTACTGTGATTTCATCTTGTAACTTGGCAACAACTCTGTGGCAATACTGCAGAGGTCACACAGCATAAAGCACAAGCCCTTTTGTTCCTTTCCCTGATGACCAATTTCCACATAATGGACCTTAAAAACCTGAATGTTACACTAAACATAATCACTGGGAGATGCCATGGCCCTGTAAAGTGACACCAAACAAAGCCAGGAACTGAGTAACAGCTTTAAATCAGAAAAACTGTATCTGCTTAGTAGGAGAAAAATGCACGGGTGCCTGCAAACAACTGCAAATGACAGCGTGTTTGAATCCCTGACTGTATAAAGGTGCCTTACAGGACAAGTCAGAGACCAAACTACAATGGTTTGTTACTTTTGGGGCAAAACGGCTGTTTCCTTCACAGGTTTCCGGCCAGGCGGCCATTCATTTACAATGAGGAGGAAAAGGAAATTAGACATCTGTTGTATTTTGTGTGCCATAAAAGTCAAACTCCAGCCAAGCAGCTCATTAACCCTTGAAAACTACAGACATGTCAATACTGAAATACAAATGCTCTCCTTCTCCATCCTAATTTTTGTTATGCAAAGACACACACTTACTGCCATCGGAGTTGGGCGCAGACAGGATCATGCTGTGCATCTTCCTCACCTCCTCCACTTGGTAGGCGATCTTATCAATGAGTCCTCTAACTTCCTCCACCTAAGTCGACCAACAAATCAATCAGTAACACATCGGTATCATAAGTTATCCCGGGTCTTCCAAACCTGTGCACATCCAGGAAATTACCCTTCTGAAAAAGCTCTCCATGAAGCCATTTCTGTCCACTGCCACAGCGACATCCTCCTCTACTTGTGTACTACTCTGTACAGAAGAAAATGTGTTTGAGAGACTTTCAGTGCAGCCAGGTTGTTTACCTGTCAAGGTATATACAGTTAAATCAAGAAAACACACGTACAGCAGCAGTCAGTTCCGCCAGTCGATCCTTCATCACACCGACCAGCTCGTCTCCTGCCCTGATAATTTTAGTAAAAAATCCGCCGGGTCATCCTAGTCTCCATGTGCAGAGTAACATTTGGCCTCCTTACTGTGCACAGAGGTCGAGATGCTCGAATTGAGCTGAGCTGAGAAGCACCGCAGGTCTAATTAACGGCGTTATTTAGACGCTGGAAATATGAAGAGAGCGCGTCAGGCCTGAGAGTTTAAATTCTGTCAGAACTGGGTCTAAAATACAGCTCTGAAAAGTGAGAAAGAACAAAACAAAAGTCTAAAGTTGAAATTACATTGTGTTTCTGCTCTCTCGATATCTCTCATCGCAGAAGCGCGAGGAACCCGTCAAGGCCACAATGTCTCTTTCCCCGGGATACGCCTTCTCTCTCTCTCTCTCTCTCTCGCTCTCTCTCTCCGTCTCCTGGGAGATAAACGAATCCACCGTCAATAAAATTTGATTTGATTATTATATTATGATAAACAAACTAAATGAATGTAATATTTTGGATATTGGGTGTAAAGTAAAAAAGGGAGGAAACATTTATATTACCTCGATTTAAAAACTTCTCCTAAGAGGCCTGTCCGCGTGACACAATAGGCACAATATATTCACAGTTCTTTTTCTGGTGAATTTTACTTTGACAGAAAACACACCACCAGGCGGTCATACGAGATGGTTTAATAAATAATAGATTTGCACGGCTCGCTGGCAGTTCGGAACGATCGGCCACGTGGTGGCGCTGTTTACCGTGATATTTATGCAAATTGACCGTCGTAGCCTGCGACAGGACAAGTGGTACTTCTGATGACTCAGTATTTCACTAACAAGACGAACGGTGACCCACATCCCATTGACACATATAATATTCTTGTGATATTTCTTCTTAGACGTACAGTGTGAGGTAAGTTATTTCATTGAATACACCATGAGCGGTTGACATCTAATTAACCAAACCCATCAGGTCACTAAAAAGTTGTAATTTGTGTCTGTGTGACTCCAGTGGTTTCTGGGTCTGCCTGCCTTTCAGTAAACAAAAAACACCCATCCTCAGCAGCACATCCCTGTCGTCCCCAGAGAGTCCGGTGTGTTGTTCCAAACAATTTATGACCACATGTTACTACGCACATTTTATCTAAACACTCGGCTTTTTAGATCACGCAGTGCACATCCTGATCCTTCCCCGCGCAATCTCCAATTACGCAAAATAATGGCATTTACGCACAGCTCTAACGCCCCTCCTCAGAAGATCCAAAAATGACATCACGTTTTGCAATTCCCACGTTCAGTCCAACAAGCCAGTACGCCTCCAGAGCTTCTCCACTCTTTGCAATCTTCAGAGGCAGACACAGAAACTCAAAGAAGCACTAGTTCAACGTAGGAATAAAGAGCACGGATTATAGTTTTCTGCGTGGAAGTGAAAGCCTGGCAGATTTTTATAATGAAAAGGCAACTTCTGAAGTTTGTCTGCCTCATGCCAGAACAGTAAATTTATTTATATACTTTTTTTGTTCCAATACTGTTGTTATTATCATTTACACATATTTCTATTTTAAGTTTGGACACATGGACTGAAGAAGTTTTCACATCTTGGAATAATGAGAGACTGCTATTGGATTCATTTTTATTTAGGCATTTTACAGTTGTTTTAGATAATACTTGATATGGTACACACAAAAGCTTTGGAAATGTCTTTGCGAATTCACCTTTTTACAGCTTTTGTCTCCTGTATTAAGGTAAGATCATTTTTAAAACTATAGTCCCATCCTCATATATTATAGTCTGACTATCTGTATTGTAGCCCTTATACATACATTTGATTAATTTGCAGGTTTATGCTGTGCAACCTGTGAAGCATCCAGGTAGTACTGAATTTTTACATGGGCGGTGTGATTCTTGTCATTTTTCCATCCTGTTGCCTGAATTAAATAAGCTGACATCGTACTGCTCTGTATTGGAAATATACAGCAAAATGTATAAAACAAAGTCTTTTACCATCTGCTAATTTCTAAATCAGACTGTGTGTTGTTTACCGCTCTCCTCATTAATCAGAATAGTCTGTATACATTTTACAGCTGTTGAGTTCATTATCATAAATCTTTTAATTCCCCCAAAATCCAATTGGAAAGCCAGGAAAATAAATTTTGAGCAATGGGACAGAGCTTGATTGGGGGAAAAGCCCTTTCTGGATGCTTATTTACCCATGAACTCTCCGTCCAGGCCTGCAGGTGTTGGCCACGGCCTCACATTATTGGCCTCTTGATGATGTGGACGGAATCCATGAACTGTGGGACCGGATTGGAAACAGACCAGGTTATGTTAACGGAAGTAACATAAGTATGTGCATACATAAACAGGCTCCATATGCTCACGGGAATGCACCACTTAAATGTCTTTTTCTGATTGCTCGCTGCATGGTTCTCAAGCTGTTTTTTCACCGTCCACCTTCCATCCACAGCCATTATGGTTATTAAATGTGCTGCTGTGTTCAGGGCGTTTGTATTGGCTGACTGATTTATCAGTGATTACAGAACAGAATATATGATGTGTGATTTATTCTTATAATTTGTAATGCTGCAATACTTATCATACAGTGTCAATGATCTGGAGGTGGTAAAATATAGGATATTATTAGCATTTTAATTAGTGAAGAACTGAAAGACAGTTACAGAGGGATCAGGTATAGACTTGAGTATGATGTGTGGAGTCTCCGAGTTAAGGAACAGAGCTGAACGTCTTTGAGCACCGCCACCGTGCACTCAGCATCACTCTGTCTCATACCTGCACACCACGTCCCTCCTATTGTCCTCCTTGTCACTGTTCTCTTGTGTCTTCTGTTATGTGTCTATATATGTGTGAATCACAGTTTTTCTCCGTTGTCTTTGTCCAGCTCTCAGAATCCACAACCACACTGTGCTCCCTTCCTCCCATAACTCTTCCTATGTGTATACCAATGACTCTGCCTACACTAACATTTCTGCAACAGTAGGTGAGGATCAATCACTTTCTGCTCACTGAAATTCATTTGTGCATCACTGACTGCTCTCTGTTGTCCTCTCTGAATGTACACACGTTTGCGCTGGGCATTTCACACTTTTCACCTTGTTCAGTCTTTTGTCCGTGCAACAGAACACGAGGAATTACTGGCCTTTTTGTTAATTAGCTTTTATTTAAACCAGGACTGTAACGTATTGATCCATTTACGGGAAACCAGAAAAGCCCCAAAACCCTCAAGTTCGTCAGTTGCTAAAACAATTTATGATTTGTCTACTACAGTATTAAGGGACTTTGAATAATTTAATTTGTTGGATGAACAGAAAACTAAACATTTTGAATATTCTGGTACTTAAGTGGATCTCCTGGCTAGCAGACAATGCTCCTAATTTTCAAGCAAAATGATGCCCCTGATTTGTGCTGTGCTGCAGATATTGTTGAAGGAATGGTCAACAAGGGTATCTTTCTGAATGGAGATAATGGCGGCACCTTTCTCCACTTTGGAAACTACCAGAACTCTTGCATTAGTGACCCTACTTTGTGTGGCCCTGAGGGTGAGTTCAGTGCAGTTTAAGCATTTGATAATATGGCAAAACACAAGTTATTTTCAAACCATTTCAGGAATTGTTGGCTACAATTTGTTTTTCGTCATTTGCTAGGGATTACCTTCTCCTTTTTTTGGAAAAACCATGAGGCAGAGTCCCGTTTTGCCGTTGCCTCTGGTGGCAAAGTTATCTCCAATGGCTTCTCAGTCTACACCAATCCCTTTGGAGGATATGTGGAGTTTTACACTCGAGGCAACAACCACAGGTGGAAGGCCAACATCAAAGTTCCAGGTACTGTGTGTTCTTTTAGTTAAATTTCCCATAGGCTTCAATGAGGGATCTATTTTGATAGATATATATTTGTTTGTTTTCAAGCATAAATTGTTAGTTATGTAATTGCATTCATGATTGAAACCAACTGAAACCAGATGCAGCCGCAGAGAGTGGATTTGGCAAGTCAAGGATGACTTTCAAAAATCTTTTGCTGTATCAAAAAACATACAATTATCTTAGATGTGTAATGACATGCAGTCATTTCCCTCATAAATACAATAATGTTTGTTGATTAGAGAAGTTCAAGTTAGATGAAATTTGAAACACAATAAAGGTCAGAGTGTGACCAATACTCTGAATTCAATTCTCAAAACAAAAAATTTATTTAAATGAGATGAAATGATTTGGCAAACTGTTTTGACAAAATTGGGAAACAAACAAATGGCCTAAGGTGACGTGAAACTGTTACAGATCAGTATTATGTTCGCAAATTATTTCTGTCATCTTTGTTTTTGCCGCAGTGACTCAAGGTTGTGTTCACAGGGCGTCATAACTCAGTTTTTATTTAAGTGTAGGCTACAGTTACAGAAGATCGAACACCATCTGGTTCTCATACAGTGTGACATGTTGAAGTTTCAGGACACTTCTCTCAGGAAAGGCTTTGAGGGTGACAGCTTAAACGTTGAGGTGCCCTGTGACCAATGTAATTGTCAGTGAAGGCTAAAAACATTATAAGCAGAGAAAGCCCTCCTCCTAAGTGCAAAAAAGAGAGATAAATGTTTACATGGGGGTTGTTTAGCACATATGGTTTATATTCGAACCACTAATAATATGTGTTTTGGTTGTTTTGCGCTTCTGGCAAAAGTGTTTTCAGACAGTTAATGGATTGTCTTTTGGGAGTCCCCTTTTGTCAATTTATTTCAGATAAACAAGGGGAAGTAAGTTTTTTGTATTGTCAAATTGACTGAAAAGAGCTTGCAGGACCAGAGCAGACTCTGGAGTTCTTGTGGAAAAACATGATTTGCAAGTAAAGACAAGTTAAAGGCTTAGAACTGACACAAAAAATGATGGATTCATTAGATCAACAGAATCAGAAATTGTTGTACTTTGAGTTTAGTGCAATTTATTAATATACGACAGCATGCTAACACGCTAAACTAAGACGGTGAACATGGCAAACATGGTAGGCCCTAATTGTTAGCATGTTAGCATTTTCATTGTACCATGTTAGCATGCAAGCATCTTAGTCTTGTTCAACCTAAATACAGATATTTCCTGGCTCCAGCTTCTCAAATCTGTTGCTTTTCTTTATCATATGACAGCAGGCCGAATATATTTGTGTTTTAGACTGCTTTGGGGGGAAAACACTATTTGAATGGGCGACCTTATGCTCTGATAAACTACAATGAGACATTTTCAAGATTTTCTGACATTTTGGAAAATGGATTACTTGAAGAAAATTAAGAGTTAGAAAAAAAAATCTTTCATTTCGGCTGTGAAGAATTTAGAAAGCAGATGTTCCACTATGTCACTGTCAATTTGATTTTAGGTGAAAAGCCGTACTAATACCTGCATTTCTGTGTCTTGCTCAGTTTGTGGTCATTTCCCTATTCTCTTTCTTATGCTCCAAGCATTTGCAAAGCTTATTTTGTGAAGCACAGAAATCATTAATACTGAAGCATGTTTCCTCTTTTAGGGCCTTACTGGAACCACATTCTCTTCACATGGACAAAAAAGGATGGTCTGAAGGTCTACATCAATGGGACCTTCACAGCAAGCGACACAACTGGTGGCCCCTCAGAGATCTATGGCGACCAGTACTCTGACCTTGTCATTGGAACCGGCAACGACAGGGCATACGGTCACTATGTCACAGGCGCCTTTGATGAGTTTGTCATCTGGGAAAGGGCTCTTTCAACCACAGAGATCTTGCTCTACTACAGTGCAGCCACAGGTAGGACACTGTGCTATAATAGAAAGTATTTCCTGTCCTTCTAGGACTTGGCATATCTGTAATGCTGAGGAAACAGGGGTTAAAAAGCAATTTCCGTCCGGGAATATTCCACCCACAGCATTCATGCATAACAACGAGATATTAAACTAATGTAGCCCAGCTCCTTGTCAAATGGCTCTTCTTGCACAAAACATTTTCGTGACCTTCCACCATTTAAGTGCCACGGCTCAAATAGTTCTGCCTTATAAGTATTTATAAGAGTGCAGAGGCATGTTGGGTTGCAGGGGGGCAGGTTATTTTGATTAAATGTGGTAGGTTATAACACGCTAGGACAAACCCTCAGACTCCTGACTGTTTTTGCTCTCACTGTTTACCTCCTTTGGTCAGTAGAGTGCCATAAATGGACAAAAATCTTCTCATAAATGTTGACATTCATGAGAACTTAATAATAATATAAATCTGCTGAGTGATAATCTGTATTACTAAATTTCACGGTAGGCGGAGAAAAGCTCAAAGTCTGATGAAAAACCTTAGCAAGGAGACTGAATCACCTTTTGTTATGTAGGAGAGATACTGAATGATGAGGGTGCACACTGTCTTCTCTGTTGTGTGTATGATAGTACACACAATACATATACATAGTCCTCTATATGAAAACTATTACTGTACTGCTAAGCCTTCAACTCGTCACATGCATGAAGCATAAAGTGCGCACTTTCTTACCGTGCTTTGATTTGTTACCTGAAGTAATATATTCCACAGACATTACCAGACACAACGGCCTGACTGTTATGGTTACAGAAAAATATTTTTACTTCTCCAGGGCACACATATAAAATGTTGCATTGAACCAAAGAAGAGCAGGAATGGTTCAGACTGATACCTCTAATGTACATCCATATATGGCTATTTTCTGGTAGCTAGTTAGTGCTGTTTTTATTAAATGACAGTGAAGACATAAAATGTATCTTAGCAAGATAGAGAGGCTAGTGACAGAGAATTATGTGGTTGATTATCCCAGTTTTTTGGAGGTTGGAATTTATCTCCTTTCATGACTTGGTATGATCCAACCTCATAAACTGTATGCTGTATTGTGATAAAATCCAGCTACATTACAGCAGCCTAGCCTGGTCAGGTTCAACAAGACCCTAACAACAAAACAACAGACATGTTTTTCAAATGGAAAGCAAGGGATAGCTAAAATAGAAAATCAATAAAACAGTCTATACATGTCACCACTGTGGTTTTTAATCTATAACCTAGAGCCCTTTGTATTGTCTTTTTTAGGTCAGGACATGGTTTCTGCCACAACACCAAGAGCCTCCACAGAAGTCACTTCAACTACACCAACAGTCGTACGTTTGTCAACTATTTGACTTTGCAGGCCTCTTTGGTCAACAAAACATAGATGTGGTACCTAAATATAAATGTATATTTACGAAATGGTGTGAAAAATTTGTCAGTTTCGGAGCCAAAACATACACAAAGATCATCGAGTTTGGGCGTTTTGCTTGGTTAGCTTTAGCTTTTCAATTGAAATGCAAACAGTTCATTTCTTATTGAGCTATTGTTTCCTTTTGAAGATAGAGGAGCTGGAAAAAAGAGGATATTGAGAGCACATGTGAGCACATGTTTATTAAAGGGCTTTGGAGGTAGAAAACGGATAAAGAAAGTGGAGACAGATGCTTAACACTACACACAAAATGGCTCCCTGTAGGGCACTAGGCTGAAAAAGAGCAACAATGAATCACTTCTCTAAAGAGTATTCCCCAAAATCAGGCTTTCACTCACTAGACATCCTGTGTATGTTGGAACTTGCTGCCTTCTGATAGTAAGCCTGATGTGTTGTCTCCCCAGAGAGCCACAGAAGTGAGTGCTCCTGTCGTCAGCAGTCAGCGTGAGGAGGTCCAAAGCTCCCAGGAGCCGCAGCCAATGCCAGTGTTGGGCTTCCTAAAGGCGCTGCCCAACAGGACCATTCCTCACAACACTGCCAACAACCTCACTCAGGTCTTGGAGCACAGTCCAACACATACGTACACATACACACACACACACACACACACACGTTAACACATGCAAAACCAGTTCACACACAGACACAATGCCCACCCATGTGAATATGATGCAACAGTTCCGTGATGTCCGTTTTCTTCCACCCAGGCTTTTCTCAAAAGTGTGGAAGAAGTGCTGGCCTCTCCAGGGTTTCCAGAGGTAAATGAGTTCACACTGTTGTTGTTGCAGTGTTCAAACATGACATAATGTAACATATGCAATTTGGTCAATACTTTAATCCGAGACACTTTAGAGATCCATGAGTTTGAGATTTTAACACCATGTATTTTTGGCTCAGGTGGTGCCAGCAGCAATAGCAGAGTCTGGAAGTGTACCCGCACAGGATTAGAGTATGCAGTCAAATATAGTGGTGCAAATTGTATACGACAGTGCCGCTCACTAGAAAGTGAGAGACTACCCGATGCTTTGAATGTAAATTTGCAAGTTCCTGGACTGTACACTCGTCATGGCCAAATCTCCGGGCTCTTATACACAAACACGTTGCAGCCAGAAGAAAGACATTCTGAACAAGTGTGTGGTTTCAGTACATTGAGTGCTCAGAACAAGTATGCTTGTTTTTGTAGGAGCAAGCTGAAACAGATGTTCACATACAAGAACGCAAAACTGGGACAGTAGATACCGTGTGCAGCAAAGCCCATTGTGATTAACTTTCCCGATTAGATTCGTGCTTTCAGTCTTTATTAAGGTTTTTAAATCTAACACTGTATAGTTTTTATTATTACCGCAAATGTTTTTGCAGTGTAACACGTGCGTTATATTTGTAGCTAATGCTAAAGTGAGAGAACGTAACTTTTGCGAGGACAGATAAAACATTCTTTCACAAATTGAAAGATGAATTAATAGGAAACAAAACACACAATTGCTCAATACAGTATTTTGTCTGGTACAGCTGGCTTCTGTGTAACGGACAGTACTACGTCAGTTCCCTGACTTCAGGACTGTTCTCCACTTACTGTTACATAGATTAACATGATAGATTATACATTATGAAGATGTGACACCAATTAATCGTTTAGCACGAAGCAACGCTGGACATTGAAAGCAGCATCAGTGGATTGATTGTGAACATCTTTCTGTCGGCTCATTGTTGAGCAGCAGCCCACCCCTGTGGTCAGCGGTCTGATCGAGACGACGGACAGGGTGATGGAACATATGGTGACTAACCTGGAGCCCAGCCCAAACTCTCTCATCTCCCTTGGAGGAACATCTTTTGTTGCAGGTCAGTATGTTGTCAGCTCTCCATAAGGTGACTCACTGTTTGTAGTTTGTGTGGACGCTGTTGCGGCAGAAGGGCATGGAGCGTCAAGCTGACATCATTAGTTTTCTTATTCAGAGGACAAACGCGGTTCAGATAAGCAGAGGTCAACCCTCTCCGCTCTCACGGGTGTGGGTCTTTTTTTTGCATAATATTTTGTTTGCTCACTAAGCTTTCTAGCTTTAGCCAAGGGCCGCTTCACATCTTTTATCCACCCCGCTAAAGCAGATGTGTCTTGTTGCTTGCTTCTCACTCTGTTTTTCTCAACAGTTTTTGCTTTTTCTAACCTCTGACCCCCACAGATTACTCCCTGATGAAGTTCCCTCAGAACTACAACTTGCCGCATTACCGCTTCCCCACACAGGGGAAGAACTACATCTCTGTGCCCGGAGAAGCTTTCACCATGCAGTGTAAGTGCATGCAATGCATATTACAAATGACAGACGTTCAGCGACGTGACTTGAGGGTTGCACAAAGTAGACCTGTCCTAGCTTGAGGATTCTCTGCATAAAAAGTGTGAATACTGCCCAGTAATCGTGCTCAGATTCTGCCAAGAGAAAATTATCCAGCTGGGAGGCTTTTGTTATTGGCCAGTAATTTATTATGCTAAGATTTAAGACTGCTAACATAGCATACAGTGTAGGACAGTAGTGCCATGAGAGCTTTTGTGTGACTTAACGGTGCACTGTAGAAATCCAGCTATGACTTTAATGTTGGCAGTTACCCTTTTATTCAAAACAGAAAGAACGAGAGAGAGAGAGCACTTTTTCTCCACTTTCCTCTGTCATTAAAAAGAATGGACTCACATAGTGGAGTGAGGGAGAGCAGTAATTACGGTGGGCATTAAAAGCCTGTTTGTTTGACTCTGTGTTCAGGTCAGATTCTCTTGGCCCTACCTGGCCACTGCATGCGCTGCGTTGACATACAATCAATGGTATAAGCCATTTTAATAACTCATCAAGGACTGCCATCAGAAATGGAATATATGTTATTGCTTGACACATCAGAGCCAGGACCAAATGAACTCACGGCTCTGAATACCTGGCTGTGTGACATGCTCCAAGGGGGGGTTTTTATATGCTAATTAAGTTGAGCGTATGCAACACATTGGTGCGTTTGGATCCTTTATTGTATAATTTGTGCTTATTCTCTCTCTTCCTTTGGAGAGTTGTCCAAGCAAACTGGCCACCTTGAGATCTCTTATGGGACTTGCCGGGGGGCATTCTGTTGAAATAATGTTTTGGGGTGGTTAAAAACTCTCCAGCAGCACATGCACCGCATTTGTTTGACATCAGCGAGCTTTTGTTGTCACAGTCTGTGGGAGCCCGTGTAGAGGGCCTTTGAAAGGAGGAACAGGACTATTAAGGGTTTCCTCCAATTTCATTGTTTATCTTGCAGTATTGAAGTGAGACAGAGCCAGATGATAGGTCAGATTAGGGGAAGGGGACCGGACCTCCCGCTCTCCTAGTGAAGTCATGTCGATGTTTCATAAGATTTCCCAACATCCATGTGGTTTGCAGCCCTCTCCCTTTCACCCTTGTGCGAGTATACGGCCATCCCATTAGCCTGCTGGTGCCAGAGTGAGGTGGCAGGGCAGCGTTAATTAACTTCCCTTCAGTGTGAGCATTTTAGCAGCACTGCTTTACATTCCCAGCCCCAACTGCCCATGCCGTTCACGTTCCACTACTGTGTGTGTTGTTTTTTTTCCCCCCTCAGCTCAAACCACCATCGTTGGCCTCTTCTACCACAACATGCACAGCTACTACAAAGAGATCAGCCCTGTCAAGACCAGGTAAGAGGACGGGACAACACCCTGTGAGAAAAGTCAGATACACTGTACTTTTTGTCAGTCCAAGTCCAATCCAATCATAACACTTTGGTTTTGGCATGGGATTTATCCAGGAAAATGTATTATAGACAAAACTGAGTTCAAACCATAAAAAAAAAAAAAAATCGGACTTCTCTCTTTGTACATTGCGTGTGGGAAAAAATCAGGTCCTCAGCTTCCTGAAACACAGAACGGCTCATGCCTGTGGCCAGGGCCTTATCTGTCCTCTCTCCTATCTCCCATCTCACCACTCACCCTCCACTGACTGATACACCCTGCTATTAGCTCTTCGTATCCACCCCCCCCCCCCTCCCCACCCCATTATTGTCTCATCACTGGACCAGCGTGTTCCACTCATGCTCCAATGTTTATTTTTTTTAGCCAAACCTGACATAACAGCAATTAAAACATCCTGTTTTTCCTGATAGATTGAAGTACAAAATGTTAAATATGTGACATGAGATGTTTGTGACTTATTGTTGTTAATATGGCTCTCCCACTGCCTGACTTCTCTGTGGGTGAGAATGTCCTTTCTGCATCGTGATAGAGAGGTGATGCTTGTATGATCCCAATGTCACATCTCAGATTACCTTGAAAAACTATTGATGCAATGTTGCTGGTTGTCAGTGTGATTAATTATATACACGGGTGATCAAATCCCACTTAAATGCTACTGCTCTGGGCCCGTGTGTAACACCTATGTGTTGATGTGAGTGCCAGATTACAGCGTTTTTTAATGATTTATCTGACTGTATTTGCTTACGTCTTTCTTGACCTCTTTTTTATTCGTCTCTTTCTTTTGTCGTTGTATCTGTGACTCCTGTTTCTTCCTCCTTCACTTCTTCTTTTCTTACATTTTTGTGTCTCTTCCCTCTCTTTTGTCCTTTAGGATTAACGAAGCTGCTAATTTCAAAGATCACAAAATCCAGGTAGCGAGCTGTTTAATCTCTCTCAAAGTGGAGCCTTCGCCTGCCCTGTCCATCAACCTCTCCGGAGCGCCTCTCATCAAGATTGTCCTGACCCATGTCCTGGTAAGAATCACCAAACACAATGTCCCAGTTTCTTCCCTATTTGACTCACGTCCTTATCTTCCATTTACTTTATCCGTGAGTCAGTCACACTGGGAAAATAAAGTGCTTTTGCAGTTGCCAGGCGCTGTTGTTGGGTGTGGGGCACCCACCTTATCAGAGGAAAGAGGGCCATGGTTTGCCCGTGGCTCCAGTAGCAGGATCTCCCCCATATGAAATCTATCAGCTCTATTTTTGGCGTTTCTCCTATGTGAGAAGATGAGGGTCTATCACTGACCGAGGCTTGTGCAGCTGGTCACTCACCAGCGCTTAGAGCGAAGCCTATTTTGGTTTTCATTAGCCTGCCTAAATCTTTCCTCGTGGAGCATGTGGCTTCCAGAAAGCAAACTGATTATGGACATTTGAACTGCAGGCTAAGGGCGCTTTGAGAGGAACAATGACTTTCTTTTATGAACCACTATTTTTTCTTTGCTGCTTTATGACAGGGGGTGTGCCAGCTTTCCATGGGAAATGCAGTTGAAACTCATAATGAAAATTAACTTAAAAATGTGTATCGTATTAGCTTGTTTCCCTGTAAAGTCAGATGTGCGGTAGTGTACTTCACAGCCATCTTTTTTTTTTCATTTTTTGCACATTGACAGGATTTTAAAGGCATTCTTTTCATCTAAATGGGTTGTGTTAATGGCCTATTAGACTATCAAACAATAACATTAATAAGGCGGTTAACAAAACCAGTTGACCAAAACCGTAGTAATGTAGTTCTGTTTAATTTAGTCATAATCCTACAACAATTATTCACATTCTATTGAAGTGATTATACTTCATTTTATTTTCTCCTCACTCGTAAAAGCAGAAATGAAACCCATGCAGCTTCATGAAACCATGGCAAAATTGTTTTGTTTGCTTTCATATTTTCTGGTGAAATAAATGTTTATGCTGCAATCATCTGGCTTTGTTCCTGTGACAATGATTACTATGTTTGTTTTAGCTGACACCACGGGAGAGAGCTTATAATCCCCTTTGTTATGGGACGGCTGGAGATGCTCAGCAGCTCTGCTGTCTGTTGAAGTAAAGGTGTTTCTATTTTAGTTTGATTGCCTTTACCTCTGGTGTAAGGATAAATCGGGTTTCTTACATTCTTTCCCCTCTACCCCATCACAAATAAGCTGTTATACTTATTACTAAAGCATAATGATTGGAACGCACCATGCCAGCTCTTTTCATCTTAACTTAGGCTGCATAGCTTTTGACGATGATTTATATTTAGGAGCTGCATCGTAATTTGGAACATGGCGCTTTTGGCTGTGATTGTTTCCAAAAAAAGGGTTGTTTTGCTATAACTGGTTTGCCGCACAGACCTGTAGTTGGATTTAGTCTAAAAGTGACTATTTTGGGAGTATTTTTAAGGCCTTTGGCAGCTGGTGGATACTTATCACCTCCCTAGCATGGAGGCCGGGAGGGCAGCTCACACAGCATGAGGCAGACCTTTCCCATCATTGTTTATGTTGCTCTTTACTGTCTGCACAAGTTAAACCTCAAAGATGTCCTCACATGGCACCGGTTCAGCGGCCTAGAGCAAGTGATTTGCACCTGACCTCTCTGTTTATCCTAAGAAAGTAGACAAGCACCCAGTGACTTCATTAAAACCCAGCGGGGGGGACTGAGTGTGTCTAAAGAAGAAATGTGTCATCTGTCTTTTCATTGCTGTCATGGTTACAAGAAGTCCTGTGTGCCATCCCTTGTACTGTACAAACACTAACCTACTGTCATGGCTCACACCCAAACGTCATCCATTTTCCCTATCTGACACCTGCCATGATAAAACGTACCTTAATGTGGATTGATGGCCTCACCGACTTGTACGGAAACTTGTGGCCGGTACCACTCACTGAAGGTCCAAGTTATGTAGTTGTGGTCTGAGTGACCTCGCAGTCTTGATTGATGCCGTCTGAGTACACTGAAACAGCCCAGTGAGGTCATGCCATTCCCAGCTGACTCAGTCAGAGCCGAGGTGCCGCCACCGCACGTTACATGGCACGGAGCGGGTTTGATACCCAGACAAGGTGTTATCAAGGCTGCTGGAGGCCCTACATGCTTTCTCACGCCATTCGGCTGCCTTTTTGATTGGACCCTGGCTCCATCAGTGATTTATCACAGCTGTCGGACTCAGGTTCAGTTTGAGAGAGCCTCAAGAGAGAAGAAGGGGAGAAAAGGGAGGGTGGGAGGCATTGGGGTCTGTAGTTAAACATTAATGCATACATAAAAAGGCCGACACCTCCTCCCTGTCCTCGTCTTCCATCAAAGCATCACACTGTTGGTATGAATTGAATGAATGGAAAGATTGATTTCATGAACAAAGGCGATTTATAAGGTCAAAACTGAGAGGATTTAGAAAACAGATTTTGACAAGGGGCCTGACTTTACTGGCTTATAAATCCGTGTGTTAGTTTGGCGGCTCCGTAAGGAGGGTGGAACTGAAGAGTGCTGGTGGCCTCTAAGTGTCCCTCAATTTACTTTTATTTCATTTAATTTGTGATGTAATGTACAAGTACAAATCAGTAACGTAAAGAAACAGATGTAGTATTTGCTTTCAGAGAGTTACATGAAAAGACCAACATGTAGGTTAAATATAAGGATACAGCTCGCTGCCAGTTCACTTAGCTTGGTTTAAAGACTGGGAACAGGGGGACACCGCTGGTCTGACTCTGTCCAAAGCAAACCAAAACAAAGTCCACTCACCAGCACCTATACAGCTCACTAATTAACACCTTTGTATCAATTCACTATTGACAAGGGAGGGGGGTTATGTGCCAGACTATTTCTAATGCTATTAGTGATTAAGTTTCCATTAAGTTGCATCCATCATTTCCCTCCCATAATTTAAAGGACACGGTGGGTAGTGACTGAAGAGGCCATGGGCAGGAAGGGAAACTGTGCGTAAACTATGTTTACAAAGATGTCTAGACTTGTTGGAGTTTCCTATACGTGCGGAAAATAATGGATGAATTGTTCAGCAGCTTTGCAAAATAAACACACAAAGGTTATTTAACCCATTCTGATAACCATACTCTCTGTAGTCGTTTAATCACGTATGCCTATGCTGGTATCAGTCCTTCCTGCCACAATAATAACCACTCTTTATTGCCAGTCTTTTTATAACTCCCAGCACACGCCCAGCTAAAACCTTGTGGGCAAATTCTCTCCTCCGTCTCTCTCTCTCTCTTTCCCAAGCACCCACACCCATCCATACACCAAACACATACAAACACGAGCTGTTTGAGCCAACATACTGATCAGTCACAGATGGAGACCTGGCTATTGCTATTCCTCTCTTGCCAAAAAGATTTAGAGTCTCTCTTTACGGCTCCGCCCAGTTAGCACCCCCTTTCTATCACCACTCCAACCTCACGACCACCACCTCTCGCTACGTGCTGAACAGAGCACAGTTTAAGCCCAGAGAAAAGTAGAAAATGTGCTGATTCTGTCTATATGAGTCTTTCTGTGACCTTAGATCAGGGTAAAAAATCTTTTGTTACATTCTGCTAGAAAATACAAAAAATGTGTTATGATAATCAGGGCTGGAATGATTGTTCGTTTAGTCGAGCAACAGAAAATAAATCTGCAACTATTATGATAATCGATTAATCATTTAAGTTTTTATTTTTCAAGCTGACGTGCCTAAAAATTTAGGCTTCTGGTATCAGCCTCTCAAATGTGAGAATGTTCTGCTTTTTTATCCTATCTGATTAAGGTAGGATAAAGCCATTAAAAAGATTAAAGGTTGTTGTATTTTGGCCTGTTGGTCCAAAAAAACAAGCGTTTTGAAGATGTCACGTTAGGCTGTGGAAAATTGTGATAGTGATTTTTCACTATTTTTATATGCCTAATGATGATTATAGGCAATTGTTCTTGCTGTTTCTCCATCATACTTTTTCATTGCCCAGTATGATTGAGAAACTGGAATTAATTTGCATTCTACGTGGTATTACAAAGGTCTTAAAAAGTCTTATTAATTGTGAACATCTGAAAACTGATTTAAAACAGAAACCGCAAACATTGTTTTTTTCAAATGTAAATTTAAAGTGCAAAATTTGTTACACATCATTTGGGAGCTTTGAGTTTCTCACATTTGGGCCAAAATCTTAGTTTGACATTTACTATTTTGAATATCTCAACCAAGTTTTTTCACAGGGTGCTCTCCTAAAATTGCATTTCTGCATTTTTGATCCCATATATATGTCACATTGGAACTTCCCTGCAAAGGCTCAAAATGCAGTCCTCAATATACAAATGCAAACCTGTTGTTCTCAAGGAAACAGGCCAGAGAACCAGAGAGTTCCAGTGGCCTCATATGAAAGCCTTTGGGTATTCAACACATGAATTCACGCATGGAGAACCTCTCCTGTTGTCGTGTGAGTTTACTTCTAAAAGGAGACAAACACATGTCTTGTTTGTGTTTTGAACCGAATAGCCACAGTACAGTATTTTTGTATTTCTGTTTTTTTTTAATTGTCTCCAGTTTTCCTCACACCCTGCATACCTATCAACACTTCTCGTTGTTTTCAGTGTCTACCTCAGAGAGTGAGCTGAGACCACAGCTGCATGTCTTATTACATGTCCCCTGACAGTATGAGCTCACTCAAGGCCAGTTGTGTGTTTTTTGCTGCATGGATTCAGACTTATAATCCACATGCTGTACGTAGAGCAACTTAGGCCTGACCTCTGACTGTGAAGTCCTGTTATAACAACGCTGAGATCTGTACTCCATCAGAGCCACAGGTCATGTCAGTGTGATGCTTTAATGTATTGACTTTAAGGTGGTTCAATGTGCAGGTTTTTCTAAAACGCTAGGTCAGGTTTACAGCTGTGGTTGGTCTCTTTGAGCCTGCTGGACTGAGTAATGTTACACCATACCTTGGTGTGCCTTTCCCAGACATATTGCAATAAAGTGTTTCCTTCCCTTACTAAATTTAAGAGCAGTCAATGTAGCTTTTGAGAAATGCATGTATGGCCTCTCCGTTGTTATGCAGAACAATTGAGTCATTGTCAAAACTTGGCCGTTGACTCATGTTTCAACAAGCACTTTCACCTACTGTACACTTCCACAAAGATAACAAGATGATGGGAGCTTTAAATAATGTTTTGTCATCGTGCAAAGTGTGACTGATGAGTTTTAATGCTGTTGTGGGCACTGCTGGCAGCTGCGCTGTTACAGATTGATATCTATACCAAATGCAGAAAGTGCGGTCCAAATTACACCCTGGCTCGCTCTGCTCTTAAATATTTGGAAAGTTTGAGGGAAAAGGAGAAGATTGCTTACTTCTTCACTCACACTGTTGTGTAATGTTTTTGCTGCTTTTTAAATTTAGCACAACCAAAGGCTGTATTTAGACTTGCTTGCCACTTTGCTCTTTTTGCTGCTTATTGTTGTACCAGTGTTGGATGGAATGAGTGGGTGTGTGCAGGATTTTTTTTTATTAGTGAGATTTTTCAAGGTCCACTCACTAGATATCTCATGATATCAAGCTCTGGAAAAAGCCAGCAAATGACCTAATAAAAACGTCATGTTCTTTCAAATAGAAGTCATTTTAAAAAGTAATTTAAACGGTGCAAATTAGAAAAACCGAAATGCTGGTGATGGATACAAAGCAAGTTGATCAATTTGAGAGTTTTACTTCAATAAATAATTAATTAATTCAGACAGAAGTTTGTGTGTTCTTCTAAGTCTTTGGGTTGTAATTATGCCAGCACTAGCCTGTCGGTTTGGAACTCACTGTTGAAACAATGATGACGAGTGTTGTGTAGATTTCTCCATCTTTTCTTTATTTGTGCTTTGCTCGAGAACCAGCTGTCAAAAGCTAAGATTTAAATTGGCCCCGAGTTGCCCGATGTCTTGGGATTTGCAGAGACATATGCTGTCGGCGTTTTCTGAAGCTAGCTGTAACCGCAGCAAGGCTCCGGCTTCCAGCTCTGTCAGTCATGGGAGGTCTGAAAGACATCACAGAGGACAGAGAAGCTTGCGTTTCTACAAATTGCTGGGTTCTGTGTGTCATCTACTACTTATATGCTGTTGTGATGCGTGAGAGTGTTTATTTTCTCATCATCTTACCCAACAGGCTCAACACAAGTCATTAAACAGCCAAAGCATTAGGGGGGCCTTGGGTTAGGGGGAATATACACATCAGATGGCATCCATGAAAATACACCATTAAATAGCTATTATGTTAAGCACTATCATATTACAGGTATGTTATGATGATGACATGACAGATAAGTGTTTGTTCTCTGCAACAGTGTTGCATCATGACTTACAGCGCTTTTATACCCTGCAACTGTATCAGCTGTAGTAACGCCCAGTACTCACACCATGTATTTCTACTTTCTACTTCTACTCCACTACGTTTCAGAGAGAAACACTGTACTTTTAACTTTGCAACATTTATTTGCTTAGCTTTTTACATTAAGATTTTGCATTTATTAAAAACTATAAAGTTAAATACACAATATATACATAATTGAACCTTAAACCAGTAGTTCCCGACCTCTTAAACGAAGCACTTAAATAAAGCACCTTTATGAGTTGTTCCACCAAGGGGACAGTTCCACCCTCGAAAAATTGAAATAATTGCTTGAATCCCAAACATGTAAAATGATCCAAAATTTCACAAAAAAAAACAAAGATTACAGAAAACATGAATACAAATTTATGAAGCAGATTCCTTCTTTCTTACTCAGCCCATTAATCATCAACACCCCCCCAGATTTATCTGTGTCAAAGTAATCCCTGTGGGAGGAGCTGTTGTTGACAACTGCCCCAAGCGGGACATAGTAACATAAAGCACCAGAAACACCTTGATTATCTTTGATTGATCAGTCTCTGTCTCTCTAACTCTTCTCCTTCATCAGCCTGTCACTCTGTATCACTCTCCTGTCACTAGCTTTCACCCTCTTCTTCATCTCTCCCTCTCTACATCTTTTCTCCATGCGAGGCTCAAAGTGATTTCCAAGGCGGCGTTTGCTGGCCTTCTGTTATTAATAAAGATTTTGAGCGCCAGCTCCAGTCTTGGCTAGTGGCTGAGGCCCCAACGGCGTGCGCGCAAAACTTGGCCAGATCTCCGTGTGCATTTCAACACTCACCAGTGACTTTCAGGTTCCTGTACCTCAGATAACACATGCTGGATGTACCACAAACAGACAGTTGCTAGAGAGGAAGCATGACCAAACAGCACTCTTAATATGTGGGATGTCTATTAGTCAATGTATATTTTAACTTGTGTCTGGTACATGTCATGGTTTGATAATGATGGATTGTTTCCCATGAGCCAGGGTTTAGATTTTAGGCTTAATGAGGGTAATTAGTCTTCCTTCATTACAGGAATATTAAAGGTTCAGCGACTGTAGAGAGCAAACATGTCCATGTAAAGCCAGGCTTACAGTATGTCAGTTACAGTTTGTCTGTCTTCCATCTGCTTTCATGTACACCCAACAAGAAATGTGAGTTATTAAAGCCCACAGGGGAGCAGTAAATTCACCCATGGGGTTGCATACAGCTCCTCAAAGCTGGCGGGCGGCATTCATAGGGCTCTCATGGTTCTTGGAGCCATTGTGCTGCCTTCTCTAATGGGCCACATGAACATCCATCCACTGCATTCATCTCGAGGTTCCCAATATATGATGACTAAAGAGCTGCATGTGCGAAACAGACAGAATGAGAGCAACGATTTGGTTGCACAATCAAGTCAATGTATTGTGCTACGCTTTGTAATATGAATCACTGAGCCTATGGGCCAGGAAACAGACAGCCTGACTGTCAGTTTCACTCTCACTCTCACTTTTTCCAGAAGGAAACAGCGCAGACACAGTCCATCTAATCATATACTTATTCAGTCCTAGAGTCAAGGCTTGGGGAGTGAGAAGAGGTGTGCAGGCTCTCGGTATACACCCAACCAGCCAATGAAAGTGTTGTTTTCTTCGGATGACAGATTGAGGAGGGTAGTGGTTTGACCTGAAACCAGGGCCAAACCCCAATTACTGCATTCTTGCACTGTAGCCATTAGCTCACTGTCTCCGGGGACTCCAAATCTCATATTAAGGAATGACACGGAAAAAGTGAGTTATAATCAAATAAGATTCTTGAAGACAGCAGGGATTTTCACTCGGTGTAATAATCACCTTTGCTGAGTGTCGATCTGAGTCTTGTCTGTCCTTTAGTATGATCTCACACCTCTTTAGTTGAAGTCTTCTTTCATTTGCCTTTAAGCACCAACAGCAAGCAAACAGCAAGCACTTTTATTTTGCACTGGAAGCAAAATTAATAAAGCGATTTACTGCTGTTTAGTTACGAATAGTACAGTTTTCGTAGTCTTAAGATGTCAAATATATTCAACTCTGATGCTTCTGTTGAGCATATGGATGGAAAGAAAACTAAAGAGCATTACGGAAAGAATGCTGCTAATTTGTGTCAAAAATATTCCACATCTTCACGATCAAAGCAAAGTTTCCGGACAAGGTTGCTCTGAGTTTTGGGACAACAAAGCTTGTAATTAAGTGAGCCAGTACAGTCAAATGTTCAAATGTTTTCCTCTATCACATACTTTTCTCTCGCAATTAAAGATCTCAATTTTCTTTTTCAGACTAAAGAACATCAAGAGCAAATACTAAATCAGAGCAATAAAGTCTTCCTCTACTGTGCCTTCTTGGACTACAGGTGGGTCGGTGTTTATGATTTAGATGCAGCATGTCTCAATTATTCATTCAGATGTAGAGCCAAGGAGATTTTATCTCTCTTGATTGTTGACTCTATGCATAGTTCATCTTAAGTCTTTAAATCATAAGAAATGACCACTGATTTGGGGGGAAAAGTGCATTTCCCCTTTTCTCATTCAAATTAAAAACATCCAGCGTTACATGTGTTGCTGTTTCAGTTTAGTGTATCTTGAGCAACAGCTCTCAGTAAAAAAAAAAAATGAAAAAATGGTGATCTGATAAATGGAGCCAGAACGCTATTTAAAAAGCATAAATCATTTTAAAAGGGAGTGTGTTTTAGTTGGATTCAAAGGCTTCCTGTCCTTACTCCCCTTTGCCCTGAAGATTAAGAAAAATGTGAGTTATTGGATTGCCCTGATAAATTCAAGCAAAGAAAGTTACCACAATGGCACCACTCATGTTGAATAATCCGTGCCAGCAGGGTTCCAACACTTTATCTTTCTGTACATGTGATCTTCATGCTAGCGTCTTTGTATTAATACATGTTTATATATTTTTTCTGTGAATAATACCTGTGTTCCTTTTCAGTTCAAAAGAGGGAGTATGGTCCAACGAAGGTTGTGTGCGCACAGATGGAAACATGACGTACTCTGTGTGTTTGTGCAACCACCTTACCAACTTTGCCATACTTATGCAAGTGGTGCCCTTAAAGGTATGACATTTTGGCTACTCTTTAAAGGTGCTATAATTTATTTCTTTTATTTTAACAATTGATAACAGCAGGTATGCAGTTATCAGTGAAAAAGCTGCACACTACCTGCCCAGCACAAAACAGACAACAGGCAAAGTAAGCAAGTAGTTGGTGAACATGGAGGAGTATTTAGTAGCTAGAGAGCCCTCAGGAGTTGGTGGAGACTATAACGAAGCTAAAAGGAGAGTGAAGATTGGACTTAATTTTGCAGAGTCGCCAGAAGCAGCGCTCCAAATGAATGCTTACTTGGCTACATATCTGCTGGATGTGTGTTGTGTCACCTTATGAGGTGATAATACAGTACCGTATGTCAACATTGTGTTTTCAACTTGTTGTGTTACCCCCAAGTGGTCAAAACACAGTGACCTCCTTCACAGAATACATTTTGATATGTCACAGTTGGAAAAGTACAGGTGTAAAGGATAAAATTCATGATGAGGAAATGCGAACATGGTCAATTATTGCTCTGAGTAGTACAAATTTTTAATCTATGAGGTTTTCATATTTGTGAAACTCTTCCGAAGCCTTGAAAACCGTGACTTATGTGCACAATGTCATCCCAAGATAAAGTCTGCAGGCCGAGCAGGAACACGCAGGAGACGCCAGTGGGCCAGAAAACTTTTTGGCTTATGCGCACAGCTGGCAATTTTTATCCAAGTGCATGGGCGCCATCTTTAAGTCTAGTATACAGTTTTTACAATACATCTGTGGTCCTGATGTTTTGCATGCTAGTTCGCTATCAAACTGTCATGGCTTACACTGAAATAGAACAGAGCACCTGTGCTTTTCCTGCTATTGGAAGTCAAAATGTCTGCTGTGAAAAATGCAGATTATTGATATTCTCCACACTGTGTTTCATTTAATCTGAAACTTCCTGAAACTAGTAAACCTCCCACTACTTTTTAGAGGAAGGTTTATCACTCTACACCAGCCGTATTCGAAAGTGTGTCCCTCCCTCTCTGTCTTTGTCACAAAATAAGTAGATTTGTAGGAGCATAATTAGACAGGAAGTAGCGGTTTACCGTTCAGTAACCCATCAACCAGAAGCCCCCGCTTCAGCCTTTGGGCAGTTTATTGTTCCTCCCTGTAGGTCAGTTGTAAGCAGACCTACACAATCACAATGTCGGTTTTACTGGTGGTTTTATACAGAAGTGCTTTGGACAACCATGATTAAGTGTGGTTCTTTTGGGTCGCTGCACAGGTCAGCGGTGCATTCCTCCACGACCACAGTCTCTCAAGAGAAGCTGTCTCTTTGAACCATTTTCCAAAAACTGTCCCTTTAAAACGTCTGGGCGAACATTAATGCTCTTCTCTGAACAACTGTCCTGCACACAAGTTGCTCTGCTATCTGCATGCAGAGCTTTTTTGAATGCCAAACTTGTATGCTTTATCACCGCAGTCTAACTCTTTGTTATCCAAGAATATGTGCCATGAGAGTATGGTCAGCATCCACGATGGCTCCTTTAAATAGAAAACAGGACTTCTTATTGCAGCTAAGTGAGCCAGTGCTGTATTTAAGGAGCAGAAGTCTATTTGATGCTATACTTTCCCTTAGCCACTCTCTAATTAGTGGGCTGCCTCATCCCCCAGCTGCGAGGGAGCATCCCACGTATCCCTTTTCTGGAAGGCTGAGACTCCGCTGCCCTCGTAATGAAAAGGCACATGTGAAGACGGTTAATGGAGAATCAAACCCAAATCCTCAAAATAGCCTTAACTCCAAAGCACAAGGCTGTACGCTATGAATATGGGCATATGGAGAAACACAGTTATCGCTGTACATTTTGCTTATCCCTAAATAATTGTTAAAAACTGCTTAAACCATTTTGCTGAAGCTTATATGACAGAATGCTCAGCCTGCCTGAGAAATACTAATGAGAGTCAGTATTGTGTTCATCATCTTAAACTCACCGTTGCCCATTTGAATTTCCTGGCTAATGATGCAGGCCGAATGATGCGGCCTGCACTGGCTTTGGATGTGCATTGGTGGCACTATTGACTGACCCACCATGTTGACAGAACAATGGTGCTTTCTGTTTTGCCCCGTTGTTAATGGTGATGTCTCTCTTTACACAGCTCACTACTGGCCACAGGGTGGCACTGTCAACCATTGGTTATGTTGGCTGCTCAATTTCTATCTTCTGTCTTGCCATCACTCTGGTCACTTTTGCAGTTCTGTCGTGAGTATAATCCAATGAACAACGTAGATTTTTAAAGAATATGTCACACTCATTATATTTTGCAGTGTATATGTATATTTTATTTTATAAATCTACTTATGTGATAAAGCACTGTATATCTATGTTCAGAACATAGAGGTTTTATGTTTATATACTAAGATATTATTGCCAAAGCACTATAGAAAATTAATGTGATGTTGCCTTTCTGCTCCTGTGCAGGTCAGTGAGTACCATCCGCAACCAACGCTACCACATCCACGCCAACCTGTCCTTCGCCATCCTGGTGGCTCAGATCTTACTGCTCATCAGCGCGCTCGCTTCGATCCGGGCACGGTAGGCACACAGTTAAGATTATGTTATTGATGATGATTATAACGGTTGTATAAATGATTATGATGATGAAGATAAAATGCTTTTTAGTAGTAAAGCGTACTTAGATAATCATGAAAAGAGAATGTTTTGATGGTAAAAACCTGATTTTGTCCCTTTCCCCAGCTGCCTTGTAAGGTAATGGCTGTCCTGCTTCACTTCTTCTTTCTGAGCGCCGCCTTCGCCTGGATGCTGGTGGAGGGCCTCCACCTCTACAGCATGGTGGTTAAGGTGTTCGGCTCGGAGGGCAGCAAACACTTCTACTACTATGGCATTGGCTGGGGTAGGCAGCAGTCTTTAATTAACACAGTTAGATGGAATAATATATAACATATCTGTCTTATACCTTATACCTGTGATTTCTTTCTCATGTCATTTCTCATTTGTCTGTTCAAGAACACACATCTTATTCCCTGATTTCACCCAATGAGGCTTCCCTCTCAAGACAAGCCATTGCAATATTTAAGTGACCTTACTGGTCAAATTGTGGTAATGAAAAGTAAATAACTATGACCCTGTTAAATAAATCTGCTTTGAGTTACATTCCCGGTATAACAATTGCCTCTCCTGATCTCAGTGAACCGGAGTTTGACGGACAGATAAAAAGAACGTGGGACATACGTATAATGCCTTTGACTGCTGAGGAATGCATAGTCTCTCCTTCACATGCTGAACCCATTAGTAGAAAAACGATCCCATTTTTTTATGACTTCCTTTCTTCTGGCCAGAGTAATTTTTCATTTTGTGTGGCCAACTGCAAATTATGTGCTGGAGAGTTGTCTGACATATAGCTGTTATACATAAAAAAGAAAATACTGATTTTATAATGGATTGCTGTTGCTATTAGCTGTGATACAAGCTGTTGACTACTTTATCTTTCCATTCCTCTTTCGATGTCAAAGTTTCCTCGTAGTATAGCGTGCTATAAGCCTTTGGGCTTGACAAGCCAAAAGATCAAGGCGCCAAAATGAAATGAGTTATAGGCAGGGAAATGAGCAATTAGCAGCACATCAGATAAATAAAACCACCACTGGGTTTAAAAGTGTATGTAAAGACAGGCGCTACAGTGGGTGGAGTTTACGACGACAAGTATAAAGCGTGTCACAATGTTTAACAGGGCCACAAGGTTTAAATTAA
The DNA here is from genome assembly GCA_024633595.2 of Lepomis macrochirus. Taxonomy (NCBI): domain Eukaryota; kingdom Metazoa; phylum Chordata; class Actinopteri; order Centrarchiformes; family Centrarchidae; genus Lepomis; species Lepomis macrochirus. The sequence continues at coordinate 30,262,329 of JALXJV020000005.1, forward strand.
CCTATGCATACTTTTGGATGACACTGTGGAGGTTAAAATAAATCCAATTAATAATATTGTTATTTTTGGCCTCAATCTAGCATAACCAGTACGCCTTGGTCAAAGCTATTTAGGTCTACTAGGTTATTTTAAGGTGATTCCAAAATCATCCTGTTGATCTAAGAATACGAGAGTGTTGGTAACTTGTGTTGAAGCTGTCATTATTAACCCTGCGATCTCTGGCCCAGGTCCACAGGGGCCTAAAAGCCTCAGGTTCAGTGTTTGTGGTACATAATTAAAGGTACCCTGTAGAGCTTTTGACCAAAAGTGGCGCTATGGAACTATGTTTCTTAGAGTGGGTGCCCATTGCAAATACACACTCATGCCACTGGTTTTACACTATTCTGCTGAGCGACAGTTTGGGGGGGGGCAATGTGCCAACAAAGACAGGGGAGAAGAAGACTCCTAGCAAGCAGACATGGATTAAAAATATTTTTTTACATCGGTTTTGCAAAAAAAAATTTAAAGAAAGGAAGTGCATTCAATACATTTGTCAGACCTCAGTGATACATGTGACACAATGCGCTTTATTGAGAAACACTGAATGCAAACTTACAAACAAAACTCCACAGAACAACCAGACTTGATGCGTACACTGCAAATACATGTGCATGTAATACATGTTGTTAGTATATTTAAGGTGCCATGATATGGTGTGTTGGCTTTGTAATTGATTGGTACTTGAACAGGGTACATGCACAGTGTAAGGAGAGCGGGAGAAATCACCTAACATGTTTAGTAAATGTGTAACATGTGCGTTTGTTTCTTTCCTTTTCAGGTTCTCCTTTGGTAATATGTGTCGTGTCCATGACATCAGCTCTGGACAGTTACGGCGAGGTTGACAAGTAAGTATGATCTGCACTTACAAAATAAAAAAATGTAGGCATTATATGGAATTCATTATACTCCATTAAAGCTTGATGGAACTGCATGAGAACGACATCGCCTGTGAAAGAAAGTGAAACCATCAGTGTTATTCAAAAGCGTTTAGGTTAACAGTAACAACATATGTCATTCCATATTTACATTAGAGCATTACAGCATTTTACTTGAGATGTGATTTGTTTTCCCTTTTTACTCTCCCCCCCCCTGCCCTTGCTTTCTCAGCTGCTGGCTGTCGCTGAAGAATGGAGCCATCTGGGCATTTGTGGCACCAGCTCTGTTTGTCATTGTGGTGAGGAATTTGCAATAATTAGCTTTTGTCACATTTTACAGTTCCTAAATTTGTTGCGTAATTTGATCTACAATTGAATCTGCATTCATTGTAAAGTTGCATTCTATTCGAGGAGGAAATAAACAAAATCATATCCCCTGTGCTACTGAGTCAAACGTATTTAACCTCCTCTCTGATTTCCAGGTGAACATCGGCATCCTGGTGTCTGTGACCAGGATCATATCTCGAATCAGCGGAGAGAGTTACAAGATTCATGGAGATGCCAACGCAGTCAAGTGAGTTTATTTGTTTTCACGATCCGACAACGTTTTTTTAATAATTAAATATTGTTCTCATATTAAATACTAATGCTATATACACGGTTGTCCTCTCCTTTGTTTCAAGGCTGACTGCAAAGGCAGTGGCTGTGCTCCTGCCTATTCTCGGCATTTCCTGGATCTTTGGCGTTCTTGCTGTCAACACACACTCTCTGCCATTCCTATATATATTTGCTGTATTCAATTCGTTACAAGTAAGTACTTCACTAGGGGATTTTTTTTACCTCTCCAAAATGCTTGCAGCCATTTGTGAAAATTCAACTAAAGTTTGACTTTTTTTCCTGCACTTCAGGGGTTCTTTGTCTTCTTGTTTCACTGTCTTCTCAACTCTGAGGTATGTTGCTAAATATGATCAATATGTGTTTTAATAAGAACAATTTAGTTTAGCTCTAGGGTCTCAATTAGTGGTGATATTTATTCTAATTAGCAGGGAGGAGGGAGGAGATGTGCTCTGTTGCAACCCCCGATTTCTGATTTAGGGGGACATGATGTATTTTGCCTCACATTACTCACCAGTGTCTGTCATTGTGCCTTTATTTCTTTCTGCAGGTCAGAGCTGCTTTCAAACACAAAACCAAGGTGTGGTCTCTTACCAGCAGCTCCATCCGAAACATCAATGTGAAGCCATTCAACTCTGACATTGTGAGTGCTGACATTGAAGATTTGCTCAAATAAAAATGAGCCGTTAAACTTTTAACTGCCTGAGTCTTAACATTCTCCTTCCGTCCTACAGATGAATGGAAACAAGGAGGGTGTGTCTCCCACCAAGATGAACACATGGGACAAAAGCACCAACTCAGCCAATCGTATCGACCTCTCCGCCGTGTAAAACCACAGATCATGGCTTCTGTCTGCTGCAGGAGAGCAATCTGAAGCTCACTAGTGTAGAATGACAAACACTGGTCAGAGAATTCCTCCACTATGTTATGTAATAAATTGGACACTCATCTGGTCAAGTGAAAGCGATACCAAAGGTAGCTGAATAGTAGCTTCCCCATTAAAGACAAACAGACTCTAAGGACTGCGCAAGGATTTCTGAAGGGACAGTGACGTGACAGAGAGTCTTAAGATCCATGGCTGTAGTTCAGGGTCTGGCAATGTGTAGTGGGGCATCTCGATTTGTCAGTTGCATCCTCCATCTGCATGTTGCAGTTGATTTACTCATTGACAAGAGTTTATTTAACAGAATAATTCGACATTTTGGGAAATAAGCTTATTTTCTTTCTTGCTGAGAATTATATGAAAAGATTGATACCACTCTCCGGTCTATTCAGTAAATATGAAGCAACTCCCAGCAGCTTATTTCACAAAGCTTAGCAAAAAGTGCAAACAGCTAGCCTGGCTCTGTCCAAAGGTGACAAAATCTGGCTACCAGCATCACTAAACCTCATTAATCAACATGTTATATTTCATTTATTTAATCTGTACTAAAACAGAAGTGTAAAGATGACAGATTGTGGTCTTATGGTTATGTTGGACTAGCTAGCCAAGCTAGCTGTTTTTCCCCTGTCTTCAGAATTTGTGCTAAGCTAAAGTAATCTGCTGCTTCATGTTGACATGACAGTGGCAGCGATCTTCTCATCTAACTTCAAGCAAGAAAGCAAATAAACAAATAATTCCCAAAATGTCAAAATATTACTTTGATCACAGTGATTTGTTTTGACATATAATCTGTCTCACACTCTGAAATAGTTCAATAGCTTTAATTTAATGCAACGTATTACACTTTGAGATGATAATAGGTATTTTCAGGTTATCGTTGAGTACAAATGCATAAACCTGGATAGAAAAAGACCAAGGAAAGCAGTATATTTTCCTTAAATAGTGTTAGATGCATGCGTTAAAAAATGACATGATGGTTTTACCAGCTGTTAACAGTTTTCACACACACACACACACACACACACACACATACATTTATACAGCTTTAATCCAATTTTGGGGACAGCGAAACACATAAACTGTATAACAGTGGATGAACTTGCAGTGAATTAGACCCTCTGCAATTCTGATATAATGTATTTATTTATTTTGTGATTCAGAGTTCTGTATCATGTATTCTGCAGAGTGTCACAGCTCAACAATCAGTATGTTCTCATGGTAAATCCTGTGTCCATTTGTGTTTTTCCCTCTCAAAATGATCTGACTTGTGTATTTGCAGTACCTCACATCTTAGTAAGCTGCAGTATGTTACGCTTTTTGAGGAATAGTGAATACTGGTTGTGTTTTGGACACAATCCTGTGAAGTTTTATGTTGTCCTTACCTATTTCTGTTGCTAATTTCTTTTTACATTTTCATATTTTTTTGTACATTGAAATATGTTCTACCGAAGAGGGACCTGATTGCTTTTTCCCCCTTAACATACTGTGAGAATGGTCGGAGATGACATATTTTAAAATGTTACTGATCTTACACTGTACCAACATTAGGTTTCCTAAATCAGGATTTACTGTAAGTCACTCTGTGCTCACTTTAAGTCAGATTTCAAGTTAAATATTTCAATATTTCTATGCTTTTATGGCCTTTAATGATTGTTGTCTTATGGTACTACAGTTTGTGCTGCCAATTATCTTTATTATAAAATGTTTATAACAAGAAATCAGTGTCATCATTGTTACATGTTTTTCACCATCACGTTCACATTTGTATTTGTTGTAGGCCAGTATGACTTGCGCTATAGAGGATACTTGCGTGTGTACCTGTGAACAACATTATTATCAATCAATTTTGGAGTAAGGAATCCTGAGACATCCTGCATTATGCAAACAACTAAACACAAAAAGTGTTTGCATCTGCATTTTAGACCAATAAATATATAACAGGGATCATACATACATGGGCTGATACAGACTCCTAAAATAAAAACACCAGCCACCATAAGACTACTTTTGGAAAATGACTTTGATACAGCATTTAAAAATAACTCTTACTCAAATGAAGACATTGAATTACGAGTTTACGAGGTGTCCCTAAAGGCGTCATCATCAAACAGCTGCTTGTTTGCGCATGCTCGCCGTGGGATATGAATAACTCCAGCGTATGGGCAGAAAGGTGAGGAAGACAATAATATCTGAGCTCAGTGTCTGAAAACAAACAGCGATTAACAACACTGACGTGAGCTTTTACCTTCAGTCGGTTCTAGGAGAGTTACAGGGACTAATTTGAGTCTTTAAATAAAGACGGCGGCCCGCTAATAGTTTGTTTACGCAGTGGTTTATTCCTACGCACGTTGTTTTAACTTTTTGTTTTGACAGAAACTTCGCAATGTTGTCAGCGACTACAAAGCTTGTCACTTGTGAAAACAGTATTTTTCATCAGTAAAATGGGATATACCGGCACGAGGGAAGTGTCGTGGGACTCTGTTTCAGTTGGAAAATCAGCCTCTTGAACGTGCTCGGTTACTTTAGCGCGTTTGTTATCATTTTTTTTTTATCATCCATGGAGTCTGTCGGGAGGTTTGAGTTCAACAGGAAAGACCTAATTGGTCACGGTGCCTTTGCTGTTGTGTTCAAAGGCAGACACAAAGAGGTAGGCTTATATGTGATATAATTTTGTATGTCCGGTCATTGCTGATAAAAAGTATGGGTGGTGCATTTATATCCTGCTTCTTTCTTCTTTTTTTTTACTTTAAAGAAGCGTGAGTGGGAAGTTGCTGTGAAGTGTATCAACAAGAAAAACTTGGCCAAATCACACTCTCTGCTTGGCAAAGAAATTAAAATATTGAAGGTAACACTTTGACTTATAAAGTTGCCATACATTCTGTGTTTCTGCAACTTTTAACAAAACATGCTTTTCCTACCTCTTCTAGGAACTCAAACATGAGAATATTGTCAGACTACTTGACTACCAGGTAAAGATGGTTTACCCCCTCTTGTCACACACATGCACTGCTAGTGTAGACTTTGCCACATGCTGCAAATGTTGACACAACATTGCACCATTTGCTCATTTTAGATTTGTAGTTTTTTAATGGCGCTAGCGATTTCAGTGACCTGAAGTGGAGCTGCAGTTTATGTTTTTCATAGAGGTCCTTCCTTTTATTTGAACCCTTGTTTCTTTGATTCCTCTGTATGCTATCGACTAAATTAATATCCTTAAACTTTTAAACAGGTCACGCATACAGTAGCACAGCACATGAACCATTTGCCTGAGTGTGTGAGTGTGTGTGCGTTATCCTCTCCTCAACTTACTGACACCTGCCACCCAGGGGTGAGCTGATCTCTCACTATTTCTAACAGATGGCAGGGTGCAGCAGGTTAAACAATGGCTTATAAAACACACGGTCTGAGTAGCGTCTCACAGCAGGCACACACCAGCACACAAGGCTAATGGCTTTAGATGATACACTCACTGGGTCAGGCTGCATGAGCCTTTTGTAGACAGCAATGTGTGAATTTACCCGGCATAGATTTAACTTGGTGACGTAAAAGACAAACACGACTTGCTCCCCCACTCATTACCTTCCAGTGAAGTCAGGTGGGACTGACACCCTAAACTTCTCACCCTTTTACCCCAGCGTATCTCACTGGGACTTTTTCACTGGTTGATTCAGGGGGCCTAGGGCTAGACAAGGGACCGTGACGGGATAAAATTTCAGACCCCTGAGTTAGCTGTTGTCAGGTGGCCCAGAATTTCAAGTAGCTCAGCTAGTGACGGGCCAAAAAAAGAGTCCACTTAGTCTAAGAAATGAGCTGGTGTCATTTATAATGTAATAGCGCACAGCTGCTAAGACACTGATGGATTGTTGGTAGAAGTCACAATTTAACATGTCTCTACATGAAATAAATGAATCCATTAACTTTTAAACTGGTTCATAGCCTTACTGTATTTCAGTTACTATTCCATTGATGATTTTATCTGGTTCTGTCAACAGGAAATGGGAGGATGTGTGTATCTTGTCATGGAGGTAGGTTGTTGGAGAAATGGGAATACAAATCACATTCACTTACAAGGCAGCATTGTCAAAGCTTCTGCTAAGACTCGTCTCTCTCGTCCTTTCAGTACTGCAATGGAGGCGACCTAGCAGAGTATCTTCACTGTAAGTTTGCTACATCATGCAGGGCTTAATATAGTTTCTGTCTCACCACTGTAAAGTTTTACATTTCACCTGTTGTCAAAGCAAAAAAGTGGGGACACACATCTCCCTTCACTGTTGCGCTAGAGGATCAAACTTACTTACTTTAGTAAGTTACTAGTAAACTCTGTAACTTGTAAATATGTTTGGACCAGCTTACTGTTCTGGCAGGTCCGTTGGGTGTTTAAGAGGCTTGGCTAAGCTTTTTCAGTGTTTTGAAGGAATAATAGGATTTTTTAGGAAGCAGAGCAGGTGGCCATAGAATTCAGGTTTAGACAGTTCAGTAGGTAAATTCTCACTAATACCCACAAGTGCTTAACCCAGATTTAATTAAGCCCCTAGAATGTGCTTGTGGGGGTTTTCCCCACAAATAATGTAGAAATCAGTACAAAATGAGTGGACAAAAATAATTCCCAGCTTTTATTTATTATGGTGTTGGCCTTCTGTGTACTTTGGGATTTCAACACCGTTAAATTCTCAGAATGATGAAAAACTTTTCTCACTAGACTGTCACATGGAAAATCTTCCCCCGCCTCAAGTTTCAAACCCTGTTTCAAAATATGATGACACGGCTGTGGGCATGGTGTTGAGTTTTCTCAGTCTTAAATTTATTTCCTTGTTGGTATCGATGGGTCTATTTAAATGCTAGTCTGGAACGCTGGTCTAATTCTGCCACCGTGCCAGCTTATTTTGTAGCCCATTCTGCTTCCCTACCAAGGTGGCACAACCAGCCAGTCACACTTGGCAGGGTTCACCAAGCACCAATGTCACTCACTTTGCGGTGGAAAAACACTGCAGGTAGAAATACTAGATGTACTTGGAGGGGTGGGGGGTGATATTAATATCCAAATGAAGCCCCATCGTAAACAAAATTCTCTTCCACGAAGTATGACAGTAGTGACGCTGATGTGTTAACAGCTTCACCTCACATCATGTGTTAAAAACAAACAAGGTAAATATAATTTGTAAATATGGTCAAGGTTGTTTTCATTATTAAGAATTTAAGAATTTGGTCCATAAAATGTCAGAAAATAGTGAAAAATTCCCATTACAATTTCCCAAAGCCCAAGCTCATTATGCAAAATCCAAAAAAAATTGACACACATTCACATTTGAGAGGTGGAAATATTTGAAATTTGTGTTTAGAAAGTGACTTAAATAAGAGATGAATTGTCAAAATAGTTTCTTAATTAATGTTCTGTTGATTGATTAATCAACTAATGCTAATAGGCTAATGTCCTTTTAATCAATGTCTCGCCATGCTAACGTCCTCCTGGATCATCTTGCTTATTTCGTTCCTCTGACCCTTCAGCCAAAGGCACGTTAAGTGAGGACACCATCCGCGTATTCTTGCAGCAGATCGCTCAGGCCATGAAGGTCCTGCAGAGCAAAGGCATCCTCCACAGAGACCTAAAACCCCAGAACATCTTGCTCTGCCACCGAGAGGGCCGCAGGTCCAGCTCCACCAATACCTGCATTAAGATCGGTAATGACATTACTCGGAAGAGTATTTGAAGAACTGAATGCACAGTATGTCTGTAAAAATGTGTTGGCATACAGAAGATATTGAAGTTAGTTAGTCCCTCGCCTTCTTTCTCTCACTCTCTAGCTGACTTTGGGTTTGCACGTCATCTCCAGACAAACACTATGGCAGCCACACTGTGTGGCTCTCCCATGTACATGGTGAGTATTAAGGCCTCTTACTCTGGTTTCCCGTGCCAACAAGGTTTAATGTCACTGTGTCTCTAAGCTGTAATCTGTGTTTGCTGGACACAGGCTCCTGAGGTCATCATGTCCCAGAACTACGATGCCAAGGCTGATCTGTGGAGCATAGGGACTATTGTGTACCAGTGTCTGACTGGAAAGGCACCATTTCACGTGAGTTGCACTTCAAAGCACACTCAGATACAAAAGCATCACTCTTTCTAGGTGTGCAGGTAGATGGATTTAGCAATTTGCCAACAAATGCTCGCTAAGGTCCCTTACATTAAACATTTATGAAATTGTTATGAATTGTAACCAAAGCAGCCCTTTAAAAACCACCTGCCTGCTTAGTGACACTCTCCCTTCTCTCCAGTGTTGCTACAGTAGTTGGAAAATGCTGGAACAGCTTGTTAGGACAGAACCTTGTTTACACATGGAGGGAATGTGGAAATGGCTGTGAGCCACTTCCCTGGTCCCATAGTAAATATTGTTTCACAACCCTCGGTATTACTTTCTACTGTTCACGTGGCTGCTCAGATGAACCTCTTGAACTGTTGGCTCAGTTTGGTTCTATGTATAGACACAAGCATGTTTTGTCTCTTCTTTGGTCCCTTCCTTGTCTGAAGTCCATTTTTATCCCCATGTGTTAGCAGTTAAAGGAGAAATACTCCGTTTGACCTTATGCACCTTTTGAGTTTATTCATCTTGCAGTTTCCATGAAAGCATTTTGGGAATAGGAGAGAGGCAGATGACTTTCATATCATCCAAGCGAGTCAGTGAGTTGAGATAAGTCCAAGGGTCAGTGTGAGGTTAGCTGCAGATGATGATGATTATTATGATCTTTACTTAGCTGGCATCTCCAAGCATTCCACGTTTTATTTATGTTTGGATTAGATGCACTGTGGTATAATATTTTTTATATTTGTAATAATGTTAAACTTTTCACTATGATTCATTCATGTGTACAGGCCAGCACACCACAGGAGCTCCGTCTGTTTTATGAAAGCAACAGGACCCTCTTACCCAGGTTAGTGCACCCCTGGATGACCCCACATAAAACACGCGCACACACACACACACACACACACACACACACACACACACACACACACACACACACACACACACACACACACACACACACACACACACACACACAATATATATATATATATATATATATATATATATATATATATATATATATATATATATATATATATATATATATATATATATATATATATATATATATATATATACATATATATATATATATATATATATATACATATATATATATACATATATATATATATATATATACACACTGAGATGATAGGCAGACGGTGTAAACATGATGCATCACAGGGAGATCTGTCTCCTCTGCCCTCAAGTTGGTGATTGATGACTGGCTGTTAATCTGCCATGTGCTCACACTCACGTTTGTATGTCTGTGAATGACTTGGACACACAAAAAGCGCACACGCTTCTAAGAATAATCCTAATGTGTAAGAAACAAGAGACACCTTTGGGGGCTGATCGTTCTAGGCCTTTCTGGATAAGCCACTCTCACACAGTTGATGTGTGAAAATTTAACAAATGTTTGATAATCTAGTGTTCGGGCTTCTCTGTGACGTCACTTTGAGCGCTGAATCTCTCATGTTCAGAATTTGGACCTGGAAAGTGTTAAAAGGGATTTATGGATCGTTTGCCCACTGTTCTCATGGTGTACTTTGCCAGCCTGTGTATGTCTCTTGGCCTTGCTTATCTTATCGTAGTGATAAAGCCATGTGATAAGACAGGCCCTGTTTGTGTGTGAGGACACATGGCTTGTTGTTTTCTTGTCATTCTATATATAAACCTGCTCCGAGCTGCCAGCTAGTGGCCTGTGCGGCAATCATTTTCCACATGACCCACATAGCTTCACACAGACGTAAACACACATGCACACGGTCTGTACTGACTCCAAGTGTCACGATGCCCTGAGGTCTTGCACTGAAACCATAAATTAGATTAAAAATTCACCTATTTTATAGCTTACTCTGAGCTTATGAAACACAAGTGACCTAAATATAATTTATTTTAACACCATATGTTGGCAACAAAATGCTGAGATTAATTTCCCAAATGGTTTTCCTTTCTTCCTGGATTGAATTTTGTATCCACAATTAGTGAGGTGAGCCAGTAATCTGACTTAAGTCATGGTTCCTCTTATACATCTTGCATAGGTTTGTTCATCAGCGTTATGTTTGTTCAATGATTTTTGTTAGCAGTGTTCTAATTGATCTAAACAGGAAACCTTTGTATTTTCTCAGCATCCCAAAGGAGACTTCTAGTAATCTAAGACACCTGCTGTTCGGACTGCTGCAGAGAAACCACAAAGAACGGATCAGCTTTGGTGAGCCTCTGCCGATTAACATTCAGAACCCCATTTCATATTTACGTTTTTTAAAAGCTTCTCTTACATATAAATATTTACATTTACAGATGAGTTTTTCCACCATCCCTTCTTGGAGACAAGCGTGTCCACAAAGAAATGTATGTATCTTGCTTGCAGCTTAGAATCAATAAAAGGTGCTGTAGCTGGAGTCCTAACACAAGCACATTTATGTTGGGGTTTTTTTTGACAGGCTCTCCGGTGCCAGTGCTTTCCTACCCCATTTCAGGCTCAGGCAGTTCCTCCTGCAGCTCCTCCACATCCCATCTGGCCTCCCCTCAAGTATGTACACCTTTCTTCTGTGAATGTATAAAACAAAATGTAAAAGATGTGAATTGTAAATTCACTGTAAGACATACAGTACATTCACCATTGTTTTATTTTATATTGTACTTTATTTTACGCTTTCTTAGCATTCCGATGGAGAGATGCAACGTCTTCAGCCCAAAGCACGGTATTCCCCTACACAGGACACCCCCGTCTTCCTGCTGAAAGAAATTGCCAACCAAGACAGTAGAAACACCTCATCTTACACAGAAGACTACGTCATGGTGCCTGCCCAGTTTCCCAGTAAGACATCTAAGCCTCACTCTGTAGATATCTTTTATTCAAATCAGCTCAAGGAATCTGAATATTCATATTTTAACTGCTTTGTAGGTGAATACACATGTGAGGGGGAAGTTGGGTCACCCATTGAGAGCTGCCTGATGTACAGTGGGTGAGTAGTCACTCCTCGGGATGCACGATGTCATGTCAGTTAATCAGTATCAGGTGTATGAATGTGTGTGAACGGTGAATGCGATGCGGAGTAACAGCGCTTCGAGTGGTCGCAAAGACTAGAAAGACGCTACACAAATACAGAGCATTTACATATTTAAATTCATATCTCAAATTCTTGCTATAAACTGGGGTAGAAGAGGCAGATTTCTGCATTTTGATATGCACAAAAACACAGTGACAGTCACCATCTTACAGGGAACCTTCCAAAGATCAATCAGCTGTAGAAAGACCGCAAAACAGATTTGTCTGAAGATGCAGAATGAGTGTTAGTAAATGTTATTGCTTTGTGCAGACAGCACTGACAATATCTTTCTTTAGGACCTCACTACAGGCTGAGAGAGGTGCCGAAGTTGCTGCAAAGACACCTCCACCCCCTCCCCAGCTACATTCTCCCTCCAAGCCTGTCAGGCAAGTTTAGATTGTGGTGGTTTGAAGATGACTGTTCTGAAATAGATGAGTGTGAGCAGTGTGAGAAGTTATGGTTTTAGAGATGTACGTTTAATTTTTATAAATTCCACTCTATTTTTTTATTTGAAAATCACTCCTAGCTGTGCCATCCTGTGTCTAATTCATTTGCTTCCTCTCTCATCCATGCAGCAAGCCTGTTGAACTCGTTGGCTGTAACTGCAGCCAATCGGGTCCCATTCCTGTCCCAACTCAGATCCAAAACTACCAGCGCATCAAACAGAACCTGCAACCTGCTGGCTTGCATAGCCCCACCAGGCATGTACAGCCGCTCAGCTGTCTCATCTCTGCCACCACCCCACCTCACTTTTTATTACTCATTCTCTTCTGCCTTTGTCTGATAATGTTTTGTGTCATTCAGGATCACACTCTGCTGTGCTGGCAGTAGCCAGCAATGTAAAGGCTGTAGATCTCCAGGTCCAGGATTTGTCCTCAAGTCCCCAAGGCTGGAAACTGGAGGAGCCCAACCACAACAGTGCTCCCCTCTAGGTTGGCATCTCAGTCTGCTTTTATTTTACTTATTTAGGGAGTGTTTGCAAGGCAGAGCTCTTTTGCTGCATCTTTCTCAGTCACACACCTACAGCTTATCACACTACATGGGAATTTGTCAGTACAGTGTCGCTAGTTGTTGGCCACCAGGGCCATTTGAGCGTTAATAAAAATCCTGCCATCTGAAATATGTCATGTTCAGCACAGTTCCCAGAGTGTTTTGTGAAGTTTTGTTATTTGATTTTCCCACTTGCTCCGCCTGAGTCATCTACTTTTATGTAGGCCTTTTGGCAACACCTAGAGAACATGCCTGCACTTGTTTTTTTCAGTGTTAGTGATAATTTTATGTACGTTGATGACTAACTAAGCCGATCTCTGCTAATTGTTTAATCTCTATCAAACTCTGCACTCTAGTGGGAATGACCCCAAAGACCTCTGAACAGACTCTCCCGCTCAGCACAAGGACTGGACTGCTCCCCGGCTCCCCTGACATGCAGGACACATCCTGCCCCAAGGTCAGCTTCTACACCTTCCATATTTTACGGAAACAGGACATCCAAAAATAAATGGAAACACTATCGTATCAGACAGTTGTTTTTGTGTCACAATGCACACAGCACATTTCTTTGGGAGCTGTTGAGAGGTCAAAAAAATCAATGCGTTCTGAAACCAAACATTACCTAACTGGACACGATACATGTTAACAATTAAATTCGGTTTCAGAACTTTCATTTCCATTTCAACAGCAGGTTCAATCAAGAATGCCAAACCGAATCAGGACAGTCCCAGATCTGCAGTCCTATGACCAATCACCTGCATCCCAGAACAACCTCAGGAGGAAATCAGCCAATAAAAAGGGCCATTTTAAAAGGTCAGCGTAATATTTATATATTATTATAAATATTACATGTATTGTTATATGATAATAGAATAACATCCTCTAAAATCATTAAAATGGAGTGAAACTGGGGCATTCATATAACAAAACCTGCTACCTGGCACCTAGTGATGTCACACAATATAAAAGATCTGCCATCTGATCAATAATTAAATGCTCTTGTGGTGTCTGTGGCTGTATTGAATGTCCAGGTCACTGAGCACAGGCAGGTTGTCTGACATACTACTGAAAGCGGCCTTTGGAGCTCAACTTTTGGATGGAGGAAGTGACGAGAGCCTCAACTCTGAAAAAAGCATGGATATAACAGGTACTTGTAAAAAGTAGTTGTAGTAGAAGTAAAAGCTTTATGTAATAATGGCATCAACATTTATTGTAAAATGAACACACACATCATTGTGGAGGCAGGGTGATGTATTACTGTATGTTTGTAACATGCAGAGGTGACAAGGCACCTATTTTTAGGTATCCACTGCCCTTCTCCTGTTATTTACTGGCCTGCACTTCAGCTGGACAACATTTTCCGAAACACATCTTAGCCATTTGACTTGAACTCTCCTTATTTGTTCCTGCAGCTCCACCTACTGGTTGTCATAGAGGCTTTCAGTGCTCAGACAGCCCACCTCCTGTTGTCTTCACAATGGGTTCTCCATCCAAAGGAAACACTCCTCCTGATAACATGGCATCAAAGTTGTTCTCAGGTAGGTGTTCTAACTACATTGAATATTGACTTGCTATTATTATTTTAGCTTGTGTTGCAGGATGTTTTCCCTTAATTAAGTAAAAGGGATCCAGTGAGGCTGTATTTAAATTATTTGCTGCTTTCTCCAGTTTAGTGTTAATGTAGACCACCTGTGCAAATTAGGTTAGATGTAATTCTCCAATTAAAAAAAAAAAATCTAAAGCAGGGGATTGCCGGTAGCTCACCAGGTTGATTGTGCACCATGTATCAAGGCTGAGCCCTTACTGCAGCGGCCTGGGTTCAGCTCCCACCCAGGGTCCTTTTGCTGCATGTAATCCCCTGTCTCTCCCTGGCCTTTTCTGCCTCTCTCTACTGTGTGAGAAATTATTAAATAAGGAAAAAATAAAATCTCTAATACGGAGAGCCCTTGTTAAACTGGTAAATTTTGATGTAAGCCATTTGAACATTTGACAGGTAAAAAAAAGAAACCATGATTCTTCACATTAAAGTTATAGTCTGGTGGCCTATGTCTTAACATGGTGAGACTTGTTTATGGTGCATGTGTTTTTATCAAAATGATAATAAAACAACACATAATAAGAGCCACATGATTATTGTAAACCTAAAATGTTACTCCGATGCTCTCTTCATTGCTCATGTCTCATCTGCTCAGTCTTAAACAGTACTTGTCTTAAATGCAGGCTCCCCCAGCTACATAAATTCAGCCTGGCTACTTAACAGTCGCCTTCTCCATGGAGGAAGCCGTAGAAACAGTGAGACTGAAGCCATGGACGCTACTCCACACAGCAGTCTGGTCTTTCACCCACCAGAGCTCCCTGAAGATACACTCATGGAGGTACAGACACATACTTAGACGACATTGTGAGGTGAATCCTCCAGGTTGTACTGACTGTATAGACATAACTGTACATTTGTAGACTCCACAAGAACAGTTTCTGTATCTTTTCTTTTCACAGCAGGCTCATACAGATGCTCTGAGTGACCTGCGCTTCACCTTGGCTTTTACCCACTGTGTCATGGAATTGGCTTCATCTAAGGACACGGGACTGGATACCAATAGCAGTCCTGATGTGTCCTTTCTAGAGCAGAGCTTGGTGACAGATCAGATTAGCCTTCTGAGTAAAGAATGGAGGTGAGAAGCATGAAGCTTTCTCTCATTTTTTCCCAACATATACAGTAGCTCCCTTCTTTCATTGATCTTTGTGGGAATGATTTGCGTTTCTTATGTGTATATTTCAGCTATGCAGAGCAGTTAGTGTTGTACATGAAGGCTGAAGAGTTTCTGTCATCAGCACTGCACACTGCAAAAGAGAATATCAAACAAGGCCTACTCCTTCCCTCTGCTACAGTCAAACAAGGTGATTTCTGGTTTTGAGTATCAAGCACTCACTTTTTGTAGACTTGAAAGGTGTCAGTTAAATCTGTGCAGTTTGTATTTGGTTCAGGAAGAACAAGAGCTTTTGGGTGTCATAGTCTCAAAAATTACGTTACAATTGCAGAGAGCAGCTTGACCTGTCCAGGTGTTTCTGCTGTGGTGGTCTAACATGTTGAAGCATGATGATAAGGGTCAGTTTATATGTATTATAATAATTAAATATATTTCTATACATTTCCTCTGTGCAGTGATCAAGAAGCTGAATGAATTGTACAAGAACTGTGTAGCATACTGTCGCTCCCTCAACCATCGGCTGCAGACCTTCTTGCTTGACAAACAGAAGCTTATGGACCGCTTCAATGGACTCACAGCGGAGAAGCTCATCTACAGCCACAGTGTGCACATGGTGAGCTCACCTCACAGCAGGGGATGTTGATATTCACTACAGATTGGATTTTCTCCAGTGTGCATCTTTATCTTAGCCTTAATATGTTTGTTCCTAATGTGTTCAGGTACAGTCTGCTGCTTTAGATGAGATGTTCCATTGTGGCACAGCATCAGGCCAGCGCTACCATAAAGCCCTTTTGCTGTTGGAGGGTCTGTCCCGAATCATCACAGAGCAAAAGGACATTGACAGCATAGAAAAATGTATGTGACAGCACTATGACACACAAACACCACAAGATAGTAGCTTAAAATGCTAGAGTTAGATCACTTATTAATGGATTCACTAGGTGATGTTGCCTGGATTTTATTCTGATCTAATCTGAAGGTTTCACTCTCTTTGTTGTTCTCAGGTAAGCAGTGTATCGAGCGACGCCTCTCCGTTCTGCAGACTTAACAGTATTTGTGAGCTCTACAACTGCGTCCCATGAAATTGCATTCTCTTTCCTTATTCATCACCCTCAATGTAGATGGATCCTCCTAGACTGTCAGTACAAACAAACATTTTGATCGGTCTTAAGGGAAATGACCACTGGAGCATCCGCTCCTATCCCACCGCCCAGTCTGTAATTTTAACATAAATGCACAGAAGAGACTGATAGGTGTGTTTTAGAGAAGTTCTTGAAGACAGATTGTGTTATGGTTGTTTGAATACTTTGATCACGTATTGTTTTGTTACAGACTGTATTAGTGTGTTGATTTGTGTTTTGCACAAAAGAGTAATCAGATTATATTATAACTGATTTTAAATGTGTTCTACTTGAAACAAGGGTAATTTAGTAGTTTCCTGTATTTGAAGTGTTTGTTATGTGTATAGTAGAAGTTCACCGGCCAACAGAAGTCCGAATATTTTGAATGAGATGACCAAATATTGCCAATGTGTAAAATGTGCCAGCTTTTTTGTACAGATTATCACAGCTGATTTAAAGGTAATGAAGGTAATGTTTTGACCTTATACAGAATAATTGTCTTACAGTCATGTAGACTTACATCAAAGAAAGCAATAAGTATTTTACATTTGAATGAGATTTTAGCTTTACACTGATCCAACAGTGTCCTCCTACAGGGTTATGTACTCGGTCATAAGTGACTGCACGCTACATTGGTGATCTGCTGTATGTGTGTAATGTTATGTGTGCACATTAGTTTTTTGGATCTTTGGATTCATGTGAAAGATTGTACTAATTTGTGAACAAATTTGTTCATGATTATTGCCTGATAGTACAGTAGTTTAATACAATTACATATTTAAAATTTTGTGAAAATGTGTAGTGTTACAACAAAACTTTGTTAGAATTTATCAAATTGTCTTTTCTACTTGTATTTTATGACTGCTTGTCAGATTTGCCAAAATGACTTGTTACACACTGTGTGATGAAAATAAATATTTATTGTTAAAACTATGGATTCTCATCAAGTTGTTTTTAGTTTACACGCCTAATCAGTACGTTAAGTCTGACTTTAACAAACAATTTTTAATGTTGTCATTACAACCTTCTCCTGATTTACAAGATCAAAATAATGTATTTGATTTGTGCAATTACATGTTTCTAAATAATAACTACAAAAGAATAGGCACTTTGAAAAGTTTTGACTAAAAATGTTTATGTTTTGCTAAAATTTACAGCCGGTTAGCAACGCCGTCGATTCATGGTAATACTACTTCCTGGAGACTGAACGACCTCCGGGTTACACAAAAGGTTGTGGCAGTCGCCATGTTGGTGAATGAAATTAGCTCCAAAACATTAAATAGCCGCTAGCAATATCGATATTTTATTTTTTCGCGAAATAACATTTGTTACAGCATGTGACTTATTGTAAATATGACTTAGGATTTATGAAACTACTACAGAAGGCGAATTCCCTGTAAGTAACCCCGCTGAGGTGATAACATTTATTTATTCATTAGCAGCGGGCCTGCTAGCAATAACCAGCTAACATCATTAGCATTTGCTAGCACGCGTCCCGCAGCAAGGCTACTTGTAATGGCTAAAATGGCACATATGGCATTATTATAGATGTTACAATATAATATTTGTAATCTAAGTTGCGCAGATTTATTATCCAACCCTACGCCCACACTGTATTATGGTGACAATTGCTACTAGCTAGATAGCTAGCTAGCTAGCTAACGTTACGCCCCGGAGCGAAAATGGAGATGGGAGCTAACGTTAACGTCGTAACAAACAATGAAAATTTAAGCCAGTACTCTGGAAATACTGCCGTGTGTAGGTAATTTTGGTTGTAATTATAATGTCGTTATTGTGTAAAAACGAGGTACTTCGTCTAACGTTACAACAAACCCGAGAATTTCTCAACGGTGTAATTTACTGTATACGTTATAGGCCTAAAGTAACAGTACAAATCAGCATCACCTGTATCGGTAACGTTTCATCGCCTTTGTTTAAGATGCAGGCTGACTATGGTTGATTCACAGCCTAACATTAGATGAGACTATATCAACCCCATCATTTCCATTACAGGTCAATGTATATCTGGCGATATATATAAAGAGTCTGGCGCTCAATTAACTATGCAGGTGTTAAGATGATTGTAGTTAACGTTATATTACGTTAAATATCTCCTGTTAACCTCTTACATTGGGGAAGGTGTGTCATTTCGGGCGCTGACAGCCCTTACCTGTGTTACCATTAACACACCAGCGCTGTACCTAGTAATCACATTGTGATTGATGTGATTTGATGTGCCAGCTGTCTGTCATGAAGTGTACTACCCAGCAGCTGCCGTTTATGTTTCTGGATTACTTGATATAAATGTACTTTAACATGTTGGTTGGTGTGTGTGTGTGTGTGTGTGTGTGTGTGTGTGTGTGTGTGTATTTAAAATTGGGAATGTATAGGGTTTAATAGAATGAGTGGGAGATGGGGAGAAAATCCTCTGTCACAATGTATGTAATAAGATATTATGTATATAAATGTTTATATATATTATGCTAATTAGTTTGCTGTTAAATCAATTAAGAAATCATTTGTAGATAAAATAACCACACGTGAATCTCTGTTTTAGGTGAATCCAGTTAGTCATCCTCATCATCAAAACAATCATCATTAAAATCATCACGTGGATGTAAAATCATCTGAAAAAAATCCTGTATTTCCACAAAGCACTGCTGCTCATTAGGTTGCAATGATCTAATACATCTTCAGATATTAAAGGGTCACATTCAGTAGTTAAAAATCACTTATCGTTGTACTGTGCTGTGCCTTTCCCACAGATTATTGTGTTTAGACATAATAACAGTGTCACGCAATGCACCATGGAAGTGGATCACAGAACATGCAACGACAGCTCCAGAGATCCAAGTCTGTCAGTGGATCTGAAGCAGAGGAGCAGCAGCAGCAGCCCACCATGGCAGTTACACAGCAGCAAGCTACAGTTAACCACCCTCAATCTCCTGTGACCACATTTTCCTCTGCTGCCAGCCCTTCAGCCCCCCAGTCACCCAATTATCAGATAATCATGAGTCGTAGCCCAGTCACTGGCCAGAACATGAACATCACTTTACAAAATGTGGGACAGATGGTGGCTGGTAACCAGCAGATCACCCTAACCCCACTCCCCATCCAGAATCCAGCATCCCCTGGCTTCCAGCATACCACACCTCAGTGGAGGTTTGAGCATGCTCCATCCTCCTACATCCAAGTCACCTCACCTGTACCCCAGCCCATGCAACCCCAAAGTCCCACCCAGCATAGCCCAGTTCCTTTGCAAGGTGTGACAAGGCCAGGAGCACCTGCAACAGCATTGGGTGTGTGTGGACAGAGTCCAACACGATTTGTTGAAGCTGGTATGTTGGTGCGACAAATCAGTTTAGGAAATCCACCGGGAAGTGGCCACTTTGTTTACCAGGAGGGAACAGGACTGGCCCAGATTGCTCCCGCAGCACCTGGCCAGGTACAGCTGGCCTCTCCAGGAGCACCAGGCTCTGTGAGGGAACGCAGACTCTCTCAGCCTCACTCACAAACTGGAGGCACCATCCACCACCTTGCACCTCCAAGTCCGGTAGCCACCGGTACTGCTCTCCCCACTCTGGCCAGCCCTGGTCACATCACCACTTCCAACCTACCTCCACAGATCAGCAGTATCATTCAAGGACAGCTGGCACGCCCTATGATATTTGAGAAGACGCAACAAGGTGTGGTTCCTGGAGTAGGAACCACAGCATCATTCAGCCTACCCTCCTCCATTCCACCATCTAGTCCATCTCTCACCAGTCCACCCCAAGGGATGTCCAACAATCCTCTTACACCCACCAGCATGGGTATGGGCACTATGAAGAAGCAAGTTCCCAAGAAGTTGGAGGAAATTGCTCCTTCTACTCCAGAGATTGCCCAGCTGAGAAAACAGTGCTTGGAGCACCACACCAAGAAGATGGAGAGCCTGAAAGAAGTGTTCAAAGAATACCTGATTGAGCTTTTCTTTCTGCAGCACCTCCAAGGGAACATGATGGACTATCTAGCTTTTAAGAAGAAGCCCTGTGTTCCCTTGTATACTTACTTGAGACAGAACGACTTGGACCTTGAAGATGAAGAGGAGGAAGAAGAACAGTCTGAGGTCATTAATGATGAGGTATTATATTGTCTGGCTGTTGGTGTAAGATCATGTAGGACTTTACAATTAGATTACTGTACATTCATTTCATCCAGTGCGTGTTGTTCCTCGTTCAAATTTGCGGCTTTTTCAGGTAAAGGTTGTTACTGGAAAGGATGGCCAAGCTGTGACACCGGTTGCCATAGCAACACAGCTTCCTCCCAATGTTTCTGCAGCGTTCTCTGTCCAGCAGCAGTTTCAGGTGATAGAGGCAACACTTGCTTTAAGGACTTCTTACAATGAAATTGTGAATTCTGCTGAGAGTCTTTTTTTGAGAGGAAATCCCTCACTAATTCACTGAGAGGTTGTTTTTGCAGGGACACCAAGGGGCTGCTGCTGGCACCTTGACAAACCCAGGAGATATGGATGCCTTCAAGAGGCAACAGGCTATGGTGCAAGCAGGTAGGGCAAGGATCGTAGACTCCTGTCTCTCTTATGTTGCTTTGTTTCCTCCCCGTTTGCTTTGTTTTCTGTTTGTTTTCTTTTCTCCCTCTAATTGCTTCTGCTTTTAGATATTTGGCATCCTCTACTAGCGCTCTGTGTTGAAAACCCGAGGAAGGAGAGGTGACCTGTAAGGTCTTCAGAAGATCATTGCTCTGTGCCTAGTGCTTTTGTTTTGCGTTATGAGGGTATTGTGTGTTTTAAATCCCAGATCAGGCTAAGAGGTCCCGGATTGACGTTGGTCGCCATGGGCTGATTTTCCAGCATCCTGGTGTAGGTCCTTTAGGATCACCTGGCGTTCCACTCCAGCAGCTTATGCCAACTGCGCAAGGTAGGAGTGCTACTACCAGGCAGTTCTGTGTTCTGTTCGATGCTGCTGGACGTACCACCTTCCTCAAACTAAGGAGATTTTAAAAAAGGGAATCACAACATTCATCTTCTACAAACAAACTTCAAGCAGCATCAACAAAAAGATCTTCATCCCTCTGCTGGATTTCTCAGCAGTCCACAGGAAGTTCAGGCTTAGCTGTACCAGCACCAGCTCTCTCTGTCAGGATAAATGGGGAAGAAGACAATCCTGAACAAGTCTGAAGAAGAGTAGCCACTCAATGGGAAGATGCCATGTCTTATGATTTTCCTTTTTTGTTTTAACTAGTGATCACCCGTTGTTATCCATCTTTTCTTTTTTGAAGTTTGTTCCTGTTAGTCATCTTTTTTTGGACAGACTTCCCGTGCTGATGGATTTTCATCTAATTTGGAGGTGGATCACAGAAAGTGGGAACCCTGTGGGAATAAATTCATTTCCAATGGGTTTTGCTTGTTTTCCCATTTTACGAATCCACGTGTCATGCTTCTTTTTGGTTTCCCATTGTCATTCCTTCACAAGTCTTTCCCTGTCCGATTGTCCGTCCTTGCATCATCAACAGGGATTCAAAATCATCAGTCTTACATTCATACACATCTTCAAGAGTGTCTTTATTTATCTCATGTTCACATTTAGTTGATTTCCTTCCATGTTATTTCATGGCATTTTGTTCTGACTTGGCTTCTTTCCCTCAGTCTAAGTAGGAGGGGAATCATGTGGAGGAGTTGCGTTCGCGGTCACAGGTTTTTGCGATTGTGGTGGTGTGGGTGTGTCAGGGCCAGGTGTTGATGGCGTCTAGGCAAGGTGGTGTGACGTGCAGGGAGGTAAGGCAGGCGCTGCTTTAGTGTGCACAGCTCCGCTCAGGCCTGCTGTCTGCAAGACCCCATGTGTGTCCTTGTGCTCACCTCTGTGCTTTGTCGCTATGTGAGGCATCCAGATGCCTTGGTTACTGCTAGAATGACATCGCTTCATGCATGCCAAACATATGGTGTTTTTGTGCGTGTCCGCTCTATATTTTTATTTCCCCTTTCTTCTCCCTGTCTCTTTATTTTCAAAAGTTGTTTTTTTTCACTTTCCTTTGTAACATTTGTATTTGTCCTTTCTAAAAAAAACTCTCTTATTGCATGTGTAATTTTTGATGTTTTTAACCACATTCTCTCAACATTTGAAATACAATGTTTTGGTTTTGCATTAATCAAAGTAGTATTTTATTTGAGAGACATGTAGATTCTCACATTGATTTCATTTCTTCCGTAACCATTTTGCTGTATGACTTTCATTAGTTTCCGCTCTGATCATCAGGAAGTAGTACACTACTGTTGATTCATACAGTACATCTAGTTCATTAAGGCAAGGTTCTGAGGAGCTCTAATAGCCGAAGCTCAAACAGTCATTTAGAATTTAAAAGTACTGTTTCATTATCTACTTATTAGCTTGAAAATATATAACTTGTTTAAAGGGGTCTCTCAAATATATTTTTTTATTCTAACATGAGTACAAAAAGACATTTACGAAACACTTCACTTCAGAAGACCAGATTTGCAACTTGATTTTTACTGTCTTTCTTTTGTGTTGCTTTCTGTACTGCCCTCTTGTTTGTCCTATAATTTGGTTACTATGTGTACAGGCGGGATGCCGCCTACTCCTCAAGCGGTCCAGATTGCAGGACAGAAGCAGAACCAGCAACAATATGACCCATCCAAAGGACCTCCAGTGCAGAATGCAGCAAGCTTACACACTCCTCCTCCCCAGCTGCCTGGCAGGTTGCCCCAAGGTGCCCTTTCTATGGCAGGACTTTCCATGACTCTCTCTCAGCAGACTCAGTTAGTGGAGAACACAGCTCAGCTCGGTGGTCAGCTCCAGTCACAGTTGAAGGTGCAGGCAGGTGGGCCTGTTCTGGCCACACAAAACCCCCACACACAACTCCAGGCCCAACTGCAGCAGCAGATGCAGCCAGGTCTTCATCTCCAGTTGCAGCCCCAGCAACCACAATCCCAGGCCATGTTACAGTCAGGACAAGCGGTCAGTCAAACTGAAACCAGTTTTCATGTATGCTTGTAACTAAATAGTGAGACTTCAAATTGTCATATTAAGAATATTATTTTCTCCCTTCTGCGTAGACGGTGGCACTTGCTCGTCCTGGTACAGAGTCAAACCAGCCAGTTCAGAGGATTATGACCAACTCGATATCCATGACATCCATGTCTCCTGCTCCTCTCTCAGTTCCCAATTCTGTTCCAACCCCTCATACAACAAGTCCACTCCGGCCTCATGGCTCAAACATAAACCCAAGCACCCAGTCCAAACTGACTGGAACCAATGGCATATCCGCGGTCAAAATTGGTGCCTTTGGACAAAGTGCGACCATGCAGTCCTCACAGGAGGGTTCTCAAGATAAGCAAGTTGAGCAGGCCAAACTGGTAAGTTCTGCTTATGATCTTGGCCTGAATAGATCTGTGCCTTTAAATGTTTTAAATACACGTATGTGTCAGCTTTGAATCCAGTGAATACTGTCTGTATTGTTTCTTGAAAGCAGCTTTTCACTTCTTCATAGTCATTTATAATGGTATTTGCTCAATGATGTCTGTTGATGTATGTATATTATCTTGTATTTGTATATGTTCATTGAGTAAGGATTTAATTTTGGTGCTCAATAACCTCAGTAATCTCTTTATTGGAGCATCTGAAACAGGAATGAACATCGTTGATTTCTGTTCTTATATCACATGCTGTTTCTATTTCCCAGGAGAGTCAAGTGCATCAACGCATCTCTGAGCTAAGGAAGGAGGGCCAGTGGTCAGCCAGTAGGCTCCCGAAGCTTGTGGAAGCCTCACGTCCAAAGTCTCACTGGGACTACCTCCTGGAGGAGATGCAGTGGATGGCAGCTGACTTTGCCCAGGAGAGAAGATGGAAAGAGGCTGCTGCTAAGAAGGTATGGCAGACAGATGTGAAATTACACATCAGCACAACAAACGGGGGGGACTCATTGCAGAAACTGATGTCTTTGATGTGTCTCTGCTACAGCTTGTTCGCACGTGTGCTCGTTACCATCAAGAGCAGAAGAAAAGTGAAGAGAGGTCAAAGAAAGAAAGGGAAATTCATCTTCGTCACATTGCCAGCACGATTGCCAGAGAAGTGGAATTCTTCTGGTCAAACATTGAGCAGGTATATTTATGTATTTGTTTTTCCTGATCATGAAACCTTGTCATGATTTATGAGTGAAAACAGTGTTTTTACCAGTCTGAATGGGATATTTATTCTGTCAGGTTGTGGAAATCAAACTCCAGTTTGAAATATATGAGAAGAGGCTTAAAGCACTCCGCTTACAAAAAGCCTCAGCCAAAGGTACGTCCCACTGAGCAGCTACACAATATAAAACACAACATGTTTGTCCTCCATCATGAGCTTTGACTTTCCCTTCACTTGGTTCTGATTCCAAGCTCAACTGTGTCGATCTCACTAACCTGTAACTACTTTTCTAAAAAACAGATTATTTTTGTATTGAACCTAAATTACTTGTGTTACAGTACCTGGTCAGTCAACAGGAGTGAAAGCAGATAAAGAGGTAGGTGCTGCTCTGACACTCTTAATGAATAAAGATGCAAATGCACCTATTGCATTTCATTCATTTTTTAAAAAAAATGTTTTTTCTTTTGATAGGAGGCGGCAACTTCAACCAGAAAAAGAAAATCAAGTTCGTCCTTGGTTGATGAAGACGGTATGTGTCAAACCATTGAGGTTCACATTGCAAAAAGATAAAAACATAGATGTTCAGTTCAGAGTCTGTACAGTTTTGTTTTTTGTACAGTTGTCTTTACTCTGCAAAATCATTACAACTGTTCATTATTTGACTGTCTTTTCTTTAGTCCTAGATGAAGAAAGCACCATAGAGGAACAGGAGGCCATGGAGGGGGAAGCAGACCACAAGTCAGAGTTGGTTGACCTTGCCAAAGATGGTACTTATTTGTTTTACTTCTCTGTGTATGTTGAGAGGCAGGATTGGGGGGAAGGAAGCGTTATGATATTATCTGTAAACTAGGCTTCACTGCTATGCATTTTTTAATAACCTGCCATTACGCTGTAATACATGAAGAGTAGTGTTACCAACAAGTTTTGCCTAGAGTGACCTTATCTGAACTGAAAATTGCTGTATACTGGTGCATCTAAAAAAATAAATTTTGAATTTGAATCATGGATAAGTTCATTGTGAGCACCAGAACCAGACTGAGAGATTAAAAGGCTCAGGAAACCTTTGCAGTTGTTTTAAGTTAATTAGCTGATAAGAGCTTTTCTCAGGTCAGGTTTGTATTGTAAATTCTTTCATTCAAAAATTCTAGTATATTTTGAGACACTGCAGTTTTGATTTCCATGAGCTGTTAGCCATAATCATCAAGATTAAAACAAACCAAAGGCTTAAAATATTTAACTCTATGTGAAATGATCTAGACTATATGAAAGTTTCACTTTTTACGTTTACTTTTCAACTGTATTCTTAATTTTTTGAGATTAGTGAACCTGCTGTTCACTACTGTGGCTCATAATGGTGAATTATTAATTCATGAGATAAACACCTTTGGCATTTATACTAGGAAAATATTCTCAGGCACTATATTATTTTCTTCTCTGAACACGTTACAAATGACTAAATATACCATTTTAGTACCAGAATTAGTTGTCTTTGTGTCTGTATTGTTTAATCAAACGCTTGTGTATTTTACTTTTAGCTGAGATGCCTCTGGATGCTTTGATGAAGCAGTATGCTGGAGCCTACGTTGATAGCTTTGAGTGGCCTCAGCCTAGTCGACACAGTGATGAAGATGACCAGGATGAGACTGAAGGTGACTTTTGTATTTGAAAAATCAAGTCGTCATGTTCATCCTCATTCCCGTTAGCTAATGGTTGTGAATTATGCAACTCTAAAGCTGTTATTATTTTATTTTCCAGAAATGCGGTGTCCTGCAGGCAGTCCACCTGAGGCAGTGTTGATCGACTCCCTGCTTAGTGTGGACCAGTACCGTGGTGCTGACAAAGCCTCTTCCTCCGACTCTGATGGGAAGCCTGCCAAAGACATAGCTGAAGTGGCAGCTGCCACGGAGCTCATTTTGCCCAAGGGCAGCTTCAGGACAACTTCCTCAGTAAGACACTCGCACACAAACGCAGACACACAAACGAGAAATATACCTTTTATTATTTTTTAACTGGTCGTTTATTTTAATAGAGCCGCAGCCCAGCTCCTTTTCTACTGCATGGGTCGCTGCGAGAGAGTATCAGCAAATTGGTGTGGACTGGCTGGTAAACCTTCACAAGAAACACCTCAATGGCATTCTAGCAGATGAGACGGGCCTTGGCAAGACCGTACAGACGGTGGCGTACATGGCCCACTTAGCTGGCCAAGAGGGTATGTGTCTGTTCAAAGATATACATGATTTTTTTTATAGTGGATGTTTTTTTGTTGTTGTTTGAATGTCATAAAGACATATTCTGTTTTTGACCACAGGCATCTGGGGACCCCACCTTATCGTAGTAAGGACGAGCAAGTTGCTAAATTGGGAGGTGGAGTTCAAGCGCTGGTGTCCTGGCCTTAAGATCCTCCTGTACCTTGGCAACAGAAGGGAGCGCAGATCCAAGAGAATGGTAGTTTTTTGCTTTATTTAAACAACGCATATTGAAGACATTACTCAATGTAGAAGGCCATTTTTTCAACAAACGGCTGTAAATGTGATAACACATCATCTGATCATTGATCTACAGTGGTGGGCGGAAGCCAACAGCTTCCATGTGTGTGTGACGTCCTACAAGCTGCTGATGAAAGACCAGAGCCACTTTCTGAGGAGAAGGTGGAGGCACCTGGTCCTGGATGAGGTGCAGCTCATCAAAAATATGACTGAGAAACACTGGGAAACAATCTTTGCTCTCAGAAGGTAAGCTGGGTTATACACATGTCATTAAATCCAGTCAGGAATCAGGATTAAAATTTGTCAGGTTTGTTTATTCAGTCATTATCACACATTAAGAGCTGTTAGGGAGTGACAGATATGCATATGTTCGAGTAGTCCAAAGCAAATTAATTCACTGGTGAGATCATTTCCATGTCAGGGATTTTTGACTTTCTCTATAAAATCACTTTTAATATTCTGCCAGATGTTTCTGCACAATGTGTCTCATTTGACTGATTAAGTGAGATGTTTCTGTGCTTCTTCCAGTGAGCAGAGGATTCTCCTCATCAACACTCCTCTACAGAATACTCTAAAGGAGCTTTGGACCATGATCCACTTCCTTTTGCCAGGAATCACCAGGGCCTACTCTGACTTCCCCGTTAAGGCAGGCACAGACCAGAACCAGGACTACTGCCACAAACTGGTCATCCGCCTGCACAGGGTGGGTATTAATGTGCCACATTAAAATTCAGAAACTTGATTGATTCACTTCACCTGCAGTCCTTAAATACACATTCAATATGAACTCTTCATCGTAGATGATCCAACCTTTCATCCTGAGGCGCTCCAAAAGGGACGTGGAGAAACAGCTGCCCAAGAAGTATGAGCACATCCTAAAGTGCCGTCTCTCCGGCAGACAGAAGAGCCTTTATGAGGATATCCTCACTCAACCAGGGTGAGATATTTGCACCACATGGATCGTTATATTGTGAAATCAAAGTGAAGTTTTGCCTGGCACTGAGAGAAATAGTTGATCATTTCACTGCAGATGAATCAGGCTTCATCAACATCAGATTCACACATTATATTTTAAATAAGGCAATTAAACTGGAAATATACAAATTAATCACTTGACAGCAGTTTAATCTTAATTACAGCATTAATATGTACATATTTTAATGTGTTTAAATTAGCTTAACACGTTCATTTTTACTGGGAAAGACCATTTTATTATCTATACTATTTGGGGGGGGTTGTCAAGGTGTAAATGTTTTATAATGTTGGTTGCTTCTTTCTTTTGTTCTGTGTTTGTAATCATGTCTTCTATCTGGGTGTGATCCCCTAGAGCTCAGGAGGCGCTGAAGACAGGTCATTTTGTCAGCGTGCTACAGGTCTTGATGCAGTTACAGCGAGTGTGTAACCACCCGGAGCTGGTGGCACCCAGAGAGAACAGCAGCTCCTACTTTTGCTCCTCACTACAATACAGCATCCCATCACTGGTGCTGGGAGCTCTTCAGAATGACTCCAGCAAGGTATACACTTGGTTTTTTTACATTGCTGATATGCGCCAAGGTGTTTTCTAGCCATCTTTAACTGGGGGGGCAGCAGGGAATGATGGAGCGATGCAGCGCTTGATTGGGAACCGGAGCTGGGCGATTGGCCAATGCAACCTCAATCAGCAGCCTTCCAGTTAACACTGCATGAACAGGACCGACCACAGCCTCGAAGACCAACAGGGAATCCAGTATTGAGATGAGTTACACAGAGCTTTCTGATGGATAGCGTTACTATTTGCTAAACCAGTAACTGTAGCGTATCACCTGTATCTGTGGCTAATTAGCTCGGTCAGTTAGCCGTGTTGCTACTGGTTCTGTTAGCTTTCTCAGCCCCAGGTACCAAGAGCCGAACAGGGCAAGAAAACCATCTGAGGACTGTAACCCAGTGGTCAAACTGGCCTCTGTCGATCTTGGAGGCTGTCATCGGTCCTGGTCCAGCTGCCGTGTTCACTCACTGAGAGCTCAAACCAGTCCACACAGAGTCTGCATGACTGGGAGGGGGTGTAAGCACACATTTGGTGCTACTGGGGACTGTAAACGTCCATCAATGTCAGTGACACGTCCCTCCCAAGCTTTGTGTTTTTACAGAAACACATACTATAGACTGTATATAAAAAAACATACAGAGGCAAATAGCACTGCGTTTTCTGTTTCATGGAAACTCTCTGCTTAAAGTAATCCCTATGAGTAAAATTTTACTACCTGTAATCTGATTACGTCTGTTTTTTCTGTACTGTAACGGAATACAGTTACTTTTTTTGTATCCTGATTATGTTACGAATTTACATGTAATCTGTTACTCCCCAACCCTGCTGAAATAAATTTATTGGTATCATTGGACAGACAAATACAAACTTCTTAAGGCTAAAATGATTCATTTTATAAAAAGTGAATCCACCAACTGATAATAAAGCTAATCATTTGTTTGTTCCTTGTTTTATACGCTGTCCTCCCTTTTAGAACCTAATATTATTCTATTTTTTTCATGTCTGCTTTCTGTTTTCTGTATTTTTTATATTTTATAATTCTTTATATAACTTGATTTAGATATTTGTGCATGCTGAATATCTTTTTCTGTTGTCACAATGTGATTATTATAAAAAAAAAAATCTGTGTGCATTGATCCGCTTCTGCTGTTGTCCTTTATCCTCGTAGATTGCAAACATGTCCTTGTTTGATCTGATCAACAACGAGAACAAACTGACTCGGTATCAGACTGAAGAGTCTGTACCCAAACTAAAGGTCACTCAGCAGCTGATAGAGGAGATCTACACTGGTCCAGATCCACCGGCACGACCCAAGCCATGCCCAATAAAACCCATGAGGTCAGTCAAGTAACATTCAACGTTTACGTTCAAATAGTTCTACAATGTAAACCTAATATTGGTAATCTGTCATTGAAACAACATGATCATTGCATTTTGTTCTGATCAGATTGTTCCAGCCGGTGCAGTATGGGACAAAGCCAGAAGGTCGTCTGGCTGCCATCACAGGAGCAGCAGGTCAGCGTCCTCCAACGAGCTCTCCCGTTACTAGCACCTCTGCTTCCACCACAAGCCAGTCAGCCCAGACCAGGGGCAAGTCCCCTGTCACTACCACAACTACTACAGCCACATCTCACGGTAAGACCATTTCGGGGGAGTAAAGGACAGGAAACTTTGTTTTCACAGTGGCTAAAGGATTCCAGGTGGTTTCATCAAACATCAGAAGACACACTTTAACACCAATAGCTGTTTTGTTGGTGGCTTTACCTAATGTGCTTATATTAGTGTTGTCTTTATGAAAGGTGCAATGAGACAAGGTTATGCTGCATGATTGTGATGCTGTTCTCGATTTAAATTAACCTGATTTACTGTCATGCTTAAGAAAAAGTCATTCACACTGTGCCCATTCTTTCATGTATTATTATCATTAGTGCTTGCAGCACATTTTAAAAATATGTATACAGTGTGTACATATTTATGGACTGTGCTGTGTGAGTTTTAACTTAAATGAGAGGTTTGGGACACCTTAACTGGTAGGTTTCACTGGCCAAAGAGGTTTCATTTGTTAATAAATCAATGCAGCAGTGGTGGGCAGGCCGCGTTATTTCCCTTAACAGCAGCACAGTCGTTTGGGTTATAGCTAAAAGTTGTTATTGTGAAGCACCTACAGCTACTACGTCATATAGCGACTACTAGCCATGGGTCCCCTCTTACTGCTTTCTGAGACGCAGGCAAAAAGGACTGAGTTTTGGTGAAGTTTGGCTGCCACCAAATTCACCCACTGTCACACTAAATTTCATTCATTGTCAGGTAATATATTTCTCATCAGTAAAATTGTTAGCAGTCATGAAGCGTATCAGTGGTAAATCGAGAACATCCCTCGCTGTGTTGGCCCACCACTGCTGAGTGAGTGTATAGAGGAGACTGTTTGATCATACTAATGATTTGACTAAATATTGGGTCACCCCTAACATGTAGTCCCATACCCCATTGCCTTGTACTTCACAGCGTTTGGATCAGCTACTCTGAGAGCCCAGACTACCCCTCCTGTCAACAACAGCAGCAACACTGCCGCCTCCACTGTAGCCTCCTCTGGGAACAGTGGCATTGGGCAGCATGTGTTGGGGGCTACCTCTGTAGCCTTGGGCCAGACATTAGCTGGCACAGTTGTGGGACCTATAGCTCCAATCAGCCAGCCAGGATTAGCCCAGTTCCCCAGGCCAGCTCTAGCCCCCAGCCATGCCATCCAGCCCAGCTTACTGTCCCAGAGGCTGGTTCTTACATCCCAGGCCCAGGCACGGTTGCCTAGTAAGTGGCCACCCCTTCCCTCCCTTCCCTCTCAGCATTTCCCCTCCACCTCTGGCACAACAGTATGGGGTGCTCTACACTGAGGCCTTCACTTGGGGTACTGCTGATATGTGTTCAGTTTTTACTCCTCCAGAGAAATGGCTTTGTGCATTGACTCAAGCGTCCAATCGTAGCAGCACTGGTGGTGCAGCAATTTTGGTAATGGCAGAGGTGCAACGTATCAATAGTTATACAACTCATGGTAAAAAAAATGTAGCCATATCAGCAGCATCTCCATAGTCTCAGCGTTCTCCAGTTTCTTTCTCGAAACCTGCATGTACACTATGAACAACCCGCTTATGTTGCACCACACATAACCACACTATTTAACTTAATTATTGTGCCCCCTCCTTCTTCTTTTTAATATTTTTTTCTCCCAGTTTACTAATATTCTTTTGTCTTTTGCATCAGCCCAGCTGCAGGAAGAAATCCCAACGCTTTAGTTGTTTAATTTTTTTTCCACTTTGCTAATGTTATGAATTCCCTCTGATGTTGAGCATCACTGCAAAGCATGTGAAACATGTCCCACAAATTGCCAACCCTTTCTGCCTCAAATGTGAACAGAGAAACCTTTTCAGTAACAACACGCAGAATTTGAATGTTGCTGAAACCTTTTGAATGGGATTCTTGAAGTTAATACATTTGAAAAATAATTTTAGACCAGCAGGTGTCAAGAGACCTTTTTGCAATTTGTGCACATAATTCAGTGGTATGTAATCTCAATCTAATGACTCATGCACACTGATATACTGGGCCCACTAATTTGTGCCTTGTAAATACATTGATCTCTTAATAAATGGTGTGTATAAATTAATGAAATTAGCAGAATCAATCTGTTAAGGGAGCTCAAAATATATATAACTGTTGTTTAACAACCAAAATCTGAAATATATCGAGGTATATTTGATATATTTTGATCCACAAGTCCACAGCCTGAAAAAGTTTACTGTGTGTATTGTCGCTGCATTTAAACAGCACAATGTGTTGTCATCACTATTACTAATTTGTGAACATAAAATGTCTTTTTTTCCCTCTGAAAGCTGCTGAGTTCTGTAAATTTTACAAATCTAAATTATTTTTACTGCATTGCTTTTTCTTCACACCACAATTGATATCTTCAATAAACATTCTTAATGTACTATCTTGTCCGTCAATGTACTAATACCATTGGCACATTTTGATGGCTTACAATAATTCTTGTTTCCTAAAATTGCCATACTGCCATGCCGATGTGCATACGTAGTACTGGGCACCTTTATTAGAGGACATTCATTTGAAACATAAAAGCTGAATGAAACCTTTGTTGCGACCTGAGGAATCCAAAGTTCATTATGACATTTCCACACTACTTGTACTCCTCTTGTTTCCAAAAAATGCGTAAACTGCAATGTTTTTATAAATTCTCAATATAATTTAAGGCCAATCAGAATGAGTGCATTACTTCAACATGAATGGCTAAAAGGTTAAACCAGCATTGAACAAAATACAAAATGAATCATTAAAAAATATATACAACTTTACCTGTCATTTATATAGTTTTAATTGACTGGCTGTCAAGTGCAGTGCTTTATTTATGCATATGTTTCAGGCTCTCTGTGTCACCTGAGGACTGCCCTTGTAGCAATTTTCTTTCCCCTTCAGGGTTTGTAAAACTAGGAGCTGCTCTGGTTCTGTTGTGGAGGGCGGCTGTGCTCGCTCCTCTGATTAATCCACCCCGGTTCTGCATGTCTTGTCTTTTTCACCCTTTAACTAACTGTTGCAGAGTATATTGGGTTTTGTTAACTGTTAAAATGTCATGGCTTTTTAATGCTGTCTTTGATGAAGTGTCTGTGCCTCTCTTTCCATTGAAGGTGGAGATGTGGTCAAGATTGCCCAGCTGGCCAACATAGCAGGCAGTCAGAATCGTATAACCCAGCCAGAGACCCCTGTCACTCTGCAGTTTCAGGGTAACAAGTTCACTTTGTCCCCCAGCCAGCTCCGCCAGCTCACGACTGGACAGCCCTTGCAGCTCCAAGGTACACTCGGTAATGTACATCCCATTGTCACACTTTTTCTCTACTTAATACTCTTCATTCCTTCCTTTGCATGCTTTTGATATTTCCATGTAATTCACCTGCTTTTTGATGAGTATCACATAGGTGTGCTCCTCGTTTGAGACCTTTATATCAAATAATGGATGCTTAATTTAATTGTCTCCAAGTCCTTAAGGCATGTCACCCTCACCTCTCCCCATGTTTCCTGACTTTCTGTGATCAGCTGCCAGTGAAGGCTTTGAATTAAATGCAGTTTAGATGAACATTCAGTCCAACTGAAAATTGCATTTTTGTCTGCTACAGCATACAAATCTGTTCTGTAAATCACTTGTCCCGTGTTCACCTTTGCAGTAAAACTCCATGTATATGGTAGAAATCTCTAAATTTTCATGTTGGTTTCATGATGGCGACCAGTAGTTTTGTATTAATTACACAGAATACTGCTCTGGTATCCATTTATGTTAATGGAGACCTTATTTTAATACACCCAATGTAATCTTGCATAAAAAAGTAACCTCAGCACTCAGTTGTACTGAGCCAGACAGCAGCCTGTTACACTAAACAGAGCCACAGACTCTGAACAGCATCCCACATTGGCTTTCTCCTTATGATCTAACTTACATACACATGCCTTGTCCTCCACAGTAGCTTATTGAATGAGCCACTAAACAAACATGAACAGATGAAAAGTGCTCTGCGAACGTCAGCTCGACAGTTAGATACATAATGTGATCAGCTGCAGCACATTGAACAGCATGTAAAGATGCCTATTAACGTCATTCTGGTCTGGTTAGATGCTGGTGTGGTCCTTACTTTCAATACCGCTAACAACACACTGTCTGTGGCAGCCTGACAGCTGCTGTCAGTCAAACACTGACACACCCCTCCAGGCTTAGACGGAACGGAGCATTGCAGATATTTCTACAAAGACCCCTATTCTTCCTTTTTAACAATAACAATTACTAACAATAGATTTTTAAAAAATAATATTTTGACTAAAAATGATGAATAAATGTGATTTCAGTTGGACATATTTGTGTTTTCAGACTATAGCCTCTATTATGCTTTCTAAATTATAAAATTCTAAATTTCTACAAATAAATTAATGTGCAAGCAGAGTGTTTTTCATGGCGTTTGGAGCAGGCAGCCAGTGCAGCCAAAAGGTTTACTACTGTGTGATAAAGTGCAGATGGTGGCCAGATGAGGCCCCTGAAAATGTTGAGGTGGTAAAAACCACATGCGATAACTGAATTTCAGAAATTGTATTATGCTGTTGTACTATATGAAACTATGTCAGTGTGAGAGTTAACGAATCACATACTGATCTACTTTGGTTTCTTATCGTACGGTAAAAGTTACCATTAATATACATAATAAACATCTAGCTATTTGTGGATGTCAAATATAGTCTGAAAGATTTAGAGAGAAGTAGTAACAAAGTGGAAAATGTGTGGGAACCCTGTCAGTAGTTTTATTGCTGTTGCAATTTCCTTGTACTGTTGTTTCTGCCTTGTCATGCAAACCTTTATTCCGATACCATGATAGTTAATTTTATTTTTCACATTTATTTGAATAACCAAGTGTGTCTTAAATGCTTATATTGGTTTCTTTATGTGTCATGGATTTAGGCAACATCCTGCAGATTGTGACAGCTCCAGGGCAGCAGATCATTAGGCCCCAGGGATCCATGGTAATGCAAACAATGCCGCAAGCTGTTCCTGCCTCCAACGCCTCAGCTACACCTGGCACACCTCATCCTGCCCTGTCAACAGCCCAACAAGGTGACTAATTCACACTGAATAAATTGCATTACTATCTCTGAATAACTGTCACTTGTTCAATTATTTGGTAAAAATCCTCCAACACAAATGTATTATACTGTTGACAGGTTACATTTCTGTGGGACATACGATGCTGCCTTATTTCCACAATCACACCTCTTTTCCTGGTCAATATATTTAACACTGTTAATGGCAGCATCACTTATTGCAGCACTCATTGTAAATTGATATTATTAATTAGTGAGGTCTGTTGACATTTTTTATTTCTTTTTAAGCTTTGGGTGTGACTACAAATGCCACATCAACCCCCACCAAGCTCACTACTGCAGCTCATGCTGGTTCTCAGGTCTGTACATTACTTTCAAACAGGGTCGTGTTTGTAATGCTCAATTTCACTCTTTTAATAATCTCAAGTCAAATCGTTTTTACAGCATGTATGCATACATTTTTGAATAAAGATTGTCATGTGTATCATCTCTCATTATAATGTTCAGGAGTCTTCAGAAGAAAAGACTCAGCAGCTGAAGGAGCGTTTGAGCCGCCTCTTTCAAGCAAACGAGCGACGCTGTAACCGCAGAGTGTTGTATGGGTCAGACCTGCTGCAGGCATGCACTTTGAGCTCAGAGCCTGGCCACACCGCCCTGACTGCTGGAGGCTGGAGGTGGGTGGGCAGAGAGAGCTGCCTCAGGGCCCAGAGAACCTGCGTGGCTACCGTCTCTACACTACAGTCCACTCTGCTTTCTGTGGAGGACCGCCTGGAGGCCGCCAGCGGTCTTATCAAGAGGTACTTCAGCTCAGTATATTAATGCCTCCTTTATTCTACACTGCACATGTTTTTCAAAGCCATCATAAAATACCTGAATCCATGCATTGTAATTATGTATGTTACTTACTACGACTTGCCATGTTGATGGAACTGCATTAGTTGGGTAAAGCTATTTTTATGCAGTGTTAGAAATAGCTACTATATCTATCACCATTTTAGCTATAGATTTTAGACATTTAGATATTAACAATTTACCTAAGAGGGTTTATCACAATATACTTCCACAAGTTTTATTTCTTGATCCAAATAATTACTGTCTCATTTACATATACTGTATTTTACTCATCGGTGTTGACTACATCTTTTAGACTCGTATGCGTGGTGCCTCCAGCTGTAGCCCCACCTGCTCAACTGTATGCAGCCAATCCCCCAGTTCCCTACAGCCTTGAGCAGAAGTCCCTTCACCGCCGCCTACAGGAGGCCTCTGCCCCCCACAGTGCTGACATCCACCACTTGGCATCCAGGCATCTCTCCCATTTTCCTGACCTGCAGTTAATGCAGATGGACTCAGGTTAGCCCAGCAACTTCTTTTTTACATGCAACAAGCTGGTACTGTAAAATGAATACATTGAAAACTACAACATAACTAAGTAATGACTAATATGCATTGTGTGTAGCACAAACTCAACTTTAATCCGTCAGCCTACACAGGTCGAATGACTCATCCCACATTTTGCTTAGTATACTTTTCTTCACACAGAGAACAATAGGCTCTCCATCCCTAACCATCTATTGGACCATGTAAATGCACTGATATGTGTACACAACATTTACATTTAATTTAAAAATAAAAAAGACTGGCATCATCTGTCTGCAAGTTTTTCCTTATCCAAGTAGAGGGTCTAAGCATAGAGGCTGTCGTGTAGTGTACAGGTTCTGAAGCCCTTTGAGGCAGTCTTGTGATATAACCATAACCAAGAATTATAACTTTTGATATTTTTGTTTTCCAAAGGTAAACTGGAAGCTCTAGCCATTCTGCTGCAAAAGCTTAGGACAGACAGTCGTCGTGTCCTCATCTTTACTCAGATGGTGAAGATGTTAGACATCCTGGAGACCTTCCTGGATTACAGGCAGCTCTCTTACGTGCGGGTTGATGAAAGCTTCACTCCGGACGAACGACAGGTAAAATCGGCACCATATTAAATTGGTACCAGCATCAAAATTTCACAGAAAATCTTATGACACTGGAAATGATACCATTAGAGCAATGATGAATGGGGTTTGTTGAGTCTGTATTGAACCTCTAAAAAAGGCACTGCAATTATAAGGGAGGCACTGAGCTCCTGCAGTGGGAACGGTATTGTCAAATCTACTGGTGGACTCATTTCTATCGTTGCATGGTATATACCGTCATATCACCCAACCCCTAGCCTGAACTCAAATTGAAATCTTAAATGCTTCTGTCCTGGTTTTGTCAGAAATTTAGAAACGGTGTTGCTGTAAGAAAATAAAGATGCAGAAAAATAAAGATAAATAGAAAATAAAGCCCCGCATACTAGAACTGCTCTGCTTTGCCCCTGCGAGCGTTGCCCACTATCGCTGCTGCAGAGCTCTACTCAGTGCTGCTCTCTACTGTATTTATTAATTCAAAACCTGTTGCACATTCAAATTGCACTAAACGCGACACTGCACTCCCACTGGTCTGCAGAAACACCCCCGCTACGTTTGAAGTTAATTGGATGAATGGTTCCGGACATAATTGAAATACAAACACACAGACAGACACCCAAACACACAGAGATTACTTCCCTTTTTAGAGAGATAGGAAGGGAATAATGTACTGTTAATAAACAGGGAAACATTTGGATTATATTGGAGTGTATTCCATGTATGCAGTTTGTCCCAGTCTGTTCATGTACGCACTGTTTTGTCCCTGCAGGAGAGCATGAAGAAGTTTAACCGGAACAGGAAGGTGTTCTGCAGCATCCTGACCAACCGCTGCTGCTCTGCAGTTGGGACTGTCTTTGATGCAGATACCATCATCTTCTACGACACAGACCTCAATCCCAGCATGGACGCCCGCACCCAGGAGTGGTGCGACAAAATAGGACGGTCCAAGGATATTCACATATACAGGTGATATTATTACTACAGAGAAATCTGTTTTAGTTTTGTGTTCATTAACGCATCACTGTGAAAACTTACTTTTTGTGTGTTGCCCAGGTTGGAGAGTGGGAACTCCATTGAAGAGAAGCTGCTGAAGAACGGCACCAAGGACCTGATCAGAGAGGTGGCCGCCCAGGGTACTGACTACACCTTGGCTTTCCTCACACAAGTAAGTTGAACTCACAAACGCCACACACTTTTTTTTGATGTCCTTGAAGCTACATTTATTGTAACTATAAAAGCCATTTGTGCATGAATCAGTAGAGCTTTCGTTTTCTCCACCCGTGGAACCCATTATTTTAATTCAACCTGGAGCATACTGCCGTAACTGACCTGATTTTATGTGTTTCTAGCGGACAATCCAGGATCTGTTCGAGGTGGAGGCAGGCTCGGGGGAGAAGGTGGAGGAGTTTGTGGTTCTTCACCAGGAGCCTTCTGCCTCTGAAGCCATTTCTCCCAGAGTGGCTAGACCCTACATCCAGGCTCTCCACAGCATAAACCTGGATACCCTGTCCAAGGAGGAGGAGCCGCAGCAGGAGGAGGAGGAGTTAGCAGACAAGGAGTCAACAGAGGATGACCAGGAGTCAGAGGGCCAAGCTAAGGAAGAGCCTGCTCAGAAAGAGGAGCTGAATGCAGTCATGGAACAGGTAGCTTTCCTTTTTTAATTTACTGTTTTTTGGAAGCAGAAAAGAACAAATACAAGAAATGAATTGAAATTAAATGCTTTTTTCTTTTTTTGGTCTTGCTGAGTTTATTTGCATTTACTTATCCCTCAAACAGCTCACACCAATCGAAAGGTATGCCCTGCATTACCTGGAGTACCTCCACATCAGTGATGATGAAACAGCTCTCAAGGTAACTGAAACTGTACAAAAATATTTGTTTTTTCCCAATTATATAGATTTGAGGTATATGTTTACAGATTTACTGTTGTATAGATGGAAATCAGTCCATTCATCAACTACTAATTTCTACTCTATGTCCTATTAAAGTTGACTGACAGGTTTTGTGTTTATTTTCCACAGGAGCGGCTGGAGTGCTCTAAGAGAGGCTGGGAGCTGCAGCAGCTGCAGAAGCTGAAGGAGGAGGAGCAGGAGGAGCAGCAGCACATGATGGAGGGAGATGAAGATCTCTTCACCTACACCAGAGAGGATGCCTACAACATGGTGGGTGGCCACTGTGACCTCCGCTAATCAGACAAGAAGTGGTGTGTGGTGTGTTGCGCTCTTGCTGACATGAACCTTTTTGTCTGCATTTCAACAGGAGTATGTATTTGATGCAGAGGACGGCCATTCAGAAATCATGCCAGTAAGATGATTTGATTATGCTGAATATTTTGAGTAGTGATCTCTAATTTCTTCCACATATCCTTATAATTTTTGGATCTATTCTCTTCTTAAATACTTAATTTTTTGACGCACATCATAAAGCTCTCTCCTCTGGCTGTGTTCTGATTTGTGATTTTCCCACATAGCTTTGGACTCCACCCACACCACCACAGGATGACAATGACATTTACATTGACTCTGTGATGATGCTGATGTATGACACCACACCCATGCCAGAGTCCAAGCTGCCTCCTATCTACGTCCGCAAGGAGCACAAGAGACTCAAGATGGACCCCTCAGGTGAGAGATTTGTCATGAAGGCCGTCATTTAAACCCTTTGTACAATATTGATTTTCGCTTCTTTTTTTTAAGGGAAAGAGTTTTAAAAGACTTTTCAATAATAGATTCATGCGTCAAGTGTCTTTGCAGGGTGTTTTTATTTCTCTGTCCTTACTCGAATATGTTTCTCCAGCAGCAGCCAGAAAGAAGAAGAAGGGCCACGGGGAGACGGTCATTCCTCCACGCTCCCTTTTCGAAAAGGCCAGCATGCTGAAAGTGCGCCGTGAGGGCAAAGACCAAAAAAAGAACTTCTCCCTCAAGCAGCAGGCGCCTTTTGCCAAGCCCCTACCCTCGCTGGTTAAACCTGCCATGGAGGCTGGCCAAGACAACCCAGAGTGGCTCATCAGTGAGGACTGGGCTCTGCTTCAGGTACTGGCTCCATTAACCGCTCCCATGATGATGTGTCTTTCAAAGCTACGTTGATAGAAATTAATACATCTTGAATCGCCTGTCAGGTAATGAAAGAAGTTATAGTTTATGTACACCAAATATCGTTCTGCGTGTCTGACAGGCTGTAAAGCAGCTGCTGGAGTTGCCTCTGAACCTGACAATCGTGTCTCCTGCCCACACTCCTAACTGGGATCTCGTGAGTGATGTGGTGAACTCCTGCAGCCGCATCTACCGCTCACCCAAACAATGTCGAAACCGTTACGAGAATGTCATCATTCCCAGAGAAGAGGGCAAGGTAGTGGACACACAGTCACCCTACTCTACTTTAAAACTGGCTTAGTCACCTTTTACTTGTTTGTCTAAACAATGTCTAACCTTTTTTTCAGTTGGTGTATGAGGCAAACCCCAAGAAGAAAACCAAGAGCATATATAAGGTACCATATCCTGGTCTTTGTATTTGATAAATGTTTCTTTGCTGTTTCTTTCCTGGCCTCACTTTTGTTCTGTATTTCTTCGTTTTGCCTGTGTGTGTGTGTGTTTGTCTGTGTGTGTGTGTGTACGTTCAGTCTAAGAACAGTCGTCCTCTGAGGACCTGCCAGATCTACACACAGGATGACAACGCCACTCACATTCAGCTGTACAACAGCCGCTTTGAACTCATGAAGATCATTGCCAGCAAGAGGAGCCCACCGATCAAACCTCTGTAAGTACTGATGATTGTCTGGTAACAATGAAAGTTAGTCTAACCGAGGAGCTAACACCAAAAACAGGAGACTTACAGAACTGTTAAAAAGCTTTTTACTGGCATGGCGTGCACATCCTAGAAGTCTTGCATAACAACAACTGAGGTATTCAGTGTGACATATTCTTTGGTTGCTCTTTAAAATGTCCTTGAATCATTTTTTATCACAAGGCAGTAAGTAGCATGGGCCAAAGCCTGAATGATGGAAACCGACAAACCCTATAAATTTCAAAAAGTTATTTTCTATTTTAACAAAATAATGACACAAAGTTCAGGTGGGATATGTCCTTTTAATGTATTAATTTAATTTATACTACTTTGCAGGCTTGGCATGAATCCATTCCAGAAGAATCCCAAACATGCCTCGGTCTTGGCAGAAAGGTGCGTTTTGTTGTTGCCACTTTTGTCTAAACATTAAATCTAGAAATAAAGAAAAAAAAGTATGACATCTGTTTTTCATTCCTACAGCGGGATCAGCTACGACAAGCCCCTACCTCCCATTCAGGTGGCATCTCAACGTGCTGAAAGGATTGCCAAGGAGAAAAAGGTCATTTTCTGCAGTGTATATATTAAACAATGTGCTATAACATGCTAGGAGAATGAAAGTCATAATTCAATAAATAATGATAGCCTTTGGTTTGACTGCTAGCTGTGCATTCAGACCAAACATGAAGTGAGTGTTTGAGGCAGCGCGA
Source organism: Lepomis macrochirus (assembly GCA_024633595.2). NCBI lineage: Eukaryota > Metazoa > Chordata > Actinopteri > Centrarchiformes > Centrarchidae > Lepomis > Lepomis macrochirus. The sequence continues at coordinate 30,303,929 of JALXJV020000005.1, forward strand.
ATAGATACAAAGTCAATGCAAAGACGCAGGGAGACACAGTTTCCTCTCAGGCGGTGATGAGGAGTGTTTAACAAATCATCATTTTTTGGTTATTTCAGTTTATTTGGGTTCATACAGCTGTAATCGTGGATTGTGAACGCTCGGCAGTAGTCCGGCGAACAAACTTTCGTGAGAAAATCGTTGCGAAGATTTAATTCGCATTTGGTCTGAATGCACAGTAACACAGCTCATTAGTGAAATCTGCTGTTGTAGTTTTAACCTGCGAGGTCCAGATTCAAGTAGTGCTTGTTTTTCGTCTTTCTGACATGTTTGCATTGTGTTTTATTTTGTGTGCATGTGTGTGTGCAGGCCCTTGCAGAGCAGCAGAAGGCTCAGCAGCTGGCCCAGCAGCAGCAGGCTGGAGCTCCCCAGGCCCAGGCTGCACCCGGCCAGGCGCAGGCTCCTGCTGCTGGCCACGCTCAGGTCCCTCAGGCCGCAGCGGTGGCCGGAGCTGCTGCTGTGCCTAATGCAGCTGTTCTGGTGAGGATCAAAACATGCTCCACCAATATGCTTCTACGTGTAGTGGGATTCAAAACAAGCCTGTGAAGCTTCTTACACAATCGTTTTTATGTTTTTCAGGCTGGAGCCATAAAAAATGCCACTGTGGGCACAACCATCCAGGCTGGTACGTTGTGACACATATGGTTGACATTACAGAGCTGTTGGTGTTCCAGTAGTTCATTCATTTGTCTTTGTTTTTTCCAGCCACAGTAGGGGGGAATGTGATTGTGAACACAGTAGCTGGAGTTCCTCCAAGTCCCTTCCAGGCGAACAAACGTCTGGCATCTCCAGTCATACCAGGCACCCTGTCTGTGAGTCATGTTCATTTATCACTGCTTCTCTGGCTTAGCCACCTACTGAGTAACAGGAATTCATGACGCAAATACTCTTTGGATTGGCCTGAAGCAGAATGCGCAGAGTGATCATTACAAGCTTTTGCTCTTTGTGTTGATGTAATTGTGGTTGTTCCAGCCTGCCGGTACAGCCGGAACCCAGGTAGTCCACGCACAACAGAGGGCTGTCATGGCGGCCGCAGCCTCTGCCGAAGTGGTCGCCATAGCTACGAGTCAGGGTGTTCGAGCAGTTAACCCAGTAACGGCGTCTGCAGTGGTTTCTACCACTCTGAGCCCGGTGCAGTCACAGACTCGCCCACTGGTCACTCAGGTCACACCAGGTACTCAACTGAACATGAGCTTTAATCTGATAAGACATCCGTCAAGCAGCCATCGGTGTTTTTTTTACAGATCTGACAAATCTGTTATCCTCCATTCAGCCACAGGTATGCAGTTGCAACAAGGAAAGCCTCTCAGCCCAGCACTCACCCCAGCCAACCTGCAGATGCTCCGACAGCAACAGCTGCAGCAGCAGCAACAACAGCAGGCTGCTTCCCCACAGATCAAGGCTGTAGGCAAACCCCAGGTACACCACCAGCATCTTTACACAGTAGCTACACAAAATGCAATGACATGAGTCACAATAAGCAATGTTTGTTACTGCTTTTCTCTGCTGGATAAATCAGACATTAGCAGCTGTAACTGATATTCAGTTTTATTTATATAGCGCCAAATCACAACAGTTATCTCACAGCGCTTTTCATAAAGAGCAGGTCTAGACTGTACTCTGAAGTTATTTACAGAAGCCCAACAAAAAGAACTGATATGTTCTTTGTTAGTATCATTACAGTCAATGGTAGTATTTCAGTGGTACCCAGTAAACAGTACAATGGTTATATAGTGAAAGGGTTCTAATAACAAAATGTGTATTGTTAACATTTAACTGGCAATCTGTTTGTTTACAGGAGTTGTTAAAGATGCACAAGCATAAGTTGCAGCTGCAGCAACAGCAGCAGCAACAGCAGCAGGTGGCTGCAGCAGTGGCAGCAGCCCAGGGCCAACAGGCTGCAGGGGCCCAGCAGACAACCCAAGTGCAGACTGCACAGGCTTCCCAGGCCAATCCCCAGCTAGCAGCTGTGGCACCCAGACCTGGAGCCGTGCTGACTGGCGCCACTGTGGCCAACTTGCAGGTGGCTCGGCTGGTAAGATTGTGAAAGGGATAATTTGCGTATACATGAATGCAACACTCACAAAGGTTAAGAGAACTACTGCTAATTACTTTAGGCTCACCAAATAAAGCAATGTACACGTAAGACTGTAGTATTAACAACTACCTAATAGATGAAAGGGTTACCGGTTTAATGATTAACCATGGTAAAACTCCCGATGGTTATTATATTATTATTATTATTAGAAACTTACGACAAATACTATCCAGCGTCAACCAGAGGTATCAAAAGTCTGCCAGAAGCAAGTGCGCGTGCACAGTTTGTTTGGGTCAATGACAACACAGCAAAAGCCAAAGCTGTGGAGATTTTTTAGTCACTCTGAAGTCCGGTCGTACTTTAGTTTTAATGAGCGTGTTCAGGGAAACTCAATTTAAAAAAGTGACCTTATAGTGAACGCAGGATGAGTTAACTTTTAGCTTTGGTTTATCTGTTTGACTTGCTAACAGCTTATAAACTGAAGCTCTCAGTGTTTACCTGCTCTTATAAAAACGCTACACGTTGTTCTGCTGCTGTTTGCGTCCTGTGTCTGCAGACTCTGTTTGTCCACTGCACGTGAGAACACGTTAGTTTAGTCAACCAACCAGCATGTCTTGTTCATTTTAAATCCAGCAGCTATCAAATTAGTTGTAAAAGTGTCAGAACGGGAGAAAGGCTACAGACTGCTCTGTATTCATGTCAGTTGTTGGGCTCATTGCAGTTACTATCACCGTCTTCTAAACACTTAATTGCTTTCATGTAATTGTGCACAGGGTCATTGTATTACGATATAATATAAAATCTGGATAATGATAGTGCACACAGATGGTTTTCATATGTTTACAAACGGTTTTGGCTTGAAATGGTTTCAGCTTGTGTATCAGTACATTTTAATCCCTTTCAGCACATTTTTACAATACACTGATCGTACCGGTAACCGTGATAATTTTGGTCAATCTAATCGTGAAATGAAATTTTCATACGGCTTCATTCCTACTACCTGCAGAAATAAATCTTAAGTTGTTGTTGATCTGTATCATCAGAGGTTATGAGTAAGTGGCCACAGACAGTCTGATTCTGTCCTCCATAATACCGGTTGTGTTTCCTTTCACAGACTCGAGTGCCCACTCAAGGCCAGATTCCGACCCAGGCAGGACAGACGGCCCAGGTGACCCTCACTAAGCCTCCTGTGGTCTCTGTGCCAGCTGTGGTCTCATCCGCTGGCGTCACTACACTGCCGGTCACTGTAGCAGGCATCAGTGTGGCGATTGGTCAGGCCCAGAAAGCAGGTGAAGTTTATTGGATCTCTTCTCTCTCTGACAGTGAACGTTTTTTTTCTCTGACTTCGACTTGATCGCTGCTCCTCATGCCCATTTAGGCTGTACGAGCCAGTTAACTGTTCAAAATTAAGAACACTTTTTAATTATGTTATGGATCAGTTGCTGTTATTTAAATAATACGCCTGTTCTTCCTCAATATATGATGCACCACTGATTGGAATATAAATCAAACCAGGCAACAGTATTTGTTTACTGGACCTGAGAAATACTTTTATTGCGACAAAATTTCACTGTCATTGTCACTAATACGTGCTCAAGTTCCAATATGTTGTTCTTTCTCCTCTCTGTCAGGTGGGCCTGTGCTGACACAGCCCTTCCCCCAGATGCAGGTCCAGCAGCTGCTTCAGATAAAGAAGCAGCAGCAGGCGGCAGCCGCAGCCCAGCAGAAAGCAGGGCAGCCGCAGCAAGGACAGGCCTCTGTACAGCAGAAGGTAAACACACCAACAGACTTTCACACAACTGATTATTTGTTAGGAGTCTGATGTGCACAACAGAAGCAACAAGTAGAGCATATAAGCATGTTTCTATACATTCAGTATTGTTTAGTCGGGTGTGGAGCAGCGTAAGTGGAGTTACAGTATAAAATGCAGTTTTGTTATAATCTTGCACCCAGCAGGTGACAGTGCAGGGAGCACAGCCAGCCCAGCAGCAGCAGAAGGTGACCTATGCTGCCACCACCCAACTCCAACCAGGAATCAAGACCCAGTTTTTTACGACAAACATCGGCCAGGCTCAGAAACCTCCTGGAGCACAACAAATCCAGGTACATCATCAGTGGCAGTCACTTCTGCAAAATAAATATTAGCAGGTAAACATCGGGGTTGTGTGTTGATATGAGATGTTCTTGTTTGCTTTTCTTATCAGGTGGCTAAGATCCCACAAATAGTGCAGCAGCAGCAAACCACCGTGGCTAATATTCAACAAATCGTGTCTTCTCCTCAGCAGGTAAGGCTTTAGGCATTGCTCCTGAATATAACTTGTGTATGTGTGATCACATGAAGGAATGCGTGATTAAATCTGTGCCTAAGCTGTGTCGCAGACTTCCCCTCCGTATACGCCTCACATTCTCAGGCAGAGAGCTTTATTAACTCTTTGTAAAAGCACCATAAAACTTTTAGATGCAGTAGAACGGATCCCCCAGACCTCTGAAACAAGACAAAGGTTTTGTGCGTGTTGCGTCTCCTCAGATCCAGGCCCAGCCTCAAACTGTGACTCTGACCCAGGCAGCCACGTCTGCTCCTGCTCAGGTGCAGATGATTCCCGCCGGGACCACGACAGCCCAGGTAGTCCAGCAGAAGATCATCCAGCAGCAGGTGGTGACTGCAGCCACCTCACCCCAGATCCAGACGCCTCCTCCCCACAGCCCCGCCCAGCAGACCACAGCACCCTCTGCTGCAGAGTCCCCGGTGCAGCAGCCCGCTCAGCCCCAACAGACCACCAAGGGTCAAGCTCGCCAGGGTGGCATCAGGGCCAAAACTCCTGCCAAGCCCAGCGGGGGGAGCAGCTAAAAGATACACACTAATAATAAAACTGAATTTACCTAGTGCTTTCCTGCAGTACTGAAGTTGTGCTGAAGCATTCTTATGGATCCCACAGCAGCTAATGCCAGAGACAGACCTCCTGTAACATTGTTAACCACACCGAACCTTTACCTAACCCCAAACATCTCTAACTTTAACCTGATTATAACAAGATATATTTATACTATGTTCAACATTACACATTTCGGTGTTTATACGGAAACCATTTTGACAGATCAGTCACAGCGCTGCTGCCAATGATTCTGGTGGGATCTATAATTGTGCTTTCCTGAGTCAATGCTCTTACTTCTATTATTTGATTCCTGAAATGTGGAATGTTTCTTGACATTACCGTAACTTCAGAATTTCCCCCACAACTACAGCCCAATACATCAAAAGACAGACACGAACTGATGTTTATAACATTACTTATCAGATATCTGAGGCTGAGGCTTATGGGTAATTCTGCATTGGGAAGAAACAAGTTGTCCATTACAATAAGTGTATTCATCAATAGTCCCTTTTATGTCTAATTCCCTTGTTGTCTATAGATACTGAATGGAGAATAATGCACGTTCCTTTAGTCATTGGTTTTTTTATTGCAGCAAATACACTGTAAACATGTACTTTAGTATTTTGTGTTTTCACATAAATGGTCTTTTTTTATTGATGTCAATGAAAAAAAACTGTAAATATCAATGAAAAACATTTGTACTTGTAAAGTAGTTGTGTTTTCATTGGGTTTTTTCAGCCTAATTGTAATAAAGTGTTTTGTTTTTATACACAAATTCATCCTTTTCCCTTTCATTTTTGTCATTAAATCCGTTGTAAGTACTTGGAAATCTTGTGAATTCTTATAACGCATTCCCCAGTTTGTTCAGAAATTTGCATCAAAGGCTGCTGCAGATCTTCAGTCCAAGCCGGACTTGGTTTGGCATGCAGTTCTTGCATTTTAAGCATCTAGCATTTGGACAGTTTGAGGATGCATTGGAGACTAGAAAGTGCCTCTCAGCACTCTGCTTGGCCCGGCTGCCTGCTGACTCTGACAGATATGTCAGCCGAGTAAGTCAGACACAAGGGCAGAGGATTATCCCAGCCACCCAACACATTTTGACATTTTGTCTTTTAGCCTTTGCCGTTTGCAAACAGACTTTTCTAAATCAGGGAAATGAGAACATTTCTGAATATGAATTCGATTAAAAACCTTTTCCTTGACGGGGATGCAGATTTGTATTTGTCCACAAGGGGACACTGTTGGATTAGTACTACCCTGCACAATCTCTGCAGAAGGCCCATTACTACTCTAAATTTTCCAGCTCATTGAAATTTCCCATCTGCTCCTCAGTGTATACCCTGCGACTCTCCTCTCCACTGGCACTCGGTGGCCGGTCCACATTCACCACTAAATAAGTGAGACAAGGGAGGTGAGGTGGAAGAGAGGGCCGCGAGAGGTACAGATGGGCAAAGCTGGTTCCTTTGGCCTGGACATCCCTCCAGTCATGAGCTCTTATTTATACTCAGAAACACTGTCTATTGTAAACAGTAGTTATGGATGGAAGTTTTTATTTTTTACTCTGTGACATGAAGGTCAGAAACATGAAGAGCTGTAATTGACTCCTGTACATTTATTAAAGCTGGAGGGGGGAAGAGCTGGCAGACTTCAGAGCATATAGGAGCTGTCATGGTCTGGTAACAGAGTAGATGAATCACACCACTTTAATTCATACATCACCAGCTTCACGCCTCCTCTCTGAATGTCTGCAGAGGAAAAATGGAAATGTAAACACTTATGTTCTCCACTTCTCCTTCCATCACACATTTTATTTAAATGCCAGTTTACAGCAGATAGGGGTGCGTCTAAGTGCACCTTTTACGCACAAATATAAACATGCAAACGCAGTGTTTCTGCTTTGATTTTAAACCAGAGGAACAACACAAGCTCTGTGATCCAGGAACTGAGAGCGAGACGTTTAAAGCTGGAAGTTCAGTGAGCAGAAAGCCCCCATGGCAGCACTTTGGATATCTTTATTTCCATTCAAAGTCATGCATTAGGAGGGGTGCAGGGTAAGCAGTGCGGGGTAAGGGCTGCTGAGGCTGTCAGAGTCTGTTTCATTGTTCTGCTCAGACACCAGCCTTCCCACCATGTGAATGTTTACCTCGGGAGGGTCTTTAAAGCCTCTGAACAGTGCCAAGTGTGAGCCAGGGATGAGGGCTGCTGTTTCACTCTTGTGTGTCTTCCTGCATTTGCACAAAGCCATGAAGAAGAGCCCCCTAAGCATGTCGGAAAACAGAGGAGCCATGTGAATGACAGCCTCTGGAAACGGGGATGATTCGATCATTACGTGTGTTGACACGACAGCAGTGAAGAGATCAACACGGTGAGGGCTTTGTTGTTGCCTTAGAGACAAGCAGGGCTGAAGGCAACAGATGCAGAGGAAAGCTCAGCACGTGGGGAAAGCATCCAGGTACAAAGGAGCCCATGGAGGTTCATTTGTCAGGGCTCAGCCCTGCTGCACCCTGCAGATGATAAAGGCCAAACCCTGTCTATCATTCTCTCTGCACTCTCTAATGTCGTGGCCAGGCACTGATCACACAGCCTCCGGGGCTCCCTGCTAATGATGCTCCTCCAGTGATGCTGATGATCACCCGCTATTGGAAAAGAAACAGGCCATCTATACTGAAAGGTTGCCATGGCAACCCACTGCGACCCCCTTTAGTGCAAATCACAGGGCTGGTGGAACAATTGTTTATGTAGCACACACTGCCGATTCAGTTTCTCTTTGAATGAATGACTCACATTAATAAACTGTTAGCATGAGGAGCAAAAAGTTAATTTCTTACTTTGCTGTCCTGAGGCTGCTGATGTGCCCTCATGCTAGGAAAAAATGGATACAGCAGCTTTTGAATGATATTATGGCGCTGCCTTTCAGATTAATACTAATAAGGATAGAAGTTGAGCCGTACGATGTCCTCCCCCCCCCTGTAATGAGACCACATTGCTCTGTTTAGTCATCTCCCTGCGCTCCTTAAGCCTCCTACAAGCGGTCAGACTCTTGTAGGAGCCAATACAGGACGGGGCCATTACTCTAAATGATGAGTCACAGGTCTGCTGGGCTGATTTCACTGAATTGCATTGGGATGATTGTGGTGTTGGTGGTGTTGGTGGTGGTGGGGGGTTATGAGCCAGCGGTAATTGCTCTGCATGCAAGATGGGGTGACAACTGACACGCTCCACTTCCCTCAACATAGTGATAGGAAGTGTCATTCGGCACTTTGAAAGCGTACCACAGAGATCTACAGTATAAGTCTGCCACTCTCTGCTCCCACCTCCCACTCATTTTCTCTGAATCTTTATCTCTGTCTCTCTCTCTCTCCTCCTGTCTTCTCTTTTTTCCCTGCTCACCTCTTCCTCTCTCCTCCTCCCTGCCTGCTTCTGTCAGCTCACTACACTCAGCCGCTCTCATCTTCCACACTAATGTCTTGTGGTATGACAGTCATGTAAGCGAGCGGCTGTGAACCACAAAGGGGATCTCTGTCTGGCATCTGCCTGTCCTATGTGTCTTGCATGTGCCTTTTTAAATATTTAGATACTCTTTACAAGGCAAGGGAGGAAAGCCCAGTCTCCCAACGTGAATCGCACTCCGCATTTGTAGTTTCTCCTTACCAGGTGCATGCCAAATTCAGTCATCCACTGTAATTAAATCTATCCACTGTCCCCAGTTGGAGCATAAATCATAATCTCCTCGTCAGCACTCATAATGTGTTACAGTCTTAGCCTGTCACTTCTTGTATATTCCGGTGTATTTTAGATTCTTATCAACAATGACCTGAATTTGGCAAACAGCCACTAACACTGAGAAACATGAGTCATATTGCAACATCTTAAAAGGACGCTCCAGTTCGGTATTGCACTTTCATAAAGTTGGGGGACTTGTGAGATGTGTCTCTTTCATTAGACCTTTCAAAATCCTGTTGTTAGCACATGATTTCTTTGAACAAGACTAAGAGTCTACAGCAATGCTAGCAGCAATGCTAGCAGCTCTGTGAGCCAGGAACGTAATTACAATATACACAAAGCCCCCCAACCGTGCACCAATCACTGTCAATTGTGAGAGTTTTATAAAGTGAAAATGATAATTTTATGAATGTTATTGTCTCACAATGTGGTGGTGGGTTAAACTACATGACTGGAGAGGAGACGATGGGACCAAATGAGAGGAGGAGAGACATGGAGAGCAGAGAAGAGATGACTGCAGAGCAGTCAAGAGGAGAGACCTGGGAAGGAGAGGAGAAGAAAGGACCAGAGGAGAAAATGAGCGGAGAGCATAGCAAAGCAAATGCCCCTGTTTTCCACCCAAGTTAATTGTAAATATGTAAATAAAAACAATAATTTGCTAAATCCTTGGTCACAATATCTGGACTTGTCTTCATATGACAATGCACAGATTTCAGTTTATGTGATGATGGTTATGGCTGTATTAATCCCTAATCTCTACCGTTACATACAATGAAACAAAAATTATTGCAAAAAAATAAATAAATAAGACTCAGACTCCTTCGTAACAAACTTGCTAAATGCTTTTTAGCATTTTTTTTTAGCAAAACTTTTAGCAGGTGCAATAGTTCAGCGTGATAGCATGCTAACATTTGCTAATCAGCACTAAATACAAAGTACAGCTGAGGCAGCAGGCATTTGGCCATGCAAATATTCCTATAACCCTGAGGCCTGCAGGGAACAGTAATGAATGTACCAAATGTTATGGCAATATCTGTCAAACTGTTGTCAAAACATTTGATTAAAAAACAAAAATTTAACCTGTTGGGGGCGCTAAAGCAGAAGAACATCAGGGGATCACTAGAGTCAGTAGGATTCATCCTCTGAGGACCATGAATGTCAAAATATAAAGGCAACCTTTCAAATTGTTTAGTCCAGAACAAAGTGGTGGATCTGCCCAACAGATATTGCAATACATTCATTTTTAGCCACACCGCTAACATAGGTAAAAAATGGAAATCTCTAACCACACTGGAGTTAACGCCGATGACATCATTAGTGTTGTTCTTACACACTTTATAAAGGAGAAGCAATTATAATGCTTTTTCTACAGACTGTATACTGCTAACTAAAACTGGATTAAAAGTGTCAGGTACAACTGTTGGTGGTGTATAGCAGCCAGGCTGGGAGAAGACAAGCTCCTTTTCTTCTTCTTGGCTGCTACAGAGCAGAAACCAAAGTGGCTAATGTTTAAACCACCCAACTCACTTAGTGAAACCACAGTGCAGAGTCTAGTGGTCTGGGATTGGGGGGGCAAGATAGAATATAGAACAGTGTTTAGGGGGGGATGGGTGTGTGTTAGAGGGGAGAAGATGGAACATAGAAGACCTCAACTCCGCCGCCCCCCCCATCTTTCCACTAAGCCACCACCCCCTAAACAAACTCACACACATGCTGAAGGATGAATGTCCAACAAATGGAGCAAGAGGTGAGTGAGGGCCCCGCATGAGAGGTGTATTGTGCAGTCGGGGGCCTCCATCCCCCCCTTGGAGGCCAGTAATCAAGGGGGCCCAGTCGGCGGGGCCAGGGGGGTCAGGGGCGGAATGGGACAGTGGCGGCTGAGGAGGAGGCAGTTGCTGTCTCACTAGGATGTTATTTATTGGCCTACTTTGAATCTCCTGCTGCCTCTTGCACTCCCTGTCACTCCCATTGATCTTGTCCTGATCCGCCCCCACTGATGGCCCTGCAGACTCTCCTCCTCCACCTTCTCTCTTCCTCTCATCATGTATATTGTGTAAAAAGCCTTCTGCTCATGGCGTGATGTCCAGAGGGGACTGAGAAAGTGCTTTACCATCACTTTAGCCCATTTGACTACCGGCAATATATATGTTTAGGGTTAATAAAGGTCATCGTTTGCACGCCGTGCATGGCCTGTAGCTTTGTCATAAGCTGCATTTGCTCTGCACAAAGTGTGTGTTAAACAAAAATGTGGATGTGGGTTCTTAAGTCAGGGCTCTTTATTGCCTGATTGTGGTGGACTGGAATAGTGGTATCTAACATAACAACACAACAATAGCATGAACCTGTTGTCCCCAGTTCCAGACATTTGTTGCATGACTTCTTCCTCATCTCTCTCTTATCTCTCCCTCCTGTCGTCACACTATTGTGAACATATCATAATTGTTATGCATAAAAATGAGCAAAGAGCATTAACAAGCCACGAGTAAGGAGCCAGGCATGTCGTACCACAGGACAAATCAGTTTGTGTAGTTCTCTATATGACTTTTTGTAAAAGCAGTACTGATTTATGAAGATTGACCACTTGGCTACAATTTATGAATAGAAGTTTTGTGGCTTTATTTCACTGTTAAATTACAAGGGAAACCCGATGGAAGCAAACACATCATGCAAAATAACCTTTGCTACTTCTGGCATGCTGCTGTGTGCATGTCGATGCTTGTATGCTAATGAGCAGTTTGCCCCTTTGCATTGCAACATTTTGTAAATAGGCAACTTACCACTTTCTCCAACGATTTATATGACTTTGTGCCGAACAGCACTTGTTTTTTAGTTTGAATCCATAATCTTGGAAGCAAGGGACAGTAATAATCTTCTCCACACACACCTTACAACATCAGGTAAATACTGACGTTTGCTTGCGAGCGTTGTTGACACAGCAACAAGGGGTGGAGGCAATGTCAAGCAATTTCCCATGGGTTTTCATACGTGGCTGTACTGGTGCTTTGAACTAAATCATAACATTGGCATGCTAACATGCACAAGAGTAAAGTTTACCATGTTGACCATGTTAGCATTCTAACATTTGCCAATCAGCACTAGAGGAAATGTCAAGGGATTGTTTATCACCTGGGAATTTTGAATGTCTGTACAAAGGTTTGTACCAATCCATCAACTGTATGTTGAGATATTTCACTGGATAAATGAAAACCTGCTGGTGGTGCAAGATGAAATGTCAGGGAATCACCAAAGTCAGTACGATTCATCTTCTGGGAACAATGAATGTCATGGTAACCAAAAGTGATTTACACCACAGGAACATAAGCATCTCACACATATCTCACAAACTATTAACCTATATGTCCAAACTTTTGCACACAGAATCAATTAGGAGTTTCTACTCTCTCATTTTTCAGTGGCGAAAATATTCATGGTGAGAAACAGGCTAATACATTATAATAAAGTTACACTCATAGACTGTATACTGCAGGCAGCAGCTTTAAATAAACAATTACCCTACCTTGCTGCAGTCATGCTGTCTGTTATTGCCTAATCCAAAAGTGGCCTTGTGTGAGGTTCATGGTGATGAAGGATCACATCAGGGCATATAGCCTATGTCCAAAATAAACAAGTTTGCATGTATGAGAGAGAAGCCAGTCTCTTCTAAGTGGCTCTAAAGATTTTCCTTTTGCTCTTTAACACTGCGCTTTCATATATCAGAATCTTTGTGGGCAGGAAATAGAGCTCAGATAGATAGTTGTGTGTCCGGTGATTCTTACCAAAATGTTTCAGCAATTATTTTCTTTTCTTTCTTATTTTGAAGGGCATATTATGTGTTGGTATGTATTTAATTTAAAGACATATTAGGTCTGTGCACCTTTTCAGTAATTTAAAACTTCCCTGAATGTGCAGAACATGTTGGTATTTTTAAATATTCTCCCTTTGTTCAACTTTATTTTATACATTGGTTTTTCATGCCATGTGTAACTTTTAGATTATGGCTTATTGAGTAACAATGAGTGTTAGAACCCTAATTAATTAAAGGCATAGCCTGGAAGATACCGCAGTTGTGCTGCTCTGCCCAGTTGGTTTTAGAGTGAAAGGGAAGTAGGGTTAGCCTACAGAGAAGCATTATCTTTGCACCTCTTTACATCCTACTAGGTTCATGATAATATCCATTTATTCTTTAAATACATATTCAGGAATAACAAGTGAAATTTATGATCAAATTCTGGACATTTGAATTACATGCATCTTGTTAGGAAACAGTAAGACACAACTGGGCTGTACAGCTTTTTCTAGGAGCCTTTCCACCTTCAGTGTGACACTTTGAACAAGGATGAAACTGGCTTCCATTTTCTGGGAACTAGGTGTTCAGTAAAGGTTTGCTAACAAGAGCACTCAATGCTGTTACCTTTATCATGCTGCACACAAAAATAGAAATCTAAGTAGGTTTTCCTCAGTGTGGTTTATCTTTGTTCTATCTGAACGTGCTCGGCACACGATAGATCTTTTTTGTGGAATGCTGTGCAACGCCTGGAATGTCCTGACCATGATAGGAAACATGTGTGTTAGACGGGGAGGTTGGTTAGTGGGAGATAATGGAATTCACTGTCACTCGTATGCCTGGGGGGGCCTCCTGTCAGCCGTCTCAGGTGCAACACATGGATCATACAAGTCAGCTGCCTTTGCACCATAAAACCACCTGAACCCTCTCTGTGTTCCTCTGTGTAAATGTCACACGGTGCGTGAGGGGCCTCAGTTATACAGTACAGCTACCCCAACATACAGTACACACATGCTCCAAATACACTCAATCCAGCCACAAATACCCGTGAAATACAACACCGAGCCATGCAGAGAAACAGGGGTCATTAATCTGAGTGTTGTTATTTTGGTCCAACCGCATCCACGACTCCCACCTTATCTCTCTGGTCAGCTACCAGCCGGATTCACACTTGCAGAGAAACTGTCTAATAACATGTCTGTTTACCTGAATGGCATGTGTGTACAGTCAAAATGCTTCAGGCTAGGTGAGGTGTGGCTTTAGCTGCAGCGAAGATTAGGAACCAGCAATTTTCTCTTTTTCTTAGCTACGTTAGCTCCGGGGCTCCAGGGATGGCAATGTCTGTCCACCTCAATGTAACGGACTGTAATGTCTCGACATCTGATAAACGGATTGCCATGAAATTTCCTAAAAACATTTGTGGTCCCCAGAGGATGAATCCCTATGAAGCTGATCCCCTGACTTTTTCTCCAGTGCCAACAGCATTTCAAAGTTTTCCCTGATCTAGTGAAATATCACAACATCTGCGTGATAAATTTTCTGCAGACTTTCATGCTTTCCAGAAGATGTATCCTTGTGATTTCAGGGATCCGTGGCTTTTCCTCTAGTGCTACCATGAGGGTTGAATGGATTACCATGGAATTTAGACCACACACTCATGCTCCCCTCAAGATGAAGTGTAATAACTTTGGTGATCACTAAAGTTTTCTTCTAACTTCTTAATTTGTCCAACACTTTGATCTATGACCAAACACCTGCAAAACTACATTCCTAGCATTGTATTTTGAGTTTAGTGCTAATTATGAAATGTTAAAATACTAACACACTAAACTAAGATGCTGTACTGTACAACGTCTGCATGTTAGCATTGGCATTGTGAGCATGGTAGCACTGCTGTGAAGTGCAGCCTCACGGAGCTGCTAGTCTAGTGGCTAGCATAGCATAGAGTCTTGTTTAATTACTGTGCTACATTAAGCATTAATTAGCAATGATGACCTTTTACGTCCTCACATCTGCAGCTTATACTCATGGAACTACGACTGTAAATTCCTGTGTGCTATATGTGAATCAATAGGCCTACACATTCCCCTCACTGCAGAGGCCCTTTCTGTGCTTGGCTGATCCATAACTCGATCACCCATGGCTGCTGTGTGGCAGAGGCTGCATTGCTATGTGCGGGATCTGCTGTGGTGCCCTCAGCTTCCAGCCTGCGAGCATGTCGATAACGAGCAGCAGCCTCTCTGACAGAATCGTTTACTGCCTGGAGGGCATGGAGACAAAAGTGGAGTGTGCATGCCTGCCTCTAACCTACTTAAGCCTCACCCTGCAGAAATGGAAGTGTTGATATGCAACATGAGATGTCCTGGTGGATTCCTGCCTGCAAGTAGACTGACCAGAATAAATGTGTGATATTAATGCCAGAGGAAGTACCGGCGGTGTTACTGTGCATGTGTGTACACATGTGTGTGTGTTTTTTATTCATTGCTTATGTCAGAATGTGATATTAGAAGCATACTGCTTTGCAAGTGTATCTTATTGCAAATTATACATTCTTGGGATGTTTAGTCTAGAATATTGGTCAAAATGACAATCCAGATGGAGTCTTCTCTCAGTTTATACAGCAGGGTAGTGCAAAAATGTGCAGGTATGAGAAAGAGAAAGGGAATACTCTCTGGCTTGGGTGTGTGCTCCTGCTGCCAGCTGAGGAGCTGTAGCATAGTTTCAGTGACTCGAGCAGGCTCCTTAATTCTATTTGCCTCTCAGGGGAACCTCCCCCAAACCTCTCACACACATTTTTAGAGAGCTTTGTTGGGCGAGTGGGGGAGGGGAGAGACGCATAAATGCACACACACACAAACGCATGCACGAGTACTTCTATGTCATGAGGCGATGGGGTCCTGCATCTGAGTCAGGGGCCTCTTCTTTCACCTTAAATGTCAGAAGGGGCTGAAATTAAAGAAGGGGAAGGTGGGGAGAGAGAAGAAGAAGGAAAAAGAAAAGTAGGGGGAGGGGTGACTTATTTGTTTGCTCACTCTTAAACTCTTATTTATTATCATTAGGGCCTTTTTATGTGGAGTTTGCATGTTCTCCCCGTGTCTGTGTGTTTTTTTGTCCAGATGATCTGAGTCCCCTCACAGACCAGAGGTTGACGTCCACATCCATATTGTCATATTAGTGCCTTGACGATTAGCCGATTAATCGATTACTCTATTAGTTGAGCAACAGAAAATGTATCGTCACCAATGTTGATAATCAAGTTCATTAAAGACCTTCAGTCACCAAATGTGCGAAGCATTCTCAGTTGCTAGCTTTTCCCTTTTCTCTAGTTTTTATCATTGTAAAAATAATTAGTTTGGACTGGAGGTCAGGCAAAACTAGCTTCTGGGACATTGTATAGTACGTTTTTCATGATTTTGTGACTTATTCATAGAGAAAACTATTAACTGATTTATGAAACCAGAGTCATTAATAAAAAATAATCCTACATTGTATATAGTAAATAGTCTAATGCAAATTTAATAAAACCACACAGTTTCTCTGTGTAGTAACATCATTGTACAAGTTTTTCAAAGCTTCATTAATATATATTTGGCAAAACAAGCTGACACACAGTCTCCACCATGTTCCTCAGTCTCCACCTGGCTGATAAAGTTATCAAGGTGAATGTATTAGCCGACTATTGCTTATTTACAGATAGCAAAATCATCCCATTTGAAAAATTCCACCTGGTGAATGTTAGTCCAATTTTTACACTCTCAGGAGAATATCTGTCTCTTTAGCTGCTAGACAGGGAAGCAGTTAGCACCTGGAAAATACAGGGTAAATAGTTGTGGAAGGTAAAACTTTCAGGTCACCTGCCACCATGTCAGGTTTTAATATTAATAAATATTTTTTATATTAATAAAACATTTATTTAAAAAAAATAATTATTTAAGAATAGCCAAGGATTATGCCATATATGACATATTCCATATTTCTACTGTCAGGTGTTTATAACCTGCCACGTTGGCAGGTAAGGAAAAACTTAATTTCAAACTATTCACAAACTAGTCCCTACTTTTGCCTGTCTGCTGTTTAGCAATGGGTATAAAGCATACAGAGGTCTTTTCTCTGTGATATTTGCACTACAAGTGACCCCTTTCACATTAAACATTTATTTCTGTGGGTTTTCCATATCAGACAGAATGAATCTTTTACTTGTTGCAGTTCAAAATAAGTTCATTCATTTAATTCTACTTCAAAAGTAAGCTGACTCCCTGGTTAGCTCAGTGAACACACTTTTCAGAGAAAGTAACAGAACCAGCATCAGAACCAGGAGGAAGAAGAGAGAGAGCATGTTGGTGCGGGTGAGCGAGAGGGAAAATAAAAATAATAAAATAATAAAATTTGGTTAAATTCATAACTAATCCATGAAACATAGCGTGACTTATACATATTAGAGACGCTTCGGTGAATGGTTTTCATTGCTGACAGACAGATGGGGTATGAGAGGGTGGATGCTCAGATTTGATGCTCAAGTAAAAATATCAGAGGACGATAACAGAACATATTCCTAATCATCTGGCCTTCATTGCTGACCCTGGCAGGCGGGTGGGGGCGGGGATGGGCGTAGTGGATGGATGACTGGTTCGTGTCAGATCACATCTTTGCGGCCCGGAACCGTATCGCGGACAAGCTGTTGAGAGTCACTACTCTAAAATGCAGAGATGGTGGGAGGCATTTCTGCAGATGGAGCCACAGTTTGTTTCCCCCTCCAGACACACACGGAGGGATTATTTTCTACCCCAGCAGCTAAATTGTAACAATCCATTTTAAAAAAATCAAACTAATTGACTTGTTAAGATGAATAGTTTTGCAGTGTATTGACTCTCTGCTGGCCATACTGACTAAGCTTCACCTGCAACCTCACTCCCCTCATCATCCACAACATTACAGGCAGAGGTTAAAGACCTAAGACAGATAGACAGATACATCAATAGACAGATATGTTCTTACACATCTTGCTAATGCACAACATACTTCCTGACTGTCTTATAAGTGCCATTAGTCTAAAACAAAACCAGTAAAACATCCAGCATAAAAAATTACGGACTAATTGCCCTGGCTAGCATAGGCTACTTCCCAAAGTAATGGAATTAATTCTCTTGGATGGGCTTCAATAATACACAATAACCACTGACAATCAGTTTTCAAAATATATATTTATATATACACTGAAAGAAGTATTTGGTAAGTCTAGAAGCCCTAACACTGCAATATTTATGTTTCCTGGATGCGTCCAAAGCTTTTGACCAAATTAATCATGGCAAACTGTTTGTCAAGCTACATATTTGATAAGGAGTTTGCACTTTTAGTATTCACACCAAACCCTGCAAGCTAGATAGAGTAAGAGTATGTCTGTACCCTTCCAAGAGACAAATGGGGTCCGACAAGGAGAAATACTTTCACATGTCCGTGTCAGTGTAAGACTGGATGTTATGATGGACGGTAATCTTATTAATCATCTGTATGCCAATGATTTAGCCATCCTGTCTCCTTATAGTGCTGGCTTACAGCAACTGCTCAGAGTCTGCTCAAGTTATGACACATTAAATTTAACTCTAAAAAGAGTGTTGTCATGATGACTAAAACCAAGGAGGATCAGAAACAAAATGTTCTTTTTTTGTGCTAAATGTGGTGAACAAAGTAAGATATTTGGGTCACATTATCAGGATCGATCAATGTGATGACGACGACGTGTTGACCGTGGTCTCATTTACGGAGGTGCCCTGTTAGTGCAAAACTAAAAAAAAGTACACTTAAAACTAGACGAACAATCTTTTAAAAATAAAATACAATCAGAATAGGCAAGGACAATTCGCTGCAAAATGTTCACTCAGACTGTCCCTGGATGTTTTTCAATTTGACTTTAGAGGTAAGATAAGTTGGAAGTTGTTGTAGGATGGCCTTATAAACAAACAATAAAAAGTGTCTGGCCCTTCTCCAGAAGAAGGAATCTCAACCAACAGCAGTATATAAAAGACAGTGGTGTGTGTAAAAGCTTTCCCCACTCATAAAACGCAAAGTGGCATGGCAAACACAGTCCAGACTTTTTAAAACAGAAGCCGGAGCATGTGTATACAGAATATCATCATAATCTAACACCAAATTTGAAAAAACAGCACACTTTTAGTGCAGTAATAGTAAAGCAAATTTTGCTTTTGGAAACATCAGAACAAATGTCTGTATGAGTTTTAATTATTATGGACTCAAATTGTATTTTATCATTTGTATACTGACATAGATCTATATGCCACTCACTCATCCTCTTGCACTTTATCACACAGTTAAAAACTGCATTTTGGGTCATTCACATCTTGATGCGGAGCGTAAGGGGCTGTAGTAACAGCGGTGTCTTTTCTTTAGCCTTACCAAAAGGTAGAGTGGCAAAAGTGTAACACAGTTTTTACAAGAAGGCCCAGCTAGTTTTACACTGCAGTACAAGAGCAATGTTGTTTCTTCAGTTCCATGTCTACAGATATCATTAAGGGGTGAGGATGACTTTTTGCCTGGGACATGCAGCTTTAGCCTCAGTCTTTTAGCACAACTTGTAGCCATCAGGTGCCTATTTAAGAACCTTTTACAGGGTTCCTGTTTTAAAATGAGTCAGCTGCAAACAATAAAAGATCTGATCAAATATGCATAACAACAAAGACAATCGCTAGTCAGAAATGAGAAGTCTGCTTTTTGTGTTAGTTACTTCTGTCTAAAATTAAGGACCAACTCGCTCAAAATATTTTTGAGGAAGGCGTAAATGAATCCTGCATCTTTTCAATGTCCTTTTTTGTGGGTTTGTCCCCTTGCTCCTTAGAGAGTCAGAAAACATTCCCAATAAGCAAAATATGATGAACAATAAGTGAAATACAACTCCACTTTCTGACAAATATCTTTCATAACAGGTGATTTCCACAAAAAGTATCCATGTTATAGTTAACACTGTCCGTACCACTGCTGTCTACTGCTAGAAGCTGTCGGGCCTCGGCCACAGACCCAGACACCAGCTGGGATCCAGGCGTGGGCTCAGAGCAGAGCGGTTCACCAGCCAGGAAGTTACACAGTGAGGCTCAGGCCGACAGAGCCACCAGCCAATAGAACGGCTCCTCCAAAACAACTGAGTGGAAAGTGTGGCGGGAGAAGCAGAGCCGATGTGGGGGAGGTGAAGTGAAGAGGCTCTGATCAAGAGAGGAGGAAATCACTGCAGTAGTCAAACCTGGATGGGTACAAATCCTGTGCTGTGACATCCGTAGTGATCATATGACAAACTTTCACCAACGTCTTTCAAAAGGCTGTCATTTATTCTGATTAGGCTGTTATTCTGTTTTTGAAAAAGGCTCTTTGTAAAGCCAGCCAGTCTGCATCTGACCTGGTTCCTGCTGCTGTAGTGTTGTTGTGTGTCCAGCAGCGGTGATGTCATGTCCTCTGCTTCCTTTACATTACTAATCAGGGCCAATGGGAAGAAACAAGATTTCAGTTAGTTAACTTAGTTCGTTAGTTTACTGACTTAAACATCACAATCCAAACTTTAAATGATCAAATGCAAAAATAGTGTTCAAGCACTTTGCATTAATTTATTATATGACTCTTTAACTGACAATTCAACTCCTTTCAGTGCTCACACTTCCAGCTAAATGTATCACACTTCTATCGCACAATTTTAATTTCAACTCCTTTCAGCACTTCCATTTGCCATTTTAGCTTCACACTGAAAATTGTTGTTGAAATAGTGAAACAAGTTTAAATACAATAACTTTTATCACTACTTCAGCTACAACTTTCAGCTGCAATCAAATAGTCCTTCTAAAATGCATTAATTTCTAGCTTTTCTGGGGATGAAAATGGCTAGTCCACATCTTGGTCCTCACTGAAATATCTCAACAACTATCAGATGGATTGCCATTGAATGTGGTGCAGATGTCCATCCCACATAAACTTACGTCATCACACATTCGGATCCTCGTGTCTACAACAAAAGCACATGTTCATTGTGTGACTGACAATAAATCAAAGCAAATACTAAGTAAATGTTAAACTAACACTAATTCTAAAATTTGAATTCTAAATTTTGAATATCTGTACACTCAAATATGCCAGAGTTTTATGATATATTATGTACTGACATAGACTACATGTTTTTAGCCACACCAGCTATACCGGCTCTATAGAGTGTAATGTCTTCAGTCAGTTGCTCCAGAATGAAATATGTGAGCAACTACCTGATGGATAGACATAATATTTAGTAAAAACATTCCCCCTTGGGATGGATCCCTTCACTTTTAATCTAGCATTATCACTAGATAAAACCTTAATGTATGTAATATATCCAGCACTTTGGCTTATAACTAAATTCCTGCAAAGCTAACAACTAACGTTTCCATACGACTCAACTGTATTTTATGTTTAGTGCTACTTTGCAAATTTCAGCATTCCAACACACCAAACTAAGATTGGAAATACAGTTGCTGAAAAACATTCATTGCAATAAATCACTGAAGTCTACAAGAGAAGGACAGAGGATGGGCAGTGCCTAGGAGACTGCTCCCACCACCCCGCCACCCAACACACCCCCATCAGACACACACACACACCCACACAGAGATTATTCTGCAGCCCACCCCCCACCCGAGGCACAGAAATCTATAAATCCTGTCATAGTTACCAATCAGTGACAAGCCTGGCCTTTGTCTCTCCTCCATATCACCCTGACTCATCCAATGTACACAAAACTCTGGCTCACCTCACCAGTTGTCTCTTCTTCTAATATCAACAGGGAATAGTGAATAAGCAAATGTAAATATTTGATTAAATATGTATGAGCCGGGACCACGTGAGCCCTTTGGGAGGATCGTGCATGTGTGTTTGAGTGATCGGCTTTATCAGACAGATATGAGGAAACAGGAAGAGAGGTTGACATTTTGCCTGCTAAAACATGCATTCATTGCTGTGTTGGTATGTATAAGATAATATAGAAATCTTTCCGTTCTTCATCACCGACAAGAATATTTTTTACAGCTCATGAGAATCCCTCAAAAAAATCATGTCTTCTGATTTAGCAATTGAACATTTAATCATAGGCCCCCTGACTGAGTTTTGAGTGTGCATGTCTGTATTTGGTACTCTGGAGGTGACTTGAATGCTTGAGAACATGTGCAAAAAGTTAACCAGCTCTTGGAGCTTCCAGCGCCAGCTGACAACACCTCAAAAGAGCATCATTAATTAACATGCCATTATCTGAGCTGAATGCTAGCTGGGGGAGATTAATGCTGCGAGGAGCTGCTAGTGGATTAAAGGTCACATCCGGTGTGTTAATCACCCAGCACCCCTGACCCCTGGAAGGAAACACAGTAGAATGGGCACATTATTGCCACCTGGCTGGGCACCAATCACTACCAAGATCAAATTGAAGACTGTTCCTCTGAGTAGACAGTAAATGGATGGGATAGAGAGGAATAAAATGACAAGAAAGAGATGAAACTGCAAAGAGGAGATAGATATGAATTAAGATATGGCATGTGCAATGATTATGTTCATGCTTTTTGTAGTTTAAAATGATTGCAAAGGTCACAGAGTGCAAAGCTTCTCCAAGGCAGCAGCACCTATAGTCACTGCTGTTGAATTATACACGAGCACAGAGGCAGGTGTAGAAGCAGGGGATATCATTGTCAGTGATTTATTTCAAACAGTGAATGTGCATGTTGCACAAGCCTTTAGCACATTCTGTTGGAGTCTTTTACAGTCTCCTCTCTTCTGGACACACACACACAAAGACCCTATACAAGTCTGTTATTAACACATCACATTCTTCGTGTGAAAAGCCTTGAGGACTTTCCAAGGTGGATGGATTCATTTCTGGGCGTTCAAGAGAAAACGCTCACAGGCTGGATGAGCACTTCAATATCATATTTCTGCAGCCCACACACACCTCCCACTCTCCCACATCTGACAAGAATCTCTCAGATCGGATGTGACTCACTAGCTTTGGCAGTCGGGTCTAAATTCTTCTTCTGTTACTCTGTTACGATGACCACTCAGCTCTGTCGTCAACCGCAATGCACTCCAACCTCTGGTGTGTGTTGTCACACTGTGAAGAACACACTATTTTACAGGAGTTTACAGACTGTCAAAATGAGTTTTTGGATTGTTCTCACATGCACATCATCTGACAGCTGTGATGGTTTATTTCACATAAATCTGTGGCACATGTAGCAAATTGTACAATCTATTAATAAGTATAGGAATTTTCTGAGCCGTTTATGAAAAGACACCTTCAGTGTTGTCGCCCCTGTGCCAGAGGACAGAAGGCCAAGTCAGGTGGAAAAAGGAACATACACTGTGAATGCTCAGGGAGCATTGTAGATGCTTACAGAGCGGCCTCTATTCTCAGAGGACTCTGTATTCCTGCATCAACGCTTTCCAGCATGTAGGGGCTTGGTTCACTGCTCGTTTGATGGACTATTTTCCCTCCTTCCCGAGCAGGGCTATGCACATTTTGACCTTGGTGTCAGCAGAGCCAGACAGAAGCTGCTGAATAGGATATCTCCCTAGTCCTCAAGGACGTCCACAGTACAACATGCTCCTTTGTGGGTTTTCTTTATGATTTTGAAAAGGAATACTGAAATGTATTTCCAATAAAGTGTTTAATTTGCATATTTAAAGCGATATGTGTTCTGTCCAAAGTGTGCACTATCCTATTATACTGTATATGACGTCTTTTTTATTCTTTTACCACATGTCAGTATATGTAAAGTGAAATGTGAAACATACTAATACACAATATGTCTTCTATCATTATAACATTTTAGTTTTTTTGTGAAATGTCTCAACAGATTTGGGACAGAGATTAATCTCCCACTCAGGAGAAATTGTACTTTATGGTCCTTTCACTTTTAATTATTTCTCCATTTCTCCACTTCTTTATTTTATGACTACATATCTGCAAGACATTCCCATCAGGCTAATCTGTAATTTGGTAACACACAAAATTGTGAGCATTGTTGTTGTGAACATGTTGATATTAGGATTTAGCTCAAAGCACCACTGTGGGTGCCTAAGTAGGTACAGCCTCACAGAGCTGCTAGCATTTTGGTAGACTCTTGTTAAAATAACAGTGGATAGAATTCCTTCAGTAGATATGATAAGATATGATATGATAGTGAATTGTGACCCGACTTTCCAGTTCCCAGCAGCTCTATGGAGCTATACAGCGTATTTTAGCGCTTTGTTTTGGTTTTCTGGCCAACAGCTTTACTGTTTGCATTCACTCCTACCACACTCATAATTTTTTTCCAGCCACATGCAGTTTTTACTAAAAAGAGCTCTAGAAACCCACTTTGGGCAGAGCCAGATCGCCAGCCAGATATTTCCAAAAAAACAGAGCCAATAAGAGGATAAATATTGCACTTATATTTATCTGGAGGCCAGACAGACAACTCTAAATGAATGGTAATGTTTCTCCATACATGATCAATGTGTAAATAGGCAATTTTATGATAACAAATTCACTATGTCATCTTACAGAGCGATGCAATATATGGGTGCTTGTTTCCACTGCCCCAAAGTGGCCTAAAACTCGGTGAATGTAGGCTTTAATACCCAGATAGATTTGTATAATTTTAACTATTATAAGATTATTGTGATTCTGTTTCCTTACCTCCAATGTTTTTTTTTTCAAAATGTCTTTTTAGGCCAGTTTGGAAACAATACAGTATGTGATATTTAGTTTGCTTTCTGTATGACTGCCCAGTAACATCTGAGTGTATTGTAGTTTCAGTTCTTTGTCTCTTGTGTGCCAAATTATATACTGTATATAGACGGCTAATCTGCAGGGAGCAGCAACACTGTAGTGGCACCTACAGTTGGGAGTGGACCTATTAAATCTGTGCAGCAGTGGGAAGAGCTCTGTCTTCCTTTGTCCTGTTTGAGTCTGAGTCTTGGGCTGCTGCAATTCACAGGAGAGCTCCAGCTGCGTGCTTGGAGACTCCTTCGGCTTTTTTTGACGGCGAGATGTAATCAGGTTGTCTGTTTGCTGAAAGGCAGGGTACATTACTGAGCAGGGAACTAAACTCTGAATGCCCCCACTAAGTCTCAATATGTTGCATCACAGTACATAGAAGATATGTGTTTAGGACATAGCACAGTGTAGAGACTTTGAGGAGAGAGAGTCAGTCAACTTCAATATACTCTCTATTGAGATAAAATTACAGTGCTTTCCCAGTCCAAACACCGGCTTGACTTGATACAAGCACTGCTCAATTGTGTGATTAGACTCAACATTTACTTAGCTGACACCAGAGCAGTTGGAGGGGCGGGGTGGTAGAGGACTCAGAGATGGGAAACGATTGAAAAGAATTTCATTCTTTCTTTCTGTGGCATGTTCGAGTGTCGAGCTTCCTCCTTTCAGCCGTGCTGCTGAAAAGCCCTTCCCTCAGGGTGTCTTACTCAGCCGTGACACAGACACCACCACTACCTTGTGATCTCACAGCAAAAAGCACATGAAAGATCATTTTCTAACACACACACACACACAGAAGGAGGGAGTGTGTCACAGATGACTTCAATCACCGTGTCTGCTATTGCACTCTATTCTTATCTCTGTACTGTTATCAACTCCCTCTAGACTATAAGCTCTGTTGACATTTCACCTAATTTCTGGTGTAAAATTCTTCCAAGGCCTTATTATCTTCATCACATGCCTTGTTTTAATTCCACTACTCTCTGTTCCAGTAAAGAACTACGTCCTGCATATTTTCAGTCTGCCCTCTGGGATCATTCAAAATCACTGCTCTGTTTATAATACATTATAATCTTTGGCATGCGTGCACCTGTACTGTTCTAGTTCATCGACAGCATTGCTCATGAATCAGGGGAACCTTATCGTCTATTTACCTGTCTGTGTGTTGACATTCTCTTTGATGATAGCTCCCTGCGTCACCTGAAACAGAGAATGGATGTACGCTTATCTTTTCACCGTCCACCCACAGAATTACAATAAAGACACTGTGTCTATGCAGGAAATGGCAAATGCTTTCATTTCCAAGCTTGACTGTGAGTTGCTGCAATGTGCTGAGTATGTTCTGTGCTGTACGTTGAGCAACCCCCTGCACAGCTCGCCTAAAGCAACCCATCCCCCACCGTCGATGTTTTTGCTCTCTACGTGAGACTACTTTATGCCACCTTCCTCTCCCCCACCGAGTGAACCTTCTGAGCTGGTCCCTGGGGTGGGTGTCGGTGTGGAAGGCAGGCTTTTTTCCCTGTTCATGGGATGTTATTGATGAGGTGAGGTAATGGATCTCCCCACTGTGCTCACAGGGACACTGAGGATAAATCAGACAGTGGGTAAGACCCAACCAGCCATTCTACCTCTCTCCAGACTCAACTGCCATTTCATTAGCTTTATTTATGGGGGTTCTGCACTCTTCTGAACCCCTCCCCTTGTCGCCCTCCCACTGAAAATGCTGCTATTCTTCTTCTTCCTCCCTTATATAGTGCTATGGCAACCCATATACACCCCTGTCCTTCTTTCCTCCCTGTTTCCTGGAAAACCTACTATACTCCCTCCCACACAAGTTCCCTGGAACTCCTCCCTGCCTAAGTCAAGTTTATGTTGAAGAGAAAATGTGAGGAGCCTGTGAACCTCCAGCCCGTTATCATTTGATAAACAAAGGGCTGGATAGATAGTATTGTGCTCTAAAGTGGTGAAGGACTAGCACTGGCTGGGCTTTTAACATTTGACGCAGCAGCGCAAGTCCATCCAGCTCAGCACTTCCTGCAGAGCTGTATTTGAGTTGGCTGAGCAGCAGCAATTCACCTCTGGGCTTATGGCTCTGCCACTTAGTGAGAAAACTGCAGCCAAAGCTGGCTATGTCCTTGGGGGAAGAGAAAAGAATTCCTTATGTGTCCTCCCTGGAAAGGATGGACTGAACTCTTATCTTCCCCACAGGATCAAATGTCAATTCTTCTGTCAGAGATGGTGTCCGTTACTGGTAGACATACTTGCTCCATTCTGCTTGAAAAAGGTGAACACATCCATGCAGGCAGAATACCACTTTGATTCCCTATAGCTCTTTCATCAGTGTGCGCTTCAAAACTGCCAAGGATTATCACACAGCTCGGAAATAGCATACTGTTGAAAGTCCACAACACCGTGACCTGATTTCATCTGTAAAAGGCATCAATGTTATCACTGCTAATGCTGTCTGTGGATGTTGTGGCACATGATCAGAGAGCAGATATCTGGTCTGACTAGTTATTTAATATTTCTGAAAAGCCTTTCCAATGCCAACATTTGATCCATGTTTGAATGTTCATATACATGCATAATATACTGCACGATGTATCTTGTCTCTTCATCTAATTTATTTAAAGTGATGAAACCTGGATTTGACATGAAAGGCTGTGATTCATACTCACCTCGCATGCTTTTATCATTAGAAAGAGACAGGAATGGGTCTTTGTTGTTGTTGGTGGTGGTTTCATGGTGAACACTGGTGTCATGACAGTCATACTGCAACATGTCTGTACAAGGTCCACTTTAGTTTACTCCGCATGAATCCATGCAACCTAACAGATGGTTGACTGAGCTGAGACCCGGCGATGCTGTGCCACTGCCAGTTTCATTACAGGGGTTCACTTGGACACGGGACAAGTGTGACTATGTCTGTCACACCCACAGCAGCCAGCGACAGTGAAGAAATTAAGGCACAATTTGCCACATGAAATTAGAGAACACATGCCTCTTCATCGTGACATCATGACATGCCTCTTGTTAAATGTTTAGATTTGTTATTGAAGCACATACGGCAGTGTGTGATTTGTTCACTGAT
Source organism: Lepomis macrochirus (assembly GCA_024633595.2). Taxonomy (NCBI): domain Eukaryota; kingdom Metazoa; phylum Chordata; class Actinopteri; order Centrarchiformes; family Centrarchidae; genus Lepomis; species Lepomis macrochirus. The sequence goes on from JALXJV020000005.1 coordinate 30,331,244, forward strand.
TGATTAAACGACCTCTTATAGTGGTGTTGTACATTACTGGGCTTATTTAAACGGTCTGAAAGTTAAATCAAAAATGTGTTGAAAGGATTTCTGCCCAGCGAAGATGTAAAATAAATCAATATCAGTGCTAAAAAAGGATGTTAAAATACACGGATACATGATGTAACAAAGACACAGAGCATAATCCAACTCTGTATTACATGTGGATGAGGTTGGAAAGATATTATGTCTCAACAGTAAAATTTAGTCTACATATGATCTTGATAAAGGGAAGGAAAGGAAAAAATGAGCGAAAAGCGTGTGCTGGCCGTCGGCCAGGTGTGGACAGACTCAGGAAGTTAAGTCGGAATTCCAACAATGCAGGCAGTCGTTACACTCTTCAGTGAGATGCTGCCATTTTTGCTCTCAGTGCTGTCTTTGTTTGAGGTGAGGAGCAGGCAGTTAGGTGAAGTCTTGTGGCTGTGAATAAATTTCAGCCCTGGCTTTGCATTGTAAATCTTTGTGAATGATACAATGAAAATAGTGTCACGATTAAACAGATGGGGGAAAAAACCCCGGCTCCTCTCTCGCTTTCTATCTCTCCCCTGATATCAACAGAGAAAGATAATTTTCCCAGGCTGTTTGACTCGAGCCCAGTCGTGACAATAATAAATGCCAGCGATGGCAGAATGAATTATGTCTCAGCTAAAAATGTACATCATAGCCAAAGGAAGAATCTGGCATGCAATTATAACAGCGTTATAAATAGCAACACGTGCCACATAGCATCCATCATCCTCACCTACAGATCACATTATAAACGGAACATATGATTTCGGTTAGAGATATTTCATGTTTATGATTCTGTGTTTCTCATTGAATTGTGCTTGAATCCAATTAGTTTAAGTCTGAACTGAACTACCCCTGAAGACAATAGAAAACTAAGAATGGCAGAGAGTAATAATGTGTTTCTAATCAGGCACAGTTTTGGAAGATGGCACCAGCAGAGGAGTATTTGAATTTGTAATCAAAGCTGATCATCCACAAAGGGAGCTCCATTAATCTGGTAGACTCCGGATGGCAGCTCGTCTTTTAAGAGGGCTGTTTTGATGAGGATTTTCCCTCCAGCCTCCTCTCTGTTCTGAAGGATTTTCTGTTGTTCATCTTTTATTTCAGGACTGTAATGACTGTCTGCAGTGCATCTATCAACTGACAGCCTTTGAAATCTCTGAAGTCTGCTTAGCTGATGCAGTCACTCTCAGTGGTGCCTTTCATGTGGGCTCTGGATCTATTTAAACAATCCTCTCCAGTTCTTTTTTAATAACTTGTGGAAGATCTGCCTCAGGTGTTTCCCCATGAAGTAGGCTGCAAATGTATTTTTGAAATCAAGCGTCCCTCGTTCAGATCTTAAGTATTTACTGTTTGTGGGATTTTAGGATCTCAGGACAGTTCATCTGGCCGTTTGGGGTTTGTCTGAAGCTCCATTTAACTCTACTGGAGGATCTAGCTGCAAATGAAACACAGCTGTTGACATCAAAACTGGCAAGTGAGAAACATTTGTGCTTTATCAGTGAGCTGACAAATTGGGCAATGCGGAGATAGGGGATAGATTATTCCCGACAATGCGTCTGGGTCCAGAAAGCCTAGCTGAAATAAACAGTTCGTTTTCCTGCTCTGCGACGGCTGGATGAAGAGATGGTGGTTATACTGATGGTTAGAAGGGGTCTCCCAAACCACAGAGCGGAAAGAAAAACAAGGGGAAGAAAAACAATTCCATCTGACATCATAGGGAAGGCTGCCGCTGAAATTTAGGTCAAGATATAGCCTGCCTAAAGTGTGCCAGATAGTTATATGGCAAAGTCAGATTGCCAGAGGAATGACATAATACAAAATCAAAATTATAAAACATTAAATGGAGTGAAATGAATTACCTTAGCATGAGCAGAGCAGCAGGTTTCTTTCTTTAATGAGCCCCACTGACTGACTTAAATACTTTAAAACTAACTCTTTTATGGGACTGAAATAGCTGCAATATGGGTGGTGGTTTTAGAAGCCAGTTTAGCTGTGAAGCAGACAGCGAGGTTTCAGACCATTAAGAGGGCACTGGCTTCAGCAGAGTCATCAACTATGTACACAGCATGGTATGTTGTGCTATTCCAAATACTATCCTTCAATGTTAAGTCATGTATTCACAGCTTGTACTTCTCCGCAGGCATCAAGCAGCACAGATGTAGATGTCCTGGTGTGTCAACGCTTGAACTGATGACTGGAGCAGGCGTAGAGGGAGAGAGAATACAGAGGGTTTTGTCCTCACAGCTGTAGCGTGAGAGGGACAATTCAAGTTTTTGATAATATGACCATGTGTGTGCCATCAACATGTTTGAGTAACAAGGATGTAGTGATTTAGGCATTTAGGCGATGGTAAATCTCACTAATAGATAGATAGATAGATAGATAGATAGATAGATAGATAGATAGATAGATAGATAGAACGATAGATAGAACGATAGATAGATAGATAGATAGATAGAACGATAGATAGATAGATAGATAGATAGATAGATAGATAGATAGATAGATAGATAGATAGATAGATAGATAGATAGATAGATAGATAGATAGATCGATAGATAGATAGATAGATAGATAGATAGATAGATAGATAGATAGATAGATAGATAGATAGATCGATCGATCGATAGATAGATAGATACCTTGTATGTAATTTACATCACTGCCCTTGGTGTGGGAGACCTGGGTTTGATTCCCACTGCGACATCTGACATATTTAGCAATTGTAAGTCGCTTTGGATTAAAGCGTCAGCTAAATGACTAATTATTATAATTGTTTTGTGGAATATGTGTGCTATAGACCTATATGCTCCATTCAATTCAATCTTTATTGTCCCACCAGGGGAAATTTGCAATAGGGTTAAAGAACAGAACACAAGCAAACATACATGAGACATGAAGAAAACGAGAACAGCTGTTACCGGGTACAACATTTATTTGTTCGTCTGAAAGTAATCAAACAGTTGAAATGGTATAGGCTCAACACTGTGAGATGTTTCTGAGCTCAAGCTCAGTGCAAATTTAAGGCATTAATTGCCTTGTATCTGTTTTTATCCTGGGGAATCTGTATCTGTAGAGTCCTCCAAAAGAGGGTGGTCAGAGCTGGCTATGATAGTCTGAGCCTTACGCATAACTTGTCTATTATAGATCATACATGTCTGCCAAAGAGAGTTGTTGAGTGCCAGTTATTTTGCTGGCTACCTTAACAATGTTAGACAGTTTATTTTCGCTTTGCACTATAAGGTTCCCATAACAAACTATGCAACAAAAAGTTAAAATTGACTCAATAAAAGATTTATAAACTAAAGTTATCAAAGTTTTATCCACATTAAAGTTATGCGCAGAAAATGAAGACTGAATCCTTTAACGTACACTAACACATACAGTGACTAGATGTAGATGTGATGGAGATTAAATATCGCCCATATATTTGCAAAGCTATATTTATATCATAGGTGTCATTTACACCGGGGACGCTGGGGACATGTCCCCACCTCATTTTGAAATTGCTGATTTTGTCCCCACCACTATTTAAAAGAATTCGTTAAAAATGTTCATTGTCCAGAAAAGTAACTTAGCTAAAAATATAAAAAAAGCTGCTGATTACTGCATTATATTTTGAAAACATTTATGAATAGTCCCCTGCCATCTTAATATAGTTTCCCTTCATATAAATAAAAACATTAATTTAGAACAGAAAATGTCTCCCTGCTCATATATTTTAGCATTTCCCATTTATTCAAAATAGTGTTAAAAATCTTCTCGTCTTGTTCTCGTGCGTCGTTACATCACGTGACCCAAGTGTGTCATCAAACCCTTAATCTGAGCCCTTTTGTCCCCACCACTGACATATAGCAATAGCATGCATATGCTACACTTAGAGAAATCTATAAGGAAACATGAACATATTTTATGTACAGAAACATGTAGGTTACATGTTGTGTGCAGGGATGCATATCAGACATGCTAAGTAATGTATGTAAAGTACTGCTAAACCCACTAAAGAAAAAGAGAAGCGGTGGGAAATCCATTTGGGGAAGCCGTTTATATTTTTTGTTTTTGTTTACTTTACTACTACACGACTTTATCACTGAATTTGTTGTGGGCATGAGAAAAGTGCAGTCCTTGAGTAAAGAGGAGGGGCGAGAGAGCATGCGGACCTATTGAGAGAGAGAGGCGGTTCAGCCCAGCTATGGTCTCAGCAGTAGCGGCTTAGGGAGTAGTGCTACACCACTTGTGTTGTGCTGGAACAGGCACGGCATCGCTGAAACCCGCTAGCGGAACAAATGAAAACGAAAACTACTCTTTCATTTGGATTAATTCAGTGGCGAGACACCCAGTCGAAGCGAGAAGCTCTTTAAGCGAATTTGGACCGACTGACGAGGATTGGGACATTACGCTACTGTACGATAACACCGCCGAATGCTTTCTCTTGCCCCGCTAAGGTTAGTTAGCTTCCATTGCTGGTTGTCCGTTGGTGGTGGTGGAGGGGGCGGGTGGTGGGTATGTCTATTCTGTTGTTGGACAACGGGGTCCGGCTATTCTTTGGAGGAGAAACATACATAGCAGTATTGACCTTTTCGAGGCTAACGTTATACGTTACGTTACAACCACACGGTTCGTCGAATCTTTGACAAACGTTATTGATAGCGAACAGCTCAACTAGCGGGTTGCTCACCTCACCACATTATCCATAGCTGGCTGGCTATCGTCCTGTTAGTTAATTATTTTATAAATCAAGAACACGTGCTACATGGCTAGGCTAAGCTAGCTTGTTGCTAACGTTGCTAGCTACCTAAGCTAGCTGTCAGAACTGCGGAGTAACGTTAGTTAACTTAGCTAACGCCAGTTTTATTGAACTGAATTAATCGTACAGTTCTCGGTGTAAGCAAGCAACAATACATCATCCTCTATAATACTAACGTTGCCAATATTGTCTGTCAACTTTCGACCAACGTAATGTGACAATAACGTATAATGTGTGCTTACTTGCTTAGCCTGCTAACTTGGCTATGCACAGAAGCGCCTGGTTTGCGTTTGTAAACAATGGTTTAACACGAAGTTGACTTAGTGCGCTGTAGCGAATGCTAATCTAACGTTAGCCGGTAACGCAGTGCTTTGTTGTCAGATGGGTGATGAGATGTTATTTGCTGACTATAAGTTAGTTGACTTACCAGCTTCATGTCAAATCACTTACAACTCAGCGGAGAGGTTTGGTGGGTTAGCGTTAGGTGGTTGTTGCTCTGACAGCATAAACTTACTTTTGAGTTGGAGCGTGTTTGTTTTTTTTTTAAACCACAGTTATTTCATGTTTATTTCTGTTGACTTTTTCTGTAGGTGTCGTTAAGAGTTACATCTATTAGCGAGTTGTGGTTATCCACCTATAAGAAAGCCTTTGTGTTTGAAGCCGTTGCCCGCTGAGCGTGATGTTGTCAAACTTTTAAGAGCAGGGGCATCTTTCCAGACACGCTGTCATCATCTTAATAACCCATGAAATGCCATGGGACAGAACATAACCGCAAATTAAATGATCATTAACATAAACAAAGTAACCGTGTTTTGTTGTGGAAAGAAGCGGATGTCTGTTTCTGTAAGCCGCCTCGATCTCCAAAACCACTTCCATAATAAGTAATCAAATGACTTCTGCTTTTTAGCTGTCACAGGTTGAACATTTCTGTGGTGCATTATCACTACCTCCAGAAATCAAGGTGACTCAGTTTAAATAGTGATACAGCCAAATGTGGTTTTAAGTGCCTTTTAGTGAGAATACACATGCATTTAATTATATCTTGTACAAACATCCAAAGTTTGATAAAAACATTGTACTCTGAAATACTTTGAATAGTACCTGTTCACTGTTTTGCTGCGTGCATTGACATACAAAGAGAAGATCCTATAAACTGTCCTGTAATAATTTGAATATGCACAGCACTCGGGAGTTTTATTTCTTTATAGCTTTGACTTATAAAACCTCTGTTAAATTAGAACAGACAAGGCAGGAAGTTACAGATATCATTCAAATTATGTAAAATAAATATGTAATGCTTAGGAAGTGTGTAGTTTGATCAGTGTCGTTTTTGTTGAGGTTTTCAGGAGATTATTTTCGCTTGGAAGAAATGTTTGGATTGAAGATATACTACACTTATGATGTGAAAACCAGTGGTGAACTATGGAAGAGAAGACTCTAGTATTTGGACACTCGGCATGGGCTTTAAAATATTGTCAAAGCTTTTTGAAATACTGATTGCAGTGACGAATGAAAACACTCTAGAAAACTCTGCTGTGATTGGTGCTTTCATTGCTGCTTGTGGAAAGTGGTACTTGTAGTTTTTGAACTAGGGATGTCACAATTCACCAGCACCACTCATGTCACATTTTATGTAAACAAGATAACTGAACAATATATATATAACAACAACTTTAGTGAAATAGACTCAAACTATAACGAGGAATGTATTTCTCTCATGAGGAGGCTGCTGGAAGCAGCACACATTGGCACAGTGGCATTCTGGTTCTGGCTAAATCTACATCCACTGCAGATTAACTATCCACAACCTGGATGAGTGACTAGTATAAATTAGTGTATTGGTGTAATATTATAACATTAAATAAAAGGTATAATGTTATTATATAGCTTACTGTTAGCATTATATTAATAATATAGTGTTACTATGTTAATTTAATTGAATGTACTATATAGTAGAGCTGCAACTATTAGTTGATTTTTGGATTAGTCGGTCGGAGGAAACCATCGTAACCATTCGTGCAGAACGCGTTCAACTATTCTTTTTTTGTGTTCTGACCCATCTACGCTGTGATTGGTCTATTAGGGGCACATGTGAGTGAAATACAGCACTGTAGAGCCCTGTATCGCACAAGTCTTGTTGTCCAAAACACAGGAACAAATAACTTCCAACCTAATAAGAACAAATACTTGGGGATTTGTCAACACTGTGGATGATGTATAACGTTACTGACAAATTAACTTGCTTGTTTTCAAATTTTATTAGACTGACTGACCAAAAGCAAATTCAATTTTCGCAATGTTTTTCCTTGCATGAGTTTGATCGCTGGACTACTCCCCTGGATGTTTACATACAATGCTTTGTGATTAAACACAACCCGCTATTACTACAGTGGTATGAAACCAAACTAAACAATTTGCTACGATTTAAGTGCAATAAACAGATTGAAATGATGCAGAAATAACTACAACATGATGCAGATATGTTAAAAATATGTCAGCAAGACAACATTTCAAAATGCAGTTGTCAGAGCAGATTCTAGTCCGACTGTGGGTGATTTTTTATTTTATTTATTTATTTTTTTTATCAAAAGCTCCATTGGAAAATCTCAACGCTGATTGGCTATCGTGACACAGGGAAAAATTTCAACTCATGCAGATGAGCATAGGACACGATGTATTGCATGTCACCCGGCTGGAAATTGCGCCTGTCCTCGTCTTTGCATTCACTTTGTATGTAATCGTGCTGTGCCCAAAGCTCGCCTCACGTTTGGTCTGAAAGTACCATAACCCACTAATGAAAAGTTGGTCGACTAAGACTATAAGGGGGCAGCCATAGTTTCAGTATTTACTTTGAGTTTGGGCAGGATATCAGGCTGCATACAAGAACTTTGCCCAAATAAGTGTCAAGATTTAAACTATGAAAGAAGAACATTTGCGACCAAAGAATAATAATAATAAAATTATATTATTATAATTATATTATTATAAAAACTATATAGAATAATAATGAATTCTAATGTTGTGTATTGCACACTTTTAATTTGAATGTATATACACGAAAGTGCAATAACGTTTAACAATTAAGATGCTTTTACCAACAGTATTCCTTTTACACAGTAGCAATAAAATACCCCTTATAAATCTCAACTAAACATTAATGTAATCAAATCAAATATAAAGCTATTTGCCACTGCCATTACCTTTTATCTAGCACGTTAAAACAAGTTACCATCAGAGTCCTTTTTTCTTGGGGGGTATTCTGAAGGTATCAGCAGAATCATTAACGTCAAAGCAGCGTTGAACACGGTGCAGATGTTGGTTTTGGATGTTTGAGTTGTTTGATAGGGTGCGTACTTAACAAGCCCACAAGCTGCTGTATTAAAGGGTCGCGGGTGGAAAAATACGGGAAAAGACGACAGCTTAGTCTGCCGAAGCCTCCCTCCCCTGCTTGTTTGGGTGGGTGATTCTCAGGCTGATCAGCATCCCACCCCTCCTGTGACCCAGGGTTTGACTGTGTGTGTATTCAGGTATTGTACTCAGTCATGGTGCGCAGGGACAGTTGGGCAGACTGGAGAGCAAAGTCTGGTAATAATCCGTAATGGGGTGACATTGCTGACTTGAGTTCTGTGCACTCACAGTAAAGTGTCAGCGTAGCGGTTTGGATTGTAATGGGTTAAATGAAAGTGAGGAGCTCTCTCTCCCTTTTCCAAAAGGGTAATGGGGGCAAAGATAATCCCGTGCTCAGTGTGATGCCTCGGGGAGATGGTTTCACTGCAAGTTCAATTTCTGCTCGTATTATGAAACACAACAGAGTTATGAAACTGGAAAGGGGGAGAGTTCTTTCTTATTTTATTGTCTGTGCATGATGAATCCTCACTGAGAATTGTGGCGTAATTATAAAACACAAAATTTTCCCATTAAAATTCAAAAAGTCTGTCCTTCAAAGGCAATGTCGCTTTACAGTTGAGATGAAACAATCTGTCATTTGAAGAGCAGAATCCTCTATTATTCTATTTATTAAGAAAGAGCGAGTATATTTTTGTACAGAGCAAGAGTAAATATGAAATTTGCTGCTTCAACCAGTCTCTTTCGGATTGTACCACACATAAAAAAAAAAAAAAGATGACATGTGGAGGAGCCTACTGTCACTACTTAATGAATGAGCACAGCTACAAAAATTCCACACAATCATTAATGATTTTCAGTAAGCTACGGTTAACACTCAACGCATGGCTGTCTCCCTCTTCTCGTTCTTCAAAGGACGGGCAATGTGAGAGAAGAAAGTGGCGGTGGAAGTTAGCAGAAGATCATCAAGTTGTCAGAATACAGCTCTGTCCTGTACTGTACATCTTGTAGTGTGTTGACCACAGAATAGCTGAGGTTAATAATGTTAAAACAAATTAGGGATGCAAACTAGTCTTTTTAAGCTAATGAGATTACTCTTGAAATGAAATGCTTGTAATTATACAGAAGGGAGGTGGTTGTCAATAGTGAGTGACATTTAAGATTAGGGCTGCAGTTAATGATGATTTTAGTACTCAAAGCTTATTTCATCGATTCATTGATGCATTGTTGAAGAAGTGCTTTTGCTTTTGCAGTCGGGGACAGGGGGTCAAACATTAAACGAGCTGACGGCAGCTGTGTCACCTGACGCTGATCTCCAAACCACGTTTTGTCAAGAAAACACATGTGAAATGGAAAATGACACGAACCTACACATGAAACAGCTGTTGTTTGATATGATAAAGATAGGTATTATAAATACAAAGAATCTGGGTGAAAGAATGGATCAGCACACGCCGGTAGCAGGGATTGCCTGAGCTACAGAGAGAGCTGCAGGGGAGTAAAAAGTGTTTTGCAGGGGGAAAAGTAGCTCCCTGCTCGTTCACACATAACGACTGGCGACCGCCGATCGATCACTGATTTACCCCTGATCACATCCCAGGGGTCACCGAGCTCGCCGTCCGGCAAATCGCGCTTAAAAACGTGTAGTGTGAACTAGGTTTAAGGTGCAGCTCCCCGACAACCAGTTCACTCATGACTGTGACGTTAACAACACAAACTCACGGCTCAACCAGGCAGAGAACAAAAACCTCACGTGTGTACATTTACAGCTGAGGATGGCGGCTTACTTTGGCTAGCCTTCAACTCCACAGCAGTCATGATTTCAGCTAAATGCTAAAGTTACTGTTACCTTGTCAAAAAGCACCCGTTGTTATGCCTGCAGGTCTACTGGCATAACAACGGGTGCTTTTTGATTAGATGCTGTTGCGGTAGGCGACAAGTTTCGTTTTACAGTGGACAGACTGTAACATTAGAGTTGTTTTCTTTTAGCTTGAAATAATCCTATACCTTGTACACTTTTTTTCTTCCTCCCTCTGTATTTTCTCTCTCTTCCTCCACTTTGCAAACAGCACCATTATCACGTCGTGCTCACACAGGTAAGCGCAATGTGCGACAGCATTAAATGTCCGTGTGAAACAGTGTTCTATATAGTTATATGGATTAAACAAAGCATCGATGCAAAGAATTTGTGTTGACATTGATGAATCGTTTAAGCCCTAGGAGTGGGAATCTCTGGGCACCTCACGATTCGATTACGATTCAGAGGGCTGCGATTCGATTATAAAACGATTATCGATGCATCTTGATGGATCATTTTTTTCCTATACAGGATCCCTGGATAATTACTAAGCATTTAATTTGCACATTAAAATCCAAAAGAAACATCTCCTAATTAGCTTAAAAGGACTAGTTTGCATCCCTAATTTACTTTATCAACCTCAGCTCCATGGTCCCTCATTTCTTTAACAACCAGTTGTCAGACTCATGAACAATTAATATTAATATTTTCCTCCGCTAACTTTCACCGTCACGTTCGGCCGCTCGCTCTCTCTCACTCGCTCGGCCTCACACACAGGATACACAGAGAGCTGCCGAGCGTCGAGTGTCGCCATGCTCGCAGTGTGCGACTTAAAATAATTACTTGCGCATTGATATTAATGATTGTGAGACACTTTGGGGTGGTTATTCATTCTGCAGCGGTGACGAATACAGGGGGACACTGGTCTCTCTGTTGCGTGCGCTCCACAGACTGTCCGCGAGTTCCGCCTTTTGCGTTCCGTCAACATTACGTTATCAATTAACATTTAAATAATCGATTTTTAGACAGTGGTTAATCGATTAATAATCTTCCACGTCTGCATCGCGATGCATCTTAGAATCGATTATTTCTCCCACCCCTGCTTAATATGGAGAAAGAAGTATAACTAATAGGGTGAAATAAAAAACAAGCTAAGTTACAACAAATAGTAAAAACACGCCAGCTTGTTCGGCTTGTGTAAAAATGGTTAATCAGATGAGCTTGTTAGGAACCATACATAGCCTGTGGTGAAGTGTTCTTTTAAGCTTGGTCAGCTAATAGCCAGTGGGCCACCAACACGCACGTATCGACGTTCCTTTTTACTGATTCAGCATGCTGAATTCCAGAGAATGAGGACTGACTGGAGCGAGCATCGTTTGGCCGCATTCAGTCCAACTCAACCTGTCAGCTTGGTATTTTAGCCTTTCAGTGAATATCTCAACCTGAATTTGGGAGGTTGATTAGTTGATTGGATATGACATTAAATCACAAGTCAACAATGTCCACATATAGTAATAATCCACATCTCAATGTTTAAATGTTACCTTCTTTGATTTCCTGTTTCTGTTGTTGTTCAACCACAGCTTTCACAGCTTACGTTGAACTGAAATTTAACAATGATTAAAGGGAAATGACACAACATTGGTATGTTGTGGTGCACTTTATGAACCCATAAGTTAACATGCAGAAACCAAAGAGAAATACGGGGGAGTCACCGTGAAACTGCCTCCCAGGCGCATTCCCTCCTCCTACCCAGTTTTCCTCTCACAGAAAGAGTAACAGCAGCTGTCTAGCATTTCTTGCTCACTAGTGGACTGCACCTGGTACGTTTTGCGTGTGGAGAATGTTATTCTTGACGCAATGTGGTAGAATATTATGATCAGGCACAGCTGGTCTGTTGCAGTCCCTCAAATTACTCACAATCAAAGTGCCATTGAACTGGATACACTGCCACCTCAGTTCCAGCGGCTGCACTGGGGCTGAAGTTAAGCAGTTGTACCGTTTTCTGGGATTGCAAAATGGAAAAACTGTGATTCTGACATGTTGTTTGAAGAAAGTTCCTTTCTCATATTTGGCCCATGCATATCCTGCAAGCCTCACGATTTTGTCCTCATCTTTTACGCCCCCCCCCCTTTCATAATTTATGTTGAAAAGGGAGGGTGTTTGGTATGTTTGGGGTCCTAGCCTAAGGGTTAATGGGGCCTGGAGGTCACAATGATTCTGCATTTGTTACTCTGTAGAGCTTAAAAAGGGCCACACGATTTATCCGTCCCTGCAGGAATTTGTAATGCTGCTTTCAATAATTATATTCAACATATCAGACATATCAGAGTCAAATCATAGTCGTGCTTCTCATTTTAACTTATGGCTACACTCTAGCATAAAATCCAATCCTAAACCGCTGTTAACAATAGGTCTGGGCCCAAATATTTGATCGTTGGGTACACATTGGATTTTCAATTTTGAAATTTGAATATTGAGGGTTTTTTTTCCGCGCACCTGACCTCACACAGCAGTGAACACAACGCTCCAGTTCACAGCAAAGGGAAAACAAAATGAAGCCCTCAGCTGTGTGGAAGCACTTTAAACTGAGTGATGATAATCAAAGTGTGGCAGTTAGTATGTATGTTATGTATGTATGTTTGTACACCTCTCACCCTATAACAATGCCAGAGCAAGCACCCTCCGTTTGTCTATTTTATTAAAGCAGATGTTTTTAGGAACCGAAGACACAAACCTGTGAGTTGTGATCAGGTCTGTGCTAATATGACAGTTGATATTTAGCGGCAAACCAAAGATTACAGATCGCTGGTACTTTGTCAATTTGTCATTGATTATACTAATAGGACAGCTGATTCGGTGGTTCCCTAGCAACATTAAAGAAAAAAAAAACATAGCACACTGCTCTTTTCCAAATTCATCCAAAAAAGGCAGTGCTGTGCGCCTCACGTTTTCGAAACTACAAAGAACTTTCTGTCTGATCTGGGCCTTAGTATGCTATAATAAAAGTTAAAAGTGAATTATGCCTAATAACTGCTAAATATGTGTTGTTTAGTTCCTTAGTAGCTCTTAACTCGCCTGCTCTCACTGGACCTCTGGCTAAACTATTCCCAAATTCTGCTCTAGACCTGCTCTGATCAGACCCCGTCATTCTGGACTATCAGCTACTGTTCCCCCTGCTCTGTACAGCAACCACCAGTCCAGTTCAGCACGCATCTATTTTTACTCTACCTCGCTCTTCTCCTGCTAAACATCCGATCCCTTAAACCCTGCAATAAATATTCCTCTTTTATGTAACTCGTCCCTTTCTTAGTCCTGTAGTTGGGGCTGTTAGCCTAACCGTAACAAAGTTAAAAATAAAGTTTTGGTATTAATGACTTGGTTAGCCTATGCTATGAGAATAAATAAATACTCCTGTTCTATTTATGAAATATGTAGCTGTAGCTTGTGAAAAGATAAGTCTGCTTATCAACAGCAGACGTCCAGACAGCTGTGACAAGTGGTAACGTAGCTGATAGTTTCGAAACAAACATCTAAAAACTGAAACCAGCCTTTCTCTGTTTGGAACTGCAAGCTGCTGAAGTTAACGTGTGTGGATTTGTGGGGAGATTTCTGCCTGATCATTTACTTTCGGTTTCACATTCAACATGAAGTCCCAAACTGCGTCGGTCAAATGGTCTGAGGGGAAGACGTTACTACCAGATGATCAATAACGTAATGCACAGCAGAGTACAGGGCAGGTAGACTTCCTATCAAATAATGATGTTAATCTGGTAATATTCTTTGAATATATTTTTTCAGGCCATGTCAGAGTAAATATGATAAGTGAGAGAGATTTTAAATGTGCAGAAAACTTTGCAGAATCTGCAGAAAAGCTGCTAAACCACAAGAGCTATTAAAGTCCAGGAGTTTATAACTAAATTAAAATTTAATAATTTATCATTGAGATGACTAAATCATGACTCAACAGGGATGATATTAAATGAGAAAAGTTGATCTAAAGAGGAACAGGGCTGAGAGCAGAACAGAATTATATTCTGTTATAGTTAGGCTTAGAGTTTGAATTGTCACCTGCCACCTGAATTTTGTGTTTTTCTTTATATAAATAAAAAAAATCACCACAAACTGGTGCAAAAACAAAAATCATAATGCAGGAAATAAAGTCTTTTATGCTCAAAATTTTCATATTATTCAGCTTTAAAGATTTTTTTTAAAAAGTGTTAAAATCTCATCTCGATCTTGTGAACCAGTATCGTATATCATCTCTTCTTGTGAGCGAAGTGTCGCACCCCTAATCTCAGCCCTTAAGTGTAATTTATACTGCGTTGAATCGATGGCGCAGGCTACGGGGCTACGCAGAGGCTACGCCGCCGCCTGACGTGCACCTCCTAAAAAACGTAACTACACGTTGAGTCGACGCGGGCCGTAAGCACTATGATTGGTCGGCTGGGTAGCCTCGCAATGCCTCCAAGCCAACCGGAAGTGCCCCATGCTTTTGTGGTAACTTTTACTAGTGGACATGAATCGTTTTGCTATCAGAATGTGATCCATTTGGTCGATAACATTTGAAAAGGCTATACCAGCCGCAAATTTACCCCCATTCACGTTAGCAGAGCGTTAAACTGGAAGTTAGCTACGACGTACGCTCCGCAAGTAGACACTAAATCTAAATCAAGCCCCCCACTGCTTTTCAATACAAAGTGAAGCCCTTACGCGTTGTTTCTCTTGTTGCAGTAGACGATTGCACGTTATCTATACAACATGAAAGTTTAAACAGACTCCTCTTACACTGTGTTTCTCTGCTTGCGTATCCTTCTCACCTTTTTTACCGCTGAACAGTTTTCATGCCTGCAAAATCACGATTAATTGAGCATTTTTTCTCAATTACGATTATTGAACGATTATTTTGTTTTTGAATGTTGTTTTTTGTTGTTTTTTTGCCCTCATAGTTCACTGACAAGGTTTGTATGTAAATAGTTATTAAATCTGATTTTATTTATTTTTTTGATTCACAGATTTTAAAAATCGATTATCTAAATCTTAATTGGTAAGGTAATATTGATGCATTATCGCTACTGATTTATGACCGCCGCTACTAAAATTTCACTCAATTATTAATGTCAGTGCAAATCTACTGATGCACAGTGTAGGTCACAGCGTGTCTGTTAGGGTTGGGCAATCGTCTCTATTTTCATATCGTCTGATCATGGCTACTTGAGATCACCGATTAGCGATATGATCATAGCCAGGGGGAGGTGTTACGTTGCAGCAAGTCAGTGAAATGCCAGCATGGAAGAAACAGGCTTATTAGCTTTAAGAGAAACCACCAGAAACATCTGGAAATGCACTGTACAATGTTACCCACATAATTGTGTAACTGTGTTTTACTCATATTTTACTCATTAAATAGTGGATAGCAGTGGTCGCCAGAACTGGCCCGCCAGCAATAATATCTGGCCCGCTGTCAGATTGCTTTGATAGTAGAAAAATTTTTTTTTTTTTTACAGCGGCTGGTGCTGAAATAGATCTCACTCATAACAGCTACAGTTACTCACATAATCACTTCCTCCTGAGTGATATGCCTCCAAAATGAAAGCACGAGAATGTTTTTTGCAGAGATGCTTTATGTTGAGTTTAATGAGAGCTTTTACTTTAAACAGTTAGGAAGGAAATTCAGAAAAGTCTCTGGCCTGCTTGACTCACCTCTGAAAAAGCCGCCGGTAAACATGTGCTGGGATTCCCCTGAATTGTCTCAGGGAAATGAAAATAAGTCTCGGTAGGATATGGATGCGGATCAAACGCCGTACCGTGCGCACTCACACTGCAGCACATGCTTTATTGCGAGCATGTGCAAAAGAATCCTTATTCAGTGTGCAGTGTGTTAACAAGGGAGAAAAAATATCCACAGTATGTTAGGATCGATCATACAACCCTCCAAACGGGAGTTCAACACACTACAGTTTGAGCTAAACGTGCACAGGAGTGTATTTGAAATAATCTGATCATGTTTTGGCTGCAATGCAATGACTTGAAAATATTTGTCTCGATGCCAGACTTATTTGCCGACCCCTGGTATATAGTATGTCAGTGTAGATATTGTGGCATGTTGTGTCGCCACAATTAATCAATGAATGTGAAACACTGCAGTATGGTGGAGATTCTAGTTCTGATAGTGAGTTAGTTAAAATTGCCTTAATATCAGCACAATCGTCAATAAGCGATCCAATCGGCAATCGGAACAGCCCTAGTTTGTTGCATATTATGATTACATAAAGAACACCAGCTGCTCTAAAACTTTTAAAGCTTATTTATTCTCTTATAGCAGCTGTATGATATATTATTGTTATCGCCGGATTCTGTCAACATTCACCTTTTTTTTTGTGGCCTTGGGGTTTTTAACAATATTTAGACTGCCGCTATTCCATTTGCCGTCTGTGTTGTTTGGAGGTAGACTAAGTGCATTCAGTAGCAATATATGTACTGTGAATAGTCCTCTATTAAATACATTATTACTTGACTACTGGCAAATGACACCAAAACACAGCAGCATAGTGTTTTCTGTTATTTTAGCCCAAGAGGTGTGAAAAAATGCTTTATAAAGCTAGAGAAAACCCCAATTTTGGGCCGATTTGATTCCATTTTTGTTGTCAAATTGTGCGATTCCATTCGTGTTTTCTACATCTTGGAAATCATAAGGCCCTGGACTAGCTAGATCCTTCAGGCTACAGATACAAATAAAATTTGCATCAGTGAAGCCCTGCGACCTTTCAAAATAGCCCGAAGAAAGCATTTTCACATGTCACATTTTCTAAGTTTTTGATCACGTTGCCTTCTGTCTAAACAGAAACTAGCATGTGCTCCCATTTTGTGGTAATTTTTGATGTTTCTAGTGTATTGAAGATGTGTTACAGCATGTTACTGAAGCCTGACAGTCAAACATGAATTGCCTCTTTCATCATTTACATTTTTATTTATGTGCTAATAATAAAATTTTTCCAAACAACTGTCAGTTACTCAACTAATTTAATCACTTCTGTTATAATGTCTGTCAAAGGTATTGTGTAATGTGTCTGAATACTGTTGGTTCACTTAAATATTCTTCCAGAGAACACGAACAAGCTTTGACTTTTAAGCTGCTTAATTTACTTTTCCTTATAGTTCCTTGCAGCCCTTATTGTGCTGATTTGGAAGTCCAATAGACCATCATTTAAAAGTCTCCCTCTGATTGCATGCTGTTTTGTGTGTTAATAGAAATTAATTTAAGGTTATAGTAATTTATTATTCATAAGACTTTCTATTTTGATTTCTGGGTTTGAAATTGAGTTGCTATTAAAACCCGTAACCCATATTTAAACATACTAAGAGAGAGGCAGACAGCGGATTAGCAGAGATTAGAAATGGCTCTGTGGTAAGTTATTCACTTGACTCTGTTACACAACACAGATGACAGGACATTACTCTTGTTTGTGTGTAGGCTGTGGGTAAGGTTAGGCTAGTAGAGGGATAAATATAAAATTTGTGTTACAGCATAGTTTGTTTTTCTCATTCTGGAAAGCATGTTGGTAAGTGCAGCAGAGGGCACACACCTCAGGGTTGATGATCTTACAGTAGAAGTGAAGGCCTAAGTGGAGTGTAATTACAGGTTATAGTTTGCTTCTGAGGGAGGATTGAACTCCTGTCTTGACATGTGCTCTGGATGCATGACAGTGCAGTTTGGATGGTTTTAGTCCCCTGAGTAAATGAAAAGATCTGCTGTTGTGACGTACGGTCTGTGTTTTCTAATATTTCCCTCAATAAATATTTCTCTGTCCATAATTCAAAGCCTCGTGTATCAAATCTAGTTGGGATGTTTTGTTTGGTATGTCGTCTGTGTAAATAGCACCAGTATGTGTAGGCATTAGTGTTTGGCAGTACGTACACACACACACACTTGAACCCTCTCATGCATAAATGGAAGCTCTGTGAGGCTGCTGTCATGAGGGGCAAACACAGGCTCTCGGGTTGCATGCTGCCATACAGAAGAACATTTCAAAGCTCTTGAATAATTAAGTAGCCGTGAGGAAGTAGGTCAGCCCAGCTGACAAGTGCACTCCTCAGTTTTATTTCCTGCTCCTCAGCATGGAGAGCTGAATGTCAGGTGGGCTTTAAGAACAGAGCCAGCAGAGAATAAAGGGGGGATTTGTAAGTTGAGACCTCCTACATCAGAGCGATGCTGTCACATTGTGTCCTGCTGAGCGGAGCAGTGTTTGCAATCCAGTAGGATCTCTAGAGAGTAATTCTGGACATCGGCAATTAACAAATAATCATTCACAGCAATCATTCAAGCTCCGTCAATGTTTTATTATTCATCATTCATTTGATTTATCAATACTATGTGTAATGTCTCGTACAAAAAACGGTTTGATTCAAGCTGTTAATCAGGCGTAGCTTTTTAAGTGCTGCTGTTATTCGGTTCAGTGCAAGTATGATGCACAACACCAAGATGATTCTTTTTGACACTTTGAGTATGAAAGGATTTTTACTACAAAAGCCTTCAATAAATAGGCCAAACTCCTTTAATGCATGCAGTGTGTAATGTCTGATAGTAACAGCCATAATATAACTTTTGTGTGTGTAAAATTGCAACAGACACAGTTGCTTGCCTTCTGAAACACATTGAACTGTCCAGGCAAGATAAAAGGGTGTAATGTAAATATTGTATTGCAGTTGTTAAAGTTCTTGGCCAAACTGAAGAATGTAATCTTTGCATATCCAGGCTACATCTCAAAACACGAACAGCTACATTCATGTGATTTAAGTTTGGAAAATATCTGCTTGAGGTTCACATCCATCCATCCATCCATCCATCCACCCATAAAGCGAAGGAGTTTGTTGTCAGTCTGGCAGTAAATGTACAGTATAGGTCACAGTGTGTCTGTTAATAAAATGGATGTCTGTTGTTTTGCCAGCTGCTGGAAAGTGAAGCCGGTTAGCGCCTCAGCCTGACTGGACGGGGCAGAGTCACATGACCACACACACAGTAGTATGTTTTTAAGGCCCCTAGGAAGGGTTCATGTAGGTATTGAAGGAGATATCAGAGAAAATGATCAACTCTTATTATGTAAGTTATCATGAGACACACACGGATGACTCTATATAAGTTGGGCTGCATCTGTTTTCAAGTCAATCTCAAGTCCGCAATAAGAAAATACTTGTATTTTTGAAAGACCTAGAAGGACGATTCAAGGTCCAATTCTTTAGGTTTGTTTCTTACAACTTTACATCAAACATACACTCAGCCATCTAACAAAAGGTGGGAGTCAAGAACAAGACCTGTGTGAAGGCCCCAGTTCTTTGCCAGCCATCAGAGAGGGGGAGGGGAAAGTCTTATGTAATTTCACACAGTGTCGCTGAAGTGGCTGGCAGCAGGGGAACAGGCAGGAAATCCAAAAGCTGCTCTGCTGTCCAGCATGGATACAGCGGGGCGATCACATCTGGAAGTACAGGCAAACCAATCACGGTCTCCTCTCTTCACTGACACACACTTTTAAAGTCTTTGTGTTGAGACATTGCTAATCATAGATGATAGATGCAAAATATAAAAATGCCATGCGATTTTTGCCTGCCCAACATTTTATTTACTTTTAAATCTGACACTAGTACATCAGTTGATCATTTGTAGCCAGTAATATTCTTGTGGTTGTTTTTAGGTGTGTGACAATAGACACAATTCCCAGTTAATGACAAATTTAGAGTTGTCATTTGATATACTTTTGTTGCAACAGGGGAATAAAAGTTATATTGATTGCACCTGACCAACGATTAGAAGAAATATATTCACAGCCTCCACCCAGTTACACTGCAGTCCAGCACTGGTTGTTTGAATCATCAAGGACCTTTTAGGGGGCAGTCCTAAAGTAGCAGCAGCGCTAATGCTGTTTTGTCTGGATCACTGTTGTGAAAAAGAAAACCTTTAGTGCCGCACATGTTAATGAAGGATGAATCCTTTCAAAAGTGATCAATACTAGCTAAAAGTCTAAGGCTCAATTGAGTTCTGTAATTGCCCTTCTTGGTTGAGGAAGAAGCACCACTGTTTCGGTTGGTTAATATCTCTTATGTGCTAATGATTATCTGAGCAGAAACAGTTCACTAATTAGGGTTGGGTGATCGTCTCTATTTTCATATTGTCTAATCATGGCTCCTTGAGATCACTGATTGGCGATCTGAACGCCAGGGTGCGGTGTTACTTTGCAGCATGCCACTGAAATGCCAGCATGGAAGAAACAGACTTATTAGCTTGAAGAGAAACCACCAGAAACATCTGTAAATGCACAGTGCATTGTTTCCCACAGAACGATGCTATGTACAGCTGCTAACCTCGACAACCGAGCTGTATTCTCTCATTAACACAGCTATATTTATTAACTAAACTCCTTGCATGCTTGCTTGTAACTTATTTGATATTGACAGCGTTGTGTTAATATAATATATATAATAAATAAACACGGTTAAAACAGACACAAAAAGAAACCCTTTGAGCCGCTTCCAGCGGACGTTGACGCCGGGTTATGGACGGATAAAACTGTGGCGCAGCTGTAACGTGCCGGCATGTCACCACAAATAAATGAGTGAATGGGATACTCTGCAGTGGGGTGCAGATTCTAGACTTTTTATGCAATTTTAATTCTGATAGTGAGTTAGTCGAAATTGCCTTAATATCAACGTAAACAATCACTGATCATCCCTTCAATTGCCAATAGCTGATCCAATCGCTAACCAGAACAAGCCAATAACTAATGTAATGTATCACATTTGAAACAACTTTCATATCTTTAATTCTCAGTTGTTTCAGTTTTATATAAAAGAATATCTTTAGTGTTCAGAGCAATAGTCTGATTCTGAACCATATTTAATTTAATACAGACTGTAAGTGTACTTTTGAGAATATATATGTATATGTGTGTGTGTGTGTGTGTGTGTGTGTATATATATAAATATATAGATAGATAGAGATATGCAGATTTATGTTGTGTACTGTTCGCGTTGTGTGTAACAACGTTAAAGCTTATAGAGATATTCTGTGTTAAAGTTGTTTGCACTGCATTTTAACTTTGTTTATATGTCACTGCAACTTCCATTTTCAGTTTCACAATTACTATTGTTTTCCGCCCATGTGTGGCTGCAGGTGTTACTGTGGTGCTTATCTTTCTGTTAACATAATAGGATGTGTGTCGTTCAGTCAAATTCTAAATAAAAGTTGTGACGCGCTGTGGTTTAGGGAGATGATTGTCATTAAATTACAGCCTTGCCCAACTTTTCTCACGGTGTCTTCAGTTGTTGCCTTTGTGTTTTGACCGCTGATTTCCTGTCTGAAAGTTGAGCAGATGTACAGCATCAGCTCAGGGTGTTGGGATGCTCTTTCACAGTTTGATACAGAAAGCAGCGCACTAACCGCCTGCCTGCCAGGAGCTACAACTGATAGCTGTATCAGGCTGGCACACAGCAAATAAATACATCACCTGCGGCCCTTTATAGCCTCTCTTGTGCCAACATATGATTGTACTTCCTTGTTAGTAACTCATTCAATTGCTGGCCTGTTTGCCCAGTGCTGGTTGAAGGACTTTATTAGTTTGGCTTGAAATATTTTTTGAGATTCTTCTGATAATATAAAATGTGGGTTCATCTTGTCTGCTATGTTTAAGGTTAAAAGGTTGCATTGATCTCCTGTTGTCTTTTCCTTTTTTAATATCAGTCTGACGCCTGGGCTACATCGCGTAACTCTACTTGTGCAGCCACCACGCTCAACTGCTGTGCTGCTGCTACTGCCAGTGCTACAGATGTAGGTACTGGCATGATGTCAATTTGACTATCAACAGATCACTCTCACTGTGTATTTCATGCTGGAAAATGGGCGACACGCTAAACCTCTATGACCTCCCACTTAAGCCACGCCTGAGTCATGCTGCTCATGCCGACTATGTGGCTGCGCTAACCTGTTAGTGACGCAGACCCCTGCTCTGATAGGCAGTGTTGCCCTGGCCTAACTGCGTCTACCTGGAAAAAGGCATTCTGCCTTGTCAGAGTTGTCTTGAATATTACTTCTTGGCATTGTAAAGGGCACTGTGCTAGGGTTACTTAGAGGGTGACACCTGAAGCTGCTCACCTTCTGGATCCATCCTCTTCACTTATGTTTTACAATCTACATGTTTTCATCATAATTGTATATACTGTAAAACTTTACTTAATTGGCGAGTCCCAAATGCCTCCTTAACTGGCCTCGTGTGGGCACACATTTTGACATTTTGAAGCGCAGGTCTCCGTTAAACGCCTGGTCTGGTTTTTACATAAGTTCTTTGCATGTAGCTATAAAACCTCTTAAACCCCGTCGGGTTGCCCGCTTTAGTTGCTTCTAAGCTGCTTAGATTGTAAATATTAATGTTTAAATGTTTGATCAATATGTCAGTATGAACGTGCTGCACATCGTTAGATCGGTTAGACTTCTCACAATTCAGTCGTTCAGTTCATTTAACAGAAACGACAAGCACCAAAGTCTAATTCTTATAGATTTACCAGTGTAACCAGCATGGTACAAGAGATAAAAAGAAAAAGAAGACGTGCCAACCCCCTTTACCTTTGAAGTGCTCGTTAAGTCCGAATGTGTCCGTTCCTTGATTCCTTTACTCTGTAAGGGTCCAACGACCAAAAGAATTAAAGCATTTTCATAAAAATGAATCCAAGTTATGAATCCTGTCATGGGAAGTCCATCGCTCTCTGTCTGCTAATTTCTCTCACACTTCTCATCCTGCACCATGTTGTTTACGTTACGTTGCTGCCTTCAAAATAAAAGCGCGTAAGCCGGTCTGTCGTACCTAGATCAAATGAATGACATGTATTTCATATTATAGGATTATTTGTATACAAATAATATTCTGTTTTAAATAAATAAACTGTTTTCTAGTAGCCCATTTTATTTACTTTACCTGGGTTTGGCAGATCCAGGACTGTTTCACTTGATGCCATCCAAACGTTAAGTCAAAGGAATTTTCTATAACCTTCCGATTCTTTTACTGTATTTTATCTTTACTTCACTGTGTTTCAATTAGTTTAACTCTTGCCTTGCTGTTGTCCATATGTAGGGTAAGAAGAATAGGCCATTTAAGGTGCAAGAGTTTTAAAGACTGAGGTTTCATCGCACGGAAATCCGTGAGCAAAATGGAGTCTCTTAAGAGGCTTTGCTTGGTACACAGGGTAATCACACTGTTATAGAGAACTCCATAGTTTTGATAAAACAAAAAAAGGGTGGGGCAGGGGTCATCATGTTTGTTTATGTTGTGTCTGTCTTGAGGAACTGTGCTTACCATACACTTTTACGTTGTTCCTGCAGCCTGACCTTAAAAACCTCTTGGGGCCCCAATACCGAAGCTTTGGTGGATTAATTGCAAGAGCTTTGTTGCTATGTGAATTGTGGGTGAATGGGGAGAGAGGTGAAGGGTGGCAATAGAGCAACCAACAACTGCAAATGAGTGTCGAAACCGATGCCTAATTTCCTCATGATTTAGTTGTTGTAATTGCTATGTGCTGATCGACTCAACAGGTTCTCTATAGAAATATATAAAGTCAATACATGATTTCCACAAGATGTTAATGCCGTGTCACTTTCTGTATCTATCTCCTCGTGAACTGGACCACCCATGCTGTAAATAAAGATGGGAGTAATTTGGAAATCATTCAGAAAGCAAGTGTTGGCATCATGTAGGGTGTATGTGAGCAGTTCAGTGTCGAGCGTGAGCGAGTGAAAGGGTAAGGGAGAGAGAGCCTCCTTGTCCAGGGCCCTTCGGTAATGAGGCTCCAGGGAGATAAATCCTTATGAGACCTGACAGGGTGCCACATTCCTAGGCTGAGAGTCCTAGCAGCCCCTCCCCTCCCCGAGCTGAGCTCTCTCGGGCAGTGCTTTATAGACTTCTGATGTTGTTCCCAGACCAAGCCTTATGCCCATTACAGTTCACTCATCTGCCTTTTCACAACAGCTCCATGTGTTTGAATGGAGCCACCATCTCTTTTGGCTGTTGTGATTATTACGCAGGAGTCTTTGCTGACAGCACGGTACCCTAATGTGTTGTTTCTGTGTATACATGCTGGCATATAATAATATAATTTTTGGGGCATATAATCAACAGTACATTATTGCTGTTGTGGTGACGGGCCAGTCACATCCTTGATTATATCAAGGTCAAACCATGCTACCAAGGCTCTCATCGGTATTATATTATAAGCTGTCAAGCTACAGTCAGACTAGACGGACATTTGTAATTGTTTATGTCAGTGGAATTACAGTGTTTGAAGTCAGCCTCCTGCTCTCGTTGGCAGGCTGGACGCTGTCTGTGTGCTCAGTGCTAGTATTTCCACAGCCATTCCTAAAATGGAGAGGGAAGGTGGGGGGTGGGAGGATGAAATATTGGCTTACCCCTCTGAAGGGCTGAGGCCCACTCTACTCTGTGCAGAAGACGAAAGCAGCAGAGAGGGGAGAAGGAAAGCACGCTAGAGTGAGGTGACTGAGTTCATTCTCAGTGTTGGCAATGAGCCATCGACTTGCCTGTGGGTGTCTGTAGCACTGCCAGTGCATGTGTTCAGCCTTTCGTCTGGAAGGCCCCATTCGCCTCAGAGTTTATGTCAAAGCTCTCTCATTGTGTCGGCCTTCTCATCTTGATTCAGGTTTTTTGTCCTCTGCAGATCTTGTGACTGCCTCAGACTTTATTTTTGTCCTTCTCAGGGGAATCTCTATGGACTGGACAGTCATCAAAGGGAGGCTTTCAAAAAGGATGGCTTATCTCACCCTTGCTTTGTCTTGCTGGCCTTGCTGGTTGTCATTATTTGTATGCTATGTCAATATCGTGAGTTTTCCTCGGCTAGTATTTCACCAGCCGAGAGGTCTACTCAAGGACTTTAGCACTACCCTTTGTGTGATCTGTTTATCCAGGTCTCTCACCAAAAGATGAGTGCACCAATGTCTTGAAAATATTTGAAGCCACAGTTTAGACTACTTGACATAAAGGCAAAGTCTCTAGTTTGTGAGAATTTCGGCAGTGTTTTCTTATCTCGTGGCCTCCCTGAGTCTACGTCTACAGAGCTCCTCTGTTCCTTGAAGGCAGAGCCATGTTCAGCATTTCATAATAGAGCTCTTTGCGTAACTGAAATCAAGTGACACTTTGTGTTTGACAGTCAAGCAGGAAGGAAGGATAGATAATGCCCCTCTTTGTACTGCAAACAAGTCAAAACTAGAGTCAGACAATGGCGACTGGCACACTGGCACTACAATAGATTATACTATGCCAACGATGTAGGCACCTTGTGGTGTCATCTGGTCTCATGTTCATAGTGCTATTAAATAGCGCTTGTAATATATATACACTCAAACCCTGTCCTAGAGCTGGGCGCTGAACTTTTATCAAGTATCAAAAAGCGCCTTGCGATTCGGTACCAAATTTTGATACCTAAGGAGTAAATCTTATCAGGGTCATTGAGCATCAATAAGCATGCCACATGCTTGTACCATGATGTAATAACGCTGGTGATTGGCTGTCTAATGTTAAACGTCTTAGAGGCACACAGGAAAAAAACTACATTACGCTCAGCGATGGGGTCACTGTTCTTTTTGACTACCAGCTGCTTATCTGCACAGGTGAGTGAACTTTGGGCTACTTGTTAGCTAGCCATTGCAGCTCACCTGTATCTGCTTGTTGGGGAGTTTGTTCAGCATATCGGGATGAAAGCCCCGGTACATCCTCTCCCCGCCACCCTGGGGATGGATAACCAGGAAACGAGTTGGAGAGCGCTTCTGACTGCAAACATGGTGTTGTTGCTTACATACCGACAGGTGAACCGAGAGAAGTAAGAGGTCGCCACTATTTCACCCACAGTCATTCAGTCAATCCCTTCTTCTTCTAGGCAGACTAGACACTGCAGTGGTGTATTGCTGCCATACAAATGGTTGTTAATGTTCCCTTTGACATATTTAGACTATACAGATATTCTATGGGTTTCTTCATCTAAATCCAGTTAGCCAGGTTGAGTGCAGCGCACAGAGTAAATACAGTTTCTCCAGCTACTTACTAGATCTTCTTCCCTTGAAGTGAGTAATTGTACCGTAATGTTATTTTCTTTAATCAAAATGGATGTTTTTAGAATTAGAATTGGAAAGTATCGTTAAGGAACCGGCATCATAGTTAATGTACTTGTATACAATATCCAGTCTAACCCTATGAGGGAGTTTGGCTACTGGCAGAGCTGATCTGCCATTAGTGCTACTGAGCTAATATTACACAATTTAAAGACAACCATTGGCTAGTGTTGTGTTTTTTGTAGTTTTAAATTAAAATTATTACATTTAGATGTTTAGAATTTTATTTTATTTTACTGCCTCTTCATTGTCTCCACAAAATATGTCTGCAGTTGTCTGTCACCACAAAAAGAATCCATGTCATTAAATTATATTATAAACTGTATATCAAGATGGACGGCATGGCAGCTCTACAAAAGTGAAGCCAAGATATCTCGATGGCCCCCTGGTGGCTGGCTGCAGTATAGGTCATAAATCCCCTTTTATATTAGAAGATGGGCTAAACTCAAATGTCAAATACATTTTTACCAGTGATGGTTTGTCTTTTTTATGGTGTTGCATGTTAAAATTATTTTCCTGATAAGTTGGTTTTAATAAGTTGTTTAATTTATTAATTTAGCGTACACTGAAGTGTAAGGTATGAACATTGCGGTTGTTTGCTGCGCTAACAGCCCTAGCCTCACGCATGATTGACAGTTGAGCCCTGCTCACAATTGAGAAGGTAGACTCTAGCTGCTTTCATCCCGCAATAAACGCAGAACGAATATGCGGCATGCGCTCATTCAAACTGAGCAAACGTTTTCGGTATACTCCCACAACCACGTGTGCTTTCAGTGATCCGGCTTTCCGGAACCAGCGGCATAGAAACGTTTCTACCAACGTTCCCACTTTCCAACGGCTCAGAGGCAGATCAAATCAGACGCCCCTTTCTGGCTTCGTACCTTACATACAGCACGAACCGGCGTAATGGCATACTCCCGTAAAATAAGGTAGCGTGAAAGCGCCTTCTGGGCTTTAAGGGATATTTGGGCTTTGTTTTTGAACAGTGGGAGAAAGTAGAGACACGTCGTCCATCTTTATTTACTGTCTATGATCATTACACATGGACATGCTGCGTGTGCTTGTGACATCATATTAACACAACGACATTTTGTAGAGCTAATGTATTTTACTGATTTGAAGTACTGACAAATACCCATGAATTTAACTTCTCCGACATTTGCACCAGTTCAGGTCCAGCTGTCAACAAGTCATTCTTATCTGGATTGATGGATGGATGTTATCATGATTCTGAAGC
Source organism: Lepomis macrochirus (assembly GCA_024633595.2). Classification (NCBI taxonomy): domain Eukaryota; kingdom Metazoa; phylum Chordata; class Actinopteri; order Centrarchiformes; family Centrarchidae; genus Lepomis; species Lepomis macrochirus. The sequence goes on from JALXJV020000005.1 coordinate 30,358,578, forward strand.
CACTAAATAGGATTTTTTCATTTTAATATAATGTATAAGTAAGCCCTTCTACATAGAATCTAGGGCAGGTATTTTATTTGGATAGCGTGTAATAATCAAAATAAGGAAGCACCTAAACTAAGCAAATCTGATTTGGGTTGTAACAAGATCATTAAAGAGAACAGGATTTCAGTGGATTTCCTATTCATGATTAATTTACTAAATAATCACTTTTAAAGATACAGACTGAATATCTTATCACATTTACAATTTTCTTAATGTTCCTTGTTATTAACTATTATTTTAATTTATCAGGGTGTCTGCGGAGTCTTAAAAGGTCTTAAATTTCAAAATCAAAATTTAAGGCCTTGAAAAATCTTAAATTTGCTTAAGTTTGTATTCTTAAATAATTTTAAACAGGTCTTAATTTTCGTCCATGTAACACTACCTCTAATGCTAATTGAAATGCTCCTGCAGTGCTTCAGAATGTTTTTTTCCTCCTGTGGTGTTGTAGTTTTTCTCTCACTAGTCCAAATATAATTCGCCGTGTTACGACTACAAAGACCAACATGCAGTTGTTGTTTTATTGCCTTCGAGTCTCTTTCGGCTTGTACCACAGTTAAAAAAATGGATTTATTCTTCAGCTTTGTGGAAGTGCAACCTTAGCGACTCTTGCCTGAAAGAAACGGAGCCAAGAGCTTTGTTCAAACCAGTCGCTAGCAACGTATTTGAAACCTAATGTTGCTGCTTAATGGATGAGCACCGCTGCTAAAATTTCACACGCATGGTGGTCTTCCTCTCCTCATTCTTCAGGACAAGCGAATTTGAAGGAGAGAGCGACAGAAAGTGACAGCTTGGTGCTGTGCCATGAATATAAAATCATTGTGGAGGGCATCAAAACTAACCACATGAACAGTTATAATTCAAACCCAGTAGACTTATTTAACAGGTTTAGATTTGGGGTGTAATTTATTCAAAACATGCTCTAGATTTTCCAACTTATTATTCACAGATGTGGTAATAACAATGTTCCAAAATTAAGTGTAATTGTATATTTCTTTATTGGAATTTTTTACATTGTACTGCCCTGTTAAATTGTGTTCCCCATGGACAATATTTTTATTATTTGTAAATGTACCTGCTCTGCTCCTGCCTCGACTTCTCCTCTTGCCCCTTTACCTCTGCACTCTCACTGCAAACACAACGGCTTTCCCCGCCTCTCTCTGTCTCCCTGTCTGCTCCCCTGAGTTTCTCCAGCAGCAGTAGGCAAGCTGGCAGCTTGTTAGTTACGTAGCTTATCAATGTCATCGTCCATCACGATGTTTCATTGTAGAAATCGTCCGATGCCAATTTTGTAGACATCACTCAATTAATTTGAATACATTTATTTACTCTACAAGTAATATTGTGACTGCATTTCCTTTGTACATCTCTTTTTTGATGATGTGATATAGGTCTTAAATTTTATTGATAGTGGTCTTAAAAAGTCTTAGATTTGACTTGCTGAAACCTGCAGAAATCCCTGTTTATGTGTATGTATATATGTGTGTATATATGTATATATATATATGTATATATATATATATATATATATATATATATATATATATATATATATATATATATATATATAGCACACCTATTAAAGTAACAGTATCATCTAGAAATAAAATGCATGTGGACCTTTTGGTTGTCTCAGAGATGGTGGCTTTTCCCGATGAGTTAACAGAATTGCAGTGCACCTTGTGAGCACTTTGCTATCTTGTCAAGATTTCGATCATTGGTGTGTTGAGAGGCTGTAATTCTGCCACTGTGCCTCTTGTTGTGTGCCCCGCGCAACACTGAAACATGAGTTATGAAAGAGGCATCATTAGTCAGAGGCCCATAGAAATGGCATGAGTCCTAATTTCCCTTTTGGCAAGAGTCGCTGGGACACATGTCACGAGTACTAGTCCACCCACTACTACTATCTCAGGCTTTTAAGAGTGTCTGAGGATGGTGCAGTAACAAGCCAGAGCTGACTATTGTCTTCTGTTTAACGTTGAATTTTTGTTGAACTAGACCTTAAACTTCTTCATGTCGATTCCCAGTGATGGTTAGAAGCTATTTTCAGAGCTCCAACAAGTCAGCATTTTCTCCAATTTTAACGTTACCGCTATGTTTAATTGGTATGTGCTGTGATCTGCATGGTCACTATAATAGGATTACAGTCCTCTCTTTATTTTCACTCTTTAACTCTGCAGAAGGAAATCTCTCCCTTATCTTTTACAGAGCGGTATGTTTGTGTATGCCACAGCTTAGTGGCTGTTTTAACTTGTATCATCATTCTTGGTCAATATGTGAGACTCTTATTGTAGATGAGACCGCTCAAGTTTGCAAAATGTCATCTGCAGTTAAAATCTAGTGCCTGCATCTTTATCCATCAGTGAGTTGTGCATGTTGGATCTAAAGGCATATTAAACTCAGAGTATTTTTGGTTTACAGGCTAGCTGCTTGACTATCCTGGTCTCTTTCTGTGAGTCCTCAGTGTGAGGACAGTGGGCCATTCAGTAAGCAGTAAAGGAGGGTTTAGTCTAGCAGGTGCGGGGCCTCTCACTTCTTTACTAGGAGCAATGGAGGGGGGAGCAGCTGTGGTAGGGAGGTGATGACAATCTGATATCCGGAGCAGACAGAAACACACACTTTCATCTCTAGCTACTCTAGAGGTGCTAGCCAGAAAACATCAAATTGTTTCCGAGCAACAGTTTGGTATATTGCATAATGTTTTTTGCAGGTATGAAGGTGTCGAATGCAATTACACTGATGTTGCTCAAATGTTACATGGCTCATGTTTTTTTGTTTTTATTCTACAGGTTGCTGGCTAAGAGAAACGGCCGATAATGCACGGCATCTGCTCTGGAGCCACACCTACTTCCTGCCTGTAGAGGAAGCGGCTGTGCCAGCATGTCCTCTCATCCCCAGTCTGTGCCACCGGGCCGGAGGACTGTGGACACACGGCACCTGCCAAACCCTACCACTCTGCCACTGCAGCTGCAACGGGCACACACGGTAAGGGACCTGATCCACAGTGTGTTAAATTACACCACTTGTAGTGCCTCAACTTAAAAAACAACAACTTTTGTGAGGTTGAAGTAGAGTTGAAGCTCTGGCTCTGACTGCTTGGTGGATATTTAGTAAACAGTGCATTACTCTGAACCACTGGAGAGGGCCTGATCCCAGGGGCCCCCACTGTTGTTTTTCACATTTCCAGGTTACAATGTTGTGCACACAGAACTGTTCCCTCATTAGATGTTCCAGGGGAAAGTTCATGTTGTCATCGTGGAGTCACATTAAGGTTTTTCCCCATTATTTCCACCCACACCTCCTAATTATTAAGATTATGTTCTTCTATGTATCAGGGGCAGAGTTGTCCATGCTTCAAAGAAGAGGCCTCTAGCTGATGTAGAAGTTCATTCAGTGACCTTCAGTGTTGGCAAGGCTTTTTTTTTGTTCTTGTGCTGGGAGAATCCAAGGCTTACCCCCAGGATCCCCACATCATCACATTCAGAAGGTGATGAGGGTTGATGGGCTGTGTCCCACAAGCCCTGATTGGCAGAGGCACAAGTTTACAGTAGCTGCATGGGTTACCCATGTGTGAGAAACAAATGGCAGGAGAGAGAGAAACAATAACTGGAGAGAAAAGGACTAGATTGTACAGAAGAAACAAGGCAGGGAATGGGAACATTAATGTGTTTTTATTATTTTTTTGGGGGGGGGCATGCATCATTCTCAAGGAGAAGAGATAAATGCTGGGTATCTTGTTCCACGCTGACAACTTGTTCTTTGTGTTCTAGGAAGTGGGACTGGTTGACTACCACTCTCATCATGCCAGGGACTACAGCTCCCACCTGGCCCAGCCCCATCGCCGCCGGCCTTCCTTACTTTCAGAGTTTCAGCCTGGGAATGAGAGGTAGGTGCACAGTGCTCGTAAGGTCTATTTTCTCATGAGCTGTTCCTTGTGCATGTTATTACATCGTCGTTTGTACATTACCATCTGTACTGGGTGACATTATCATTTATTCCTGCAGTATTATTCATAATGCAAATATAGAATCATCGGTGTATATAAAAGAAAAACATCTTGCATGAAAATAACTGCAAATTATTATGAGTATTTTCATTTTCTGGTGCGAAGTGAGGATTGAATTATATGGTTAGTTTTATTCATTTTTTTTAGATACTAGATGTGTAGTGTGGCGTTCACGGTCAGTAAATGTAGGAATCACATACCATTCACATGAAAGTGCTAGTATCGCCCCTGTATTTGTCCTTCTCGAGTCTTGACAATTGTGGGACAAAGCATGCTCAGTGCAAGCTGCATTTTTATGCAGTATTATTGTACTAAAGCCTCTGCCTGTTAACCCTCCCCCCACTGTAATCCTTATGTAATTGGCATCCGCAAGCCGTTCATCTGTAATGTTGTGTTAAACGGCTCTGCGGGGCAATTGAGCTTGCAGAGTTTTGCCATCTTCAATAGACTCACAATAAGTCAGGCAAAGCACTGTATGTATAGCACTTTCTCTCTGGAGATTCAGGTCTTGTACTGACCAAAGCTGTTTATTATTTATATAGCCATGCTTTTTTGGCAGATGAGTCTTGATGAGAACTTATGAATCATTTATGTGCAAGCCATGAATTTTGCATGATGCACAGAGGATAAGTCACTAGATAATTTGTTTCTCCTCAGTTGATTATCATGGCAGATTTTGCATATGTTGAAATATGCAGAAAATACTAAATAGAATTTTTAGGAGGTTGATTTAACAAGAAATCACCTGGCAGAAATTTGGTACATGGACTTTGTGCGCGGAGTGGGGGCTGTCTTTCAAAATTTGTCAAATTTGTGTACCTTTTAGCCTGACTTATAACAGCAGACGGCAGATGGTAGAATGACTCTAGCAATGTGTGACCGTGGCGTGTGTGTCGGCGTCTTTAAGCATCAATCAGATGGGATTATTTTCAATGTAAATCACAGAGCTGTGTGTTGGTCCTGTTTAACAGTTGGCATAGCCTAGTCCACAGTGTGGGAACACTGGGTCATGGGCCGAGACAGAAATAAACAACACACTGTTCAACTGCTGCCCACCAGCTTCTGATTTGCTGACACTCTTCATTCAAACACCGGTACTTTGGCAGGCACTCTTCAGTATATGTGATGCCTGTTTCTGCAAGACAGATGCCTTGTGCAACTTTTACGGTGAAGCAGAGAGGTTGTTTTTCAGTAGATAGGAAATAACCATGATATCCAAAGGGGAGACTAGCAGTTAGCCCACGTTTCTTTGTTGGAGACTGTGAAATAAACCGCTGGTCTTGCTGGCAGGCGTCCGTGGGTGGGGAGTCTTTCAGTTGAATATATCAGGCCTTCAGCATTCCTTTAGAGGGCTTAAAATCCAATCTGAAGCCCTCATTCTACATTCTCATTCAGAGACTGAATAGTGAAATTCTGGCCTTGGCAATCCTTCAATCTATTCTCTCCTCAGATGTGCGCTGGTCTTTTCAAAAGTCTCTGTAATTCTGCACACCATGTCTGCATTTGTAGCAAGGTCAGGGTTGTTCACATTCTAACTGAGAATGTAAGCACTAACTTGGCTTTAGAAACTGCGCTTCCCTTTAGGGATGGGATTATCTCTTTTTCAGTATGATAGATCTATGTATCCATCATCTCTTCTTTAATTGTCTTGGACTAAAACCAAGTGTGCCAATTAGTTAATGCTCCAAATGTATCCTAATTACAGGTCAGAAAGTCACAACAAGTATAATCATTGGTGAGCCAGTGTGCTAGTTGTTTGTTTCATCCTCCTCTTTACTCCAGGCAATATCTCAGTCACTCCGCCTCTTCCCATCTGTCTGAGATCACCCAGGCTACTTGAGAAAGGGAGAGAATACATTTTATAGCAAGCATAAACCACTTAACAGGGTTTCTTTTCTGCCCAGAACACAGAGTGGAGTGCAAACAAATCTGGCTCAATAACGCAAAATGAGTGTGTACAGTAGCTGTGATTATTCTTGTCATTTGTGAACTTAATTTTAATGTTGTAAATATAAATGAAAGTAGCATTGTGAGGCTCCTGTTCAGACCTTAGTATGTGGATGTTTGCGTAGTTACGTCAGTGTCTTTTTAAATATTTGTACAAATGCTCCTGAATAGGAATGCCCTTTACTACGACTGTGATTTTTAGTAATGCTTTTTAAATGATTATATTTATTGCTATTTATTTGCAAGGTTTCATTCTTTTGCGTGTATTGACACAGGAAATGTTGAAACGCATGTTTTTTTTCATCTGTGATTACTATCTCAAAAAGAAACAATTTGAATTCTGATAAGGAATTTAGAGAATCAGTGCTGAATTACTCAAAAGTGAATTATGACGCATGTGAAAAAATTGTTTTCTTTTCCCACCCCCACCCTTACCCATGCTACTACTTCTACTACTACTACTACTACAACAACAACAAGGCCTGTTGGATCCAAACATTTTCAAGAAAATTGCTTTCATTTATCCGCCATGCAGCATTTAGCAGTTGTAAATTTCCCTGTCTCCTGTTGTGTTGGCATGGAGTAATGTGGTTTTTGTTCAGCGATATGAACAGAAAAGTTGAGCACATTTGCATGAAGTTTTTGGACTCCACCCGTCGTCCCTCCTTCTGTGGACTTTTATCCCAGCTGTTAGCCTGGCCTCGCTCTCCCTCTTTGTCGTCCCTGCACCTCGCACAGCTGTGGAGCTGCTCCTCTGGGGAGTGACGGAAAAATTGGCAGCCGCACAAACGGAGTAGTGCTTTCACAATAACGGGCTGCTATCAGCATACATGACGATCTCTGTTCGTGTTGTAATGGGGCTCAAACCAGGAAAAAAGTAATGGAGCTGTTGTGGGGTGCTGTGTTGTGTTGCCCCCGTTCCACGTCTCCCCACACTCACTGCCCCCCCCACCCCACCTCTACACACATCTCTTTCTCTCATCCTCCAGATAAATCCTCCCCGGGGATCAGATTATTCTGCACGCTCACAAGAGGGAGAGGGAGAAAGAAAGAGGGGTAGAGAAGGGGGGGGGGCTGGGCTAGAGCTTGATGATGTGATTATGTAAGTGCCAACCCTCTATGGAGATGAGGAAGTGTGCGACTGAATGAGTGAGAAAAATGTGTTCGGGGGGAGTAGTCACACACCATCTGGTTATTAATTTTGGTCCCCTATTTTTTGAGGTGCTATTCAGGCAATCACACAGATAAACATTCAAAATCCATTTTTTTCCTCAATACACCGTGGCACATTTTAACATGCTGATTTAGCCCAGCATATTACATAAGTGACATGACAAATCTGTATCGTGTTAATCTCTGGTCTAGTCTGCCATCCCACCGGCACCCTAGGAGACAGAGTCAGGCTCCATACTGTTTGGCACATAGAGAAACCACACACTAGGCCATTACGGAGCCTGGACCAGCAATTATGGTTGTGTTTTCCCTCTTGTCTTCAGAAGCCACTTCCATTTTGACACTGGTAGCAAAGTCAGTGACGTTCTGGCATCTGCCTCCAGGGCGGACTTGAGAAAACCGTTCCCTCAGAGAAAACAGAGAGCCATTTACAAGTGGGCTAATAAAATTTCCCAGATCTAAGTAGCTAGTGCAGTTAACAGTCGGAAGCTGTCATTTGACTATTTGACAACACACCAAGGGTCTGTTTTACTGGTGCACTTTAGCTTGCTGCTGTCTACCACCCCCCACCCCCCATGTGCAGAATGAGGTTCATACTAGCACCGCACACACAGCAGATCTTGACCCAGTTGCATTACACTATGGTGCTTCCCCCTCCACTGGTATCTTTGTTAGCATTCCCGGTCATCCAGATAATAGTTTTGGGGTACAGCATAGGAAGTGCCATAGCTCCTACTGCAAGTCTAAACAAAACACTTTTTTGGCTTTGAATGTGTGTCTATTGACTGCCTAGCAATGCCTGCAAAACCCCACACAAGAGCCACTCTACCATATGCAGCTATATTTAAAACGATTAGATGGTAATGTTACAGTGAGTCACCATTTCCAATTTTCTTGCCTTCTTTGCTTTCCACTTTCCACTACCGAGTGACCAATTGCATGTTCCCATTTTGCAGGAGAAAATGGTCTTCAGTGATTACTTTATGATTATGTTTGAACCAAATCATGCCAGCTGGCATTTGTGTATGCCTTGAACACAACAGTAAAGATTTAGGTCTGTCTGATCTAAGGCTGCAACTGTCATCCTGTGCTTTTGTACAAATGTGTATTTATTTGGGTAAATGTAGCCTGTGTAAACGGAATTTGATTAGATTTTAAACAAAACCAGAACCAAGTCTTTTGCTCAGAAGAACAGTAATGTTGTCTTCACATCTCAGATTATTTTACCTGAGATATTAGTTTGACATAACATATAATTAGGGTTCAAATCCTGAAGGGGCAGAGTCACATTGTGTGTGGAGTTGTTGTTGTTGATGATGTTACTATTAGCACAAAACCTACTAAATAACTGGAAATTATGTCCAAGTGTTTCCCAAGCAGCAACCCCAGGGGCTAGAAAAAAATCAAGCCAACACGAAAGCGCAGTTTATAGATTTTTGCTTTTTTTTCTTTTCATCTGTAAACTATATGTCTGATTGCTACCAAATTTTCAGCGCATCATTACTGGAACAACCATTCAAAGTTGTATAAAGCTCGTTGATAGGTTACTTTAAGATATTGACCAGTTAACATCAAAAGGGATGTGGTTCAGCATGTAAATAGACCAGACCAAAGGCGACAACCGTTGGGCCAATCATCACAAAACATACAGGATATCTCCACTTACAGTCATGGCCAAAAACACGGGCACCTCTGCGTATCTGTCATATAATCTCCAGAAGATTGTCGCAATTACAAATGCTTTGTTATTTTAGTTTATTTCTTTTGTTTGCATGAGAACAACACAAAAAAAGCACAGAACAAAAGCCAAATCTGAGACAGAACTCCAAAAATGGACTGACAGACATGCAGGAGTGCACATATTTTTGGCCATGACTGTTTGTACCTGAAACATACCCTAAAAGTTTAATTTAAACTGACCAATAGGGTCAATTGCTACAAATGCAAAAACTGTGCATGGCATAACACAAATCAGACTATAAATCCGAAGTTATTTGTCCAATCTTTACAAAACTCACAGGATATGTTTCATAACAATGTGTGAAACTATTTTCAAATCGCTTGAGCACAAAAGGGTTTGAACTTTCTAATCGCCACTTGCGGCTATATTTTTAATATTTTTTTGTGCATATTTTGTCCATTGATTTGATTTATGTCTCTGTCCATTTGGTCGAGCTTTTAAGTATGCTTAAGTGTTTTTTTTTTTAATTATTGAGGTCACGTCTAAAAGATCTTAACAATCAAAATGTGGTTCTTGCAGGTAAAAAACTTGACACATTCTTCTTGTGTTCCATTAGTTCTTCCTTGGGACTACTCCATCCCTCATACATTATAAGATTGGCGACTTTCATCAGTTTAAGTTTTGCTTCATCTGTCTCAGCCTCAGCTGTACCTGAGCTCTGCTGCGCTTTGAGTTAAATACCAATCTATCCTTCCACACTATTCGCTAACTTTGGTCTGTGAACATGCCAACTGTTAACATGCATATTAACTAATGGATTTTAAAATGCTGATGCTTTACTGTGCTAAGATTAGACACCTTGCTGTGTTAACATTAACTTCAACTTAGTGGGAATTTGGTTCAGGGTATCTTCTGATGTGAAAGAAGTGTTGCAAGTTCAAGTCCACAAATGCCTGTTGGAAATGTCATTGCAATTCAGAGACCAAAATGTTGGACCGATCCACAATGCTAGTGTGGATAAACCCTAATGCAAGGCACCTATATATCTAGAAAATACTAACCTTAAATTTTAACCGTTTTAACCTTGTGATTTTCTTTCATAATCTCTTACATTAGAAATTCATAACTGAAATGGCTTATTATCACAAGCTCTATATTAATTGCTGCTATGTTGGTCATTTTTCTGTTGCAGAGGACAAGAGCAGCATAGCCGCTATGAGCACATCTACCTGCCAGAACCCAGCAACCAATCGGACATGGAGTATGCGGAGATCAAACGGCCTCGTTTAGAGATGGGACCAGAGTCTCTGATGAGGCCTTCATCCCACCGACCACCAATGCCTCTGGGAGGGGCTGAGGATATGGCAAAGGTCAGGAGTCATAATACAATACAGTAAATCATATTAACAGTTTGGAGTATATCACAGCAAGATGGTCAACAAGCAAATGACAAATAATTAGTACTTGTTTTTCAGGAAATCAGTGCTGGTGCCTTCAGTAGTTTACAGGAGTCACATTTACAAGACGATTTGACTAATTATGATTCATAATATACGTATGGTGGTCCATTTGTTTCTCAAATGTTCTGACTTTATACAAGAATAATAAACTTGTAATATATGTAGTTTTTTGATTCATACTGGCAGCTTCGTTCAGAGCCACAAAGGATGTTATTAGACATGCCACAGCAGAAATTGTAGAAGGAGATACTGCGATGTAGGAGCTGGAGCTGTATGAGCAGCAGTGGGAAGACTAAGGGAGTTGTGAAACAGCAATTAATAAATAATAGAGCTGACCTAGATTTCAAAAGACTGAGGATGAAACTGTGTGAACTGCACATCAAAACGACTTGCTTGCAGTGTAGAGCTGCTGATGGGGAGGTGTTCCTGACATTATACAGAGTGCTTCAAACTGCCTGGGGAGGCAGACAGCCAAGGAATTGTAAATAGATACACCAATAACAGAGGTACAGGGGGAAAAAAACATTGACTCTTCAGACAGCAGGGAAATATTCAGGAATGCCATCAATTCCCCTCAGAGCTCTGAGGACTGTAAACCTATTATATAAGTCATGTCACATGTAATCATTGCATGGAGCAAGTGCACTAAATGATAGAGAGGGCGATGCAACTGAAAATGAGGCAAAGGGCAAATGCAGGAGGCACAGATAAAGGGAAAGGGAGGAGTAGGAGACAAAGAGCAACAAGAAAAAAGGGAGTAAGCCAGTATCAGACAAAGCTGACAGTTGTATCGTGACTCATGGACAGTGAATCAGAGAAAGACAAAAGCAACAAATTGGTACAGTACACCATTGTGCAATCACACAATTTGTGGTTAAAAAAGGGAATAAGATCAGAATGGGAAACGTTGAGTGTCCTTCTCTACCCAGTGCTCTCAAAAATGCTCCATGCAGGTCAAAGTTACTCAAACAGTGAGCGGAGTGCTATTGGTGATATTCATAGTGTTGTGGAGATCCATGTGTGGCAAAAATGACTAATACCCCATTCAGACCAAACAAGCAGCGGTTCTACACAAGTTAGCTGATCCTGCTTTGTGACTAGAGCTACACCAATAAATATGCTGGGCTGACACAGAATTATCTTACCACAGATTAGATTATATAACAAGGTATTGGAGTATTAGGCTTCCCCCAAAAAGTGGAAGCCTCAAGTCACTAGTCGAGAAAATCCCGAGTTGACGCGCGTTTTGTCAGTCGAAATCCCTGCACTTTCTTTAGCTGACTTTAGTGTGACTGAGTTTTCGGTTGAGCTGTCAGCACCACAGCAGGAGAGATGTTCAGTGGTGTGCTAGGATTTTATAACTGAACTATGACGCGCACTTCTCCTTTCTCTGTTTGGAAATCCATTGTTCTCATTTCACAGCTGAACAAAGGTCCTAAAATGTGGTTCTTGCAGGTAAAACATGAGACTGTTGTAGGCAGATATAGGAGTTTAGTGTAGGACAGTGGAACTGACGACATGGATGGTCTGTACTTGTAATGGCGCCTTTCTAATTTTCCTACCACTCAAAGTGCTTTACAGTCACCCATTCACACACATTTGGCAGAGGCTAAGGTGCCAACTGCTCATCAGAAAGAAAAAAATACATTAGCACACACTCAAACAGCAGTCATCATTAGCAATTTGGGATTTAGTATCTTGCCCAAGGACATGCAGACTGGAGGAGCCAGCGGTTCGAACCGCAGATCTTCCGATAAGTGTGCCCCGAGCCGCAGCTGCCCCGTCGCCGATGTATTATTAGAACTGGATACCGGACTCCAAGATTTCGCCAATTCAGTTCAATGAGTATCGATTGCCTGGTGCACAAACAAAAGATTCTAGGGGTATGTGAGCCACTGAATATGCGCAGTAGTGTCTCTCCCCCTGGTCCATAGACTTTACATTGTGATAACGACTTCACATATTTTTAAATAACTTCTTTTGAGCTTGAGGACAGTTTTACAAATATAAAACATTCATGGATCAGAATCTTTTTTTTATAATGATTAGTGGTCACTGGGCAAAATTGAAACACGGCTGAGTGGCAGCGCCCTATCCAAATCTTATCATACATCATACATACATGTTTTTATTATTCAAACAAAAAATATCTCTGTAAGAAAAAGCGTGACGCTTATGACAATTATTTCTCAGTGGCAAAATGTTTTAAAAAATGTTTACTTATTTGTTTAAAATATATATATTATATATATTATAGCTGATGTTTTAAAAACTAGGGGTGAATAGCCGAAGATTTGATGCTTTGAAGATTCGGCTGCCAATCTCACAGTCGAATCTTCGCAGAGGCGTTATGAAACGAGGATCACAAGTTTAATAGAGACTACAGCTCTGCAGCTCCTCTAGATTAAAGCGGAGATACTGTGTGTAAACCTAAGAGAGAATCGTTCTTGACCATGGGAATGTGTATCTGTGATTAAATGCTCTAAACTCAAGGTTCACTCACTAGCTTTTTTTTAGCTTTAAATACCACAACCCTTCTCTCGCCTTAAAAACATGACAGATTCTTAAGATAAGATTAATAAGATTCTTATTATAATTCGCTGTATTTCAGTCTTTTAACAGTGAAGTCTGTATCTTCTAACATTGACACCAGAGATTACCCTGTGACAGCTGTTTTTAAATGCAATGGTTATATTTTTTAAATATTGTGACTGCTAGCAGTTTGAATGTCACACGCGTGCTTATATTTGCAAGCCAGCAGTAGCAACCACACAACTTACACCTGTATGTTTTTTTTTTTGCCAAAATATCTTTATTAAGTTTTCTCTTCATGCAAATACAATCACGGTCTTGTTAATACAAATTTTCCTTGTACGCATAGTGACTGCATTACATGAATTTAGACCCATGAATAGGCAATACTTTTACAGGAAATAAACAAAAACTCAGACAGTGAACAAAGCTTCTCTCTTCAACAGAGGATGTTAAGCATAAACATAAAACATATTATAACATATATGCTATCTCCAAGTATATATTCTTCCACTTTATTTACAGTGAAACTTAAATTTAAGTTTGAATTTTAGTTGTGGAGCTGCAGGTTTCATTGTCTCAAACATCCAAAGAATCATCTATCAGATCTAAGTCTTTAATAAAGTCTATGAAAGGTCCCCAAATCTTATCAAATAAATGTTGTTTAGATTTCCTAATGTATGTTATTCTTTCTAGGGGAGGCTGGACATCATCTGTTTTAACCACTGGGTGGCTGGGTCTGTTCACATTCTTCCACGACAAGGCTATACATTTCTTTGCAGACAACAAACTTATATTTATAAAAGTGCATTCAGTTTTGCTGTAGTTATGCTTCTCTGGGTACAAAGCAATTAAAAGAGTTTTGGGTCCAATACTATCCGCTTAGAGATAATTTTTCAATTAGATTTTTTACTTCTTCCCAGAATATTTTTATTTGACTGCACTCCCACATGCAATGTATTAGAGTACCTCTGGATCCACATTTTATGCATATATCCGGTATATTATTATTATATTTATTGAGTTGCACAGGTGTAACATATATGCCAGCATGAGCCATTTATATTGTAGTATTCTAAGGCGGCTATTTATGGACATGGTATGTGTTGTTGCACAGGCCCTTTCCCAATCTTGCTCCCCAGCGATAATGCAAGATCCACATTCCAAGACATAAGTTTATCCCTCGAATTCTCTGCTGTAGTGGAGATCAACAGATTATAAATGTCAGAGATAATGCCTTTTCTCAATTTATTTTTTACCATCAACTGTTCCAGCGACGTAAGGGGGGTCTACTTAGATTGCTATGATTCTCTTTCACAAAACTTCTCAACTGAAGGTATTTAAAATAATGTTTTTTATCAAGCTTGAATTTGGATTGTAACTCTTCAAAAGACATAAATATATCCGACTCTGATGTATAAAGGTCATTAATTGTTTTTAGTCCTGCAGACACCCATCGTTTAAAAGTTGCATCTGTTCTTCCAGGTACGAAGAGCTGATTGCCCCATATTGGGCTAAATTGTGACAAAGTGTTTGGTTCTTTGAAAGCTTTACTAACATCATGCCAGACTTTAATCATATTTTTTTAGAATTGGATTTCTGGTTTGTTTCCGTGAGGTTTTGCCCTGTCAGAATACATGAACAACGGAAGGGTTAGTTTTAAATCATGAGACTCCATTTCGACCCAGTGTGGATTGTTTTTGCTTGAAAAGTAAAAGATGATGGTCCTTAATTGTGTGGCCCAATAATAGAATTTAAAGTTGGGACACTTTAGTCCCCCACCGTCGAATGGTAAATAGAGTAAGGAGAGACGAACCCTAGGCCTCCCATTATTCCATATAAAGCCCACAGTAGCTTTTTTCAACCATATAAAAAGTTCAGGAGGGGGCGGCAGCGGAATGTTTTGGAAGAGGTAAAGTAACTTTGGTAGTACATTCATTTTTAGAATATTGACTCTTCCCATTATAGATATAGGCATGTTTGTCCATCTGTTAATTGAGTCATTTATTGTTTTCATTATATGTTCATAGTTAGTTTTAACAACCTGATCTAATGCTGGAAAAATCTGGACACCCAAATAGGTAAAGTTTTCCACAACTTTAAATTGAGTAATCTCACAACTAGGATTGGCCCTTTCAGCTAGATTTAATAAGAGAATGGAGGATTTGGTATTGTTTACTTTATAACCTGAGATTTTCCGAACTCCTGAATCACTCTCACCACTGCCGGGGCTGGCGTCTTGAGATTTGTCAAAAATAAGATGACATCATCCGCAAAACAAAGAGATTCTATGTTCCGTGGGTCCCACCTTGATTCCGGAAATTTGTGGATGAATGCTGAATGGCTGTTGCAAAGGCTCTATTGCTAGCGTAAACAGCAAGGCAGAAAGTGGACATCCTTGCCTACAACCCTTTTAATTTTAATTGTCTCTGAAAATAACTTGTTTGACATGACTTCCGCAGTTGGGTTGTTATAGAGTATTTTGACCCATTTTATAAAGTTAGTTCCACAACCAAACCTTTCCAAAACATGAAAAGATAGGGCCATTCGACCCTATCAAAGGCCTTTCTCGTCCAATGATAGGGCAGCGGTATCTGGGGTATTTTTCTTAGACCAAATAACATTCAAAACCCTTCTTACGTTATGGTAACCCTGTCGTCCAGCTATGAACCCATTCTGATCCCTATTTATTATGTCTGGCAGGATTTTTTGAAGCCGCATTGCTAAGAGTTTACAAATGATTTTGAGATCAGCATTTAGTAAGCTAATAGGTCTTAAGTTTTCACTTTTATCAGGAGTTTTACCAGGCTTTGGCAACAAAGTAATAAGGGCATGGTTCATGGAAGGTGGAAGTTCACCTTTTTCAAATGTCTCTGTAAACATATCTAATAGGGGTATTAACAATTTATCTTTGAATTTTTTATAGAGGTCAATGGGAATACCATCTGGTCCTGCTTGCTTACCAGAGTTCATTCCATCAATAGCCTGGGCTATTTCCCCTTTGTTTATTCCTATATTTAAATTGACCTTCGAATCATCTGAAATAACTGGAATATTTAACGCATTCAAAAAAGTTTTTAGGTCATTATCGTCATGTTTGTTTTGGAAATCATATAGCTTTTGATAGTAGTCTTTAAGTGCGTTATTAATATCTCTAGGATCCGTGAGAGTTTTGTCCTGTGTTATAATAGATGTAATTGGTGTTGTTGATTCAAGTTGTTTAATTTGCCAGGCTAATAATTTTCCTGCTTTATCTCCTTGTTCATAAAATGATTGTTTTAATCTTAACAAACTAGATGCAGCCCTAAAACTAGATTGTTTATCGTATTCAGCTCTTAGTAGCAGCAACTCTTTTTTCAAATCTGTGTCATTCGTTTGATAGACCATGTCTTGGATGGTCTTGATTTTTAGTTTCTAATTCCAACCTATCTCTTTTAGCTTTCTTAGATTTGTTACCCAGTATAACTAATAATATGCCCCTAAGAAACGCTTTAAAAGCATCCCATCTCACATACGCTGATGTTTGATTTTTATTTATTTGAAAAAATTCCTCAGTCTGTTGTCCAATATATTTGACAAAATCTTCATCCTGCAGCCATTTATGCTGAAAGCGCCATCTAGGTGGGTCACATGTAAGTTTGTCATCCTTATATATAAGGTAACACGGTGCATGGTCTGATATTACTATGCTATCATATAAACAATCTTGAATCTTGGGCACAAGTTCTGATGAAATTAAAAAGTAATCTATTCTCGAATATGTCTGAAATGTTGCTGAATAGCATGAATAGGCTTTGATTTGTTGGTGTAATTCCCTAAAAATGTCTAGCAATCTCAAATCTTTTATAAAGCTTTGTAAAGTCATCCTACAATTGTTATGTGATTGGTCCGTTCCTGTGGATCTATCTATGTCTGGATAAAGGGTACAATTAAAGTCCCCTGCAATCACATAGCCTCGGCAGTGATGAGAGCGAAAGGAATAAATCTTGATAAAACGCTGAGTCATCTGCATTAGGACCATATACATTTACCAAATTTAGAGTCTCTAGTAGTAAAGATCCCTGAATTATTAAGTATCTACCTTTCCTATCTTTAATAACATTTTTTACATGAAATGGAACAGATTCATGGATCAGGGTCATAACTCCTCTCACTCTAGATGTAAATGCTGATGTAAATACACTACCCCTCCACCTCCTCCTGACCCTTCCCTCATCTCCCTCCATAAGGTGTGTCTCTTGTAGGAGTATTATCTTAGAGTCCATTTCCTTTAATTTAGTCATAACTCGTTTAACCTTCTTAACGCTTTGTAGGCCCCTGCAGTTCCACGTAACAAACTTCAAGTTCAGTGTTTGTGACATTTGAGATATATCAAAACTGAAAAATCAAATGAGTATTTACCTCGTAAAGTAGAGTTTTTTCATGGAGAAGCGTAACAAACCTGGATATGAGAACGCATATCCAACACTGTGAACACGAACTACCCCCCATTCCCCCACCGTATGGGTATCCCTCCCTCGACCGTGCGTCTCCCGCTATCGCATGTGACCACTCCACACAAAGTGGGGAGCAGTCTAACCACTCTTCTCTAACCAAACCCCTTACTGCCGATGCTGTTCGCTATTAGTAACAATCAATTAACCACCCCCATTTCAATACAAATTTACCCACTGTGTGCCCTTTTTATAACGCGCAGTAAGTGCGCTTACATATCAAATCACTAAGACCTTACAACAGAAAATGCGCCAATAAGACTGTACACTTCAAAGCTTCAGACAGTCCAAGCTGTTTCAATACCCAAAATAAAAGTAAAGACAGATGTTTTCAGAGTAACGTACCTGGGAGTTATTTACTAGAAAGAAAATAAAGAGAGTGTGATTTAGTCCAAAGCTGGCAGTGATTCATCCTCTTTTGCCTTCTTCTGAATTTTTTTCACAAACTCGCATGCTGCCACTGCTGTTTTAAAGGAATGAGTCTGGTCCTTATAAGTCACCAATAGTTTAGCCGGGTGGGCCACTCCGTGTCTCAGACCAAGTTTGCGCAGCTCCGCTCGAACCGGATCAAACTGTTTCCGTAGCTGGTGTAGTCCAGCTGCTGTGTCTGGATAAATCCGTACCTGTTGATTACGGAACCGAATGTCCTTATTTGCTCGTGCTGCAGCAAAAATCACCTGTTTATCTTTGTAGTTGAGGAACCTCATTATCAGGGTGCGTGGTGGTGTGATGCTGTCCCTCTTGGGTCCAATTCGATGCGCTCTTCGATGACCACTGCCCCGTGCCGAGTATCTCCGGTAACCACGTCTCTAAAACAGGCATGGGTCCTGTCCTTCAGCACCCTCCGGCAGATTGACTAGTCTTAAGTTGTTTCGTCTAGATCTTGCCTCGAGGTCCATAACTTGGTCCTCCAGCGCTTTCGCATTGGACTCCAGTGTGTTCACTTTAGCACGCAGGATCTCTATCTTGTCTTCTGCATCAGAGATTCGGGTTTCCGTTTGTGATACTCGCCGGATACAGTCATTTATCTCTTTCCTCAGACCGTCAATGGACTCCACTACTTTGTCAAATTTAGAGGAGACGTCCATTTTCATGGAGTTGACAGTGGACAGTATTTCGTCCAACTTGCTGCTCTGGTCTTTCTGTTTATCTTCCCCGCCGGACGCCGCCATTAGAGCAGAGCTAGCATTGGAGTCAGGACTCGGGCTTGTGTTAGCGCTAGCCTTCTGCACTTCACCACGGAGGTGGTAGTCCGTCAACTTGGGTTGTTTTGATTTTTCGTTTGCTTCTTGGCCCGCTTTTGCTGCTTTAGGCATTATTCTGTCCGCCCGCGTGTATTAGCGCATCACTTATTTGCAAAAGAAAGGGTTTTAAAGAAATTTTGACGTGAACAGCAGAGCGGTGCAAAAACCGTCCTTTCACGTGGCCGCCATAACCGGAAGTCCCTTACACCTGTATGTTTCTTGCATTTTAAACATTTTGTGTTGACCACAGAGACTTATTGAGACCAGTTTTCTCTCCTGAATCCATATTGCAGTTTTATTTCCTTCAGTTCTGAGCTTTGTGCACCTGCTGTTGTGTTGTTCTTGATGTCCAAATAGATAAACTATTGTGAACTTAGATGCACAGTCTAACATGAAAACAGGATATCTACTGCTCTATTCAACTGACATTGTGATTCAGTCGCACAGGCACGTTCTCAGTACACCGAACACATTTACCCAGAGGTAATTAAAAAAAAAGAGTCAGATGTATGTACAGCTGGAGACATCATGCAGTGGAATGTTCTAAATGCGACTGGGGTCGTCGAGGGCATATAAGCTGTAAGCTGTGCTGGGCCAAGGGCTTAGCTATTGGTCTGTGGCCTTTTCACACTATGTCACAGGTGTAGTAGCTGTTGATGTGCTGCTGTACTGTTGACAAGAACAGAGGACAGTGTAGGAGAACGTCAGACAGCTTTAGACTTGATAGTTTTGTCATACCATCAAATCTCTTATGGTTGAACACACGCTAAAAATTTGCAAACACTTCGCTGTCCTTGAGTTCTCAGCAGAACAAAGTGGCAAAAATAAAAATGTCATTACTAGGTATTGTTCATTTTTATTGATATCGATACCATTATTTAGACTGTTTAACGATACGACTCTTTATTGATACCGCTATCGATCGTTAACTATTTGGTGACGGTTATTTGGTAAGATGAGACCCAGCGGGCATGAGGTAGGCCTGCACCGCATGAGGAAAATATTCAATCTACGATAACATTGTTAGATGACAATAAACAAATATTGAAATGTGAATATTAGGTGCCTGGTTGTTTTTAAATGTACTATAGGATTAGAATTGAATATTTTAAATACAGCTAAATATTGTTTCTAGAGCAGCAACATTAATGTTTACAACAGCAACATCACTTTTTAAAGTCTATGTGAGATCAATTACTGAGTGACGTTCAGAGAGAACAAAGAACTCTGACATCAGTTCCTCTTCCTCCTCTCTGCTGTCATTCACTGCCTTACAGGTAACGTTAACTGGTAGAAGGAGGAGCAGCTGGTTTGTCTCAGCCAGCAGCTGAGTTTACAACAATGTGCCAGATTTTAAGACTACAGACCAGTTTACACAACAGACAGACAGCTTTTAATATAGCTTATTTGTAACATTTGGTTAATGGCAAGTTAACGTTAACGCTGTGCTTGTATAAAACATACAGGTGGAGAGACTGAGGACAGAGCAGTTTAAATTAACCCTTTCTACATGTTTACCCTACACACAGGCGTGTTGATAAAGTATTGTCTTTTAATCACAAAGGTTTTATTTCACATACTTGCAGTAACGAGCGTAGCTGTCAGCAACTCGAGTAGTTTGGAGCTAACTTAACTTCACCGCGACAGCGTGGCGTCTCTTTCTGCTGGCTGCTGTGTGTACGAGTCGACAGAGAGCAGACAGAGCCTGCCGCCTGATGATAAACAGTCCTGTGCACATTTAATACTGCGTTTTGGTGCCATCAATAAATAAACATTAGTTTTCTTATTCATCCCGGTTCAAGTTAAATCAGATTTGACGCTCGAGGCACATTTAGTCTTGATGGACAACTTCGGTGATCTGTCCACCTGTTTTGTATTAATATATGTGGTGAATTTTGTGGTGAGTGTCTGGCTTTGGCACACGTGGTCTTCTTCATCTAGGACAACCCCTCAACATCCTCCTGGCACTGGCATTTTCGATCAACGGGTCTATGGGGCTATAACACAGCACGCCTAGTCCAGATTAGCCCACTTACATAACTTCATTTTGAGAACAAAACCCAAGCTGGATCACACATACAATCATTTATGGAGGCTAGAACTCGAGAATGCTGACACACTTGTAGAAAGTAGAAAAGCGCACACACTCACTGATCAGGAAAAGATAATGCCCATGCAGAACAAGTGGGCCCTCTCCTACCGTGTGTTGCAGTTACATAAACTGGTGCATGCAACAGCAATTCCATTTTCACTCTTGCTTCACATGTGAACGGATTACTGAGAATTGCTTTAAAGCATTAATATGTGTGCTGAATTTTTTTTGAAGGTAGCTTTGTTTTGCGAAGCTGCAGAACGGACAGAGTCCAAAACAAATTTCCCTTCGGTTACAATAAAGTGTATTTTACCTTATCTTATACACTCTGTTATGTGGAACAGAACACAAGGCACTTCCTCGAACTGGTGGGTTAACAACTGAAATCAATTCCTGTAAACAGTACAGTAATCATTTTGGAAATAAAAATGTGGCTCACAGTTGCCTTGCATAGGTTGTAATGGCAGATGATCATGCAGGGTAGCCCTCCTCTCCACTGAAGGCATTTTCAGTTGAGAAACTGAATAATGGTGAATGAAACAAAACACTACAGTGGTTTATGTCTGTGATCTAAACAACAGGAGGTGATGGAGATATCATTCATTGTTACAACTGTACCACCGTAATGGCTGGGGAGCATTTAACACACACATTAACACTGTCATAGACTAGATTGGGTATCTCCAGTAAGAAGCTTGTTATTTTC
The DNA here is from genome assembly GCA_024633595.2 of Lepomis macrochirus. Classification (NCBI taxonomy): domain Eukaryota; kingdom Metazoa; phylum Chordata; class Actinopteri; order Centrarchiformes; family Centrarchidae; genus Lepomis; species Lepomis macrochirus. The sequence goes on from JALXJV020000005.1 coordinate 30,379,954, forward strand.
AACAAGACAACGCTCCCTGAAGCACAAGAGTACCAAGGATGAATCGAGGGACATTCTGGGGAAATGAAATTAATGTCCTGCTCATCTCACTTAGAGCTTTGGCGATTTGTCGATTAGCTCAGAAAGTAATTGGCATCAGCTGTTTATCTTCACGCGTGCATTTTTTAATTGTAGTCGATGGAAATGCACATTAACTGTAGTTTTTAATTTTAAATTCTCAGAGTTTATTTACTAATTTGGATGGAAACTTGATGTTTTTGGGTTTTGGGCAATTAGGTAGGTACAATAGCTGTGATTTAGACCAGGGATGTTCACACTGTACTGAAGAGGAGTTTATATTGTGAGTATATACATGCTGACTTGTGAGTTCTGTATTTGTTTGATGAATCATTTCTCTCTACTCTCCAGTTTGGCTGATGAGCACTGTGTATTGTTTGATAGACATACCCCATTTCAATTTTTCTGCCGGAAGACTTGCCTAATAAGTGCCTCCTGAATTTGATCTACACACATGTTGTACCACCCTTGAGATTCTCCCCTACATCATGAAAGCAGAGCATTTCACATTTCGAACCAAGTCTGCTAAGCAGAGCCAGCTGCCAGTGCTCTTACGTTTTTCTAATCCTGACGAGGGAGGCTGTGACCTCATATTCATTAGTGTGGTCTAGTGACACCGAGACACTACACCGGGTTTCATTACCCAGAGGACTTAATTACTGCCGTGTGTTACCTTCCCAAAGGATACATAGAACATGTTTGGATGATTTCTTGTAGAGTAACCTACAGACCTTGCAATCAGAGGAAGACAGGGATGCTTTCAACGGGGGAAAGGAGACGTGGACGTGTGCAAATTCATTCCTCTGGGATGGTCAAGTCATTTCAAGAGTGTCTTTATGCACCGTTATATATCAGATACCTTACACTGAACTGCCTTCTTTAATCAGTTTTATCCAAACATCTTCTTACCACACGAGATTCCGTTTTGCAATAATCCTTTGTCCTCATTTCCCCTCCTCCCTTCAGATTTTAATAAAATTAATTTAAGGTCTGTGACTTTTGCCAGATTGTAAAATTGTAAATGTGCTGTAACTTTATACTCTTCTTTTTTAATCTAACCATGCTACCTTTTTCTTTATTGCTTCTGTAGGATCGTGGAAGTGCCATGGGGAAGCTGGAGCCAATCTCCCCCGTGAGCCCGGTCCATATGGACCCGGACCTGGATCTGGTGCCGGCACGCTTCTCTAAGGAAGAGCTGATCCAGAACATGGATCGCGTGGACAGGGAGATCACCATGGTGGAGCAGCAGATCTGCAAGCTTCGCAAGAAACAGGTCCGCACACTCAGGGATCTGGCCATAACTGAGATTATATTGGCTTGCTTTGTGTTTAGTGAGTGCCGACTGATGCTATCTGAAACTGCCCTGCTTAGCCCTTTGATTTTAAGATGGATTTGTGTTTCTCTGGGCTGTCAGAGTTCTGGTGGTCCTGCTGTAGATATCTCCAGCTGTGGAACTGATTTATATTTCTTCCTAAGATTTACCTTGTTGTTTGTTGTAGCACTGCCAAAGCACTAGATAGAGGTGTCAGTGGGAACTTGTGCACCAGAGAGGGCTTTGCAAACTAGATTACAAAATTCAAATTTGTTTGGTTACTGAAAAGAAGACAAATAATGATCTGCACCCGATTGTGTTTACATTCTTTCATTCACTTTGTGATAAGAAACTGGCAACCCTCCCCAACGAGGATGGGTTTTGCAGTGGATGTGGCCTTTTGTAGATTGCAAAATTTATATTTTGCAGTCTAGAAATTCAAGGACTGTGTGAGGCTCTAAGTGCTTCAAAGTTATTTTTCCTTAGGCGTTACAAACCTGCAAGATGAGATGATGCGTGACTGAAGAAAATTGAGCAGACACCACTTTGTGTCATTCATGTGCATTCTGCACATATTTAGACCAGACAGGCATGCCTAAAAGCACTATGTGGTACCTTTATTTGTCATGCTTGTAGATGTCTAAGTCTTTGCCAGTGCTGGCATCCTCGTTGCATTTTCTTAGTGGCAGTGCTTGGCTTGCTTGAAATGTTCATGTGTGGTTTTCCAATGTGAGTTTCCCTGCCAGGCTTCAGTTGGCATCAGTGCAATAAAGTCTTAAGCAGACTTTGCTGTGTTGTAATCGCTGCATTCAAGTTCTGTAGCTGTTTCTTGCTCAATGTGCCACAATTCTGTACACGCACTCCCCCAGGCAGCTGCATTCCCTTTTCTCTTTGCTTCTCTTTGGCTTTTTATTTAGGAGAAAACTAGGTTAAAAATATATAAGGCTATAAATAACAGCTTCCCTGGGGGAGGAGGAGGATTATGGTGGAGGTTTTGTGACTGCTAAACCTCTCATATCCCTGCCACACAGTCTCCCTTTTGGCCGTCTGCCATGTTTAGTAGAAAAACTGTTTGGTCGAGCTCACTCTTTTCCACCCGAATCCCTCCTCCACCATACATGCTGTTATATTAAGATACTGTTCATTATACTCATCATTCATAAGCAGGAAATTAAATTAGCACCTGCCACCTGCTTAATACAGGGTAAATGTTGGCTGTGGCAGGTAAAAATGTCAGGTCAGCTGCCACCATGGCAGGTCTCTTTATAGTAATTAATATTCTTTTTAAAAAGCAGTTCTTACATTGAGAATAGTCAGGGATTAAGGCGACATGGTATATTTCATATTTCTACTGTCAGGTACGACTGACTCAGTGTTTACAATTCTAACATGTTCTGCATAGCTTTAAAAAGCAGCAGACAGAGATGTTAAGTAATGAATTATGGAAAAACTGTCTAAGCTCTGCTGCTTACAGATGTAAATCCAGACCCCTCCTCTCTAGTCTTGCAATGTTTTTTATGGATTTAAAAAAAAATAATTATACAGTCCGGCTCTCTTCAAGCATTAAAACATCTGGGCTAATTAAGTAGCACTGTAAAACTTTACTTAAAGAGTTCTGGCAGAGTTAGTGGATGGGCGGGGGTTAGGGCTTAGGTTACCGCCAGCCTGTGTCTTGTCAGCCAAGCTCAGGATGGCTGGTTTATTTTGTTTTACCCTGCGGTGGGTTTGGAAAGGGAAGGGGGGGCCGGTGGGTGGGTGGGGTGTCTCTATGGGAATGTCTGTGTTTCCCTCACCAGATGCTTATCCAGGCCTATCATGACACTTGATGATCCGTCTTGCTCTGCTCTCACATGGATCCTCTGAAGGCAGTCTGTCCCTTCTCTGAAACTCCTGACAGGAGGAGGTGGGGGAAAATAAGGGGGTGACTTAACTGTAGATCAGCTACAGGCACGCTGCTCAGCAACACTTGGCCTCCAGGCTGCTAAGTTTTTCTATAGAGGTTTTTTACTCTTAATACATTCACACGAGCAGACAATCATTGTTGCTTTTAGTTTTGTGATAATTGTCAAAGTTAAAGGATACTTAGTGTTTGAAATGCATTTGTTAAAATAGACAAAAATGTAGAAAATCATATGATTATTAATATGTTATTTTGTGATAGTTACATAAAGTAGAAACATAGTTCAGGTGTAAATCCCAGTAGATGCTGGCTGCGAATTATGTTTTTGTTAAGCTTTTACTCAAAAGTCCGACCTTGTGGTCTCACTCTTTATAAAATAATTGACTAAAGGAAGGAAAATAAAGCCAACGGATCCTCCAATTAAAGGTTTTTAACCAGAATGATAAATTGCTTGATTTCAAAAACCCCAAGACAAAGACACATTTTATTTTTGTTTCTTATATGCAGATAGGATTTTTTACGTGTTGATGTTCTCGTCTTTTCTGCACTAGAAGCTGGGATAGGCCCTCTCATACTCTAGTTTGGAAGATGATGACAAAAACAGTTTAGCCAGCAACTAACAAGTAACTAACACAGACACATTGATGAATTGCACTGCTAAATAATAACCAAGAGAAAATGCTCATATGGTAAATGCTACTTATGGCAGCATAATATCCTTTCTAATGTGTCAGTGTTGAAACTGCTGTTTTCTGTGTCGCATTGCAAAATTCAATGTGAAATAATTTAAATATTTTGAATATTTTTCGTCTCAATTATCACCTGCAGGCAGAAGGAAACTGCCACTTCCACATGCTGCTTATTAAAGCAGTTAAATGTAGGAGGATTAATGATACTGACCGGTCCATTTAAGCTTTTTCAGCATCTGGATAGAATGCACAGTCGAATAGCAGTCCCCCTAACGCTGCTTTGCTTTTTCTATTTCTGATTTCTCTGACCTCCAATCTGCCAAAGATGCTAGAAGTGTCCAAATGTAAATGGGCAATGAGAGCTAAACAGTGCTTTTCCATCTATATGCTGTTCTTTCTGAGTGTCAGAACAGGCTTCTCCTCTTGTCTTTCTTTATACCTTCAAAGGAATATTAATGGACAAAGAAGCCCTGACTGAACCCTACATGACTGGCAGTGAAAGATAAAGATTGATGGGCCTCAACCCTGCCAGATTATCTTTTAGTTCGTTTAGTTCTTCCTTTTCTCTACCACTCCACAAAAAATACCTGCTGTCTGTCTATGTTTGTTATAATATTGCTTCCCAAAGTTCTCTCTGTTTCTGGAGTTCAATCTCCAGGCAATGTTAGGTTACATGCCAGGTTGACTAGTAAGTTATTGAAACAACCCTGTTTTCCATTATGTGTGTGGTGTTAATTTCCCACATTTCCTCCCTCTAATCTTTCTTTTGTCTGTCTCCGTCTTTTAATTTTCTCTCTCTCATTGGATGTTCCAGCCACACAGCAGGCACTGGCTTTGTTTACAGGCTGTTGTAGTACCTCTTTGATTAACTAGGCCCTGAGGAGTTAATAGCTATTAGAACTAATTGGACAGTTAGTCTTGTCCCTGCTGGAGAGCTGGGGGAGGGACGGTTTATCTAACTCACGCTCTAACCTCGCAACAGGAACTGGTAAGCCACAGGTCTTCCTGGAACATCAGGGGCCTTGTGTTAACCGTCATCTTTGTGTTTGTGTGTTACAGCAACAGCTGGAGGAAGAGGCTGCAAAGCCCCATGAGCCAGAGCGGCCCATCTCTCCGCCACCCAGCGAGGCCAAGCACCGCAGCCTGGTGCAGATCATCTATGATGAGAACAGGGTTAGTAGTGTTCACACTCACACTCACACACACTCACACCAGATGCTCAATTTGTGGCTTACTACTCGTGCTCAAATGACCTTGCATTTGAAATTGGTTTCACTTGATCACATATGAAGTGTATTCATTACCACATGTGAATGTGAGATTGGTGTTTCTGTGTTGTTTCACGAGGCTGATGCAAGATAAACTTAACTAAGACAGACTGTTACATCCTGTAAATATTCTCTATCGCCCAGTTGTTTGGTCCTAATGTCAGGGATAGAACAGCTACTGCTGGAAATGGAGACAGGGCCTGTAAGGTAAACTATATTACCCAGAAGGTGCACCTTTTGAACAAACTAGAGTCCTTAATTTTAGCAGAGTATAACCCCATAGTGTGTACTTCTTTTCACTACATTTCATAGACAACAAAGACAACGTATTGAATTACTCTTGCAGCGTGTATAATACTGACAAACAGGGGCTCGTTGACCTTTTTTGATGTAATCCTTAAAAATCGTCGTCAACAAAAGCAGTGTGAAAGAATTTATTTCCCACTTTTTACTGTCCGGCAAGGCAGAACTCTTGCCTAACAAAATAAACTACTAAAGGTCAACATAGCAGGCATGACGAGTCACGCTTGTACACGCAAACGTATACGCACACACTATACGTTTCACAATCACACACTGAAAGAGATTTTTGTCTTTATCTACTATGCAAGTATCAAGTATGTAGCAACTTGATCATTCTGTGTGACGGAGCAGCCGGGTGGTCATAAAAACATACTAGGGAGTGTTAAGGTAGTTTTAGTCACAGCAATCATCTTATGCAGCAGTGATTCTCAGTGCTCTCAGTCCCCCTAGTGGTGAAATTCACAAGTCTCCTTTTTATTGGAATTGGCATTTAGTGGGGAACTCCTCTCACACTGTATCGCACCGCAGATTCAGCCTCTTTTAACATTACCCCTAGTTTTCCATAGAGGGCTTGTTCAAGCTGCACGTTTCAGAGGAAACAAGCTCTCAAATGTTTTAAACAGTTTCTCTGACACATTCAAAGGCAAATCATTTTCATAGAAAGGCAACGCACGGTAGTGTGTAGAGAAAATACACTGCAAATGGAGAACCTGGTTTAAAGCCCATGTTTTGGCAAGGAAGCATTCACCCTGCTAAAGTGTCACTGAGCAAGAGATGTTGATCTAACCTGCACAGATGTCCCTATAACCACTGAAAGGAGAAGGCCTTTTAAAGGGAACACCACAGTACAGGGAGTGTCCTTCATGACTTTCACCCTAACTGTCATCAAGCTCAGCTAAATCACAGTGCGTCTCTGCAATAGCACAGCACTGTGGATTGCTCAAGACTGATCTGAAAGGACTGACGTTTAAAAAATGACTCATGGCTTACTCCATAATGTAGTCTGACCTCTGTAACACATTCCACTTCTCCCTTAGCTGGCAGGGTTTACTCTGGCCCATGCCTACCCCCTAACCTTTCTCCCTCCCTCTAGACTTAACCAGCTATTTTCTAGTTTCACTCATTCTAAGCCCAATGCGACAGTTACACAATATAGCAAACCTGGCTATAATTACTCCAGCCTCCGCATGCCTTTTTGAGCTGGTGTCACTATGGTGTCATCTGTCCCTTCTGGGCTCAGTGACACCAGCTTTACCAGACAGAATTACAGCTGCATTTCTACTGACAGCCCATTGTCGAACCCCGAGGACGACTCGACTCAAGCTCACTCCTCTCATATTTGGGACATAGCTGTCATGGACATGAACACAAGTGAAGACCACCCCACTGAGACTGCATTATCATAATTCTGTTGAGCTATGCTAAGTTCTCGTGTCTATGCTGTGTTAAGCTGGCCCTGTAGCACTTTCTCTGCATGCCTCCGTGCCACGTTAGCCGTGGCTCAAGGCTTTATTTTTTCCTTCCATCCTTCCATCCATACATACATACGTATGTCCTCTCCGTTATTGTGAACACGTATCTCAGGAAAGCCTTGAGGGAATTTCTACAAATTTGGCACAAAATTCCACTTGGACACAAGGATAAGCTGATTCGAATTTGGTTGTAAAAGGTCACTGTGACCTCACAAAACACGTTTTTGGCCATAAATCAAGAATTAATGTGATGATTATCACAACATTTCACACAGATGTTTGATGGGATTATGATTACGTTTTTTTACCCTGAAGATAAACTGTCACCTCCTGGTAAAACCACTTTTTGGCCATTATTCAGCACCATAACTCTGGAACAGAAGGAGAGATTGTGACCAGATTCCACAGTTGGTTGGCCACTTGGACTCAGAGGTTAAAGGTCGTTGTGACCTCAAAGTAGGTGTTTAGCCACAACTTAAGAATAAATCGGGCGATTCCAGATTTCACACTCATGACTGGGACGACACAATGACTAAACAATAAGTAACAGAGTATAGGATTTCCCCCATCTCGTATATCCAGCTGCAGACGTGAAGGAAAGAAAGACAGACATTTTTTATTAATCCCACAAAGAGAAACTCAATGCGTTCGTCCCAAAAGACACCGTGCACACAACGTGAAAACGTTTATTTCGGCCCACGTACAGGATATCCTCCAGCTGCGGTTAGATTTACATTGACTGGTTAATTTGCGACAAAGAGACGTTTTTTATGACAAGATCAATTTTCAAAAACTATATTTTGAAACAAAAAAAAAAAGGTCTAAGAATGGAAAAGCAATTAAAACAGTAATAATGTGTTACGTGATACCCGTGTGTATCTTGTTATGTCTTTATTATCTTTTGTATTGGGAGTATTGTCACGTGGTTCATGTTGCTCTCCAAACAATAACAAGGAATTTTAGTAATAATATAATATATAATTATAGTATAATGAATGTATTAAAAATGCCTGGGATCCATCTTAACATACTAATCAAGTACGTGTGTACGTGTTTAACCAATACATCTATGAGAATCTGTCATTATCAGTTCAACAATGTGTATTCACGAGAATCATACAAATGTATCATCAATATACTGATAACTTCCTTTTAACCAATAAATACTCTTTAATATACCCTTTATCCTTCCAAATATTCACTTCATATATTCTGGTGGTCAGTTATCACCTGCTGGTACGAGCAACAAGAATATTAAGTTGTGTACATTGAGACGTTCGTCTCTCATCTGTTTCTTCTGTTAGGTGCCCTCACTGTTTATCAAGTCTCTCCAGACTCCCCTTCCCCCATCTTTTCATGCTATATTTTCATACAATTATCAATTTCATGCGTATTCTCCATGTAGCTCTTGTCTCCTTAGAGCCCCTTATTCTTGTACTTTATCGTTTTGTCTTAAGAAAACTCTACAAACACTGATATTGCTTAGTCTGTTAATGTGTTCTTGGTGTGTGTGTGTGTTGTTGTGTCTTGTTGTGACTGTGATTCATTATACTTACAGTGTAACAGATGGGTGTTTTTATTTGATGCATTGTTTTCAAGTACTTTTATCAAATTATTGATAGATACATACAAATCTCGTATACTACATTGCTGTAGATTAGTTCCTATAATGTGCTTCCTGGAGAATGCCACTTTCCTTCTCGTTCTGTTGCAATTTATATACATTTTTTATATGTGTAAAGACACAAAACTAAACGCACATGTAAACTGCAACCTGCCTGGTTGGCTCAGGCATACCACCGCTGGGCAGTAAACCTAGTTTTCCCCTGTTTTTCTCTCCTGCATGTGAGGTATGAAAGTGCTGTGATTTGTAGTCGTATAAGCACAGGCTTATTTTCTTGTCTGGAGTTTTCTCATGTTCTAATGATTGTGTAATGTGCTGGAGAAAGTGTCATGTTGACTGTAGGCTATGTTAAATGTATGTAAGTACAGTTGCTAAGCTTTACAGCTTGTAATGCCAGAGTAGCAGTCCTGTGTGTTACCACAGGGGGGCATAATTGGAGTAATGGAGACAGCCTCTCTGCTTGGGTCTCATGATGAGGATGTGTGTGTGTGTGTTGGTGGGGGAGATGTTAGTTACAAGAATAGCAGCTCTCGTTGTGTAATTATCCACCTTTTTAGAGAAAATGTAATACTCTTTACAGCTTCCTTTGGATCTCATCCTTTCCCCTGTCTTCATTGCTAAATTTGTCAATGCTAGTATTTTATTTGAAGCCATATTCCAAGACTGAGCTTAATCAGTCTTGTTTTGCTTAAAGAATCATAGCCATGAAATGAAAAGAAATCCTTGAGCCTCTGTACTCCCTCAGGATCAAAGGCTGGTTTTAATAATTGCTGCTCATTAACTGCTCCTGTAGTGAGCAAGCTCTCTGAGGCAATACTCTGCAGCCTGTTACACCTCCTCACTGGTGAGGAAGCAACAGGAATGAGGATGCAAAACGACTGAAGGAAGAAGAATAGCATCATGTTACTGTATTTGCATTTAAAAAATATTTATAGTATGTGCAAATGTGGATCATCAGTGCTTCCTTCTGCCGTAAGGCCCATTTTAAAAGTGTAGCCATGTCGTTTGGCTTCACTCCCAGGTGAGCCAGTTGAAAGCTTGTGTTTAGTCAAGTTAGGTCGAGTGCGTGAGCTCCCCTGGGATCTTACATTCAAGTCTGTTAGCGTGAGTCTTGTGTAAACTTAGGAGTAAGTCTCGAACACCTCCTGTGTTACCGCTACGGCGAAGACAGAGTGAAAGGGACAAGGAAGCAGCATGACATGGCGGGTGGTGAAGAATAAAGGTTGATGTGCACATACACACTGGCAGGTTCTGTCTCTGTTATCAGCATCTCTTCCTCTCCATCCAGCCCTCCCCTCACTGTCCTTCCATCCTGTCTGTGAATCTGTCAATCCTGCCAGTCTCACTTGCGTGGTCACTGAAGGAAATGAAGTGAGATGGAAAGCAACAGGGCATGTGGTGTGTCACCAAGGAGGGTCTGTTTGATCGATGAAGCGGAGAGAGTGTACGGAGTGGAGCGAACATTGAGAGGGGTAGCCTGGGACACTGCTCACACATTTGTCTGCTCGAGCTAAATATAAACGTATGGAGGAGCAGAGCTGCAGAGAGGTCATCCAGAGACACAGATGGGAGTTTTTTGCTGCCCTGCTTCATGCCCCAACACCTCTCCTCTGTTGCTTTAAGGTCCCTGCCAGGATTTTTTGTTTTACGGCTGATTGTTGTAGGTAGTAAGCTGGAGGTGTGATCTTTCTCTCTCTTTCATCAGATGTCTGTTATGAGATGAGCACCAAAGCCCTTTAGCCCCCCCCCCCTCCTTTCCCTGTTTTTTGCTTTTTCTCTCCCACTCACTTTCTATTCCACTCCCACTTGCTTTCCTGCCTGCCTGCTCTTTCTCTCTACCTCTCTCTGCTCAGGGGAGGTGAGTATTTTTTTTTTTTCTGGGAGAGGAGAGAGGGAAGCTGAGGCAAGGAGCTGTGGCCCAGCTTCAGTTAAAAGCGCTAATAATAGTCGGTGCACCCATCCATACATCCAGCCTTCCATCCATCCACCCATCCAACCAACGAGCAATGGTGTAACCTCAGTGATCAAGTGAGCGTGCTCACTGCGTTGCCGTGGTGATGGCAGAGGTGCAGGCGGCCGGCTAATGTGTTACTTCTGTTTGTGTTCCCTTAACAGAAAAAGGCAGAAGAGGCTCACAGGATACTGGAGGGACTGGGACCCAGGGTAGAACTGGTGAGACTTTGATTTTATGTCATATTGATGTTCTTGTATCTGTCTTAGCTCTCATGTTTTGCATTATTGACATGTGGGATGATTTCACTGAAGGTCAGGTTAGAGGGATAAATGATGCTTGGAAGAGTTAAGGGACAAGTCTGCAACAATGATGTCCCCTTTTTTTTTAGGCGTAAGGCTCTTAAGAAATGGTGTAAAATAATGAAGTAAAAATATCTGATTACTGTACTCGAAGCTCCAGTGAGCAGTTTCATATTGCACATCGAGCAAAATGACTTGCAGCATCAGAGTTAAAGGGTCGCTTGTATCCAAACCCACTGAGAATAGAAACAAAACTCTGAACTTCACTTTTTACTTGTTTTCAAATTTAGGACTGACTTTTTTTTTTTTTTTTTGCAGTAATATTTTTTCGCTTCTTGGCACACACACAAACACTTAGCCAGTGAATTTGAGCTTTGTTCTGAGCCCATGCAAGATGTTCCACAAAACAGTTTCTCCTCTGTCTGGGAGGGCGTTCATTTTCATTGAGTTTGATCAGGTTATTGAGCTTCTACTAGTCAGTGATTAAAGTCGCTCATGTTATTTGATGAACAATCCTACATTTATTTTAGGTAAGGTCAGACTTAAAGTAACCGGTCGTTGGAGTGAACTCCGCCATTTGGCCATCATGTATCTTCTCATTTACAATCTGTTGCACAACTGAAAAATACGGCTGATTGTTTGATGTGTTTGTTCCTTTTTACGTTCCAGCCTCTCTACAATCAGCCTTCTGATACCAAGCAGTACCATGAGAACATCAAAATGTGAGTCTCTACACATGCTTACACACTTCCACACTAATAAATGTTTTATGTCTAGCCGTTAAATTATAGCTCACAAACTGCTGTGCTTGAGGTTAACCATAGCTACGGGAGGTCATGTAGGGTTTGTTTATATTTAAGTCGTATCCACACAGATCTCTAAAATGGATATTGGTTATATACATTTAAAATATAAAAGTAATTTGTTTAATACAGATGCGTGACAGATTAAAAGACAAACCAACATGAAAGTGTCTTAGTATGGAGTCGGGGCACCACAAGCCTCCACAACAGCTTCAGCGCTCTTTGTGGAACTCTGTTGGAGGGATGAACGCGATTCCTCCTCAAGATATTCCCTCATTTATATTTACCACCTTTATTAATCAGCTCATCTCTCGGAGATCTCTTTTGCAAGAGAGACAGCATAGTGCAGCATAGTCAGACATAACCGAAGGACCTAGATCACCAGAGACAGTCACAGATGTAAATAAATAGATCTGAAAATTAAAGTTTACATTATATGATTTAGTCTGAAGGAGAGGGAGGTGGGAAGTATTGTCTTACTCTTTGCTCCAGAATCTGAAGTGCTGCACCCAGGTACAAGCAGGGATTCCCCTTGGAGAACAAGCGACCCAACAAAGTGGCACTCTGCATATTGGAAATGGCTTAGCAGCACAACATGAACAGCAGAACGCAGAGAAATCATCCCAGAGAGCTTTGTCTAGACGACAGCAAATCAGCAGTCCTGTTTTCTTTCTGTCGCCACACGAGCACGATATATATGGATCAATCAACATGACAAACGTGTTTCTGTTTGTAGTAGTCACTTAGAATAGATTTCCTAAATGTTTTTTCATCACTTCCATGTTAAAAGTAACGTCTGCAGTACTGCTGTCATTGTTATCATGGTAACATTACACCTTGCGTCATCTAATGTTTGGCAGTTCTATATTTTCTGTTTACTTTAACAGCCATGTATGAGTGAGAAAATTGCTTGAGCTGATATTACCGACTGTTGTTACAGTCTGTAAATCATTTCAGTTATTTTCTTTGCCTCACACTGATGCAAAAATACATCTGCTAGTGATTATCTCACTGCATTTTTATTTTTAAGTCAAGTGCTTAAGTAAAAATAGTGATTCTCCAGTTCATGGAAAGGGTTGACATGCAGTGTTTAAAGTAATTAGTGATCCTTTTGAATTTGAGGTCCAGTATTCATCTATGGACATCTGACAAGGAGGTTCTGTTAACACAGCAGTGATTTAGAAAATTAGACTAATTTTAAGATATGCCGCTACTGTCATTATTTTAATGTGCCGTTTTGGTCTCTTTTTTTAGGATGGGTGAAAAAAATGTTGAATTATTAATGAGACAAGTTTTGATATTTATTTTTGATAAATGATTTGTTCTTTTAACTTAGTAATAAAAAAATATCCTTAGAGTAATCACTAAATTAGGCGTTAGATTAATCGACTAATTGGGGCTAACAAAATGTGGTTTGATTAATCAATTTTTAAAATAATTGTTAGGTGCAGCCCTAACATGATTAATTTCACATCAACAACTCTTAATTGCTGGATTAATGAGTAACAGGCCTGATAAGGTCAAAGCCCTTTACTAAAAGAAGAAAAATGACTTATTGTATTTATAGGTGAAATTTATTTGTGCACACATTTAATAACTCTGAGCCAATCTGATGTTGTAATTAATATAAATGGTCCATGTGAAGTCAAGATTATTCATGGGACTGGGCAGGTCTTTGTATTTTTTGTAACTCTCTGTAATCTTTAAACTGCTGCGCCAGTGGAGATAGAAACTCGGTGACCTTAGCAGTTTTTAATTCCCGTAGTGGTTGTATATTAACTCGGTAAGAGAGATTCGCCACTCGTCTCCACCCCCACAACTCGACTCACCCTTCCCCCCTTGGCAGAAAAATGACATTTCCGAGGAGGATGTGAAATTGTCATTATGTAAACTTAATGAAACTTACTGGAATAAACATGCATAACAAGAGAAGCAGCAGAGAGTAAAAAAAAAATCCTCATGGAAAAGGACTGCTTTGTCATTGTGAATGGTGGTGAGTTTGAATATATCTGTGCAGTAATGGTGGCAATGCAATCAGCTGGCGGTACTGACCGTTCTGATTGAATACAATCCTACAATTCCTAGCATTATGTAAGAGCAGTGTTGATTGTGTGCCTTCATGTTTCAAGTTTAAAACCTGAAAGTTCCCATTCCCTTTCATTTGTAATTATCTATAAAAATGCTTTTGATCGAAACTTCCAAATGGCAGCTAGTCTATTTAAGACTAGCTGTCGTTTCGTTGTGAGGACACTGAATGTGTGATTTAAGGCTACAGTAACTTTGCATCGCACGGGTTATTTCGTGTGCTGTCTGTTAGCTTCCGCCACTATTGAGTTAATGACACGGTAGAACTTTAGTCTTATTTATATTCTGGCCACATCTAAAATCACTAACCCTATAACCCCAACCCTATAAAACAGCTATTGTCTATTGAAAAAGGACTAAAATGCCCCTGACATTACGACGTAAAATATGAACAGCGGGATGCCTTTCTCAGCATCCAAGGTTGTGTTAGGTGAGTGATTAATAAATCATGTCAATTTCATATGTTAGTGGATATCTGCAGCAAGGGGAGCAGAGAGTACACGACATTGAGTGGCCCTGCCATGTCTATCAATAAGGCTTATGTGCATCTGTAATCTTTTAAGGACCATAATTCACTGAGGCACATCAAAGCTGCTGTAGGAGGGTTATAATAGCTTGTTTCCACCAGTGGCACTGTGGTTTGTGCACAGTGGCATACCACAAGATGAGTCTGACCTCTTAGCCGCACACTGCTCTGTCTTCACTGCTTTTGATCCCTGCACCGTTTGATCAGTATTATTGCCTCAAAGGAATTAACTGAAAACTCTCCCCTCTCCCTCCGAGTGTGTGTTATTAAATACCACTGTGTTGCTTTGAGCCAGCACAATTGACTTCTTTGTTTTGCTAACCGGTTTGATTACCTTGGCACTCATCCATGCTCGGATAGGTGAGTACCAATATCTCTATGGAGCTCTCAGCATCTGAGTCCCCATCCCAGATCATCTCATACACAAACAGAGGCCGCTCGGCTGATGATGAATTTGCCAATATCCTTCGCATATGCAGATGACTCTGAAAACTTTGAAGTATGAAAAGCAGTGTGCTTGTACCACTGGCGAACATCCTTTACAAGTGTGTGTGTGTGTGTGTATATAATGAATCTTTCAGCCATCGTGTTTTGGAGGTATTATGCTAAATTACAGTGGTCTCCGATATCTCAGAAATGGCGCAGGCTTAGAGCAGAACAAAGGAAGCTTTCGCGGGGTTCACTAATCTTTCCCTTGCCATCTGGTGTCCAGAGGACAATGCCATCTCTGTCTTTAAAAGGCTTAATCTGTCAGTTTTGTTTGTGCCATACGTAGTTCTCACCCATTATGCCACAGTAAGTGTGGATGTTGACAGTATCTAGCTGGATTTGCCAGTTTTTATCTTTTCTTTTGCAATGGCTTGCTTCAATATGTGTGTTTGTGTGTGTGGGAGTGTTTATGTAGGTTGGGGGTTAAGGCGGTTTAGATTTAACTAGGGTTTGTTTTTGCAGATAACATGTTTGGGAAATGAAGAACAGGTCATTCTGTGTGTTTATCCCTCTAGACGGCAAATGTTATCATGCTATCTTACAATTTTTCCGAAACTCAAACACCACCAGTAGTCCACTTCCTCGTCTTCTGTCCTTGCCTGTGACCTGGAGGACCCCGCGGCTCAGCAGAAGTGACTAATGTAGAATAAGATTACATTAATCAGCGGGAACGTGACCTTACAACTGACAGATTAAGTGTCAAGAATAAAATTCTGTCTCGCAGCAAAGAAAGAGACAAACTGAGTGGCTGCCTAAGGAGATTACTGGCCCTGACCTTTATTTGAAGCGCTGTGGCTGGCTGTTCCCAGCCCAGACAAGTTTTATAAGTTTGGCTCACCTCGCTCGTCCTTTCCACCCAGAAGCAAGTTTGAGTTTATCGAGCGGTGGCATACAAGGACACACAATGTTTGTGTGCGTGTGTGTGTGTGTGAGTGTATTTGTTTACTGGGTAAAGGAATGAGGCAGAGAAAGTGCAGAGGGTAGAACATCATCTGGAGAACATCATATACTACTTATTATGTGACAAATTTGATGAAAGCAAATCCTTGTCCAAACTGAGTGTTTCCTTGAGTGTCCTCACCTTATTACTTTTTGTTTCTGTCCCTCTGCCCCTCTGTTTCCTCCATGCCTCTCTTTCTTTATCCCTCTTAGAAACCAGGCGATGAGGAAGAAGCTCATCTTATACTTCAAGAGGAGAAATCATGCTCGTAAGCAGTGGGTAAGTAAAGAACTCAACATTTTTGACTCTCTGCTGGGACTCGTGACGGATGACTAGTGTGTGAAACTGGGCCAACTGCCCCTGGAAGTGAGTGGCCATTTTAGGCAGACCAAAGAGGGATAGAGCTCTGGGGATGATCTGTTGTCAGTACTCTTACTGTGCCCTGGGGAAGCGATCGCTTTTGAAAAACAAAAATTGGCTCAGACTGTCATCTGAAAGAAAAACCTTTTTTTCTTTTCTTTTTTTTTTCATACTGCCAAGTGCTTATAACAAGCATTGTACAGGGTTAGTCTGCTCTCTTGCCTGCCAGTGATTGAGCGAGACTGAGCCAAAGAGCATGACTATAAATAAAGCAGGGATCAATTGGGTGAGCTCTGATGCTAGAGCAAGGCAGACATCTTATGCCTGACTGAAAATCGTTATTGCAAATCAAGTCCACAGTTTTACTATGAAATTTGCATCTATCCACAAGTAGGAAATATGATGGGAAAATAGCTTCTTTCTTTCTTCTTTTTTTTTGACTGCTTCCAACCTCTGAGATAGTGCCAGCAGCACCTGTCTCACAGCTCTGCGTGTTATCATTGCAAGTTTATGTGAGGCCAGGAAGAACAGTTCAAACGCAGCACCCGTATCGAAGCCTGTGAATTGTGGGCGAGTGTCCACTCTTCTCTCGTGTTGTGTCTAACAGGGGAGAGGTAACCCTCGTGGGCAGTGTGTGGGGAGACATCACCTTGTGGTTTATGAGCCTACAGAGGGTCGTGTCTCCACCAGGTTTAATGGTGTGCTTTACAGCCTGCCTGTGAGGAAGCTGGGAAAACAGTTGGCTGTCGCCTGCCAGAGTTGTGGCTCAAGGCCAGACTCCCCATAGAATACCAACACATCACTTTGCCCTCTTCTGAATATGTAGCGGTACATGGTAGGGCACAACAGAGAGAACTAAGGAATATTAATTAATATAATTATTGAAACATAAATCTTTCAATGTTTTAGTATAATTTTAATAAATATTACTCTGCACTTTGGGGATGTCTTGTTTTAGCAGTAACTGTACTTTCTCAGACTCAGTGGTCCAAGTGTTGTGTCCTGAGATCAAGGGAAGACAGAAAGAGATAGGGTTGCTATATAAGTGCATCTGCAGCGGATTGAGATCTTCGTCTTTCTGTGGTGCTTCAGGAACAGAAATTTTGCCAGCGCTATGACCAGCTGATGGAAGCCTGGGAGAAGAAGGTGGAGCGCATCGAAAACAACCCGCGGCGCCGAGCCAAGGAGAGCAAGGTGCGGGAGTACTACGAGAAACAGTTCCCAGAGATCCGCAAGCAAAGAGAGCTGCAGGAGCGCATGCAGAGGTGAGATCACAAGATTTTTTTTTCTCCCTTTCAGAACAGGCAATATCTGATTCTTCAACAGAGTAAAAGGAGCTCTATTCATTTCTGGAACCCACTTAATCACTTCGATTTGTTGCTTGGTTACTGCTGTTACTGTAAAAAGTGTTTCTTTGTGTACTGTGGGGGGCTCAGTTACTGTAATTCGTGGGTAGTCTTGATTGACAGGTCTTATTTTTCCTTTTGTAGCCGCGTTGGGCAGCGAGGAGGTGGGCTGACCTCGTCTGCAGCTCGCAGTGAACACGAGGTCTCCGAGATCATAGATGGGATATCAGAGCATGAGGTAAGCACTTCTGTTAAGGATGGATTGCCACTCCACATGCTCTTCTGCATCACTTGTGTTCACACTGTCACACTCTTGAAGTTCAAATTGCTGTCTGGATGTCTCATTGTGTTCTGTGGCACACAAACTTAGTAGGCCGGGTCTTAATAAAATGATCACATTTTGGGTTCCTTGTAAAAAAGCACACATGCAGCAAATAATATTTATAATAAATATTTATAGAGATGATTGGAACAACTTGATAAATATAAAGCCTGCAGGAATGTGACTCAACCCCTCCTAAATCATGGTTGATTTAATTAATCTCTGTTTGTTTCAGAGGCATTTACCGCCCAATATTGGCCTATAATACAGCTGTTACACAGATGGTATGCCACTGGAACATTTGTGGTAGCTAAGCGAGCGGGCTAGCCCAAGCTAGATACTACCCTTTAAGGCCACCACAGCCTAGCAGACAGCACGAACAGCACAGCTGCTTTCAATTGAAACGCTCCCAAAACTTTGATAGTTTTTACTGCCTGTCTCTTTTATTACAGCCTTCCCTCGTTTCTCTTTTCTCCATTTATAACCTGCGCAGTCGACACATAACGTCAGCTGTTGGTGCATCAGTACTTATTATTATATAATTATTAGCCTAGTGTCTTCGTCCACTGTATACTAGTTCTGTGATGAATCTAAGCTTTGTGACAGTGGGTAAACATCAGCATGGGCTGCAAAATCACATCTATGTAGTAGCCTGCATCAGACGTGTCAGTCGTGCCTAAGAAAACATTTTTAGCAAGTGTTAAGCCCTCTGAGGCAAGTATAGATGCCTGATTCAGCCTACATGGTTCAAATACGGTCAACAAAAAACATACAGTATATACGTGTAAGAATGACCTTAACAAATAAATGTCTGGCTTATCATAGATGTTAAAAGTCAGCAGATGCAGGAGTTTTGTTAGGCTTGAGGTGTGAGACTCCTATAATGTGAGGCACTGCTCTTTGTGTTAAGGTTAAGTGATGGAGGACCTAGCTGTGATATCCACTAGTCACACATTAGACCTGGTTCCCTCAAGCCAGCCGGGTCTCATTAAGCTGAGCAGTGTGTCCGTTTGGGTTGTCTTCTCTCATCTCAAGAAATGCTTTCTACTTTCCTAGCTCCTCAAAATAGCACAGTGCCTTTCCTTTACTTCCCTCCCACCTATCCGCACTGACAGTCATTATCTCATATTTAAGATTTTTTCTTTGTTAGGTGGTAAATTGAAGAGTGACAGGAAAGATGGCACGTGGAACATGCCTTAGCCTGCTGAGCCAACAAGACACCCTAAACTTCCTCTCCTGTCTACTGAATTCTTCCACACTTCAAAACAGAATGTATAACCACAATAGGTTTCATACAGTGCATGTCAATAGAAGCACCATGTTGTCAGATAGTTTCATTCTCAGGAACAACCCACTCACTCCACTTGATTTCTGTGTGTGGCATTGTGTCTGTCAGAACACAGAGAAGCAAATGCGGCAGCTGGCAGTCATCCCTCCCATGCTGTTTGACGCTGAGCAGCAGCGCATCAAGTTCATCAACATGAATGGATTGATGGATGACCCCATGAAGGTGTACAAGGACCGGCAGGTTATGAACATGTGGAGCGAGCAGGAGAAGGACACTTTCCGAGAGAAGTAAGCAGAACACTTCAGTGAAGTCATGACATCATGTCCTCCTTGAATAGAAGTTTTTCCTTTTATCCCTATTTCCTTGCAGCTGGATTGGGTTTCATTGGCCAAATAATACACCTATAAAAACAGATTTTGGCTACAACATTTTGGTATTTGGCTTTTTTATTAAATCTCATATTAGCTTTCCACTCCCTTCTCATTTTGTAGGGAAGTGCTTAAAAGCTTCTTTTTAAGCCAAAACCTCACTTCCAGTTAAATATGTGTGACTGATAAAGAGTCCATACGTTGTTGGTAAGGAAGTGAGTCTTCTCCTTTCGTGAGAAACGAGAGGAGGTGTTGCCAAATCTAATCAAACCCACAGAATAAAATCAGTGACTTTAAAGTCTGCCCTCTGAAATATCTCTGATCCAAAACATACAGTAAGATATTTGATTACCAGTGACAGTAGTGTAATATATTGATAATTTATTAGATGCCAAGTTTTGTTAAAATTCAGGATTAAGTAAGCTAAATTTTAATCTTCAGCAAATGCCACTAACTTTAAATCATTCCAGTAGCATGTTGCAAACATTTTTTGTTCTGCTCCCACAGATTCATCCAGCACCCCAAAAACTTTGGTCTGATTGCATCTTTTCTGGAGAGAAAGGTATCGATTCATTGTCTTGAATTTTTTTTTTTGAATGATCTAGTCTTCTCAGGAAATGATGACTGATGATGATGACGTGACACTTCTATGATGTTTCAGACGGTGGCGGAGTGTGTGCTCTTTTACTACCTGACCAAAAAGAATGAAAACTATAAGAACATAGTGCGGAGGAACTACAGACGCAGAGGAAGAAGCCAGGTATTCTACCCTTGCAAGCTAATAGTTCAAAAAGATGCTCTACGTTACATCAAGGCCCAAATCATACAACACACTTTTTAGGCTTGAAAATCTGGAAGTCTCCATTTGCTATTGGTATGCAACCAAGAATTCAGCTATCGTCAGTCACTCACCTAACTTATCTAATGACAGAAACTAATAGCATCACCAGTTAAAGAAAAACCTGATTTCCATTTCTGTCATTACACTCCAGGTGTGGTGCCATTCTCTGTTGTCAAACTCGTCTGGCAGGGACAACAACCACCACCTTGATGTTTTATTTTCTTGTTTGCAGAGGATGTAACTTGAGAAAGACTCTGATTTTATCCAGTTGGACAGCAGAAAAAAAGTCACATAGATATTGTTTCTATGTGGATTTGGACATGTTTCAACTTCGGGCACATGTGGCTCTTTGCAAGGCATACGACGCAGATAAACGTGAGGTGTCTGGCGTGGGAAAAAAAATAGCATTCAAAAGGATTTGTCCTTGTTTAAAGTGAGTCCTGTGTGAGCACAACCTTAATCTCACTACCAGCACTGGAGCTTTAGTGATGTCTTTGCAGTGAGGTGGTCTAAGCGCTGATGAAGAGAAAAGCCAAAGGCCACACAGTTGTGCTGGTTAAGTGCCACAATTTGCTCAACACTGTCATATCAGCACTGTTTCCGGACTGACAGTTTTTTTTAAACTCGTAATTTCTATTGCTAATGAGCTCCCAGTTATTACTTAGCCTCAGATCAGGTGCTAGCTGTTAAACATCATAGTGGTGGGCGTTAAGGAAATGGCACTTTAATTTACTGATGACCTTTTCCTGTGGGTACGAGGATGGTGTCTCTTCATCTTTCCGGAAAAAACCTCTGCTCATTACCTGGCGGTTTGCTCCACATCTCCTGAGTAGCAGCTCGTACTAATAGCTCACAGTCACAGAGGGAGGTAGCTACAGAGGAGGAACAGAAAATGCAGTGCTTCCTGGCAGAATAACTGCAAATACTATAGAGATTGTGTTTGGGTAGTGGAGAGATGGTGAGGATCACTGCTTAATGCAAATGTTAATGTGGGCCCCACACTTGCTGTGTGGAACGCCTGCTGTGTTGTCTTAACGACACTCTCTGTAGGGCTGCCCTTGGATCTTTTTGGGGGCATGTTTAGATGCGGCGCTAACAGATCTCTTTAGTGATGGTGGACAGAGATTATTAGGCCCCTGATGTGTTTGGGGAAAGTGTTTGAGCAGCACACGAGGATGGGAGAACATTGAGTCCTATTTAATTATGGCTTTTATTTGTTTTCTCTCCGGGTTAATTTCAAAGAGAGGGAGAGGGCATGTAGTTACATTGTGCAAATGGAGAAAAATGTAGCTTCTGTGAGTGAAAGGTGCGATTTGATCTTTTTCTTCTCTCTGCTATCTTTCTCTGCTCGTCCTCTTTTTCATGGTTCTACTTCTCAATTTTTGTCCTTTTTATGTTCCTTTGCCAGAAACCACACATAATGTAATTTTGTTTTAGAGCAAATATGTAGATCAAAAAAAGGTTTACATACTTTGGGTGAGCATTAGGCCAAAGGCAGCAACTGCAAACACATCAAATAAACTAAAGGTCTTATCAGTATAAGTATGTCTTCCTGTAAATATTAAGCAGTGTCTAAGGTTTCTGGTCAGAGTGCATGTCTGTACTAATCTGAACTCTAACCCTACAAGCCCAGACAGGCAGGAAATTGGTAAGGAAGTGGTTCGGGGTGCTTAAAGAGCGTATTTCGGAACTTTCGTATCCTGTTTTGTTTTGTGTGTGCAGAAAATGATTAGGTTTTTTTTAGTTTAGTACCCATTCTGTACTTTAAACAAATGAAACCAAGTCTTTAGAAAGTCTTTTTGTCAAGTATAGGAATAATTGTATGTTCATGTTTTTATGTTTCTGCGAAACACCATGGTGCGATTTCTATCTCAGTGTCTTAAACACAGATCAGATATGCCACAGGAAGTGCCTACTCACTCACAGTTTGCTAAGCAGAAACCGTATGTGGTGAAAAGAGATAGATAGCTTGTAATTATAGAGCAGAATCTGCTAAAGTGAAACAGTAATTTTACCTACTGACATACTTGGAGGCAGTCGTCTGTTTTGCAGGTGTAATGCAGTAGTATTTTGGCAGAAAATCAGTTACCACACTCTACTGGGCCAGAGGACTGATCTCCACGCTCTGCTTTCTGTAGTGAACAAAATGTAAATACCATGCAAAATGATTTAGGTGGTCAGGATGTTTTTCGGTGCGTCTTTGTATCCAGTTACCTGCGATTATCTTTATAACGGGATTCCTTGTTGTTTTTCTCCCTCGTCACAGCACGGCCAGCAGCAGCAACAGCAGCAGCAAGTGCACCGAAACAGTCAGGAAGACAAGGAGAAGGAGGAGAAAGAGAAGGAGGGAGAGAGGGATGAAGAAAAAAATGAAGCTGAAGACAAGGAAGATGGAATGAAGTGAGTTGCCTTTTAATACCGACCAAATCTTCACTGTGCGCTGCAACTATGACTTTACTTACTGATTCATTAGAAAAGCAAAGTCACGGCGTGACAGGAAAAGATGTAGCCAAGTAAAAACATTTCCGCCACTTCGTGTGAGCCTGAACTCGCACGGCTGCAACAGTCTTCTCACTTTGCCCATTTCTCCAACACACAATTTTAGAATTGTTCCAGGTCAGGCTGTAGCGAATGGAGTAGGAGTAAGTTTTGGCTAGGGGCAGCAGATCTGGAAATCCAATCATTCTGTAACCCTTGAGCTCTTACTCCCTCACCTCCAGACAGACTTTCCACCTACTGCAAATTCAAGCGACCATTCGTTCTCCCTATTAAAACAGCTGTTTTCCTGTTTATGCTTCTCCCCTTCCCAATAGGACGCCAAGTGTCATTTTTTAAATTCTGTGCTTATTTTGTTAGTCTGGGGTTTTTTGGTGGGGAAAATAAGCAGTATGATTAACCTAGCTGTCAATTTGAAATGTCAAAGGAGGTATGTGTGTGGGTGGAAGGGTCGCAGTAGCGGTGGAAGGGGGGGGTTTCAGGCACAGTGCCAGCAAAGGATGCAAAACAACAGATTGAATTTCACTGCTTTCTGATGCCTGAAAATAAACAGTCCATGCCTGTATTCATGCACTATATTATGATGTCAGCTGAGGCTTTACACTACAGTAGTTTCAAGCAATAGCAGGTCATATTTATTAGCAGTTGTGTCGAACAAGAAGATGATGATGAAGCACTTCCTGCTGCTTTCCAGCTCTTAGGCGAGGCCAGGGGACTCCGTGACTCCCAGCACACCCTGCTGCCTGCTGTCCCTGGCACAGCTGGCTTGCCTATATTTAGTGTGCCACCGGCTCCCCTCAGCAAGATTAATGGAGCTGGGGGAAGATGAATGGAGGTGCAGTGGGTTCAAATTCAGTGGCTGTCTTCTGGCATGCCATTGTGCTGACACTCGATAAGTTATCTTAAAAAAAAAAAAAGACAGTAACAGCAGTGTCTGTGTACACGTTCACATTTGGTCTTCCAAGTTTGTGTTTCACTCTGCAGCTTTCTCTAGTTGCCCAGATTTCTGGCACTAAAGCCAGTGCAATGTAGAGACCAAAGCAGCATAAGAGACAATGATGGCATGGATGCAAGATTGAGTTACATTTTTGGGATTTGCTGAATAGCTGCAAGGCCAATATTTGCATCTCAGAAAAGATTGCATTGGTATTATTTCACTACTTCAGTGTACGTGGCAGCAGTACTGTTGCACTGGCCCATTTTTTGTACTTAGCTCTGTACTTCAGCACATTGGCTTTGAAATGAAACAATGATGTTTAACTTTCTGATTTAATTTGGTGTGTACATTTTTTAAATTCATAACAGTTCATAAATTATAGCTCTTTTTATGCATTAAAATAGACATACAGTCCTCTTTTAATATTTGGTTGCACCTTCTTTGCAGTCAGCGACAGCCTAAAGCCTTGTGAACCCCAGTTATCTTCCTTGGTGATGCTATATCTTGCCTTTACCACAGCTATCTTCATTTTGTGCTTGTGTCAGGGGCCTTTTGCCTACAGTCAGATCTAGTAAAATGTAAATAATCCTCAGCTGGATTGAGGACATTTGGTTGTTTGGCAATAAAAACACTGCTTTTTTGTCTGAATGATTATGGTCAGTGTTCTACAATGCTGCCCAAAACAGATTCAACTGTGTATATGGCTTTGACCGATCTCTTGTTGACTGTGTTGACATTTCTCAAACACAGGGATGACACCTCTGGAGAAGATGCAGAGGACAAAGAACCCACTGTGGCTTTCAAAGGTCGACGCACAGCCAACAGCCAGGGGCGCCGCAAGGGCCGCATCACCCGCTCTATGACCAGTGAAGTGGAGGAGACCACCACACCGCCTCTCAACAATGAGCTTGGTTAGCCTCAGCCTCAGCTGCACTGCACCGAATTAGAGTTCCCCTAGCTAGTAACCAAACTTATTAAGCATACAGCTACAGTCACATTGCATGCTGTAAATAAAAAGGGTGGTGTGGGTAATACATTAAGATCATAATTGTTGTTCAAATCACAATTAAACCATAGTAATATACCAGATAAACACACGGGCATTACAAGAAACTTTATTTAATATTTATTGCGTGTGTTATTTCTAACCGGGTGCAAAACTTTAAGATAATAAAATAGCTAAACCAGTAATGCAGAACAAAAAAAACATTCACCCATTGGGGGCAATTAAACAAAAGAAGAAGTTAACATAATAAAAAGTATTTCACAACTGTCACGCAGAACAGACACTGTCACCTTTGATCTAGTTTTGGTCTCCTGTCCCACACCACAAGAGCGCACTGTTGTTCCTTCTCTCTTCATTCACTTATTCACATTCACTCTTGCTCTCTCTGATTTTTCGTAAGTGTCGACTACATGAGCTATGTAGTTTAAATCCCATCTGTTGGCAAAAGACAAAAGTATTATTTAAGGACAAAATACTCAGTGTGTCAGCAGTGTCCCCCCCGCTTAGCTCTTTGTTTCCTCGCAGATGGTAAGTCAACCGTGTACACACTAACACTCTCGCTGCAAGCTATCAGGGATTTTTGATGTTTCAGCAGTTGTGTGTGTATGCTGCAGTCACTCCTACAGCACAGGTTTAGTCACAGGGAATCCCCAGGTGGCTCGGGCTGCAAGGGCTCTCATCAGCAGCCCCCCTCCACCACTGTTTGTTCCCCTTCTGGCAGCAGTGCCAGCTGGGCCACTGTGGCCTTCGCAGGTCCAGATAGAGGACACGTAAGCACAGGCTTCTGCTCCTCTGTCTGCCAAGAAGGGCCAGGGTCGGCCTGGCTTATGGCCTGTGCAGGGAAAGAAGCCAGTTGTTATGTCTATAATCATTAACTGACTTCTCTCCTTGGATTTCCTGCTTCCTCCATCTAAAACAAACAGTCCCTAGCGACCCATGCTGCAGTGCCTCACTGGCAAGCAGCACAAGCTACCCTGCCCCCCCACCCTTTTATTCGGTTTTCTTCTCTAATTTCACTCTCTCCTTCCTTTCCTCTTGTCAGTCACTCCCTAACTGACTTTGTGACAACTGCCCACCCCCACTCCCCCCTCCCGCCTTCTCTAACTCTAACTTGGTGGTTCTCTTTTTTTTTTTTTTTTTCTAACAGCCAATCTGGAAATGAATGAGAGCTCTCGCTGGACTGAAGAAGAGATGGAAACTGCCAAAAAAAGGTAATACAGAGTAAATATTTGTTCTCCCTGTGAAGTGTTAACTTCATTGTAATTGCTGTGCATTAATAGTGATGTCAAGGGAAACAGCGCGAGTAGCAGCTCAAGCACTGTTTTTTCCGAAAGCATAGACAAGTGATGCGGCTGTGACTTCCTGTTAGTGAGGCGGCAACTGCCACGTGCTGCTAGGTTGCGTCTAAGCCTGTGTGTGTCGGTCCGCCAGGACTGGGTCTGTTGCTCTTTCGAGCCGTTTCCCCCGTCTCTCTGGGTCAAGGCAGCCTTTCTTTTTATCAAGCGGGCTGTAAAGTCTACCTCTTATCAGCAAGCCCCTGCAAATGCAGCAGTCATTAACTTAGCCTGTTTATTGTCTCTGACTGAAGATTACCCAGATGCCTATGGCTGATTTACAGAGGTCACTGACATTCTGCCCATTTTCCTAGCACCAGTGTGAGAGTGTTTGACAGCGTTTGTTCTGTGCAGTCTTTGAGTCTCACCAGATTGATGGTCAGAACTGGTTCTCATCTGTTTGCATATTTACATGCTCCAAGAAAAGGTTATGGGGGCTGCTGGCAGTAATGTTGATATTTGTAAATCTCTTTACCTACGTCCTTAATTACCAAAAGTCAGCCTGAGCCGTGTATTTAAATGCATCTCTTTCTAGATGAAGTACCGGCTTTGTAATGTCAAGTCCTGCTGTCTTTACATGACTCACTGCAATTTCACTGCAACGCGGCTTCTTTGTGGCCATTTGTAGATGATGTGTCATCCTGCTTTGTGTGACTCTCAGTTCTGCTTCTGACTAATTTAACCTGTCTTCCCTTGTAGTCAACAGTAGATGAAGTGCTTTTTGCAAGCAGCCATCAGCGGCTTGAATGTGATATAGAAACCACATTTGGTCTAGAGAAGTTATCGCAACCATCTTGTGCTGTGTATGTGTGTATGTATGTGTGTGGGGGTTTCTCCTGCAATTTGAGGTTTGTGTATGCGAGCACGTTTCTGTGTTAAGGGGTTATTTTGCGATAACTGTCACTGGCCTGGTTTGGACATGGTCCTGTGTAGTAATCCTGGTTAATGTCTTCAGTTCCATTCTCCTGCAGTGGGATTAGTGGGGCTCTCCATCCCAGAGGATTAGCCTGGCAGCTCGGTGGGAGCACGGCTTCTATGCAGGGCTTATGTAACCACAACCACAGAGCCCCAGCTACAGTACCAGGGGCCGAAGAGGAGGAACTGCTCATGCGGTTTTTCATCAGTTCTAACAACCACCCCCACACCTGCCAAAAGGGATTCCCCTTCCAAGAACTCCCAAGATCGTAACCCCACCCGCACATTTCCTCGTATATATTGAATAATCTTGTCAAGGGGCTATCCCGTGCAGGTGCTTGACATGTTTATATTTTAAACAGGCTTAGGTGTCCTGATGCTAATGTGTTTATCCCCCTTGAGCTAAACAGATCTGAATAATGGCATTTATTGTGCCTGGCAGGACATCTGCATTCCAGCATGGCATTGTCGGCCAGCGCTGCCTTCGAGGACGGCATGGCCACACTCAGAGATAGATCACTCTAGTCTTCACTGCTCATAAAGACTGGTACCTCAAACAAGGGACTGACAATCTTTACAAAGCCTTAAACTCACCAGCTCTGCCTTTGTGTGTGTGTGTGTGTGTGTGTGCACAAAATATGTGTAGCAAAGGTTGTGTGCACTTGGTCCAAGCTGTGTGTGTTTGCATGTGCACCCTTCTTGGCTGGCGTTTATGTAAGTGCACTAATCTGGCAGGCTTTGCTTGGGTGCAGGCAGGCAGCTGGATAATGGCCCCTGCTCTGCTTGCTGGAAGAACCCATTTAAAGGAGCAGCAGGTAGAGAATGCCATATTATTTTTTTTTCTGTCCCTCTCCTCCACTGTTGCTCTATCTCTCTTTCGTTCTGTCTGTCTCCCTCGGATGGGTGATGGCAACGGCCCAGATTGGCAAGAGCTGTGGAAGATTTGGCAAGTGCCTCTTTCCCCCACTCACTTTGTTTCTCCCATCACCTCTGTGTTGTTATAGACTGGATAGAGGTCACATTCAAGATGAAAAGCAGGTCAGTCAGGAAAAATGTGAAAGCCTTTATGCTTTCTCATGGTATCAACATCAACTCCCTCGCCCTCCACCCTCCACCCCTTCTCTCTTTGCTTACTCTCCACTTCTGTATCCTTTCCCTTTCGCCATTGTCTCTGGCTCTGTGGCTCTCTCTCTCTATCTCTTTCCTCTCTCCATGGGCTGCTCTCTCTCTCTCAGTCTCTCTCTCCTCTCTCTGCTCTCTGTTTACTCTTGGACAGCCTGAGTGTGTGTTTGCGCCTGTGTGCTGGAGTATTAACAAGAGAGACGGGGAGAGAGAGAGAGGGTTCAAGTGAGTGTGTACTCATGCGTTTGTGTGTCTGTGTGCGTGCCGCGGTGCCTGCTGGCAGACTGAGGTAGGGGGAGGGACGGACCGACAGAGAGGGAGGGAGGGGGAAAAAAAGAGAGATAGAGGAGAGATCAGATGAGGGGAGAGAGAGGCTGAGCACATAGCACCGCCCCACAGTCCCACTTTCCTGTGGAAGTCTTCCCAGACGACCGCCATTGGGGAGAGACACGGCAAAGAAGAACAGACCAGCATTAACTGAAGCACAGGGAGGACCGAGGGAGAGGGAAAGGAGGGGAGAGGCCAGGAGCATGTGCTGTTTTGGAGCATGTCAACCTGACACCGGCTCAAGTATCAAGCCAGCTGGCAGGAAGAGCGCCGAGACTGAGCTGTTTTCATCTCCTCTGCTCTGGATCGGAAGGCCCAGCCCTGAAGAGCTTCCCGGCTGGCCGTCCAGAGATCAGACCGTCTGATAGTGATATCCACTGCAGGGCCACGAGACGACGGGCGGAGTGACAGGCATGTGACAGACAGGAACAACCACTTTCTGGCTGCACCAGGTGTTGATTGGACTTTCTCTGGGAGGAGCTAATGGGAGTACAGTGTCCTGATTGGGTGGGAGGCTACCACCTGCTTCAGTATTGCTGCTGCTGATTGGATGTTTGTTCCATGTGTGTTGCTCCAGCAACTAAGGCCCTGAATCGCTGCTTGGGAGTGTGCTTGCATATAGCGTACTGAACTGAATGGAACCAGAGGTCATAACAAAGTGATATTTGACTTTTAGTAAATCAATTGCTTCAGGTTCAGTGTGTGCAGCAAAGTGTTTGTCTTACTTTGAATGCTTAGTGGTTATATTATGCCACTGTTTGTGTTTGTTGTTTGTCTGGGCATGTGCATGTTTGTGTGGCAGATTGGAGGGTGTCTGACTTGTGGGGCAGTCTGCCCCCCTCCTCCCTCTTGTGAGGCGGCTGTAAAAGGTTAATAGGTGTCGGTCACGTGTCAGAGTCCTCTTGGAGCAAGTCCGTCCGGTCTTTTCTTTTCTTCCTTGGAGACGCTTTCCTAGTAATGCCTTTAGTGGCAGCGATGAATATTTCAGCTGAAAAACCTCTTCCACTTTAATACTTGACAGATTGTAGGTGCGCAGCAGCTTTTAGACACCAGCAGCTCAGACTTGAAGATCACCTTTGCTTGTTAGTGTAGTTCTTTTTATACGGGCATTAATAAATTCTCAGCATGAAAGTGAATATTATACCTCTTCTCACATCTGCTGGATGATGCACAGCTTTTCTAGCTAGAGATTTTTTTTAATTACTTATGTGTAAGAGAGGTAGTCTTTCGTCAGTGTGCAAAAAAATATTATAGAAATGGCTTTGCAAGGGTAGGCTTGAACTTGAGATGTTACCATGCAGACAGATTTCTGGTTGCTTTTCTCGTGTATTGTTTATTTGACTTGATCATAAGTATTCCTGTACAAATAAACAAACAGTCTTATGAACAGTGGCCTAAAAGTGAAACTTCTGAAAAACTAATTGACCAGCTTTTATTGCAGCTATTACTTATTAATGGCATTATTCAGTAAAGCGCCTGTATCAGAGTGTGTCTCTCTGATTAACACGAGAGTTGAAATGACAGGGCTGTAAACAGCTGTCCTTTCCTTTCCTTTGGCTCGTACTCCTGCTTGTTGTCATGCTGCCTCCATTAAGCGATGAGAAGAGGAGACCTCTGAACCCATGTCCAAGGTTATCCCAGGAGGTGTTGGCTTTGTGCCTGTTAATAACACCCCCCTCCCCCCCACAACCCTTTGCGAGGCTGTCCTGTTGCCAGGAACTGTCAGACTGGCACAGGAAACAAGTGGGTGGTGTAAGCTAAGCCTCTTACAACACACACTGTTAATGAGCTGCCTTTAGCTAACAGCAGACTCTTCGGGGGGGCAAATTGGAGCAAATTCTACGCTATCTGTCTTTCTCACTCACTTCCACTTCCACACCGGCTATTCTCTACGTCCCTTCTTTTAGCACATGTTACACGGTTGTGTGTGTGCGTGTTTCACGACAGGTTGATCTATCACAGCTCTTGCTCAGCGGGTGCCGGTAGACTCTTGTGTAAGGCATAATCATGTGGTTGACCGGGTAAAGGACAAGGGTTTCTTAGAAATGGGTCACATCAAAGTCAGTCAGTATGTGACAAGAGAGACACCCGAGTGGAGAGAGAGTTTCTGATGTCATTGGTTGACGGTTCAGCCACACACTACCACTTCTCCCTCTCTGACTCTTTCACTCTGTCTCTCTCTGCCTCTACCGAGGAAGCATATGGTGTCAAGCTATGCTGCTGCTGGGAGAGTGTGACTGTCTAGGTTGCATTGTGACCTAGACTCCCAGGGTGTGCCACAGTTTTGACAGCTGCATAGAGACAGATGTTTATGACTATTGATTTACCATAGAGAGAGTACACATACTGTGTACTTAAAGAGATTTTGGTTGGTGATAACCAGAAAAACAATTCAATCTTTACAGCAAGTTCACTTTGCACAGCTTTACAATTGCATAGAGCTATCATGTGATACAGAATTGAGACGTAGTTGTGCAAGGCCTGATGATAGCCATGTCTGCTTGTCTTTGTTCCTGTCCTATTCTAATCTCTCTGTCCATCTGTTGTTCCCAGGCCTTCTCCAGTATGGTAGGAATTGGTCCGCCATCGCCAAGATGGTGGGATCTAAAACTGTGTCACAGTGCAAGAACTTCTACTTCAACTACAAGAAGAGGCAGAAACTGGATGAGATTCTGCAACAGCATAAAATGAAATCGGTAAGCACGGGAAAGGTTTGATCCATATTTGCCCCACATGATGCTGACAAAGTCGTTTGTGGTTTTTGTGCATGACCAAGCTAGAAGATTATTTCTGGTTGTCTTCTGCAACTGGAGATCTTTGTCCCCTTGGTTGTTTTTATTTAGTGTGTGTTTGATTTGACCCAGGAGAAAGAGCGAAAGGCCCGTCGTAGGGGCAAAACCCTGCAGAATGAGGAGGCCAGTGCCCCATATGCAGCAGAGGAGGAAGAGATGGAGGGTTCAGGAGCCAGTGGAAATGAAGAGGAGGCCCCTGAAGATGGAGAAGGTACATAATGCAAATTGCGAAAACATTTTATCTTTTTGAGCATAATTACCATTTTACTGTTTCAAAAAGGATGCTTTTTTTATTTCAGTGTATAGTATTAGTAAGTATAGTATTAGCAATAGTAACACGGTTATGCTTGGTTGTCACATGTAAATAGTTAAGCAAAATGGATTAAGCTAATATGTGCCCTCCCTTTATTAGGTACATCCATGCAATTTAATGCCAATACAATCCAATACAACAGATCTGCCACAAATTCTACCTTAACAAAGGTTATAATGGCGAGTTTTTGTTTAAAGTTTCCAAGTGGTGTTAATTCAACTCTGTTTATTATTAAGGTCCTATTTAGTGGCACTGTTGTGCTGGACTGCATACAGTTGAGTGTGTCGAATAGCTGTTGTAAAGGATTGTATTAGATGGTACAGGTAAACCTGTTAAAGTGGCCACTGAGTGTAATGTAATGTAACAGCAAACTCTTTGAGAGGCTCCCTGTTAGCTTGAAGAATCATGTTCTGCATTGACAAATATAAAAGTTGAACCCTGCTGTAGTTTGTTGATACAAGTATACTGTGTAGAATGTACTTCCACAATAGACCACTGAAGCCCCAGGGGATTTTGTCCATCAACCCAATTGGTTTTGTGTTGCTCTTTATTGTACAGTGAAACCTGATTAGGCACAAGACTGGCACTGTGAAGAATCTAGTTTAGCAGAAAGAGATGGGGGGAAAATGGAAGAAAAGAACAAGGAGATACAACATGAGTCCGTGTTTCCTTTTGTCCTGCCAGGTGGAGCTAACAACAGCTCTGACACAGAGAGCTTACCCTCACCACACTCATCAGAGGACAGCAAGGCTAAGGAGGAAGGCTCGAGCAGGTCAAAGGCCAGCTCCAACAGCGGCGACAAAGAGGCGGCCGGGTCAGACATGGGCCAGGCAGGGGATGAGAAACCACCTGTCAAGGAAGATGCAGACTCAGCCATCAAGCAGGAGATAAAGACTGAGGCTGGGGAGCCCAACAAAGAGCAGCCAATATCACCCAGTGATGCCGCAGATAAAAAACCTCCCACAGCAGAGACAGAGGAAATCAAAAGCTCCACCAAGAGCTCCAAGAAGGACCATGGGGCCAAAACAGGCTCCCATAGGGACAGTGACTCTAGTGCCACTTGTAGCGCTGATGAAGTGGAGGAGGCCGATAACACAGATAAGAGCAGGTAAGAACTCGTAGCAAGAGGTGAAGTGGAAATTAGATTATCAAAAGATAGTGATTTCCTTTTCATTTAAATGAAGTATGTAGTAAGTAGTACTATCTCTTTCTTGTTTTGCTTTCTCAATGACTTCATTGGTTCTGCTTGCCAGTTTTGATGTCAAAGGGTGTCAGATTTTGAGCAGCGGTTTACCAGTTATCCTACTTCACTGATCTACAGATATCAGAAAATAAAACAGCAAGCGTTATGAATTGTTATTAGTTGCCTAGCTACGCTGTACAGCAGTGAAGCCATATTTGGTAAGCCACTTATGTGTATACCAAAGGTTGCTCTTTTCTATCAACCCTATATATACATGTACAATCGCACATTCATATATATGTATATATACACATATATATGTGTGTATCTGTGAATGAGGCCAGAAATGGGTGTCAAAGTGCGTGGGAGAAGTGATTAGTGTTGTTTGCACGGTATTTGTTCAATTTTTTCCATGACAGCAGACTGCATGTACTGGCAGAGCCAAGGGAAACGCTGCCCTCTCTGCCAGAGCAAACAACGGGAGGGAAAGTGTGTGTGTGTGTGTGTGTGTGTATGTGTGTGTGCATCAAAGTGTGTGTCTGTCTATGATTCAGAGGATGTTCTCTGCTTTCAACAGATGTGCATGACATGGACATGGATATGGATTTTTACTTGCAATTTGTTTCCAGTCTCAGGCTCTGTCAACACACAGCCTACATATATCAGTATATATCACACACACACATGCACATAGCCCATGTATTCCTGCTGTTCCCCATCATTTGCTTAAATACTCCGTTTACTAAGTGAGGATTTGTAATTGTGCCTGTGTCTCCTGGGGGAATGGGTAGGCAGGCATGTGGGATGGAAACGCAATCAAAACCTCTACCCTCTGTTGTTGTGTTTTTTAAGATTAAAAAAAAAAGACTTTGGGCTCAAGTGTGCAAAGCCAATAAGAGAAGGCACTAACATATTTCTGTCTCTCGTGTATAGAATTACTTCTCCACGGCCAAGCCTGCTGAGCTACAGTCATGATGGGGTCATATCCTCCCCGCTGCAGAAGCCCATGGATCTGAAACAGCTCAAACAGAGGGCTGCTGCTATACCACCTATTGTGAGTCACTAGTTCAACTTTGTGTGTCCGATTGTGCATCGGTTTTAATTTTTTCCTCATACATCACACAACAGCTAGGTGAGAGCACCTCAGAGTTTCCAAGCCTCGAAAGTGTCTTTGACCCAGGTTTTGTAACTGATTTGCCCAGCTCTCACAAGCACACAACACACTCTTCCATTGCAGTGGTATCAATGTTGTAACTGTCTCTGCTTAGAGAGATTGTTAAGTCATATTTGTATACAATAAGCCAACCAGATGGAGGATGATGGTATAGATTGCTTTGTGGAGTAGAAATGAGATCCCTGGTATTATGGAAACTTTAGCTTACCAAGAAATAAGAGATGTTTATTAGCTATCATGTTCATCAGATACTGTATGTAGCTAACCATATGTCAAATGCCAGTTAGGGGTGGGCTAATGTTATGTGTGCGGTGTGATTGCAACCTTTTTTTCCCTCTTATCCTGTGTGTAGATGCCAGAAGCCTCCATGCAGGGCAGTCAGCGGAGTGGGGGTGGCAAGGCAGTGCGGCCCCCCCACGCCCTGGCACTGTACCAGCAACAGATCACCATGGCTCATGGGGAGTCCTCTCAGGAGGTGAAACAGCAGCAGCAGCAGCAACAGCAGCAGCAGCAGCAGCAGCAGCTTTCAGGCCAGCCGGGCAAACAGCAGCTTTACACCACACAGGCAGACAGAGACAGGGAGGCCCTTCACAGCAGCAGCCCTCGTATTCGCCCTCGCAGCCCCTCCAACAGTGACAAGGATGGTAGGCACACCTCCATCGTGACAGAAAACTACCTTTTAGACTTAATCATCAATACACATCTATACATCACAAGCCAGATAGTATTTAGAGTAGTATAGCATGTTTTGTAAGCTCCTAACATTACAAATATAAGAATATTCCAGCATTTGTCTCAAATAATCTCCCTCTTCATCTTTTTCCCATGCCATTATTTTCTTTCTGTATGATCCCTAGTGTTATCCTTCTGCAGACTTTATGTATGTATAACACAGCACCTTGCAAACGTTGTCAATTGTTGTCAAATTAAAATGTGTACGACACATGGATTTTTTGGAAACAAGATTAGCGTTGTAAATGAGGGATAATGAAATGATAAAAAGAAAATGGAGGTTAATTAAAGTGCATGCGTATTATGCAGTTTTATTAGCATTTGATCTAGTTTTACTTAGTTGGTCCTCCTTGCTGCACGCGCTAACCTTGAGCCTGTGTTCTCTAGTGCTTAGGGTATTCAAGTGTTTCTGGGACATTCGTGGAGAGGGAACTGATAAATGATCTGGTATTGCTATTGACCCAGAAGGGAATATAGTCTAGTTCAGTGCACTTACTGTGAGCTTGTGGAATGTGAATCTCTGAGAGCACAGTGTAAGACTTTCAGTAACAGTCCAGACAAAGACAGGTCTTTTATAAGCAACAGGACGCAGCAGCTCTGAAAGCTAAAGAAAAGCAACCACTTTTCTATTACTTTAAAAAAAAAAAAAAAATCTTTTCAAACAGAACCTGCCACAGAGGCAGGTGCAGACATACTTCAAGCTACGTTATAACTTCTATGTGCTAGCATTTGGCTGTTGGCGAATACAAAAGTCACATCATGTGATATAGTTAAGTGTTTATGTAATTAGTACATGTTTTTGTGTGAGAGAGAAAGATTCTGTGAGGATGCGATGATCTGTGGTGTGTTTGTGTCCCTTCAGAGCTGGAAGGCAACGAGAGGTGGTTACTGACCCTCCTGCAGGGATTAAGTAGGTTCACCCCTTGCCACACCATTCCCTTTTTTAATTACACCTTAACAACAATGCAGGGTGATCATCACCTCCTCTGCTGGATTTTACTGTCTATACTTTACAATTAATATTAGCAGTGGCTTGTTGTGAATGTTCTCGTGTTAATGCAGTGGTGATATCACCCTGGCTGGGAAGTGGCGTGAAGGGCTCTGTGTGCTCACAGTGATGATGACAATGTGAGCGGAGGCTGAAAGGACAGCTTCTTGGATTAGTGGAGGTCTCTCTGAACGCTGTGCTTTGGTCTTGACTCCGCTTGTGTGTCGTTGTTGTTGCAGAAAAGTCCCGGGCTTTCTCTCCGCATGGTGAGACCAAGAAGCAGGCACTGGGTCCTGATGACCTGAGGACCTCTAACATGGGTCGACAAGTTCTCTCCCCCTACCCCATGTCCCCGCGAGACATGACCAAGATCAGTCATGACCAGCACCTGCTCCACTTTAGCTGTGAGTCCTCTTCTCTGTCCTGCCGTCTTTATACTCTTTACAAGCCTCAGTTGTAATAAGATTGTATGTTGCATTATGGGAACTTGCTAAATTACCTCTAGAAACCCCAAAATCTCAACTTCATAACTCTCCTGGCTTCCAGCGTACCAGCAAGCAGGCCACCCCTCTCTCTCCGGCCTGCCACAGGACAGTGGTAGGCTAGCAGCAGTGAGGCCCCTCACGATGCCTGAGCCACCACCACTCATTTCCTCCACCAAGCCAGGAGGCTCCATCACACAGGTATAGCACACACCACATAAGATATTAAGACAAAGATTTAAAAAAATCTGAACAATACTGTTTATCACCTTTATGACCGAATACGTGTTTCTGCAGGGCACCCCAGTGCAGTTGCACAGCCCAGCTCATGGGTTGGACCACGGGAAGATGCCCCCCACACAGATGGGCTTGTCTTGGATGGATCAGAGGAAAGTGGGTGAGTAGTGCACTTCAGTTTTTCTTTCCTGTAAGTTGCCATCCAGTTCTGCCATGGCCATCACAACTGATATTGAGGTCTGATCATCAGGTGCACTACCATAGATGTGTCTTTCTAATTACTGTCTCTCTGCTCATCCTTTGCTTTTTCCAAACTGTCATTTACCACACAGCAGGTTCTTTCCCCGTGATAAAGCAGGAACAGTTGTCTCCTCGCAGCTCGTCCTCCCAAGCTGACAACCTGTCGACCCAGGGCTCGCCTCATGACAGTGCTGCTGGACGTGGTGGGTGGCTCACCTTTTCTTAACTTTTCCATATGCAGTAAACTGGTATTAGTGCTTGGTGTGTAAAGAATGACACAAGTGCAAATACTAGTGAAAATGTGCATTTTTACCTTTGTTGTAGATACGCTCAGGTTGCAGTATAATAGTTACTGATAGCTGTGTGTTGTGTTTGCTGCCGCAACATATAAATAAAAAGTCTGTATTGATGTAATGCTACTAAAGCGTCTTCTACTCTTCACAGCAGTCAGTGAAAAGCTAGCTGTATACCATTATCGACTCATTATAAGAGAAAACGCGGTACATCGTCTGATTGCTCAAATTACCCCTAATACAGCTTCCAGATTTGGGAGACCTCCAGTTTTAGGCTATTTCAATTGACTTTTTCCTGAGATGTAGCCGCTAACTAGCTTTTTTTTGTTCATCGTCTTGACCAGCTCTGTTGTGAAGAGTAGAAGACGGTGTAGTTATTTATGAGCCGTATCGTCCCGTTCTACCTCCTCAGCATGACACTGAGCTGAGGCTCACAGCAAGGACCAAGTGACTTTGAGTGTCTCTAAATGTACTTGAGTGCCCCAGGCTAGACTTGAAAATCAACATTTCTTTTGTTAGGCTGTTAGCGCAACTTTATAGACTCTTTTTTTTTTTTTTGCAAAACTTTATCCCCATTGATTTTTGCTTATGTTGTGTTTCACTACTCTTAACACTGCTTTTCTTTGTTATTATCTATCTACAGCTTCTATTCAAGCTGTTCAGGGTGGTAGTATCACTAAGGGCATCCCAGGGACCAGAATGCATCCAGATTCATCAATCTCCTACCGAGGGGGCTCCATTACTCAGGTGAGTTCAGACCAGTACTGTGAGTCTGGGTCCTTGGTCCCTCTTAAGGCTGAATTTAGGACTGTCCCAATCTAGTTTTTCTCTCTCTCTCACTCTCTGCCAATCCCAGTGGAAATGTGTTGTGGATACTTACGTTTTTCTGCACAACAAATAAACACGGTGTACATTTGAACCAAAGTAGAACCAAATAAAAATGAAGTCAGTTCAATTTTGATATGTTTGAGGGCTAAATTACTTCAGCGAGGACTCCCTTTAGACCACCTTTTTTTTGTTTCCCTTTAAAATACTTGTTTGTTGATGGTGCCACAGATGCCCTACTTCTCTGTTTTTATTCTGTGGCAGAATCTCCTGTTTGTGCAGCTTGTTATCGTTGAATTGGGTGTGACAGCCCATATGTGGTGGCGTTACGAATGTAT
This sequence comes from Lepomis macrochirus, assembly GCA_024633595.2. Classification (NCBI taxonomy): domain Eukaryota; kingdom Metazoa; phylum Chordata; class Actinopteri; order Centrarchiformes; family Centrarchidae; genus Lepomis; species Lepomis macrochirus. The sequence goes on from JALXJV020000005.1 coordinate 30,417,934, forward strand.
TTTGCTGACAGTGTTCAAGTCGTCAAGTAGTACATTACGACAGACAACTGACAAAACAGTTCTCTTCCCCTTTATTTGGAGAACATCTAAACAACCGCTAAAATTCATTAAAATAAGTCAGTTTAAAAGTGAACCACTGTAAATGAGCCGTGATGTAGGTTTATGGGAGATTTGTTATCATATGTAAGATGATATGTGGCTCAGTGTTTCCCACAGATCACTGCAGGAGTAGCACTCTGAGGTTAATGCGATTTGCCTTGTCTAGAGGCCGATGGATGCAAATGGTGAACTGAAACTGGCGGTATATTAAACTGTGTTAAGGTTCATGATAGTTGCAGCTTATATGGCTGGCACACAGACAACCCACTCTCTTTTCATTACCCACACCTTTTATGATAGTTCTCACTGGTTTTACCCATATAGATGCTGTCATTTGGCCCCTGCCCTACAGTTTAAAGCCACTGCTGTTAAACCAGGGGCCTTCATGTTCCTGCGCTTTGATTTATGTACTTGTGATGAAAGAGAGAGCTGTTAAGACGTCATGAGGCAAGCCAAGGGCTGTGGCTGCTGGATTTCCCTGCTGCTGTGACATAACCACAGCTCTGAGTGGCCCAGTCACCCCTAGTAACAGGTACACGCTGTACCGCTCTGTTCCCTCTATTATTTATCTAGATTGGCTAAACCCAGTCATTGATATGCCCACTGTAATATCACATCCAATTGGCACACAAGAGAAAACGAGTGTTGAGGTGGCTGTTATCCACATGATTTGTAAGGAAAAGGTGAGTGAGAGAAAGCACAATCAGTGCCTTTGTAGTGGGACAGCTCCTTTTTGTTTGTTTAGCTTGCAGCCATTTGGATGGCTAGATGTGTGCATAGCCACCCAGATATGGCATTGTTACACTTTCTTACGGAACAGATTCGGTCTGCTTTGGTCAGTGCCATCTGATCCTGAACATATCCCCCCTCAGCAGTGTCTTCTAGGAAAAGCTGCAATCAACACACAGGAAATGTGATCTCAGGCACTACTGTGTCTCTTACTCAACCGTCCACCCCCGCTCTCAAACAGTGTAGAAATATTGCTCATACATGGTTATAACAAAGCTGCCTGTTGTCGTCTACTGTTGCCAAATTGGTTTCACCTCCGCTTCTTCTGGGAGTACTACTTTGTTTTTCACAGCTGTGTTTGTTTTTGTGTGTGTTATTTATTTATTTATTTATTTATTTATTTAATTGGATTGATGTCTGTCACCATTGTAGCTTTCTGGGGCACAAACAATTCAAGAAACAGAATACACGTTCTGTATGTAACACAATCTATAGTCAAATCAGCTCGCTGCTGCTCCAATTACATCCAATTCAGCGATCCTGAAAAGAAAAAAGAAGACGATTCCCAATCACCCGCACTATTTGTAATTGTATCAATCAGCGTTGTTTGTGACCTCCAAAGACTTCTAAGCTGTTGTTTTTTGTTAGGAGCTTTATAACAGACATTGGTTAATTATTCTATTGAGCAATAGCTATATAACACCCTCTGTTTTCATAGCATTGGTTCTATCTTGTCCATTATCAGGTTTCATGTTAGGCTATATAACAGAATTGGCTATCTGCATTGTAGACGCATGAATTTCACAATATCCATCCAACAGTGTAATCACCTGAGCCTGACATGTGCATGGGCATTTCTACTGCAAGCTGGTAGTCTGTTTAGTTAGATAATAAGTAGGAACCTTTTGTTTTCTGAGAAGAAAAGTTCACTTCTGTTTATGAGGCTTGATTTATTTGTATATGTAAAAGTGGGTGTGAAAACTGTCTAGTCTGACAGGATATGGCACCTACTTCTCTTATAGATTCTTGCAGAATGTGTCGTATAAGTCATGATCAGACTTTTAGCTTAAGCTCATTAAAATGAGATGATGAAGTGCAGGTCTCATGTGTCTCCTCTCTTCATCACAGGGGACACCGGCCGATGTGCTGTATAAGGGAACCATAACCCGTCTGATCACAGAGGACAGCGTCAGCCGAGCTGAGAGGGAGCGAGATGAGGCACCTTCCAAAGGCCATGTGGTCTATGAGGGCCATAGTGGGCACATTGTCACTTATGATCGTGAGTACTTTAGCATGGCTGCAGTATAATTTATGCCATGGCCTACAATTGTTTTCATTTTGAGTCAGAGCTGGCAGAAGTTCAACAAATGGAACAGTCTTCATTAAACTGGCAAGCACTTTGCTTCATCTTGATTCATACATGCAAATTATTTGGTCTCATTTAGTCCTATGACTAACTAATGCGGGCCTCACCCAAGAGGATAAATGTGTTTGTAATCCGAGGCTGGTCGGCCCAAATGATCCTGCAGTGTGAGGGGCTTACAGAGTCTTAAGGTCGTCGCCCGGATCAGATAATGAATGAGCATAATAGACTTCCTATTTATTATCGCTACAGAAATGTTATCTTGCACATTTTATCTCACAAACTATGCCAGTAAAAAATCGTTTATTATATTTATTTTACAACATTTTTCAGAAAAGAAAGCAATGATAATTCTGTTTATTTGCTTTGTTTATTCTCTTAAAAAAATAACAAAGAGCTGATAAGAATACCGTTAAAATATCTGATCGATGAACAGTACTGGTCAGAGTGGTGATACCGTTTAAAATCTTAACAATACGCATCCCTAATCTGAAGTCAGGGGAGTTTCTGTGAGATGCTTTGAAATTGTTTAGTATAAAGCCAAGTGTGTGTGGTCCTGCGTCTGACGATTAAAATATTAAAAATCAATTAAATCTGTCGGCATGTTTTTGGTGTCCTATATTTTTTAAATTGGTCAAGATTGGAACATCACATTGTAGTAACATATAGTTGTAGTAACATCTTTTTCATTTGTAGGCCCATCTTCTCAGACCCCTAAAGATGAGGGCCGAGGCTCCGGGCAGCCTGGGGAAATTCTAGGCCTAAAGCGTCCTTATGATGTTATGGAGGGAGGCATTTCCAGAGGACTGCCTATGAGGGATTCACTGTCTGCTGCCAACTGTGAAGGTAAGAGACGACCCCACTTAACCCTCTGTCACTCCCGTAAAAGGCAACTGGTTTGACCTCTGTTGAATCACATTCAGCTCTCATTATTGATGAAATCATTTATTGTAGTCTTAACATCTCACTACTCCTCCCATCCTGCCCTCAGGTCTGATTGGTCGAGCCATGCCTCATGATAGGGACAGTCCACACCACACACCTTACAAGGATTCACATCACATCCGTGGTTCCATCTCACAAGGTAGGATTGACGCCTCAATATAAAACACGAGTGATGTGATTTTTATGATCTTTTTCATAATGTATTTATTTTTCTTTACCTTCTGCTGTGAGATTTAGCGTCTAAATTCAATGTCTACCTGCTAAGAAAAACTTAAATGTGCTTTCTTTTTAAATGACTCTAAAACATTGACATTGTTTTCTAATCATGGTATGCGTGGTTATCAGCAAAGAAGATGTCTCAATAGGGCCGAGAAAAGTCTTAAAGATTTTGCTGCAGATTAAATCTCGCAACTTAAGATATCTAATTGCAACATAATGCAGTTCAGTATCATCCGTGCTCTCTGTTTGTATTCTGTTTTTCCTGAAGGGACTTACTCATTGTACTCTCATTTCATCAGACTGAGTGCTCACTCAGCAGAGCTGCAGTGAAAAATAGCTTTTTGCTTTTTTCCTTTCAAGAAACAGATTGTACCAGTTTACCAGAACTTACCCGCTGGCAGCAATGCGTTCATGTTGATTTATCTATCTGATAGCAGTAAAGTCAGATAACAATCTTGTCTCTTCTTGCCCAGAGAAAGTAGGGGAAGAAGCTGCTCTCAGAACCTCTGCTGGTTCAACAGCTGATATAATCAGAACCTTTCTTTGTCTCTCCAGTTCTAAATTCCCTTCTGTGGTTCTCTTTATATATTTTTATAAAATATATAATTAGGGATGGGGATCAATACCCGGTTCTAAAAGGACCCAGTTCCAAAATTTCTCACAACCCAAAAATCAATAAGATCTGAGCTTATCGAAACTGCTGTCGAGACCAGCAGGTCCTCCAATGTAACGTTATGTCTTGAGCGTCAAATCTGATGAAGCGCGATGAATAAGTAAACTAATGTTTTTAATGAGGGCCCGGCACTGTTTATCATCAGGCTGCAGCCTCTGCCTGCTCTCTGTCGGCTCCTACAAACACACGCAGCGGCAGCAGAGAGACGCCGAGCTGTCGCGGTTGAGACTGAAGTTAAGTTAGCTGCAAAGTACTCGAGCTGACGACAGCTACGCTCGTTTAAACTGCTCTGTCCTCAGTCTCTCATCCTGTATGTTTATACAGCTAACGTTAATTTGGCATTAGTCAAATGTTACAAACAAGCTAAAATAAAAGCTGTCTGTCTGTTGCATGTATTGGTCTGTAGTGTTAAAATCTAGCACATTGTTAAAAACTCAGCTTCTGGCTGAGACAAACCAGGCGGTCCCCCTTCTACCAGTTAACGCTACTGGCAGGCAGTTAACAGCAGAGAGGAGGCAAAGGAAGGACTGATACAGACTGATGTCTGAGTTTATATTCTTTGTAAACGTCACTCAGTATTGTGATCTCACATATTACGTCACTTTATATAGTGACCTAGCTGTTGTAAACATTAATGTTGCTGCTCCAGAAACATTTAGTTGTATTTATAATTTTGTAAAGCTGTATCAATAATGGTATCAAGATCGATAATAAAAATGAATATATTTTGTTTTAATAAACCGTCCAGTCTGTTTGAAGAAAAATAAGATTGACGTGTTTTTATGCATTCAGGCATACCTCGTCATCTGGACCCTCAGGATGGCTACCTGCGGAGGGAGGCTAAGCAGATGAAGAGAGAAGGCTCACCTCCCCGTGGGCCCGGTTCTGACCCAATGAAGGGCAGAGAGGGCATGGTGCCCACAGTGAAGGAGGCTGGGCGCTCCATCCACCTCATTCCCAGGGAGGAGCTCAGACAGCCTACTAAGGAGGGAATCATAGCGCAGGTATGTACACACACTAACAACACATAAGAGCTTATCCAACCCTTAATGTTTGGCCCTCTCTGCACTTAGCTATATTAATTCCTGTTATACTTTTCTTCAGGGAACACCCATGAAGCAGGAGGCAGCTGGTTCAGGGAAACGTCACGATGTCCGCTCCATCATAGCCAGTTCACCACGTTCCTACCACAATGCATCCTCCCACCTGGAGATGCGTGCCGAGAGGGGCCGCTACGAAGAAGCACCAAAAGGACGGCCCAGCGCTGTGGTCAGTACGGCTAGCCCGATAGCCCGCTCTTCTCCTCTTACGCTGGGATCAGACCAGGGAGGCAAGGCCCATCATAGTCCAGTGGGCTACGATGACAAAGGTGGCTTAAGGACCGCCTACCCCGGGCCCTCGCATCGTGGCTCTCCTCTGTCCAGGGAGGCAAGCCAAAGGCAGCATGATGGTGGGTATATCTCACTCAGTCAAGACAGTTGTGAATTTTTTTAGAACTGAAATAACTTCAACCTTCACGCCACAAAGACAATGCATGACATACTTCTGTTTCCCTGTTTGTTGTCCAGGTTCCAGTAAGAATCCGCCCCAGGAGCGTAAAGCCACACCAACTCCCAGGGAAATGAGTGCTACCAAATCGCCGCTCCCGGGTGTTGCAGATCAGCAGACTTACGAGCGTCTGCTGGGTCTCGGAGCTGCAGACGTGTACCGTCAAATCCCGTTAGCCTTCGATCCTGCCGCGCTGCCCCGTGGCATCCCCATTGACCCAGGTACAGGCACGGTCAGATTAGATAGAAAAAAATATTGGAACGTGTTAGCCTCATCCTCTGAAACTCTTCTTTTTGTAAGTGTGATGTTGTTTAAGGCCTTGCACCACAGACTCAGGTGTTTTCAGTCATTTTGACCTGATCAGACCTCTGTTTAATTGAGGTTAAGTAGAACTTTGCTGGAAGCTACGGAAAGTCACCAGAATCTACGTTTTAATAATCGCCATAAAGGCCTACTGCAGTTTTGCCATTAGAACATTATATTGTCATCCAGAAACAAACTTAATTGACAAATCAAAAACTTAATGCGCACCAGGTGGTCACCTGTCAGGGTGGTGAAACAAAACTGTAGAGGGAGTAAGATCACCACTCTCTGCTTGCCCACATAGTCAAGAAAAATAATGCCACAATCAAATTGTTATTTAGTCCAACATGAATGAGAGACATTTCCTGACATTTTTCTTCTCTTCCTACACAGCGACCTACTACTTGCAACGCCACCTAGCCCCCAACCCAGCGTACCCTCATCCCTACCCCTACCTCATCCGTGGCTTTCCTGACACTGCGGCCCTGGAGAACCGCCAGACGCTGCTCAATGACTACATCACTTCCCAGCAGATGCACCAATGGCCTGCAGCTGCTGCCATGGCTGCCCAGCGGTCAGACCTGCTGAGGGGACTTACTCCAAGAGACCAGCCCATTCCTCTGTCCTACTCTGCAGCCCCACGCGGTAAGGCTCACTAACTTCGCAACACTCACATTCACCCATATTCATCTTAAGGTGTGTTCACTTCACATTGGCCTTTCAAGATGTTTGACAAACAGAAAATCAATTTAAAGAGAACAATTGCAAAGGCATAAAGAGTGCTATACCTGCAGATGGAGCTTGCTGAGAGGTCTTACCATTACTAAACAACAGCAGGGCTCATGTTGCCTGGGTTTCATCCAATAATGGAATCATCTGTAAGCTGAGATATGAAGAAGCACAGTGCTGTTCATGACCTACTTAAAGATATAATATGTAACTGTTCTGCATAAACTATCAAAAAAAACGACTAGGCCTATGTTTTATATTTTGTTGAGTTGTGTACTTAGATCATTCCAAATGTTTCCAACAATTTTTAAACCAAGAGAAATCTGTAATTTTAATCAAGTTATTGGAGCTTTTCATTTGGTTGCCTGTCAGCGGTGTCATATCCCATTTGCGCATGTGTCAGCTTTGTGGTTATCTGCCTGAATTTGTCATAAATGGACTGGGTTGTTTTTTACAGCATATTTTAACCAGATAAAGGATTTTGTTTGGAAAGCATTGGAAAGCAGGCACTCACAGAGTTCTGTGTGCACTGAACAGCGTCGAAGAAACCCTGATTTTTAACGTGACGCTGCTTTTTGAGTGTCACCAGATCAGTTTGTTTTAGAGAGGACCTGTGCATAATGTGGCTCCTTGGAAAAATCTCCCAAACATCTAGTTATCAGAGAAACAAGCAGAGCAAACGTTAGCAGCAAGCTCTGCTCGCTGCCCCTCTGGGACATCCTTTGTCTACTTACTTAGCAGCATCAGAGAAACGCCGATTTTATAGGTGAAACTGCTTTGATCAGCGTTTTTACCGGTTTTGTTTACCTGGTTCGGTTTTGTTTTGGAAAGAGGAGGAGACTTCTGCCCTCTTAAATATATTGAATTTACATTTTTCTGTAGCCATTGTTGTTGTTTCTTCTAACTTTGACGTGAAGCTGCATGTTGCGTGTCCTGCTTTGGGGGTATTTGTCTGACACTCACAAGCTGTGGGCAATCAGCCGGTGAAGCAAACATTATAAATAATCGTCTCTGTCTGGAGTATTGGTCATCTTTATATTATGAAAACATCAAATAAATCTAACTTTCTACAGTATTTATCATCCATTTGTTCTAATAAACAGGTAATAAAACAATTGAAATGCATTCAAATTGTTGAAAAGTTGTTAAAAAGAGAAGGGGAAAATTCAAGGAGCCGTGTGGGTTTGGCTACTCGTCAACGCCACTTTTGTGAGCAAAGCAATCACAGCCTGGATGGAGCGGGATTTTAAAAAAAGTTTGATGTGCTACAACAAACTTTATAAATGTTGAACTCAATGTTCTGCATAAACGGTTATGATTGACGAGTTAGTAGCCTGCCTAAAATAAAGGTTGGAGACTATCATGTAGCCTGTAGCATTTTTCTTGCACAAAGTTAATGAATAAAAAGCTTAATTTGAATTAATATTATAGTAGTGGTAAGTTATATACTATATTACATGAAATTATATTGAATCTGCTATAATCATGAATTTATTTATATCAAACTTACAGTTTAATATAAAACACAGTTCCCTCCTGGCCTATTTGAATTTTGTAGTATTGATCAAGTGGTCGATGAAAGTTATCACACATTTCATTGCAGGCAAGCTCACATTATCTAGTTTAAACCAACTAAAACACAGAATTACTCTGTTTCTCATGATTTGCTGTAATGTTGCGTACATAAACGGCATGGCTTATTAAGTCAGTTACTTTTTGCAGGAAATCTGACCAGTCCTTCACTTAAAAAACTGTAGGTGGCTTTACAACCTGATGACATATAGGCAATAAATATTACAACTTACAAATATATTTAAATTCCTTTTAAAAACTCAAAAATGTCCCTTTTTAAAGGTGTGTGGGGCTGGTTTAATCGGTTAGCTCAAAGTTGCGTGGCAGTCTTCAAATCTGTTGAAAAAGGTGTTGAATTTTACCTCAGGATTCCTGCATATACCCTGTCAACGTAATGAAGAAGCATTTACAGTTGTCAACAAACCAGAAATGCAAGTATTTACAGGTTCACATCTTGCATCATTCATTAGTATCTTTGTCTCTACACGCTCACTAAAGCAGAAACTAATTAAATATTCTCTCCTTTTAGTGCTTTATGATTATCTCCTACTTTTTTCCAATGTGTCTTTGTTGGTTTAACGTTTTCCACATTGGAACCAGATGGTAAAGATTTGCCTGTTAGTCAGTCCTTTATTTCTTGTTTCCATTTGTTTTCCTCATTACTTTGCATTACCTAATGACAAAAAGGTCATTAGCTGTTGTAGTTGAATGATATGAATGACCAGTATGAGAACGCAGAGCTTTATTTACCTGTAGACCTCTAAACCAAAACACATCTGGACCAGCTATTAGGCTTTATTTTACCCTTCTCTTCTTTCTGTCCCCTAGGGATCATCGATCTTTCTCAGGTGCCACACTTACCTGTCCTGGTCCCTCCCTCTGCAGGGGCCGCCGGCTCCCCAATGGATCGCATCACTTACATCCCCGGGGGAAGCAGCACCTTCCCCGGCAGGCCTTACACCACCTCGCCCATCTCACCTGGTACAACTCACTTCACAAAAGCAGACGCACTTACACATTACGAATATTATTATGTCTGGTTGTTTTTATAATCATTTTAATTTCTCTTTGCCTTTTTCCGTACAGGTGGGTCCTCGCACATGAACAAGATGCAAGGCGCACCTTCATCTTCGGAGCGCGAGCGTGAAAGAGACCGTGAACGTGACAGAGAGAGGGACCGGGAGAGAGACAGAGAACGGGAGAGAGAGAGGGAGCGTGAACGGGACCGCGTGAGAGAACGGGAGCGAGACCGTGAAAGGGACAGGGACCGGGAGAGGACAGAGACAGAGAGCGTGACCGAGAGAAGGGCGGGTCTCTTGGAAATGTTGAGCACGCCCCCATCTGGCGACCAGGTGTGCAGCAGATAGTGTTTTTCATTTTTATCTAGAGGTTCAATCTTTAATACTGGCAGCACAAATGTGGTTTGAAAAGGGGGTAACTGAACCAATGAATCTGTTTGTGCCTCTCAGGTACAGAGCACAGCTTGGCAAGCAGTAGCAGCAGCAGCAGCGGTGCGAGACCTTCATCACAACCGTATAGCCACCAGCACTCCCCAGTGTCCCCTCGCACCCAGGAGAACGTGCAGCAGAGGCCAAGTGTCCTGCACAACACTGGGGGGAAGAGTCTTTCTGTCAGCGAGCACCCCAGCTCATCTGTGTTTCGGTAAATTTTACTTCTGTTTTTACAAGAACAACACTGGGACACTTTCCAGAGCTAATTTCTCCGTAAGTGTTCACAGCAAGGAGAACATTTTGATTGTCTTGTTTACTAAGCGTGTTTTGTTTGGTCCGCCAGTACCATGTCTTCAGGCACGGCCCGCTACCAAGGTTACCCTGGCCACCTCCAAAGGACGGGTGTGCCCCCTGAGGCCTACACACCTCCCATGGACTCAAGTTTAGCCAAAGAGCAGAGTCGCGATGGAGGCAAAAACAGGGGGGGTCTGCCCAAGCACGTGCAGGACCAGCACGGGCCCTCCAGTAAATCTGACCCCAAGCTGTCCAGCCCAGGAGGAATGTACCCAGGTTCCTATTCCTCAGTTTCAGGCCGGCCGCAACACCTACTGCCTCCCCAGTCGGATAACCCTCCTGGCCGTGGAGAAAGCGGTACACCTAGTAGGGAAAAGACTCAAAACAAACAGATGTCCATTCAGGAACAAGAGCTCCGAGCACTGGGTAAGACCACCATGACTGCGGCCAACTTCATAAACGCGATTATTATGCGTCAAATTTCTTGTGAAACGGGGATGCAAGAGACGGGCTCGCTTGTTGCCAGCAGCGCCACTGATGGTAAGACGCTCTGGATCCCAGGGTCCCCCTCATCACCCAGACCCTCCCCCGTCAGTCTGTGGCCTATTGCACGCTGTGGTGAACTGGCATTATCAAATCAGACCAATTCATTTACTTTTTTTTTTTTTCCTTCAATGCTATACTTTTTTTTTCCAGTTTTATTATTAGTTTTTCTTTACAAACTTAAAGACCACCAAGGGTGCCCTCTGGAAAACCAAACTCTAGCCCTGCCAAATTGGACGTCACTGGCTGAGATTAAATAAAGAATTTACAAATGGTGAAGCACTGATAAAATATGAATGGCTAACAACCCAATACATGTAATTTTCCACGAAGAAAAGCCTAGGTGTCCTTTAAGGTGTCATTTTTAAGTAGCTAAAGCTGGTGGGACATTAATGTAGAACATCCTTTGCTGCTTATTTTCATTTTCTTTTCGTAGAGGATGTGAGTTGAATTTGGCACGTGGCACCCCTCCCTCCCTCCCATTGGGCTGCTTACTTTCAGCAGAATATTTCACCACATGCATGTGGGCATTACAAGAATATTTTAGATGCCTGAAAAGGCATTTCAACACAGGATGCTTTTTATATCCCACGATAAATAAGAGTGCCTGTAACTTAAACACTGCTTCACCGCATGTCTTATGAGGCACTCTTTCCTGTAGACACCTATTTGAAACACATTGTGTGTGTGTAGCCACATGTAACCCAGACCACTTAAGGGGAATAGATAATAGGTGTGACAGTCAATCAAAGCCTAACCAACCACCAAACTGACTCCCTGGGGTCCCAGAGAGCACCAGTGTTGCACAGGAGGAGCGTGGGGAAGAGGGGGGGGGACGTGGGAAGGACCTTCCAGAGGGAGGGAGGGGGGTCTGTTTTGTTTGTTGTTTTCCACACATGCCAAAAAGCTCAGCACATCTTTTCAGTCTCTCAATCAAGCCTCTGGGAGTTTGTCCGAATTTTGTAATGTGATTTTTGTTTTGCTGTATTACAAGCCTGTAGGGCAAGTGACCTCTGCATGCAACATGAGTTCAGCTGAGTGCTAAAGCAAACGCTGTATGTACAGAAGTCAACAGGAAGCATGCTCGTCAAAGCAGACAAGACTGCTAGGAAGGCTTATTAATGGGACATTGTCACCTTGCTGTTAGCATGCATTTACAAACCCCAGAGAGATATGCAAGCTATTGTAAGCTGCTGTTGAACTCCCTGTTTTTGCTAGCTAACAACAAAAACCACAGCATCCTGGTCCTCTGGGGGACTCTTCCTCTCTGGGAGTCCCTACAGTCAGTCCCCCGGCCCCTCCATGCTCAACTTACATCATCCTCCCTGAGATTTAGTGTTGAAATAGGCTCTTAGGCTCCTATAGGCTAACCGTGAATGGGTTTGTTCGAGTACGGTTTTGTAAATTATTTTTAGCACATCAGTACGGAAACGGTCTTGAAAACATCAGTTATAAAGTGAAGTTGTGTGACTTCTTCATTTATGACTCACTGATGCAAAACCAGTCAATTTTAGCATCATTTCTCGTCAACGCTTGGCTTGCAAACAGTATGCAAACAGTACATTATAAGTTAATAAAAGATCTGACTTAGCTTCACACACACACACACACACACACACACACACACACACACACTCACACACACACACACACACAGCATATTTGTAGGGAAGCTTGCTCTATGAGCTTTCATGGTTAGATGCTACATGAAAGCTGATTGGTGGACAGACATTTCTGAATAGTTTGTCTGTTCTTTGGATTTGGCCCTCAGCTCAACAGAAGATGGAGCCACATGGTTTGTACCGGCCTCCATCTGTGGAGAGACAGTCTCCAGGCCAACAGCCGCCGTCCCCCTGTGTTAAAGGCAGCCAGAGGGTGGTCACCCTGGCACAGCACATTAGTGTAAGTTCGCTCAACCACCACACTACAAATGTCAAAAACAACACAGTAACATATCAACTATAATCTTCAATACATTTATATATGTATTTCTGAGGTGGATGTGTCTTTATGTAAACAGGAGGTGATAACTAAAGACTACACCAGGCAGAGCCAGCAGCAGCAGCAGCAACAGCAGCAACAGCAACAACAACAAAGCTACCATGGCGATCCTGTCCTGGACTTGACACGTCCACCCAGTGCCTCCCAACCCCCACCCACCTCACAGGAGTCTGCCCAGGGGCCCCGGTATCAGGAGAGCCTAGGTGGAGAACGCAACAGAGACCGGTAGGAATCACTATCATACTGTTAAATGCACTGGGTGGGCGCTGTCTACTGTAGAACCCGTCACCCGTTGTTACAGTTTAAAATGGATTTGCATTGATTAGCTGTAAATGCATCGGCCTTCCCTGCAGGTCTCCTCCTCAGCCCAAGACGTCACCTGTCAGCGTTTCAAACGATGGCATTGAACCAGTGTCTCCCGCTGGAGCAATCTCTGAACCTGACGTCCAGGGAGGGGCCTCCTACCCCAACGAGCAGGGAGAGCAAGGGTAACGGCTCGTATTACTGTAGCTCTCCACAGAAATAACTTGCTGCTGATATGTTTTATTGCTTGTATTAAATTAAGTGGGTGCAGTCACATGAAAGCCAAGTCAAGCTTGTCATATATAATCAAGCTATGTTGTATGTGTTCAGTTTATGATGGATTAGCAGGGCTGCAAGTAAAGATCTTTTAAAAGCCTAATGTTACATTATGTAAGGCATGCAAACATCTATGTCAACAACAAGCAGGCTATTATATACAGACATACATGACGGCTCCACCTTTTTGATGAGATTCACCCCGTCACTGGCTTTCAGAGAGGGGTGGTGGTCCCCGTTCTTCTCTTTTTTTTTTAAATGGACTCTAGCAGGTCTCAGTTTTTGGGTATTGCACTGTAAAGCCTCCCTTGGAAAGTTTATGCCAGGAGGCTGTAAAGAAGACTTGTCAAATTCAGGAGCATTAGAACAGTTGCAGTTTTGGTTGTGAAACACTGGACCTGCTTTTTACTTGGATAGTTGAGGTGTCTGAAATTTGCACATCCAGTTCACAGCCTTGAGGAAAAACCCTGTCCTGCTAGTTGTCCCGTTGGGTTTACTGTAGGTGTTCAGGCCATTGTGTTGAGCCACCGAACTGGAGAGAAAGAGAGCTGTGTCCGCAAAGTGGTGTATTACCCCCTCCAGGCCTGCAGCCTAATTTTAGCAATTGTTCATGATCGCGGAGTCTCAGTTTATCAGCCAGCTCCAGCCCTCACCTATGGTCATAAGTTGTGGATGGTCACTGAAAGAATTACATTGCAGATCTACGTGGTTACAGTGAGATGATTTGTGAACAGCAAGAGTGTCTGATCAGGGTATCTGATGCGGCCTTGTTGAAGGATACCTGAAAAAGGCATCAGATGCCCAGCTTGCTGCCACCACAACCCGCAGCAGAAAATATGTGGTTTATAATTTGAATGTGACATTTGTTTGAAGTATTACTTTACAAATAATTTTAGCAGAAATGTAATATTACCGAATGTATGCATATAAAAGCAGTGCAGCTCTTATCTTCAGATATTTACATATGAATATTTTGCATCTAAACATCCAAACTACACTATGTATATTCTGAGAATATCACTGGGCTTGGTTTGTGTGTGTGTGTTAACCTGCTCCTCCTTTCCCTCCTGCAGAATGGGCTCCCGTTCCCCTCCCAATGCCTCCCAGCCTCCAGCTTTCTTCAGCAAGTTAACTGAGAACACCTCAGCTATTGTGAAGTCAAAGAAGCAGGAAATGATCAAGAAGATGACTGTGGTGGGAAATGAGGGCGATTTCAGTAAGTCTGACCTCAGCACAGGCATGAGTGCACGATTAAAAAATGTTTTCAGAAGAAAACAGTACATGTAATTCAATAGAGGCTTTTAAAACAAAACCCTGTTCCCACTTACAGATGCAGGTCAGCCAGGAACCGAGATCTTTAACATGCCAGCTTCTACAACTGCAGGTAATCTTCTGAAGCTTCATCAGCTTTTCTTGACACACTTTGTTTGTTTAAGCAAATGTTTTAATAAAGCACAACAGTGGCTGCACGTTGATGGGTCAAAACATTCACATACATACTGTGGAAAGCATTGTGTTTGTGACTTCAAGGAAGGATTGTAAATCCTGCATCATTCCGCTAACAAAAATACATTTGGCATGTTTGCAGTGTTGTTCAAACTTCTGTGAGATACAGCAAAACGAAAGTTTACAATGCATCTGTCGGTTTGTTTAATGATTCCCATTCATGTCGGAGCTTGCCAGGGTGTTGGGATGTAAATAAACTAGAAATGAAACAGTCACATGACCATAATTTAGCAAAATCATGTTGACCAACTGCATGCAGCAACGTTTTGAGAGACAGCAAATAGCAGTGTGAAGAAAAATGTTATTGGCTTTGGCTCAGCTTTGTCAGAAGCCCCAGCATGATGACCTGGACTTAAAATTATGAATTGTTTAGTTAGTAGAGCATTACTCACAGCAAACAGTGCTTCATACCGTGAAAGTACTTCTTACACAGGGAATCAGCAAACGCCCATTTTCTTTCCACTCTTTTGGTCTCTTTTGTTTTGTCTCTTCTTACTCTTATCGTTAGATCTCTAACCATCTTATCGTTAGATCTCTAACCATCTCTAACCACACTGCCAACCCCCTACTTGTGCTTGATGGTGACCTTGTTGAACTGCTGCAGCGCTGCCACCAGCCCTATCTTTCTACATTGAGTTTGCCTTTGATAAACAGAATACAATAAAAGCCTTGTTAACAAATGAAGGGCTTCTGTCCACAGAAACACTTATCGTAAACACATACAGGAAATGTTCAGGTAAAATGTTTCAAATGGTTTTTTTCATGTCAGAAATAGACATTGAAACTGTAGGGAAAGTGTAATCGTGCTGGTATCATGTTGATATGACCATCAACATATCATTTCAGCCTATTTTTTTTTTTGCTGAGAACTGCAGCTTGACGCAAGAAAACAATACACGAGAAGCTTAATGCGCCGCTGCAGCCCGTCACCTGAGCGGCGCTGCACACACGGGCTGTGTGGCTGTTTTAACATGTTAACATGGGCGCCAAAATGAAAAGCAGGAGGTTCCACAGTGACTGTGTGGCCCAAGCATTAACTCTTGCTGCATCTTTTGCTTCACACCATTCCTTCGTTCTTGTGATTGTGCTCTCTATATTTGGCGTCCCCATCTCTCTCTAACCTGAACTTGAACACTCTCTCCTTCCCCAGGACCTGTGAGTGTCCGCTGCCACCCAGCGACAGAGACACCCGGTAACTCAATAGGCCTGGAGGCCATTATAAGAAAGGCTCTGATGGGCAAATATGATGATCAGTCTGAGGAACGCCCTCCATCCAACGCTGCTAACCAGATGGGCTCCAGTGTGCCTGCAGCCGACGGACGTGCTGAGGAGTTTTTCTCACAAGGTGCGACACTGTTTTCTGTTTTCTTCAAACCAATTTAGTCTCACATGTGCTAATGGTGTGTGTCCTCCTGTCAGCTGAGCCCAGCAACCTGACATTTGAGAGTCTTACTAACATACGATGCTGTGTGTCCTTTATTTTCTCCAGTGTACGGACAGAAAAACTGAGATCAGTTGTATTTCACCTCTAGGGATGCAACTATTACAGATTTTGTTGGTACGATTATAGTCTGAGGAATAATCACAGTGTCACAATTATTATGCATCAATTAATTTCACAACACTAGTAATGACTTAAGTTGATTTGTAATATTTAATTAAATTAACAACTGTATTTTTATAATATTTAATAAGTATCATAATTATTATTAATATAAGAGGAATATTAACTGAACTGTTATTGTCATGAACTCTCATCCATACATAGAAGTTTTAGTAAATGATGATAGAAGATAGAAATTGAGAACATCAGTTAATTGTTAGCTTATAGTCCTGGAAGCTTATAAGCTCCTGCTGTTATGTTCGTGTTTTACACCTGGCACCATTTTCTCAACACTGACACGAGGAGGCAACAGGATGTAACGTTAAATGTTCAGTGACTGAAGGTCTTGACAGGACTACGTTCTTCCCTAAAGGCCCTTTCAGAAAAGAATCGATTTGCCCTGTGTGGAAGCTGCTCACCGCAAAAGTTCAACTATTTTCACCGCGGCGTGCGTCGCGGAGCTCACTGTGCGCTGCACGTTGCTCGACGCAGCAACAAACCGGCACAAGGCATTGAAAATAATGGGCCTCATAGCGCAGCGGTGCTGTCTTTTGCTTTTGGAAAGGTTACACCTGCTTTGTTTGTTTACGTTGCGCTGAAAGCTCGACTCACTGCTACGGCATCGAGCGACATGTTTGTATGTTAATTCCCTACCAACTTTCCACGTTATTTAACTCTGTTATTTTGTATTACCTTTATTTGGGTGTGTAAAGCTGGGTGCTGATCCCGCAGGTGCTGCATCAAGTTTAATGTAGTATTCGCTCCTTTAGCAGCAACCTTTTTAACGGCATGTTTTTGAATGATCCTCTGAAATAACGCCCCGGTCAGTCTCTGTGTACTCGAAATGCCCCCACACTGCCGACGTCTGCTGTTTCTTTAGTGGAAATAAAGCTCCACAGTTTGGTTCCTCCCCTTTGTTTTCGTTTTGTGCAAGTTGCAACAGTTCCCTTCCCTGCAACACAAACACTCGGTGTAGCGGAGCCTTGACGATTAATTAACCGTGACGTTTTAAAGCGCGGTTAATTGTGAAATCCAGTAATCACTGCATCCCTATTCACCTCAAATTAGTTTTAGCATCAACCTGGATTAACATCACCTTAAGTTGAATCAGGGACTCTGTTTGAGATATACGTTCCAGTGCAGTCCTTAATCTTAGTCAGATCTGCCTGATTAGTGTCCTCTTGTAAAGCACTTTTTCTACTTAAATCCACTACATTCAATGGGTCTCCATTTTTATAATTGGCTCATATGCTTATATTGTGTTTAATAATTTTCTTCCCCTCTTAAAAAATGACTAGTTTAATTATTAAGTTAAGCCTTCTCTTTTATTTACATTACTGACATAACATATAACCAACACTACTGAACTCTTCAGCCAAAGCTGATGCAGTTCAGTTCTTTAGTTTTCCTGTATGTGACAACAGACAGGGTAGAAACAGTGGCTTCAAACAGAGCTGGAAGTGTTTGCATAAGATTGTGATACACTGATTTAAGCTCTGCCTCCTCTGTTTGCAGGTGGGGGAAAGTCCTCAAAGGGCAGCGGGCGCTCTAATGGGAGGAAGGCCAAATCTCCAGGACCAGGACTGTCAGGGGGGGAGAGACCATCCTCTGTGTCCTCAGTCCACTCTGAGGGAGACTGCAACAGAAGAACTCCTCTTACCAACCGTGTCTGGGAGGATCGGCCTTCATCCACAGGTATAAAAAACCCCTTTTTGAGACCCCGATTGATTTACTCTCCGTTGTTGTGGGTCAGAAGGCATCATGACGATTCTGACTCCTCGCTTTTTGCAGGTTCGACTCCAACTCCCTTCCCGTGTAACCCGTTGATAATGCGTTTCCCCAGCGGGACAGTGTCTGCTCCCTCCCCCTCTTCTGGCCAGCCGGGGGGCCAGGGCCAGGGGTTAGGACAGGGCCGGTCCTGGGAAGAGGAGCCCAAGCCTCTTCTCATGTCTCAGTACGAGACCCTGTCTGACAGCGAGTGACCTGAAATACTGTCGTCAACCAACTCTGTGCTGCTGCAGCCACACACACACACACACACACACCTGCTGAGGCATCTGCAAACCTACCCTCACCATTCCACTCTGCATTTCCTCCTTCAGTCGTCAAGAAAGGATCATGTCCTCCTCTCACACACCCGAGACGCCAAGCAGCGACGAGCTGGAACGCTGCTGCTCCACGTGTGCGTGTGTGTATGTTTGCACTTACGTGTTAGGCATTCACTCCAGGACTACTCTAAAGGACAAATCACTTTTTTCTTTCCTTAATTTTTTTTTTTTACTTTACTACTTTTCCTCACTGGCCTTATCAATATAGACACATTGATCTGCACCTTTCGGGTGTACCGCACTAATGTGCCGACACTTGTATGGAAGGGACTCTGAGGTTGTGTTGTTGGTCTGGTCAGGAGCCCTGATACTCTAGTGACACGTCTTGACCTCTGATCTGACCTGAGAGCAGCGGCCCACACAGCGAGGACCTCCGTGTTTTCGTCCACGGTGAACTCCAGGTGCAGGCGGCCTGCGCACTGCTACCGCCGTGAGAATACGTGCGAGGGGACGGGTGGAGAATCAACATCATGTTCTTGTTTCGGTTCTATTTTTTGCTCCTTTAAATTCAGTCAGTCCAGTCCTGTGTTTTGAACGTGAGACCTTTAGTACATTTTGATGGTGAACTTTTGATGGTGTCATTTGTCGTCTATTATCTGCAATGATGTATCTTTTTTGGGGGCGGGGCGGGCTGGCGGGGGGGCAGACATTGTTATGCGGGAGGGTCATATCATTGGTTTACAGGGTAAACATGCTGTTCATTGCTGATGTCATATATTTGGGGGCGGGGCGGGGGGGAGGGGGCGTCCTGAAGAATGGCGAAGGCCTGTTGATTTCAGGCATCCACATGGGGAGAGATGATTTGCCAGATGGATGGCACAAAACAAGTGACACTTTCTCACTGTTTTTATATTAACCATGTCTGTGTTTGTTGAAAACAGTTTTTGGATATTAAGCACTTAGTTGTCAATCTGTTCACAATGGCATTTTTAAGAATCTGTGTTTCCTGGGGCAGGTGAAAAATGGACTCAAGAACAGCATAGAAATCCCACTGTGGAGGAATCCTTTAGCGCCTGTCTGTTTATTTTGGTCTTGCCACCGATATTCTTTATCTCTCCCACCCTCAAAGCGACAATCACATTTTAGTGAACGATGACTAAGCCGCTTCGAGCAGGTGCAGACCAACCTTAGAGCTGCTTAAAGGCAAACTCCTCAGCATCACGTGGAGTTTGCTCACATTGAAGAGACTAAAAAGAAAAGCCATCTTTCTATGACCCTTGGTCCATGGCGGCGCCGGCTTCAGCTGGCCTGCTAAAATCCCGTCTAGGAGCTGTTGTGACGGTCTGACCTCTGACCTTTTTACTGCCTGGAGGAGGAGCTGAGACCCAACTCCTCATCCAGCCAGGTTTTGTACAGTTATGAGATATTCCTAGTGTTAAGTGCCATTTATTTTACATATACAGTACTGAAGTTACCAAGTGACGCACAATTTTTCTTTCAGCCCCCCATGACAGGGTTTATACTGTCCACGCAGGGAAATTGGAAAACAAAAAAGCGAATGAAATATCCCTTTTTAAAAATAAAAACAAAACAGCTTTACTCTTTAGATTTATCTTCATAACAAGACAACGCTGTATCACAGCACAGCTTGCCTTGGCCTGCATCAGACGTTTTCTCTGCTGCGAGACCCGCGACATACTTCAAGTGTACTTCATTACACGCCCCTCTGTTTGTACTGGGTTGAAAAAGCTGAGAGGAAGGCATTCGAAAGCAATCTGATAGGTTTTTTTTTGTAACATTAGTTGACATGTTCTCACATTTTACTGCAGTATTTTAAAGGTCACCCTCTCTGTAAGTGATGTTTCCACCTGGTCAACCAGGGACGAACTCTGTCCCAGACTGAAAACTCTGAAGCGATGGCAGGGAGCTCGTTTGGTGGTTCGGGAAGACTTACCTCTCTATCTCTAGTTCATTTCGTCACAGTGGATTTTCACAACACAAACATGACTGTTCTAGGACTACCTCCTCTCCCTCCTTCATCCCACCTGTCGATGGCGAAGCATCTAGCAGGCCACGCCTGCAGAGAGCTCAGCCATGTTTTAGGACTGCTTCTTATTTTATATTCTGATGGAGGGTTTGTAATTTCATCAGGCAAGGCAAAAATACAGCCAGGCTTTGTACATTGGTATCTGTGCGTGTTTATCATTTATCCACTGATGAAATCTAAGAATGTGACAGTAAACAGACTAAGCCATATCCAGCTGTTCCCTAACCCGATGACGGGCCGATACTTTGTTTTAAAGAAAGTATACTGAAATGAATTTTAACATGCATCCATTTTGTTTTTTCAACTTGTTTTGATTCCACTTCACAAATCAAAAAATAATCCTTCAAAATGTTAAAAGTTGATTACAGATTGTGTTCCCTGGACCGTCAAAGCGTGTGTTCGGAGGGGGGGGGATCGACATAAACAGTACATTGTTCAACCATTTTGTGCATAATGATTTTTTTTTTATTATAACCCACTGTATAATAGCAAGGATTGTATATAAAACTGAAGAGATGTAAATATTTATGTGGCTTGCTTCAAGGTTGGTATTACAAGAAAAGAAAAAAAAAAAAAGAAATATTCACATGGTTAAATTCTACATGCCCACCAGCAAGCTTTGTGGATAGCAGTGTAAAGATGAAAAACAAAAAGACACTGCCTTAATGTTTAAATAAAAAGCTTATTGCCATTCATGGTCTCGGAGTCATGTTATTTACTGCTGTGTGTTTGTATTGGACGTCTGCGTTCTTACTTTTTTATCTGTTTTGCACTGCAGGGAAATTTGACAGGCCCAAAGTAAGGGAGGTAAAGTACCACTAGGGGGCAGTATAAGCATATTTCCTTACTTACATGTTGAACTTATTTGGCACAGAATTCTTAAACTTGATACTTCATTGCTGCATGAAATAAGTATGAATAAATTGCACAAAGTAAGATGATAAAATACAGTGTTAATGCTGCAGCTACTCTGCTCATGATGAGGTTCTTGGTGGTAGTTTTACAAATGTGCTGTTCAGCTGCTGCGTGAGCTGTTACTGATCTGGTCTCCTGTGATCTAGTTTACTACGCTCAGCTCAAATGAAGGTCAAACTGCATGTCTGTTATGATCCCGTCCTTGCGTAACTCCCAGGAGCTCAACAAGTTAAGGTGAAGTTAAGTGTATGACTTTAATTAGTCTTCCCCTCTCAGTTTACATCATATAACAAAGTCCTTATGTACACATGACTACGTCCAACCCATCTGAATCTAAAATATAGATAGACCACTGAGATGTAGAGCAAATCTGGGCTAGAAAACCATCTCTGAGGACATGATATAAAGCATTATTTAATGTTTCTGTGCTGCTCTCTGTGAAAATCTAGAGGTTTAAATCCCATAATTTACCACTAAGAACATTGCTGAGAGCTAAAAGTCAGTTCTGTGATTTCATTTGCATTCCCTTGCATTGATTTTTCACACCTAACAGGCCTTGGATTTAATTCGGGAACTGAGCCAAAGTGTGCTACCAGTCCTCTCTGTGTCTGCAGAACTCCCTCTTTCTTTCAGAGGGACAAAATTCAAACCTGTGCTACGCAGGCGTATGCGATATCCTGCGATCAACATTAAGCAACAGATGTACTCGACACAACAGTTTTGGGAATTGGCTTCTTTTTTTTATTCAATTAGGATATACATCTTTTTAAATTATTTTTCTTTGATCACAACAGGAACAATGATTGACGTACAAAAATATAAAGAGAATTATGAAGTGCCTCGATGCCACATATACAACAGGAAAATATTTTACAGTAACAAAATCAAGTGTTAGGAAACGTAAAAAAGTATTTCACATAAAACCACCAACGTATTAAACTTGACACCCACCAACTTTCTCTCATTATTCTCTGACATTTCACAGACCATCAACACATCGCAAAACTCTCTAGCATCTTTCCATTTTCAGAACAATTTCCTCATATATATTTTTTTCTTGTGAAAGAGCAGATCTGATTTTCCTCCTCTTGCGCTTTTTATTGCTACTTACTGTTCCCTCATTAAAACCCAGCACCCGTCTTAAAGTACTGATGCACCAGCTCAGCTTTGTGCCCTCCGCGTCTCTCCCACCCTTACACTTGACCTGGAGGGTGTTTCAAACTATTAAAGTAACAAGACCTCAACTAAAATTCAGGAATACAAATTTGCAATGAAGTAAAACTGATACCTAAGAAAATTTGAGGTCAAGTCTGACGTTTCAATAATTGCCATGTTCAATAATCTAAATATATATATATATATATATATTATATATATATATATATATATACATATATATATATATATATATATATATATATATATATATATTATATATATATATATATTTGACAGACACACAAAGAAGTCATGAAAATGTTCAATATAAATCTATTTTACATCTTCAACATGGAAATCTGATGTGGTTTCACTGCTCCATTACAGAGGAGTTTGATGGTTTTGAGCTACTTTGGCTCAGAAACTAACCAATATGACAATTTGTTTATCTGAAAACAACATGCACCAGCTATTCGTAAGTCCAAGCCCATATACATATATACATACATAATGCTAAACTTTTTTGTTGTTACAATAGTACTTTGAACATAAGTAGATCTGATTGCTGTGTTTCGTGGTGGATTTGCGGCGTTCCAAACACGCGTGTTGCCAACAGGGGAGATACAACAGCAACACTCATCTGTTTCTTTTTTTTAACTCTCATTTATCGGCTGTTATAAACACTGGTACCGACCGATAATACTGACAGCTGACAGGTGTAACCGTTCAGTAGCTGACTGAACCAACAGACATAGCTAACGTTAACTTTCTAATTTATGATCCCCGTCAAGTGAAGTAATATGCAACACGGTTGAAACATCTAAACTTACACTTCAGAAGATTTTTAATTAAATGTCACTCAAGTAACAATATGACAAAATATTAGGCTAGTAGTAAAGTTTGGTATATATTTTGCCCCCTTCATGTGTTCATCCTTGATTTTTTTTTTAATTTGACCAAGCTTCAGATGTTTCTTTACAAATGATTTACACATTAAGTTTTTTCTATTCATTCCTTAAGTTTTGATAATACATCATGATTTAGTCAAATCAACAGTTACTTCATGCACAAAGCTAGTGATGGATTCACGAATAGCTGGTGCCACCCAATCCAGAACTGCGTCGGCCTTATTTTGCCGACTGCTTGTAGCACTAAACCATCCAGACAATTGCAGCTGGAAATAGCTCTTGTTTTCGTGTTTGTTTTTGACTCTCTTGGAGAAGTAGACGAGTAGATGTGCCAAGAGTTGTGACAGATAAGTGTCACAAGTTGTATATACTTCCTCCTGACTGTCAAATTTTTTGGCACTTACCTGTGTCCAAAGGTTTAAAACAAACAGTTTTAAGCTGATTGAGAAAAAAAGCAAACCATACAATGATTGCCACCATTTTTAAAAGCCCTGAAATTACATAAAGTGTCTAACTATCTATCAGTAACTCTACATGATGTGGTCTTTTGCACAGTCCTGAAGATGCAGACTGACTGAGTTACAAAGCCTTAAACTCTTAATAAATAATAATTGGATGTTTTTTTCCCCCCAAACTTCATTGATAGTCCACCTCCTAGAGACCAAGAACCTGTTTTTAAAAAAAAATCCTCTTACATTATCTTAACCAAAGTATTCTCAAGGCAATATGTTGTTATTGTGCTGAATAAACAAGACACTGCACTGTGCAGTTTAGTTTAGTTAAATGCTTGATCAAACTAGACAAGCTGCTGTTTGAACGTAATAATTAAAACTGCAAAACAAAAAGCAAATGTTCTGTCACCGTGTGTGGAGTCACTACAAAGACAAAGTGTTCTAACTATCTTTTGGTCCAATTTTTCATGTGCAGTACTGAAATACCCCCCCCCCCTTGTACGCCTGATATATAGAAAATAAGTGCAATAAAGCCATATTAGAAAGCTTTGCATTGGTGTGATTGGGTTTGCACAGGCTCGACTGAAATCCACCATACTCGTCATCTCGACTGTTCTCCACATGCACATCTACGATCTGATCGTTACCTTCACGGAGGTCAAAATCCAACCTGAAGGAGAGCAAAGGCCACCAATTTGTCAGCTCTTGTTTTAAATAAGACATCAACCATTGACGTGCAGCTGTAAACTGCCAGAAGAACACCTCCTCTTTTTAAAGGCTGCATCAGTAGAAAGTCTAAATACACTCAGGTGAAAGTGTCACTAAAGGGTTCCCAGAGTTTCCTCCGCGGCAATTAAAGATGAACAGAGCAGGGTTTTAGGGGCTCCAGGTATCACTTGAAGTATTTCCCTTTCAATGTGGGCCTTCCCAAGTTCCTCCTCCACCAAAAAATGAAATAAAATTTAAAAAAATCAATGATCACCAAGTAGCCCTCTCACTGTGCAGGCTGGACCAGACTGAGCCCTACAGGTCTTCTGTGTAGATGATGCAGGGACTAGTATCCTCACTCGACTCCAGCTGCACGGTGGAGACAAACCAGCGGCGGGAGCCCGTGGCGTTGTAGTTGAGCGTGGTGCGGTAAGTGTTCTTGGCGTGTTTCGGGTAGATGATGGTGGTGCTCTGGTAGCTGATGGGCTTCTGCCGTGGCTCCAGGTACACCTGGGACTTGTAGCTCCTCCAAGTACAGTTCCGCACCGCCACCACTGTCTCGCTGAAAGAGGTGGCTGTGGGAACGGGGGCGCAGTACACCCCATCCCGGTAATGCTTGTCGGAGTCGTACTTGACCTCAGAGTTGCACCTGGAAAGTAGAAAGGTGGCAAACCCTTTACAAAAATGTAAAACTGATCACTAGGTGGCAGTGTTGGCAAGAGAATACTGATCGAAATGACTGAACTAAGCTCCATATTGAATACAAAACTATGTCTTTGTGTCCAGAGTTCCCTTACTTGATTTCCTGCTCTGGTTTGGGGTTCACCTCGATGCTTTCTCCGAAGAACACGGGGTGCATGCGAGTCTTTGGGTCTGTCCCTGTGGAGTTCAGCAGCAGGTAGGGCAGCTGTGCAGAGGAAACACAAGAGTCACAATCTCACAAAAACATCCATGAACTGCTGAACTGTTTGTAACCAGCCTGCCAACGAGTCCATTCAAGGAATTCCAGTAAAAAATGCCAGCGTGGTTGGGGGTTTCAGCAGAGCCAGAAAGCCAAATTAAAAACACTACAGTTCCCACCCTCTCCATGAAAACACGTTCCTTGATCCGGCCCTCACGAGAATTTACCTTGTCAATCGTACGGCTATTACAACAACAACGACAATAAGAGAAGAAACACGGCAGTCAGGGCAACACTTTCATTTTAATTCTGATAATTATACTGTGTGGGTCCAGTCAAATGAAGTGTTGATGGTAACTCTCTCTCTGACAAGCTTTGACTGCAGTTCAGGGGGGGCTAGAGACGTGTGACCCTGACACAGCCTGAGTGAGTGTGTGGACTGAAAATAGGCTTACAGATGTTGGGACTACAGTAGTTACAGAAATGCAAAACACACTAACAAGTATGAGAGCAGCTGGTAGCCAGATGATGCTGTTAGAAAATGAGGTGATATTGAAAAAACTTTTATTTTTGCTTGCAGGCCTCCACACGGAGGTCAGCAGTCTCATGTTATATAAGTTTTGTAACCGAAAGTCTCAATTAACAGATAGATGCTATGCCGTTGTAATTTTCCTTTACTGTTGAGGCACCGTCTCACGAATTCTGACTTCAAAACAAATCTATGAACTGACCTCTGATATCTTCCCTGGGTGTTTAACTGAAGGTCCCAGATCAGATTATTTCTTTTTTTATCCGACCAAAAGATTTCCAGTTTACAAAAAAAAGTCTTATTTGAGAAATTGAAAATCTAGTAGGCAATGTTTGCCGTTTTTCTTCAAGTCTCTTAAACAATTTATTATCAAAACAGTTGCAGTGAGTTTATTTTCTTTCCACTGACTGACCCATTCATCAACTATTTGTTTGAGCTCTGATAGGTTTCTGTATGGCTAATCTAATGAATGACCATATTAAGATCTAATAAACACAAACACATAAGTTCCTGTAGGAATCATAGGACTAATTGCTGCATTTATTATGATGGGAATTATTCAGAGTGGAAGTTTTAAGCAGTGTTCAGCACCAGATGGGTTACGTTTAACCTCATGATCATATACTATTCTCATCTAACTGTATGAACCAGGTCTGTTTTAGCACTGACCTTTGACCTGTCCCCTCTGGAGCCATAAGGGGACAAACAGAGCTGATAAGAAACACAGATACTGTCACTGTCATACACTGTGAAGCAATGTCGTAACTGCCCGTTGTCTTTGCATGTATGTGTCCAAACACTGACCGGTTTGAATCAGATGGCACCCCAACCGCAACTCCAGCACCTCTCACATTACACAGGGGAGGCTGTCACATGCTGTGGTTTGGCCGCACTTAAGTGCACATGCCACTACAGGGGACGAGCAAGAACAGGCCAAGGGCACAGCAGAACGCCGTGTGAAGCTCGTCTTACCTACAGCCTACGATCATCCCCACACACTATCTTAACGCTGCAGCTGAACCTGCACAGCTGCTAGTTTCGCCACGCGGGACTGAAAAGAAAAAAAAAAGGTGATTTTCTGCTGCTGGCACTTCACGGCCTGAAAAATCTATACGAGGGCGTGTGATTGTCTTCTTTCTGCTGCTCCGGCGCAGAGAGCATCTCAGGTATTTCTCCATGGTGTGTTCTGGCAACTTCTGCAAAGTAAACACTCGAGGAGGCTTGGTCTCCTCCAGGCAGCGGATCCCCCAGCGTACACACACAAAACATAAACCCCCCTGGAAGCACATTTCTGCCCAGGAAAAATAGTCTGCAGCTGAGCAACCCACACAATGCACAATGCAGAGCTGCTGAGAGAAACGCCAACTTAAACACCCCTTTTCTAACTCGGAGCTGTCTGTTGAAGTGAAGCCTCTGACTTTACATCCTGAGTTTGCAAGGACAGCGAGGCAGATTTAGAAAAGGTCATGAGATCTGTCTCCTATCTGTCCTCCTGTTTAATCCACCGACACTTGATAGGTATCCTTCAGCAGGACATGTACTTAAGCTTATAGGGTAGCTCATATTTTTCATGCATCTAGTCGCTCTTGTTAATTCATACACATGTTAAAACATGCAGGTATAAGACTCATTATCCCGCTTCTGCAAACATTTGACCCAGGTCTGGAAACAGACAGGCTGTCTGAGCGTTTATCCATTTCATTTAGAAGTGAGAGGTCATCAAACACTTATGCAATGGCCTGCATGCGCTCTAACAAGCCCCTGCACCCCAAAATAGAAGTCGAGGATTGTTCATAGGTGGCATACAAAAACAACATAAGAATAGATATGGAAAGAGAAATGCATGCGTGTATATCTCCCCTCTTCTTGCTAACAGACGTGTGCTCAGATGAGAAACTTCTAAAAATCTATTTCTGATGGAGAAGTTGATTCTTTCCATACGCACAGGCCCGCAGACGGGATTAGAAACACAAGCAGGAGCAGCCCCTATCAGGACCGATCTTTAAGAGGGAAACCACAAAGCAGAGGAGTCCTACTAATCTGAACCTCCAGAGGATTAGAGGATCTCGCTCTTTTTCTCTTTCAGGCTTCAGCAAACCAATGTCACGCAACTCCCAGGATGCAGCACTGCATTTCTGAGGCCTTCTTTAGACACTTTAAAAGCCACCCTGACCTGCGCCAACATGTTCTTAAGACTTTAGAAACTGGGAGTGACCTGGGAATGATTTTCAATCAAATTAGCCTTGTCACATCATGTGTGACACAAATCACAGCAGGATGTGTCATTAAAATGCATTTGACCTCTAAAAAAGTAGAAAGTGGGGGTTCAACATCAATTATCATTCGTTTTTTACAGAAGACATTCTACTTTGTGTAAGTATCACGTCTGTCCTCAGCTAAATATGAACAAATATTGCCTTAGAATGCACTGTCCATTTAAGTGGTCCATTAAAAGTATAGTTGCTGGAGACATCATGAAATTTCACCCCTTAGATTGAATTATTATTGACAAGTAATAATCATAATGCACACGAGTAATTTGGATTTTTAAAGAAGTAATTCAAGACATTTCAAAAACTGCAACCTGTGAATGCAAAAAGTAGATAAAGCTGGCTGACTGACAGCTTGGCCATGTTATTTGTTCTAAATATTTCAGTTTTATGTGTGGACGTGCTGATTTCTATGGTGGGATTTGAGCTGAGATTGAGCTGAGGCAGATAGCTATTAGTGTTATTATTAGCGGGGACACTTTTCTTTGATGACTGCTGAGGCTTCGTTTCTACTGCTACCACATCCACAGCCATGGTGAAGTGAACGGCATAAATCCAGCGAGACCATGGCTTCCAGATGCTGATGTACTTTTAGCTTTAAGCAATCATTTATTTGTTATTCGTTTTGAGACTCAGATGTATCAATGTTTTAGCATTCTCTCTGTCTCCTGCATCAGTTTTCCAGCACCTCTCTATTTTCAGCTGCTCATTTAGTGACTCAGGTGTCAATGTTCACAGCTTGGGGGAGACACTTCAGGGTACCCCAAAGGGGCTGTTGATCAATCAGAGGCGCTGTAAAATAATTACCAAGTAAGGCAATAAGAAGAAAAAAATCTGTTACTCTACTTTGACTTTTCTCTAATTGTTGCTTTTCATTATGAGATGCTGTGGAGCAGTAGTTCCCAACATTTTGACGCCCTGCCAGATGAACTCAAGAACTTTGTCACTAACACCACATGTGTGCATTAAAACCTTTCAGCACTATTAATTATATATAAAGCAATAACTGTTTTGTGTACAGTTGAACTAATGTTTAGGTCTGTAGCTCAATATTCCAACTATTTATCTGATACATTTAACTCTATTTATAAAACTAGTTATCCATTGCTTCTAGCTAATTATCTCAGCTGTTTATTCATCTGATGCTTTCAGCAACTTAAACGTTATTAAAAAATAAACAGAGGGCCTGGCTTACTATTGACTATAACCTAATTAAGATTTGTCATGGCAGACATGACAGTCCCCTGTGTAAATCCATCACAGACCATTATAACATTTTTACTGTCTAGAGAATGAAACCTGTACTCACATTCACTCAGATATATGCTACTGAGAGAAGTAACTAGTGTTATTAAACTTTCTGTCATTCTGTTCGGAGCCCCTGGTATCCTGGCAAGGACCTCTGGGAGTCCCTGGACCCCAGTTTGGAAACCCAACTGCTTCTAATCAACTTTCTGACCCTTCTGACACCATGTAGTTAGGTTCCCAGCTGATGATGCACCAGAGTGAAAAAGAAAAAACTTTACTGTAATAATCAGGGTGGATAGCATCTTTAGCACATCAGAAGTTTGCACTAAGGAATTCCGGGCAGACAGAAAGATAGAAGAGAGAGAGAGAGAGAGCTTCCAGATGTTATGTGAGTGGGACTGAAGTGAAATCTGTTTCTGGCCAAACACTAAAATGCTCTCAGATTTTCAATTTCTCTCACAGCAGCGTCATTATTTGGTCATTAGGTCCTTTTATCCTTAAATTCAGGGTGTCAGTGAAGTGACTGACGGCAAAATGATTCTGGACACAAAACAGACCCAGAGTCACTGCTTTCAGATTAATACATTGTTTCAAATAATAAAGTGAATACCGCGATCTGTTTCTTACCAGTTTGCCTTCTCTGCTTTCCTTCTTATAATATCCATGATGGCTTTCGACAGGCGTCGTGCAGCTGCCGGAGCGCGACTCGATTAGACCCGGAGAAAGTGAGCAGAAGGGCGGGCTGGGACTGGGGGGCAACCCCGAATCCGGACTGTCGAGCAGCCCTTCCCGGTTCTTTCCTTTTAGGCTATCATCCATCGCTTGTAAATGTAGGTGCCCCACCATTTCTGGGACGGCTCAATTCAAAAAAACACCCCAGACGAAGTCGCACTGACAGGTTTTTTTCTCTTGAAGCGCTCCGAGCTTCTGAGCTCTCCTGCGGCGAAAAGAAACAATCCTGGGCGAACTTTTCCAAGATGATTTCTGTAAGCAGAGAAGAGCAGGAAAAAATCAGGCAATATACATTTTACTGTTGCCTATTCGCTGTGGACGAACCCCCACAGAGTAATTTGAATTCAGCCTCTATTTCTCTTCAAACATTAGTCTACTGTACCTGCGCGCCGTGAAGTACCCTTGATCCACCTTTAATGCCGACAGATATTCCAAACAGGCGTAAAAAATCAGCGACAGACTTTTAAACCTTTCAAACTTGACGCCAAAGTGAACTGTAGACTATTATTAATTTTAAAAACTAAACAAAAAAAGCAGTAAAATTCGCGCAAAAACCAAAAGTCGACCGTGCGTCTGGCACCGATCTGGATGAGAGCTCCTCTGCTCTGCTCTGGCTGTGTGTGTGCGCTCTCTCCAGCGGAGAGCTCCCTCTTAATGATCCTGCCAGGCTTTTTTTTGCACCTGGATCCAGTCCAGCCCTCATGATCTGGATTGCTGTGTGCAGTGTGTTTCTGTTTAGCATCACTGCAGAAGTGCCCTTAAGCAAGTTCGCAAATCTCTACCTGCTGGAGCTAGTTGTTTGGTTATATCAATAAAACTAATTAGCAGTTAATAATTAGTAATAGACAATTAATGAGATACCACTATTCACAAAAGCTAGTTATTACTTAGCCTAATAGTGATTAAAACTAATCATAGTTAAACCTAATAACTATTTTAATTTTTTTTAATTGTTTAATTAGTAATTCAGTTAATGAAATTAGTCAGTTGGTATTGATGCAATGATTCATAATTAGCAGTTAGTTATAAGTTAATTATTTTTTTAGAGTTAATTATAGATCCCTTTATCAGAGCAATCGGGACACTCATAGGACAAACTTGATATTTTTAACCTTTGAGGCTTTAAGAACCCAGCAAACTTTTTGACACTGAAAAAAAGCCAAAATCAAAGTCAAACCAACAACATAGACATCTTCTCAACGTGCAGTCTTTTAACTTTATTAAAGTTATTAAATTTCTATATCCTGACATGTTTTGTGTTTGCAGGTGTTTGCAAAAATGTCATCAGTGCTTGTGTTGACATCAGCGCAACCACACAATGTTCGAGAATTCCTGTGCATGTCTGCTTTTTAATGTAAAATGATAAATTACAATATAGTAATCACAATTAATTAACTATAATACACATACCAGTATTGTCTGCATAACATGTAACTTATGGCATTAGCTTTGGCAAGCTGGATAGAAAAGAATGCATATGCAGCTATAGGACACATCACACAAACTGAATGCCACTTTTTATAACTTTGAAAGTTGTGTATGAATGCAAAAAAATCATCTGATGTTCTACATTAATAAATAAAATACCGATACATTTAAAGAAGTCTTTATCGTGACTGTGTATATACTCATATATACATACACTCTTTAACACTGATAGGCTATGAATTTATACTTCACAACATACATGTTTTGTAAATCTGGTTGTTCTATGGTTTGGGTACCTGAAAGTCATTTCAACCTGTCCGGTGCAAGATGTTGTCCACAGACCTGCAGTCACTAAAATGTTTGCAGGTAATTGCCAACATGTTGTTGAGTCCAACATTTTGGCTTCCTAGAACTTTTAGTATAATTTCGCCAGGTAAGTCCCATTGAAGTTGGAAACTTCAAAGCAGACGTGGCCAAGAACAGACAATTCAGCGATGACAGATTCATCAATTCAGATTCCTTTTGCAGACATTTCCAAGTCACTGGAGCAGAAAACATGAAGCCTTAGGATAATAACTACAATAATAACTCATATTCTGGACAAACCCTGATGGAAGTTTGCCCAGTTGGCGTTTGCGTATGGTCAGTCAAACCTCAGTGGTTTTAATTTGTTAATAAAGAAAAGTCCAATATATGGAGACACTGTCCTGATGCATTTATGTACAACAAATCACCATAATTGCAAGACGGTAAAAGGTGACAGCAACTATCTTATCCTGGCTTCAAAGAGAAAAAACTCTTAAAGTCTAAAATGAAAATCTACCCTCTGTCTCAGTTTCTTTAAAACATTTTCTACATACTGCCTAAAAAAAACATTCTTCAAGCCAAATAACAACTTGTCTCCCCCCAAATTGTCTGTGGGGTTCCTCCTAGAAAATAACACCAGTTTGCTCTGTCTGCAAAATATTACAGGCAGACTGGGCATCTATGGGAGAAGCTCCACAGCTTTACAAAACTGCATCATCTGCATAACGTCGAATATTAGTTCCATATCCATTAACGCCTTAATTTTTTATGTTAACATTTTTTACCCAGGTGTGGAGCTCATCTCATGTGAAACCCAGATCAGGAAAGTTATCCACATAAAGTTATCCAGAAGTAATCCAGCTTTATTCAGATGTAATCCTGTTGTGTGAGAAGAAACTCTAATGTCCTGGTTTAATCTCAGTCATTTTAGAAATCATCAGCTAACCGCCTTTGTGAAGCCATTTCTTTTGGTTCAGAATGTCACTGAAAGGATTTCTGAAGGATTACTACAGTTATTTTCATAATGCCTGTGTGTATATGTGTCTGTAACTATCCTGCCTGGTGTATTTCAGGATTGGGTGGAGATGGGTGGGAACGCAGTGCATCCACAGGGCAGACAAAACAGACTTGAGTGAACAAACAAGCAGAAGGCAGACAGCAAAGAGAAGAATAAGAAGAACTGAATCCTTGTTGATGGTTCCCTCCACATAATGTCTGCACTTTCCGTTAATACAGTTACTCCTACCAACAGCAGCTCTGCCAAAAGGTAAATCAGAGCACAAAGAAGAGCCAGTGCAGAGCTGCACAGAGCTGACTGTGTATCTTAAGTGGTTGATTGTATCTTTGATGGTCCACCAGCTCTCCTTGGTGAATACCACAGATTGCCACAGAAATCATGCGTGATGTTTTTTGTTTTTTCAGTTCTCATAAAAACTAGATAACAAAGATAACTTTGTTTGCCTTTGTTGTCTGGAAGATATACTTAATCACATGCCTGTTAAGCTTGTGCAGCTGTAATTTTGTTTTGCTGAGAATTGTTTTCCCTCCTCTGTGTTATTGTTTGGAAGGCGCAGCAGGAAGTGGTGGAGCGGCGCTGGGAGTTTTACTGGCGTTTCCCCACGTCAGGTGTGTTTTTGTGTCATCATGTCCATCTTAAAGAGCACATCATGTTGATCCTCAGGCATTCAGGGTATTAGTGTGGAGATCTGGTAGCGATTAGCCAAAAAATAGTTGGACACGGATGATGTTTGTGGGTGCAGGTGTGTCTTTGTGCACACTGCACAGGAAGAGTTGCTCAATTGCAGCCTCTCTGAGGGAGAACCCAGAGAGGTATGAAAGTGACCAGGGTGATTATGCTGGCATTTTATTTTGGTAAACAATGGTTGGTTTGTAGTGCCACGTAGCATTGCAGATATTTTTTGCTTTATTTCATTATGCTTCCATCTACCTGCACACAATACAGTTGAGGTAAATAGAATTTCATATGTGGATCTTACAGCTTTGAAAATTTATATTTACTGTAAAGATAAATTACTAAACTACACTAAAAGAGTTGTTTTAGCTGTAAATAATTTACAGCTAAAACAACTCTTTAAGTATTAGTTAAAGTGGAAATTGTTTTTCCCCGTGGATTATCCAAAGTAATAGTATCGAGTTTCTATAAAGATATGTTGCTATTGAATTTTGTAAAGATAAATTTAAACCAGTTACATTTATGTTCCCCAGAGGAGGACTCTAATAACTTTGGTAATTTCCTGACTTTTTATTTTAGCACCATAATCAGGTCAGAGTTTTATTTTGTCCTATACTTTAACCAAATACCTGCAAAACCAGCATGTTCTATTCCTGCCAGACTAATTAGCAAATATTAGCATGTTAACATGCTAACGTAAGATGGTGATTATTGCACATAACCTGTTGAACATCTGCATAGCATTGTTATTGTGAGCATTAAGCTCAAAGCACCTATGAGCCCAAGTACAGCCTCACAGAGCTTGGCTGAAGACTCTTGTGTTTAATGTTGTGGACCACAATTGAAATTCTGTTCAACTCCATTATATTGGGGTGGAGTAACATTTCCCTGAGATGGATATTTCAAAACCTGGCCAAATAAAACCAATACTGAGTCAATGGCTAGATACCTAAAAACAAACCACAAAAATATGTATTTGTAATATTTGGACAAACTGACCTGAACTGATCTGAATGTCTTGTTTATGAAACTGGGTAAAAATGTCAAAAACAGGCTCTTCTCTTGTTATCATAAAACACTATTATTTGTCAATTAAAGAAAACATCTTATTATAACCTCCATGTTTATTAAAGGCCTGTTCAGGACACATGTCGGTTTTAACATACGCTTTCTTTCCCATGTTCACCTTTCCTCTGAATGTGTAACAGACTGTATGACAACATTTAGCTCACATGTGACAGCGTAATGCACAGAAACATTTAAAATAAAAACGTCACATGGGATGTTTTTACTGTTGTTTGGTTTTCATTGTGCATGTG
The DNA here is from genome assembly GCA_024633595.2 of Lepomis macrochirus. Taxonomy (NCBI): domain Eukaryota; kingdom Metazoa; phylum Chordata; class Actinopteri; order Centrarchiformes; family Centrarchidae; genus Lepomis; species Lepomis macrochirus. The sequence goes on from JALXJV020000005.1 coordinate 30,452,753, forward strand.
TCAGCATGCATCACCTGGTTTCACTCAATCACCAATGCCAGTTTTGTATTACAAGGTAGTCGATTTAGCTCTAAGCTGGCCAAACAAACTAAAAAAGTAATTTTTTGACCAGGCAGAGTTAATGTTTTCTCCATCTGTTCTCATCCATCAGAGGTTCAGGGACATTAATTATTCTTTGAAAAACTTTAATCATTCATTTTGGGGATGTCAGTTTACATACCTGTTTTATCCTTCTCATTCATACAGTGAAGTTACTTTGACACTTTATTTCAAACCTTTCCACTATGGATGGTAGTCCAGGACATTATGAAACAGACACCTTTACCATTTGGCCAAGTGGTGACCGCCCCCCAATTATGTGGGAGTTGATTGAGGAGTTCTGCAATCAGGATTCTGTTCCTGAGAGTTTTGAGAACCCAGGAGGCTTTGAGACAGACCCAGAGGGGGGAGGACAGCCAAGCCGTCTGCTGATGATTCATTTTTTAGTGCTCTATCATCCTTTCCCTCACAGGGCAATCACTCATACCCTGCCATACACACACACACACAAAAACACGAAGACACAAACATGTTTGCATGAGTAGATGCAGGAATTCACATACGTACAGAGACAGGGAGACAGTCAGACACACACACATTCCTGATCTGCAGAACTCTTTGACTCACTGCATTCACATAACGTTGCCAAGCCAGCTGTGTGAACTGGGTCTGGAAAAGGGGTGTGGGCTAACACAGGTGTTTGTGTGTTTGTTTGCATGCAAGAGAGCGAGTGACACAAACAGACGCCAAGGAGTACACTCATTTCGTCCCCATGACCGATTTCTGTGCTTTCAGTGTGAGGTACGCATATCGAGGTGTGCAGTGTGCCGTGCACGTCGGCGCGTGCTTGTGCTGTCTGGAATAACTCTCAATGTAAACAAACCACAGAGAGGCCGGCCCTGGCAGGGAGGTTGTTTTGAGCCGACCGGGACGTCACTGTGGTTTCCACACACAACGCTCTTCTTCAGACTCCCAGTCATGAATCTTCTCCATCTCGCAGATAGGTGACCATTCTCCAGTTTGCTTTTCACACAATGTACACATAAACACTAGCCGCTTGTTCAGCATGCTCACGTGACCCGCACACCTCTATTCTGTTTCCCGTGGCCTGTTTGAAAGTGCGTTGTGAATGTGCCTTGACTTGATGATGGATGAGTCTGGCAGATTCTAAATATGCCATCCAGACCTTAGAGTTCAATCCTTAATGCACCTCACTTCTCTGGAGCCTGGCTGCATCTGTTTTTAATGTGTGGAGACCCCTGCCTTTTTCCACTCCCTTCCCTCCCAATCTCTTTTTCTATGGAGATATGGTCCACTGCTGCCACGATTCACAACATCACCTGAACCATGTTAGATTTGAAAACAACTCTAAATTGCTGCCTATAAAAATCCTCATTGGGTTATGTCCGTGATATTACTCTTTTCATGTTTTTAAGGTATATTGAGAGACCTGTTGTGACCATGCACATTAGCAAAACTTATTTACTTACTTCCTAACCTTTGGGTTAAACATAAAAGTGACATGCAAAAGCTTATTATAATAACAATTTGCTGAACAGTAAACAGATGTAATTTAGGATCATTTTAATCTGATTCAGATTAAGTAACAAAGCTCAAGCACCAAATGTGGAGAAACACATTTGGCAACACTATCGCAAACTAATGGGAAGAATATTATTTATTTCACCAAACATTTATTTGAAACAAAATACTTGATGACATTTCCATCAGCCTCAGTTGCAGCTACTCTGTGTTTGTTGCCAAATAGCAAACGTTAGCATGCTAACACAATAAACTTAGATGGTGACTGTGGTAAACGTTAAACCTCCTCAACATTAGCATGTTAGCACAGTCATTGTGAGCATGTTAGCAAGAGGCTGCTTAGCAAGGCTGCTGACTCTTGTAGGAAGTAATGCAGTATACAGTTCATGGAGTAAATTAAAGAAAAAAATCTAGTTAGCCTTGTCAAGATATGGCTGGCCATCAGACGAGTTTTATTTTTTACTTTTATTTTTTTGAAAAATGTGGGATCTAAACTTGTTGCTCAACAATGTTTTGCCCTCCACTGCATTCCAGTTTAATATGTACCAGTTTAAATCTGTATAAGCTGTGCTGCTGCACATGAATAAATATGAGTGTCTTGGGGTGACAAAGTCGTTGTTCTCTTGTTTTCCACAATTTCGACAGTTACAAGTCTTGGTGTTTTGCTCGGTGCAGCCTGCACACTCTGTGACCTCTTTACCGAGGCCTCCCTAAGGCTCCACAGCTGTTGGCCTTGCATGCTAGCAGCTCATCCACTCTCAGCTGTAATCAGTGATTCACCTGCATGCCGCTTCCTCTGACATTTTCACTTCCTCACAGCTTTGTGTGAACAGTCAATAGGTACACACACGAGAATGGGTTGTGTTTAATGTGTAACAGCCAGATACGGGAGTGACTGCATGTAGTGACATGCTCAGTGATGCAGATTTAGTGTATGGATCTTTATATATATACATTTGGATTAATGTTCTGCTTGGTTAAATACACAGAGATGCTTTAAACGTCTGAAATGTCATCAAAAAAGTTGACTTTGTGTGCAGACAGTGTCAGTTGCTGGTTTAGATCCGGCTGGTGCAGATGAGTCACAGATCTTTTAGGTACCAGGGAGTGGGAGTGTCAGCAGACCCAGACAAATGTGAACAAAGATACAATCTGTACTTTGTGTCAGCGTGTCAATTCCCAGCGTTATTTATTGACTAAACAAGGTGTACAGTGGTCAAACGGAAAGCCGGTCTCAGCAGGGGAGCAAACAAAGCCATGTGAGCGAGTCGAGGAAGATGAGAAAAGTCAATGCAGGGATAGAGGACAAAGAGATAAGAGCTGTTTATGTTTCTTGTCCCATTCATCTCCATTGAGAGGCATTCATCTCCACACTTGGAGAGAAAAGGCCCTGCCCTTTGCCCCTGCTCTCTGTGCCTTTGTAACATAAACAAGTCCCGCTCTCGGCCCTGACAACAGCCCTGCCTGTTTGCTCAGTGTGTTTGCTCAGGACTGCGGTTCAGGTTTGAGTGTAAAAGCCGTGCACTGGTAGGTCAAGGCATAAAATCAAACGCAACTATTTGAACTTGATGCTTTTGAGACAGCAGCTCACCACAGTCACATAATATTAATAGCCCTGTGATAAAGTGATTCAGTCCATGTAGGAAGAACAAACAAGCAGTCACTTCCTCTTCAGTGGCAGAAGGATTTATTCTCCACAATATACTTTCACCGTAGAGCTTCCTCTCTGTTAAGTTGCATCTGCCCTGGATGTAGTTCAGTCTCTCGCTGGTTGATACACCACACTTTCATCTCTAAAGCTATTTGTGCTTCACTCAAAGTTCACAACTTGACTGCTGCCAGACTGAGAGCAGCTCTAATGCTCTGCCATCAGGGAAGGTTGTGTTTCCCATGGTGCTTTGTGTTTGCCTTCTTGCCTGCAGGGATATAATGACAAGCATGGACCACCCATGTCTGCTTTGGCCTGAATGTTATTTAAGGAATTCCCCCAGCTTTAGTGTGTGTGTGTGTGTGTGTGTGTAAAACCATAAGCTCCAGTTTATATTTGCATGCTCGGACTTAAGCCAATGTGATGAACCCTTATTTTGAAAGGTTGACTTAAAGCCTTAAAGTGATTACACTGTAATAACTGGTGATTGATCATTACACAAAACAAACATTTATTCAAAAGTTAATGTGAATATTATTAGAGGTTTTTATCGTGTGATTGGGAATATTGGTGGCAAACAATCTTTTTGACTTTAACTTTTTGACTCAAAATGTTTGATTAAGTGAGTTCATAAATGTAAACACGGTAGTATGTCCTTATTTGTGCTTACAATTACATTATAGTGTCAGGAATAATTTAAATGTAAATCCATCATTTACTCATGCTTCATTACTACTGTTGAAATATGTACATATGATCACTTAAATCAATTTTAATTTTATAGCTAGGTATAAAATTGTCGTACATTTTTTCATGACCAGTGGCTTACGTTGGCTCAGGGTTGCAAATGCTAGGTAAATATAACATTACTGAATAAGATTGCTGAATGCAAGTCACCCGCATGTTTAAACGCTCAATAGCACGTCAAGCATTTAGCATTGTCTCGTAAGTGTTAAGCAAATGTTACATAGTCTAGCAACTGTTTATATACCATATGAATACTTCAGTCAGAGGAGTTGTATTAATCGAGACAAATACATTAAGAGACAGTTAAAATGCTCTTATATCTCTACATTATAGTGTGTTATAAGGCATTGATTCACTGTTCATGCAAAGGTTAAAATAAAAATGATACTGTTTTTTTTTTGTTTTAAGAAAACCACTGCTGACTTTAAGTGGAATAATTAAAACAGTATGATCTGTGCATTCAGACTGAGTCTTGCCAAATTCTTTTCACTCACTGTGTACAATGTTACATGCAGTATCGTAGATCTATAATCACTTTCAGTACCTCTGTCAAAAGCAATCAACATTATAATACCTACTCATTCCATTTCTCTCTCTCTCTCTCTGCAGAATCTTGAAAGACTAAACTGAGCACCAGTCACAGGAGGGGCTGGCTGAACTGTAGGCTTCAGGAGCTTCTCATTCCCCAAAGGTCAGACGATCTGCTGTGGAGGACAGTTTGATGCACCCTGGCGACAAACCACCTCCTGGCTCGGCTGGTACAAACTGCCGTCCGTCTGTTTGTGTCAACAGCATACATGTGTTTCCAACTTGTTGAGGCGTTCAGGCGGCCTGTTGTGTGCGGAGCTTCACTCTTGGTCCTACATAGAAACTCAGGAAGCTTTATTTATGGGACATCTGCAACCAGAGAAAAACATGCACTATTAGGATTTTGGTAGATTTCCCAACACAAAAAGCGAGAAGAACTGACATTTCAGCTTTGCCACCACACATCGTGTCCTACTTTTTTTTATCTCTTCCAGGCTCAGATTCTTTCTTCATCTTTCAGAGTCACCCAGTTTCACTCAGCCACTCGTTCAGTTACACACTCACTTACTCATACACGTTCTTTCTGTCTCTGTCCACACTCCCACGTCTTCTTTTTCCATATTCAGACTGACATTACTTCTTCAATGAAGCGCTGACCTTTGAACTCTCATTGAGACTGATCTCTTTCTGCCGATTGACCCGTCTTTCCCTGCTCTCTTCCTTCCTGTCGAGTCAAGTGGATGGCCATGTTAGGAGTTAACATCCGCATGTCCATCTGCGGTTTCGAGCACATGTCAGACTTCATTCCTCCTGTTTGTCATCTGACAGCGGAAGAAACAGTTTCAAGCCGTGTTTTAGACTTGCATGTAGGACGATAAAGGTGTCTGGAAAACCCCTGCCAAGGAACAACATGAAACGAAAACAAATTCCTCACATTTTTCACCATTACATTTCCAGCTCAATGATACAAAGTGAAAACCATTTCAAGCTCAAGAATTCACCCTGCTGGAGAGCTAAACGGCCATCTTACCATCCCGTCTAAATTCACTTAATGCCCTTGATGGAAATGTTTTAAAAAGGCCAGAGCCAGACTGCAATATTATTTAAAAAAATGAATCAGCATTGAAAGTGTCTAACGGCTCTTGTTGATGGTAGACTTGTGAGTCAGACTTGTCTGCCATGACACACGCTGACAGGGGCTCTTGTTTTCTACAGCCGCTGTCTGGCCTCAGGCTTCAGGGAGGATACTCTCTGCAGCACATGCACGCACTCACACACACACACACACACACACACACACACACACGCACACACACGCACACATCTCTGAACTGTTGCTCAACACAAATGTGGGTAAATAGGCTGTGTTTAGATGCCCGTGTCTCAACTTGTATACACGCACAAACACATTAACACTAGGACACATACATAGAAAGGCAACAAACCCAGAAATAAGGAGTGGGTGTATTCACAGTGCCACACCAAACACTCTTGCCACAACTTGTTAGACTGAATGAAATTGCGTTCTCGCGCACATATACACCCTCATAACATGCATACACCTCTTTGCCACTGAGCTCAGAGAGGTACAGCAGTGTGTGAGAACATTTGCTGCTTTGCATTAATAAAATCTGTTAGCTGGCAGGGGAAAGGATTTTTTAATTACTGCATTAAACACTAAGCTGCTGAGACATTCTTTGCTTAATTTCAATTGATCATAGTGCAGGAAGATTTGCAGTCAGCTCCCCGAAAATGTAAAACTACCTCTCCCTTTGGAACTATAAGCAATGTGCACACATCAGATTAAAAACAAATATGAGGAAAGTCAATGCAACTGCTAACAGCAGCTGCCTGTGTGTTCATTGGAATTTAAGTGATGTTACACTCTTTTCATACCGGATACCCTCACAGATATCGCATGAATCAAATGGCACAAAATCAATAAAAACATATATATATTTTTATTTTTGTAATTACAATTTTCACCAAATAAGTCAGACTAAATACCAAAGGTATCTATAGGGTATTTTCATCTTATTTAACTCTATTCCACTGGATGTATTCCCATTAATAGCAAGGTTTTCTTTTACAGGGGAGAGCAGGCTAAGACTGGATTTCATTTCTCAACTTAACATCTCTGTGGATCTATGCAGCGAAGGGTGTTATGGGTAACTGTAGGTCTCAGAGGTGCAGCCAAAATCTCACCAACCTCAAAATATTGGTGCCAGTGTATTGATAAAGTTTCACAATATACCTAATTATCAACACCATTTCAACCACAAACACAGGAACCCATTTCTACTGAATTATTCTCCTCACTCGTTCACCTTTACTAAACATGAATGAACATACTGTAAAGGATATCTTGTGATTAAAAGTGACTGAACCTATTTGAGAGGAAGGACTGCGATCTGGTGAAACGTTTGACAGTGTGGATGCTACATTCCAGGATGTTTTGTTTTTCCGACAACAGGTTAGTCATGTACTGCCAGTCACGGCTACTGATACGGGCTTAGAAGCACATGTAGTCTGACTCACTGGGGAAACAACATATTTATTACGTTTGATTTAATCTATTGGTGATACCAGCTAGGTGGAGTTACCTCTACAAATACATGTGCAGAAAAATGTGTTCAAATACCTTTGTGTGATTTTCTGCCCCTTTCTGGTACTTGTTACAATACACACACACACACACACACACACACACACAGTACCAAACCATCTGGTCCACCAACCAAAAATAAAGCAAAGAATATTCTGGAAATATTATTTAACCTGGTTGGAACCCGATCCTCTGGTGTCCTGTCTAGACAAACCGCTGCAATTTAGTTTCCTAGAATTTATCCTGCAGTGATTAAGGGAGCATGAGATGCTACTGTGGTCCATTTCTACACAGGATATGAGGGTTCAAACTTGAGTTTCAGCCCGGTTTTGGCAACATAGCTGTTCAGCTGTGTGGGGCTGGCCTGAGGTTACATCCTAACCACTATCCCACCAGTCCACGTCGTCCCTGACTGACCTGTGGGCGGCTTTAACAGGCAGCCAACAGCAGCAGAACATACAGCTGCTGCCTTCCTCCTCCTCCTTACGCTGTCCGTCAAGACCAGCAGGCGAGTACAGCCGGTCAGACAGAAGTGAGAAAGCTGTTTCCTAGTCAGCCCTTCCCGGGTCATTTCCCTCCACATGGTATATTTTTTCACATTGACTGTATCCATTAGCCCCCGAGCATCCAAAGAGGAAAGTCATAATAAGATTTGTGCATGTGTAAGCTATAAAGAGCCTTGAATGTTGTGGCAAGTGCAACTCTGCCGTTAAACCGTGGGCCCTATTTGAGTTGGAGAGGAGGTTTTTGGAACGATGTGTTTCTATTCGCTGCTGTGCTCTGCGAGCCAACTGGTCCATTATCCCCGATCCGTTTTCACAGGCCGCTTTTATCCCTCACAAAGCCCAAATACCGCAAAGAAAATGGGACGAGGTGGAGTTCAAACGACAGCTCAAGTTTTATGTTCAATGGAATTAGAAATGACTTTTTAAATGCCACTCTGTGTGCGCTGCCCTACTGTAAGAACTCGGTTAATGAATTTAATGTGCAGTTGTTGGCATTGGATGTTCATTTTTCTTCTCTGACTGATTAAAAGGCAGAGATGATTTATAGCTGCAGTGGGAGTCTGGGTCCTTTTGTCATGTGGGCGTCTTATTATGATTTTAGTTCCCCTAATCTACGTCATCACCCCAGCAAACTGTACCATCTTGTTGAGTGTATTTTGCTGCTGGTCAAATATTGAACTTCAGTTGTAACATGAAGATTCGACTTCGACTCCAGCTCTCCAGGCGGCTTTCTGACAGATTGAGAGTTGTCATGGCACTTGAGGTTTGAGATGAGAGGTTTATGTAGTCAGCACTTTCCCTCCTTCATTTTCATGAGACTAATCTGCATTTTTTTTCTAGAGAAATATTCTTTTTCAGCCAGATTCAAACACAAAATTTTGATAATCTGGGTGTGAGCTGTTTTTCTTGTGCCTGTGCCTCAACTATCAAATTCTCAATCAGCCTGCTGCATGTAATCATACTTAATCAGTGGTTTTCTTAACAGGCAGCTGTGTAAAATGCCTTGACACTTATGTTGGAGCATGTTGCACCAGTGTTTAGACTGCCTGGTGTTTGTACATAAGGCTTTTGGAGCACTTCATTTGCATCCTCTATGTAATTTGAAGTGCTTATGAACATTTTTGTGGACAGCAGTAAGGGAAGTGGAGGCACTTATCTCCAGTGGTGGTCCAAAGTTAACGAAATACAACTACCAGCTCCTCTCAAGCTCACTAATTAACATGTTATATCTCATTTGTTTTGAACAGAACCGAAACTGTACCGAAGAACCGAAGTGTAAAAACATCCAGTTCACTCAGGACAACTTTCATCAAAGAAACTGATATTAGCAGTAAGTTATACTTGGTGGTATGGCTCTGTTCTGGGATCTCCCTGCCCTTCCACTTTAGAGTTGAAACCACTTCTGCACAGATGTGAAGTTGCACAAGTTTAAATGGTCAGAACTGTGAGGGAAAGAAACAGAAATCTCTTAGTAAGCCAGATGCTACATTGGTATATTTCCCTGCTTCCTGTACACACTCAAAACTGTTTTGAGTGTGTTTGCTTTTAAATTTGTTGGTATTTACATTTACAGGATGGACTGGAGGAGACTTTTGCATTTTAGTCAGTAACCCAGCATTAAAAGAGACACAGCAGGGACCTGGTGAGTAAAGGGATTTTTCAAGGACGCATTCTTGCCCCACTCCTCTCTCAGCACTGGGAGGCGATAAACATGATGAAGATTTACTACTTATGCTGCCGATGGATATATTTACGACCATCGCTTTTCCACTGCTAAGTTACTGAATTCTGCTCCTTAGGGTACAGTTGAGTGAGGCTGTAGCTGCATCTTGTACTCGGGGATTTATCTGAACTGAGTTGACAATGTGATAATTGATAAGGAGCAGAGAGCACAGTCACGCTCCTTCAGATATTTTATTTTCTTCTTCTGCACAAACTGTCTGACCTCTGTGTCTTTTAGGTTGCTATACTAGGGCTGCATTGGTTCACCTAAAATAATCACCACCATTGTCTTTTATATTATATCACAATTATTAATGATGATTATTAATACATTTTGCTGTAAATTGACATAAATTTAACATACATCCACCTTCTACTTAGTAATTGCGTAGTATAAATAAAACCTGCTTGAAAATCTTTAGTACCAAGCACTGAAATTAAGCTGGCACTCAAACTAAATGTTGGTGTCAGACATGATCATCATTTTTTGTCATTTAAGCCAAAAGTTTGATCACAATCATCATGTGATTAGTTGTGTTACTGTACTGCATTGAGTAGACAATTTGAATCTAGGCTGTGTTAACAAAGTAGTCAGACCGAAGCTATATTCAATGAAGCAACAGGCAAGCTGAGAGGAACACGAATAGCCTTGTTGAGACGAGATCTCGGGTCAGCATGTGGTTCCAGGTATTCTTGGCATCTTTGAGATTCCTGCTCGGAGTCATCAGTCATCAGTGTTTTGTGCTTTGGTGTTTGATTCATAACAATACAATAAATCTTACTGACCTTCAAAAAAATGACACCTCTATTTATCTTTATTGTAGAGAAGGTATACTGTTGTTAACAAACAAAACACATCTTAATAGAACAATCCAATATTTTTAAGATGGCTTAATAAATTGCACAGACAAACAATGATACTAATACCACTCTGGCCAAGAAACTGTCCCGCATGTCCCCAACAGCCATTTTTCCCCTTCATTTGTTGTACAAATTAAAACAAATGGGAAGAAAATTGTTTAATTAGTGTGCTCTCTTCCCTTAACCTTATTATTTGTAGTTAGTCAAGTATCACAGATTAGTTTTATGTAAAGTAGAAATATCTTGGAGGGGTTACTGATTCAAAACACGTCAAACGTCAGGCCAGATGGAAAACAATTACTGTTAAACACACACCTACATGACAAATTGTCTGTTCATTATCAGGCGGCATGTCATTTCTTTTGCACTGGCATGTTGCATCTTAAGCAATACTGGGCACGTCATCTCCGTGCCGGTGGATTGCTGCTCCCTGCTAAGCATAAAGTTTGATGGCGCGTGTGAGTGCGCATGCTAGCACAGGCATGTAGGGATTGTGGTGGCTGAGCAGGTCTAATGTTTTTGGTGGGTGCCCGACACACACACACCTCTGAGCTGGTGGGTCAGGGTGGCTGCGTGGATGAGGATGCAGACTGTGACTCACAAAGTCAATGTGACACCTGCACAGTCCAGGCCATCACATGTCACTTAACCACACCCCGGCTGCGCAACAACTCTGCTTCTGACGTAAATGCTGCTAATGAATCCTCCCTGTCAACCTCTCAAGGCACAGACAGACCTTTTGGGCTAACGAGTTCTGTAGGAGCATGTGACGGCGACAGCGGTGATGCCTACACTTCCACTGATTCATTCATCGATTTCCCCAGTCATGTGTCGAACAAAGTGGGCCCATCGATTTCAAGGCCGAATATTCCCTCCGCACGTGTAGAAGTCTATAAATAGCATGTGGCTCTATTTAACGAATACACATAAAACAACAAGCAGGAAGCATTAAAACCATGTGAGGCTGGCTGTGCCGCTCTGCAAGGGACCCACTTCTCAATTCTGCTTGTGTACTCACAGCCGAAAACTGGGACGCAAACACACCACACACATATACCTGTTCAAGCAATTAGACACGCCTGCCCTCCATATTGGAATAATAAATACAGACTGAGGGTTACTGCAGTGCTGTACCTTGGTAATGCTTCTCTTTCAGCTCTCTGTGCCTTATTAGAATAAACAGAAGTGGTTTGCAGGTTTGGGAAAGTTGACGAGTGGCAAACTGACCTATGAGTCCAAGAATATGTTTCTTGTGGTTTGTTTAAGCTTACCACAGCGCCAGTTTATGTTTGTTCGCCATGCAGAGTGGTGCAATCAGTGTGAGAAAGTTTCGACAATAACTGAGAGGTATATTTTACAGTTAATGCGGTGTGCTCTCCTGTGATTGACAAGACTCTATTTTAAATGTGCTGATACAATGAACCCCATTCATGTGGTTCTCTGAGGATGGGTAAAGAAATGCTATTTTGAACTACTGTTTAACCCAACTCTGGCTGTGGATATCATTTATTTGCGACATCCAATAGTGCAGAGGACTCTAAGTGAGATTCTCTCCATGGTAAACAGTCATAAAAAGCCCAGGATTCAGTTGCACAAACACAAATAGCTGACTATTCATAGCACTAATGAGAGCTGCCAGGGACACCAGCAGGCCTTGAAATGCACTGTCGCCACTCGTGGAGTTATGGCACGGCTTGGGGTTGAAATCCTGGCTGGGTGCTCCTGTATAACTTACCCATTCCCTTGTGTTCTCTTTTCTTCTACAAAGAGGATCACTCTTCCTTCTCTCTTTCTGTTCCCTCTCCACCCTGTAATCATCCCTCAAACAAACCGTTGCTCTGTCTATCTGTGCTGCAAACTCTCAACGGACACATTTTCATCACGACAAAGGCAGCACATTTGTATATCGCACACATTTTTCTTCTTGTGCCTGATTGGTCATACATTGATATGCCCTCGCATAACCTCGTGACGTGAACCACGCAGCAGATTGGATTATGAAAGTGTCAAGTCTCTCCCTCATGGTTAAAAGCTATTTTCTAAGTAAGACATTAGCTTGCCATTACCCCCCACAAACCACAAATGGAGGAGCGTGTAATTTGGCAGCGTACTGATTGATTGGTCTGTTTATTTTTTCGTTTCGCTTGACAGGAATTTTAGACGGCAACTTTTAAATTCCTCGCAGATGGCTAGCCGGCCCTTTGAAGCCCCACTGTAATTAACCTTTGGAGGAGAATAACAATCCGGTACACAGGGGCACTGTGGCCTGGCTCAGATGCTTTGATGTGGTTGCTGTGTTTGCTCTGCCGTGGACTGAATGGGAGGTGAGCTCTGCTGACATGTCCGGGGCTGCTGGGGGGCATGTCACACCCCGGGGGTCTGCCTCCACCCGTTGCACCACCACCAGCATGGAAATAACTGTTATCGCCTTTCTGAAACATTGGCTACATTTACTTACACAGAGGGGTTTGGCCATCAGCCATAGTTTTAGCAGAACATATCATACCCTGGAGTCGACTCTCCCTGCTGCCTTAAATGAACCAGTGAACATAATATTCCTGTAGAGATTAGATGACCTGATTGAGTGGTAAAATAAATACAAACAGCTGCCAGCTGTTACAGGTACAAGGAGGCGGGAGCCCTGTCATCAGTGTTGGAGACATAGTCAGATCCTTTACTTAGTCCAAATTAGCAGTACCACAAAAAGTTAGAAATATACTTGAGTACATGCATTATTACCAGCAATGGCAAAGATACATCAAAATGTATTTTAAAATAGTAAACCAAACACCCAAATTTGAAGTGTATCAAAATAACTAATAATACTGTATGTATGTTTTTAAAAAATGCAGTAAAAAGTATTTTTCTAAGGTGAAATCACTTCACAAACTACCGGTCGGCCTCTCCTTAGTACGCTGCCATAGTTGATTAAGGGGAGAATGTTTGAGAGCAACAGCTTTTCTCTGCCTAATGCGATAAAAGAAGGTTCGTTTTACAGTAACCGACAGTTTTAATGTTTAATGTTTAATGTTTAACTATTTGCTAATGACTTGTAATTGTATAATAATTTAATTACTGTTTGGTAATGAAGGGCCTACTTTGCATCATCTGAGCCACAGCAAACACGAGAGTTGGGTTGACAACCTGCTGTTGGGTTAGGGTTAGTGCCGTTGCAGCACAACGTTGTTAATGACACACCTGTATGCACGTTACTCCATCTCATGGCATTATAAAGTAATGTAACAACAACAACTCTGAAACACTTTTGTGCAAAAATGACAAAACTCAACAAAAGCTGAACGTAGGAAGATAATGTTAACAGTAAAGGCTGCAGCTCTGGTCCAAGAAAACTACATACCCTGGTAAATGATTTAGCATAAGCTACTAAAACCATCATCGACTTATTGAAATAGAAATCTATGGAAAGCTGGCAACCTACACGTTTCTCACCTTGATTTTCTTCTACAGGTCTGGATCAATTTTCTATTCTCATCTCAACAAGTCTGGGCACTTTATCAAGTGCGCACCAATCAGAGGCAGCAATTTTATAATATCATCAAGTAGGCTTCAAATATTTTAGAGTATTTTTAAACTACAAAATACAAAACACTAAAGTATTTTGATAAAGAATATGATGCTTCTAAAATCTGTATTTGAAATACATCATCAATGTCCTTATACCTGCATTACTTAAACATTTATCACCACTTCAGCAGATAAAGCTGTAAACACAACACTGACATATTATCACCTTCTAAAGTTGATATATTTATATAACATATTTGCAAAGAGTTGCTTATATATACATCCAGCAGACACGCAGCAACATTTGCATTTACTTGGAATCATGTTTCACCCTGATGAATGTAAGTCCAATATTCACTCTGTCTCAGCTAGTTGCCAAATACTCCACCATGTTCACTAACTCTCTCTCTGTCTGCCAACACAATGAGCTGAAAGACACTAAAACATCAAAATAAATGATAATTTTCTGTGTTTCTTCATTAGAGCCATTATTTTTCCATTGTTTATATAAATATTGATTAGTGCAGCTTTAAGTAAAAGTACTTTATTATTACTAAATAAGTAAGTGCATTAAATACTGTACTAAAATACCCATTACAGAGTAATGGTCCCTTTAAGTGGGTTTCATTCTGCATGAAACACTGGGACACAGACTATAAATGAGTATTTTGAATAAAAAACTTGCTATCTTCATGCAGTATTTTCCCATACGTTCAATCCAAACTGTTACTCAAAGACAAGAGTTTTCTTCACCCTCTTGCTAAGCAAGCAGTGTGTCTTTGTACTTGACTGAAAATGCCAAAAGGCAGCCATGTTTGACTCCACCAAGCCGCCTCGGGTCTGGAGCCTATTTTGGCTCAATCCTGCAACACTGTGGTGGCTTTTAATAAGATGGGGCTTCAGTGGGCCCTCCATCATCCACAGACTGTGTCGAACGCATTACTGTTTCTCTTCTCATTAGACCTGCCGTGCAGCCTTCCACTCGGCAGGCTGGATTGTGTAGCATTGCAGACATTATATGAGATTTTTATCATTCATATAGAGTGCCATTCACCATCTGGGTTAATGGATCGCTGCTGTGGCATAAGACCAGTCAGTCATCTCTGTTCCCCCTCAAAATATGTTACAAATTCCTGAGTAGTTAATGCTAAACAGACCACTGATATCTGGCTTTGGATACTTCACCCTGGGCTGTTTTGCTTCTTGCACAACTCTTTGTGTTGAGTAATATGGCCAATCTCTTTGAGCTGCTCACATTGTTGATTGATTTCCTGTTGAATTGCCTCCTACTGCTTTGGTTTTTCTTATCACTTTTGGTTCACTTTTTGATCCAAATATTTATTTGCTTGCCCCCTCCCCCCAAAAAAGAACATCTCAAAAACCAATGTCCCTGTCATACCTCATCAATAGTAGTGCAGGTTATTGCTCACCCACTTCTAAAGATCCTATCTGCCAGCAGCCTGAATTCTCACCCACAGTGCTAGAGTAGGTTTTTTTTCCCTTCAGCAAACTCTCCATGTGCATTTTAACAGGCCTGAGGAACAATGTTGGCCTTGTGAAGGCTTTCCATGCGTTTTCTGTTAAGGACGTGGCATTTTAGAGAAACAGATTCCTTTGAATGCTTCACAATGGCAATGGATTTTGCGTGTCAAAATGTGGGCAAAGCAGGCTCGGGTTTATTTTCAGAGTTGTAAAGAAAAAAATACTCACTTAGATTAAAATTTACTTGTAGACTTGACATGTATGTACTTGGCTGCTTGTTAAAGCATGTGTATACATTGTGTGTGTGCAGCGGGAAGGTTTCCAAAGGCCCTGAAGTGTCGGTGGTGGGTGGGAGGCGGTGGAGAGCAGTGCAGCGGCTGTGAGCTGTGGACAGATCGGCGCTCCATCCTATCTGCTGTGTATAGCTGACATTCTGGCTCAATGGGCCGTTTCAACACCTCGACACTCTATCCACATGGGACAGCGCACAGAGCTGCAGACCCCTCCCCCATCCCATCGCTCTACCTTATTTTCTCTGTCTAGACAGATAAAAGTGCCCTTTGTTTCCTTTCATACACATTCTTTTATACTGTATTTTTTAGAAGTACAGCAGGTTTGTCTTTGACCCTATTTGGTAAGACCAGAGACATTTTTCAATAGGAGTGAGTCAAGTCGACTACATTCAATATTCATTCAACCAAAATGCCTCACTACTGCTTGTTTTATTCCAGGTGAATACCACATTGGAGGGTTTTCCATAATCGGATAATAGGACAATACAGTATGAGGCAGCAAATATTTGTTATACATGTTATAACTCGCCAAACTATATGAAATTCCCTAAACCAGACTCACATTATGATAAAGCATAACAATTATAAGCAATTCCTGTCAGAACTGAATAATAGGTAGATATGAGTAAGAGCAGATGAAGGCCAGGAGCGAGACAGAGGCAAAGAAAGTGAGAGGGAGTGCCCTTTTGCTTGCTCTTTTTATAACTCTCCACGGGTTCACAGCGGCAGGCTCCTGCCTGGCTGCCCACAGCATTCGGTTACCTAGAAGAATTTAATGTGTGTAAGCTTACATCAGGGGCCACTGGCTGCAAGTATATGACTCTCTGCAATCTGATGTTGTGTCACCTTTACTGGTAGCAGTGTCACACTTTTGGGGAACATGCATAAAAGCAGTCATGTAGGCTTCTGAAATGAGGATTGAATGACTCAGTTTTGAAGATTAGTTTTTTTCTTGATTAATGGTTGCTCGTGTAGGACAGAAGCGTTAAGGGAGAAGGAGCGCAGGTTCAGAGTAGGCTGTGCAGTTGGATACAGCTGACAGTGCTTGTTAGCAGTGTTTTTCTAACGTATCCATCTTGCATGACATGCATGAAGAGATGATTTTGCCCTTCAGTTGCGGGCTATAAAACCAAACCAATGAGCCAGAAAGACATTAACAACTCCACAGAACTAAGGGGGGCACTGCACAGTCAGGTGATAATTTTTTTTTTGTTAAAAAAAGATCTGCAGAGATATTGCTAAAAAAAAAGTGAAGAAGAAGAATATCAAACCTATTAGGGGGGGAAACAAAGGTAAAGTGTATGGAAATTACCCAGACTGTCCATTGTAAACATCCAATACACAATCTCAGTTTTTACTAAACTGTTCTATCATAGAGGCTGTGTTAAAAAGTTCTCATCTCAATTGTATTACAAAACATTAATGATGGCCAAAGCTCTGTCAACAGCTGTTAAGGGCCACCATTTTGACAGGCTGAAGGCAGTGCAGGTGGTCTAAGCAGGTTTCAGTTTCTGTATTGCTAATGTCCTCTTCCAAAGTCAGCAAACACCCTCTGCCCACAGATAAACACCACTTTACCACACCCCTAATGACCAGCACCGTCCTCATCCAAGGCACTGACAAAAAACCCCCACTAACCAATCTGCTTGTGTGCTCTCTTTCCCTCCTCTTTCCCAAAGTCTCTCACTCCTTCATTACAACCATTCCTTTTCTCTCACTCACTGCTTCTCTAATTCGTCCCTGTGTGTATAACGGGAATCCACTGCATTGCTCCACTGAAACTGAATCCTCAGTGTGGGAGTGGGAGAGTGTGAGCAGAGTGCATGGGGGAGGTCACCCAGGTTTATGAAAGGTGATGGTGGAGCCCACCTAACGCTGATCAAACACATGGAGATGTGCTTTGATCGTGTGCCTCGAGGCGACCTCCCCATCCAATGTCCTCTAACAAGTTCTGAAGTTATGTAAGCATCACAAGAAGGGGGTCCACCTCCTGAACAGCTCCGCCTTCGATCCTGACCTCCTGTTCCACCTCAGTCTTGTGACTGTAGGGCATGGGGATGGTGGTGGGTATTTGAGCCATGCCTGGAAGGTGACTCCTGGTGCCAGTGTTGGGTTTCAAACTCAACCTACAAAGTGAGAAGAAGAGGCCATGGATTGCTGCTGTCAGGGCACCGAGTGAGATATAGGAGAAAAAAGGAGACAGAGAGAGAGACAGTTAATGAGAGAGATCGGAAAGAGAAGAAAAATACAGAGAACGCCAGCTTCATAAACACCCCCGCCGCTGCTTTGCATGCTGGGCATGAATATGTTTCACCAAAGAGCTTGAGTCCTCACCACTACTGACAGCCCGCAAACCTAAACACTGAGGGGACCATGTTGGTTTCTGGCACTAAATCCTGGGATTTTATTTATTTAAATTTGGTACATAACTTGTTATTAAATGTTGGCTCTGAGCAAACATTTTCCCCACACAAGCTTGGGTTCAGCAACTGTAAAGTCTTTGCACTTGGTTGCACAACTGGCACCTTCATCAACAGCAATTACACTGTGCGACTTATGTGGAATAAAGTTATTTCACACTTTCATTACAAAACGCTTAGATAGATGAGAGACTGAGCAGCACAAAGCTAAACTATTATTTTTCTATCATTCAAGATGTATTGTCTACTTTACTGCAAAGCTACCAGATCTGCTCTGCATCATAAGAGGTAACGGACATAATAGATTCCCCAACAGGTTGATTCAAAAACTTGAGGTGAATC
Source organism: Lepomis macrochirus (assembly GCA_024633595.2). Lineage (NCBI taxonomy): Eukaryota > Metazoa > Chordata > Actinopteri > Centrarchiformes > Centrarchidae > Lepomis > Lepomis macrochirus. The sequence continues at coordinate 30,471,013 of JALXJV020000005.1, forward strand.
CACTTCCAGCTAACGACTAGGACTGACAGGAATTAACTTCTCACCCACATAGTTTATTATCCTGGGATGCTGGCGGAGGAGAGATTTGTTTGAGAAAGTGGAGAAAAATGCTGTGCAGTATTAAGTGAGGTTAAATACAAGACTAAGAGCCATGCTAGCTGCTCCATTGGGCTGCGCTTTTAGCTAAATGGTAAATTCAGTTATACTAACAGTCTCCCATGTTTGTCAGGTATAATGTTCAACACGTTCACCATCTTCATTTTGGTACAGACATGAATGTCTGTACAAAACCTCATGGCAATCTATCCGACAGTTGTCGAGACATTTCACTAAAAATCACAAATATGAATTTCATACTTTAAAGAAATGACCGAGGATCACCAAGGTCCTGAGGATTCATCGACTAGAAACCATAAATGTCTGGATTGTGCCAATACATCTTGAAGATGTTGAGATATTCTGAACTCTGACCTGCTGTGGGGCATTAGATTAATTCTCTGGGCATCATAGACATCCGTACCAAATGCCATTATAATTCATCCAATTGTCGTCAAGACGTTTCATTAAGTTCCTGAAATGTCAACCTCGTAGTGATGCTGGATTAAAAGTCATCACCAAAGTCACTTCAATTCATCATCTAGGGATAACAGTTGTTGAGGTATTTCAGTCTGGACCACAGAAGTGGACCAAATGAGTGACAGAGAGAATGATATTATCACCCCTGAAGTTATGCTGCTAGTGTGGCAAATAAAATACTTGTGCTGGAAACTCCCACAGCCACTCTGGCCCACACAGGTGTGCATACACGTTAGAATTTATACATATACTGTATGTACTTATGTTGGGGATGCAACTAACAATTATTTTCATTATCGACTAATCTGCAGACTATTTTCACGATTAATCGACAAAAGTCTATAAAATGTCAAGAAATTGTTATCACAATTTTCCGGAGCCCAAAGTGACGTCTCAAATTGTTTCTTTGGTCTAACCAACAGACCAAAACCCAAAAACTCTTTATTTACTATCATAAATGACAAATAATAGCAGCAAATCCTCAATTTAAGAAGATGAAACCAGCAAATTTTTTCACATTTTTGCTTTAAAAATGCCTGAAACGATTAATCGATTATCAAAATAGTTGAGTAATTTTCTACCGACCGACAAATGCAACTAATAGTTGCAGCTCTAGCTTATGTATACGTGTAGCTTCTAATCTTTATCACAGCTTCGGTGGCTCCACTTGCAGACACAGAACATTCTGCTCTAATGTGTCTAGACAGTGAACAGCAACATGCACCATTTATAAGCAGCAAAGAGAAAGAGATAGACTGATACAACACTGTTGTGGTGCTGAGGACAGATTATATGACAAGACCATGTCTCTCACACAGGAATTTTTGGTTTGCCCTATCACACTCCTTACTTCATTCCCCCACGTATGTTCGTTGCTGGGCCTCCCCGGTAGTTGCCAGTTCAAGTGGGCTAAACTTAACTCCCAGCCTAACATTAATTTTGGATATTTATTACCACACCCTTCCATGTCAGCGCCGCCGCCTTCTTCTCAAATACATGTTTCTGTGCATGCAGCCCAAACCAAAGCAGCAGTCAGCAGAGAGGCTATAACTGACTGCTGCAAGGCATGAGGCGAACAGAAAATAAGAATGGAACATGCCTGTTAAATATACACAAACAAAATGCTGAGAGGGAGAACATCTAAAAATATCCTAGAACTGCACCAACTATAGAACCAATGGCACCATCCAAAAATACACGGTATTGTTATGGGAGGAGGCAGCAGGCTGCTGTATGTGGCTGGGTGTTTGGGTGTGTGCGTGTGTGGATGGAGTACGTGGTTTCTTCTGATCTGTGAAAACAAGTTCAGTAGAGCTACCTGACTGCCAAATGTTTTGCCCCAGAGAAAATGGGAAAATTTGCCACTTATGGAAATTAATCATGGTTGATAAAATATCCACACCTTTCTGAAATATGAAACAGAGTGTAATTACCCACCCCTGTCTTTTCCACTGAGATAGTGTGTGAGTTTCTGTGTGGGAGACAAAGGCGAGAGTGGGAGTGAACGTGTGTTTACATATCCCAGAGTTCTTATCAACACTGTTGGCTGGGAGGGAAACCTAATCTCACCTTGACCTTGAACCTTTGTAGGACAGCCCTGCTTAAAACGAGCCCCCACCCACGCACACACACACACACACACACACACACACACACACACACACACACACACACACACACACACACACACACACACACACACACAAAGCAGGTTTGGCACATTTTATGTAAGCATTTCTGATCTTTGGCGTTAACATCCCACCACCATCCAGCAGATTAAGTTACCAAGAAAGACTCTGACTCGGGACGTGGTACTTCAATAATTCCCAATGGGTTCATCTTCAGTGTGTTTTTCATAACACTACAGTATTTCACCTCACTATCTTACGCTGATGAATAGTGCATCAGATGCACAAATGTATCTTGTCCTTTCGGGGGTCTGAACCAATTCAACATTCAGATTTTTTTGATTTTTTTTTTTTACATGGCTTCAATGCGCTTTGCATCAAAAACATTGCTATTGTATAGAAGGCCAGGATCAAAATGTTCTGCTCAGTCTTGAAGTTATATGACTTGATTAGAGGCTGTTTGTATGAGTTTACTTTAAGCTTAGATGCAAAGATAGATCCTCTTTCATGAAGGAAGTGGTGCGTCTTACATTTTTGGCAGCAGCAACAGCAGTATGTTTACAGTAAGTCGAACAATAAGAGAACAAAAGAAAAAGCGCCAAGAAACCCCACAGCTGTGCGAGGCTGTACTTTTAGCTAAATGCTAACATCTGCATGCTAATATTGTCATAGCGATATGCTGACTTTAAGCAGGTATGATGTTTACCAACTTACTTTACTTTATTAAATGCAAACATTTATTTGTAATAAGCTAAACACAGCTGAGGCTGATTGTCATTAGTTTTGCAAGTATTGGGTTATAAATTTGTGTTGATGATGGCACTAGATTAAAATTCAGGCGACCAAGAAAGGTGTAACAGTTTATCCCGTGGGGTGCAGGGATGTGTTTATCAAATTTAATGGCGATCCAATAGTTGTGGGGATACAGCATTTCACATAGACCCCAAAAAGTCAACCTGCTGGTAGCTCTAAAAAATGTCAAGAGGGTCCCCATCTATCAAGCAGATGTGAGAGATTTCACTGGGTAAGTGATAAATCTGACATGCTGGTAGCACTAAAGGAAAGTTATTATCATTCATCCTCGGGGGACCTTGAATATCGGCAGCAAACATACTTGCAATCCATACAATTGATTTAAGACATTTCACTCTAAAAACATTTTTTAATTGTCAACTTCAGGGTGTAACAAGAGGAAATGTCAGCGGATCTTGAATCATTAGGACGAACCATTGCTTTCTAGCCAACATTTCCTGGCAATGCATCAAATCCATCCAAGCTATCACAGTAATGCCCACACCGAGTGACTGAGCAGTGATCTATGGGAAGGGCAGGACATAACCCCACACCGTAATGAGTGCAAGCTGCATATTGAAGATGGGACACAATTACAATCTACTGCTGAGCAGCACAGGCTCAGTGGAGCCTAGTTTGTGTGGAGATGGTTTATTTAGACTTAATTTTTCTCCTTTAAATTTGTTTTACATGTCTACTAGAAACATGTTGTATTTCACATTGTACATAATATCTCCAACTTTACCCCGAGGTACATAAAACAGCTACATTGTCAGAATTGGGCAACAGTCTGTCAGCAGAGTTTTACTTAGACTGATGTGAAGATTTATTGCCTGAGCTGGTGGGAGGTGAGAAATCAAGTGCTGCTGACAGTCATGTAGTCAAGCAAGACCTAGTGCTTTTCTGGGAATCTGAGCCCTTTATTAGATTTGGAAAAAAGCAACTGTGCTGCCAGTGAAGACGACGTCCTCACATTTCTCTGTCAACACCAGCGTGTCCGGTCCAACTGTGAGAACGGATGTCCGGTGGGCCAGTCAGGCCGTGGTCATCCAGGGGCTCGATTACTTGCCTTCCACTGCTGAGAAGAAGCTGTGGTACTTGGGGGCTTCTGTAATGTTATTCTCCTGCAGTGGGAGAGCAAGAAATGGTTTGCAATGCGGAGAAAGACTGAGAAAGCAGCAGCTGTGCAAACATGGATTCCAGCAGGTCTGCAGCAGATGTGGTGTGTGTGTTCGAAGGTCTGTGGTATGAGGCTTTCACTTTGCTACCTGACGCAGTCTGGTCTGCTGATGTGAGGTGCTCCAGACTGCAGATACTGATTTAATCTAGACTCTGCGTTACAGGGAAAGGAAGACTTCCTCTTGCCATTGCCTGAGAACTGGCTGATGGTGTCTGAAAAGGAAATCTGCAGGTATGGCGTGTTTTTCCCTGTAGCTGAGGTCTTCTGCAGTCTCGTATCAGAAAAACCCTCGGCCATGTTGGAGTTGATTATTGAAATATAAAGTGAAGGTCAAGAGAAAAGAAAAGTGCACATTGCATTCGGATTCATCTCTAAAGTCTCTATCTATCGATTAGGATGACTCCAGGTGCAGGAAAAATGTAAAGAGAAAAAACCCTCACGGCTCACTCCGGCATCATTTTCCTCCTGCTGATTGCCAGAATAGCTGTGACCACCGCAGTGCACATTTTTCCTTTAATAATTTCCATGCGTCTTGCCGGGATTGAGAAAATTGCTGTCATAAGTGGTACACAGACATATGCCGTTCCCATGTTAAAGTAAACACAGAGGAAATTCACCCTCTGTTTTGTTTACCCTGCTTTTCCAGCCGCCAAACAAATACAGCAAATTGGTCTTAATCAAAACATTGTGAAAGTGCAAATGATTTTTGAACACAGCCTTCTTGTCTAACTTGAGCAGTAATCCCATTTGAAACATGGGACAGTGAGTAATGTATAGCATCTCTGTGTCCTCTCATTCCCAAACCCACACAAACCTTTCTCTTTCTCTATTTCCCTTTTTTTCTCTGTCTGCCTCTCATCTGTGCAGCCTCTCATTTTCCCCGGCCACGGCCATTAATTAGCACTCGCTTATAGGAAACAGATGACTTTTAATAAATTAGGGTCATGTTTTGAATTGCTTTAATACTTCCATTGCTGTTCCTAAGCAGCAACATGAAAGCATTCTTCTGCCAGTTCAATTCGACGGCCAAAATTCACAGAGATTTGAGAGTGGCAGGACAGCTGGGGTAAGAGCTGTGCGCACACACACACACACACACACACACACACATACAGGTCCTGAGTTATCCTTAGGGCCACCACAGCTCACCGTCTTTTTCTTTTTCCCAGGCGCAGTCCCTTGTTTTGGTAACCAGGCAGGCTGATTCATCAGACACTAGAGACCACATTTACAATAATCAGTGCCTCTATCTAGGGCAGTTCCTCATAACCGTTTCAGCACTCAGGATTAAGTCCAGGGCCAGTTGCCATATCTTACCTTACCCCAGACTTCCCCTGGAGTCAACTCCTTCCAGACATTTTGTGGTTTCATCTTAAGTTATCCACTTCAGGGAGATTTTCCTGATTAGTGTCACAGAGCTCAGTGGATGAAATGGCGATGAGATCTCCCCCCTTCTTCCAGGTGCCAGGCCTTTAGCCTCTGTACAGCTGAATCCTTCCATCATTTACATCTATAGGATTTGTCATGCATGGCTTGCCCAGCTCTGGTCCTAACCAGAAGCTAAACAACTGCAACTCCAATCCTCCTTAATCAAGTCTCTCCCAATGTCACACTGTGCGTCCGCTCACTTTGTTAAAGTTTCATTAAACTGGAGTTGTGTGGCCTCCCATCATTTTTTCCCCCTCTCTCTTGGCAAATTCGGAGGCACAAGCGTGAAACTCTGTGTAACATGTGAGTTGGACGACAGCCCAATCACCACTGGGACAAGGATTTATGTGCATCGATGTTCCCTTCAATGCCAAACACAGGCAAACAAACACAAATTAGCTCTCGTAAGGGGCTGACCTCCAAACCACTGTTGTGTTTTTTTAATGCACCACATAAATTCATGTATGCACTTCTCCTTTCCCACCTTATTATGGACATCAGTGACAAATCTATTACTGCAATACCTGAGCCATTACCCCATTTATTTTATTCGTAATCCACTTAATTTTAGCAGGTAAAATTGCCACATTAATGTCCAACTCTCTTTTTGGCTGCTCATAGCGTAACTAATCAGGGTATGGCTGGTGTTCTGGTTCTGCACTCTGTCGCTTTCTCTCCTTTTGCATTTTTTTCCAAGAAGAAAAATGGCTTTCATTTCAGAAGAGAGAAACAGAGCTCCGAGGGAACCTTGAGTTTTTCTCTGCAAGTCCTTACTGGACTTGGTCACTAACAAACACCAACTGAAACAGTTTTCTTCTCCTAATGAGACAGAAAATTTCTTGGCTCGTGCTGAATGTCCGTACTCTTTCTTACTGGCCACCTTTGGCTTCGTGCTTTTGGCATTTTATAATACCACAAACCATGGGAATTAGCTTTAACTGTGTAAGCCACTGACATTTGACTTGGTTTACAAAGCGCTATAGAAGTTTCTATGTTTCTTTACTTCTCTCTGTTCTGTGTAAATCGACAGTCTCTTTACAAAAAGGAGCCTCCACATGTTCCCGATTGAAGTAACTGAAAGGAAAGCAGTGTATTCAACACTGATTATAATCTTATATTAATGAGCTTACCTCCTCTGCACCATCCAGAGGATATGGGTAATGTTTTGATAGGCATTATTATTGTTATGGCCAGTGCCTGTTTGAGCATCCAGTGGCTGAGATAGAGTGGCCTTGTGGTTACAGAAAACTCACTTTGCTGTAAGTGCATCAGTCTCTAGGAATAATCTGCAATGTTGCCCCAAAAATCAAAACTCTAATACCACCCTTTAAGACCATTTTAAGTAACCATCGACCTTCTATATTATGTTACGTCATCATTTTGGGACACACATTATTTTTGTGACTTGAAACAATGGTATGTGTGAGAAAACAATGCACGGGCATTTAAATTATGTTCACTCTACCCTCCATGTTGTTGGCAGCTGGAAGCTCCCACAGTGAACAGAGCACATTCCTGCAGCCTACTGCTCCCTGCTGCTGCGGAGGAGAGGAACTTTAACTGCTCTGCATGGCATTTTACAAAGGAAGAACACACACTTTCAGTCGTTAACTTCCCCTTTTATTGCCCTAAAGTAGCCAGGAGAGAAAGGTGCTATATGCAGGCCTTTTCATTGTCCATGTCCGCTGACTATTTTACACATGTGGTGAAGTGGTTTAGAGAATTCCGGGCTGAACTGTATAACTAAGAATTTGAGCTGAGAAAATGTTTTATCACGAGTCGTGGAGATGGAGGAATCCTTGCACAGACAATCAGATCATTTCTACATTCTGTAGCTGAGAAAGAGCGTGAGGAAGCACAATGCGGTGCACAGGGAACAATGGGAGGAATGGGTGTAGCTCTGCACCAATCACCCAACCTTCTCCTCACCCTCCTGGTTATCACACCGCCTGCTGGCAGCTCCACACCCCACACTAAACAAATATACAACCCAGTCTGGTCCTGTTTTGCTTCCTCTCCCTTCCATCCAACCTCCACTGGCGCTGATGCCCTTGACTTTGTCTTAAATGCTAATTTTTCTGAGGTTAGGACAATAAACAACACACTGATGGGCCTAAACCCGGAGGAGGCCACACTTCCTGTATGCACAAGCTTGTCTCTGGGAGAAAGACCAGAGGGTTGACAGGAAAGAAGGTCAGGGAGACAGAAGGAAAAGGTAGATGAACCAAAAAAGTGTGGAAAGAGAATGTTTATGAATGTTTATTTGAGTGAAAAAGCAAATGAGGTTAAGAGTTGCAGGGGAGAGAAATGTGATGCATGTTTAAGTGTGTCGTGGGCCTCTATAAGACTTTCTTGTTTGCACCGGAACAGTCTGATGAAGTTGCTGTAAACAAAATTGCTCTTTTTATCTTTTTGAGTGTACTGGACTTCCAAAAAATAACAACTGTTGTTATCCTTTTGCCTTGAACGTAGCCCAAGTCATAGGAAGCATTTATTTTTGGTCAAACATCGAAGCAGATTTGGTTGCTGATGAATTTGTTGTTGTATCTTTGTTGGTTTTGCCTGGAATTGTTACATGAATTTTCATGCCAAAAGTTTCTTTTATGCTTCACTTTAGGTTAAAATGTGTAAAGGGGCTCCATCTTATTTTTGGATGGATGCAGATAATGCATGTTTTTAACGTTTTTGTGAGCCTGAACAGAGCTCAAGCATGTTGACGGCTGTGCGGTGCTGCGAGCTGCATCTTTCTCTCTCTCTATCTTTGAGACATCTGGCTGCAAGCATCTTTAGGATTCCATCAATACCACAGCGAGGGGGGAAACCCCACAGCTGAAAAAAGCAGCCTCAGCAGTCTCAGTCTGGGCCAGCTCATATCGACTCCAACAAGCTCTCAGTCATCTTGCAGAGGTCTCTGAGCTGTAGATCTGGTCCTGCCAAGAGTGGGGGAGCCACAGGAATGAGGGGTGAGGTGCAAAGAGGGAGCTCATTTCTGTCCTAGTAAAATCCAGGGGGTCGGAGGTGAGCAGGAGAGGTTGTGTGTGTGTGTGTGTGTGTGTGTGTGTGTGTGTGTGTGTGTGTGTGTGTGTGTGTGTGTGTGTGTGTGTGTGTTTGGTTTCTTTGAATAGCAGCAAGGCAGTTCCAGCTGTTGCGCTTCATCTTGGCAATTAGCTGTAATCAACTCTCTGGGTGTTCTAAGACACATTCACACGCTGGCACTCCACCGGATATCCCTCATCACCATGTCGCAATCACACACATTCAGTCAAGCACACGCCCTGAGTTCTACCTGGGAACCAAAGTAATAGTGTGAAGCTTCAATGCCCTGTAAAAGTGGAGAATATACAAGAACATGGGTATTTGTGCACTTGTGTGTGTGTGAGTGATGAGTGGTGGTTGTTTGTAACCAGGTCTCTATGGGCCTCTCCAGCCTGTGGCCCTCTCTCTGTTCGTGCTTCACCATGTGTTGCGCACATGTTCCCATCAGCGCTGTGAATCAGTCTTTGTGCAGAGCAGCATCCTTCACTGCAGTTACTGTATTCCCCCTTGTTGCAAACACTGACCTAGTAAGCCTTTTCGACCTGAGTGAAAGCACCCTCATCCCAGTATCCTGGACAAAGTGGGTGCATATACCCATGGGAACCTAAGCACATACACATTGTGGAGTTTTGGCACACGGACACAAAGATCAGAGGTAATCCCTTACCTTTTCCCCAATCTACTGTGGCTCATACCTTTTTCCATGGGGTATTACAGGACAGTCCAGTGAGCTCGTCGTGCCACTTCTCATCCCCACAGTGTGCGTGTGGGCCGAGTTGGTCTGCAGAAGCGCAGCAGGCAGGGACGACTGCTGCTTGGGGCAACAGCTGCTGAACAAAATGGAGCTGAAAAAAATCCACTCCTACTTCCCATAAAGAGGACTACGATATGATTTACATGTTGTGAGAAAAGAAAAAAATGACCCACCTTGCTGCAGGGTGATAGTGTATCATACATGTGGGTACATACTTGTAGAATGATTTTATCTTCACTATTTAACTAAAATTAAACCTTAATTTACAACTGAAGAACTCATGAGGTGTCAAAATGCAAGATGTTGGAATGTTTAATGATATTCAGCAGGTCAGAGGACAGGGTCAGACACAGAGCATTCGGTATTTTTCTCAAGGACACTTCAGCAGGATGGGTGTGTGCTTGACATATTGGCATGGAGCTGGTTACATTACTTTATATTATTAAAGTGTTACTGACTGTACTGGTCACTGTTGGTCAATGGTTGTCCTCCTCCAGCACCAAACAGCCTCCTTAACCTCACAGCTGACTCATCCTAAACCCCACTGATATCCGCCTACACTCAGATTGTGAATAGCACAGATAGAAACATATCAACACGCACACACACACACAGACATGAGTACTGCACACATGTGAACACACATGCCTATACTCGGCTGACCCTTGGCCAGAGTGAAGCTCAGCACATTCTTGCGGGACATGTTGACACCCTGGCAGGATCTATGAGGAGGTTCTGGCATCAGGAGCATTTTGTTATACCAACATTTCTGCTCTTATGAATAGCAACTCCCTCATCTCAGAGCCACAGACCAAATAAGAATTTAGCCAAGTATTTCAGCGCCACACCACATGCAACATTAGTGGATTTTGGAACTATACATGAATGGATGTATATTATTACTTTTCTGGCTCAGTCGAGTTTACTGCACAACGTATTTTCACATTTACAGGTTTCACTGCAGTGCAAAAATCTGCAGAGTGCAGACTACTAAAGTAATTCCCAGCATGCATTGAGCAAAAGGTAAGCTACACTGGACAGTCACAAAAACTAGCACATTCACGCTTGCTTAATATAATTTTAAAATCAAATATCATCCAATCATAATTTATGTTTGCCAGGATAGTTTTTCCAGAGACCAGTAATCTCACTGTAGGAACCTTTAAAAGGATTTTATTCCTCGTTGTCAAAATCAGGAGTCTACATTACCCACAATGCAACTCAACTACCTTGGGTTCATTTGGTAATTCGGGTGTCATTGCTAAGGTTAATGCTAGTAGCAGCTAAAGACAAAAACAACAGATTTTTCATATATGCAGCAGCACTGTAAGTCTGTAAAACAGACTTTGATGTGTAAAAAAGTTCCAATTTAAGTTCTATGACTAGCTTGATATTTTTCTTTAGACTCTGGGACTAAAATGTAGCCTGTCAAAATGATGCATTCAAACTGGTTATACAACAGATAGCATTAACACACAATGGGTCTGCATGTTAGACATTCTATATCATTTCATTTAACTGTCAAAATATCCAATAATATAAAGATGTCCTCCATAAAGAAATCTTTTTGGATGTTGCTGGAACACAAATTTGGAAGGAAATAACCTGTTTCCAGACAAAAAGTTGTAATAAACTGAATTCATACTACCTGCCCAGCACCAAGCTACTTTTTATTACTTAATTAACTCTAAATATTTACCTCAGACATTGATGAAAACAAAAGGACCTAAAAGAAGAGAAGATTCTGCATTAATTAAGTGGTCAAAAAAAATATATGTCTGCTAGATGGCTAAGCATGTTTGCCATATTAACTTAATAAGGTTATAACATGTCAGTCTTGTTTTAATTGCCAATATATTTCAAAATATAAAGTTGTCAGACTACTGCTTTACCTACATCCTTTGGTCAGAATTAGCCTTGCAGTTTATCACAACTGATTGTGTTTCTTACATTTTTATATCTATGCTGACTATTCTGAATTACTGAAGATTGTAAAGTGGGTAATTTTAGCAATTATTTTTTTTTAAATTGAGCAAAATACATAAATAAGTAATTAAATGACAGATTTAGACTTGCACAATGTCACAATCTCTGCCATAAATGTCTCAGCTTTTGTGCCATTACATTAAACCCCCATTTCCAACAACCCAGTTTGACTCCTTTACCTTCAGTGTTTCTCTCCTCCTGAGTTTCACTATATTTTCCGCTCTGTGATCAACCTGACTAATTAGTGGCAGCTTGTTGTGTCCAGGTCTATAAATAAAAATTGTGTCCTGGTCCTCCTTTTAGTCTGGCCCTCTAAGTGGTGTTAGAATGTCTTTGCCAATGTGGGGCACAGGACGGTAATGTCAAATGCACGAGGAGAGGGAAAGGGTTTACAGCGAAGGCGAGCAAAGATGCTTTATATTTTAAGCGATAATTACTTGATTCCTATGCCTCTTCTCTCAGCATTAGCTTTGATCTCCTGCAAGACAGCCTGCAAGACAAGCATAAAATTACAGGAGAGTGTAATGACTTTAAAAGCCCTGTATTTATTGTTACATGTGTAATTAGAGAATCTCTCCCTCCATAGTTTCCTGCTTTATTCCTCCTTTTTTAAAATATATTTTTTGACACTTGTTTCTCTCCCATTTGTTTGCTGTATGCGTTTGTGTCTGCAGCACACATGCCTCTTGACACATTTGCCACTGACTATGACTGACTGACTCAGATGCCAGTGGAACAGGGTGCGTCTCCCTGTGCCAACTGCACATATTTTCGAAGTCAAGATTTGCAAATGTCTTTCAAAGAGCCCCCTCACTTGTAAACAGAACAAGGGTCTATAGGAAGGAAATGGAACTCGCTTATGAGCATTGTAGAGCTATTAACAACACTGAATGGAGTATTGTACTTTATGAATATCCTCTTTAATAAAAATCTGAAGTGCAGGGAAACAAAAGCTAACATTTCCAGAATTATAAATCGCTTTTTATAAAATTAATACTATGTGCTCATTGAGTTCATGTTGAAATGTACTGAATTCAAGAAAGAGAACTCAGGAGGCCATTTAGCGCTGCAGGGCTCAGTCTCTGGCCTTGTTTGCCTCCTCCCCCTGTCCTGCCTACCTCTCTCCATCCCCTGACCACTTCCTCCTGCCTTTGAAGCCGGGCGCCTCTCTTTGCTGCTGCCAGACAGGATACCCCACATCCTGTGAGAGACAGGAAGGAGCCCTGCTCCTAGCCCCAGACACAAAATCTGCACTCCAGCAGCCTCCAGCAACCCCGTTACCCTGCTCACAGTCTTCCAACAGCAAAAATGTAGCACAACCCTCCCCTCCTAAAAAAACAATACAGTGAACACATCCTCACATTCTCATCAAACTGAAGCATAACTACTTCTTCCCCCCAAAAAAATGCTTAAAACAAAAAACAGATCAAAGTCAGTTGTTGGAGGTGCACCTCAAATCTGTGAGGATCTCAACAGCTGACACCAATTTGCCTGAGCCTCGTTTGGACGGGCTCACCCATGCTCCAGTGAACACAGGCCAGACTTCCATCTGATGCAGAGCTAGTAGTGGTTTTGGTTGCTGCACTGATAAACCGCATGCAGATCAGGAATTTAGTTACCAGTATTTTCAGAGCTTTCTTCGACTCATACAAATGCATAGTCAGGCTCTTAAAGCATCAGCTGAGGTGAGGGGTGTCTGGCTGTCTAAATGCACTAATGGCAAGTGACAGTGCTCCATCTCAGCCGCTGGACAGTTTCTGTGAAGAGAAACTTTGCATGCAAGAAAAATTAATCGTACTGTATTTAGTACACCTCAACGTGGCTGTTAAAGGAGGGAGTGTCACTCATCCATTTTCCCTTCCACCACTGACCTCCCAGCTTACTGTTGACTCATGTCCCACGAAATGTAACCTCTGCTGTAAGTCAAACAAAAAAAGAAGCTGGGTTGTTTCAAGCTCAAGCTTTATTTAAAGGAGACCTTATTTTTAATGTTGACATGTATTTAGATTTTACTGCTAAATTTGATATTCTGCAGCCTCGCCCAGTGTCGCAGCCACTTGGTGGAGTTGCCTGTTTGGTCCCTGATGTGGAACTGTGCCTGCTTTCCCATCCGCCTGCAGTTTGACAGGAGTCAACCCGAGACCTAACGGCACACAAAAACGTCTGATGCTCAACTGTCACTTGTCAGAATATTCTTTTTCAGTGCTGTGAAAACAGGCGCACACCCAAAATGCTTGGCCTCCTCCCAGAAAGCAGTGAGGGGGCGACAGCGGCAGTTGTGGCCGTGAGCAGAATAACTCTACAGCTTTGGCCGAAATGACTGTTCCCTGTCCAGCAGTTGCTGTCTAACCTCTTCCAGCAGCAATCAGCCTTGCTGCCCTGTCAGCTTTCAGGTGTCTGCCAGGCAGCCATCAAATGTGGTGCTGTAATTTAGACCATTAAGATGCAGTAAAGAAGGTCTGAGAGCTGCAGTACAGGAAACTGGCAGGGAGATAGATTCACACCACTCCCAGCGTAAAACGGCCAAGCAGGGAGAGAGGAGATGGCAGGGAGGAGGACTAATGGGCTGGACTTGATTCACTTATGTATGTTTATTTCTACCATGACAGCCAACATCAGCTGTGTCAGTTTGTGAGCTTTTTGCTGCCAGAAGTGGCTCTGTGTGACTGAATTTGTGACCCAAGGCTCATAAAGTCTACTCATGGGCCTTAAAACACAGCAAATAGCTCCTTTTCCCAGTTAGGGAACAGGAGATACGGACAAAAAATAAGCAGCAGTCAAAAAAAGGAAGCAGGAGAGACGGAAAATGATGATGTAACGATGAGAATAAGTCCTTTTGACTTTTTGTTCTATGCTTGTTAATCCAAATTCTCTTCAACCACTCCTCTTTACGGGGCACAATATCTCTGTTTTACTCTGACACACAATATGTTTTGTTATGGTGATGACAACCTGTTTCAGAGTGAACTACATTCACTGCATCTACATATCCATTCATCTCTTTCACTTTGGTCTTTGGTATCATGTTTGGCATGCAGTGATGCTAATCTAAGTCTGCTACTTAACAATGCTGGGTACTGTAGTGGAGCTCATCATGCACTTCTGTATGAATGCATCTGAAACTGAGTTTGTTTGTAAGCAGTGACAGGAGACACCTAGTGGCCTGTTTGGAGCTTGGTACAGAGAAATTAACCGATTGTAGTGCAATAACACTTTTGGTATCAAAAGTTTATTATATAATTGTGAGCCAAACATTAAAGCTGCAAATTAAGTTTGCAAGTTCCTAAATTAGCTCGTCTCCTCTCCAGGCCTGCGTAAAATAGACAAGTATCCAGTAGGCAGGAGGTTTAGTATATCCCTCAAAGCAGGAGGTCTGTTCTCTACCAACACCCTCCCATATTATACACATCTTGCCAATCAAAATTACATTTATTCATTTAGCTGACGCTTTTATCCTAATTGCTATATGTGTCAGCGGTTGCACGCCTCTGGAGCAGCAACAAGGGGCTAAGTGTCTTGCTCAGGGACATATTGGTGTCTCACAGTATTATCCACTGCTCCTTCACCACCACCCACATCTCCACATCTCTGTCCTACTTGCAGTGTTGCCATCATAATATGTGAATGATAATGTTGTTTCAAAAAGCCTCCTTGATAATGGTTAACTCCAATCACAACAGTCAAGCGTGGAGCAGCAAAGAGACACGGCAGGGGAGCGCCGCTCTGAAGAATGCCGGTCAGCAAGGGGACCACATGGGGACACGCTCGCCTGTTGACACTACAGCTTTTAATATGCTTGAATTGGCACGAGAGGTAATGTAAGCTAACCCCAAAGTTCAGGTTTATTATGCTCCTTCCAGACTATGCGCCCCACTCTCCTTTTCAAGCCCCCTGAACCTGATGGTTGCCATGTCAATTGTTTCTGCCACCCACTACTCTGGCTGTGTTTGGACAAACTTCTTGCTGTTAATTGCTCGGTTAAAGGTGTTGGTGGGTCAGCAGCAGAGCCAAGGTGTTATTCATAATAGCAGTACTGCAACAGGGCTCTTAGAGTACAGGCCTTTCTGATGTGTGTGTGCACATTTCAAATGGTAGAGGTCATGTCACATGTTCCATATGGTAAATGCTAAATGCCTTTCGACCACTCAAAGCACTTTGACACTACATCACGTTCACACGCAGCCATTTGGGGTTCAGTATCTTGCAAAAGGACACTTCAACATGCAGCCTGGAGAAGCCGGGGATTGAACCGCCGATCTTCCCATTAACAGGTTCTACCTCCTGAGCCGTAGACGCCCCATGTCGATATGGACATGTATATATACATACTGTATGCATGTGGAACAGCGACTTCAGAAGTCTACAAACAATTCTGATATTCAGCTATTCAGAAAGCCCAAAGCGAGTTGAGGGCCATTTAAACTAAGTATGGCTTCTTCCTAGTGACAGAGGGCTGTTTGTTACTCGGCCTCACGGTCTCTCTGTTCGGGACAGTACCAGTGTGCCAAATGGTGGAAGCGGGTCAGTGCTCAGTCACACAGCGGCTGCTACACATACATCACGTGTGCACCTGTACAAACATACAGAGGGAGGGAAAACAGAGAAGAGAGCTGGAGCGATGTCACCTTCTAAACTTGAATTTAAACCTTTTTTTATGTACTAAAAAAAGCTCTGTAATAGAGATAGCTGACACTGTATGACTGCTATATTAGTAAAGCATATACATTTTGTAATAAGTTGGTGTTGAGCTTGGTGCAGTCTGCTGTCTTGTTTGTCTGACAGCAGTACAAGGACTCTCTCCTGCAATAAAGCCAAGCCCGCAGAGGCATTATATTTTACAGCCTTATTTGCATTCAACAGTTCATGTTCTCAGCTTCAGCTCTAGTTTAGAGCCTATAGCTTTCTGTGACTCAGCAATTCAACAACTCAGATGAATGCAGACAAGCCGATGCCAAAGCCTTTGTGGTTTTGTGAGTGTATGTTTAGGCTTGTCTGGAAGGAGCAGGGTGTTATTTTATGTCAAGGGTCTCTGCATTTGCAGATGCAAAACATTTCTCAGAGCAGGAGCCTTCTATTAAAGCTAATAGGAGAAAAAAAAGCTTACTGCTAATTCACTTCTAATTTGTACTAGCAAGAAAAAGAGTGGATGAAAATTAATTATTTCAATGAATGAAATACAACTTTACTTAAAAGAAACACGTACGTACTAACTTGGTTTGAAGAAAAGTTTGCATTTAAAAAAGATTTTCTGGGTGGTGATGGTGCAGTGGATAAGACACATGTCTTTGGTGTGAGAGACCTGGGAGACCCAGGTTCACTTCCCCCCTGTGACCCATCCAAAGTTGTGTCCCTGAGCAAGACACTTAACCCCTTGTTGCTCCAGAGGCGTGCGACCTCTGATATGTATAGCAATTGTAAGTCGCTTTGGATAAAAGCGTCAGCTAAATGTTAATTTTCTACAGTCATGCTAGCAGCTCTGTGAGGCTGTTTGGCACAGAGGTGTTTTGAGGACCATGCTATAATGCTTACAGTGGCAGGGCTAACATACAGATGTTTAGCAGGTATAATGTTACCATATTCAACATCTTAGTTCAGTATGCACTAAACAGCTGAGGCTGATGGGAATGTCACTGGCAATTACTGCAAATACCTGCAGTCAAAGTATCGGAAAATTTAATTTTTAACTGAATATAGTACTGGATGAAAAGTTATTACACCTTATCATAAGGGGCACATGAATGTCAGTACCGGTATACTTGGCAATCCATCCAATAGTACATGAGCCAAAAACCACAAGTGTTCGTGGAGACACAAGAGGAAAAGACGGGGGTTTGCCAAAGTCAGTGGGCTTCAGGGATCATGTATGTCTAAATAAAATTTTGTGCAAGTAGATAAGAAAATGCCTTGATCTGCTGGTGGCACAGACAGGTTATAAATTCACTAATCGCAATGTGGACATTATTTTTGTTTGGCAAAACCAGCACATGTCTATGAATTAAGTACAAAGGTGTTTATCTGTATCCTTAGCCGAGGAAACATAAATCACTACTTGGTAAGCCTGTACGCCAGTGTCTTGACTGGCACAAGTTTGATGGGAATTTAACAACTTTACCTCAGTGTGTAAATGTTTTTACAAGTTTACTCACATTGTTTGAAAGTTTGTGATCTCAAGAATAAAAAGGTGGCTGTCCTATGTCTCTACGCTAAGTCTGTTTTATTCTCACAGAACAGGCTGTCATGTATGAGCTCAAGTAAACAGCTTGTCCATAGTTTTGCTCTTTTAATGTATGAATAAATTGCTGCAGGCCTGTAAACTTTAACAGCTGTTTTGTTGCTCATTTGTACTTTCCTGTGTAGCTCAAATCCCTGAAAACTTGCCTGTTGAATGTACTTGTTCCTATAAAACATTCCTTTATTTCTGTGGGGGTTTTTCCAGTCCTTGGATGTATAGACGAGTCTGGGCATTTATTCTCTTTGAGGGAAACTTGTAAAGTGAAACTCCTGTAAAGTGGTTCATTAAAATGGTTTAAAACTGCTAGTTGATTGAGCTTTAATTTAAAAAAATACAGATCATTATGTAGCATCAACAAGTGATACATGGGGTGCACATATAAATAGAGATCACCAGTCCACTTTGCATGCTCATCTGCAGCACATGGTAAGTGTGATTTTCATCGCAGGGTCCATTTTGTGCGAGTTGTCAACTCTGAATCACAGCTTTTAAAAGGATGGTAGTTCTATAATTTTACCGGTAAAACCCTAAATAAGCAGGAAAAGGCCTCAATAGGGTTTGTTCACCTGAGCAAACAGCTGCTGAATACATGTGCTGGTGTTGGATACTGGCTTCCCTTTCCCCAGTTTTGGAGTGAAAGGTAAATATTCCACTCCGGGATGTTGGCGGCACCTGAAACAGTCCAGAGCAGGCACCCTTCAATCCTAGATCTGTTCACTGCAATGAGAAATTTGTCAAATATATAGATGTAAATATACTGAAAGTGCCAGCTGTGCACACAAATCACATCACCCTCAAATTCACAGTTTGTGCACTTCCACAGATCTTAAATATGGTGTCCCGTTGAAGCATTTATGCCTTGTTTATCAAAAATGTGTGTTGCGTGCACACTGGGGAAATACTGTTGTCCCTGTTGGCTGCCGCAGCCCCTCATTTTCAGTGCAGTAATAAGCTAGTTTACCTGCAGTAATCATCAGCAGTGCGTCTGCACGGCTGCAGCAGATGTGTCCTCTCTGCCCCTGGTCGTTCAGAGGAGACAGACTTACCGTGGGAAAGGATAAAGTGTCTGAAGAGAATATATCTGAGCTGAGTCTTTCATATTAAGCCTCTTATATAGGCTCCAGAGACTTCTAGAAATCCACCATATTTCAAAAATTTGAAATATAGTAATACTTGCTTGCGGAAAAGTACAACTTAACAATGCTTATTGCATTTAAAAGCTATTTTTATTAATTACTTTTAAAGAATGTTCAGCATGTATTTATCTATTTTCCTGAGATATTACAATGACAGTGCATGGTTAGAAACCAGTATATAATGTAATGGTTCTGAGTATCTCAGATCAGCCCCTGAAGCCTTGTGTTAAAGTTTTAAAAGCACATTTGTGCCACAGCTAAAAGACAACAGTTTTATTTTTCAGCATGGTCTGACTTGTCCACACACATAAAAAAACAAAGAACAAAGGAATGTATGGATGTTTCAAATCATATTAATTAATAATTTATTTTAATTAAATATTTATTTATTTTGTTATCATGTCTGTCACTGCCTGTGAAGGTCTCTTGGAGGTAGCCTAGGGTGCGTTACCTTTGTACCGAGCCAGACTAGCTGTTTGTGCTGCTTTGAGTCTTTTTGCTTAGCCAAGATAACCCCTCCTGCCTCCAGCTTCATATTTAACCTAGGTTATTGAGTACAGTTACAGGGTAAGGGTACCCAAGGAGTAGACAGTAAAAGAATACACTTATCTGTTGTCCTCCCTCTCGAGGGGGCAAACTCACCTGGAAGAGCATGTACAGAGAAGTCCTTACCACAGCAACCTGGGTTCAAATATAGCCTGCATGTCTTTCTCCTGCCTTTCCTGTCTCTCTCTACTCTGACTGACGACTGTGACTGATCTAATAAAGCAGTGTGCTTTTGTTATCCCTGAAGTCTCTGCTGGTGACTGGAAGCCTAATGGTGATTTTTAGGCACACCAGAGCTCTGCGAGGTTTGCTCTCTACGTTGCAGTTGCGTAGTTTACAACCTTCCCTGTAACGTTGTGGCCAGACTGTGTGGTTTCTGTTTATTTATGTATGGAAAACGCAGCAATATATGTGGGCTGAATTAGAAAGACTGAGGCCCTGCAGACCCACTCTGAGCCCACCGGCGGGAGAACCAACGGGGCCATAGAAACACTCCATTACACCACAGCTTTATTTTTAGCCAACATTCTTCAACTCAACAAAGAAGTCATTCAAGTTAACCCAGAAGCAAATATTTCTTAGTGAGTTGTAGAAATAAATCCTGGCATATACATTTATGCTACCGTGCAGCCTTACATTTGTTGTGGGCAGTGTATGTGTCACATTAAGGTAAAGACAGTAAACCCTTATTCAAACATTTGTCAGTGGGATTAAGAGGAGAGGGAGGCCTCTTCAGAATGTATCCGCTGAAAGAAAAAAAACAACAACAATCCCGCTCATTAGATACGACCGCTCCACTACTGCAACAACATTCGAACATTCTTCAGTGGCATTAGAAAATATTTGGAGAGCGAGGGAGAAGGAGAGAAACCCAAGACATAAACACGTGGAGCTAGGAGAGCTAACAGGCACAGAGGACAACCTGCCAACAGGAGCTGTGGCTTCCAGGAATGTGCACAAACACACCGCCCCTCTATTACCCTCAGTGCTGCATATCATCTCTGCTCGCATTCTCCCCTGTCGGTCTCACCTACATGATTGATCTGAAAACTGCTGAATGCAAACATTTTGTGCCAATATTTGCCACATTTATTTCTGACTACTGTTTGCCAAAAAATCTTAAAAGGAATAATTAGACATCTTGGGAAATATTCCTATTTTCTTCTTGCCAAGAGTAGAGAGAGAAGATTGATACCACTTTTGCTACGGTGCAGTAAATGTGAAGCTACCTTGATTTAGCATAAAGACTGGAACCAGGGGAACACGGCAAGGCTGGCTCTTTCCAAAGGCAACATAATCCGGCTACCAGTACCTCTGAAGCATACTAATTATCTTTTTTTATTGTGTTTGTTTAATCTATACAAATAAGAGACTAAAGACGAAATTGTCATTTTATGGAGGGTTATGTGCCAGGCAACAACCGGGGACTTCAGGAACTTCCTGGCCAATAAAAATAGTCTGGCACATAACCCTCCATAAAACATCAAAGTGTTCTTTTTTACAAATTCCGTACGAATTAAACACACTAATAATAGTGGTAATAGTAATAATAGTAAATACGGTGAACTTGAAAGACGTGCTGGTTTGCAGATTCTGTTACCTTCACACAGATCCAGGCTAGCTGCTTTCCCCCGTTTCCAGCCTTTGCGCTAAGCTAAGCCTTAAGTTACTTACTGGACAAACATGAATGTTATCTGATCTAACTCTTGACCAGAAAGTGATCAAGTGTATTTCTCAAAATAATTACCTTAAAAACAAAAGATCGCCAGCACCCCCTTCCTCTAGAACGATAGAGGGGTCTCGGACATATAGCATTTTGATCTAAAGGAGCTGATGCAAATTCTTCAGTTGCACCATGCACAAAAGACTCCTCTTATTAGCCATCTGAAATAAATAGGATATGACAAATATGTCATAAATGTACAAAAAGATCTAACTTTGCAAAGTAATTACCATTTTGGGGGCAGAAGCTGTGATGGCAGTGTGTTGTTGTTCCTGCCCTGTTCACTTCACCTTGACGGCTCACCAGCTGCTCTCTCAGCAGTGAGTCGACCGCGCAGACAGCAGCTTAGTTTACACAGCCCCAATTCCAATTTTTCCCTCCATCAAGTTAGTGTAATTTATTTCATGCATGTCACCTGCATCAGTATAATTTCCTTCATCACACTCACACACACACACACTCACACACCACACCAGTAGACTTTTGGTCACAGATGATCACAATTTTAGACTTTAGTGGAGCAAAATGTACCGTATAGTCCATGGTTTGTCTCACACTACTGCTTCACACCATATGACTTGTCCTGTTGTCCTTGCACCATGTGTCAGCCTGACTGTATTGAACTCTTTGACACTATTCAGAATGATTCTTCTGCAGCAATGTCACCCTGTTAAATTCTTGCATAGCATTTATTACATTACTGCAGGGCATGTAGAGGTGCAAGTCAGAACACAGAACACTGTGTCATTTGATGTTGCTGTTATCAAAGTGCCTGTGACTGAATGCTGCCAAGCACTTGTGAAAACAAAACAGTCAAAAGATGTCAAGGTTATTTATCAGTGATAGATCCAGGAAAATGAATAAATATTAAACATTTCCTGCAGATGACGCATGTGAATGCTAAAAGCTGAAATTCATTTGTGAAACATTAACGTCTTAAAGCTCAAATCCATTGCATAGCGCTGCTTAACAACCTGGAAGCTGACCTGCGCTACCTTATAATGCTTAAAGCTGAAATACATTGACATGAATTGCCTGAAAATACTGAAAGAAGAAATGATTTGTATTTATATTAGACAGATGAACTGAATTGCTGAAAACAAACAAAAATAGACTTTGCAACTCTCAATTATGTAGGCCAAAGTATTGAATGAAAATGCAGAAATGTGAAATAAATATTGAAAAACAAACTGCATTACCTAAAGAAGCTGAGAGCTGAAATACACTGCCGGAAAAGCTGGAAGCTAATATAATATTGCCAATGGTTTTCACTTGTCAAAAAGCACTACAAATCCTCACAAAAGTCTTAACAAAGACAGCAAAACTGTGTGTTCAATTCAAATTTATGTCACTTCCCCCAATTAAAACAAACAGGCGTGAAATATTGTTCCTTTTCGATTCTGTGAATTTATTAATATGTGTCTGTGTGATAGAGGTAGGTAAAATATTAGCTGAATCATACCACACATGTTCTTAAAAAGCAAAACATCTTGATATTTGAATGGTTTCTGTAGCAAAATGGATGCAGGAGTAGAAATGGAGTTTGTTGAAGAGGAGACAAAGACGGGAAAAGTGACTGACAGAGGTACTTCTGAATTCTGAACTAAACCTGAAAACCGCTCAAGGTTTAGTCCTTCACCATCACTCAACCTGAGCCTTAGTCTCCAAAGGATCCCTGTGCTTTGGAAGACATCTTGCCTCGTTCCTGTCCTAGTGGCTCCAAGGACTACAGACCTGTGGCACTGACCTCCCACATTCTGACCCTGGAAAGACTGGTTCTGGATCAGCAGCAGCCCATGATCAGACCTCTTCTGGACACCCTCCAGTTCGCCTACCAGCGCAGACTGGAAGTTGAGGACGCCATCATCATCCTACTGCTCAACCGCATCAACTGGACGAGCCGGCGAGCACTATGAAGGTCATGTTTTTTGACTTCTCCAGTCACCCGGTTTCCCAGCAGGTCCGGCCGCTGGGTGAGAAGGTGACAGCGATGTAGGTATATGCTTCCATTGTGTCCTGGATTGTTGACTACCTGACTGGCAGACCAAAGTATGTGCGCCTGCAACAGTGGTGTGAGGTAGTAACAATGGGCCCCAGGGCAGGTTGTTGTGATGGGCCCTTGGGCTACACCGTTACGAAGCACACACACAAACACACAGCGTTTGTGTCGAGAAGGGAACCTTATATTGGCAAACTTATGTGCCTTGTTTACTCGTTTGCCACGTTTTGAGAACTGAGAAGATTAGATCCAGTAAATACCTAATTTAAAAGCTCCTTAAATTGATTTCTTTCCATATTAAAATGTTAAATTCAATAGCTCTCTTTGTGTGCGTCTCACTCCAACACACACACACACGCTGCTGCAGCAGCAGCTGTGTTGCGTGAACCTGGACGCAGCAGTCTAGAGTACCATCATGAGATGGATTTTACTGTTGGACTGTGTCACCTAGACTTTTGTATCCGCAAAGTACAAAAGTCAAAGAGGAAGTTACATTGTCAAAATCCTGAAATGTCACCACAAACAGAGAGTGCAGGAGGTGTCCACAGTGCTGAAATGATGCAGGGCTTTTCAGGCAATTTCAACATAATAACCTCCCGAATGCGACAACCACTTCCCTTTTCAACAGAGGCAAGACATTATAACAGCCTTTAAAACAGCGGCACGGCAGCCACACCAAATCCACTGAAAAAGCACCTGTGAAGTTACTCACCTCTTTGAAAGGAATCTGACGAGCCTGCATTGAGCAAAATCTTAGACAATGTCCTCAGAAATCCAAAACAATCTTATTTGGGAACTTTTCTCTGCTCCTGTTCTTTTCTCTCCTGTCACTTCTTGAAACAACTTTTATGTTTGACTAGCATGACTGCTAGCTTGCACATGTGCTCTGCTAGTGTACTGGTCAGATTTTGCATTTCACCTGGTTCCTGGAGTCTTGTCACATGATGAAATACAAACTTAAGATTGGGCATCATTTACATATTACCCAGCAATCATCACTGGATGTGGGCTATGTGACACGAATACCAAAGAAAATAACACAAAATTCATTCTGTTGAATCTGTGGAATCTATTTTTTTATATTTTACTGTATATCTTATAGCCTACTGCTTGCTACAGACATTTGTGGGTAAAACTACTAACTGCAGGCAGTAGTTTTACACACAGAAATCTGTGGTGTCAGATACCACGGCAAAGAGAGAAACGCACATATGAGTGTATATATAGCACCTGATCACCACTAAAAATCAAGATGGGGACTATCTCCTCACTCAATAGGATCACACTTGCGCACGGCCCTTGGAACAATGTGGGTCCTTATACGCGCGGCCCTGGTCTGCAACATTGGGCCCTGCAGGGGTCTGTCCTTTCTCCCTTTCACTTCACCATCCACACCACAGAGTCCTGCCATCTTCAGAAGTATTCTGATGACTCTGCTGTGGTTGGATGTGTATCAGCAAGGGTGATGAGACTGAGGTCAGGGCTGCGGCGTAGGACTTTGTCACACGGTGTGAGCAGAACCATCTGCAGCTAAATGTGACATTTAATGCGGCGCTATGCAGCGCTGACTTAATGTGATGCATGCTGGTAAGAAATTGCCGGCGCTGCAAAACATCACTATGTCACATAACATTAAAACTTCACGGGAGTAAGGTGGCTGCAGGCGCCGAGTCCGGTGGCCGCAGATGCTTTTCCCTAACTGCACCGAGTTGGGACCACACTATTGCATGGTATTTCTGTATTTTTCTTTGCAAATGCCGCAAGATCAGTCATTTATCTCTCCTCACAGTAAACTTCTGCATGTAGAATTTGTGTCTGATTTGACGGCGCTGTTTTTATACTCCGCCCCTGCAGCTCACGTTAGACTATCAAGTTGGCAAACGTCAGCCGCCGTCATCTCAAACGCACCTAAAGACTAAGGAGCTGGTTGAGCTAAGCTGTGGATCTAAGGAGAGCCAAGGCACCAGTGACCCCTGTTTCTATTCAGGGGAGCGCACATGAACAATAAACTGGACTGGGCCAAGAACAACCAAGCCCTCTACAGGAAGGGCCAAAGCGGTTTCTATTTTCTGAGGAGGTTGAGGTCCTCCAACATCTGCTGGTCAATGCTGAGGATATTTTATGAGTCTGTGGCAGCCGGTGCTATCCTGTTTGCTGTTGCATGCTGGGGCAGCAGGTTGAGGTTAGCGGACGCTAACAGACTCAACAAACTGATCCGCAAGGTCAGTTGCATTGTGGGGGTGGAGCTGGACTCTCTGTGGGGGGTGTCAGAGAGGAGGATGCTGTCCAGGCTACATGTCGTCTTGGACAATGTCTCCCACCCACTCCATGCTGCTAAAACACAGGAGCACTTTCAGTGTAAGACTCATCCGCACAAAATGCACCACAGGAAGTTTCTGCCTGTGGCCATTAAACTCTATAACTCCTCCCTCTAAGTGTCTGACACATGGACACTTAATTCGTTCTCAAACAGGACCTTATTATCTGTTTTTGTGCAATATTATCTGTTTAATAATTATGTGCAATATTTGCTGCTGCTATTTATTCACTAGTACTGTTCACCATAACAATTTTGTAGTAATGTCAATATTGTACACACCCACACTCCTTTATATTTTTCTTCATATTCATACTCTTATGTTTATATATTTCTTTAACTACCAAACAAAATAATTTCACCTCAGGGATCAAGTATTTCTCATTAAATATATTAATTAGAAAGGACAGGTATTGACTGTCAAAAAAGCTCAACATCAATCCACCAATCAGAAGAGAGGAATAAACTGCTTTGATGTTTAATCAGCTAATCAACATCACCTGTATCTTGGTCTCAGTGACAGAGCACTGTAAGAGTTCTCAGGAAATAATAGGTTGTATCAGTGGAATGGCCTCACCGACAGCACCAGAAGGCATTTCTGAAAATGTAGATAAAGTTTAAAAAAAAAAAAAAAAGTAAGTAAGTAGAGTGATTTTAAAAACTGGCACTCTTCCTCCAGAAATGTCAGCTCTGTGTTGGCACTCTCACTTGGGAGCTCACCAAACCAAATGTTTAAATCCAAAATTATGTATGAACAGTGAGAAAATTGTGGAAATGAGAGAATTTCTTAAGACTTTACAAATCCTCTGCACTCATTATAAACTCAGGATACAAAAGCATAAAACAAATTACTGACTTCAGTAATTTGGTGATGTAGTTTACAGGCAGCCAACAAACAGAAATTATAACACAAAAAAACCAACACAGCAGCTAGGTGTGAAAAAGTGAGTGGAACAAAGGATGCTAACTGGTATCAGACTGGTATAAATGATGGGTGTCTGATGAGGGAATGAGTTGCAGGTGAGGAGTGGGAGGAGTAACTGCAGGGCTGATGTGAGAAGCAGGAACAGGTGTGTACATGGGTGGGGCAGACAGGTAATAGGGAGAAAGGGAAAGTCTAAGGACATCTGAATCAGCATTCGCACTAATTAAAGTCTTTATTGAACTATTGCAAGTGTCAGATTTAAAATCACAGCTGTTAAATTGTTCAAATAAAAAAAAGAAAACACTTACAAAGACTTAATTTTGTCAATCCAGCAGGTCTATACACACCTCATTCAAATTGTCGATTGATTTTTTTGAGTCATGTAAAAAAAATGGCAAAATATTAAGTGTTTCTGGCAAGGTGTCATTTATGGAAATGTGAGTGGCAGGTAAAGACTCTTTTCATTGCACACTCTGGGGCACTGGAGCAGACCTGTCGAGGCAGAGCTGTGCCCCTGTCTGAATGAAAGTACAGGATGGAAAGAATTTCCTGAAATGAAACTCAATCGCATTTGCCACTAAACAGCAGAATACGCACTGGAGGAATCATTAGCAAAGTACTGGGTTTGAGTGGCTCGCTCAAGCCGTTCCTCATCATGAGTAGCAGCCCAACAATCTAAAAGTAGACAAGAATAAAGATGCTGCAGCTCCATGAACGAGAATGGAACAATAACATCAACTTTAATTTAAAAAAGTGTACTAAATGTGTTTTCCTCTTACAATTATTCAGTTTATTCCACCTGCAATGAATCTCATTCCATCTTGAAATGTTTTGACTTTTGTGGCAGAGGAGCCTTTCCTCAGAGAAGAAGGGTGGACTGACAGCCAAGGACGACAGTGGCGTTACTAAAGATGGTGTGGCAGTGAAGGCCGTAATCCGTGGCTTTCCTGTGCCAACTGGTTTCACAGAGCCCAGCTGGTGTTGGGTTTCAATCCAAGCAGCTGGGCTAGGGTGTTTTGAGGTCCTCTTCAATACTCTTTGAAAGAGGATAGTCATGTAGTTCCTCCGTGAGGCCCTGAGGACCCCGCCACTGCAGAGACGTCCCTGGTGCAGATGTTTAAAAAGACAACGGGCGGCAGAGAGCAGCTGGAACATAAGGGCTCAGATTAGGAGCGTGATGATACGTTTTGGTCAAAAGATGTCATAATGCATGAGAACAACACAAGCAATTTATGGTGGAAGTGTCTTTTTTATATGAAGGGAAACTATATTTAAATAGCATTGGATATTCTATTACACAAATAAACTTCTCTCAAAGCATTTTCATTTGTTAGCTAACATTTCTTGCTGCAAACTATTTTTCTAAACATTTTTAATAAACAAAATGTGGTGGGGACATGTCCGCAGAGTCCACAGTGTAAATGATACCTATGCATTGGCAACAGGTAAACAGAGCACCAGTGTAAAGGAGAATATCTGGCAAGTGACTTGGAAGGTCTTGAACCAATGTGGGAACTCAGGAAGTTGTAAAAATGTGGTGAAATGGGTCTGACTCAAATGGTGGGAAGAAATAAAAGACACTGGTTAAATGTTTTCAGTTCAGGAAGGTTGCTCAGACAGGGTGGGGTGTTTTGAATTTGTGAAGCAACTCTCCTGCTGGGAGAGGCGCAGGGTTAGGTGAAGTTTTTCACTTTCTCCCACAAAGGAAGTGGACAACTTTAGGAAGGGCCTTGACAGTGTGTTGATTGGGCCTTTTCGTCAATCTCAATGATCTAGTGTTTCTTGATCTGGGAAGGCCTCAGGGTTGAAATGGTTTCCTTGTATTTTGTCTGGCCACACAGATGGTGGAAAATAGCTCTGTAGTGGGTTTTGCTTGGCTAGGCAACTCTATTTTATTTGGAGTCCTGTGCTAAAGGATGAGTCGCCCAGTTTGACTGGAGCGGGCCCAAGGCCTTTGGAGATCACACAGGCACTAAAATCCATATGTGAGATGTATAAACAGCAGCCAGTGTTTATTTACAGCATTTGGTCCTTCAGCATGTACCCAATGCTTGCTAGCTCCACACTCTGGAAAGAGGAGCTGAAGTCTAACATAATTTGGTTGGGTAAGGGCAAACATTTCTGACAATGCAACATAATTTTAGTATTCTGTACAAAAATACAATTTAATATTATCTTATTTTGCTTCAGATTTGGAGATTACAGCAAGGACTTCATTCACACTACACTTGCCGTCTTGTGACAGGAGTCTTGAAGTTGTGGAGTTCAGACTATGTGACTGATCGGAGACAGGGGGTCACACACCACACGAGCTGACAGCGACTTTGTCACCCGATGCTGGTCTCCCAACCACGTTTTGTCAAGAAAACACACGTGAAATGTGAAACGGGAATTGATGCGAACCTGCACAATAAACAGCTGTTGTTTTTTATTATAAAGATACCAATTATGAAGACAAAGAATGTGAGTGAAAGAATGGATTAGCACACGCAGGTACCAGGGATCGCTTGAGATACAGAGAGAACTGGAGGTGAGTAAAAAGTGCGGTGAAAAAGTTGC
This sequence comes from Lepomis macrochirus, assembly GCA_024633595.2. Taxonomy (NCBI): domain Eukaryota; kingdom Metazoa; phylum Chordata; class Actinopteri; order Centrarchiformes; family Centrarchidae; genus Lepomis; species Lepomis macrochirus. The sequence goes on from JALXJV020000005.1 coordinate 30,499,830, forward strand.
TGCCGACTCCTCCAGATAACGACTAACATAACGACTGGCGACCACCGCTGATTCACTCCCGATCACAGCCTGACGGTTGCCAAGATCGCTGAGCAGCAAATCAGGCTAAAAATCGTGTAGTGTGAACTAGGCACAAGGCTCATCGTGACCACTATCAGTGTGCATGTAGATTAAAGGAATAGTTTTATTCCTTTTATTAGTTTTATAATAATTTTAGGAAGCGTGGACCACTCTCATGTCTGTATTCTAAACATGCTAAGCCTAGCTTGAAAATTGTGAATTGCTTTTACACTCAGGTGAGAAGATTTAATACTGCTTTCACATCCTTCCAAAAATTACAAGGCAACAACTACTCTCAGCAAAAAAGTTTTTTCCCAAAATGTCAAATTACTTGAGGTGTTGGTGATGAGTTTAGTAGGTCCCTGGTGAGTATTTTGACTTTTTTCACCTTGTGTCCTGCAAGTGGAAGAGTTTAATGATGGTTGTTTTAAGGTTAGGTTAGGGTTAGGTTTGGAGGCTTTCATCATTCACATGATTGAACTGCGACTGTTCAGATCCCAGGCATGAAAAAAATACAAAATTCCACAGTTGTGCAGCATGCTCACAGCAGGATTTAAGACATTACTCTTCCAAAAGGCATAACACTGCTTTCCACAGGAGTCACAGCCATCTTACACAGATCTCATGTATAGATTCCTTTCTGCAAGGCCACAGCCACAGTGACATTTCAAGCACTGACCAAGCACTAGCAAGTGTTTGAGAGCTTCTGTGACCTTTTCATGGACTAAATTGCATGAAAATTACACATGCATTATTTGGCACTGCTGATGCATAAAGTTCCATGGATTCTAAATCAGAGACATGTTCTATCAGCTTTTGAACCTCCAGTTTCCAAAGATTCCTTCTTTACATACTAAACCAGTGGTTAGAAGAAGGATAAACATGAACACATGAAATGGAGAAGTCAGCATAATTCTCATCCTTATTGTGACTAGACACCAGGATGATCTACTTCTTTTGAAAACATGGAAAAACCTACAACCAATCTCTTATTTCTATGGAAAAAACAAAGATTCTTTGAGCTGTACTGCAGAGCAGTGATTATGGTTGTGCACAGTGGATGGCTGAGGTGGTCGAAATAGGAGCCTGGAGGATTTTAGGCTGCTCTGAATCCAGGAAAGGCATGTCTGCTTCTCTTCTGGTAGTTGACTAAAGTGTGATAATCCTAGAGGAGAGTATCCACCACAAACCACAAAAGGGTTTGCACATAACCATGCCACACAAGTTAGCCTCAAGCATGAGTTTCAAAATAATACTTGAGGCTATGCAGAGGTTCATTTCCGCTTGTATTCTACGCTTATGTACAGCTACCTTAAACCTCATAATGCAAATAAAATTTAAGCATGGTAAAGGAGTAGTGAAAAAAACATATGATACAATAAATCATGCTCTTATTTCTAAATCTAAAGGGCATATATGTACAGTGTGTAAAACTCAAGGATCAGTGTTAGCCCCCCCTAATGTTTAGTCTGTATGTTAATGACCTCCAACAACCTTGTTAAGAGATAAAATTATCAGGTCACAAAGTAACAGAGGACTCTTATGCTAATTTCAGTCCCTCCCAAGTTGATCATCTTGTTGATAGTGCTGCAGGCTCGCTGCGGACAACACCGACTCTGTAGCCCCTCAAAAAAAGAAAATACTAAAACAAAGACGGTTAGCTCCATGGTATAATACTGAAACTCGCAAATTAAAGCAAATATTGCAGAAACTTGAGAGGAATTGGCGTTCCACCAAACTGGAAAATTCTCGTTTAATTTGGCAAGATAGTCTTAAAACTTATAGGAAGGCCCTCTGTAATGCCAAAGCACCATACTACTCGTCATTAATAGAGGGAAATAGGAACAACCCCAGGTTTCTTTTCAGCACTTTTTGCTCAATAGAGCACAGCAACTAACTTCAATAATTTCTTCATCCAAACCACCTGCCTCTTAGAGCACAGCTCTATTGAGCAAAAAGTGCAAAAAAGAGCAAAGTATTCCCATAGCTCTCAGTAGTTACGACTTCATGAGCTTCTTTAATGATAAAATTCTAGCTATTAGAAACAAAATCCACCAAGACCTGCCCTCAACTGGCACCGACTTATCTCTAAACTCAGGAACTTTAGAAACAGCTGTAAAACCAATTATATGTTTAGACTGCTTTGCTTCCCTAAATCTTTACCAACTAACTTCAATAATTTCTTCATCCAAACCACCTGCCTCTTAGACCCCATCCCGATTAGGCTGCTAAAAGAAGTTTTACCCTTTGTCAGCACTTCTCTACAAGATATGATCAATCTATCTTTATCAACAGGCTATGTGCCACAGTACTTTAAAGTAGTAATTAAACCTCTTCTGAAAAACTCCAACCTGGATCCAGATGTTTTAGCCAACTATAGACCTATATCTAACCTTCCATTTCTCTCTAAGGTCCTGGAGAAAGCAGTCGCCAAACAGCTGTGTGACTTTCTACATAGCAATAGTTTATTTGAGGATTTTCAGTCAGGATTTCGAGCTCATCATAGCACAGAGACAGCACTGGTGAAAATTACTAATGACCCCCTAACTGCATCAGACAAAGGACTTGTCTCTGTATTGGTTTTACTAGATCTTAGGGCTGCATTTGATACCCTTGACCATCAGATGCTATTACAGAGACCTGAACATTTCATTGGCATTATAGGAACCGCTCTAAGCTGGTTTAAGTCCTATTTATCAGATCGATTTCAGTTTGTACATGTTAACGATGAGTCCTCCATGCATGCCAAAGTTAGTCATGGAGTTCCACAAGGATCTGTGCTCGGACCAATCCTCTTCACTTTATATAAGCTTCCTTTAGGAAATATTATCAGGAAACAATCCATAAACTTTCATTGTTATGCAGATGATACTCAGTTATATCTATCGATCAAGCCAGATAAAACTCATCAGTTAGGTAAACTTCAAATGTGTCTTCAGGATGTTAAAACCTGGATGACCTGTAATTTTCTAATGTTAAACTCAGATAAAACTGAAGTTATTGTTCTGGGGCCTAAGCACCTCCGTGACACATTATCTAAAGATATAGTTTCCCTTGATGGCATCGGCCTTACCTCCAGCACCATGGTGAGAAATCTTGGAGTTATCTTTGACCAGGACATGTCGTTTAACTTTCACATTAAGCAAATTTCAAGGACCGCCTTTTTTCATTATTATTATTATCAATATTGCAAAAATCAGGAACATCCTGTCTAAAAATGATGCAGAAAAACTAGCCCATGCATTTGTTACTTCTAGGCTGGATTACTGCAATTCCTTATTATCAGGCTCTTCAAAAAAGTCCATTAAGACTCTTCAGCTGATTCAGAATGCTGCAGCACGTGTTCTGACAGGAACCAGTAAAAAGAGATCATATTTCTCCTGTCTTAGCTTCTCTGCATTGGCTTCCTGTAAAATCCAGAATAGAATTTAAAATCCTTCTTCTCACATACAAAGCTCTTAATGGTCAGGCACCATCTTATCTTAAAGAGCCTCATAGTACCTTACTACCCCACCAGAGCACTGCGCTCCCAGAATGCAGGGTTACTTGTGGTTCCTAGAGTCTCCAAAAGTAGAATGGGAGCCAGAGCGTTCAGCTATCATGCTCCTCTCCTGTGGAACCAGGTTCCAGTTTGGGTTCCGGAGGCAGACACCGGCTCTACATTTAAGAGTAGGCTTAAGACTTTCCCTTTTGATAAAGCTTATCGTTAGGGCTGGCTTGGGTGAGTCCCGAACCATCCCTTAGTTATGCTGCTATAGGCCTAGACTGCCGAGGGATTTCCCATGATGCACTGAGCTCCTCTCTCCTCTTCTCTCTCTCCCTCTGAGTGCAACCTCATCCCATTAATCCATGTTATTAACTCGACTTCTTCCCTCTCCCGTGGTCGTGTGCTTTCTCGTCCCTCTAATTTCTCCTCCTGTCGCTTCCTGCGGGTGTTGCTGGCTCTGGAGCTGTGGAGTCTGGATCTGTGGTTGAGAGTCTCCTGCTGCCCCTGTGTTCCTGCTCGACGCCCTCTGCTACAGTTGCAACTGCTGTTACTAGTCCTATTGCTATTATTACTGTTATTATTATCATTAACATTACTATAAATATCTGTACCATTGTTCATTCAGTCTATAGCAACATTGCCTTTACTGTCTGTACCTCTGTGTATACTCTGTAGGCTGCCTCCCTCTGCTCTCTCTCTCTCTCTCTCTCTTGCCCTCTCTCTCTCTCTCTCTCTCCCCTCACCCCCAACTTCAGCTGAATTTTCGAGGCAGATGGCCGCCCACCCTGAGCCATGGTTCTGCTCGAGGTTTCTGCCTCTTAAAAGGAAGTTTTTCCTTGCCTGTGTCGCCTAGTGCTTGCTCTTGGTTTGAATTGTTGGGCTTCCGTAAATAACTTCAGCGTATGGTCTAGACCTGATCTTTATGAAAAACGCTGTGAGATAACTGTTGTTGTGATTTGGCGCTATATAAATAAAATTGAATTGAATTGAATTGAATAAAACTGCAACTATATGCTGATGACGCTGTTGTATATACACACTCACGAAAAAAACAGCTGCACTAGCGGCTGTAAAAAATTGCTATAGAAACTATGGAAACAGTGGCTCTTGCAGTTGCGATGGCCAGCAGCTCCTTTAATCTTTGCTACATTTTTGTTTTAATTTATTGCTTACATGTGTATTACCTGGGGCGAGAGGGAAATGCAGTTTGCTTGGGTGCACAACAGGGTGTTCAAGGAACCACCTTTCCGATAAAGAAACATTTTGCTATGTTTTGTTGGCGCTGAACTCCTCTCTGGCTGCACCAAACAGCCTGGATCAAACCATTGCTCTGGATGGGCAGAAAACACAAGACTCTGCAAAGACGAGAGACTCTGTGTGGACATCGATAATGCTTGGTGCTCAAACATAGTCAGAGTGGATGGACAATGTTCACCAGATGAGGATTTTTTATTGTTAATGTAACCAACACCTGAGATATGTACTAGGCCAACAGCACAGTCTGGACTTGAACTTTCAACTTCGGGGAGTGAGGTTTACTCACTGCCCAGCCTAGTTGGCTACCATTACATTAAGATGCTGATCATATTATCTTCACCAGTATTTTATGTTGCTGCCTTTTACAGTCCTTCAGAAGCAAATTCAAAAATGGCACTACAAGAACTGTATGAGGTCGTCAGCAGTCACATGACAAATCAATCAGATGGTGTTTTTATTGTGATTTTAAGCAAACAGACTTCAGAACTGTTTTACCTAAATTCAACCAGCATGTCCATATCCCCCCAAGGGAAACGGTGTAACTTTGCAAAGCACAGACAGCGAAAACAGGGATTTGGACCCAAGTGCAGAACACACAGGCCGAACAGACACAGCTTTTAGTGTTTATTCAGAAAAACTCACGGGTGAGGATGCTCAAGAGACAGGTAATGATCCAAAACAGGAGAGCCGTCCAAACAGATCCAGAGAACACAGAGAAGAAATCCACAAACTATAAATAATCCAGCAGCACATGGTTGGGGAGACAGGCAAAGTCAAAAATGTAAATCCAAGAAATATTCAACATGCAGACTATATTTCACAGAGAGGGCAGGATGATTGAACGCTAGTGAGACACATTAAGACAGGTGCAAACAACAAGAGAGGTGAGAGCTGCCGTTTGATTTGGTGATAAGGAAGCATACAGCACTGCCAGACCCAGAGTTAAGGTTGGCATGAAGTAAGTGGAGACTAGAGAGAGACCTTCACACCATCAACACCAAGCATATTGTGGCAGGCAATCAAAAACATCACAGACTACAAACATAATGTGTGAGGCTACGTTACCAGATGAGCTTAACACATTATATGCTCGCTTTGATGTCCTAAACAAAAAGTCAGCTGCCAAGTCCACTTCATCTCCAGCCACAGTATCCACAGCAGATGTGAGAGGAGCCCTGTTGCTGGGCCTTATAACATCCCTGGACATCTACAAAAAACATGTGTCAGTCAGCTACTTCAAGACAGCCACTATCATCCCTGTACCCAAAACATCTGTAGTGCGCATAGGACCATACTGACTGCAATCCTCAATGTGGAGAGAACTCTGTTGTGAAGTTTCAACCAATGCTGAGACTCAATCACTACATCAGTGAAGCTGAGGTGGAGTAGGTGAACAGTTTCAGGTTCCTGGGAATCAGCATCACCGAGAACCTGATATGGTCATCATGCTGGTAAAGAAAGCTCAGAAATGGCTGTATTTCTTAATAATGTATAAATCAAGAAGGCAAAATTCCTGTGCCAAAATCTTGTTTACTTTTACAGTGAAGCAAAGAAAGCATCCTGGCATGGCATGTGCATGGCACAGGACAGGAGGACAGTGGGTGATCATAGTGATATCGGTGAGGTGTGGTGCCTGCACGGAGCCCAAAGGATCCTAAAAGGCCCACCCAGCCACAGCCTGTTCACCCTGCTGCTGTCTGGCAGGAGATACAGAAGTATCATCTGTTGTACCGCCAGACTCCAGAGCGACTTTTTCCCTCAAACAATGACGTTCCATAACTCTGTGTTGGAGTTGCTGTGGCAGGGGTCCACTTACCAGAAGATCAATGGTTCAATCCCTGGTTTCCCCACTCTGCATGTCAAAGTGTCCTTGGGCAAGATACTGATCCCCAAATTGCTAATGTGGATGAACGTGATGTGTAAAGCACTTTAAGTTGCCGGAAAGACTAGAAATGCGGTATACAAATGTGGACTATTTACCCATTTGTTGAAAATACTGAAAAATGGAAGAAATGCAACTTGGCAAATTATAGAAAAATTAGATAGTCTCTAATGTGATTTATCCTATTTACTATCTTTACTTTACTTTACTATTTACTTTACTATTTATACTATTTACTATTATAGATTTTTGTGTACTAATATCCTTGATTTTGATATTTCAGATTCTTAGTGACATGTATGACTTTTACATTATTGCTGCTCTGTCATTGTACAATAAATACAATTATTTTATTGATGTTCAATACTGTAGATGGTCCCTAAATGACATAAATCAATTAAAGAAGAATAAAAGAAGGAAAATTATTCTTTTTTTATTGTCACATGGCCAGACCATAAAGTGATTTTTTTTCTGAAAGTAAACTGGAGTTGTTTAACTTATGCACATATTTTACTTGAAATACCCCTGCATTCTCTAAACTATTATTTTAGTTGGCTTACATAGGCTTTCAGAAAGAATACTCAAAGTTTATTCCCGTGATTGCTTTCATTTGATTTATCCTGCAAGCCCTCATGTTTTTTATTTCATTAGCTCATTTCAACTGAGTTATGTGTCTTATCACAGCGTGTCTTGCACCAGTATGTGTGGAAGGATTACACCGTGGCACACATTTTTTCCTGCCGAGGCTGGCTGTGCGGGCACGTTGAGTTACAGGCACTTCAAAGTTTGGTGTTAGTGGTCCATTAACCACTAGTAATTAAAGTGTCACTTTAAATGGCACCGAGAGGACTGCTCTCCCTGGACTGTAAAAAATCTTTTTAAAAAATTGCATAGAAAGCATGGTTTCCTGCAGTCCACCCTCATTACCAGAATAAAGACAGAGACATTTTGGCAGTGACAGCGTAGCAATTCAATAGAAGGGCTTTCCATGTGGGCCCTATGTAACATGCTGGCTATAATTTCCTCTCTGTGTTCACCTACGTTTTGTCAGCTCATAAATTTGTCATGAATTAATTGGAAGGTACCAAACTGTGTCAGAGAGGCTGATTGCTGTTGAAACAACCTTTACTTTAAGTGCCCATTTCACATTTCCCTTTATTTCCAAGTGGTCCCATACAGTATAATGTCCAGGTGCTTCTGGCATTCATACTGTAGATACTGTGTAAGGACTTAAAAGGACAAATACTTTCCATGCCACACAAGTGCATAGCAAATCAAAATAGAAAAGTCTCTGGGTCCATTTACCACTTGACAGAGAAAAGATTCAAATGTCTGTTATAGACTCAACATCTGGCTAAAACATGATGAGCAGCCCTACGAGAAAGGCTGTACCCTGTGTGGGGGTGATGATGGTAAGTATGAGCAAGCACAAACATGTGCACTCACTGCCTGTACTGTCTAGAGATTTTAAGGACTCATGTTGGCAAATTATCTAAAAACAAAATTCAGCTGGAGTTAAAATGTTGCCCAGTCAAATTTCACATCCTGAGACTGTAGGTCCGGCATTAAATATACTATCATAAAATTGAAGTAAGTTAATGCCTTCACAACTGTCAGTGGCTTTCTTTGACTTTTTCACATAAATGACATGTTCAGTTCAACAGTCAAGCGACTATGACTTTCTTTGGAGAGACAAATAAAATAAAAAAGTCCTGGAAAATTAAATTAGGTTTTCAGAGTTTTAAAGGCATTTTGCCTTGCCAACCTCAATATAATAACTGTAAAACTATTACAACCTGAGAAGTGTTGCTATTGGCAGCATGTCAGAGCAGGGGCAGTAAAACAGTGCCATTTGAGAATGGCTGCCATGTGCTTAGATTTCATTTGTAACTCCATGAATTAGACAAGGACCTGCACTATCTGTTCACAGTCCAGCAACTATACCAATGAGACACATTCAAGAATGAAATAAATGAGTTATTTGACACTCACTGATGCGTGACTGATGCCCAGAAGTTGTAAGAAAAGTTTAATGGTTCACTCTTATTACTTTTCCAGCAGTATAATATATGAGGTTTTGGGCCAATGTCCAGCACCCTTGCCACTGTCTGTACAGCATCACTTGGCCCATTTCTAAGTGCAGCGCTGTGTTTGAAAGAATGTATTTCCTCAATTCCTTCATAAAAAACTAGAATATCAATCTACAGACACACTCGGCTATAAATCACAGACACATTTATGAAGGCTGCCAGATTGTTAAAGGGAATCCCACTGTGGACCCCTCAGGTGGGGGGAGAAGCTTTGGTCAGCTTGTATGAAGGACATTTCACAGCTGGATCCTTCTCAGCAGCGGATCAGCCGTAGGCAAAGGCCAAAAAAACAACAACTGTAAGCTGGTTAGAGTCACAGGAGGAGTCCAAAGTCAATCCTGGTTGTTTTATTTGGTTGATTTCTCTCACTGAGCTGCTTTACTACCTGTTATGATGTATGGAGATCCCTAGCAGTGTGAAAGTAAAACAAATCACATGGAAAGGTAGGGGTCTCTGTTGGGGAATTAGTTTTCACCTGGCTTTTGCTGGGGCGAGGATAACTTACCTTTTCCTCAATTGGTTGCTTTCTGCAGGCAGCTGGGAAGTGTGCCAGAAACACTAATAATAAAGAAATGAGAATAATTTAATCCCTATCACAAACATGCCAAAGCTAGGGAGAGATTAAAAGCTGCTTCTGAAAAATAACATTTCTAGACGTGGACAATAATACCTTTTATTCCACAAGATATTTTCTTTTTATGTGAGACTATTTCTCAGGTTGGGAATGAAAACTGATGCTTTTGTTTTTGGTTTGTATCACTTTACGCAGTAGCTATGTCACAGAGGAATTTCTCTTGCCAGAAATAATTTAAGGTGAGATTATGGGTCAGTATGAAAAGGCTACTGTTTCCCATTCATACCTCAGACTAGAAGTCAAGTGTGCTGACGTCACTTAAGATTAGATAAAGTTGAATATTCTTCTGGCAAACTGTATGAGAAACACTAAATAGTACAATTTATTATAACAATATTTTAACTAATCAAACGAAATGCATATACTGTCATACGCATGCACATCAGGCCATTCAGATACTAGAATACATTGAGTATAGAAAGTCTATGGTGAAAATAAACTTTATTAACATGTCACTCATTGTCCAAGCCATATAACGCAAAAAATAAAACAAACATATGCTGAGGAGAACAGCTCTAAAAGACATTTTGATCACACACACACACACACACACACACACACACACACACACACACACACACACACACACACACACACACACACAAACACACACTAGCTGGAGTAACATCAAACATACAACAAGCTGTAATCCTGACAACATATGCTGGTCATAAGGTTCTGTTTGATAAGACTCTTAAATTATTACCATCTGGTTTATTCATTAACTGCAGCCACTTCTGTTCGTCACTGACAGACAGTGCTCTGTCAGTGAGACAGTGACTTGTAAAATAATTTTTTGCACGATACATGCATTTATTTGACATTTGACAGCTGATAAAACCCATAAAAACAGTCTAGCATCTAACATATTATAATCACCACATGGAGCTTCTGTGTTTACTTGCTTTACTCTCCAAACACAAATTGAATTGTTACAACCACCTGCTTTCCTGCTATCTCTCCTGTTACTTCCTGTTTTACTAGACACATGACCTCCTTAATCCAATACATGACAACAATTCTTACTAACATATGTGTTGGCAAGAGGGCTTAAATGGCAAACTGCACATTGTACTGATATTATATAAGACAGACATTATTTGCATTTGTTGCTGAATGCCTACTTGTTTGTTAATAACAATTATAAATTATGAAAAAATTCTGTTTCTCTCCAATCATCTCCAATGACAAGATACCACTAGAAAATCCAAAGTTTGAATAATAGCCTATGCGTAAATTCATGGAGGATATGAAGATTATTAATTAATTACGACTCCATGTGAGATGAGTTAAAAAGAAACAGTAGCATGTGAATTAATGATCACGGTATGCTGTTGTAGTATCTCAAATCTGCCACTGAAGGGCAACACTCCCCTCTGCTGTCCACCATCTGTACTCTGTCCAGCGGCTTTCATCTATTTTCAATTATTTACTCCAACACGGCGGTTTGGCACGTGATTAATTCATGTCAAACATCATTAAACCTGACTCCAAAACACAGAAGCGTTGAGAAATTATCAGATGTCTCTCTTATTGCGGTGATGGTTATGATCCGGCGCGGTCACTAGGTGGCATGAATGCACCTGCGTTGAACAGGTGACATATTCTGTTGCTATGGTGAAGACGCTGGTGACTGTAAAACTGTAGCACGTCCCTCAACGGTCACTTAAGGTGAGTAAAACCTGTATTTGCGGCATGAGTTGTACTTTTTTTAAATTCAAGTTGCAATTAGAATCGCTAGTGTTGAATGACACGATGAGAAACAATCGTGATTGAACGTATTTAGGCGAGATATTTTGCTAATTTCCCCCTGGCTTCCCGTGATGCATCGCTTTATTTTGTCTAGTAGCTCAGGGAGATGATAGAAAATCTGACAGAGCCACCCTCCCCTCTCACCCGACCAAGGCGAGCCCCGGACAGCAACACCGGCATGCCCCGCAAGGCAGAGCTGTCTTAGCCGGTGCGGCTTGCCTGCTCCACGACCATTTACACCGTTTTACAAGATATTCGACGGCTGCGTGTCTTTAGCCATAAGGTAAGCTGTTCACTAGATAATGTAGCCTCGTTAGCTGTTCGGCTAGGCTAGTAAGTAAAGGCTCCTGCGTAACGTTAAGCGAGACTGTTTCATTCAAAGGCATTTTATTATTCCGATATTTTAATGACAATGTCCTTGTCTGCAAACGCAATACAGCGAATAATGGGTGTTTAACTAGCGTTTTCCAATTCGGCTTATACCCCAAGCAGGTTGATTTCATGGACATTTTATCCCTTATAACGGGTTTGGCTGTTATCCCTGTTTGTTCATCAGAAATAAAAAATATTGAACGCTGGCAGATGCTAATAACGTTATGTGCCCACTGTGGCTAAACCCTGGACTTTTATTAAAATCAAACCCTGTGTGGTGGATTCAAGGTATGCCGAATGTTTCAGAACACCCCCCCAATGGCAAAAACAACGTTTATATTCTACGATTTGTACATTTTCCTTTTGTGTACAGCAGGCTGTTATCAGGGTGGCGGATTGTAAATGGAGTTTGGTGTGACGTTACCCCCATTCAGTAGAGAATCGCACGTATCGGGGGGCTAGCTTGTTTGCGGTTCCTGAAACTGGACAGCTCCTCCCTGGACAGCAGCAGGACATAACATTAACTGCAAGGGCAGCCTTTGTGGTGACCGTACGAAATGCAGTGATGGCATCCTACAGTGCATCAGGTCATAAAACAACAAGGGAAAGTAAAATGTTTGGAAGTCGTTCGCCAGCCCCGGGGTTTACGACTGACCACCACTAATAATGATAAAGAAGGTCGTGTCCTGAATGATATCTAAAGCTAAACAATAACGTTTGTGGGAAGTAATGATCCTCTGGCAGCTACTGCCCAGGACCAGCAGAGGTTTAATGTGAAACGTGGGTTGGTGGTGCTGTCCGCAATGCAGGTGCTGAAATTGAAAGTGCCGTGGAAAGTATCAGACGTCCCTAACACGTAGCGTATGTTCCTGTTTAAACTGTAGGCAGTGTTTTTAATGCAGGTAAACCTTTAGTTGTTTAACTGTTTGTTGTTATTCTTAGTGATGATATCTGTTAGATGTTGAAGTTTCCTAAACCATAAGTGTGTGCAACGAGTAGATTGATTATCACACACAAAAAAAAACAATAGTCCACATTGTCAAAACCAAAAATGAAGTATGGACAAACTGTGTGTAAAGAAACAGCTTCACAAGAGTAAGACCAGCTAAGCTCTTGTTGTGGTAGCTGCTAGCTAATGTTTCATGGTGCTGCAGTTCATTGATTATTTATGTTCTCTGTGTGGGGAAATGCTTGTTTGTGCATCAAGAAAAAAAAACACATGGAAAAGTCCACAGACACCACACGCTGGTTTGACATTAATCTAACATAACATAATTACTGATAGATTTGCATTCACCTCACACACACACACACACACACACATTGTCTCTGAACAAAGAGCAATAAACTTTACTATCTCTTGAATTGACTGAAGTTCTGTACTCCTTTGTAGCACTGTCACATCCATGCTATGGCGCGAGCCATGCTTTGAAGTTTGGCTGAGGTCATATCTTTCCAAATGGAAAGCTATCTAAGCTATTCTCGGAAAAAGCTGGGATGAGAGATATGCTTGCAGATCAGGGTTTACCAGAAGGACTCCACATTACTCATCAATAATAGATTATCTCTTCAGCCTTTATGACACACCACTGGCTCTGTTTGTGATTATAAGTCTGTGTTTTGGTTATCACATGTGTTTCCTCTTCCCCTGTAAGCCATGAAGAAAAGAAAATCACAAAGACAAATGGTGGAAATGGGGAGTGTGTCCAGCGAGGTGTCACAGGATATATTATTCATGTTAGTGAGCTGATGATGTAAGAGTGAGAAGCTCTGGGATGTTTTATTGAAGTACACTTATGTATGCAGGGAGAGGCTTTCTCTGCACTCAGGAGGGTTGTCGCAGGGATCAATGTGCTCTCAACTCTCAGCCCAGTACAGTTGTCTGGCAGAGGGTGGAGATGTTGGGGTTGAATGATTGTTTCTCTCTCTCTCTGGCTTGGCTCTGGACAAAAGGACATCCAATGAAGGGAGGGAGGAGGAAGGTGGGGCAAGGCAGGGAAGGATGAGGCCTGTTTGAGACAGGCAAGCCTTCACGCCACACCCCATTGTGTTCAGCTTTGATTTTGTTTTTAGTAAAAGAGAATATTTTATAGCATTAAGAGATTTGCTGTGGTACGGGATATGTACCAGATACGTGATCTAATTTTTTTTAGGCTTTTCTAATTTGCCACATTAAATCCAATGTAAGGGCTGACATTTATTTTCCTTACTTATCGCCTGTGCTGAGGAAGAGTCTTTCCACTGTATGTCCTAATTAAATTACAATTTATACAGTGTAGCCTTTTAGATTAGTGCATATTAGATTAGTGTTTCCTTTCAGATGTCTGAGATTTGAAGGCCCTACTCTGCTCACTCTCAGGTTCCTAATCATTAGCTTCATTTCAGTGATTGCTTTCTAATTAGCCTATTTGTCTATTTATGGCCGCGTAGCCTTTCTCTTCTACAGTCACACCATAGTATTGACCAGCCTTATTAATGAATATTAATATATGTGCATCTTCAGCATGTTTGCTGCTTTTTTTAATCAAAACACAGGGTTATAATTTTTACACTTGGCTCAGTTTGTTGCCAAGTGGCCTCCATTGCGAATGGATTTGATGGTATTATCCGGATTGTCTTGGCCAGTTGGCAGACAGAGCAAAGTTGGAGCACATCCCAAAACCCAGATGTTTACAGGCGGAAGGGTGAGAATTAACGTCCTGTTTGCCAGATGGGTTGACTCTTGTTTATCGTCTTGTCCTTCTCTCTCTTTTTTTTATCGGCCTGTCCTTGTTTTCTGTCTTCTGTCTGTCTGGAGGTTGCAAGGCTGGTGTGTGTCTGAACCTAATCAGCCATGGCATCAGCAAATGTTACACTGGAAAATCAGCTGCACAGCGCACAGAAAAACCTGCTCTTCCTCCAGCAGGACCATGCCAACACGTTGAAGGGGCTACATGCAGAGATCCGCAGATTACAACAGCAATGCACAGGTGAACACGGCCACAAGTAGCCACCTCTATTCTCCTTCTCAGCCGGTTAAAAACAGCACATTAAAGAATGTCTTTGAAGGTATCTCATGATGAAAACAGTAAAACAAACCTACGTGTCCAATAATTATCCCATTGCCCTTGAATTCATAACAGGGACAGCTGGACACCCTAGTGGATATTTGCAACTAAATACAAACAAGATGCTGTGGTGCCACTATTAAACCTTTTAGAGCGAATATGATGACTTATGGGAAATGCACTCAAGCATTAGCGAGTACACCCTGCACTGTAGCAATGCAACACAGCAAAACCTGTATTGAGCATACCACCAGTAATAGATACTGCTTTTGTGGAATACTCTTCCACAAAGGCAGGATATAACTCAGGAGACACAGCATGTTTTGGCACTGAATTCCCGTATCCTTGGATAACTTAACACTTAAGCTAACATGGGAATCTCACTTATCTTGTTAAATGAATACTCCACCATATGGAAAGCGCTAACACATTTCCCTCAAACATGCACTGCTGCTAGTTAGTCTGTGTGAGGAGCATGCTGTTTGATAGCTGCCCGTAATGTGACGCAGGCATGTAAGTAACCCTCTCCTTTTTTTCACAGACTTGACATATGAGCTCACAGTGAGAAGCTCTGATCCCTCAGGTAAGCCTCCGTCGTACTGTTTAGTACACATGCAGTTTTACTACTGACATTCAATGTCTAGTGTCATTAGTTGCCATCAATATTAATTTGTTGCCGAATAAAATTACTGGCAACATTCTCAGCTGTGTTTTTTCTAAGTGATTGTCTGGTGTTAGCTTGCAGTAGTGTTCTATGACATTAGTTAAAGTACTATTCTTACAAGAGAAGTTAAATATGCTGTTAGACTGACTTGCGTCAGATATTACATGTAATGATTAGTTACACCTCAGAGTACAGTTTTATTTTTTCAGTGATTTAAATTGTGAAAGTGCACAGCAGCAGCAGCAGCAGACAAAACTCTACAACAGTCAAGGCTATAAATCTGTGTCAGTGCACAGGCCTGAGAGCAGAGGGCTCTGTCCGTTTCCTGGTAACAAAGTCCCACCCAGGAAGCATTGCATTGTGGGACTCCCCACTGTTCATTAAAGCTCCCACTGCTCATTGCCAACTGCCCCTCCCCCTACGTAACTATGGCCAAGACATGGAGTCACAACACTGGTTTGATTCAGACCCAGCTCCGCTGGCTTGAAGTACAGCTCTGTACAGTCAGAGGCCCCTGGGAGGCTGCATACAGTTTAATTTATTTACAGGCTACAACACAGATGTGTTTCACTGAGCAAGCAGGAGGCATGTTGCATCTCACCAGGATCACAATATGTTGTAGGTCTTTGAACACGGCTGGCCCAGATTGGAGCAATACTATTAGGGCCTCCAGTTAGAGGCACTATCGTGTTGTGGTTGTTACTGCGGGACATCTCAGAGATTGGAGTGCAGGAAATGAGATTATCTGTCGCAGCGCTAATGCACAGCCTGCAACCTGCTTAGCCCAGCCGGACTCGGCTGCACCAGCTGGAGGTGAACATTTACCAATGCTGTCATCTTTCTAACCATCCCTGTATTTGACAGGAGACTGTGTTTAGTGCATGTAAATTTAAACTAGACATGGAAAACTTTGGGATACCCATTTATATACACAATACATATAAATCTATTTTATTCCACATGTTTGCACATGTACAAACATGACTGCTTGGGCTGTAACTGGGTGGGGCGGGGCAGGGCAGAGTGCGGGGAAGCAGTAAAGAAGGTCATAGGAGAGCAGCGCCTTTGCTGTCTACCAGAGCTGTAATGTGAGACTGGCGCTCTCTGCCCACTGCAGATGAGTCTCCATAGGATCATCCTGTCTCTGTCAGCTTACAGACTGTCCAGTCATTGTCTCCATTAATGGTTGGTTCAGCCTGGTGATTTTTATGTCTCTGGGTGTGCACTTATTTATCTCTGCTTATGATTGCTTTTTACTCTGACATGTGCTGTCTGTGCTGCTGTTTTAACTGTTTGTTATTGTGTGTGCAGACAGCAGCGAGGTTCGATGCAAGGAGCTGCAAAGGAGGTGTGAGGAGCTGGAGGCGCAGCTGAAGAAGAAGGAGGAGGAGAACACAGAGCTGCTCAGGGACCTTGAGCAGAAGAACGCCATGATCTCTGTTCTTGAAAACACCATAAAGGAGAGGGAGAAGAAGTACCTGGAGGAGCTCAAGATGAAGAGCCACAAGCTGGCTGTTTTGTCTGGGGAGCTGGAACAGAGAGCAAGCACTATTGCGTACCTTACCTCACAGCTTCACGCCACCAAGAAGAAGCTGTTAGCCGGCAGTTCATCTGAGGCCAGCCCCAACGTCAGCCCAGTCACCTCGTACAAACCCACGCCTCCCCCAGCCAAGGACAGGCAGCCTGAAACCCCACGGCGCCGCATGAAGAAGAGTCTCTCCCAGCCTCTTCACCCAGAGTTGACAGAGGTGTATCGGCTTGGCCCGGACGGTAGACGCCTGGTTCTGCGGGAGACTGTAGACGCCATGCCTGACCCCACACCCTTCTTGCAGGCTGGGAGAGAGTCTCCTGAACCACAGGTAGTGCGAGAACGGCCAGCCGTTATCCCTCCCATCGCCTCCGAGCGCTTCCCTGTCGGGCCCCTGGGTGCTATGGCCAGCCCTCGTCACAGCCCCGCTCGGGACCGTCAGCACAGGGCTCATGTGGGTGTGGCGCACCGCATCCCACATTGCACCCCTTCCCTGGCACCACCTCAAGCAGAGCTGGAGACACTGGCAGTGGACCAGGTCAACGAGGAGAAGGTTGTGCGGAAGCGCACGGGAGCAGACAGGACAGTTTAACACTGCAATGCTAACATGCAAAGAAACGCACATCTACTGTATACACACTACACTGCAAGAGCCGGAAGAAGCCTGACCCACTGTGTAGCCTGCTTTCTACGCAACACTGCAATATGAAAAAAAAGATAATTTGGTTCATGGTATTCCATAAAGACTTTTGTTTTTCTTAATATACATTAGAAAAGGACTAATATAAAGCATGCCAAATGTTTCTTATTTAAGACCCAATGAGATCTTGTATTATACACATGTTGACTTTTTGCTTACACTTTCACTTCATTCTGTCTCATGTGGTGCGTACAACAAAGTCTCAGCCAAATATCTGCATCAGTGCCTGCTTGACCGGTTCAACCATACACAACGCTGTGTAGTCATTGCTAATTGTTACCTTTACATATCTCTGTTCGCTCCATCTTTTCAACACTAGTCTGGACATATCAACAAACTATATAACACGATGTCTGCAGCTGCATAGGGTAGAACTGAAATTATTAAACTAATAATCCCCAAATGTCTTTCATCTTCTTCTATATCAGTATAATAATGTTACTGTAGGTATGAGCTGCATAGTGTGCAGTTGAAATTTGCTGCAGAAACAGCATGCGGTGCACATGTGTAAATGCAGTATGTAATGATGGTGATCAGGGCCTGTATTTGTGTGTGTGAGCGAGAGAGAGAGAGAGACAATGAAGGCCTGGGAGAAAATTAAGTTTTGGCTTAAACAATATTCATTGATGTTATTTGTGATACAAGGGCATTTTTGAAAACACTGCTGTAATAGGATTTTGTGATATTACTAACTGTACTTTATAAAGGCTGTACATTTGTAATGAATTATTTTTTAATTTATTGTTTCAATAGAGAACACTAAAGCACCTCAGATAATGACGGTAGCCACTGCACCACCAACATGACGGTAATTATAATCACTTAATAACCTGCTTTTCACATTAATATCCCTTGTCCCTGAAGTCCATGTATAAATCAGAACAATAAAGCAATGCTCTTTTGGTTTGTTTATGTGGTTTCTGTTTGTACACATGCGTGACAAATTAGTAAGGTGTTGGGCCACCTTACGAGGCTCCAGAACAACTTCAGTCCTGGCATTGATTTGACAAGCCTCTGGAAGTGTGCTGGAGAGATGAACATCGCTCCTCCAAAAGATATTCCCTCTTTTTTTTAAATCTCCCATGATATCAAGTGATTGTAAAGGCACATCATGTTCAGACTCTGATGGATGGAAGGATTCAATATAATACTATTATCAATACCAACACCAGAACACTTAAAACCATATAAACTAAAAGCTGTCCATTGATAAACATTTTGGTGTGTGAACAAGTAGAGGTCACCAAGGCGTCTCCTTGGGCCAACTGGAACCAGGATTCTATGTAGATATATACAAATAAAACTGTTTAAGTGGCACTAAAAAGGTTTAAAGGAAAAAAGGTGATTCTAACACACTGAAAGTTTTATTAGGTACATGATAAATTCTCCCTGTTGTGGTTCTGGCATCAATAAATCAGAATTTCTTATCGTCATTATTCCAAAAACATTTTAATTAAAATATTCAGAGGCCTGCAATATATTTTCTTTTACACGAACGTGGCCAATATTTCAACCCAACTTCTGTTCTGCCACCGCTAACACGCTAATAAACAGTATTTTTACATTTCTCCCAATGACGGAATTTACTGAAGTCATTAATAATTAGTCTCTTCGTTTTTAGTGACTCTATATATATCACATAGAGCAAATACATGTATTCATGTGTTATACTTGCTTGAAGGACTCATATTTTGGAGTAATTTTGGTCAAATCACTCATCTTAAGTCGAAGATACTTTGCACAAACATTGGCACTATTCAGTAATAAAGTTGTTTATTTTACTATATTGTCTTCAAAGGCTAAAGCACATAAAGAGGATGTACTATTTAATTGCAGAGTTAATTATCTGATTGAGCAGGTGACAGTGACCCCTAGTGGCCAAAGCTATGCATACGCTAAAGTAAAACATGAACTGGCACAGCCTTATTATTCCAAGTCATTTTTATCTTTTATAAGATATAAAAAGGTGTGTGTGTCTCTAGAGGTTCAAAATGTTTGTTTGCTGCAGCTTGCTTATTAGGATTAAAAGCAGGTTTGTCCTTTTTTTCATAAGCATTACTGCCTGCAGCCTCTACGTGACTCTCCTTGGCGGGTTGGAAATTTCATTGGCCCACAAGTCTGCCTGATTTTGCCCCAAACCTTTGAGGTCTGGTGCCACCTGTGGAATAAACGAAGAGTAAAATAATGTTCTGTGCAAACAAACTAACTACTGAGTGGAACAAGTTTCATAGTATTCATTCACACAGAAATATAAAGGCAGAGTGTAGTTTCTCTGCTTCGAACACAGTGGCTGACACTGACATACAAATACAACTAAAGACAAGTCGTTAAAATAAATTTTATTTTGAGAAACATATTTGGCTAAACTCATTCAAAGGTAGGTTTCAAAGTTCTCACAGGTATGTTGTAATGAGACTAAATATACTCAGTCATAATAAATCATTTGGCATAATATTCTCTTTACTTAAGTTTCATATTTACATTTCAAAAGGCCACTTAATACACTTCACAGGACTGCCAATGAAGGACATTTACAAACATCAAACATGCGATAAACCACAAATTACCGTTCTCCTCTTACTGTCAAAAATACCACAAAATTAAAAGCATTTCTAATGGTGGCATACCAAAGAGCATATTTTAAACTGTTAAAATGTTCACATTTGACTTGAGATCCTTCAGATCCGGACAGCAGAGCTGATCTAAAAGTTTTCAAGTTGAAAAGCGTGTTAACTTACAAAAAGGAAACAATATTTTTTTAATTCTTTTTGGTATACCTCCACATTAAAAGCCTTTTTTTATTATCATTACATGAAGGAAAGTGCCTTGCTTTTGATTTTTTAAGATGTAGGAATTGCTTATTTAGTTTAGTGCTTTTATGAACTCTGGCTCACAGAAAAATGTTAAGAGATACAGTTTGATATGTTGATGCGGAGCTTCAGTCTTGCCATGTCTTGCCTGTGCCATCACTGTGCAGGCTCTAATCCCTTGGCTGGCGATGTCATTTTCTTCTGCTGAATTCCTGGACAGAGAGGCGACCATATGTAAATTCAAAACATTTATAGTCCAACAGAGAAAAAAAATGGAGAAGTCTGAAAGCGCAAACCTGAATCTGTAAGGGTTAGCTGACTCAATTCCTCCTCCAGCTGCTCGGAGGTTATATCCAAGTGGGTGTAAGGTACAGCAGGCAGAGCGCTGAGCAGATCGTCACCTGGGAGGCTCGGCTCCCCGGAGGGCCGCAGACCGTTTGTTGGAACTTCAGGTAAACCTGAGATGGAATCCGGCTTCGTCTCATCCAACAAAGATTTCAGTTCTTCCTCCAACTCATCCATATCTTCATCTACAAAAAAAAACCCATGACAATAACTTACATCTCTTGGATAACCATATATCCAATATATTAAAAGACATGGCACTAACAGTATGGCATACCTGCGCCGGTCACGCCGGATATGGTTTGGTTCACCTCGTCTTGAGTGTCACATAACTGGTCGAATAATAGAAAAGATACATTAAGATGCGTAATATTTATATTTAAATAAATAATACACAGATCATCGCCTTAAAATAAACAGCTACCTCCTGGATTTGATCCACAAGGTTCTCAGCTCGTTCCACAGTCACATCCTTTAGAGAGAGTCTCAGGGCTGCGACGCCAGCCTGATATGCTTGCATAACCTACAAACGTGTTCAGCACAAACTTAAAATACAGACAACACACTTAGTTACAGACAACTGAAGCTGCTTCTCACCATCTTATCAGTCTGTGATTGGGCTATTCTGTCCAGGATTCCTCTGATGGACTCCAGTTTGGCGAATAAATTGTCTGCTCTCTTTTCTACCCTTTTGCGGCCTCTTAAACACCTGATTGCCTGTTGGGATAGACGGCGAATACTGAACTGAACCGAGACATTCGGTTAAGCACAATAAAATGTGTTTTTGCAGTTGACTGTTATTAGCACCTGTGATTTCTTCCCTTCCCGGAGCAGCAGCCTTGCTTCCTCTTTGCACCTGAAAGAAAGTCTCAATTTCAGAACCATCTGAATGCAATGAAGTAAAAAAGATGGCCAGAGGATCAAGCTGCACACATAATACTGGTGATTTCACAACTGGAACAAGTTAATCCTGACTAAATTACATACATTCTTTTGGTCCAAATGCTTAAAAATACCTACAAGGCTATTTTAGTTTAATTATACAAATTATCGATCAGTACTAATTCTACTTAAAGTTCATATTTAAGTTGATGTACTTGTCTGCCTCAAAGCCCAGTTTCTCCACTCGCTCTCCCAGCAGCTTCTCACTGCGCTGCAGCTGGTAGATGCCTATATCCACATCACTGACGGGGGAAACGCGATCCTGCCCAGGCTGACAAAACTTAACAATCTGTAAGAAAGACACATAAAGACAGATGAAACATAAAGCATTACTCCAGCAGTCACATGGTAAACTCTCTCTCAACATGCCTTGTCCCGATAGATGACTTCTGAAAAGAAAAAAAACGACCTCTACTGACTCTGAATATACGGTTTGTGGAGCGGTCGGTTACACTTTACCTTCTCGCCCTCGTGCAATGACACAATCACTTGCTTGTCCCTCTGCAGCTGCAAGAGAGCCATGCACAGGGTGCTCTCATCAGCACAGACATCAGAGGAGAGAGTACAGAGCTCTTGAAATGACAGGATGGACCGGCTTGCGAATTCACTGCTCCGGTACACCCTAAGTAATTCTGCTGCTTTCTCCTGGAAAACAAAAGACATTTCTCTGTTTTTATGATCAACTATTGATTGTTTATATAAGGAAAAGAGAAGTACCATCAGTCACAGAATGACACAGGGCAAACAATACCAAATATAGTACAACAGTTTCTTTATTCCCCCTCCTCCCAGCCCAATCCACCCCAGCCTTCTGCACCCTTACATGATGAACCAAGGCAGTGCACATAAAACAAAGTACAGAAACACAAACAGCTAACAAAGATTAACCACTCCTCTTCAACCCCAACCCTCTGCTACAAAGGAATCACCATTATAGACATAAACAAACAGCATTCAGGGACAAAGACATTAAATAATTAGGCCCATTTCCTCCATCATCTATGACAACAGTGTTTCCCCAATATTCATGTCCACCGCTACTGAAATTTTACACAATCATTCTTACATCAATGCACTACTAATTGTCACTCACACACTATGCGAGCACGGTAACGCTCATCCCTTGGCTCGCTTCCTCTCCTCATTCGTCACAGAACATCTACGTGACGGGTGCTGTTGTAACAGAAGCGTAAGTCCGAATCGGGAGTCCGAATGCGTAGCGAGTGTTTGATTGTCCGAGCGGCAGAAAGTGACCGTGAGCGGATGAAAATATTCTGGCAATAAAACCACTGTGTCGGTTACGGTGTGTCAGCTTCTCAAGACCAAGAAAAGTCTGTCTGTTGTTTTCCCAACAGCTGGAAAAGTGAAGCTGGTTTGCGCTAGCTAACGTCTCCCCTCCCCTTCAGACTGCGCCGCTCTGAGCAGGAAAGCTTACACAATAGGCTGTGTCTTTTGGCTGCTATGTAACTTAACATTAGCTCAATTCATAGAAAGTAGCTGGTGGCTGTAGTTCATTACTACCTACTTGTCCAATGTTGAGAACATCAAGTACAAACTTAGACTAAACTGGTGTAGCCTGCAGCTCTGTCCTGTACAGACTGGTTCATCCTAAATTATTTCTCAGTTTTCAGATGAGTCTGAAAATGTGGTTGTTGGGAAAAGAAAGGACAGAGGTGACTGGAGGAGCTGAGGTCAGTAAAGCAACTTAGTGATGCAAACTAGTCCTGTTATGCTAAAGAGGAGACGTTTCTTTTTGGATTTTAATGTGCAAATAACATGCACCTCAGAAGGGAGGTGGTTTCTCACGTTACCTGTTTTTTCATATTAATGTCTACAGATAAATGTCAGAAGCTGTAAAATTAAGACACAAAAGGAAAAAATGAAAATTTCAATCATGCTGTGTCATAAATGTAAAATTACTGTGGAGCAACAGAACCAACCAAATTACTTTCCCCAAATCTAATGGTTGTAGTTCCTCCAGTAGATTGATCTTTGGGTGTTGTTTATTTATTATCTCCTCTCGCTTTTTCAACTATTTGTTCAGAGATATAGTGAAAATAACGGCCCAATCAGTGAAATTACATATTTTTCATTGGAAAACGTAAAAATTTTCTTGGAGGAGGACCCTCAAAATTCGCATGGTTGCAAGCTGAACTGTATTCATAACACATGTGTTGGTACCCAAAGGTCGGGAAACAGTGATTAATCGTTGCATCTCCATGCATTATGTTTCAGTGACTGTTCAGTTAGAGCCGCATGATTAATCCAACAGTTGTCAACTACTATAATAATCATCAAGTGTTTTGACAATCGTTTTGAGTCATTTTTTGAGAAACATTAAATGATTCCAGCTTCTTAAATGTGAATATTTTCTTGCTTCTTTCCTCCTCTGTTACAGTAAACTGAATATCTTTGGGTTGTGCACAAAAAAAGACATTTGAGGACGCCATCTTGACCAAACGACTAATAATGGACAGATTAATAGACAATAAAAAATAATCGTTAGTTGGAGACATAGTTCAGATGCAAACCATATTCAGTTTAGCTTGTTGATTTGTATCAAATGTTGTACTTTAAATAACAATATGGATAATTTAGATAAACGCAATGCACAATATGTTACTGCAGTAAGTATAACTAAGATGCAAAAATCATGTTGGCATATCATGATAACATCGTACTGCGGTGCATCTGAATCACACGAGTTTAACTAACCTTCACTAGTTCAATGACAACAAAGGACTCCTCCAAAGGCACCCCGCTGCTCCCCAGAAGAGTGGAGAAAGTCCATTTGAGAGGCTTCACCAGCAGCAGGCCAACACCCCAGGACAGCCAGCCACAGTCCACGTTGGCAGCAAACTCGGACTCCCTCTGAATCTTCCCACATCTGGCAGAAGGTAAAAATACAACCAGTGTTACCTGACTGACCCCCCCCAGAGAGACAGTGAGCGGTGACGGAGCTGGTGCAAGGACAGTTACCTGGCCATGGTCTGGACGACAGTCGCCAAGCCAAGCGGTGATTTTTCTTTCCTCCTGAAGCTCTTGTTCAGCTCCCGCAGACTGACACACACGGTGCCGCGGTCCCTGCAGCTCTTTGTGACCAGAGCCGTCCAGAAGTCCATCTTACTGTCCCAGTCCGTCGTGTTGACATCTCGGTTCTCCTTGAAGTCGGAGAACATAAAATTCATCCGCTCGTCGTCGTCCCATTCAGGCGGCAGGGTGATTTCGGAGGAGTCGGACATTTGTAAAAACCCAAGTCTAAACTTTAGCTAAACCCTTTTTGTCGACGTGCTGGTTAGCTTATTGCACGCAGCTAATGTTAGCTAACCAAGTTAACGTTAGGTTAGCGAACAACATCCACTAACTTACCCGCCACCAGGCTCTTACAAGAAACAGAAATCACCACTCAGTCAAGGACCATGTAAGCGAAAATACCGTCTCTCGTGGGGAAACTCAGAGCAGTGGCTCACATGTCGCTGTCAAACCCTCACTTCACCATGATATGTTGAAATTTGGCTAACATGCTCGCTAACGTCTCACATATCAACAACAACATTGTGGTCACGCGCGATTTATAACTCAGAGCCGTGCGAGAAAGCGGTGGTATCTGCCGCGAGGAGATAATGCGTCGACTCCATCCACGCAGACGCGCCGAACAACAAAGCGAGCGCACCTCCAGCTTCTGCTCACGAACATTGTGTTTGCGTTTTTCGTGTGCATCTCTTTTGCCTTCTGTGTCTTTGTGCCTGATTTCTCATCCGATTAGTTGTTCGGTCTATAAAATGTACGAAAAGGAAGAAAAATGTCCATCCGTGTTTCCCAAAGCTCAAGGTGACGTCCTCAAATGTGCTGTTTTGTTCACAAACCAAATAAAGATATAAAAAAAGGAGAAATATTTACTTTAAAAAAGCAGGAAGGAGTCAATTTTGATGTTTTAGTCTTTAAAAAATGACGCAAAATGATTAATTGATTATCAAAATAGGGTTTGTTCAGATTAGAGCTAAAACAATTAATAAAATAATTCATTTATGACAATTTTCTGACATTTTAAGACAAAAAAATTTATTGAGAAAGTAATCAACAAATGAATAGACAATACAAATAATCCTTAGTTGCAGCCCTAGTTCACCATATTCAATTTAGCTTGTTGATTTGTATCAAAAGTTGTACTTGAAAATCTGCAGCAATAAGAACTGAATATATGAAACATTCTCATAAATGTGTAACACACAACATGTTACTGCAATAAGTACAACTAAAAATGCAAAAATCATGGTGGCACAAGTATCATGATATTATTGTACTATCTATTGTGTATCTATTATACACTTCTTAAATGAGAATATTTTCTGGTTTCTTTCCTCACCTATGTCCCACTCCGTGACTCCGTTGTGTTGACATCTCGGTTCCTTCCTTGAACTCGGAGAACATGAAATTAACCCGCTCTCCATCGTCCCATTCAGGCGGCAGGGTGATTTCAGAGGAGTCGGATTTATGGAAAAGCCTTTCCAATTTTCATTTGTTTTGTATTGAATTACAAAATCTCTTTGAGTCCATCTGTGAATTAAACCAATAATTTGCAAATTACTCAGCAAAAAGTGCAATAATTTATAAGCTGTATTATATCTCCCTCATAGAATGTTTTTTCTGCTCCTTTTTGTTTTATTGTTTAGCATTTTTATTTTGTTATTTGTCCCTGTTGGATCTGTCTTTATATTTTCTGTTATTGCTTTCTATAATTTATCATGGTTTTAAAACAAAGGACACAGGATGCTTTATGGCCCATATGATCAATTTAATTATATCCCCTTTTCACAAAAACCATTCCATGTGCAAATACAGCGATAATTAAATACAGTTTGTGACTGTACATTAAAAAAACATAGGACAGGATTAGAACTTGTTTACCTGTAATATACATTCTCTGATCTTATTATATCTCCTAGAAATTCCCAAATGTTGTATAATGCATCACAAATTAAGGTTGTTAGTTTAAATCCCCACATGTTCTATAGTGCAGCCAAACAAAAATGTCTCATTTCCCACGCCGGCTCTGAGCCTGTGTTGTCATTGCAAAGCGAATATGAAATCCGAACCAAATTCAAGGGTATCTCATATCTAAAGACAAACACAATAAATGATTTAAAATATTGCAATGGTAAGTATTGCTTGGTTTACATAGTTATATCATTTGTACCGTGTCATGCAAAATGCTTCACAGATTAACCACACGGTGTAACTTACAAAACCTTCATAGTTTTACAGTCAGATACAATATCCACTCTCATCCAGTCAATAATTCAGTAAAATGCACATGCACATCATTTTCACATTGGTAAAGTGCAGTATACGATACAATGCTTTCACAAAATAATTGGCCTGGATATACTATGGTTGGCAGAACAGAAGCAGTGATGCGGCAGTGACATGACACTTATGTTGGCATGTTACTGATGCTGTGTGTTATCACATCATTTCATTCAGATGTTTAGGGATAGTGCATAAAAATTGATTAGTCATTTCATTAGTTGCCTCGTTTAAAACATCAGGTGAAACAGCAGACCTTTAGTTACATAGCTTGAACATTTTGCAGTCTGTCATTTATTTGGCACATGTTGATATATGCTGAGAAACACTTCCTTTCCCTCTGACTATAACATGTCTACTTGGCACTGAGATCCACCACCAGGTGCTGGTAGGCCAGGGTGTTGCCTTTGAAGCTGGCAGCCAGCAGCATGTCCTTGTTGTCGACGGATACCAAGCTGAACGCCCGCGGGGCTCTCATGTTGAGCTCCTGGAAGGGCTGAAAGCGCTGAGTGAGGTCATCCCACAGATATACTCTGGAGAAGGAGAAATCACTTCCAAGAATGAGATACTGGCGGAGGCCCACTGTGAAAGGATACACTGACATCGAGCCCCGGGAGGGAAGAGTCTGGATCTCTACGAAACGCTGCCCTTCCCAGCGAAGGATCTTGGAGTCACCAATGAAGCGTGTGAGGCAAAGGTAAAGAACTTTCCTCACCCAAAAGTGCTTAACCATCTGCACATCTGCCAGCTCCGTGATTTGGGAGAAGAAAGCAAACTGCTTCTGGCTTCGGTTCCACTGGTAAACCACCGGCGGCTGAGAGGCGCTGGAGAGAATGAGATGAGGCTTTCCCCCAACATCAAGGAACTCCGCATGTGTGTCCCGATGCCAGGGATGGAGGGACTGGTGGGAGTAGAAACCATTGCTGTTCCAGCGATAAATGCTGGTGGAGCCTGCTTTGGAGCTGTCAGCTACTATAAAGTACCACTCCCCATCCAGCTGAAAGGTGTCCACGAAGTTGGGCTTCCTCACGCGAGTGGTGTCGATGTCTTGGATTTTTACAAAGCGCTGTGGGTCCTCTTCCCACCTGTGATAACATGAAGGCTGTCAGAGTATTCCTAAAGCTTTTTACAATAAAAGGAATAGTTCAACAATTTTGGAAATATGCTTATTCACCTTTCTGTCTAGAGTTATTTGTTTAATCTGCACAAAAGCAGCCATTTTACAGGGTGTTATGTGCTGGTGGGGAGCAGTTGATGGGAAACCAGCAGAGACTCAGGAATGTTACTGGTCCCAGCCAAGAAATAGTCTGACAAAACACCACAAAATCTCTTGTGCACAGCGAATCACTTGATTTTTGTGGATTAAACACAAGATAAAATGTGTTTTTTTTATGAGCTATAGAAATGCTGGTAGGCAGACCTTGTTGCTAGCTCTTATCCCTGTTTTTCCAGTATTTATGCCAAGCTAATATTCTGCTGGCTCCAGCGACATATTTACCGTATAAACTTGAAATGGTAAATTGATAGTACTTGCATCTAATTTTCCTTTCTAACCTTTCTTCTCTTCAGAGCATTCGCCCCATTTATACACTGATGGTAGAGGCTGCCAAGGTCCCAACTGCTCATCAGTTCAAAGGAACTAACATTACTTATTAACTTCGACATGCAGAGTGGAGGAGCAGAGGATCGAACCGGCAATCTTCTGATTAGAGGTGAGCTGCTCTGCCCCTAACCCATGACACGAGAGTGGTGTTTATCTTCTCGCAAATAAGCATAATTTCCAAAATATCAAGATACTCCTAAGGATTTTTTAAAATATGCTTTTAAGACAGGTCACTAGCTGTTCACAAGACGAATTTGCAAGCCTTACTTGTAGATATGAGATCCACCAAAAAGTTGAGCCACAACCATGTAAAGACTGCTGTTTATCACCACGGGTTTGCAGTACACAGCAGAGCGAGCTGCAAGAGAGATACACAGAAGCCAAAAAGCCATTAGGATTCATTTTTAAAAAAATAGAATGGTTCAGTATGTCTGCGTTCAAAGCCGGAAACTTACAGGTAATGTTATGAAACCCCCGGAAGACCATCTCCACATGATCCCATACATACAAGGTGCAGAACCCTGAATCAGGCTGAGCAAAGGCCACAAACTGATCCCCATTGAACTCATAGGACTCCACTGACACAGAGTGGAAATGGAAAGTTTCATAAACAGCAAAATCTGTGGGAAGAAAACATGGCAATACTTGTTAACCAAGACGTTCTGCCGTGACACCACCTTTTGCAAAGTGTTCGAAAGGGACGAGGGGAAACCTGCGCTGATGCAGTTGAAGTCTCGTGGCGCGAGATCGTGGATTCTGCGTCCCTGGAATTCAAAGGGGCTGGCACAGTAGATGGCAGGAACGGAAGTGTTGGTTTTCTCCATCCAGTCTACCAGCCACTTGATTTTACAGTCACAGTGGAAAGAATTCCCCCGCAAGTCTCTAAATAACAGATAGGTAGAAAGATAGAGAGAAAAATCAGTCAGCTTGTATCTCAAAGGCTCAAACATAAATCTTCTGAACCTAACAGGAAGGAAAAACAGTTTTGCAGGTGAGTGTGGTAGTCCAATAAACCCTGAGGGACCCCCAGCAAACCAGTGTTTTGTAGGGATAGATTGTAGGGTCAAAGCTTGCGGGATGTCAAGACACTGTTTTTTTTATTTCAGCGAAGGTGCACTTACAAATCAGTGAGGATGTCTAGATGTTTGAAGAGATCTCTTGGCAGCTGCTGCAGGTTGTTGTTTGAGAGAGATCTGAAAAGAAAGAAGTAGAAAGGCATCATGTCTTGCCTGTTTTGTTTTGTTTTTCAAATATATGTATTTTAGCTTTATTAAGTAGTCCACATCTGTTTTGCAAAGTGACAAATGGTAAACGGGGTTACTCCATCTTATTGGCTCAACAAAATACTTACAGATGAGTCAGGGATTTGAGTCCTCTGAAGGTAAACTTTGAAAGAGCCTGAATGTCATTATTCTCAATGAACCTGGGAAGAGAACAAACCACTTATATGTCAGGGAGTGAAGACGGTATGTGTTATAGAATTTCGTCCTTGTTTGAAGAGCAGCTTGTGTTATCAGTGCAGTGACTGTAGTAGCAACTATTTCAGCACAGTCTGCATCTGCTGGATTCCCAAACAGAAGCTAACAGCATACTTCTGAGTTGACAACAAATGAAGATGTGACAAAACAGATAAATATATATGAAGTTTGTATTTAATAGATCCTATTGACTAATACAATCAGTGTTTTAACTGCGATAAAATAGTAAAAAATGTAATGTATCTTAACTTTAAAAGCTCATTTAATGCCTTTAATTTATGTGATAAAAATGAGACACTGAGCGCAGCAAGTTATTACAAAGGTCTACGTGTCAGCATAATTTGATCCTGTCCTGTCTTCGTTTTTTCTATTGATAGTCGAGGACATACAGCATGTGCAGACTCTTTGGAGGTGGCTGGATATGGAAATATGACTTTATTAGCATGCACAGTGGGTAGCGACGGTAGTAGCAGTGATGCAGTGAGGCCCGGTGGCTGGGCTGCAGCCAAAGCCAGCAGCTTGGGGCATGGCCATCATGGAAAGCTGCACACTCCAAACCATCAGCTAACTACTTCCTGAAGCCCATCAATTCACAGAAAGGCATATTCAGCTATATCACACTGTAGAGGCAGTGTGGTTGCTTGTCAAGGGAGAATATATCAGTTTTAATTTTGGCATTCTTTGCCATACTGCAGAGTCCAATCCTGAAATCTTAAAGTGCAGCCTTGAGTCGAATTAATTATATTCACTTCTCTGTGATATAAACCTACCAGTCACTGTAAATAATAATTCACAAAGCAAACAATACATGACAGTAAACAAAGACACATTCAAGTGAGAAACTTACAGGTACTGCAGGTGAGACAGACCAGCAAAGGCATCATCAGCAATCATGGTGAATGTGTTGGAGTTCAAAAGACTGCGTGAAAGAGGCAATGATGATCAATCACATAGATAGTGTACTGCATGTCCAAATAAAGCTATACGGCAGCATCTAAACAACTGTCTATCATTTAAATATTTTTTAAAAACACTTCCATTCGTCTCTGGGAAATCCTTTTTAAATGAACCGTTCCTAAAAAAAGACTCAATGTAAGAAAAACATTCACAGTATATCACAAGAATCTAATGCAAATACATAAATACATTTGAAATCTACACAAACACACACACACACATACACACACTGTCATAAACACACACTCATGATTGCATCTGAGTAGATAAACGGGCCCTTTGTCTGGCAGAGCAGAACTGAAGG
Organism: Lepomis macrochirus; assembly: GCA_024633595.2. Taxonomy (NCBI): domain Eukaryota; kingdom Metazoa; phylum Chordata; class Actinopteri; order Centrarchiformes; family Centrarchidae; genus Lepomis; species Lepomis macrochirus. Next base: position 30,531,049 of record JALXJV020000005.1, read on the forward strand.
GATTCAGTGATTGGCAATGACACTGATACAGAGCCACTTTACTCTCTGCTATGTCACCACTGCTTTCAATAACCATTCATTTGTAGTAGCTGAAGTCCTTTCATTGTCACTGCCAAAACAAAAGATGTCTGCGTGTGCTACAATATCGGCCGTGCGAATGCATGTGTGTGACATGGAGTGTTGTGACTGCATTTTTAATAACCGGTCGTGAGAGAAAATCAAGAGTTTATGTTGTTTATAACTTGTGACCGTGCTCTGTTGTGTGTCTGGGCACTCACAGGAACTGCAGTAGGTGAAGGTGCGAGAAAGCTCCCTCTGGGATTGTAGTGAAGGCTGCGTTCACCATCGTCCTGTACAGACAGACATCAGTTATCATCAGACTGTACGTCACGTGCTTCACGGTAAAAAATGTCTTCTTCACAACGGTAACTGTGTAATTTGTATTTCTTCTGAAGCCCCTCTTCTCTCAGGACATGGCCGTCCTTGTGGTTTAAATACCACGGAGGGCTAAAACTTAAAAGAAATCTAGGGCACACAAGTTTCTTCTTCACTTCTTTACTTCTACTCTATTGTGAAATGAGGGCACCTCCACCAGCCTGCACTCTGGAATTCCCTCGACTGTTTAAACTTGATATTCAGTCCACGGAAAATGGGGTTCAATAATCAGATGCAAGGGAGCACCTCAGCAAAACATAACCTCCCCCTATCAGGTGTTAAGCTTTCCATTTCATTATATGTGCTCTATTTATTGGGCGTATCTCTGAACTCTCTTCAAGATTTAATCTCTCGGAGGAGAACAGGTCTCCCGCAGAGAGACAGGGGAATCTATTGTTAGTATTCCTCCCTGGGCGCCCTCAGCTAAGTTCAGCAAATGGTACAGTAAAGGGGCATTAATATTATTGTGCTGTCTGATATACATCTTACTGCCAATGCAAAGGGACATTGCTTTAAAAAAAAATCAGAGGGAAACATTCCTATGTTCACTCAAGGTAATAAAAAGACAAGCAGGGATTCAGGCATCATTACATAATGAAGTGTGACATCAGTGATGTAGCCATCTGTACCAGCCTGCATACTGCTGAGACTTCATACAGGTTATGAAAAGACGCTGTTGCTGAGTGAAAGGCACACACACAAATGTTGGACTCACAGGGAGATGATTCCAGGGGGGAAGCTCTTGGGGATAGCCTTGGTATCCACACAGAAGGCACTGTCTTTGGTGCAGGAACAGGTCGCAGGACAGCGGGGTATCTTGGGGGCTCTCCTGGCGTTTGATTCCCTTGGCAGGCAGAGACACAGACACAGAACCGACAAGCACATCAGCCTCATCCATCTCTGTCCGAGCTGCAGCATCCTTGGTCAGGAGGAAATTGAAGCCGTGTGAAGTTTCTCCTCAGTGGCAAGTGGCTTGTTGAGAAGCGATGGTCAACCTGCCTACAACCCCAGCAGTTCTGATAGTGCTGAACGCAGAGTTGAGAGAAACAGCGTGCGAGAGAGGGGATGGATGAGAGAGAAATTAAGGGAAGGAGGAGGGAGAGTAAGGGTAGTCCTGTGGGTGTGGGTGCTCTGCAGCTTCCCTGGATCTGTGCAATCTTTTTCTCTGTCTCTCTCAGGAGCTGCTGCCAGAGTGCACACTGCAGAATGACGAGCGAGGCTGCTTTCTCCGCACTAGGACCTGTAGGCAGCGTCGCTGACAATGAATTATTTACTATTGCACATGCAGAAAATCTTGAAACAACAGCAGGGAGAGAGAGAAAGGGGTGAGGAGGTGGGGGGGGGGGGCTGATGGAAGATTATGCTGCCATGTTCTGTGGAGCTCTTATCTGGTGTGAAGTCATGTCAAGCTGCTGCAGTCATGAGAGCAGACAAGGATGCAGGGGAGAATGTGTGTGTGTGTGTGTTGTGTGTGGGAGGGTGTTTATGTTCTGGCAGTTTCTGAACAGCAACCAGTGCTGAGAAAAAAATGGACCAGATGAACACCATTTGAATATGAAATTGCTAAAAGGACTTTTGTATTTTAAAAACAGTACCACCGTTAAAGGGGGACTTTATTGATTTAGTACTGGACTTCCATTAGGCTGCAGAGACCGAAAAAAGGACTGGTCTAAATCACAGCAGCAGAGGCCGAGATATCCTGACTTTTAGTTTTTAGGATGGGTAAAGCTCCACTGGATCCTACAATTCCCATAATGCAACTCAATAGCATCTTGACCCTCCCCGCCTGGTACACACCCAAGTCTTTCAAGCCTCTGCCTCCAGTTTATAACATGAGCTTTCCATTAAAAATGTGAAGTCTCAAGTCCAAATTTATTTTTAAAAAACTCAGTCAGAGCCACAGAAGACATTGTAGAACTGTTTTCGCAGGCTGGCTCCTCGTGACATGTAAACTGTTCTCCAGTGCGCTCCATTAACGATAAAAAGAATGATCAAAATGTTTGATGCCATCAGAAACACAATCTGTGAGAAAATGAATTTCAGCAAATTGTGCTTTCTTGCCATGACATATCTAATGCACAACAAACAGATAAGATACAGAATACAACATGAGGCTCATGACACCAGAGGGCGCTGTTGACCACAAAATAAAGTCCATCCATGGCTGGCGACTATGCAGAGCGTGTCTAATTAATGGCCACTAGCAGGGCTGCAGCCTTGGTGCCAGGCATTACCAGCCTTCCCTCACAAGGACTCTGTTGTCACAAGCAAAGACACCCTGCAACATATTGTCTGTCCAGGTCTCAGCAAATCTAACACAGATAGGCAGCAGAGTTACAGCACGCAGTTTTCAACATCTGATCCAAACCAGCAGTTTTTAGTGTATCCTTACTTGTAATTTTGTATATATATATATATTCATTTGATATTCATTCTTTCTCTCTCTCTCTCAGACATAGTCCCATGTTCTCTGAAGTACGCCCACTGCAAGCTATGAAATGAAATAAAAATCATTATCTTGATGGAAAAGCTCAGAATGTCTTCAGGGGCATCAGCTGAAATCTTTTAGATGTTTTTTCTTTGCCTTGGGACAGTTTGATGTTTATCACTGAAAGGGTTAGAAAGATTCTAGTGTTTTTTTTCAACAGAAATATGTGAAGCCTTAGTGAACGTAACCGGCTTTGTTGGTTTTTTTACACAGAGTGATTTCACATTAAGGATTTTTTTTGCCGTGTCTCTTTGTGCCTTATCCAGTTAGGGAATGCCATTTCCTGTACTGCAGCTATTTTATTAGGTTTATTTTCCTTTGTGCTTTGGTGCAGTGTGTTTACGTGCGTTTTTTGTTCATACTGTAATCGAGGATTTGTGTAAGTTATGCTCAGTGAGGAGCAGTTAATGCCTGAGCTTACTCCTTGCTGAGCTCCACCCAAAGCAAACCTCCGGTGGGAACCAGCATAATTGCATGGCATAGAGAACGAGCATGAAACGGCAGCTGGAAACCCCTAACATGCTCTGTGTGAGGCAGAGGAGTCTGAAATGCTGCTGAAATTTATCCACAAAATTATCTCTATACAAAACAGTACTCTTACTGAATCACAGGTTTCAGTCTAAAATACTGTTTTTAAAATGTGCTGGATGAAATAAACCTGTTATCCTATCAAAGAATAGTTAATTTCATCTTCAAAATAGACAACTATTTTGTATTTTGAATGACAGACAACTTTGGTAACAACTTTTAAAGGAACAAGTGGACATTTTTGGAAATACTCTTATTTACTTTCTTGCAAAGAGTTAGATGAGAACCACTTGCCTGTCTGTATGATTAACACCATAAAACTTCGACTAATAGGGTCGAATAATTTTGGGAAGGCATCAATATGGGACAGGTTTTCAATTCTTTGGCACAAAACCCTTGCTTAGCAAAGACGGGAAATAGGCTGCTATCGAATCGTTTATTTCAACCAGTACACATATATTACTTGTGGAAAAATATGGCTATCGGATAACATGAGAGAAGAGATGAGTACAGGGCTGCAGGCTAGAATCAAATCCAGGCCGCTGCAGTTAGGACTTTGGCCTTGTACATGGTGCATGTGCTCTACCAGATGAGCTAATATGTTAGTTGTCTGGCCCACAATTTCTCTGTTTTGGTTCACTCTTGCCGTTCTCATAGCTGCACTCTTTTCAGCTGCAGCAGGGGCCTGTTTTCAGCATAAAAAGCTCTGAAAACCCACAGTACATTACCTGCTCAGCACCAAACAGCAGACAGACAAAGTCGGCAACTAGCTGGTGAACATAGTGGAGCATTTAGCTGGTAAAGAGCCAGATGTTTCCCTCGGGAGTTGGTAGAGACATTGGACATTTTGTGAAAGATGTTACTTGCCAGGAGATACATAATACTCTCATTTCTGTATGCTAAATGTGAAGCTATAGAGCCAGCAGCCAGTTGGCTTAGCTTAGCATAAAGACTGGAAACACCTAACCTAGCTAATCAACTGTAAAAATTCACCTAAAGCTCATAAATTAACAAAATTACACTGCCGTATTTGTTTAGATATTACAAATTCTATTAAAGGTGGGTTAAGTTAAGCAATTCTAATCCAATACAAGTCTAGAGTATCTCCGACTGCTCGCTATGAGGAGCACCCTGCCACAAAACACTATTACATGGCCTCTCAGTTAACAGTAAATGTCTTGCCCATGGACATTCAGTTTACTTTTTAGTTTGCCAAGATATGCTGTTGTTGTGATGTTAGCTGTAGTAGCAGGAGAGTATCGCTGTATCTGGAGCTGGTGGGCTGGCTCTGGGACAGTCCTCTTATTCTCTCTATATGTTTCGCAGCAGGAACTGTAACGACTGTATGCTAACCCACAACGTAGCTAACGATCATGGCCATTTGTCATGGTATTGGATTTCTCTAGAATGGGATGACTATTAGAGGTGCTACTAGACAGATTTTGTTCGGACAGAGCCAGGCTAGCTGTTTCCCCATTTGTTTTGCTAAGCTAAGCTATCTGGCTGCTAGCTTATGCAGTAAAACATCAATTAAAAGCGAATTAGACTCCCGGCCCTTTTACTGGCCTGGTTTGGCTACACAGTTTGACAGTTGAACGCAGGTCTCAATTAGAAGCCCGGTTTGGTTTTAAGCTGCTTAGATTCCACATAAAATATAAATGTTTAATTTTTTGTCAATATGGACACTCTTCACACTGTAAGATTATCCACAATTAATTTGTTCAGTTTATTTTACGCAAACAATGAGTACTAAGGCATAATTAATTCAGTTTCACTGGTATGGTCTGTCGGTCTCCCTCTTTCTGTGCCTGAAGTTGGCCTGGGTCAAATGAATGATTCGTAACATTTCCTGTCCTCTCTCTTCAGCTGTTTTATCAAATAAAGTAGACAAGCAGAAACTCAGCTACAAAGCTCTGTAAAGCTGAGGGGAGCTGCAGATATGTGATAATTTTCTGAAGGTCCATCATTATGAGTGACCCCTTTCACTTTGTCACACTGTCAGTAAGAGTCAAGGCCTTTACATTTAAACACATCAGATTTTGATCAGCAGTGCAGCCTCAGCAGATCTCTCACTAAAGTCCTGTATAGCATTAACAGCTGTGCCTCTTGAGCTGCCTTGTTTCATATAAACTTTTCAAATAATAAAGGGAAGTTCAGCCAAGCGACCACTCACTCTTTGAGCTTAGATGCTTAGAAGAAGCATTTGGCCGTGCTGAGTTTGGCAAAAATGAGTCATCAAACATTACAAAGCGTTCCTGTCCCCTGTGCCAGAATCTCACCGTCTCCTTATATCCTCTGCTGACTGGCACGTATGTCTTCTAAAATCAGACCATTTCATCTCTCATCAGCCAGCACTGATTCACCAGGAATCAACCATGTTTGGACAACTCTGCGTCACAGCCACGTTTAACACTGCTCTGTTCATATCCCGTTCTGATTATGAGCCAAGGAGCCTGAAAAGACCTCTCTTTCTGTTTCCATTTCTGTTTGGTTTTCATGGTTTTGCTCCTGGCTGCACAGGAAGCAGGAAAAACAAACTCGGAAGAAAGATGAAATTTGTTTCACCTCAGTTCTTTTCAGGGAAAATCCCACCCGCCCCAGGCAGTGTGTTTTTATACAGCAGTCACAAAGGTGTGACTTCAGTCAGACATGTATGCACATGTTATGGTGTTTCTTTAATGTAGATACTGAACTGTTGGAGACATGAATGCAGTATGTCTGCACCTCCTCTGCAATTCTTCACACAAAGTGATTAACAGATGTGGACAAGGGCACAAATAAACGGGCGTTTCGGAGGCATAAAGTCATTAACTTAATCTTCGTGTGTCTTCCTTGGTGAGTCAGGAGCAAATCATGCATTTACACATGACAAGAAATTCAATCAGGTAAGTGTCTGTCACAACAAGCTTTGCTGAGCGCTGATCGTGTTTGATGAGCCTGTCTTTAATAAGCAATCGCAGGGTAGTAAACATGCCAATAAAATTCACAATTATTTCATATTAGACAATAAAGGTTGAGGCCTCAGACAAGTCTATTAACAGCTATGAAACCTGGGAAATGAAACTGCAGAGCAAAGACACGCTGTAGGATACCTTTAGGATTTTATGCCTGACTGTGCCAAGAAAACAACCGTCCCAAATTGCTCTTATTCCTTGCCTCGCTCTCTAAGTGCGGCTCAGTCACTGGAAGGTATGTCAGCCAATCTCATCCCGGGCTCAATTCAATTAAAGAGAGTACAAAGACATATGGCTCAGGGGCGAGTGATGTGATTAGAGCCCTGGGCACAACGACGCTGCTGTGATTCATACCCTCTCTTATCTGGTCACTAACAGTGACGGGCCTTCGAGATGAAACAACTGAGCCAAAGAGGGCTCCCTCGGTGGGCTGCAGTATCCTCAAGGGGCTTTAGAAGGCCTCCTGAAATAATGTCATAAAATCAACAGGTCGTACGCTCATTATCTTTGCAACGAAGACAGACAGCACTCACGAAAGCGCAAACAGAAAATCTGTTTTCTAAAAATGGGATTTTCTGTTCATCAGCAGAATCTGACATATTGATACTCAAGGGAACAGGTAAATCCTCCAAAACAAAGGCCATGTTGCTATCTTAGTTTTCAATTGGGACAATGCAGAGAAGCTACTGTACAACCCCCCGATCCTTGAGCAGATCTGCCATAAAAGACAGGTGATACGCCTCTTGGGACAGGGATGTGTCGAAGGAATGCGTGTGCAGGTATCCGACTGCCGGTGGGGACTGTGGAGAAAGGCCCAGCGCTCCAGCTGATCCTGTTTGATAAAGGCCCTGACAGGCCCAGATTATATGTCTCAGCCTGGAGGAGGTGTCTGTGTCTCATTCCTGCGCTGAAGAAAGTCGATCTGGTGGGAAAGAGGCGGGGCCGTGCCCGTAGGCGTCGGGTTTTGTATGGACGCCAACACACACCTTGTCGAGCAGACACCACTACCACTATCCCCTCTCCACCCCCCTGCTAGCTCGACACAAAACAAACACCCTCACCCATCTCATTTACCTGACCACACCCGAGCCTCCAGACGCCATAAATACTCTTTACACAAATCATGCCAGATAGATATTTTGCTCCCAGACAATGTGCAGAAACTTTTGCCTCAAAAATCTATTGTTTTCAGTCTCGCCTGTGTCACTTCACTTGGTACAACTTGAGATTGCGGTCTTATTTTGTGCATACATGTACCTTGAAATACTTACTAGGTACTGGTAGTTACAAGGTGATAAGTACAGGGAATAAGATGGTAACAAATGTGTATTAAGGAAATAAATTATACTAACTTTGAGTACGTTTTAAATCACCCAGAATAAATAATTACAGGGTGCATATGGGGAACCAAAAGGCTTAGCCAGACCACATCTTTTTACATACTCTGTAACTGTAATTGTCCATGTTCAGTGTTAGTTGTTAGTTCAGTGTGTACCAAACCAACTACACTATAAGTACAGTGTAATAGGGGTGAATGGAGGACTGTGATAAGGCCACTTAAATATATTGAAAGAGATTTTCGATACTTTGTCCTGATGGTAGTGAATTACAATTAAGTAAGTTCATTACCCTGGTTGAAATTCCTCATGCATGCTTTAAAAAAAATGTTAGACAAATATGTCATTTATTAACTAGATGAATACCTTGTCGATATTAAATCATTTACATTGCAATTTTTACAAAATAAATAACTCAATAAACATTATGCCTTACTGTAATCTGCAGGTTGTAATCTAAAGTGTAACCCATTTAGATCCAACTGATCTTATCATAATGCTCGTAGTGTAGGGAACAGATACTTTACCCACAAACTTATTTGCTTACGGTTTTTGTGATGTGGAGAAAAGAAGGGAAAGGGCAGTGACTCAAGGACAATAGCGAAACATGAAGTGAGTGACAGGCTGTGCCCCAGGCTCACCCCTTCTCTCATGTCTGTCCCACAGAGCAGCCAGGGCGCCGGGGAACTGTCATATAGACAGCCTTCTCACAAACAGGGGCCCGGGCCCTCTGTGGAGACAGAAACATCAACAGCCAAAGAGCACAGACGAGGAGAGGACACCGACTGCCGCCTGTCATTTCTTCTTCAAGAGGCCAACGGAGGGTTCAGCACCGAGACTTATTTATAAAATACCATTAAAAGTATTACATATTTTGTTCTGCTGTCAAATATGGACACATTTAAAGAGCGAACACCACCCAAAAACCACAGTGGCCACATTTAGAAACAAAAGAGCTGTTCATCATCTTAGCTATTGTTAACGAGGGTGGCGAATCTGTCACAGTGAGCAAACAACAGAAAATTAAGATTCCTCCTCAGTTCTGAAATCAACAATCTATGGCGCACCGGAGCTAAGCCTGTCTGCTGCGGTCACCCACACATAGCTAATGTCTGAGGTCTTTTTTCTATGCACTCAGCATAGGGAGGAATGCCAGGACAAGAGACATGTCTCCTTCACCTTCGCACATGGACACTAGCCAGAATGATATTCATGAGTTCCAGTATTGCACTGCTCTAACCCTCCTCTCTGCCCCCTCATGTGCATTGACAACTCCTTTCCACTCAACTCTCCTGCCTCCCTCCCATAAACAATCATTTCATTTGTGAGGAGACAGAGGTGCACAACAACAGGCTGATGTCACCGCTGCTTCATTCCTGGACGCTCAAACCATCAGAAACAACAGAAGAAAGACACACACACACACACACCATCAGCAGTACCATCATCACCACTGGCGTCACCCTCTATCCTAACTGCGGCTGAGAAATGATCTCTGATTGACGACCTGTCTCCTCCACAGGGTGGCAGAGAGTTGAAGGGCAGGTCATCTGTCAACGCTGACAGGAAACACACATGGTGGAGATTAATGGTGAGGCTCAGGCTTTTTTTTCTAGACCCGGAGATGATAATCCCAAACTGGAATAAATCAAACCATCTCTGGTAAACAAGAACACAAAACAATTAATCTAACAGGCCACCAAGGAAACATGCATGGGTCTCATCTTGCTCATATTACTGACTTTTAGAAAAGATGTACAGTTTGAAGATCATATGTTCATTTTTAGTAAGCTATATCTTCAAGATGTGACGACGCTCATGGAAGGCAACCAATTTTTGCAACTCTATGCATTATTATAAATATTTAAATGGATAACTTTTAAAAAATGATAAGGCATAACAGTGTGTTTAAAATATATATTGTAAACTGAATCACATTTAAAATGTAATGGGTTATTCCAGCCATTTAGCATCACACTTCTATAGTTGGGGACAGCTCTTCAAAGGCTGTACTTGTGCACAATGCTTTGAGCTTAATGCTAACATCAGCATGCTAACATGTGCACAATGACAACACTAACATGATGTTTAGCAAGTAGTTTATTATGGTGACCATCTTAGTTTAGTATGTTAGCATGCTAACATTTGCTAATTAGCACAAAGTACAGCTGAGGCTGATGGGACGTGAATTGTATTAAGTAGTATTAGTAAGCATTGCACATATTGCGCTAAATGTTAGCGTTATGTATCATTCACAAAAGTCATTAATTCATAAGGGGAACATATATGTGTGACAAATGGCATTTCCCTCAATAGTAGTCATAGTTACACATTGTAAAAATAGGTTCCCCTTTAATATTACGACAAATAGACAGGAAATACCAAAAATTGTTGGTCCTGCTTCAATGTATTTGTAAAGAGAAATATGAATATTTGACAAATGTAGGGGATTGTAATGTTCTTCTAATCTTATTTGTAGTTACACTCATCCAGCTTGTTAGACAACTCAGTCAGGTCTGACTAAAACGTGGGCCAACATGTCATCATTTCTTTGTCTATGAAAACACATCATGTGTCATGTTCCAATCGCTCACCCATTTTACAGTTTAGTGACACTTCACCTTCATTAACCTCTTTACAAATCTATATTATATTGTCAACATCACCATCTATAACAACATTCACAATAATACAGTGTTATATAATCGTGAGCTACTGATAAATATGTTCTATAGGACTCCATTTCTGTCTTTTCTGCAGGTTGATATAATGAAGTCAACCCAATTCTTTATAATTATCGTTTCTGGTACAATTCAGACTAAATGAAAATTAAGTAACTTGAAAAAAAAAATTAGAACAGCTTTAATTTCTAAAAAGGGGCATCCTGCATATTAAGACAATGAACGGATTTAATGAGCTTTTTTTTCTCTCATCATATTCACTGCACCGTTTGAAAATAAGCAGCTGGTATATTAGGACACATTATATTAGGCTGACCAAAACTGAGCAAGTAGCTGCAGCTTTTAACACCAATTACTGTGTGATGCTCAGATGGCTGAAATTCCTGTATTCCCAAATCAATTTCCATTCCCCTGTCAGTCATCAGATAGTAATTCCTCTGTGAAGACAAAAACAGGACATAGCAGTCCCGTCTTCTTTCATCTCAGTGATTAGAAAGCATTTAATTACATACTGTCACATTCCCCAGTTAGAACCGCTGACAATAAACACCTTCCCCTAAATTACAGCTTTAAGCAGAACGCTGACAATTTAACTGTTGCTGTACTGCACCATAGCTGATAAACTTTGCTCTGCCAAACTCTTCGTGTGCCATCTGTCAGAAGTGATAATATGCTCCACCTAATGGCACCACTGCACCATTAGCAGGTTATAAAGCGAGGCCTCTCCCGTCCTTTCTATTCTTAAATAGAGCTCTTCATCGTCACCGCAACTACAGCTCAAATTGTGGACTTTTACTACTTTCCGTTTCCATGAGTGGATGAAATTTCTCCCAAAAATAATAAGGTCATACATTTTTATGAATCCTGCATGCGTGTGGAAATCTGGAAGTGTCTTTTTACGAGAAGAGCCAGACGTGACCTTGCATCCTTGAAGGCCGTGACATGTATCAGTTGAGCAAACAGTATATGTTGTTGTTCACTTATAAATCCAAGCATCTTAAATTCATATAACTGTTGGGATAAGAGTAATAAGGATCTCTCCGCTATTGGCACACACGGTTCTCCCCCTCAGCTGTAATACAGTACACACAGGCGGCCAACTGCATTGACCTGAGCAGTAAGAGCTGGCTTTTAAACAAGGCAGAGAGCCAGTCGCACTGTGCGGCTGACTTTAGCCTGTTGCGTGGAGACTGCAATCCAGGTGGATACATCAGCCAATGGCAGTAAGCCAGAGCCAGACTCGGCATCAAGGTTGGTATGGCTGATGGATGATGGATGGAAGTGTAGCACCAGCACTTTGCCAAGCCATTCCCACGGCCATAAATTACATGTTTACTGCCGGCTGTGGCTCTGTGCGCTCGCCAACATTTCTTCTGATGTCAGCAGCACATTATCATATCTAATCAGCCCCCAGCAACCCGTGTTAAATGGGTGGGAGATTGAAGTGGCCATCGCTTCATCTCTGTAAACATGATTTACATCACAAACATGAAAATCTCGATATTTATAGACCCCTTTTATGGAGTAGAGTTCAAACTCTGAAAGCTTCTGTGGTTTGTATTTCAATAGCATTTTATTTAATGTAATCCTTTTACGATGACATACGTGTTCTGCGACTCTTCATCAGAAGTTATATGGCAGCAAATGTAACTCCTGTTAAAGCCTTTACAGTAGAAGACAAGCTCATCACGTGGAAGGCATGCACAGTGGAAGTGCACGATGTTGACTTAAGCGAATGACTCTGGATTTTAACAAGCATGGCGTACAACCACGAATATTTACAGTTGGGACCATCCTTGAAAATGAACGATCTTGAATGAGGCAAGATTTTACACACTCACACGCGCTCAGACACACAAACAGTCGCACACAGACACACAACAAATATTTTCATAAATCCATTTCCTCTGACGGAGAGAAACCCCAAACACTGAGATATACTGTACTGCAGGTTGTTTTATGAAAAGCACTTAGAGTTTAAAAAATAGAAAACCCAATATATATAGTTCTCCATTGACGATTATGCAGTACATTTAGGGGAATCAAAGCTGTGATTAAAAAAAAAAAAAAAAAAAACTGGCCATGTGATCCTCAGCAATTTAAACATATTCTCATGTAACATCTGCCCCTACAGACTATATTTTTAAAAAATGGATCAAACAAAAAGTATCATTGTACAAAACAAAATAAATCAATTATGGTAATAAAAATAAGAGTACAATGTAAATATATATTCATATTTATAATTTTCTAACTGTATTTACAAGAGAGTGAATGATGCAGTGGATCACAGAGCTGCATGTCCCTTGGTAGTATATTCTCTGGATTTGGTCTGAAAAGCAGAATAATGTCCTTCACTGCTGAAGAAACCACCACGGACATAATCACAGTCTGTCCTTTCGATTCTCCTGAATGCCCAAAGTGGAGAGAAGAGCGGGAGTCTGCTCTTTATTTTTCCTGACACTGTGACGAACTGCCACTCCCGTTAATACAAAGTGCCCCATAAACACCGCCACCACCAAGAACCGGGAAACGGCTGCACTCTTCAGTCCACGTGATCCAACAAGTTCTGCGAGGTGTCTCCAAGCTCCTTTCTCTCAGAGCACCAGTGTTTTGTTTTTTTGTTTTAGCTTCATCTCTGGGAATGTGGGGAAAAGTTCAGCCCCATGAGGCAGGGAGCGGAGGAACTGCCCGTGCTTGTCTGAATGGAGATGAGGTATCAGCGTTTTTTAATGGCTGCCCCATTGGGGTGGGGAGGGAACTTTGGCAGGCAGGGCTCCTCAGCTCCAGCATCGTGGGAGAAGACAGAGTCCTCTCCAGAGGAGCAGGTGGAGCTGCGGGTGTCCGGGTAGCTGGGGGAATATTGGTCCAGAGGCATTGACAGCTCCAAATACTCCTGTAGGCAACAAGGAGAAGGTGGCGGGGTGAATCAACATTTAACTCCCTAAAACAAACATTTCTGCTTCTTCCTTGTGTAGTGAGGAGAGGAGGACTGACCTGGTTGGATGTCATGGCCAGGCAGCGATCTAGGTCCTCTACCAGCTGTTTGAATGTGGGTCTCTGAGAGGGAACAGCATGCCAGCAGTCCCTCATCATCATATACCTGCAGAGATCAAGTGATTCACAAGTGAGCAGTCCAGATTTTCTAACCTTTAATCTCTGAGCAAAAAAAACCCAATTTATTTTAAAGAATATTAAATTCTTGTGAGGAACGTTCAGAAACATCACATCCAGCTGTAGCTGGAAATTGACAGACTAGAAACAAAATAAAAATAAATAATGTTCCATTTGGAGCGCACTCCACCTCTTAAGTGTTTTATTTTTATTCACGTCACACAAACAATCCCAGAAATAATTATTTCGTTGCTAAGCACCCAGAACTGTTCCGATATACAACAACATGGGTAATGTAAATATTAATACGGTTTGGGCCAAGCATGAGACTCAGCAGTGACTGAGCTTCACTGTGATTCAAAAGCCTGCATGGAGCCAGCCGGAGTGCCTGTTACTTTGAAAACCATTTTCAGAAGTGTCATGTACTTTCAGGTTGTGAAAGTACCTCTACAAACATAACTGTAGAACCTTAGTTCTATGCGCAATACTTTTGTCTATACTGTATGCATAATCCTACTCTTAAAACACTTATTATAAAATTAACATTACAATTTCAGAAGTACTGGTTTTAGTAGTTGGGCGTCATTTTCCAAAGATGTTCTTGGGATTGTTTAGCTCCTAACTTTTAAGTTTTATGTGTAGTGTTTCCTTACAGCTCGTGAGTGCATGTCGTGGGCTTGTCCATACGATGACCTTCCTTCAGCAGCTTGAACAGCTCTTCCACCGGGACGCCGGGGTAAGGAGAGCCTCCCAGGGTGAAGATCTCCCAAAGCAGCACCCCAAATGACCAGCTGCAGACAGAAACAGACGCGAGAGTCTAGATTTTCTGCACGACTAAATGTTTTCCCCTCACATTCCATCGAGACCGAGTTGGAAAAGTAACGACACGTGATACTCACACATCACTTTGGTGTGTGTATATCCTGTCAAACAGAGCCTCGGGAGCCATCCACTTGACTGGTAAACGACCCTGTGGAAAAAGGTAGGCATGTTACCGTCTACAGCATTAGGAGCCCCCCCCCCCCTCCATGGGCCTGGGTCAGTCTGCTTTAGGCACAGCGTGATGACATGTGTTTCCACTAACAACCTCAACGCAGTGAACATATTCTGCACTATTTGGTCAGCGGATCAGTTTTAAATATTTTAGGGAGATATAAATAAATATATGAATATTAAGTTGAGCTGCACGTGGCGGGCTCTCACTGTGGTTAGTCACTAGCATGCCTCCGCCTCCTCACGGTAAACAAAGTCACCTTGCTGGGCTCTTCAGTGGAAAACACTTGTGGCCGTTCAGAGCATGGTCTCACATTTAACATTAAACAAAAAGGATAAAGATACTCACATTGGTGGTCTTCTTATAGTAATCAATGTGGTGGATATCTCTTGCCAGGCCAAAGTCAGCTATTTTCATCACGTTGTCCTCTGTTACCAAAACATTTCGAGCGGCAAGATCTCTGTGGATGCACTGCGCAAATAGAAACAGGCATTACTAAAACTGAACCAAAATCCTGGGAATCAAGTGTCAAGAATATTTGCAGTCGCTGTTGCTACACCTGATTCTGCGAGCGTGATATGGGAGTGCTGAGAATGGCTAGTTGGTTACCTTTTTGGAAGACAAATACTCCATGCCTCGGGCCACTTGGTAAGCACAGGACACCAGGTCTTTGATAGACATGTTCTCCACAGGAACCTGGTCTGGGTTGTAGCAGTACTCCATGCCCGGTGGGCGCCGAGCTCGCAAGTACTCCCGCAAGTTGCCCTTGGATGCGTATTCTACTATCACGTACAGGGGACCTAGAAACAATTGGAAGAAATGCCAGAATACGATGTCATAAAATCATCCCCACAATATGAGGCCATGCAACATACAATTTTAAAATCGAAAGACGGGGAGATAGAGAAATGATGGCAGTGCTTAGAGAACTGTCAAAATCATCTTCATGATGGGAGAAATATTAACAGAAATCATTGCACATATACAGCACATCACAAAATACTTAAAACCTATACTTGAAATCTATGCTATGTGCTGGTAGCACAAGAGTAAAGGTCACATGGTAACAAAAAAAATCAATTATATTCTATTTCTGAATGTGGAAGGTTAAATAATTGAAGATGCTTGGGATTACAGGCAATTAAACTACACTTAATGGCAGAGGTTATAAATGCATTACAAATGAATTACTCAATATACAATTCACTGTCAAACCACTGTCAACTTACAACTGGTAAATAAAGCAGAGTGAACAAATTGCTTTGTGTTTCAGCGCGGAAGCAACGGAGCGATGTGCACCGCAGGGTCATTAGAGGTTAGCTTCCTTTAGTTTTTCGTCAGGGATGATTGGAGAGAAATAGCAGCAGCAGTGGTCGATTCAAACTGCGAGCTTGGAAGTTGGTGTCAGAATCGTTTATTCATGCTGTTCTACACACCTCTTAAAGAAAGTGTCTGAGGGACAACAGTGTGTGCATGTGTGTGCTGGCCTGAGCAGGTCTGTCTGGTCCTACCATCCTGTGTACAGGCTCCCAGCAGATTAATGATGTTCTTGTGCTTCCCAATGATCTTCATCATCTCCATCTCTGAAATCAGGTCTGACAGGTCTTTCTCTGTGGCGTCAGCTGGAGGGGAAATAAATCACATCAGGGCAATTAGTCCGTGTTCTGTTGGTGAAAAGCCTCAAAAAGGGCGCTCACAATAATCACCTTGCAAAAGACATTGCAGCTCTTGCGGAGTTAGGCTGGCGTTTGTCTTGGAGAATGCTCCCTGGGGAAAGGCACTTAAAGCACCAGACAATAAATGCTACTTTCCCTACATCCTCACTCCTCCGCGCAGTTTAATGAACACTGTTTTATATGGGATGTCAAGGGTTCTCATAAATTTTTACTCTGCTCTCCCATTTGCACGGTGGCTGGGATCCAATGGCAGATGTCTCTTAGTATCTGTTCATCACAGTTTTGGTGTTAGAAGTTTCTTGTCCCTGGAGCCTAGACTCTGTAAAATCTATACAGCCGAATAGCTTCTCTCTCTCTCCTCTGCAACTCCATGACTTACTCTAGCAGATCTCATAAAATCCAGTACCAATTCATGCAGGTCTGCAGTTTTATGTCCACTTTTAAAAACAAAAGCCAACTTACATTTCAACATTTTGACGGCGACCTTGGTCACGCGGTTTGGCTTCTCTTTGTCGAGACCCAGCGCCTCTCCCATCACCACCTGACCGAAGCAGCCTTCGCCCAGCGGCTTCCCGAGAACAAGTCTGAAGAAGATAGAGCAAGTCATTAACAGTCAGTGCAGTTTAACACCAAACCTGTATTATGTAGGGTGTGGTAGAGTTTAAAGATTAAAAATGAAAGGCCAGTTACATATTTAACTTTTTGACAGTCTGCTTTTGATGTTTAACTCCATTATATACAGGCCGCTGCTCTGTGCAACCACATTGTTGTAGTGCTGTTTAAGTGCCTTAACTTGTCCTTGTGCAGCTGGTCCCTGTCAAAAGCAGTGACTTTCCTTTCAGAAGCTCCCTTTTCTATCCTCTAGGCTGCTGTTGCCCTGTCCAGGACATACCTGTCCCGGAGAAGCTCCCAGCGAGGATCCTGGGGCAGTTCATACTCAGACACCCCAGACAGCATTGGAGATCCACTGGAAGAGAGGCGGGAGGGACGAACCAGCATCACCCCAGAGTGGATGGAGGAGCTAGAGTCCACAGACACCTGAGGTAAGAAAAAAACCCTGACATTACTCCTCTAATAATGGAACAGACACCAGCAACAGCAACAGAAAGAAAATGAAAACTACACAGTAGGTGCTGAAATTCCTAATATAGGAACACCATGTAGAAACCAACTCCGCTGTACCAAGAAATACTCCTCCAGTACTTACCTGATGCACAAGACCTCAAGGAGCTACAATGAACCTGAAACCTATTTGAATGCACGTTTTTAGATTTGTTAGCATACGCATAAACTCCGTGTAAATATACACGCTTAAAATTATGAAAAAAATGGCATGTGGAGACAGAAAGAAGAGATGAAAAGGTATAAATATTCCAAACCCCCTATCTACTTTCTGTTACCTGTCTGCGCAGGGGGATGCTTTTGGCCAGCTTGTGGACGGCCAGCTGACTGTTGAAGTCGCTCTTCTTTGAGGAGGTGCGAATCTTGACAATGATTGCGATGGCAATCATGACGGCGATGAAGAAGAAGCCCACACAGTAGATGACAACCTCCAGGTAGGTGTGGTTGGTTGGAGGATACTGTGAGACAGCTAGATAGTGGGGACGAGGGCTGACAGGGGGGTAGGGGTGGGGTCAGCGGTCATCAACGAAATCAAACTACCACAGAAAGGTCTGACTTAATACACTCAATCCCAACAAACATACCCGTACCTTCAAGCTCAGAGCAACACAAATGAAACAAACTGAACACTCAAACACACACATACACAGCTGCCCTGTCTAAAAACCAGAGCCTTTGGACACAGACGGGGCAAAAACTTGTATTGTAGCACAAATATCACTTCTTTGAAGCACAAGGTTTCACTCTACATTTACAGTCTACATTACAGTCTTTTGGATCAGTGATAAATAGTTGGGATGGACTCAAATTACACCAAATCCTGTGTTACAAAAGCACTGCTTGATTTAGATAATCCACTTAAAAACATATAGATATTTACACATTATTTTGCTAAATTACTAAGTAATGGATACAGCAGAAGACTGTAACTGTGTGCAAAGGATCTGACTTTCATACAGAGTATCAACACTTCACACACACAATGTTTCAACACTGCACATCAGTTCTACTTCAAACTGTCTAATTCACATTTCATGTCTAACTATGGGTCTAAAAAGCAGCATACCACAAAGCATGAGCTCGATACAGTAAGCTGACTACTTGACTTGATCAATATAATTCCAATTCTCAATCCAATTCTGACTCCATTTGTAATGCAGTTTTAAAAGAGTTGTTTGTGTGTGTTGGTGCTGGTAATACAAATAAATGTTTTTAAAGAAAACAACATACTTATGTGCTAAATCGCAAAAAAATAAATAAATACACCTGCTAAATTATTTTGGAGAATTATTAAAAGAAACTGTCCAATTCAGATCTTGTTTTTTTCCTCCCATTCAGTGAAAAACACCAACGTTTATTCATTCCAATCCTAGGGGTGTAATGGATTTCATATTTTAGTGAAAAAGAGGCATACCTTGGCTTGGGATGTGGCTTTTTACACAGGCGCTAGATCTCACAAAGCAGTGCTTGTTCACAAGTCTACCTACAGTAGGGACTAAATCCTGTTGAGGTCAATGATGCAATTAATTGTATGAGACCTTTTCTATATTGTAGTGTTATGTTAAAACAACAGCTTTTAAATCCATGCAGCTACAACCATTTTTGTCAAGTGTAGTGTTAAACACTACTGAATGAACAAGCCTAGCTTAGACTACTTTTCCCAGGGGTAAATTCTTTAGTAAATTTCCAAGAGTTATTCTAGTTGATGCTTTACTTATTCACAAGTTGACTAAAACGCTGCTGAGGCCCAAGCACAGCAAGTATTACCACTGAAAAATATTAGATATGGCAAGTCGCTGCCTTATGTTAGTGAGAGATTATCACATACAGCAAATGTGTGCTGGAAGGACGACATGTAAAGCGACGCATCCCAAACCGAGGGTGCCACGCTGACTGAAGTGTACCCATACACCCCTAACCAACACCAGCAACACAAGTGAGCTGCACTTGTGTGAAGAGGCTGACTGACAAGCCGCTTGATAATTGGACAAATGCCCATTCCAACCCCTCAGGAATGAGACACATCCACTACACCGAGCCAATTATCAGAGCCAGCCGCTGTGCTCACAGCAGGAAATGACATCGGGAATACATGTCATTTGTAGTGCTTGTCAAAGAAAATCAGCTTTACACCAAATCAAATGAAAACACCAGTTAAAGAGCAGAATGGTAGTGAGAGTTCAAAGTGAAATCTGATCAGAGCTGCCAAACAACCCGTCTATAAATGTGCAGTTCTAACCTGGCTGAGACCATTAATTACACTTCTATGTGGTCCTGTTTTTAAAAAAAACTACTGCGGATTTCTTTGTCGTTGTAGACCACATAACATAGCTCTTGGGTTGTTTGGCATTTGCTGATTTCATTTTAGAGACAGCAGAGCATGGCCCATACTCTCCCATCTAGAGAGTTTAGATGGAGCAGGAGCCATGCCGAGAACAGAGGGAGGGGGGAGTTTTAGTACTTGTAACTTGCCCTGGCTTCCTCTCACATTTGTCAACAGAACTAGAGTCGGAAAAGACCCTTTTCTGGCAAATGTGAAGGCGGACAGCCAGGCTAGAGTTAGACAAGGGAAACATAGGAGAGAGACAGAACCACTGATACCTTCAAAAACGGTCAACCATGCAGAGTGATGAGAGAACCCGATAGAATTGCCCGCCAAGCAGGTATACTCCCCAGCGTCATCAAAAGACACATTTCTCAGTTGGAGGACTTCCATTTCCTTGTCCGTGGTGTTAAGGCCAGCGGTCTAGAAAATAACAGAGGAAGCAGACCCAACAAGAGGCCCAAGAGGGGAAAGGGAACCATGAGTAAAGGATTCTGAAAGAGAAAGGGGATGGAGGAGCGTTCTCCTCCTCGATCCAACACCATCTGCCCAAAAAGTACCACCGAGAGCCCCCTGCAGAGGACTCTGTCAGGAAGAGCCCTCCAGTATCTGTTAGTGGAGGAGCTGGTTAGGTTGAGTTTGTGCTGCTGAACCCCACATTGCGCCACCCCATCACCACGTCAAATACCTCAGTCTCATCTCTACATGCAAGAGATGGGCAACATGGAAAACTCCACAGCAGAACAGGGCACACTCACGCTAGACATTAGACAAACAGGAGGTCTGTGAAACTTAGGAAAGCAGAGGAGGACAGCTGGGAAAAAAACAAAAGGGGCGAGAGAGCCTGTGAGCCAGGACTTTGAAGGGCAAGGGAGCGCGAGTAATAGGAAGATGGCAAGAGAGGCCCTTATTAGGAGGGCACAGAACAGGCATGGGGCAGGAATGAGAACGGGCCCAACATAAACCTGAGACTAAACACTTTCAACTGTTCTGCTGGGAATTTTCCATAGCGTCATTTACAGTCAGGAGCACTGAGGCAGGAGAGAGGGAGGGAGAAACGGAGGGAGGGAGGAGAGAAACAGCTGAGGTTATATGGCCCTAGTTATACAGCCCTAGCTTTTCCCAGGTGGTCCTAGATGCGCCTTCCACTGTGTCGGTCCTGTACTGCTGCGTGGTGGTTACCTGTGGGCTCATATCTGGTGACAGTCAGCCAGGCCGACTGATTGGCCTCTCCTATATAATTGGACACTTTACATATATACTCTCCGCTCTCCTCCTCAGTCACATTGTAGAGGGTCAGCACCTGAGCGTCCGAGCTATTGACCCCAGAATGCTGGAAATAAAAACATGTCATGTGCAACACAGAAATAAAAGTAGCAGACACAGGATCAAATTAGAGTAAAGCATTCGGTAAAGGCATCTTTTGATTTGTGTGGGTAATGCTCGGAGTTACAACAGCAAGGATGCACTTTGGATCTCTTTTACAGACAGTACTAGGTATGAAAAAAAAACCTGACTTAGCAATAGAGGACAATATTTTATCCAAATCCCTCCACTTCCTGTTTAGCATTAGAAAAAAAAGATTTTAACCGGCTTGTTGCAGCAGGATTGGTCACAGTAAGCTCCTACCTTGAGGACACGGACATACGGTAAACCATCAGGACCAACCGGCTCCCGTTGACCTCAATGTGCTTCAGCCACTGGATGTGAGGCTGAGGGTCGCTGAACACCTTGCACTCAAACTCCACGTCGCTGCCCACCACCGCGGTGCGATTAGCCGGCAGGCCGGCCTGCAGGATCGGCCTGTGGGGGGAGCGCTCTGCAGCACAACCAAAAACATACACAAGTCAGTTTAGAAGTTGGGTGAGCGGCGAAGCGAACACACACAGTTTCAAGGACAAACACAGCCGCAATAATTCAAAAGTAAACCACCGCTGATTGATTTTCAAAAACAAGCCAAAGAAAACCTCAGTCACGTCAAGGCTTTGTTGCTGGAATCGCCCCGGGTCAAACAGCAAACAAGGTCGCCACTAGAATTTGATCTGATAGTGTGTAATTTCACATGCTACGGTCTATGATTCCTCATATGGAGAATTAAAGCGGCCTTCTTCTCCAGATAAATTCTGTTTGTGTAATTATAAGGAGTTGGCCGCAATAGATGGGCAACCAAGTTAAGTGTCTGATCTGGAGCCGTCACTGTGAAATGAAATGTTCTTGCGGCTCCATTTTGATGACTGATAAATCTCCAAAATAAACCTACAAGCCAAGAATCTGGCAGACGGTCCGGCTTCTCTGACCGAGACGTCCGTGGGGACGGAGCAAGCACTTGAGACGAAACTCTCCCCTCACTGAAGCGATCTCACTGCTCGTCAGAGTCTACGTCCTTACTGAGGGCAGGCGAAGCCCAGGGGACAACAGTGACGGAAGAAGTGGGACTGTGATTTATTGAACCAGTGGTGTAAGAGCGAGTCACAGGGCAGGTCCTAGAGGAGTAATCACTTCTCTACTCCACACACGAGTCCATCACTCATACCACCAGTAAAACGGCCTTAATCTACCCATGGGCTGACAAAAAGACCCAGTTCACGAAGGCTCCAGGACTAGCACTGTGCTTTTTGGGATATGGATCACATTTGATCTGTTAATCAGGTACATACCAACAACACGATTACAGGTAACACTTACCGACTACATCTAGCTGGTAGGTGTGATTGATGCTGCCGTGCTGGTTTTCCACCACACAGGTATAGTTTCCCTTGTCAGAGGGTACTACAGACTCCATGATGATGGTCCACACATGGTCACGGACCTAAAGGTTTGGGGAAAAGCCAAGGTTTAGAAAGCACTTGATACCTAAAAACAAACATTGTTTTTTGTCCCCTTTCAGAATTTCTGCTCATAGTGAAATCTGTTGTATTTGTGAGGCTAATTGCCGGACATACGGTTTGTTGTATGAGACTGAGCAGGTAAAACTCTACCTATGGATCTGTTCAATGGCTAAAAGGAAAAAAAAACATCTCTCACTGCATTTTAGTTCCTGTCCACAATGTAAATACCAAGGACAACACTTACTGTTGTACTCTCAATTCCTCAATTCAAAGCTAAAATGTTTTCAGTCAAATTAAATTAAACATAAATGAGACCAGTAGGGAGCCAGTCAAGGCGTCAGAGATGGAGCTAGACTGCAATTCTGCGTTTAACAGCAAGAGCTCATGTTAATTTTTCTCCATCTGCTTTCTCCCAATATGAATTGTCATAAATCAAATTATGTTCATTTTAAAGGAACGGCTAACAAGGTCAATGATGTGTGATGTGATCAGAACAAGATAACACACTACTCCTTCTTCCTGCGACACCACCCAGTGTTTTAAACAGCGGATCTCTGTCCTACTTCACAAACGACCACAGGAAAATGTTTTATATACATCTGCCCTAACCTGTCGTATTATCGCTAACTGATGTCTGGTTCTTTTTTTCCGAGACATGTTATAGTTTTTCTTCCATAAATCTGCCAAGACCGGCAGTGCGTGATTAACTAACGGACCTCTAAGGCTATGGCAACATCAAACATGCATATACACAGACCGAGCCATACGGTTTCCCTCATTTAGCTAAAAACGTGATGAGAGAGTCCAGCTGCCTGCTGCCAGATGTGTTGCGCTTGGCTTCACGTACATGTGGTCTGCATTATTCCCTCCCTCCCGCACGTCTCGATGCAGACGATATGAACAATAGAAGCACGGCCATAAAAGCAAGAGTGTGGGAGGGATGAGAGACGTCCCCAGCCGCTGATGCAGACCTTTGCACCTAGACTGAAAAAACAGCAGCCAGATGGTTAAGTATGCTGCCTGGCTGGGTGGGTGGGTGGTGGGGGGGGGGCAGGCAGCTGAGAGGAAACTCCTAAATGCGCCCCAGCTGGGGACGGAGATGAGCTGGGGAAGCACGAGACAAGGCTGTACTAGCCTCCACCTTGATGGGAAGAGCAGATGCAAGGAAAGTGAAGGGTTGTTTCTTTGCCTCTGCGAACATGCACATAAATCCCACACCTGTGAGGCAACTGCCACTGAATGTCCATGTAAAAGATACGTAATGCGCAATATTTACACCCTCCTAGACATACTGACCGTATTCAGATGAATACAATGACTGGATCTGATAACTTCCTTGTGCACAAAAGGAAATAATTAATGGCATGAAACCACCCGACCATAAAAACAGATTAATCGTCGTAATCTCGACGGGATGGTGATTCCATTTACAGTAATGTTTGTGATAACAGGTGTGATCCAAAGCCCTCGTCCGCCACGCCTCTGCTAAGTAAATCGAGGGACCGGAAAATAGTTGTCTTATTAATAATAATCTAAAAATCTTAATAATCGTTGTCTATTATAACCTCTCAGTTTATCAGCAGTTAGCGTCACATTTGAAGACAGCCTGGCTGCAAATAGGAAAATGTTAACCAATAATCATACATCACAGATACACTAGGTATCATGGTTAATTTACTGCTGCGCGGATGTAATTACAGAAAAGACGATGCACTGATACCCAGAATGGGGACAGCCAGTGTTTTCCTTCATGGCTAGGTTTGCCCACCTGGAGGTATAATTACTATGGCACACCATTCCTTTTTTGAGGCATAGGGTTTCATCTTGCATTGTTTCTCGGGTCAAATGTGAAACTTGCCTCTGCTTTTCACTTGCAGGGGGGCGTTTCTTACTCCGGGGGAGGGGGTGGTGATCTAATGTGGAGATGAGATCACTTGACACATCTCCACTCGTAGCGAATGAGTTTGGAGTGAGTTAATAAGAAACTCTATGGGGAATAAATTTCCAAAATGTTTTTTTATTACCAACCTTGAAGCCGCCGATGCGATGGTCTCTCTTGAACTCCTTGCCATTCTTGTACCATTTCAGAGTGGGAGTTGGGTTGCCGCTGGCCTGGCATCGAAACTTCACGGTCTTACTGGCTGGGACAGCGTGAAGCTTTTTCTCCATTTTTTCTGGGTGAGCCCATTGTGGGGCCATGGCTAAAGAATAAAGACAAAAAGAAATATAAGTTAGCAGATGACAAATACAAAACACTGTGCTATTTTCTAAAACTGAAGCTCAAAACTCATTTTAAGTACCTTCAATCTCAAGCATAAACATATTACATAAACGCTCCCTCCTAGAATCGCCACCTTATCACGGGTGACCGAAAGAATGAGATCGCAGATACAATTGGCCGAAATGAGTTTCCTCCATAGGGTAGCTGGGCTCACCCTCAGAGATAGGGTAAGGAGGTCAGGCGTCCGGAGGGAGCTCGGATTAGAGCTCCTGCTCATTTGTGTCAAGAGGAGCCAGCTGAGGTGGTTCAGACAACTGATCGAGATGATTTCCTTTAAAAGGTTTTCTGGGCGAGTCCAACTGGTAGCAGAACCCGGGGTAGACCCAGAACATGCTGGAGAGATTATACATATCTCTCATCTGGCTTGGGAACGCCTCAGGCTTCCCTAGGAGGAGCTGGGAAACATTGCAGGGATGTCTGGACTACATTGCTTAGCTTGCTGCCATCACAGCCAGGCCTCGACCAAGAGGGAGAAAATGGATGGATTGATTACATGGAGGCATGTTTACTCAAAAAATACTTGTTAATTATTGTCACAGGGCTCGGCAGTACTGAATGGGTAAGGGCCTTAAGTTTCTTTAAATAAAAAAAAGAAGAAAAAAAGATGTTGTGGCTTCAAGGCCTCGGCTAAGTGAAAGTCATGTTGGGTAAATTTCAGGGGAGATAAAACTCTGAGTGTCAGAGTACAAACTCAAGGTCGGCCATGCCTGGCAGCTGCTGGCTTCTTTGTGGCCAGAGTGGGCAGCAGCAGCCAGATGATGAAGCCTGAGTGTCTTAATTGCTCTATAGACAAATTGGAAGACATCTAAAAGGTTAACCGCGGTTTGTCAAAGTGAGTCACCGCAGGGACATTCCTCATGTAAAAGCTGTCACTGACATAGTGAAAACCCTCTGATTCAGAGTGAAAACATTCACCCAAATGTGACCCACACACACGTGGCAGAACCATAACTGAATCATAAAGCTCTCAATTCAGCAACCGCGACCATTACTCACAACCCCGTGACTCGTGTGCGAGCGAGTCACGACCATTTGTTGCGGTAGCATTAGGTAACGTGAGGAGATCAGCGCACTTACGCAGAAGTTTTTGGCTGCCCAACTGTTTGGCTTCCTCCGATGAGGACTCTTCATCTTCATCATCATCCTCAGATGAGGCCAGGGTATCAACTAGTAAAACAGAAGGCAAGTGTGAGGCCAAACACAATTCCACACATACTGAGCCACACAGTTTCTTCAGTGAGTGATGCAACAGCTTTAAAGACAAAAAAAAAAAAAGAAACAGATTCGGAGCCAAGTAGGAATATTGTAGTGTCAAGTTTTTGTGCATGTCTTTGAGAGTGTACGTATGCTGAAGACAATGTGCAGCGTGTACATTAAGGGATGCAGAGACTGGAGGATACACTGTCTTTACAAACCAAGTTAAATTATTTTTAAAAAAAAACTGGAATAGTGTAATAAAGGTGACACTGACTCAGGTGTGTTAATGTTGTGCATCGTCAAACCATGTAAGTCAGTTAAAATATCCCCACTGTTTGTTTTAGTGATTAATCCTTAAATGACATTTTTATTTACTCTTACACTAGTTTTTATGACTTTACCTGTGACGTTGAAGTAGACGCTGTGGTTGCCGAAGGTGGTGCATGCGTAGAGTCCAGAGTCCGTCAGCTCCACGGTCTCGATCTCCAGCTGGCCATTGCGGATGTGCGTGTGTTCTCCATCCACTACTGCCACGTGGTCTTTGGTCCAGTTGACAGCATGGAGGGAGCCGCTGGCAGAGCAACTTAGATCCAGACGATCCCCAGGATAGAGCGTGAACAGCTCGCCCTGCGTTTCGACAGAGACTGCAGGGGGAAACAGTGGGACATGTTTAGACTTACAGTAGGTTGTTTATCACTCGGTGACTCCACGACACAAAAACAAACACATGAACTCTATAAGACATTGTGGAAAGTCAGTCACAATAGCATCCCTACCAGGTTTGTTTCTGCTCAAATAAACTTCAGAATATTTCTGACTAAATAATAAAATACAAACGAAAGGGGAACGGGAAGTGTTTAAAATGTTCAGAGAGCTCTCACACAAAACTGTGTCTGTACTGTGGACACATCAAAAAGTACTTCAATCATAAAACAGGGTCCAAGACACAGCAGAAAAGTCCTTCCTTGATTTCCTCCCGGCGAAACCGCCCGCCTAACCTCTCCCTCAAATTAAATCAGATCTCAAATTAGTTAAGGGCCTATCGTCAGGCAGGCAGGCAGCTACTTGGGAAAGGAAGGTGAAATCCAATTAGACGATTGAGAGAGGGGAGGCGTCATGGAGCGAGACACCTGAGCCCCCCTGTTCTAAATGACTACGTAGTCCACATGGAGGAGGGGTTAACCCAATTATTCTGACACGTTGTCCATCACAAAAGGTGTTGTGTGTCCAGCTACGAAGGTAAAGACCGCCACAGGCCAACTGGCTTGACATTCTTGATCCAGGATCGTGTCCAGGCCAAAAAGGCACAAAATGTACACACTGTTAATTCTATTGGTACATCTGCTGATTATTTTCTTGATTTATAATCTACCAAATACAATTATCTACCAGCACAAAACAACCTCTTCTTGTTTTGTTCAGTCCAAAATATAAAAGTAATTAAGTTTGCAATGATATGAAGGGAAAGCAAGGGGAGAAGCAGCAAATCACAAAGCTTTGCACTTGAAAAGTTACTCAAACACTTAATCAAATATTTTTTTATATATAGACCAATTGATTAATTGACCAATGGTTTCAGCGTTAGTTGACATTAGGGTGACCAGATGAGAATAGGTGAAATTTGGGACACAATCATTTCTGTTCAGGAAGTCACCGGGTATGTAACACTGGGTAAATCATGATCCGTTACGTAAAATGGATTTTCTTTTGTTAATTTCATCAGTGCGGTGCCTGTCACATCTGTCTGTCAGGTATCTCTCCTCCGTGGCCGCCTGCAGGTATACTTCCCCTGTCCTTATGACTGTAATTTTCAATAACTTAATCTAGACTAGAAATCAAAAAGAGGGAAAGAGCAGGCGATAACACCAATGTCCATCATACCCTGCAGACACTGCTGTAGCCTGAGTACCACACAACAATCTCTTTTTTTTTTTATTAGACTATTATCAAAACTCATGATTTGTCCACTTTTCGGGACAAACAGGACAGGAATCAGGACAAGTACTCCTAAATTTTTTGGACGCCTGGTCACCCTAGTTGACATAGTTCTGTTGTTTTAGCCAGGTAGCACTACAAAGTAATCCCCCGTGGCAGCACTATAATGTAAAGTCTGAGTCATTTCACTTATTCTCTGTTCCCATTTCCTACAAAGTCCCTTCAGCATTTCATTCGAGAAACATTGAACTAGATAATCAAATGCCACAGAAGTAGGCGACCCCTCAAGATGAGATTACTCTGAACTTTTCTCTAAGCACACTGTGCCGTCACAACAACAGGAAGCACATCTATACAGCAGAACCTCAGGACAACATCAGCAAGCCTGACAAATCCCTCCCACCATTACAACAAAAGCCTCCAAACAATAAAAGGGGAAGAGGGAGCGGGGAGAGCAAGCCGGTGAGCATGTGCACAGGAGCGAGCGAGAGAGGGCCTGCAGCGGCAGGTTCTAGTACCAGTTGCTATGGTGACCCCACTTGGGCCTAGTAAAGGTATTTCCTGGATCACATATGTCTGACAGGCCCTTAATCCCAGCAGGAAAGGGGGCCAGGGGGTAGGATCAACTTTCTCCTCAAAAACAAAACCAAAGAGGGGAAAGCAGAAGAGGCATTTAGTGATGGGCCACCAGAGCTATCAAACCTGCACATTAGCTCAGCCTTAAACGCATGGTTTCTGGGCTGTGGGTGTGTGTTCGATCTGTGTGTGTGTGTGGTGTGGGGTGACCAGTAGGTTTCTGTCTGTCCCTGCCCTGTAAATGGAGATGCCACTGATAAGACTGTGTCAACATCCCAGCTGTTAATCTGGCAGCAAACATCATAAAACCGCCATAAAAAGCTGTAAAATCTGCTTGTCGCTTTATTGTAGGCCACAGCCAGGACCATTTGTGCTTCTGTGACAACATACTTTTTTTTTTTTTTTTTTTTTAAATGGAGTAATATATGACAGTAGTGTAACCAACATGTAGTCAACTCAACCCTATATAACTGTTGAAACTCCCGTCTGAAAACTCACTTTTTATTCCCTGGTTTTTAACCCGGCATGAGAGCCGTGCCGTCTTCTGTTGTCGTCTTTCAATTGTTTGTGTGCGGTCGATGTTTTTATTCCTTGTGCAGCATTGAAAAAAAACCTGCTATATAAATTTAATGGACTGAAAATAAAAAAAGACGGAGCAACTATGTTTCCGATGAACTCAGCGCAGAAATATGATGCTAACAAATACTTACAAACTTGCATCACTCGCAGTAAGTTTATTTTCAACTCTTCACACTGAGGCAAAAGCCAAGTTTCCTTTAAATTCCAGCATGTTTCATCTAAATTAATCCTCCTTCCACTATGATTGGATTAAAACGGATTAAAAGGACCAAATTTTCAGAAAGCAACCCATCTGGAATGGTCTCATGTGTTCTTCCGACCATTTGGGAAAAATTGATTGACGTAGTTTAAAATCAGCCTAATTACATAAATCATGAAAGGGATTTTGTGAAGCACTGAGGTTTTAAACTGGGGGCTTAGCGCACAAGTCTGTAAATACAAGACCAACTGAAAAGGAAGAGTTGGCGCCAGTCTATGGAACCTTCTCTGGCTACGAGATAGGAAGCAATATGCCGCGTGAATGACTTCTGGGATTTCCTGCTCTCACTGGAGTGATGGTTGAATGCAGTGAAGCCGGGCTGGTCGAGGTTCTGTGGTGGCTATGGCGAGTTTCCCCTGCTGACTTGACCGCAGCAGAGCGAAGGGGTGGGTGACGTGTAGAGGGGATTGATAAGAGACAAAAGGCTTGGGCTAGCAGGAAGCAAGAGAATGGGACAATGCCTATTAGCAAGCCCAAAAAAATTCAGGAGAGAGTGTCCCTCCTGAAAGCACTCCAGTGGAGGACCTTTTCATTCCTAAATGAGTCACTGACAATCGGCGGGGATTAACACTTGGGAGCTACAAGGATAGCTGAGCAGTGCAAAGTTGTTTCAGTGTCATTCAAATGAGTTCGGCTACATTTACTCTAACATTATGGCGTTAATGGACAAACACAGGAAAACCAGGACTTCTTAAAAAGAACAAAACTGCGTGTGGAGCTAGTTCCATCACTGCCCGATTTATTAAGTAATTATCAGGATAACTGATTAACCATTTTATTGTTTCTAAGCTGTGCATGGTTGCTCAAGGAAAATTACATTTCATGCAAGCTTCTTTTCAAGAGTAAGACTTACTAACATTTCAATTGCATTAAAAATGTATAGCTTTGACATCTTTTTCACTGCTCAACCTCTAAAACTTAGTGTGTTTTTTTAATTTAAACTCACACAAATGTTAAATCAACAAAGGGAAATCAACACGTTTAGATTTTTTGTTTCTATGACCACATTCACAACAGAAATCAGTGTCTCAGCTCCTGTGTGTGCAGCACAGAAGATTTTATCTTTGCATGAAATCTGTTATCTTCTCTGCTCATCTTTACATTGTAGCTGCTGCTTTGAAAGATGTATTAAAGGTTTTATTAATTTATTTATCTCTACACACATATATAAGAACATATTTATATTTAAGAACTTGTATTCTTATTTTTGCATTTCCATTTTTCAACCTCTTGTGTTGTCTTTAATCTGGAGCTGCTGTAACAAGTGAATTTTCCCAGTGTGGGTTCAACAAAGTCCATCTTATCTTTATGAAGTACCATTTCAATATTCTAATAAAAGTACTTTAAACAGTTTTCCACCCATAATTCATATTTTTTCTTGCTGAAATAGCCTGTATACCAAACAAAGTTTAACAGTTGACTGTGTCACCATCACAACATAATTCCACTGACAGATAATGAGCAATAGTTGGTTATGCTTGAGTGGAAATGAATGCTGACAGTGAATAAACCTAATTAATCTTGGTGTTATCCTATAAGTCAGTTCACATGTTTTTCCGCTCTCGAGCGTCAGCAGATCCATGGTCCTCCGGGCCCCCCCATCACTGTCTGAAAAGAGTCTTTCTCAGGACTGTGGCAGCTCCAGATTTTAAGATCGCTCCACTGAAGGGTCAGTGGCTCATCTACTTTGACTGGCAGCAGAGCATCGAGTCAAACAAATCCTCCGGGAAGGTCATATAAATAACTTTCTGACTTCTCACTGTCACAACCCCCCCAAGAAAGCCAAAAACACAGTGAAGTTTCTCTGAATGATCAAACTGAGAAAATATTCACGGGGCTGTAATGGTTTGAATGGCTGTCCATGTGGCCCCTGAAGAAATTCCAATGAAATGAATTTGTTCACTGAATATTCCCTTCTCGTTGTGAACAACACACACACAACAAAAAGCCCCAAGACAAACAAAGAAGCATGCATAAAACATGACCACTTCTATATAACCATTTTGTTTCCCCAACCAAGACAAAAGGAATGCAACCAAATGCTTCTGCTGCGATTGTTTGTCGACAGCTGAAGCCATCCGTCACCCAGCAGGGAAGCGGGGGGGGGGGTGAAGCATTCCCAAGCAAAAAGCCAGTGGGGGAGCAGGAGAGAAAGCACAGAGGCACATAGATAGTACCTGGCCATTTGGTGATGAAGAACTGGGTGGAGTGCAAATGCATCAGACTTCCCCCCCGCCCTGCTGGAAATTTATGGCTCACCTTAGAAGACAGTCTCCTCAGAAACTCAATCCTTGAGGATAAGGGAGGGCTCAAAGTAGCAGCTTCTTTTATTTTTTTTTCTAAAAAAACTGGCTAATTTATAGTTTCCCTGACAGTTAACTCCTCTCTCAGTGACAACAAATACCTTTTCATTACAAAAGGAGGAGAGGAGCAGGGACTGCGAGGTAGCGGGGCTGCCCTAGGGCTACACATGGGAGTCATTTACTCCTCCCTGTCCCACTGTTGGCTTAAACACAGCCGCACCAGGTTTATTTTAGGGCTTACAGCCCAACAGAGACCCTCTTGCTTAATTACTCTAATTATAATGCAGGGCTTTATCATATTATTTTGCTGCTCACCACTTCCGACTGCAGAGTGTAAACATCCAAACCCCATCTACCCACAAGTCCAGGCAGCTATTACACTCCTGGACTGAATCCAAGAGACACATTTTTAAGGATTCGATTTCAGTGCCTCTTTCCCCTTTTCAGAACTGAACTTGTGCAACAGCCAGACCGGGGCAAATTCTTTGTAGGAAGTCTTCAAGTTGTACAGTCCAGTTTAAAAGAAAAAAAAAAAGTTCAGTCAGTAAGATATGTTAGGAACCCATTTCTAATGAGCTCAGCGTGTGAATCGTTTTAGTTAGCCAGGAAACGCAGAAGCGATGTTACTAATGGAAAGAAACACAGTTACGCTACATCTGACGACGCAGTAAAGCGCGTTCAAAGAACAGACTCAGGCAAATGGGGGTGGTGGAGGAAACACTGACGCTACAAAAAGGACAGACTTCACCAAAGCCTGGTATGTGTTAGGGTTTCATTCCCGTACCAAGAAACAAAGCTTTGATTATCAAGACAAGAGTCAAGATAAGTCAGACTTTCTAAGTTCATTAACTATTACATGATGTTACTAAAGGAAAAAAAGCAGTGTACAAGTGAAGTCAGAGTAGCTTTAAGTTATCAAACCATCTTACCTTCATCAGTGTTGGCAGGCCGGCATTGGGTCCTTAAAACCTGGGCGAATAAAGCCAGAAACAGAAGTATACTCGGCCTCATCAGCATCCTGCTGAAGGAGCTACAACTGCTGGCTTCTCTGCGACCTGAACTCCATTCAGACCTTTGGGGCATCAGCAGCGGGTCATTCACAGTGCTGAACTAAAAAGAAACAAAAAAAAAAAAACATATAGAAATGAATGACCTTGTGATCGAGCTTTCAAAAGGCACGTTATGAGTAAGAAAAACAATAAATCCAAATCACTTCAGGGTAGAAGTATGTAATTAACATTTGCTTGGACTGTGTTGGAGGAAAATAAAATTTGATATATGCAAGAATGAAACGGCTGTGCTGTGGCTCTTTAAAATGAAAACAAACCAGTATTATAAAACTCTCTGCGGTAATGTTCAGTTTCACAAATAGTTTGTTGACAAGGAAATTCCTTCGCTTGTCAGAAAATAAGGAGAAGAAGATTCTGTATGTCTACAAAAGGTTCAAAGTAGGTTCTTCAGCATTCAGCCTTGCTTGTGGAAAAACACTGATAAGAACCTGCAGTGCACCAGGCACGCTCCGATCGCTCGGGCAAACAAACAGCGGACGGTCTCGCCCGCTTTACGTGTTTCGTTTCCAAAACTTGAAAGTAACTACTCAAGTCTGCACTCATAACAAGGACGTATCGAGTTTTTGTTTTTGCGGCTGGGGTCAAAGGATGTACAGTACCGTCCAAAATAGGGGCACAGTGCAGTGTGGGTGACCCTCGCATGAACATCTGCTTGCATCATCACCTCTGCAGCATCTGGCCCCAGAGATTAACACTTGCCCCTAACCCCCCCTTGAGGAATTTGTTTTAGACCCAGAAAAAAACAAAAAAACATCAGCCTGTTACGTGACACCGTGGTAGAGAGAGACCGCTGGGCCATCATTTCCACGCCGAGAGATCTATCACCTAACGGTTGGTTTTGGTCCCCAAGCCCAAATTGCAACCATTTGCTCCACTAAGTTGTAAAGAAGAGTCAAACAAAAGAGTTTTTATTTTTCACCCTTATCAAGCCAATTAGGACAATAAAAATTAATGGAGTCAGAAATCAAACAGCATCACATCTGCGTCACATAAACAACTTGGTTTACGTTTTCACACAAAGTCGTGTTCAGATGCAGCTGTGGTTTCCTTTAAGAGGTAAACGCTTGTGCGAGTGTTCATCACTGAGACACTCATTGTGTTCTCCTCAAAACCAATTCGATTTCACTTTCCAAGAAAGGCCTAGTGTTCCAGCAGCTGAGCCGGGTCAGGGGGGTCCGGGGGGGTGTAAAGAAGCGTGGTCATCGCGGCTCCGTAAGCAGTGAGTCAGTGTTTGGGAAAGGCTCCAAGAGAGTGCTTCTGCTGCCAGACAGAAGGAACCGCCATGAGCAGCCGACCACGTTCCCTTGGCCCGCGTCACTGTGACAACCGTCAATAATCGAAAGAGGAGGAAGTAGCTTCTTCAAAAAAAAAAAAAAAAGTATGACACAAAGCTTTGTCATTCTCTGCTCCCATGGGAGCAGGAGTTAAACATACAGTGTGTCTTACTATCCACACAAAGGGCGCACTCATCTTGGATTTGAGAGTAACTCTGAACAGAAGCTGGCCGATACAGAAATTACAGTACATAAAAATTACAGGCTGCATATTTGAACCCTATCTTTTATTTCCATCATTAGCTTAGTGTAAATATATAAAATTGATATATACATTAGCCGATATGGATCAATAATAATAATAATAATAATAATAATAATAATAATAATAATAATAATAACAACTTTGACTTATATATCGCCTTTCACAAACCCAAGGGCGCTTAAACAAGGGGGTAGATAATAAATTGCTGAAATGGCAAAGTAAGTTTTAAGTCTTTAGAGACAGTGAAGTCACTACACAGTCGGCTGTAAAACGTCACGTTCGGGCATGTCTAATGATCACAATTGGATTAAAACACAAATTTAAAATTGTAAATTTAAAATTCAATCTGTATGAAGATTGTTGTTTATGTTATAGGGATGCACCAAAATGAAAATTCTTGGTCGAAGCTTGGCGAGACTATGGTGGGTGGGTCCCAGGCCCGAGTTGAGTCCGGTAAAGTGAATGACGTGTCAATTTACTTTTAATGTACACATGTAATATGTTTCACACTTTCTGTGAACATAATCCAATTAATCTTATTTCCATACTGTACAGACGTCTTATTTTGAAAACCAGACTTTGTCACATGTGTATCCTCGCGTTAAACTGATCAAGTCCGACCCAGTTTGATAAATAATGTTGTATGTGGTTCTTTTATTGCGAAACAAAGACTTTGCAGCCTCTCTTCAGGTTGGACTCTCATACTGCAACACTTGTCTTTATAAAGAGAGACAGGTTAGCGACTTTGTCCTGTCAGAGTGTCAGCTGGCACTGGTCCGTTTCAGTTACCATAAAGGCTTGAATACGTGTGCACTTTAAATTTAGGTGCGGCTAGCTTATTCGCTTTCTCGGACACGTTAAAATGCTTCCGCACTGCCGACATGTCAGCGTAATTGTTCTGTAAAATTTATTCGGTCTTTCTTGCTCTCTTCTGCCGATTCATTTCAGTTGCTGAACATTCGGTACATCCCTAATATGTTAGTGTGTAAAATTATTTTAAACCAATCGGCCGATATCGCCTTATTAGATGTTTGAAACTCCCAAATATCACCATCGATATTGGCCTCACAAAACCAGCGTCTGTAGGGCTGTATTAATTATGTACAGTCATTTAATTTAATCTATTAATGTTTACTTTGCAAATGTTACTTTTTTACCTACTGTTTATTGGATAGTTTATTATCCGATTCCTTCCTATGGACATATATTTTTGCAGAAGTCAATGACCAAATTTAAAGGATCCCTGATATTTGTTTTCTTAAATACATTTGGCAGGTGATAAACTCTCAGAAAACATTCTGTAGTATTTGGACACTAAAGTAATGACAGCAGTTAACTTGGACTTGAGGTCATTTACAAGTCGCTGATAATCATAAATCAAGTCATCTTTCTCTCAAGTGCATTACTTGTATACATTGTTTAAACTCGAGCAAAACTGACGTCCCAGATGGATAAAACCTGTTCAAACCAAGTTCTCCTTTTCCTTCCCCCTTTTAAAACTGGCCAAATCATTAAGGACACGTTTCTGATTGACAGAAATGACACCAGAGATTAAATGAAGACAAATTACATCTCAATACATGTCACACCTGTGAGCTCTCCAAAAGGACTCTCCTGTGGCCTCTAAGTCACTAAAACATCTCTGCTGGCTCTGGTGGATCCGCTTCAAACTGAACCAGACTTATGTAGTGACTAACTGACTGGAGGGCAAGTATAAACCCCTTGGCAGTGCTAGACTGAAATACACAAACACGTCTCCATACAGTTGGTTTTGCATTGATCCTTTAAGTGCACAACCCTGTTGTTTCCCCACTTTCAAAACCTTTTTAATTTGGGGTCTTACATTTTTACTAATCTAAAAATTGGTGTTTTTCACTTTGTTCAGGAAGCAGTTTTGCAATAAAATGGATTAAAACCCCCCAGAATGATCCTTTGCTCCTAAACAGTGTTTGGAAACTTGCATTTGAAAAAGGTTGTAGACATTTTGCTGCATTGCGAAAGCATGTGTTGGTCAAGTCCTACTTGTTTTTGTAAAGCTCTTGAGAGATGGTAACACTTAAACGCTGGAAATCTGGCAAATAAAAAGGGGTTAAACTAAACAGATTAAAACAGCAAGACACATTTAGCTTCTCTCATTAGACAAAGACAAAGGTTACAGGCCTGACCCATAACATGGCCTGCACCATAATTACTGTTCACTGCCATCCATGCATAAAATTCCTCAGCTCCCAAATTCTGAAGCGCCAGTCCCCCCCCCTTCTTAGTTAAACTCTGCACTCCCAGCCAGCAACAGGCCAGTCTGCACACGGCTGCAGTTCAGCAGACATAAGAGCATCAGACCATTTCCCTAAGGCTACTGTTTTCACAAAAACAGACACTTCTGTTTTTTTTCTTCTGCAGCCTCACAATCTGAATCAGTGGTCCGCCACCAGCGTGCCACGGAGGGAGATCAGGTGTCCTGAGCTTACACTCAAATTTGGAGACATTTAATGTCAAAGCCATCTGACACTAGGCCATTTGGGTGACACTTAAATCCAAAGTGCTGTTCATACTTTCAGTCCTTTTCAGTTTGTATGAATGTGTATCTATTCTCAAGGGAGGTTAAACAGCGAAACACAAACTCTTACCTATCTGCTACTAAAAACATAGACGCACCCAAAAATCAGAGCGAAATCCTGAACCTCTGAACTGAAGGACGGGTGACTGCGATCTCACACGAAAAGCTTGTAAGGAAACTTTTAATTCCACGCCACGTTTCTTGATGGATATACATTTACAGTGAATACAATCATACAGCTCAGTTCGCTATAATTCTGCGTCAGGGGAGCGGCGGAGTAAATTAAAGGGCAGGACTGTTCCTCACTTCCCATTAAGGTGCAGGAGAAAACTCTCTTTCCTCCTGGTGAGCTCCCCTGTGGACGTGCTGCATTCCCAAAACCATCCATCTTCTCCCTCTTCATTTATATCATAACACAACATAACGTCAGACTGGCCTCTTGAGAATATAAAGACGCATCTTGATTGCATTTCAGACAAAAGCCTGTCCCATGATTTGAAAGAAAGGAAGACTATGAACTGACCTTTACTGGGTATGTTTGATAGTTTTGTCTGAGCCTGAGAGATATGGGGCTAAAAGACAAAA
This sequence comes from Lepomis macrochirus, assembly GCA_024633595.2. NCBI lineage: Eukaryota > Metazoa > Chordata > Actinopteri > Centrarchiformes > Centrarchidae > Lepomis > Lepomis macrochirus. The sequence goes on from JALXJV020000005.1 coordinate 30,568,410, forward strand.
CTAAGGATGGATAAGGTGCCGTGGACCAGGATCAGATTTGCAGAGACTGATAGCATCACTGCAAACATTTGCTACCAGCTCAGAAAGGTGCACCATGGAACCATGAGGCCAAACTCCACTGCCATGTGCAGTGTAAAACACTTTCTGTCTAGGCTTCTACCCTTGATACAACCAGTATTACTCCAAGAAATGATCTAATCTGATTAAAGGCGCCTGCTGTGACTTAAAATAGAAACCCAAATCAGCTTTTTGCAGGACTGCAGGCAACATTTTGGGCCTTGTGCTTTGACTTTAACAGTTTGTTCCCTTTCATTTTCAAGCATGGACGAGAGTTACCCTAAGGTGCCTCAACAAGCAGCATACTGGTTACCGACTAATTTGACTTATTTCCAGCGCACAAAAAAAACAGGTGGTTTAAATGCAGTTAACTGATGAATTACTGCGTGTGAATTTTAGACACAATTATTTCATTAGCTCCTTTTTTAAGACAAGAGGTTTATAAATGAAATCAAACCTTTATAATGTGGGGGATTCAACAGCTTAACCAGTTTAACACACAGCAAAGTGAAGCTAAATCAAAGAGTGGAGGAATAATAAGACACCAACTCACCTTCCTGGCGGGGGGCTGTGAAACAGCCAGTGTTGCTCAGATCAGGAAGACTCCTCTGAGCCGAGACTGGATGCAGAAAAACGTCCCGGAAAAAAAAAATATCCCCAGTATATCCAGGTTTTAAACGTGTGGCCGGTTAAACGAAGCTCACTCACTCCAAGCTATCAAAGTTTGCGCATGTTTTTTTTTTGCCAAACTTGTGCGACAGAAGAAAAGAATGTGCGTGCGTGCTCCAATCCACACAACTCCGAAAAAAATCCAAAATAATCAACAAAGCGGGGGAAAAAGCCTCCAGATTTAAGAGTTAAGTTTGCTTTTTCTAAAACACTAACGCCGTGGTCTTTGCCACAGGCTTCTTTTATCCTACCTAGCTAACCTGGAGAGACCCGAGTGCAGCCTACGCGGTAGTTTAGTTGGTCCCTTTATCCCGAAACGCTTCGCTCGCGTCCCCTCACCTCCGAAAAACTATGTCCTAAAGTTGCTCAACTCGCTCTAACAAAACGTCCGAGAACGAAATGTCGTTCACTGTTGGATTCTTACACAAAAAAGTGGCACCTGAATGAATTCTACAAAGTATTTTGACCGCTCCTGACGGGAAAAAAATGCTGATAAACAGCGAGAGTCCGGGCTGCTCCAAACCTCCCCCCTTAAATCTCAGAATATGCGCATCCTCCGGACCTGTGTCAAAACGGAGGCAAGAACAAGGGCAACTTCCGGCCTCTAATTAGGCAGTAAAAGCCAACAAGAACGCCACCCAGCAAACTATATTATGGCCAAGTGCATTTCATGTTACTTCTGATTTTGAGGCAGCTCCTCGTGTTGTCTCTAAAGGTAAAAACGTTTTAGATATTAGACACTTTGCGAGGTTGGTGCATTTAATGAGGATATGCTTTAATTTGTGGCTGCTGTCAAGAGTTAAAACAGAATTCAAGGACAAACAATCTAACTTTTTTAGCTTTTGTTACACATAAAAAAACATATAAAACACAAGCACACGTTTCATTGAGAGTTTAAGTTGGAATTTATTAGTTGTTCTTCAAAGTGTAATTCCATTAAAGTTATTTAAAGTGAGACACCACAGTCAGATAAGCCCCCCCCCACACACACACACTTTACTCATATAACAATATAACAATTGAACTGAAAAGCTAAATGTATACATAAATACAAGCTTTTTTTTCCCAATTACAATGTTTTTTTATTTTAATATGCAAAGTACATATTACCTCATTAAATATGCACTGAATTTAATATCACACAAATCCATTTTCCTGCCCACTGGTAAGAGTCAGATGATTTTTTGGTTTTGTTGTTATAATATACCAAATGGCCAGACATTTACAGAACGGTTAATCAAAATATATTCATTTCATGGATTTATTCAAAATATACATTTAAAATGTATTCAAAATATAAATTTAAAAACCACTCTGTAAATGACTTGCTATGTAAATGACTTGCTATAAGACTTAAGAAATAGTGTGTAAAATCATGATGATCTTAACTGCCTTCAAGGGCGAGAGAAATGATTTGGTGTACAGGAAATGCGATATTTTGAAAAAAGAGCTGTTAAAGATTAGCTAATAGAAACACACTTAGCATAAAAATTACTATTTGCCACATGAACACATCTTTTATGGATATATGATAAGTGACGTAGCTAACATTGCGTTCGGGAAATCAAGATTTCAAATGATTTAAGATTCAATATGGCCAGCTATAAGAAGACCAGTTAAGCTATTACATGGAAAAGTGCTAGAAAAGAAACATTTACACAAACTACGGTTATAAAAATAGACAAAAAATTATAGTTATATAGATAAGTTAAGATTGTTTTGTACATTTTATGAAAGCATGGTAATAATAGTTGCAAAATAACTTGAAATCTGCAAAATCATCATTTGAATAATTTTTCATTCAGTTCAATTTATTTATTTATAAGTCACCAATTCACAAAACACAAAATCAGTCTGTATTCAATGCAATGTCTATTTCAATGTTATGTTGTTTTGTTCCACACAAAGGCTGTTTTTTTCTCCCCTCTGTGACGAAAGAGCAGCTTTTATTTTGAATATCAAACCGCCTGACTTCCGGCATTATTCATGCTGTTACTTTATAACTTGCCGCAGGTTTGCCGGGCTGGTAGGAACCTGGCTCCCCCTGCCATCCAAGGCACCTCTCCAGCAGAGCTCCACAGTCTCTCTCCACACCGCGCTCTTTGCATTGTGGGATTGGAAACCTAAACAACACACAGGATAATACTGGGACTATAAAAATAATTATAGTAGGCTACTCCTGCTACATTTCACCTTCCGTAGTGGATATAAACCGCAACGTCACTACAGACGTATCACAAAAACAACAACAACAACAACTAAAAACACTATAAGAAATACACACGATAATACACAAGAAATATCCAATAAATGTAAAACTATAGAGCTCAATAAGTCCCCTATAAAGTCTCTGAATTCAGCACTCACACTGAAAACACTAACAACAGTCTTTGGAAGGACGCTGTAGAATCAATGAGAAAAGTCAAATGCAGAAAAAAAAGAACAATAATATAAAATGTTTGTTGCATTTCACAAAGAAGTTGAGCCCTTAGCGAAAACTTTTAACTCCGCTTTCCAAAAGTATATTGTTCTGAGCAAAGATGTGCTTTGAGCACAAGCTGGTGGTGCATGTGAGAAGACTAAGGTTTGTTTACTAAGGTAAACAGATGTGTGCAAAGAGATGCTCAGAGTTTGCTTCCGAGGAGGGAGTTTTGTTATCTTTGCAGGATTTCAGACAACCAACAAGAATGAATGCTAATTCACTGACAGAAAGTAAGCACTTTCATCAACTTCCCGTTCAAGGCAACTATAAAATTGCTTTATTGTGCTGGCGTTAAGATCATATGCTTTGGCAGCATTTCAGAGAGCATCAGAATTTTAAATTGTATCTGCCAAGTCAGCACAAACACAAGTTTGCTCCGCCTGATCAAACGCATAGTTCACATCTGAAGAGCTCATGTGGTCTTTGATTTCACGTGACAATTGACAAATGATTGACGACTGATGTTGCAGAGACACATGAAGCGCAGCTTCGTATAGATTAAAGAATGGGATGACAAAGAAACAGATTTGTGTTTCAACATGTGTTAGTCTTCCATCTTCCATGTAATATTTACCTTGTATGATGTCAAGCACATTAAAAAATAAGGTGACTTTGTTATTTGCTTTACTTTATTGGGGATCCAAATTCTGTATTTTGAGTAATTTGACACTTCTGCTCTGCATTTGTAGAAGCTGCACTCTACTACTACCTGTACTCTATTGAGAAAGCAAACCTTATCTTATTGCTGTTATATTGGTTGTAACACGAGCCCCAAACTGAGCACCTATCAGCAAACACAGGAGGCAGATCTTGACATGATGTTACAGGCTTCTTTGACTCATCCAGATTAGATTAAGTGTTGATAGTGTAATCGATCCAGCTGAAATTCAAATGTTACATTATAAAAAAAGTGAAACAGCAAGAAGAAATCACAACAGAACAATGTACAGTAAATAAAAACTTAACAAAAGCAATTCTGACTAACACACCAGGGGCCGTTTCCTTTTGAGTCCAGAACGAGGTATCGTTTTGGGCCTGGAAATACTAAATGCTGTCATAAATGTACTTTTTTTTGTCAACAGCAGCTTTGTTATGCTCAAGCACACAGTAAAAAAAGCATAATTAAATGCACATTATCATTCACATCACATCATTGATGTATTAGGCTACATTAGCCCCTGGTAGCATAACAAATCTCAAACAGAACTGATCCTTTAACCGTCCTTTGCCGGTCTGAACACGTCACAGGATTGCTAAATTGGTTGCTAAATTGGATGAACACTCTTTCAAAAGGAGACATGTTCAACATTTTTGGGGATAACACTTATTTGTTTTCTTGCCAAGAGTTAGATAAGAAGAATCGTACCACTCTCATGTCTCTTCTACGCTAACTATGAAGCCAGCAGCCAGCTAGCTTAGCTTAGCTTAGCACAAAGACTGGGCTCCGAGGTTGTGTGGTTTTACTGGGGGTTATCTGCTGGACTATTTTTGGCTGGGTGTGTGTTTAGTTTGAAGTTGCCAGACTGTGACTGTGCCCAGCCAAGAAATAGTTTGTTTTTATGCTTCAGTTTTCAGTTAAATTCAATTAAAAAGCAAGATATAAGGTTTTGTTTAGTGAGGTTTGGATGCTAATAGGTCGATTTTGTTATCTTTGGACAGAGCCAGGCTAGTAGTTTTCATTCTTTGTGCTAAGCAAAGATAACTAGCTTCATACCTGAGAGTGGTATCAATCTCATCTAACTCTTGGCAAGAATGTGACTATGGATATTTCCCAAAACTGTAATTATACCTTAAAGTTATAGTGACTGACTGTGATGCTAAAGGACATACTGTTTTCATGTCACACTTCCAGATCGTGCATTTTCATCAGACACTCTTGCTTTAAACATTTCAACTGCCTTTTCTTTGGTCAAATGCACACTGAGCTCAAATTAACTTGCAACTTCAAAGAGCGCTGCTAACCATGTAGCAGATGGAGTGTGAATCTGACAACCGCATACATACCAGAGAAAGAGCAAGCATGTTTATTAGGGTAACTAATAGTGAGAGTTAAACGTGCGTGTGCTGCCATCAGCCACATCTTACGATTTCAGAGCATCAACACGACTGTGAGGACGTTTGATGCAACACCGGTTTGAATCCAGACATTTTATTGACATTTCTTCTTTTTTGTGTGTCACTGACAAAGAGTTCCCTTGAGATGTGCATCAGGCTGTTAATGATAAAAGTCAGAATTCATACCATATGGCGACTGTGGATACACTTGGTCGCTCATTGTTTTCCTCTGATGATAGGAGGTGAGTGTGATATGTCTGAAACTCTTCACCTCAGTCTGAGCAGTGACAGCTTAGGATGGTAAAATGTGTGCAAAACATGAAAAAAAAAGCAATTTCAGACCAATAAACGACTGTCTTTGGTTGTTTTACAACAGAACATGGGAGACATACTGTCTGTATTTATGTACTGGTTTACTGGCACACATTCAAGAATGAAAGCACAACGTGTATTATGTGGGGATAATTTGAAAAAGCTTCTGTCATTAATCATTAATCTGTCCCTGCCGTGGTAGCTCAAGAAATATAGGCGAGCTTACAGGCATGAAAAGGCTATAAAATTAAGGCATAAAATTTATGATTTTTATAAATAATTTCACAGTACAGTTCTGTTCACCTGTAAGGAAATGCTAAACATGCTGTCAGGTCGCCTACAAAGGATGAAATTGCTGTAGTTAGTCATTTACATTGATCTGAGATAGGAACACGCGGACGACATTGGCTTTAAAGTCAGTTGAACTTTCGCTCAGATGTGGCCAACAATAGCTCAGCCTACACACAGTCTGTTTTAAGATGAGGTGGGGCATATCTGATCTCTCCTCTCTCCCTTTCAGTGTAAGGAAATGTGCCGGACACTGTTAAAGCCAGGAATATCTTATGCAAAAGCAAACTGAAGGCCGGCTAAGCCACACATCAGCATGGGAACAAACAGAGAGCCACGCAATCCTCAGCGTGCACAATGTCTCCCCCGGGGACGCTTTGCATGATGATTTCCCTAGCAGCTTCTTCATCGCCCCAAAGTGGTGTTTTATTGTCCTCGCTTTTCGTGTTTGCATTCCATTGTTACTGGGCAAGTACAAATATCCTCTTTTATGCACAAAAGCCTCAGACAGGCCTTCCACTACGTTTGCGTGAGCCCAGCCCTCATCCATCCGTCAGCAGTGCCCCTGTTCTACGCAGGGCCCCCCAAGCAAAACCCACCACCCCCAGCCTGCTCTTTGACATAACGCTGTTGTGGCTTTCCGGGCCTTTATGCTGGCTGTTGTCTGAGGCAGATTGAAGACCCTTTGTGTGCGTCAGCCCCTGTCCTGAGTGGCCGGGAGGAACCTGCTGGGTTGCGAGTGGAGAGACAGGAATGCGCATATGAATGGGCTAGTGTGCGCCGGGCACCTGCTGACAGAGGGACGGCGTGCCTCTATGAGTCTTAGTTCATCTACGTAACCATCTTGTTCAATTACACGTGCAGCGCGGTGTTGCGTTCCCCGGTCATTCACACTGAATGGGAGTATTGTCACCGCAGTTGTGAATATTTTGCTGTTTGATATTGTAGAGGAAATCCTAACAAATGCGGTGTCAGCTGCATTGACATTTTAGTTGTGAATAACAATCACCAAATTTAGCCATTTAGTTCTGCCCTTCTATTGTGTTATTTCACACACATAGATACAAAACACATGAAGGAAATACTTTTAAAAAGTACATGTGAGGGTGAGGGAGAAGCTGATGATGGCTTGTATGAACAACCAGACCCAGACGACATACATAAAATAAAATACATTATTAAAACATTAATAATAAAAATTGCAAGTACAAAATAATGTTCCAACTATATTTCCCACGTGAAGGCTTTGAACAATATGATTAATCTGATCTGATTTATACAAAATGAGGGCTTGCAGGATCTTGTTTGCCTTTGATGCTCCATATTTCACGAGTGAATAAAAGCAGACCTGATATATCAAAGATGTCACTTTAAGATATAACTCTTATCCAGTTGCCTTTGTCTGATCATGTATTATTATGATAAAACATCCTTTAAAGTATTTTTCATTGATCCTTTCTGTACTTAATCCGCTCCATATAAATATTCAACAGGCTGATTTCATACCATTCAATGGTGTTGAAGAAGAGGAGATTAGGTTAAAGCGTATATTGTACATTGTTTCTCAGATTTATGTGACTTAAATAGAGTTTGTTTTTATTAGCTCTTTTCCACTAATGAAATCATTATGAAGTTTAATGACACTAAAACATGTTGGATGCTCAGTACTGCTGTGTCTGATGGACCATTAAGCCACATGAGTATATTTATATCCCACATACTGCTATAATGTTATTAATTAATGCTGCAAACACAGATTTGTTTGGGGTTCAGGGGTTCACATTTTAAGTAGATATGATAAACTTTTTAGCAAACAGTTGTTTACACATGAAGCAGATACGTAGCAGCAATAGTATTCAGCATTTTGTTTCTGCCCACCTGATGAATACAAGTCCAATGCTCACTCGCTTTTTGGTTTCCACTTCAGAGGGAATCATCTGGCTCTTTAGCTAAATGCTCCACTATGATCACCAGCTGATCTCTCTGTGGATTCAGAACTACAGCAGACTCCTTTCACATTACACAATCATTTGATCCATTGTTATGACATAATTATTTAGTATAGCTGCTTTAAGGTTGCACCTTTAGGATGAGTTTGGGTACTTTTTACAGTTTATGTAATTTCAGAGTCTTTATATGTTCCATCCTTATGTAAAACCAACCTAACTGGCAGTTTTATCAAGAGTATGACACGGTGAAATATAGTTGAAAATGTATGAATATATCAACAGCAGACTGTAGAAGAAATCAAATGCCAAGCCTGCGCTCTAAACTACAAAGGGGAAAACAGACCACACACTAAACAGGCATGCAAAACTGAAAACGCTGTAGGGTGGATGACAAGCAAACCTGTGAACTTGAACAGCATGCTGGGAAAGCTCAATTGCACTGCACAAGGGGCAAACAGTTCCACTGCAGATTTGGTGGATGATACATAATAATGTGATTCCTAACAACAGTCTGGTATGATGGGACCAAGATATATGATCTCAAAAGCTGCATTAATTGTCCTCTGACTCATATGGTACAGCTTATGGGTTGTTTGTCTGGCCCTGCTTTTGAGAAGATTAAATCTCCATAATCAATAAAAAGAAACTCAACCATCAACCACAGAGTCTGAAAAAAAAACACATCTGGGAAAATAAACTTTCCCCCTAAAATATACCCACAATAACACAAAAATCACAGCATGTTCACTGAGCTCAATTTCCTTTGGAAACTTTTACATGATTATGGTCGTCGGTAGGGACGTTTTGACATTGTCCAGATGTGTTGGTTGCATTTTAGTCCAAGTGTGGCTGCAAGAACCCAAATTCCACTGACATGGTTTTCATCTACAATATTTAAATGGCTGGAAGATCGATACTATGGTCGATGATACTGCCTTTCAGATCAAAATATAAATCTATGTTGATTACACGTACAAAAACATGTATCACATGGTCCGATTAGTGTTTGGCTGAATCAGCTGATAAGCCTCACAGTCACGGTGCTGATAGCCTGGAAGAGCTAAGCTGTGGCCAGCGGACGCATGGCTTATATCTGCAACATCACCGGCAGACGACACGCTGCTTTGAAGTGAGAGTGGACCTAAATTGGATTATGCAGCGTCTCTGAGGGGCAGATCTCGTCGATTTGATCACACGCACGACTCCCTCACCCAACACTCTTACTTCTCCCATGCTGATCAGGGGACGTGGGGCGGTCCGCCATGCCAGAGTCTGGCACTGCACTTCTTAATGTGTGCCCATCAGCCAGCCATTTAGCTGATTACTTGGGTATAACTCAGACAGGTTAGGCTCTGCCAGGGCAGCTGGGAAGCATTGATTTTGTACAGGTGGACAGGGGGAAGACAGGACCAGAAGACTCTTTTATCTGCGAAAACAAGCATCCAGATATCAACAAAATGGAGAAAACTGACCTCTGGCACAATGGAATACAATAGGTATTTACTTTTTGTAATCATAACCATGACTTAATTTTTGCAGCTTGAATATAGTGGAAATATACACAGAGGACACGCTGTTCTCATCATGCACTCTTTGGCTGACTTTTGCTGTTTAAAATAAAGTCCCGAGCACTGACTTCAAGCATGGCACACAGACCACCTTCTATTTCTGAGGAAAATAACATCCAGTCCTGGTTTAACTTGGGCTCATTATGGTGGAAGTGGGTTCCAGGGCCAGGAAGTTTCATTGCTTTCCAAATAAATCTCACTAAACAGAGCTGTAATCCAAATTCCTCCTCTTGTGGAGTCCTCCTCAAGTCCTCAGAGTTACAAGAAGGTTCTCAAAAGCAAGCCCTAAAACAATCACACCGTAGCTTTCTAGAAATCTCTTGTAACATTTGTACTGACAGAAATAAGCTTTATAAATATGTTTTTTCCCCCTGACAAACTGCTCATTTTCACCCGACACAGGCTTGTTCCTGACTGTTTCCACATAAAAGGCCAAAGCAGCTCTCAAATTCAAACCAGCTCATGAAAAATTATCAGAAAAAATGAGGCCCTTTAATGTTCCTCTGGTTTTACCCGGTGACACAGAGGGTTTTCATTACCTCGCTCACTGCTAGCAAATCTAAGACATCAACTTTGATTATGTTACATAGCACCTGGCAAGGGAATAATCAGACGGTGCTATGGGTGGGTGTGACAGTCTGTGCGCCAGTCAAGATTACTGTTCTGATTCAAATGCGCTTTGTTTTTCCTGCTGCTTAGAAAATATCCTCTCACCAATCTCTTTGGTGACCAGCGAAAAAGGGCTGAGCAAACCCCAGCTATTACTGACATGTGGCACTCAAAACGGGCGATCCTAGTTACAGCTCCTCAGCTGTGTGGAAGGAGGAACTTGTCACTGAGCGTAAACAGCTCTCTTGGCTTAGTTCTCCGAGCTAAAACACCCCCATCCCACCCCATCTACCCCCCGACACCCCATCTCCTTGTGCAGTGTGGCGTCAGCTGCAATGAGCTCCAGATGTGGCCTGGCACCCCTCCAGTCACGGCACTGGATGTGGTTTGAAGGTAGTTTGGAAACACCACCCACCAGCGGACCCAATGAAAGTTCATCAGGCTGCAGCGAGAGGTTTCTGTTGCGGGTTTCGTATTTGTGCGGACTGCAGGAGCGCAGAAGAAATGCATCTGTGGAAGGCTGAGAGGAAAAGCTATCCGACTCTTGCATGTGTTACTTATTGAACTTGCTTTGAATAAGTAAGTATATGAGACAATAGCTGAAAGTATTTCCATCTGTTTCAGTAGATATGGAAATATCAGCATGCTTTATTCTCCCCCAGGGCTTCCATCCTTTGGTCCCTTTGCATATTAATACTGGTTAAAAAAGCACTCTGTCATGTGTCCTGCATTTGATAATTAAGAAATGATGAGTCATCTCAGTGAACTTGCAACACAAAAGCTAATAACTGCTAATCCTTTAAAAAAAAGTTTTAAAGTTGAAATATATTCAAGCACTTTTCTTTAGAAATACCTTTAAATAATGTGTGATGGTGGCACCATTATTTAATTTTGCTTAATCTTCCATTACAGGTCACAATGATACACAAACAGGTCATAATAACCGCCGGTATAACAAACTAGCAGCCAAGGTTTCCAGGTTGGTTTGTGGTTTGAGGTCATTGCTAGACCATCAACATCTGTTCGCAGCGTAGAATTGTGTAAATGCTTTCCAGCAGAAGCAGTAGGTCCAAAGTATTTGCTAAAATACTTAAAGACATAAAACTGGCACAGTAGAAGCACTGAGACATGCTGCTACAGAAGCAAAAGCAACTAGCCACTAGCAAAATATGCAGGCTGAGCACCTTAAAAATATTCACATTATGTTGGCATAAACACAGCTTGGCTGAACAGTGGTGTCCATCCATGATGTCTTATTATCAGCTGTAACAGTTGCCCTGATGCTTCTCTCTCTTTCTAACAGTTACCCCGTTTAGTTTTCCAACGGCGTGCGGGGAGGATTGAATGAGGTCACTGTGTTTAAGCTGCCAGCTAATTCACATGCTGTACTGGAAAAAAAACACATGCTGCTTTTGATGTAATAGCTCCCCCTGCTGTCACAGGTTTAAAAAAGCCCAGCAGGGATCGCTTCACATAAACTTGGCAGAAACAGTTGAACAAATAACCCAATGCCTGCAAGATATTGGCCTCCAGTTTTAATACTTAAAACTGTCAAACACGCTCATCAAGCACATGTTCAGAGTAAACAATCATTAACGCTGCAGTGGGAGTAAATGCTGATGTTTGGACTGCACAAATGTAACAAGTGCGTAACAACCAAGTGACTCCAACCCATCATCCCTTCAAAGAGAAACTTCACCACAAAACATTGTGCCTTTTCAGCTGGGCTGCTATAACTGTCTGTAGTTAATCTGTAAGCCTGCTCAAAACCTTGACCTTCTGTTAATTCTGCTAATTCCACAGAGAAATCATAAAAAATGCACATTAAAGTTCAGTGCAGCTACACACCATCAAGGTTTTGCAGGTGTATATAGCTTAGGAACAGTAAATTAGTAAATCAGGACGATGTTTATGGTGTGAAGCAGGGGGAAATGTAATGTCATTTTCACCCTGTTTCATTAAGTGGCTCTTTGCTCATTAGCTGAAAAAAACCCCAGCTAAATGTAGTGAATCCAGGTCGAGACGAGTGTAATCCTAAATCAGTGTTCTCACCTACTATGTTTTGAGCTCATGCCATTTGCCTGATTTGAGCAAATCAGTTTGCCCCAGATGCAGCGTGTCTGTCGTCACTGAGGCGGTTTTAAGAGCTGCTGCAGATCTCCCTGCGGTGCCAGCTGGTAGGGTAGCTGGAGCCTCTTGTTCACCTGGCTGCAGAGCGCTGGGCAGTGCTCAAGAAGCAGCTGACACACTTCTATATGACCCTGTTCTGCAGCCTGCACAAGCATTAAACAGAAAAAAAAACATTCAGGTAGGCGAGTGTCTCTCTGGAATGGTTTTATTATGTTATTGCTGGTTATTATGTACCTTATGTAAAGGGCATGCACCATCGTCATCACAGAGCTCTGGATCTGCTCTGTGGTGCAGCAGCAGTCTAACCACATCCAGATGGCCGCAGTAAGCTGATCGATGGAGTGGTGTGGCACCGCCTGGTGTCTGGGGAGACGGACACGCACCATTCTCAAGAAGAAACTTGCATACAGCATGATGACCACTGCGGCTTGCATAGTGCTGAGAAAAAAAAGCACACAAAGTAACACAGGAATTTAGATAGATTTAGATTTAGGAGAACAATGGACACACATACAGCCTCCCAGTAAACTCACCAGAGCTGTGTACCCCGCTGAGTCTCTCAGGTTAGGGTCTGTGCCCTTCTGGATCAAGCACTTGACCCGCTCCAAGTCCGCATACATTGCAGCAGACCAGATACCTGCATAAAAGAATGTCACACAACACAGCACTATACTTCAATAACATATCAGTCAAATTAGTGAGTTTAGATTCACTTAATAAAAAGATAAAATGCGCAAGGTTGAATTTAAACACCTTTACTGATATACAACTATTTAAAATATTCTGCTCCTGTGTTAGTACCATGGTTTAACTCCACTACATGCCTAACACACGAATGCAAACCTCGTTCAAAATCCATTTCATTCAGCGTCTGGTAAACACTGGGAGAGGAGACTGGATGGGAGCAACACAAACACTTGTGTCTGTCAGACGCCATCGTGTAAATTGGCACAAGCAGGATACAATAGTCCCAGATTAATTAATTAATTTAAACCTGAGAGCGGAACATTAGTTAGACACATTTTGCTTAGTTAGACACATTTTGCTTGTTTGACAGTTCCGTGTTTCTTCTTCGTCTATCTTAGTGGTCGACACAACTCTGTTGGTGCATTAACGTTACCACCACCAACAGTTAGCCTCCAAACACACAAGCCCAAAAACTGCGTTGAGAAGCCGATTCATTTTTAACAGAATGCCAAAAATATATGTTACGTTAAATTTCAGATACAGGCTGAATCCTCCTGAAAGGATTTTTGTTATACAAATAGAAAAAACTTCAGGACGGCTACCCGAGAACCGTTTGACCGTTTGCTCCAGACTACGCAAGCGTGCCTACGTATTCACGCTCCGACCAATTGTAGAGCTGCACCCTTCAGGTGCGCTGTGAAACAAAGCTGCGGCACATAACTTTGTGCTGTGGTGCACTCGTTGGCGGTGTCAATATTAGCAAACAATTGCACTGCTGTAAGGTACCATTCAAATATTTATATATCATCAAAAAACTCCTTTATTATTATTATTATCGTTATTAATTGATTGATGAAACGACTCATCTTTTACCCTTCCCTTTAATATTTTACATATCCATTAATTAAATTTATGTTATACCTTGTCTATAAATATAATAATTGAGAATCCAATGATAAATGCGGTCGATAGGGTGAGAAGTGTACCTTTTAGACATGCATGATTGGGACTATCGTTCCCCTCCCCGATAGTCCTTGAAAGCATCTCCGGTCTCGTGTTGTTGTCTGATGCAGCTAGCTAGCCAGCTTGACTCAGGTAGCAAAGTGTTAGCTGGCAAACGCCACATTATTGTGGAAATTATAACAAAGTACTTATAACCAAAGCGCCTAAAGAATGAGAAGAGTTACTTTATTTGTTAACGGGACATGTAAAAATGGCAAGGTGGGTAATAAGAACTCTGGCAGTTCAGTGTCGGAGCTTGGGCCAAAGAATGACTGGCTTTTTCTCTACTTAACCTACGTGTTTTAATATTTCTTACTTTAATCTGTGATTTTAATACTACCTACTACCTATTATCGGAACAATGCATATATAACGTCGCGGTAGACGTTTGTGACTGTATTTCCCCTCGTTTGCCCAAAGTCGGTCACACTGCAGACTGCGACTCATTAATCTTGCATTAAACACGAGTAACCCATTGTGTTCCTTATCCCTAACAACTTACTGATTTTTCATCTTTTCTTTTTAGGTTGTAGCGGTATACGGGACCTTGTCCGACTTACTTTCCGTAGCAAGCAATAAATTAGGAATTAAAGCCTTCAGTTTATACAATGGAAAGGGTGGTCTCATAGATGACATTGCCCTTATAAGGTAAGCTCACGCAGTAATAATAAATATGTTGTCGAGCTCTTTATATGAGCATTTTAACTCACTCTGTGTGTGATGTGTTTCTGACAGAGATGACGACGTGTTGTACGTGTCAGAGGGAGACCCATTTATTGGTGAGTGCGGTCGTGCCTGCTGCAGGAGACTCTAACACTGTCAGTGAAAGTGTGAATGTGTGATTTCCTCTTTTGTTATATATCACAGACCCACAAAATGAAGCCAGAGTTACATCTGATCAGCATAGAGCTCAAACTGATTGGCTGACCCTTAATATTGGTGGTCGCCCCTTCACCACCACCAGGTATGTGTGGTTTTTACGGCTGCTATATTTTCTCTATTAATTGATTAGTTGTTAGGTCCAGAAAATTGTGGACAATGTCGGTCAGTGTTTCCCAAAGCCCAAGGTGACGTCCTCAAATGTCTTGTTTTGTCCACAATCCCAATATATTCAGTTTACTGTCATAGAGAATTAAATAAACCAGAAATATTCACGTTTGAGAAGCTGAAATCAGAGAGTTTGGACTTCTTTTATTTATAAAAAGGACTCAAAGCGATTATCAAAATAGTTGGACATTAATTTAAGAGTTGAAAATGAATCGATTAATAGACTCTGCTCTGGTGGTTTTGATGCTGTTTTCACCAGTAATAAATAAACATTACAAAATTCATGTGTGTTCGTTCATTGTGTCTGTTTTTATATTCAGGAGCACCTTGGTCAGCAAAGAGCCAGAGAGTATGCTCGCTCACATGTTTCGAGAAAAAGGTCAGCTATGGCTACAGAGCTGGCTAGCCAATCAATAATTATTTCATTTTTGTTTTATGTGAGTCTTCTTTTTTGAATGGGTTTTGACAACCTCTGTTTTTCGCTCCAGATGTGTGGGGAAACAAGCGGGACAAGCACGGGGCTTACCTAATCGACCGCAGCCCTGAATACTTTGAGCCTATACTCAACTACTTGAGACATGGTCAGCTCATTATCAATGAAGGCATAAATATACGAGGTAAGCTTTTTGACAAATCCTAAATGATGGAGTGTACCTGAATCAATCCGAAGAGCGTCATTTAAAAAAAAAAACAATTGGAAAATAAGAACAGATTTGTAACCTTGTGCTAAATGTCTCCCAGGTGTCCTCGAGGAGGCTCGGTTTTTGGAATCGAGCAGCTCGCTGAACAGCTGGAAGTAGCAATCAAGGTAACGCGAAGCTTAGAGGTAAATAGTTCACATTCAGTAATGTGATCGCTGACTTACCACATGCTTAATTTCAAAACTAGAACACACAGCCGCCTGAGGACCACTCTCCCATTTCCCGCAAGGAGTTTGTTCGTTTTCTTCTGGCAACACCCACCAAGTCAGAGCTCCGCTGCCAGGTACGGCCAAATGAAAATGGTTTCATTTACCCCTTCGGTTCACCACGTCAAGTTTACGGTTTGACTCTGTTACGCTTTCTGTTTTTAGGGTCTTAATTTCAGTGGCGCTGATCTGTCCCGACTTGATTTGCGTTACATCAATTTCAAGATGGCTAATCTCAGCCGCTGCAATCTGACACATGCCAACCTTTGCTGTTCCAATCTGGAGCGAGCTGATCTTTCCGGAGCCAACCTGGATGTAAGTCTAGAAAACTCTTTTCCTGTCGCCACTAGATGAGTCACGCGCGCACGCATCATCAGCAGACACGCAATAAGTGCACAATGCCTGCCACTGTCTCACTGCGGGGAAGCAAACATTTCCTTCTTCTGTCTCAGATGTGTGTGTCATTTTTTTGTTATTTCTTTGTTTACCCTCAGGCCTTCCTGAGCGTAAACAAAGGACATGGCTTGTCGTTATATGCCACTTCACACCTGCTGCCGCCACAGTTGTGTGGAGGAAGGGCCATTCTGTTCTTACACGTGTTTGCCAATGACACGCACTGACTCTCACATTCACCTCTTTAATAAAACAACAACAAGCAATCTGGTAACTTGACCTGTATGAACCTGCAAGAACATTATGAGTACGTTTGATCTTTGCGTTGTCTTTTGAAGGGGGCTAACTTACAAGGGGTGAAGATGCTCTGTTCCAATGCAGAGGGAGCCTCTCTCAAAGGATGCAATTTTGAGGATCCATCTGGACTGAAGGCCAACCTGGAAGGTGACCCGTCACAATTCCTAATCCAGCTAGAGCTAGTTTCACATTTGTAGTCATGTTTTAACCAAGTGTTTGTTTTATAATCAGGTGCTAACCTGAAAGGAGTTGACATGGAAGGAAGCCAAATGACCGGTATCAACCTGCGTGTGGCCACTTTAAAAAATGCAAAGTTGAAGAATTGTAACCTGCGGGGAGCCACTTTAGCAGGGACTGATCTCGAGGTGAGTTATCAGAAGGGATTATAGATAAAAACGTTCATGTTGACACAGCTGGCAGCCATTTGTACGGCAGCTTTCTATGGCCAAAAAGGGAAACAGTGCATATCTGAATAAATTGATTTGTAGATCATTTTTAATATACTGTATATTTCTGGTGCATCCAGATCTTTTGCCAAAATGGCTTTTTATTATCTCAGCAGCACGGCCCCTACATGTTACACTAAACCATCAGGTCACTAAAAAAGGAGTAAATGCAGTGGGTACAATTAATTCAGTGTTTTTATCTTTATTACAGTATAATTTTTTTCCAGCCTTAGGTTGTTTATGTTTAAGGCTGATGTTAAGTACACAAAAGTAGTTTTACGGTTTTGTCTCTGCTGCCTTTTTTCCCCAGAACTGTGACCTGTCTGGCTGCGATCTACAAGAAGCCAACCTGAGAGGGTCCAATGTGAAAGGAGCCATTTTTGAAGAGATGCTGACCCCTCTGCACATGTCACAGAGTGTCAGATAACTCTGCACACACACCTGCAAGTGTGGGCCGCAGCTGGTTTCTTTATTGCTCTTTTCCTCCAGCCTCTCCTACGATATATATTCCCTACTTTCAATCTCTCTTTACCTGTCTGCAGTACAGGTAGTTGTATGCACATCCCTGACATTCCACCTGTATTATGTTAGCTTTAAATATATTGCACTAGAATTTATTCAGGGTTGTCTATGTATGTTTGAATGGTAGGGCTAGGGGTTTTACATGTTCAGCTGCATATATCACCAAAACAAGATCCTAGTGTTTGTAAATGTGTCTGGATGCAATCCGATGACTATACTCATGTAATGTGCTACATAATTTATATATACTTATTTTACTTGACATGTTAATGGGTCAAAATCATATTATCTGTGTACAGTGAAGTTCAGAGCACTGGCCTTCACTTATTGCTGCTGTAGCAGAAATTAGAATGGGTCACTTACCAATAACTGTGTCATTATATATTCCTCTTTATGTATATAACTTCATTTTGCTGGATTCAACATATTATAAAGGAAGCAATGCAAGCCAAAGCCATAACAATAGCACAGTCTAAGAGGCTAAAAGTGCTGTTAGTGCACCATAAAACTATGCGACAGGCTAGTTTGAAACACAGCTTGGGTATGCAATACATGATTTACAGCTGTGAGGTTTCTCCTTTCCTACTTTTAAATATTTTTGTGTTCTGAAAAAGCTTTCCCTTGTTTTGCGTTCGGTGAATCTACCTCTTTTTTTAATCTGGTGTGCGAGCGATCCACAGTTGCATGCATTTGACCGTGGCACTGCTTATTGTAATGTTTATATATGTCATTCATTATTCCTAAGATTTCCCATTGTGAGAAAATAATCCAGCTGAGTGGGCTTTAAAGGAAAGCCATTTTCACATTGTTCATGTTGTCAAAGTGGGAATGCCTGGAAACATACCCCATGTATCGATGTTTATCTCTTAATCATGGTTAAACTTATTTGCACATGTGTATGTTAACTTGTAACACGTTATACCTTTTCACCAAAAAATGTTTGGTGCTTGTAATCTTATGTAAAACAAATCCAGTGTTTGTAAAACTTCCAAAAAAATGAGAAAACTCGTTATCAAGAGTAGGGAGGTGTTGTCAGCAGATCTGTCAAGGATCTCACTTCAGTTATCTACTGGACGTTGTTTGTTTGCATGTGTGAAGAGCTATACTCGTCATTAACTGGCCAAGTTTCTCTAGCTGTAGCTCAAAGCTGCTCTGATGCAATACCATTCACTCAGTTCAATAGTAGGTACCCAGCCTGTGAGGATGAATGATGAAGGCAATCATATATTTCACACTGAGCGTGAAAAATCAATGAAAGAGCTGTGGTTATTTATTTTAACACATCTCACTGAATGCAATATGGGGCAATGCCTGGTTTGTGTTTGAGGCAGGGAGTGGTGTATGTCTCCCTATCTATTATTATTGCACTCGACCGTGGAATTATATTTCCATGAATGACTGTTATAAATAAACTGCTATGAAGAAGAAGAAAAGGTCTTTGTCGTCTGATTTGGAATCAATTCTCGTGTCTCGCATTTGTGAATGAATCAAATGTTTTGTACTTTAAAAATACATCGTAATTGTAGCAGAAAATGACCTGAGATGGCCGGAAATTGTTATTACTTTGTGACCCAAGCTTGTTCCGTGTAACTTTTTCTTTTTGTGGAAGGGCAAAAATCAATCTTTTAAACAGCTCTGCAGGTCGCCGGTAAGTGTTGCTTAATCCCACTTTGTCACCCCCTGTAGTGAAGTGTTTGGCTGAGAGGAAGGGAAGCAGCATAGGCTTATATAAACCTTGGAAAATAGTGTGCGGCAGGGTTCACAACTCTCAGCACACAAGATCAAATCAGAAGCCTGCCTGCCTGATGCACAGAAGGTAAAAACAATCCAGAAATGGGCTAAATACTGTAAATCTAAGGAGGCTCGATAGAGCTAAGATCTATAACAGTATTTGGGGTTAAACTTTAAAAAGTAAGGAAGATCTGTAATGTGCTTATGTGCAATATGAAGCTATTTTCTCCTCAGAATGGCTTCAAAAACCTTGGCGCTGTGGCTGCTGCTTTTGGGGACAGTGACACAGGGCTGCTGCCAGCACTGGTCATATGGACTGAGCCCAGGAGGGAAGAGGGAACTGGACAGCCTCTCAGACACACTGGGCAATGTAAGCATTTAATCTGTCTCACGGCTCCTCACACTTATCGACTTCCTTTTGCACTCTTCATTGTCTTCAATGATGTCTTCTGCATTGACTTCATTGTCATGTTTTTTTCCCCTTTTCTTCCACAGATAGTTGAGGCCTTTCCACACGAGGACGCAACCTGCACCGTTTTTGGTTGTGCAGAGGAATCGCCTCTTGACAAAATATACAGAATGAAAGGGTTTCTAGTAAGTTTTGCTCATTTTGTAATTCTGTTTAGTTCTTCTGTTGATGCATTTATCAATACTGTGAAGACTGTCAGAGGTTTTATTTCAGACATCCCACACATTTAATCTCTTGTTTTCTTTTAGGGCAGTGTCACCGACAGGGAAAATGGACACAGAACGTATAAACAATGATTCTTTGATTTTAGAATAAATGAGTATTTTAGCATTTCACAATTGTTGTGGTTATTATATGCAACAACACCTTACTCATATTTCTTCAAATGCAGATTTGCCCTAATGTCTTGGATTAAGGCGTGATATAATTTCCCAACACAGTTATGATTTATCTACCATCCGTTTCAAGCTTCCTGAATGGCATGGACTACAACAGATTTGTACAAGCAACACTTTCTCTCAGCTAGAAAATACACTTGGATTCCATTCGTTGACTTCAATGCAGCCTGGAAGTTGGTTTTGTTTTTCTTTTCAATTGATAGATTTAGCTGTAGAAGACTGTAGATAAACAGTACATTGGCTTGCAGACATAACGAGCCAATGTATTGCAGACTATGTGGGTGCAAAATGATGAACTGCAGAAGAGAAAATTGTTTTGGATATTTAATGACCTTATATGCAACATGACAATATCACCACAAGTAAGTAGGAACACCAGGGTGTATTTTAGTGCATTTGAAAGTTCTTTAGTGTGACCGCATTAGTTTGGTGTTTTGGTAATAGCCTACTTTATAATACACTGTGATACCTGAAATGTACAGTGTACTTTCATCGCAAGAACCAATACATATAAAATACGTACCAGTTTCTGCTGGTATTTAGATGTAGGTGTTTCAACTAAGAGTAATGTACGGTGTATGGCATTTCGTTTGCTTTCTCAAATGAAAAGATTTGTTCTTAATCCAGCTGCAGAGAAAACTGTAAAATGACAAAACACAGTTTAAAAACTGGGCTGCTGGACCTTTGCCAGTGCAGAAATTAGAATGGGTACACGTAACAGTTCTTTATTTAGGCATTGGGTCAGGAATTGTTCTATGCTATAAGCGACACATTTGTGAATGTTTATGTGTGAGATAGTAAAAAAACAAAAGTACGTAGTCACCAAAATGAGTTTGACAGAATATGAACAGCAGTTGATTTTTCCCTACAGTCCAGCCTTGCGCTTTTGTCTGCACTACTGTGCACACGATGCGTGCTTCGCCTTTTGACTTCAACACTCCTGCCAAAATGACCCAATGTAATCTTTCCAACTGTCCCCATGAACATGCCTCCCTTCTATGTTTGTTATATCAAGTATAACAAACATAGTCATTTTTGATTGATGGTGGTATGAAGAGCTCAAATGTGGTGAACTATCACTGCTTCTCACACTAATACAGGTATGGTTATGGTATACTGCTGTTTTTTGAAGATTATGAAATTGCATGTTATGGTGACCTCAATATCATCTGAAACAACCCAAACTAAATGTTATTTCTTACACGCTTATGTTTTACACAGCTAAAACAGCCAAAGAGCACTGATGCGTACAAAATGTGTACAGGACATTTAAAAAAAACATCATCATGTTAGTTTCAAAAGAAGAAGACGACATACTTTATAAATCCCGCAAGGGGAAATTCATTGTTTGTTCTCAGCGCGGCACTGCGAGCAGTTGGCGTTTAAGGGGTTTGCTCAAGGCTACCTTCGGCAGTGCCCAGGAGGTGAACTGGCACCTCTCTCGCTACCAGTCCGCACTCTGGCGACCCTCCGGTTTCCAACCAAGTTTCCTTACAGACTGAGCTACTGCCACCTCTATGTTTACCAAGTTGTCCCCATTAAATTAGGAAAAGACAAAGATAGTAGGAGGGTTAGTTATTTAGTATAGTTTTTCTTTTAATAAAACATTTAAAATAGGCCATTTTGACCCAAACAACACGAGGGTTAACTGATTGTTGTTCAGCCACCAGATGGCACCAGAAAACAACATGAAACTTTATCCTTAAAGTTGATCCTGCTTCCTTGCTGTAGTATTTAGTTCAGTGATTCTCAAACCTTTTCTTGTCAAGGACCCCTAAACTGACACAAATTAGACCAAACCATGGATTGGACAAACCAAGATTTTGACCCCTGGTGTCCCGTCTGATAGAATTTTTTTTCTTTTGTATGTTTTGTTACAGAAAGTCTACGCAACCCATGACTGAAATAGTCATATGCCTTTTCATTGTGTTACTTATGTATGGAATGTAAAGTGAAAATAAATGATTCCTCTTTTTGCTGGGGACCCCCTAGAGCCCCCTCAAGGACCACTGGGGGTCCCCGGACCCCACTTTGAGAACCACTGATTTAGTGCCTGCCATAAAATTGACACCATGTAGGGTCTAGACGGCCTCTCTGACTGCAGCTGAAGTTTTATCTACGGTGCTTTCCATTCGGCTGGATCAGATCGTGTCAATACTGTAATTTATTACAATTTACTGTACTTTTATTGTGTTTGTTCACCACGAGGACATGTGTCTGAAGCCAATTTATTGTATTGTAATAGCTCATTGCTTGCTTGGCTTGTTTCATGCACACTCCACAATCTCTTCTGGATTATAAAAGTGCTTATTCACGGTTGGATAAGCAACATGAAAATTATTTGACCGGGCAACGCATGTGTGTGTTTGCCAATAGTGTATGGAATTTAAACAAACTGAATACCAAATCGAAGTTCATTCATCATGGAGATTTGACAGTGATACAACAGCCTGTAATATCCTGAATATCCTGCTGACAAGCGGATGGGGTGGTCACACTCTTATCTTTAATGGAAAGTGTGTTTTTCAAAGTAGTTCAATTTGTCTGTCACTCTGCTGTTACTCAGCAAACACACAGGACAGAAAATCACTTCCATGGGTTTCATCTTGTTGATGAGATTGCAGCTACTTCTGTTGAACATACTACCCGACACCATATGGGTCAAGTATTGTCCTTTATTGAAAGTGATTTGATAAGGGGTAAATGTACAACAGGCAGCAGGACATTTAATATTTACTCAAGAGCAATGCCATCTTGAACAATGACTCTCACACCCATTGGGAACGTATCTATGTGCCCAAGGTCCTGTGTTCCCAGGGTTGTTAGTTCCCTAACTCTCTAACCCTAACCTTGGAACTGAGCAACATAAGACCCTGGGACCATAGAAAAGACCCCTGTTCATCTACCCATCGATTTTAAAACCAAAGACATTATGTCAGAAACAGCACTTACAGCAAGGAACATTATTTGCATGTTTTAAAAGTGGAAACAAAGCTACCCAAACTTAACCTGGACAAATGCATTTAAACGAGAGTAGCGGGGTATTTCAAATATAATAAAAGAAAATACCTGTTGGAGAAACAGACCCTGCTGAGCTGGGAAGTTCCCCCCACAGCTGCGAGGTCCACCGGGTTTCCTCTAATTAGTCTCACTGAGATTAGTGTGAAACAGATTGAACTAATAAAAAAGGACATTGGGCCATAAGCTCAGTGCTGAGGCTGGCCAGCTGCGGCGTCTAAACAAATGTTGTGTGTTTAATGTTTGCAGACGCTGGGCCCTAAACTTGAGAGGATGAGTCAACATTAGGTCTTTTTAACTGCAGGAAACTTTGACTTGTGGGAAAAGCACGGGTAGTATAGCTAATTACATTAAAGAAATTGTTCTCCATTTGGGGAAACACACTTATTAGATTGATAACTTATGTCTGTCTGCTAAATATGATGCTGTCACCAGCAGCGGGTGAGCCTACCTTAGAATTTAAAGACAGGAACCAGCCAGGCCTGCTCAGTCCAATGGCAGCCTGTAATATTTGGACAGAGCCAGCTTTCTATTTGCTGTACAGACATCAGAGTGTCATCGATCTTAATTATATTTTTGCAATTAATTATATTTTGTCAATTTATATATTTATGTACACTGTATCCTCTCTCGGAGCAGTACGTCTGCAGAACACAAACAATCTCTGCAAATAGTTATTAGTTATAGTTAATAGTTATTTTTCTCTAATCTTTTATCATTGTTGTATAACCTGCATCTGTTTATTCCATATTTATATATTTCTACATTTATTTATGTCAGCTGTATGTTTGTCTAGGTGTAGCACCTCATCACCAAAGCAATTTCCTTGACGTGTAAAATATTACTGATTCTGATTCTGAACTAGAAGGTGAATAGTAATATTTCTCTAATTACCAAACTCCTACTTCCTTCCAATAACAGTGTTGTTTGTACAATAAATGTAACACTACAGTGTCTATCCTAAGCTCACCATCCCCTCACTCCGGGTACATTTTTGCTGTAAATTTATGAGCGGTAGCAATCTTCTTATCTAACTTTTGGCAAGGAAGCAAATAAGCATATTTCCCAAATGTTGGCCTATGCCTTTAAAAATGCCTTTCTTCCTTGTGCCATGCCAGTAAATTAGCATGTACGGTAAAATGGCCTTGGCACACCTACAATAAATGCCACCATCATTAAGGTTACTAATTACACTGTAACCTACAATTACCGTATGTGTCAGCAAGTATCCCCAGAAATGAATGACATGTCTCACTTTATTTGCTGAGCTCCTTCTAAAACTCCTTCAGCACGGCGTCGCTCCTCTGTCAGTGTTTAATAAAGTGCCTTTAATAGCTTGGCCCTCTGTGTCAGCTTGAAGGAAACCCATTGAAACCCCTGAGGAAACTGTAACCAGGCAACTAAAGCCGGCTGTGGTCTACCTCTTTTCTTCTGACCAAAGAAAATGGAAGGTCAGACGCAGAGGCCAGATTCTAAATTGTCAGGGCAAGATTATAGAGATGAAATAATTTCTTGTGCCTCTTTTGTAAAACTCTCTCTCTATCTATCTTAGCTTATTTTCTGACTGCACATGCATGGAACGACAAAACCACCAACCTGGGCGTTGCTATTCCCGGCTGTCAAGTTAACTTGTGTTATGCAAGGCAAAAATGTGTGTATGAGTGTTATTAATACCACAGAAGACACAGAAGAAATTCTATATTAACTTTAAAAGCAGAGACACGCAGGACTGTTTAGCCTTGACATCTATGTGTGACCCAGGTCCTGCTCATGAACTGGCTAACACGCCAATTATGCTGTTATGATATACAAACTAATAAATAGATAAAACAAGGAAATTCTCCCTGAAATAAACCCTCCCTCAGATATCTGATGAATCAGGAAGCGCCTGATTTAAGGCAGAACCAATAGGGCAGTTCATTACACAGATAAGAGAACTAGGAAAAATCGACTGATCTGTGTCTGACCCTTTGATGAGCCACCTGTCTGTTTCAATGCGTCCTAGTTCAATGTTAGTATGTATAATACCATGATTAAGATTCCAGAGGCAGAAGTCCGACTTCCTCTGACATTTTAACCTGCCAAAACAAAAGGATTAGTTCCTGCTCACAAGGGAGCAGAGGCGCATAAGGCCAACGACATTGTCTGCCATCATTGTATAGATACAAATTTCAACTGAAAAATATTTTTGTAGCAATATCCTCATTGCAAACCCTTATGTAACTTTTGACACTTAGTATGGACCCTGCAGATTCACATTTTACTGAAGATCTTAAGTGTATGATGAATGCAGGCCTACATCTTTTAACATTTCGCAGCCTCTTGATCTTTACGAACATTAGCTGGAAGGGTTTTCTTCTACAAAGCAACAGAAAGCATTGACAGCTCTTACTGTACTGATTCAGCATTCACACTAGTGATCTTCAAATATTATTATTATTATTATTATTATTATTATTATTATTATTATTATTATTATTATTATTATTATTGTTGTTATTCCTTAAGTTTGTTGTACCACTGTGTTCTTTCAGCTTCAGAAACCATTCAAGTATCAAAATGTTCAGGTCTGTATATATGTAAAGGACACAACCCTTTCTACTTTTAAATATTAAGCTTTTTTCAACAATGTTTTTTTTTTTAAAAAAGCCAAGTGAGCAATTTTCAAATCCACTTAAACTCTGTCCTCCACTTTGAAATGCTACTAGTTCAGCATGCTTTCAGCTACAGACGTCATTTAAACATTAAACTGGTCACAGGACTTTCAACTATTGTCACAGTTTGCCTCTCAGCCCCTTCCCGCTGAACTCATTAGGAAAGTGTTTGCGGAGGTAATAAATCAACCAATATGGAGTAGGGTCATTTCGTCATGAGGTGCGCTCGAGATGACTGCGGCTGACTTTCTCCGACTTGATAGTCTAACGTCAGCTGCATGCGACTGCAGGGGCAGGGAATAAAAACGGGCCGTCAAGTCGGACACAATCTACCTGCGTGAGTTTACTGCGAGCTGAGATCAATGAATGGTCGAGAACAAGCAAAAGTGTGGTTTCAACTTTGTGCAGCCGGAGAAAAGCAACTGCAGCCACCGGACTCGGCGCCTGCGGCCCCCTTGCTCCAGCAAGGTTTTAATGTCAGGTGACACTGTTCTGCAGCGCCAGCAAAAGTTGGACACAATTTCTAACCAGCATGCCTTACGTTGAGTCAGCGCTGCGCTGCATGAAGTCCTATGAAGCACCTATTCACTTTTCTACAATCTTTTTTTGCAACCTGTGGAGTGGCCCCCCTGCTGGTCATCACAAAGAATGCAGGTTTATTGAACTTCCACTTTGGCTTCACTTTTCAGACCAGGAGGTTTCTGCCTGCCAGCAACTCATTCCCTCATCAGCCACTCACCATATGCACCAGTTCAGTTCATTCCTGCTCTCCTTCTCAATGACAAAGCACTTTACCAAGATACAGGTGCTGAATAAACAGCAAAGCACTTTGCTCCTCTGTTCTGATTGGTGGATTGACGTTGAGCTAATTTGACAGTTGCTACCTGCCCTTCCTAAATGTTAATAAATTCACATCAGTTCACATCTTGATCACTTGAGCTGTTTCAGGTTTAATTCAGAATGAATATCTACATTTGTTTGTCTGTCTGCCTGTCACTCTACCCGTCTTTTGTCTGTCTCATCTTCAAACTCCATTTCTACTCCTGCATCCATTTCGCTCAGATTTCGCTACAGAAACTGTTATATATATATATAAATATCAAAATGTTTCAGTTTTTAAGGACATGTGCGCTATTATTCAGCTACCTTTTATACTTTTTTAAGGTTATTAAAAATATTTTTGCAATGGGAGAATTCTTCAAATCCTAATCTTAAACACAAATGCTGACACATACAGACACACATTAATAAACTAACATGCACAAAATTGACGGGGTGGAACAATATTTCACACCTGTATGTTTTTAATATATTGGGGAAGTGACATATATTTGACTTGAACTTCACTTGAAAAAACACGTTTGAAATCATGGTGGGGATTTGCACGCAAACTAGTTTTGCAGTCATCAAGCAGTTCATCTGTCAATACCAATACAAAGCCTTTCTTGTTTCAGCCTTTTCAGGCAATTCAACGTCCAGCTTTACAGTGTTACAATTTAGCTTCCAGTTTTTCTAACAATGTATTTTAACTTTTAGCTTCTTTAGGTAAAGCAGTTCAGTTGTTTTTCTTTTGACTAATACTTGTGCATACTTTCAGTTACAGAGGCCATTCAAATGTCAAAATGCTCAGCTCTTTAAGGACATCTACGGCTCCTTTCCACCTTTTTCTACTTCTTATACTTTTTGAAATGTTAAGATTTTTTTCAAGAACAGCTTTGATGGTATTACAGCTAAGCTTTAAGCTTTTATAGCAATGTATTTCAGCTTTAACCATTAACACAGGTCAGCTTCAAGGTTGTTAGACAATGCAATGCAATTCATTTAAACATTCAGCTTCACTTCAACTTCCAGCTTTGACAATTTGGCAGTGTAATGCAATGCATTTGAGCTTCAAAACTTTTCAGGCATTTCATTTCAGACTTCTAAATTTTCAAACATTAATTCATTAATTTTAGCTTTCAGCATTCACACACATTTTCAGCCTCAAATGTAATTTTCTAGTTATTACTCTTAATACGGGAACATAACAAAACAGGATGTTTTATGCCCTATTAATACAGTTGTATGGCAGGCAAAACTGTGACTGCTGAGAATTTAAATGCTCAAAACAACAGCTTGGGGAATATTCTGGCCACCTGTGTAGTTCATGTTGTTCCTGTGATTCCTGTGCTTATATGGAAATGTCTCTAAATTAAAATACAGACAGCCAACATGCTAATCTTTCTGTAACTGCTCCACTGACAAGATGACGGCCCTGAGTACTCAATAAGTGTTTGCATTCAGCTGAGCTTCATTTCATAGCGTAGTAATGTGCCCATAGCCCCTTGGGTAACAATATAAAACAACATCATTTTAGTTTCACTCATCGTCAAGATTCGCTGAGTGCGTCAGCACCTCTGGCATCTTGGGTCCATTCTTCGTAACAGAATGAAACACTGCTACTTTATTCAGTGGTGTTGTAAAAGGAAATACAAGTAGATAGGAAGGAGGGGATTGACACGTCTGTAAAGGTCAACTCAGACCAAGGCAGCGGAAGCACAAGGTCAATTATGTCGACAACGACCTCTGAGAGCTCTCTTAAAGGCTAAACTGCCCCTGGGAAACAGCTTGGCAGGTTGTGTGAGACGTTGCCAGAGTAGAAAAGAGGTTTGGCTTTCTGTGAGTTTTAAAAACGTCCTACATTTGACTGTCTGACATAATAATCAAAACTTTAAAAAACCCTGACAGCAACAGTCTTGCTCTCTTCTTTCTTCTTAGGTGATATACTTATTCTTTGAGATATAATTTTTTCCCCCATCCCCATGCTGTTTAACATCTAAGGCACCAAATACAACACTGATTTATTCAACACTACATGCACATCTAAAAAATGTGTTGTGATCTCAGACTTCCCCCTGAATAATGCACACAGAGGCAGCACACTACATTTGACCTCAGGAAGACACAAAGATTTTAAAATATCAGCTGTTTAAAAGAGGGTTTCTTTCCTGTAGACCACATACAAACATTGGCAAGTGTTGATTAACTCATGTGTGAACACATCAGTGCTATCTCTGGAGAATTAGGATCCCACACTCCACATTGTTTACTGAAGTGTGAAAGTCGCATTCTGGTTTTCGACTTTAACGGGAGACTTAGGACCAATCAACTGTGTGTTAAAGCTGAGAGTGATGTGGATGAACTGACCTGCAAGGTGACAGCAAAAAAAAATCTATTCTCACACACACTCAGAAAGCAAGGCAGACATGAAATTTTGCCAAAAAAAAAAAAAAAGAAAAGCAGTGCAAGAACTGAAGAGCAAACAGTCAAGATTATGACATCGAAACCAAATATTACAACATAGGCATTATCATTAAAGATAATATTAAATGTTTTAATTCAGTTTAATACCACAAAGAGAAGTAACTAACCACAGGTTTCCTATCGGCTATGCTACACAGTGCACTTTATTCTCAACCACACTATAAATTTTAACTGTCACATTTTTTACAGGCCATACATGTATTTAGCAATGTTATTTATTTACAGCAGAGGAACCTCGCTCTGACAAAGTCTTTTACTGCCACTTTCATTTTGTTTTATGGCACTTGATATATGGTTATTGTATGGCACATTTTATGTGCAAAAACATCCCACACGCACAATAAACGGGAGCGCTGCCCTTGGCAGACAGCATATAGAGCAAATGTATATAACAGTTGCCAAGGTTCTTTGTAAAATATCATTACATCGTTTGTGGTGATTTTAGGTAATGAGAAATGCATTAATATGATGCCAGTATATCGTCTGAATGAATGCCTGGAGCCACATTTATTGCACTAATGTTCTATTTCCTCAGTTACGAAACTCGGTCCATAATCATTAACACGTCACAGTTCACAATCCCTTAATATTTTCATCAATATCATTAACATAAAACAGCATAATTGAGAAGAACATTTGCAGTGCCCCAACCTTTGTCCTTTCAATACGCTCCGGTGGTTCCATCGCTCACATTTATAGCAAGTAAGTTTAAAAGCCAAACCCTAAACAGGTGACTTCTGAGTAGATCCCAGTGCTTTAAAAAGATAACAGATGTATGGCGGACTAAATGCTGTCTCTTCATTCGTATGTCCCCGCAGCACACGGGGAGAAATGGCTATACAGACTACAGTTGCAAAAGTGCTCATGTAAAGTGCCTTCAGTCGCCCAACAATACTTAAACTTGTCCAACCTTTGTACCATAATTTTGTTATCTACTTCCTCTTACATGCGAACTCATACTGAATTGAGGGCACCACGCCATGCTGGTTAAGTGTCTGCGGGCGGCTCCCTCTGGACTGCTATTGTGAGGTTTATAACTTTGTAAATGTCAACCTTGCTTTTGGACGCAGTGAAGCAAGAAAAGCTCCAAAGGATGACACAATGAGGGCGGAAGAGGCCCCAGTAGTTTCTTAGTCTTTAACTGAAAAGGCTTGGATCTAAGTATTGTTGCTGATAGATCCATTGCTCAGGATCGACCCCTTGGTAACCTCTGTGCTGACAGTGGAGAGCGGGACGCTCTCGTACCTCTCTGCTACCCCCCAGCAGCGACAGCGCAACAGGGTGGACTTGAGCTGTTTTTGGAAATTGCTGTTGAGGAAGCCATAGATGATGGGGTTGACCCAGGTGGAGGCCATGGCTGCGAGGTGGCAGAATGAGAAGATGATGTCATGGCCACAGAGCGGGATGGCCTCGTGGTTCCAGTCAAACACCGCGTTGAAGACTGTGAGTGGGAGCCAGGAGAGTGCGAATGCCACCACTATGGAGAATAACATGGTGTTGATCCTTGTGCAGCCCTTGGTTTTCTTTTGAGTGGTGTTCCTGCCGCGCTCCACCATGTCCTTCCTCCTCCTGAGGCGCAGGTAGATGTGCATGTAGCAGACAATGATGAGCGCAAGAGGAAGTAAGTACTGGAAGATGAGTAGCGAGGTGGTGTAAGCTCGCCGTTTTTCAACTGACGGCCACCGCTCCATGCAAACATGGTGGTCATTGATTGGGAAGGGGATGCTCAGGTTCTGCAAAGGCAAGGTAAGTACACTGTACGAGAGGAAAGGCACAGATATTAGGCAGGCCACAATCCAGGTGACAGCCACTGCCAAGTAGGACTGGCCCACCACAGGCTTCCATCCAGTCGGATGGACAATAAGCTGGTAGCGCTCCATGGCGATGAGGACGAGGGAGAAGATGGAAACAGTAACTGATGTACACTGGATAAAGGGCGTGAGTTTGCAAAGGGCTTCTCCTAGGATCCAGCGGTCCATCAGTGTGTAAATAATAGTGACAGGAAGGCATGTAATGCACATGAGGATGTCTGAACAGGACAGATTGGCGATAAAGATGTTGGTGACGTTGAGCATCTCCTTGTGCCGTGTGATGACAAACACCAGGCAAGAGTTTCCAATGAGACCCACCGCCATAACTGTACTGTAAGCAATGATGAGAAAAGTGGTGCCACTCAGTGAAAGCGAACACTCATCTGTGAAATCCAACGGTATCTCTTTCCACAAGGCTTGGTTGTGATTGGTGTTGTATTGGTGCAGCTCCATGATGGCTTTCCTGGGCTCACTTCAAAGACCGGGGACCGAATGAACTAATTTGTTGTGTCGCACTTGCTGTAATTACTTCATGAATAATATTTGCTTTTTTTTAAAAACAGCTTTCGCTTATCCTTAATCTTTGGCAGTCTTTACAGCAGTCTCCTTTTGCTGCCTGGAGGGTAAAAAAGGAAAAACGATTAGTAACCTTAAACCCCATCCCCAGTCACAAAATGTTTATTTTTAAAGTTAGGAACTCTTGAGATATTAAGAGGTCGGTTTGTCACTAAAATTTAAATGTAGCTCCCATAAAAACGGCAACATGAAAAGAAATTTCATGAAAAAAGCTAATTTCATCATCATTCCCCTATTCCTTCTTTTAAGTGAGTTTTTGTGGCAGAAGCAGAGTCTCGTGCTGCAGGAAAGCTCTGGATGTAATTCCACAAGTGTCTCTTCGGTGAGGAGATTAATTTAGTGGTCCAGTTTTACCTTTGTACACACTGGATCCAATATAAAAGCGTATGCCGATATTATCATAAGGCTGCTGGCGGAACGCAGATTTTCTCTGTCCTCGGGGACTGGCTATAAGAATAAATGATGCACATCATCAAGAAAACAGCACAGATCCTGACTTCATGGCATCGCCATAATGGCATGCTGATTTAAATTTCCATCACAATAACACGGATAATGACCTCCTTTAGAGACGATCATTCCCTCTCTCTGTTTTCTCCCCTTTTGACAGCGGGAATTTATTGTTTCTGTCCATAAAGGAACAGACACCTCTCATTGTCACTGAGCTTTCACAATAGCTTCATGGAGTCTAAAGCACAAGAGGTCCTTACAGTCTCTAACAAATTAATGTACTGGAAAGCAGAACTGAAACACAATTGTGTTACATCAAGACCAAGAACATCTGAATAGTGTGTGAGGATGTGGGCATAAATGCGTTTTACTGTACGTGTGTGTGTGTGTGTGTGTTTGTGCACAGCAATGAAAACAGTACTGATTAAGTGAAATGTTTTGCCCACGGCTCAATTCCCCAGAAATTAGTTTTGCAACACAGCCATGCCAACAGAATGAAATCTACAGGATTGAAAAGATTTATCATTTTTAATGGACAAATGTTAAATGTATATTGGACATGACTTGCTTGTGGCTGTCTTGCGAGCAGGAATGCTCTATAATAACGAGCTGTTTCATCTGAGGTGACGGCTAACAAAGCTAGATTATTTAAAATAATACTTGTAAGTACTGTAATACAACACAAACACATTCCTTTGTGGAAAACAGTCTTATCTGTTTGGGGGGCCTGGATAATTAATCCTCCCCAGGATGTCAACCTGACAAAAATTCTGGATATGTGGCCCGTATATAGCTATCATACCCATGCTGTAGCCTTGACGCTGATTATTTATGGAAAACTTTTGACATTTACATTTACCTGACGCTTTTATCCAAAGCGACTTACAATTGCTATACATGTCAGAGGTTGCACGCCTCTGGAGCAACTACGTGTCTTGCTCAGGGACACAGTGGGGATTGAATCCGGGTCTCTCACACCAAAGGCTGGCGTCTAAACCATTGCGCCATCCCACCCCAGTTACTTTTTTTGACACTTAAAGTGATGCATTGCTGTGTGTTGTAGCCTGGTAAACAACAGTCCAATGAATTTAACAAGGACATTTACTAAGGAAATTATTATTACTTGAAATGAGATTTATTATGAATTAGCATATACTATTATCTGCAGATTAAACACAAAGAATTTTCCTGCTGGTTTTTATTAAATGCACTGTTTATGTGAGGAACTGTCCCTGCAGAGACAAAGAAATTATAGCTCATGGGGATTTGACTCAAATCGGAGATATCTGTAAATTGCAAATAAGATTTTTAATCAGTCACCTCACTACACCACTTGTCACAGAAACAGCCACAAGTCCGGATCCGCTCATGCAAAAATGATTGAAGACATCACGCGCCGGTGGATGAAAAAACATGATGGAAAGTGTGAGAGTGGTTAGTGGATGTGTTTCCTACCGTCGGTCTCTGCAGCTGTCCTGGATCCTCTGTCCGTCTGCAGCTGTGTGTCTGCTCGCAGTGAGGCGGGCTTTCTCAGCTCCGGACAGGTGGAGGAGACTCCTCTGTCCTCCGGTGTACCACCGTGTGAGCTCACCGCTCTCCTGTCGGGGCACATCACTCATTTCCACCTTAAGTCCTCCTGAACGTCCACTGAACTTACACTTTTTTAAGAAGCGCAGCCTGACCAGTAAGTGGCAAGTATAAGAAAACTATAAATCCCATCAGAATAGCTGGACCACCTGACAGCTGCGGGAAATTAAAAACACCCGCGCGTGCCATAAGGTTATTAAAACTCCCCATAGCTACGCACTTTAAGAAATAAATAAATATTAGACTGAAATTTTAGAGTAGCCTAATTGGAGCTTTGCGGCATGTCATGATAAAAGAAAATATCCGACCCTGTAGAAAAATTTCATTTCTTACTTTCAGGTAACCCTCCACCCCACAATAAAGCGTTATAGGCTAGCACGAAATGCAGTGTTTTAATTAGCCGTTAAATTTGCCATGGCTTCTTACCGGAATATTCTTTCCTCTTGGGCTCCGAGCACTGCTTTGCATCAGGTGAGTTTTTGGTCGAGGAGAAGGTAGGAGGCGTCCTGCCAGGACCACTGAGGAGCTGAGACAGCTCTTAAAGCGACCTTATGCCTCAGACTCAGGCTGGGATGTGATTGGGAACATGTTACATAATAAAGTCTCCGTGGCTCGCATGTACACGCGCGCGCAGGCACGCGCCCGCTCAGGGGCCACTGGGGGAAATTGAGTTATTTGAAAACTGTACACATTGTCTGTTTCACCCTAATGTATTAGTTAGCGACATTAGATGGTTAATTTAGTTTATTGTAAAGGGACTGAGCCCTCACACCACGAGGCAAGTCTCATGTATCCCCAAAGGGAAATCACTGTACTAACACTGTAATCTAATACTAATGTAATATTATGGTAGTGCAATGTTTACAATTCCTATAGGGCTTTCTGTGGTTGCTGTACAATCTGTGCACAGCATGCCTGTGAAATATAGTAAACTGTGTTCTTTCCGCATGGGGAACATTTTTAAATTAAGACCGTGGATTATAATGTGGATTTAGTTAAACAACTAAAGGGACATACATCATCTTGTCTTTTTTATATAATTGAAGTGTATTTTATCAACCCAAAATGCTGTGATGCATAAATCTTTAAAAATCTCCCACCAATTTTTAGTCCCAGAATTGAATAATGATTATTGAAGATACTGATGGATATTGATTGCTATGTGCAAGGCCATAAAATGATTTCTCCATCTGTTATAAAGACCATTAACCCTGTCATCTGTACAAAATCAAAATGCCTCTTATTGATTCCTCTACAGCAGTCCATATCAAAAAACTAACAACACAGGTGCAATGTATGCACCTTTGCATAATTTTCCACATCCACACAAACGATAATGTTATCAGGATGAAAATCCTTGTCCAGAACCCTCCGCAGATAACACCTAGAACTATTTTAAACCCGTTCTTCGCACCTCTCTCGCTTGTGCAACAGATTGTTAACTGCTTCTTCACACTGTCCCCACACACTCCTGTTTCAAGTGGAGGCTACATGAGGGAGCAGTAATAGCTGTTTGTCTGAGAGGCAGAACAGTGAAATGACTTGCCACCAACAACAACAGCTCCGTGGGCGTTTGCTTGACACAGAGACACGGGTGTCAAGTCACTCAAGACAATTAATCTACGCACATATTTTTCAGAAAAAAAGCAGGAATGCTGACAAAAGCTGTACAGGTTTTTTTTTTGTTCCCTCTATTGAGCAACTGTTCAATACATTGTAACATGGAATGGCTGTTGTACCTCTCCCCTTGTGCAATCTGCACTACTGTCACTCAGATTTTGATTTTCATTTCAGCTGGCGTTGTTTTGACAGAAGGAGAGAGGAAAACATATTTGAGAGTCAGCCTTAAATGTCTAGACAACCGAGCACTATGGTGACAAGAAATTGTTTGTTTTTTTTGTTTTTGACAGTGTGTCCACCAGTTTATTCTTGTGATTGATAAGTGAAACGTTGATGGACACTCGGGCACAATGAGGTGCGGCCAGAGAAGCTTGTTCAGTCTAGAAAGGAAGCGTGCCTCTCATGGAAAAAAGGGAACATGGTTTCTAAAACTAACATTTCTGTCACACGTGCATAAACAAACAGAAAGCAGACGAGTTTTGCTCCATCTTAGGTGATAAGGCAGAAAAACAACAGATAACATGTTCCAAAACATTTTTTAAACATTATCTCGCTGTCGTATATGAAATATTTGATTGCTCTTTGATCACTCCTTTATTCGGT
Organism: Lepomis macrochirus; assembly: GCA_024633595.2. NCBI lineage: Eukaryota > Metazoa > Chordata > Actinopteri > Centrarchiformes > Centrarchidae > Lepomis > Lepomis macrochirus. Next base: position 30,604,050 of record JALXJV020000005.1, read on the forward strand.
AAACTCTATCAACTGTTTAGACTCACGTCCATCCGGCGTCTGCTTGACCAATACATAATGTAGATTGCAGATATGTGTCCATATTTGGATTCGGAGAGACACTCATATTACATAAAGCATTTGTAAGTGGTTCTTGTGGGGAAATTGTTGTGTGTCACTGCCAGAGTAAATCAATATACGGGAGCACCGTGTCTCTAGAAACTGTTCCCCTAGCTCCACATAATAGTATTTGGGGGGTAGTAATTTTCAAGTGCATTGCCTATTTCTGTTTCTGTTTTGTGGGATTTATTTGTGAAAAAAAACACTCTCACTTTAAGAGACCTTTAATATCTTCAGCTGTGCAGTTGGGCTTCAAAGTAGATTTTTATCACCAGCCAGGAAAGAAATGGCAGCTCTCTGTAACTTCACACTTTGTTCAGTCGTGTTTAAAAGGTGGTACAGAAAGAAAGAAATATAACACATGAGAAAACCACATTATGCTTTGTGAAATATTGTGTCATTGTAAGAGGACTCTTAATAATGTAAAAAAATATTTGTATATTATTAAACAGGGGTGAAATGAATACTTCATGCTGCTGTGAGAGGGGCCTTCGTATTGTGTGAGACGTTAGTCACGAGCCCTGGTTTGGGCTCAGAAACACAGCAATACTAAAATGAAATATGCTCTACTTAAAAAAAAACTATGAGAAAGCTAGATAGACAATAAAATAAGAGGCCGAATAAGCTCACATCACATCCATGATTGACATGTAAATGATGCTTGCCAAAATGTGATGCTCTTCTTGCCACAAGCTAAAAGATGACTTATTGTAATAGTGTTGATAGGTAAGTATTATTTCCTTAGTTCTTACAGTGAGATGAATTATAACACAGGATACCACATTTGTATGTAGCTTTCACAGGTGTAACTTTGACATTTCTGCCTGTATCTTGGAGCTCTTTTAAGCCAGTGCTTTTAAAATGTGATACAAACTAGTTAGTCATAGTAGTGACACAGTAGTGAGCATAATCAAATTTAACAAAATGTGCAAATGTCCACCAACTAGTAATATCGGTGTATGTGTTTGTGCTTGTTTTTCACAGGAGTGCAGCCCTGATGGGCCCACAGAGAAGCCTGCAGGTCTCACACTTTAAACATTTGTGTGTGTGTGTCTAACAGAGTGTATAACAGACACATACTCAAATTCAAAGGAAACATAAAGAAAGAAGTAATTACATATTTGATTTGTCTTGAGCCATCGTTTAAGATGAGTCTTTAAGGGGCAATATGTAGTTTTCAGAGACCACCAGCGGTGAAGTTTTAACATTCTCATGAACTCATGAAACACATAATCAGAAACACCGCTTTCATACAGAGATCCTGAAATAAATGCAGAAACACCGGCATGCAGTCTGTGGCTTTTCAGACGGACGTGTTCCGGTTTTGTTATGTTCCCGAACACCGGATCTTTACCTGTCATACAGCGAGCCGCATATCGTTTCCTCCTGGAAAAAAAGGCAGTGTGACAGACACGGAGACTTCTTCACACAACATGCTGGTAAACTCATGGTAAACTTCCACCGCTACATTACAGTAATATTTTTATCCGCTTGAAGTTGAACTACTCCATGCTCCTCACATGATAACGGTACATTTACTGCATTTCGTGATACATTATATCACGTTAGCTCGCCTGTTTGCTTTTCAGTAACGATCTTTACTATCTGTGTATCTTTACAGCTAACATGCTTGTTTTAGATGATAACGAAACGCTTAGTGAACTGGACTGAATATTATAACCAGATTGTTATGTCTTTCCACATTATTATCCTGTTTTCCACTGGTATTATGTCAAAGTGTTGAATTAGCCTGCAAGAAAGGATATAACGGTACAAAGCAAATGTTAAGCGATTTGTTTATACTAGCCTAAAATGATGCAAGCCAGGAGCAGCCAGCTACTTCAGCAGGGATCTACCTCTGTTTGCTTCGTAACGTTCAATTTAGATTTACTGATGTTTTGCCAATACTCAGGTACACAGCTTCTCCACCATCTCAGTCGCTGTGCAACACTTCCAATCACAATGCAACAACACAGAGGAAGACCGATTCACTACAGTGACGTTACTTACTGTGGTCTAACTGTTATAAAGTGTGGCAATGTTCCATATTACATATTGCACCGGATAAGGTTAGTAACTGCTTGGTGTTAGCTGGCGAGCTAACGTGACCGTCTATGTGACTCCTGCCTTTCTGATGTTCACTGTTTTCACCCGACATCCTCTGAATCTTGTTCGGCCTGACAGGCTCCATCACATAAACCTTTATTGTTGTTTTGTATCCTTACGTGGACTTTATGTTCTATAATGTAAGTTCAATTCAATTTTATTTTATTTATAAAGTGAAAATTAGTAACAGAGTGATCTCATTGCACTTTTCAATGTACTCTGCGACCCAAGAGACCCAATAATTCACTTAGTGACGCAGGCAAGGAAAAACTCCCTTTTAGGAGGTAGAAACATCGAGCTGACCCCAGGCTCAGGGTGGGCGGCCATCTGCCTCGACCTGTTGGAGGGGGAGAGCGGGGTAGAGGGAGGAGAGGGAGGGCTGGGGGGGAGAGAGACAGAGAGAGACAGAGAGAGAGAGAGAGAGAAGCAGCAGCCCAATCAATATCCACACAGAAAGCAAACTAACAGTAAAGGCAGTGATGCAGAAATCAATGAAAATTAATAATAGTCATAATAATGATAGCAATATTGATGATACTAATAACAGGCAGCCCACAACCGTAGATCCAGACTCTACAGCTCTAGAGCCTGAAACACCTGCAGAAAGCAAATGGAAGGAGAGAGGAGAGGGAAGGGAAAGCACAAAACTATGGGGGAAAGATGAAGTCGAGTTAGTAACATTGATTAATGGGATATAAGAATGCACACAGAAAGAGTGTAATAGATTTACAGTCTGACCTTTATGCCATGGGGATGCTATTCTGTGCCAATATTTTACACTGCTGGTCATTTATTAGGTTGCATAAATATACCCATATGTCAGGCAGTGATAAGGATCCTTAAGCATATATATATATGTGCAGACTGAATGAAGCAGAACGCAACGTACTGTAATTGCTGCACTAATTAATCAAAAGCTGCACACGCTATGCTTAGTTACTAGTGTTCATTATGTTGCAGCTCTTGTGCAGTTTATTAGCACATTTTGAGAATATGTGATGAACAGTTCTTTTCATCGCAATGGTTTATTGTGATGTGAATCTTATGCTTGGTATTCGTGATATTGTGTAACATGTTTTTATCATGTAAGAAAAAAACAACGAAAGAAAGATTTCAAAAAAAGGAAGGAAAAATCCAAATACTTAATCGTGACTCTTTATTTAATCAAACTTTTAATCTGTTCTCACATCCCCTCATATAAACAGCAAAACTACTTCTGCGGGAAGCTAATAGCTAACAATACAAAATATGAATATGGCTGACATCATTCATCATCCAAAATCGAAACCGTATTGATCATGTGGCTTGTTTTTTCCTTCATCTCCTCTCTCATGGCAACCTAAAATCCATAGGCATTGTGTGCAGGCAGCTACTCATTGAGCGAAGGACAATCGCCCCGTCCCTTACAAGAACCAAGCTGAAGTGATCCTTGACACCGTCACTGCAACACAGTCCTATAAATCCCCTGAGGTTTTAAATAACCCCAGCCAAGAACAAATGCCACAAGGCCTCAGGTAGGCCCTGCTTGTAGATGACAAACAACCACCATCAGTTACACAAATCACATCTGACACACACGCTCACCCTGATGCTCCTCTGTTTAAATGTGACTTTTGGGAGCAGCACATACTGGGATGCATTAAAGACCAAACACAATTCATGTACTGTAAAACTACTTTCAGCAAATGTAATGTTCCTTCTGTAGTTCATATTTTCACCTCGCCTTTCTTGTTTTGATCCACATTAAGTGGATGTAAAGCAAACAGACAGCTGTTATATAAATTGGCTTAAGAGGTGTCGCTCATGGTGATGACACAGCAGAACGGTTGCAAAGAAAAGCAACGAAGAAAAAGCCTGCAAACTACATGCCCAAACTACTGTTTGGTGTTGTGTAGGTGAACATAGTGACACATTTAGAGCCAAATATTTACCTAGCTACCTTATTATTGGATATAGGTTCAAATAAGTGCTATTGTTGCTCCATATCTATGTGTAACTCAATATGCAACTGTTCGCTAACTGTCCGCAAACAACTTTTGTCAGGGTTTTATCCCCTTAACGCCGATTGTTTCAAATTCGCACCACGCCTCTTCCTTTCAGACCGCAGCTGAGATAGCGTATATATTCGTGCATATACGATATGTACGTGGGAACCTTTTGCAAGCCCTGGTTTCTCGTTTACACCTGTTGTTGCTAACTTACATCATATCTACTTCATACCTGAATTCATATCTTTTCGACTTATGTTTGACAGACAAATTAACAATTTCCACTTAATTTTACATCAGCTTGAAAGCAAATGAAAACAGGAATTATTATTATTTTATAAATAAATAAATTCAGGCATCAGGGGTTGCTGCCCCCTAAGATCCAAAAATAACACTAACTGCAGGTTTAAAATGTATGTACTTTATAATTATATAGTTGTAGGACTAGTTCAACATCTTGTGAATTTCCCAAAACTACTCCTTTAAACCCACATTCATTCTTAATATGTTTCCAAGACACTACCAAAATGGAAATGTAGTGTTCTAGTTTAAGGCCATAAAGTATAAAATAAAACAAAGCTAAAAATAAACTGATTTCAATTTTGGTCATGTTACTTCAAGAGTTACATTAAGTCTAGTGGAATAAACTGATTTGCAGGAAGGACATTGAAAAGAGCAATGAGGAGACAGAGAGAAGAGGGAGAAATAGACTGGAGAGCAGTCTGAGATTGGAGTTTATTAAAACACAATTGCATTAGCAGACCCAAAAGGTAGAATCAATCCAGTGTGCATTAGACCTGCTGACCCTCCTCTTTTAATTCATATAAATGTTCTGCGTGTCCTTCCTGCTCTCTAAACCCAGACTTCTATTCTATTCAGCTCCAGTTGCATCTGTGTGCAGCACAGACCATTTTTCTTACTGCCCTCCCTTTTTCCTCAGTGTCGGCATATCATTCAGAATTTACACTAACGTTGTCACAGCGAATAAGACGGTGCCTGTCACACCCCCCAAAATAGCCCTCATCCCAACAGCAAGAGGTGAAAACTGAATTCAGAGGCAGCATAACGTGATAGAGGGAGGACAGCAAGTTGCTATTGATCCCAAGGAGCCTTGTTCAATGTGAGTCTAGATCCACTGACACCTGGCAGATATGACCAGCGAGGTTCTTGGCCACAGTTTAGCTTTATCCCAATTAAAATTCGATCCCCCATCAGTCCAGTTGGCCTCATTGCAAGTATAGGACAGGGTGGCAGTTACCAGAGGTTACTGTACATGGCTACATTTCCAAAACGCTTATGAAATCTCACAGAAAATGCAAACGTTGATGAGCATAATGTAAATGAATCATTCGGTGTCGGTGTAAAAGCAGAAACATGAAGCTATTTCCGTCGCCTCTGATTTTCCATTAGTGGTGTGGGCTAACCGTACATGACGCAGACCAAACCTCTCTTTTGAGAGCTGTCACAGCAGCACAGTCCAGCCCTTGCTGTCAAGTCTCTGCTTGCTCTCTGGTATAATAATTTACACTGGGAAATTTTCCTGCCACGTGTCAGACATGTGAGAAGAATATGTGATGATCCACCTTGTGTCTTTTTCTACAAGAAGCCATAAATTTGTTGCCCAGCATTTTATAATCTTTAAATGAGCAGTGATCGACATGCATGTGTATTAAAATTGGATGATTTTACTCCGTGTTTTTTTTTTTTCTTTATGTCAACGCCGACTTACACTTCTTGCATCCTGTAGAGCGGCACACATTGTTGGGTAGCTTAAATATTTCAGCAACGTTGGTTTGTTTTCTCTAAGTCCCAGGTCAGGCAGGGGCAACTTCCTTCTGCAGGACCAATGACTCTGACCTCAGAGACAGACAAAGCCAAGGAAGAAAGAGCCACCAATTTAGCTGAATTGGAAATTGTCATTACAGTCAAAACAATAGTGTAGTAAAGTATTTTCCCATGTGATTATATTTATCCTGAATACAGACTAAAGTTTCTCAACCAAAATGATTCATAATTACAACAAGATATACTGAGGCAGATCAGTCCAAATCCTGTTGCTGTGTAAATGGCCCCCCGCTGTTTATCATTTGAGGAGAGTTATGTATCACTGGTTGCCATAGTAAGACGGTTGGCGGGCTTCATCAAAGAGCAACGCTGAAAGTTGTTGTGCTACAGGATTTTGGTGCAGAGGATAACTGATTGATCGCTTCACAATCACAGAGCAGCCCCAGCAAAATTGCACCTGCCAGGGCCACACCTCAGTCCTTTCAATCACAGAGCAGGGAGTGTGTAAAATACAGTAGACACAGTCCATTTCACACTGCTCCCATTCCTTTATAAACTGTCCACTTTTCAATTTTGACAGGCAATCTTTATACTCTGCCGACAGATTCTGCCTCACACCTGCCTCTACAGTAAAATGCACAAATTAATTGAAGAGAACGTTCCATTTAGCTGATGTATTTCTTACAATTGCTATATATTTCAGAGGTCGCACGTCTCTGAAGCAACTCGGAGTCTTGACAGGGACACATTGCTGGATGTGTCAGAGTGGGATTTGAACCCCGGTCTCCAACACAAAAGGCATATATCTTTTCCACTGCACCATCACCCCCAACGCTGCATACAGAAAGGCTGTTCATTAAAATGGCAGCTTTTATAAGTCAAGCATAATCTAAATTCAAGTCAAGGAACATTGAGTAACATTATTTTGTGCCATATTTTGCCAGTCAAGTCTCCTCTGCCAGAAAAGATGGCAGGTAGTTGGCATGGAAACCATCTTAGATGGCGTGCGGGCCGAATGAATGGCACCACTGGAGCTCTGCTGTCCCAAACTAATCAGTTGTATTGTCCTCTGGCCTGCCTGTGGAAAGTGCATTCGCTTTTTTCCAGCAACCCGCTGAACTCCACTATTCCTTGTTAGAGCCCATTGTTCCCATACCACACATGCCTCTCCTTGCTACTCAACAACTCTCCACATCATATGATGGCCACTAATGGTGCCAACAGATGGTGTCCTTCAGTAATTCTTTAAATGAAGGTTTAATATCTTAACAATTGCAGGATTTGTGTAAAAGAAATGCTCATAAAAGCTCAAGGTCATAGACCGTCGTGTCTTGCTAAGTGATGTAGCCAACATCCTTTTATAAAGTCTGTTTGTAGTACAGATTGGCAGTTAATTCTGTAAATGCAGCCCCTTTGTTTTCATTTCTGTGACATTTCTTCCTCCTGCCTGTGGCGCCTGCTGCACAGCCTTTTCCTGATGAGAGGAGACGGCCCTCTGCTAATGTACAGGAATGCTGTACTCTCAATAATGGCACAACCAGTCTCTCTGTGACCTCCAAGAAGGTCCGACAAAAATAAAAACCATGCTTTTGGTCGTTGACAATGAGTGACGTCACAACAAGAGCACTAACAAGCTTCATTACTTATCATGTACCTGAGATTTTATCACCCTAATCAGCAAGTAATGTGTGAAAATGAGTTTATGTTCAGGTTGAACAATTAAAATGAGTGTGTAACTGTGTGTGATTTTCACTGCTTAGAAGATTACAGTAACAGCATAATTAAAAAAAATAAAAATAAAAGTCAGTAATCAAGTAATCAATATCTTTCTTGTAAACCAGTAGTACATATGGGTACCATTAGCAAGATGAAATCAAACAACAGGCAAATAAAGAAGAAATGAAAAGATAATATCAACTTTCAGCATAACCTTTTTTGCCTGTGACTGATGTATTTGAAATATCGGGCTCATGATGTAGTATTCCTATCGGTAGATGGATAATCGCATAATCGGCGATGTCATTAAATCGGTTGTTTTGTCCAAACAACTCCCAAAACTTAGAGATTTTGAGTGGCATAAGACAAAGAAAATGCAAGGCAGGCAATGTCTACAATGTTGGCTTAAAAATTATTTAAACAATTAATTGGTCATCAAAATTACCAATTAATTGGATGTTAAACAAGTTTAACATCAGTGTGGTTCAACATACATAAAACTTATTTTCTTCTGAGCAATGACTGAAAAGTAAGTAGGTTAGATTAGTTTGAGTAATTGTTTCAGGTCTAGTTGCAAAAGACTTATATATGGTTTGATATGGTAACAGCAGGCTCTGGTGTAGTGACACGTACGTATGCAGTGTATCAGTGGTGTGCATGTTTGCTGTTCAGGGAGTTGCAATAAGATTACTGGCAGGAACTATGGTAGTGCATTTCTTCAGCCACATGACAGATACAGTCAATATGTCGAGGGGGGGAAGGGAGTTATGAGTTGCTGTTTGATAAGGGTGTTTCTGCACCCAAGACAAAATGATAGGAGAGCTTTCCTCACTTTTATTCCCCATGTACCCCCCTGTAATGTATATTAGACTGGAAAATAAATCAAGTGATGGATTATTCCACCAGCATTTTGTTTTGCAAGTGGAAAAATCTCTACTCTTCGTGTCAGGAAATGATATATGCAAATGGAAACATGAATGGGCAGAAGATGAATGAGATTGTGAATGCTAGGCAATATGGAGGCCTCAATTTTATAAAAAGATCACCATGACTGGGCTGCTTTGGGAAATCTATCTGGTAGCTCATGCAGCTATCAAGCAGTGGAAAATCAATCTGGAAACCGTTTGATCAGATTGGGACCAAATATTGGAGGGACAAACAAACATGGTAAATGTACTTGGGACAACTTTCAACCTGATATTTGTAAGGCGTGCAATGTGACAGCAGACACACATAGACCCATTAGAAATGACCTTTGAAACATTGAACATACAGAGTCACAGTATTTAAACGTTAGTCTAACTAAATACTTATTTTATCAATATTAATACTATAAAACTGAAAAAGGGATAAAAACAATATAATGGCTAAATGTACACACTAAAATCATGTTATTTTAATCAGAAACTGTCGTATTAATTGCTTGCAGTGCGATGGGCGTCTCTGATTGGCTCTTTCTTAGTAAGTAGGCGGGACAAAACGACAGCAACGACCAATAGTGTTTGAGCTCACCGCCTGAAACCAAAAGGTAAACAGACTTGTTTTGATCTGTCAAAAAATCAGGCGACTGTGCTAGCTAGCCACTCCACAAAGGATATGGTGCCATTGCGACAGAAACAACCGATATAAAACCGTTTGTTTTTGACGAACACGAAGATATTTTCGCACAGTGGCGTTGCTTCCGTTTTTAACTGTCCAGCTTGGTGTTTTTGTGAGTGCGTTTCACCAGCTAGCAGGCTAACGAGCTGATAGCTTGCTTGCTGATGTTACCGTTTAAACTAACTTAACAATAACTGACAGGTGAGCGGCGCAGTAGCAGCTAGAATTAAGTCGATGGTAGGGCGTGTGCATGTAACTATATAGTCTTTCTGTAGCTGTATCGATTAAGCTATTGTGTGAATCGTGTGTATTATAACTTGTCAAATATCTGCAACGTTACTATGCAGTGAATTTCGAGCAACCTTGAGCACCTTTCTTTAACCACTAGCTGCCCAGCTTGTCCCCCCACTTGCTGTATATTTCTTTACGTATCGACATCAATTTATAACAAATATGTGCAGAGAATGAAATTAGCAGTCGTCAGATAAACGCGATGAAGCCCGAGTGCGCTGCCATGGCTGAGAATGGAGAGCTGAGTCCAGTGGGAGGACGCGCTGGCACAGCGGGCCGCCTGGGCCGACAGACCTACAGAAGTTCGGCCCATTTCCGCAGCCTGCTGGACGGCCTGCTGTCTCTCAGACAAAGTGGCATCCTGTTTGATGTGGTGCTACTGGTGGAGGGTCGACCCATCCAAGCCCATCGTATACTTCTGGCAGCCTCTTGTGATTATTTTAGGTAAAATTCAACAAGTCTTTTTGTTGCTTTACTTTCATTTTCTATATTCACATCCGTTTCCCTTTTTGTTTCTTTGTTAATGTGTCTGCATCAACAAGATGCAATGTTCACTCTTTCTCTTTCCACCAGCACAGACACCAACAGTCAGTGCAGGTTTTTTTTAAACTCAGTGTCTCACAAGACACATCCGGGTCTTGGTGCTGAGTCCAGTTTAAACAAAGTTTCTCCTCTTGTACACCATCCCCTGCATTTTATCAACACTGTCATATGATCAGCAGAGCCTGCAGTGCTCGCTGTGCACATTAACCCTAACCCTTTGTAGTTTGTGTTTACTTGTCTGCTTACATCATGACCTAAATTAAACTGTTTTCGTGGACAACATGAAGTAAGTCACAGATAAAATCTAAGATGTCTACACTTGGCCAGCACACCGATGATTGATACAGAAAAGTGTATTGAATGCAAAGTTGAACAATACTGGAGTAAATATATCAGTTTGTACTTTACAATGGTTTGTAACTTATTGTGCAGGAGCCCTGTTGGTAGGTAATCCCATTATAATGCTAAAAGTAGGGTAAAGATAAGGCACCAACGTCCGTTTACAGATAAGCTTATGCTACATACTGCTGTGTTTGATTTGTAGATTCAACAGCATTTGGTTGAAATCATATGAAGGTTTTATGATGGGTACAGAAACCTTAGTATTGGGAGCATTGGGAGAATCAGAACCGGGGGGGAGTTGGAGTGTCAGTGGGGAACCCGGGCCAGCTGCATATGAAGCTGTTTTTGTGGCGAGAGGTGATGTTGATCTTGATGGACTGCAGCCTCCAGCTGGAGGGGAGCGTCTGCAACAGTTTGTGTCCAGGGTGGGAGGGGTCGGACAAAATCCTTCCTGCAGGCCGCAGAGTCCTGGTGCTGAAGGGATGGAAGATAGCAGCCGATCTCCTTCTCTGCAGAGCGAATGATACCCTGCAGCCTGCGCTTGTCTCTGGCGGTGGCAGCAGCGTACCAGATGGTGACGGAGGAGGTGAGGATGGACTCAATGATGATGGCGGTGTAGAAGTGCACAATCATTGTCTTTGGCAGTCTGAACTTCTTCAGCTGCCGCAGGAAGAACATCCTCTGCTGGGCCTTCTCGGTGATGTTCAGCCCCCACTTGAGGTCCTGGGAGATGATGGTGCCCAGTGTCGACTGGGGGGTGGTGGGGGAGGGTGGGGCTGGGCTCTTTCTGAAGGGTACTGCCATCTCCAATGTCTTTAGAGCGTTGAGCTCCACACTGTCCTGGCTGCACCAGGTCACCAGACGATAATCGCTTTCCTCACTTTTCAGGTGGCTATTTGGCTTAACCGAAACTTTTTCTTTTGGGATTTTGTCTTTATTGGACCGTTCATTGTAGAAAATAACCTGCAGAGAAAGAGTGGTGGATATCGTACATCAAAAGGGATTGTGGCTAGGTGGTATGCCACGATCACTGCGCCACAAGGTTACCCCATTTAATAGTGAGCCACTGTTCTCCACTAGGGGAATGTTTGCTGGAGGTCTTCGGGAGACACAGCAAAAAGAGATCCCAATTCATGGAGTATCTTACATGGCCATGAAAAAAATACTTGACTACATCTACACTTCAGAGATTGAGTTAGACCTGGAGTGTGTGCAGGAAGTCCTCATTGCTGCCACGCTAGTACAGGTAGGCTCTTTGTTTTTATTTCACTAGACAACAACATTCCTGGCTGTATTTTTATTTTCTGCTAATCGGTGTCCTTTTGTGTTTTAAAGCTTGAGATTGTCATCGGCTTTTGCTGTGATTTCCTTTTCTCCTGGCTGGATGAGAGCAACATTTTAGAGGTGTATAATCTAGCTGACCTCTACGGACTGCAACAACTTAATGCCAGGGTCCACTCCTACATCCTCAGGAACATCCAGACTTTGTCTCGAACCGACGTGTACCGACAGCTCCCTCAAGATGAAGTCTTCAGAGCGCTGAGCAGTGATGAGCTTCAGGTGAACAGTGAAAATGAGGTGTACGAGGCGGCTCTTCACTACCACTACAGTCCTGTGCAGGTGGAAACTGACCAGGTGTACTTGCAGGTCAGTCAGAAGGTGCGTCTTCATTTTGTACTCACCTCTGCACACCAAATACTGTTGATTAATTCTATACCTGCTTAGTTTTACTCACACTTTGTCGTATCTTTATCTGCCTGAAATAGCAATGAACTATTTTTATCTCTCTGACCCAAAGGAGAATCTCAAGATGCTCGATGCTGTTCGGTTCTGCCTTATTGAGAAAGCAAGTGTTGCAGAGGCTGCATGGCAGACTAAACCAGTGTCCACTGAAGGATTCTGTGTCAGCCGCCCTGCGCTACCATGAGCAGGAGATCTGGCAGCCCGTCCTGCAGAGTCCTCTCACCCAGCCGCGGTCCATCTTCCAATGTATATTGGGCTTCGGGGGGATGTTCACCTCCAGCTCCCTCACAGACAGAGAGCATTTGTTTCAGGTGTTCCACCCAAGTTGGGGGATGTGGAAGACTCTCACTGCAGCTCACGCCCCCCGAATGTCCAACCAGGGCGTCGCTGTGCTCAACAACTTTGTTTATCTCATTGGAGGAGACAAGAACACCAGTGGATTTCGTGCAGAGACCCGCTGCTGGAGGTGAGATCCCATTTATCCAATATGAAGTGATTGGCTGGCCAACCTGCCTACCTGTGTGCACTCACGGCGGATGAAAATGTGTTTTGGGGGAGTGGCTTTAGAGGGAGGCCTGAAGGGAGGGGGTGGGATTCTCTGTCTCTTCCTAGTTTTCCAACATTGCCTAACCCAGCTTTAAAGAGGTGGTATTATGCTTTTTGGCTTTTTCCCTCTCTGTTAAGTTATATAAATTTTTTGTGCATATAATAGGTTGAAAAATTGAAAAAGTCCAAAGTCCAGCCCAAAGGGAGTTCCCATCTCCTACAGAAAACTCTGAACTGCCTGAAAACAGCTTTTTTGTAGTCCAGCCGCCACCCTTTCATCCCTGTGACATCACAGGGATGAAAGCAAATTGTGCTTCAGATAACGCTCGCAAAGCTGCTACTCCCACACGCTCTTAAAAAAACACTGGTGGAAAAACACTGAGCAGCTGCACACACCTCTCCTCTCCCTTCCAAACACTAGCTACCCTCCTGGCTGTCAATGGACATAAAGTTGTAACTTTATGATTAATAACTCACCACTCTGAAACTCTCGCAGTCTATGTTGCCAAGCTGGTCGGCAACATGTACAGCTGAAACGAGGCCGTGTTTACCGGCTTCTCATTGGCCTGCCCTTAACTAAGGGCAGCTCCCAACAAAGATCATTTACTCTAGTAAGAGTGGCAATAAATACTAGTAAGAGCTCATAGTACATATCACATCAATGGGTAAATACCTAGGGAAGGAAGTAAGAGTTAACAGAAAGTGCAATCAGAACAAAAAGTGCAGTCAATACAAGATAATTGTAGGGATAGAAGAAGAAGAGCACAGGAAGTGCATGTTAGAGGTTAGTTAGTTAGAGGTGTTATAAGAGGAAGTGTTCTCGGAAGAGATGAGTTTTCAAGAGCTTCTTGAAGTTAGAGAGGGACGCCCCTGCTCTGATGGCGTGTGGTAGCTCGTTCCACCATCGTGGTGTCACAGATAAGAACAGCCGGGACTGGGATCGCTTTGTGTGAAGGGCTGGCAGAGCCAGGCGCCGTCCGTTGGAGGAGCGTAGCGGCCGAGAAGGAACGTAGGTTTGCGTAATGGAGTTTAGGTAGATGAGTGCAAGGTGATACCACATCAAGAGTAAGAAAAAGAGTAAATACCCCACTGCTGCAAACTCTTCCTTGCCCACCGGTGCTTTCCTGTGTTTGAGGGTGCAACAGGAGTACAAGTACTCTCTGTTATGGGCTATTGATCGTTTCAGTGGGTGGTTCATTTAGAGACAAGATGTATCACTCCACAGCTAAAACAAAGCCTTTCAACACAGGGTAAAAAGAGGGGCTTCAGTAATGAGCAATGTGACAAAAAATATGCTGTTTTTTGAAAATTAAACCATGTTAACCTGTACTGGTACAACCCCTAAATAAGATTATGAACCTCAAAATGAGCATACCACCTCTTTAAGAGTGCAGATATGAACTTTTAAACTGTTTAGGACTGCAACGTACATGTTTAATGCTTATTACAGTTGAATACGTAAGTTGGTTGACAGAAAATTAATCTGCAACTTTTTTGTTTTAAGGAATAAATCATCAAAGTCAAACAAAAGGAAAGAATGTGACCAACGCATGTAGTGAGCAGAACGTTTAATGGCTGAAAAATAAGCCAGTGGTCTCTGGTGGACAAACTGTGTAATGGCATCACTGCACATCTAAACTACTTCAGACATACCTTCATTTCTTCCGCAGTGCTTGTCACTTGCTGCATATTGGTCGACATATTTGCTGATACAGATGTATTTGCAGGCTGGGCTATTTAGGGCTAGTATAGAAAATGTCAAAAAATATTTTTCTGACATTTACTAAGATATAATACTATGAATTTAAAAAGAGAAAAGCAGTAAAGAAGAGAGAAGATCGAAGCAGTTGTTGATAAAATGTTTATAATCGATTTAATCATTTATCAAATTAAAATGTCACACACTCACTAATTGCTTAATAGACTAATTATTTCAGTGCCAGTGCCTCTTTTACTTTTGCACTGTTTCTTTTCTTCACTGATTTTAATACTTTTCCTAGATATGACCCTCGTCACAACAGCTGGTGCTCAATCAAGCCTCTGCAGCAGCAGCATGCTGACCACTGTGTTTGTGTGCTGGGCGGCCATATTTATGCCATTGGAGGGCGTGACTACTGCAATGAACTGGACTCAGTGGAGCGCTATGATCCACACACCAACATGTGGGAATTTGTATCACCCCTAAAGAGAGAGGTGTGAGAATAAAGTTTGGAAAGACGGAGGAAAGTGCATGTAATACTGCTGTTATCCACATGATGGTGCTACATACTCACGTGTTAATAGGGCTTTCCTGTTAAATACCTGGTGTTCCCTTGATTTTCCTTTAACACTAGTCTAACCTTCCCTCCAGGTTTACGCCCATGCAGGAGCAGTGTTAGATGGGAAAATATATATAACATGTGGGCGCAGAGGAATGGCCTACCTCAGAGAGACATACTGTTTTGACCCTGTGGCCAATGACTGGTCAGCATGTGCTGAGGGGCCAGTGGAGCGGGCGTGGCACGGCATGGCGGCTGTTAATGGACGTGTTTATGTTATCGGTGGAAGCAACGATGAGCGTGGATATCGGCGGGATGTCCTGAAGGTACGATGTCACAAGTCATCAGTGGTGTTTACTGTTGCACAATGAAGACAGTGTCAGACAGAATAAACTGTGGTCTCGTAGTCTTTCACACAGTTTAAGTTGTTCCCTGACGTACTTGTGTTTTTCTTGCTTTTTCCATTTTTTTTTACACATACAGATGTTCATGCATTATAGCATCCTCTCTGATATACATTTAAATTAGAAAATATTGTACGGTCTATTAAGCCCAACCTTATTTTACATTCTGAAAAAGGCCTGAAAAAGCATGTGATTTTGACTTATTGATAGAGGTTATTACTGTTTGGTCAGTACTTTTATGAATAATGTCCCTCTTTTACAGGTGGGATGCTTTGACCCTGAAGCCAACTCTTGGTCTTTAATGACCCCCCTCCCTGCTGGACATGGAGAACCCGGCGTAGCAGTGCTGGACAATCGCATCTACATCCTGGGAGGACGCTCTCACGACAAAGGCAACAGGATGAAGTACGTTCATGTGTTCAACACCGACGCAGACGAGTGGGAGAATGAGACAGAGTTTAAGGAGCGGGTCTCTGGACTGGCGGCCTGCGTGGTGCCCATGCCTTCTGCTGTGATCGCCCATGCCAAGAGCTGGGAGCAGCGCACCAAGGCTTCATGGGAGGACGTGGACATGGACAACTCAGAGGACTCCAGTGAGGATTGAAGCAGCTGTGCTGAACTGGATGTGAGCACTGGAGGCCGACATGCACTTTTCTTACACAGCATGTTGAATTTTAAGTACCATGAGGATATTCTGGGGGGCAGTGCTTATGGCAGCATCTTGTTCTGCTTGAAAATTGACCACTTTGAGTGCCTCTGAACCGAAGTGTCAGGTTCAGGACCTTTGCACACTTTTTGTTCCTCTTCAGATATCTTCTGAAAGTAATTGTTCCTGCCTCCCGAAGCGCTAATGCTACTGTCCCTGATCCCTCAGTATTTCCTGCAACTGTAGCTGCCTCTCCATGTTCATCACAGAGAGAACCTCTTTATCCTCAAGTGAAAGAAAGCGGTGACGACTACTGGGTATGCAATACATGGTAATATGGATGTCTGTGAGGATTATCAGTCATCCAGGTCATATTTATCTAATGTGGGTTAACCTGGACTTGGTTGAAGGTACTTGAAGAAGTTTTGCCTCTCATCATTTTAAGAAGGCTTCTGTAGTTAGTTAACCCACCTTGAATGGTATTATGGACTTTTCCTAGCTGCCTAGATTTGTTCTTTTTTAAATAATTTCGTTCTCCACCCTAGCAGCTTTGGTTATAGCGTTTGCATCTAAACTACTGAGTAATCATGACATTGTTCAATTTTAACATTGTGCCTTTTCCTGAACTTGTTGTGTGAAATGTATTTTTATGTTTCGGTGCATTCTGGGGGATGGAGATGAGCCTTAGGTATTGTGCCTCGTAATATCACAGTTGGTTTTGAAAACCATTGTCAAACGGAGTTAATGTTTGCACCCGAATGATGAAGCGCCTGTGCTCCAGGTTGGTGACATCAGCTTCACAACATGTTGCCATGTCTGTAAATTATTTCTGTCTTGATATTCATATGAAGAAAACCAAACCATTGTAAAAAATGTTTGTCCTTTCATTGATCTTTCATACTGTATATGCTGTTCTGTGACTCAATCCAAAGAGCGCAATGAAGAAGGTTTTAGAGTATTTCTTTTCACTTTGCTCCATGCTTCTGCTTGTTGCCTCAGTTATTTGTTAGGCTGTTTAATATTGGCATTTAAGAAGTTTAATGACACCTGCTGCACTGTGTGTATTTCTCTATCATTGGAAAACTCCAGTCTAGTTTAAAATGTACCTTTCTTTTTTATATAATGAGCGTTATGTCCTAAGAAAAAAATGCTGTGTACTAGAACACACTGTCACACAAGATATGCAAACTTGGTATCCTACTCATGAGATTAGTTTTAAAATTTAATAAAAATTATAATATATAACTTTTGTCGTATGTGCACTTTACCTGAGGGTCAATGTCTGCAGCTGCCATTGAGGACACCAAGGTCATGTCCTCCACATTTTCTTTGGGGTTTTAGAAACCTAGGGGGAGTTATACAGCTAAAAAGGAACAAGTGGTGTATTATTTAGGCTTATTCCGGTATATTTAAATTTGGCTACTTAAAATTTAACATAACAATCCAAGGACTCACATTTCTTCATTAGAAATGTATTACTGGCAACGTAAAGTTACCTTTGAAACAATATTCAGGCTCCATGTTTGTAAATAAAGTGAGAGTTTTTTATTTCACCGCCGTATAATTTGCCAATAAACCTACATAATAACCCTGAATCTAGTGACAATTAAAGGGAAATTAGAGTTCTGAGAATTTCTGAAATAATTGCTCCATTTAAATACTAGCCAGGTAACTAAATAAATACAATAAGATTTTAGAGAGGTGGGTGAGTCAGCCTATGACCTCATTATCCCTAAAATCCTTGTGAATTAAATAGTTTTGGGTCTTCAGGCTTGTGAACACTGTTTCATAAGTGTAATAGCCGATCTCCACTGATGAACGTCGTCCTTGTTTGAACTTCTGTCAGTGGTGGGTGCTGCCTTGGCTCTTTATTCCGCCCAGTCTCTACAAGTTCCTCTCCATTTGGCCCTACACTCCATCAGCTTTATGAAGACTGACTGCTGCTTTCCTCTCCGAGGCTGTTTCATCTACATCTGTTACCCCCCGCCAGCCCTAAGTGAGTGTCCCCCCTCCGCCCCCCCTTGTTTCACACTATTGTGCCAATTGTCTGGTGGGATCTGCTGACACCAGCATCGGACAACCAGGATCAACAATCTGCTGCATTTATGCGTCTGTCTTTTCATTCTAAAGCTATAGTACCACCTGGGGGATACTTAAGACATAGCCTATGTCATGCCCTTAAACACATCAGCGGCCGTTACAGGCATCTGAGTGCAGGTCGATACGGTGCTCTTTGCTGGACCATTATCACAGCAATTAAAAGGCCTAAATTACCCATTGATGTAGAGCTATGCAGATTAAACCCAGTGGATTTGTGGGTGTGTGTGTCGAGGGAATTTTACTAAGTGCTCACTTTCATTCTTTTCTCTCCTGCTGTCTTGGAGAGGAGGAGGTGCTCATATCTGACTCCTTTTCACTGCGTGGCCGACAATATTCCCTCTGGACATCTATGGAGCCGACTGGCTGCTGCACTGAGGGACTCTGTGACAAATAGTGGCTTTGAGGCATTTACTAAAGGCCCTAACCAACATGACATGTACAGAGAGCGCAGCACGCATAGCATCAGTATGTATTTCCTCATTGACTACTGCAATGCGTTGATGGCAGGCATCCCCACTAAACTTACTCACAAACTTCACCTCATCCAGAACTCTGCAGCACGGCTCATCGCACACTCAAAGATTCAATTACACTGTCACAACGGATTAACTTTGAAATCTTGTTATTAACATTCAAAGCTCTCAGCAATCTATCCCCTGCTTATCTCACAGACCTCCTTCAGACTTGCACTCCATCTTGCTCCCTGCGGTCTTGTACAGCAGGTCTACTGGCACTACCAGCCATCAACCAATGGGTGCTGGGGCCTTCTTGTATGCCGCACCCAAACTTTGAACCCCCCGACTTTCGCAACTGCTCTTAAAACAAATCTTTTCAAACTAGCTTACTCACTTCTCACTTTAATAGCGTGCTCTGCACAGTACTCTGTACTCCAATATCAATGTTTTATTTGACTGTTGATATCTGATTGTTTTATTATTGCTGCTTCTGGTTTATTATGTGTTACCTGTATGTTTTTATTACTGATCTTATATGATGTAAGGTGACCTTGAGTGCCATGAAAGGCGCAGTCAAATAAAATGTATTATTACTCTACAGTAAACATAATAGACCGTACAGTATGTACCATTTTCCTGTGATGTAGATGATTAAATAGCATCAGCATGACGTGATCTGGAGGTCTAGCTAACCTGCTGGCCTCTTACAATTCTTTCTAACCCTCAGCTTTGTTACAAATGCAAAGTGATACACTCAGATATCCAAGATATGCTGTGACCAGTAAGCGCTTTTGCATCTTTTAAAATATACTTCTGATACTCTCTTTGATGGAGCTTCTGACAGTTTGCTGAATACTGTATTCGTGTCTATCTGGAAGAAAATCTAGAGCTTACCAAATAAATTTAGTCTGACAATCAGACTAACCCATTCATTCATAATTGAATTTCTGAACAGATCTGAGATGCGGACAGGGATTCAGAGGTCTGGGATAAAGCAATGACAAATTACCGCTAAAAGAATAAGGTTTCACACCGCCATTTGCATCCTCAAACCACAATTCCACCTCAGACGTTTCTGCAGCTTTTACCCCCCACATTTTACAATGCATTTAACTATATGCAACCCCAGATGATCAGGGAACACAAGCACACACAAAAGACAAGCACAATATTATTACATTGGATTACAAAAACAATACAGAGCAAAGGAGCACAATAAAGATGAATTAATACAAAGGTTCCAAATTAAAGCGATAATTTTCAGAGATAATCTGTAATTGATCTGGAAAACAAAATCATATCAAAGTGTGATAACAGATTTTTTTTGATCTGAGAAAGAGGGAAAGATCCAAACTTTTTCCCCAAGGTATATTTTCAACTATAGCGTCCCATTAAGACATTAAATTAGGTACAGTGACAATTTTGTGTTGTAAAATTCTACCAAAAACTTTATCACCTAAATATTCCTGTGACGTCATTGGCTTTAAGCATTGTCTGTATGTCTATAAATACAGATTATGTCCAAAGGATGTATTATCATGTATCATCTCAAACAATATCCTGGAGCTCTTTTATGTCTTGCCCCAGTTCCCTCCAATATAATTTCATCTTTACTGGGTTTAATCAAAAATATGGCATTTGGGAGGTGTAATCTCATAATATCCCAGAATTTGAACTTCATCACATTGACCTTCTCACCCGGCGGTGCAGATTCCTGTTAAGATCTCTCTTTTTCTTATCCTCATTAAAATGAGTAAATGAACTGCGTGAAACATACAGCTGGGGAAGTCTGGGGGTGGACGTACTGGTTCAAGGAGCCTCCAAGATAATGAATCGCACCGAATAAAATCAACACCACGCCAGAATTGTTCCAGAAGGATGGTCTCCCCCTCCTCCGCCCCGACCCCCCCCCCCCCCCCCCCCTGGACTTTACAACAGTCATTAGCAGCTCATATCCACCCAGGGTGTAGGCGATTGGGCCAGCCTGTGTTTTTCAGTTGTGAAAAGGAGCCAACAGCCCCCCATTTTCGTGCTTTTTAAGGCTCATTGAGATGGAGAACGAGAGTCGTGCAATGCTTTATGATGCCAATGGGTAAACCACAGCAGGTGAGCCAGAGTCAGTAATACAATGTCTTTAATGCATGCTGGGCCTGTCGAAACTACAGAGTGGCCCTCATTAGATCAACAAAGAGGAAATACAAACAAACACCACCAAAGGATGTGCTGCCTATCAGAGCTGGCCGGACACAAAGCTTGCAGATGTGTACCCGCAAACAAAGACAAATTCACAATACACTCATTTGTTCAAACTTGCTGTGGGCAGAAGATGGATTGGATGAAAACTAATTATAGAAGTTCATGGCTCGTAAAAAAAGACGTGAAAGCCTGGACAGGAATCGAAGGGCTTGTGATGATAACTAGTATCGCATTTACTTTGAATTACTTTGAATCATCCACTAGGAAACGGCAAAATTTAAATGTAAACCAGGTGTCTTCTTAAAAATCTACCTTTGGAAAGATTAATATATAATAAGACCTATATATATATAAACTATATAAATCTGTATATGTAATATATGTAAACAAAACATCACATCACGTTTCTTTTAGGTTTTTATTTTCAGATCACGTCACAGTTTGAGAATAGACATACATTGCACCCTTATTCTTTCTTTTTTTATTTTTACAAAAATAATATTTACACTTGGGGATAAGATGAAATACAAAATAAATAGACATTGCAACCATAAAACAACCAATCAGCACGGAGCAGCACACTTTAGTTTCAATCTGTGTAACTGGACTCTGAATCCTGTCGGTCTAACCAGATGGCAGGCGGCTCCTTATACCTCTTGTCATCTTTCCATTTTTTTGTCTCAGGCCTCTGGCCCTCAGCCTGGTCTGGGCATGCATTCTCAGCTGTGAGCTCTGCATCAGCTGCAGCATTGGTAAAGTCACTCTCAGTCAATTAACACTGACGGTCCCTTCACCAGCAGGAATAAGAGAACAGCGGGTACTGGCTCCACTCGGCCACGTTGCCATGGTGATAGCCGTGGTGCACAGCTTGCGTGGTGTAGTCAGCGGTCAGGTGGTGAGGAGGGGGGTACTGGGCGGGACCGGGGGCGCTCCACTGGCCCAGGGGCTGCTCGGTGCCGTATGGGCTGTAGATGTGGTGGCCGATCACCCCAGGCTTGCCGGCCTGGGCCATGGTCATGTTGAGGACCCCGGTGTAGTCCTGCGGGCCACAAGGGGAAGGGCCGATCTCATGTGTACGGGGCTTGGAAGAGTCATGATCGGGGACGGTGGCGACATCAGGGACTCTGGACTCAAAGCTGCTGCGTCCTGATCCACTGTAGCTGCTGGCGATGCTGGAGGAGGGAGAGGGGGACTTTCCATACTCGTGGAACCTAAAGAGTAAAAACAAGATGGTCAGCGTTCTGTTTATCATAACATCATCTTTTTATCAGTTGCACCACTGTACCAGTATTCACCTGTACGGCTGGTAGGAAGCTGGAGCAGGAACAAGCTGCTCTGTGTTGTACATGTCCCTGGGGTCTGTCCCAGCAGGAGAGTCAGTCCTCACACTGGGATCCCTCTCAACAGCCCACGGGGAGTAACGCTCCTCTTTGACGGCATCACCCTCTTTCCCTTTGGGCAGGTCTCCTTCCTCTCCGTCATAACCCTCGTACGATGACCGGCAGAAGTCTGAGAGGACACAAATCATTGGATCAATTTGGGATTACAGGACAAGAATGTGAAAACATCAACAGGAGGAGGGGGGTGTTAAAACGGTACCTGGTGGACTGTCCTCCTCAAAGTCCGTTTTCAAGCTGTCTGACATCTTGACCCGTTTCTCGAGGCAGGCTGGGTTCTTGCTTGCGCGCCTGCAAAGGAACATCAGGTTCATTAACACAATGCTATATACATTACTTTCAATACAATCTGTAGCAAAGGAAATCATAAGGTGAGCTGCCATTTTTCAAATAAAGCAACCAGCAACTGGATTGTTTTTTTTTTCATCAGTGCCTGTATGTGACCAGTGTGATACTCACCTTTTTTTATTAGTGCCTTCATCCCGGAAACCTTTCGCAAATGGGTTGTGATCAATCTTCAGCTTTGTGATCTGTAAGTGGCGAAATCAAATCAGTTAAAATCTCAATAACATGTGATGTACTACCGGCAGTTTGCATTGGATTGGAGGGATAGAAACTGACCTTGGTGTTCTGGTAGGCTGTGACGGCTGTGAAGGAAGTCTCAGGGAAGGTGAAGGTCTGGAAAACACTCCAGCGGACGCTGAACAGGTCGTCTGCCTGGACGATGTGGAAGCGCGGGTGGTAGCGATGCATGGAGTGCAAAATGATCTGCAGATAGAAACAGAGTGATTAATTCAGCTTAATTTAGTCTAAACTGTGTCACTACCAAAACATGCAGCCAGTTAAGTGTAACCGGTTTGTCCCCCACTGACTTAATTTATCCAACATGCCATGAGAAAGTAGTGCAGATATAATTTGGAAATATAGTTGTTGTTAAGCACCCCATTTCGAGAGCTCTTACTTACATGGCCGTGCTGGTCGAGCGTGTTGTTGGTGAGCTTGAGCTTGAGGAAGGAGACGGACTGCTTCATCCAGTGGCTCCCCGGGGCCGGAGAGTCAGGGTGGAGGTAGGTCCTGCAGGGAGGCTGGGGCTCCGCTTTTCCTGCCACCTCCCATTTCTCTTTATTCCACTGGAGGAAGGAGACAGATAGTCCGTCAGTCAGTCTGTCTGTCACAGTGAAAGGTGATTCACAGAAGGAGCTTCAGCTTCTTGCCTTCCTCACAGTGTGAGAGGAGGACGACAGAGTGGAGAGTGACTGCCGGCCTGTACCACCCACAGGGATAGGGGGTAGTACAGTGGGCTCCCAGCAGGGGATAGAAAAACAGGAAGAGATAGCACCCCTTTGATGTACAATGTAGGGTGTTTGGGGGTGGGGGGATGGGGGGCTTAACTACTGAGGGATATCTACAGCCAAAGCCATAGCTGTGATAAGTCAAGAAACTTAAAAATGCTCATTCATAAGTGAAGGAAAAATAACTGCTGTCTTACCTTATACCTGAAACCATCCTCAGGGACCATGTCAACCAGTAAGATGTACTTGGCACATGGAATGAGCCCGGAAAGATTTACTTTACAGTGTGGAAACATCCTCCTGGAAAACACAGAAGGGAACACATGAGACAAACGAGCAAACACAGCACCAGAGGACACTCCTTTGCAAACCACTGTTATTAAAGGATTTTTTCTGGCGTCTTACCTGCCAGGTTTAGTGATAATCATCTCTGTTCCTATTCCATGGAAGGACTTCCAGAGTTCAGGGTCCTCCAGAGTCATCCTGATGTTGCCCTGGAGATAGGCATCAGGGCCAGCAGCCATGGAGGAGGGAGGAGGGCCGCTGAAGTTGGGTTTTAAGTCTAGAAGTAAATAACATTCATCACATCCAAGCTTCACTGAATAAGTCATAATCAAGAAAGGGTTTCAGGTAAAGACAACAAAACTAAAACTGGTTGGGAAAGCCAAGCATAAATCGAGCGAAAGTCAGTCAACACTTACCTCTGATGGACTGCATTTTTCAGGTTCACTAGTAGCTCAACTTGAAAAGGTTCATGCACTGAGGGTCAATAAGCAGTCCAGTATCAGTGATATCCAAGTGTTTCTTCAGCTCTGCTCTCCCTCCTGGTGCCTCGTGTGCAAAATGAAAAAAGAAATCCAGCAGCTCAGGCAGTCAGAAGGTTAGTCAGTCTTGTTGAAGCAGATATTTCAAAGCTGTTGAGTCCTGCAGGAAGAGATGACCATGACTTTTAAGGGGAGCCACGGAGTGGGTGGGGTCAAGAGAGCCATTCCGAGGCTTTGAAGTGGCACAATGATGAGTCAGTGCCCCGCTGTGATTGGAGGGTGCTGGAAATCAAAGAGACTTAACAGAGCCTTGATACCGTCCCCACAGGAAGAGGGACGGAGGAAATGCATCTTTATTAACTGCTAAGAGACTTTAAAACAAATATGGACAGACTTCCCTGCTGCAGATCAGGACTCGCAGCGGCACCAGAATCTGTGTAAATATCATTCACACAGACATCACCACACACCAAAATGCCATTTAGTGTGTTTGTGCAATGTAGTAAATACCCAATTTTAAACCATTTAATATAACTGAATGCAGGGTGCCTTTGAATTTTCCTGTGTGTGTTGTGTGTGCACTGGCGGAGTCATTGTTTTCTTCAAAATAGAGGCAGTTTTAAACAGTTTTCTCAATGTCCTTTATACTGATCTGAAATTAGATAAAAAATAAAAGACAGCTGGCATCAAATGTATGAACAGCTTAACACTTTCCTTCATTCTCCAGTTTTCTCCATCAGATAAATTACACAGTGGGTGGGAAACTCTGTGTAAACCCATAATGGTGTAATGACAACATGCACTCTCTCTTTCTGCAGGTAACTTTTACCTGGGGGCATCCTCTGAAGGCTGCAGGACTGCAGGCAGTGGTGGTGGTTACTGTGGGGGGGTTGTGTATTGGGTGTCTAGACAGGCCCATGCTCTGATAGATAATCTCATTAGGCTAGTTTCCCTTGAAGGAGCTGGTTTCTGCATGCGGAGAAAGCCCTGTGTATAGGCAGGCAATTAACAGCCAGTTAGCACCACAAGCCCAAGTCAGCCTTGAATGGGACAGGAGGGGTCTGACAATAAAGACCTGCCACAACAACCCGGCCGTCCTCCCACCATCCACATCCAGGGAAAATCCACGGGTGTCATTCATAGGCCTGTCTCCGCCTGTTTCATACCACGTTACCACAGACAAAACAAATGCTAAACACTGCATGCATTTGCATAGAGGAACAAAATTAGGCAAAATTTGAATTGAGGTGACTTTCACATCTCATTCAACCTCTTTTCTAGCACAGACACACCACTTCCACTTCCATTTCTCATTGTATTCTCATGTCTGCGTGCTGCATACAGTGCCTGCTGTGAGCTCATCTCTCTGACACCCACGCACAAAGGAATTGTAACTGTAACTGTATGGATAACAGGTTAGATACCAAAACCATATGCAATGTATGATCGAGACATTTACAAGCTATGAGTGCAGCCTATAAATGACCCCACAATTTTGATGGTAGCACAACACTCTGTAGAATCAGCAGTTAAGTGTGCAAAACGAGATGTTTCCTGCTAAAAAGTCCTCCCTGTGAAAATATTGACTAGCCTCTTTAAGGCTCCTGTGCCGGGTCGATGCAGATTCTGAAAGGATGGTAACATTCAGCTTGTAATGGTGCACTTAAAGATGCAGAGATCTCTGCACGATCATTGACTCGTGTTTATGGCCCCGATGCAGGACTCTCCCTGCTCTCCCCCCTCTGTGGAACCTGGTGGCACAACATTGGCCTTGAGGAAGTGCGATGTGTTTTTATCCTCCACATGTGAAACCAACTGTTGTCGAGGAGTTATTAATCACAGGTTCAGTGTGGCTCTCCTCACTTAGCACTTAGCCAGCTCCTCTGAGGCCTGCATGGAGTATCCCCTCGAGATATTTCATGGGTCACAGAGGTCACACAGCTCTGTGAGTGTTTGGGAGTAAGACGCTGTGCGAAATAAAGAGATTTTGATTAGAAACTGTCTGCAGATCACTTCAGCTCTAGCAGCAGAGTGTGTCGGCATTAGAGCTGAGGTGTACATTTCAGCAGCAGCAGTGTCAATCCCATTACGCGCTGGATCTGGAGGTGACAGGTGTGACTGGTAAAGGCCCCACTACATGGCCTGGGGACAAAAGTCAGGGACAGAGAGACGTGGCATGGAGCTCTCTGCCTTACGTAACAGCCAGCCTGGGGGCGATTTGGACTGGCTGACACATCAGGGAGGTCTTCTGGAGAAGACTGATAGGGACTGCTGACCAAAAACGTTTGGTTAAACGTCCTAAATACACTGTATGAGTGTAGCTACAAGAATAAATGAGAGACGACAGGTGGAATCTAATAATAGATATCTTCATACCTCCCGCTCAAATTAAATGACCATATCGCATGCCTGTTTCCAGTCTTCCTCCTCCCTGAATCTACTCCTGGATCACCTTTGGCAGGGATGTTCCACCTCCCAGGTGTCAGTCTTTGGCCATTTGCTTTAACTGCACAGATCCCCTTGTGCTCAACAGTTAACAGCTGCCAATATACAGCCAGGGCCCGGGGATCAGACGGCTCTCTTGCAGCCCAATAAAGAGCCCCTGGAGTGGACTGACGAGAAATCTCACACCTTTCGCTCACATTAGCCATGCAGCATGCCCTTTTGATGCTTAATTGGCCACTTTGAGGGGTTTGTGTTAGCAGCCCCACGGCTGCAAACAACATGTCGTCACCGGACACTGAACAATCTCACATGGCAGGAGAAATGCCTTCACCTGACAACAGGTCAATTATGAGTAGACTTTATCTGCTTTGAGATGCTGTTTGTGATTAGAGAGGATTCACCACATCACGTCCAGTTTATGGGACAGCAGAAAACTTTGATCTAAAAGGTTCGCATAAAGTGGCACCCAAGCATAAACAGTATTTTTTCTAGATAAGATAACATAACTAATGAGTCAGATTCTATCAGAGGGGATAAAAACAAATCATTACAATATCCCGTCTGGCGTCCCTGTCCAAACTGCGAAATGACCGTGATCTCACATGCACCAACTAGGGGTCGGACGAGCTCACATTTGGTCCATCACATAAGAAAACAAACCTCAAATCTAGCTTGCCTGGCAAAGGGGGCAAATGACAACTTCACAGCACTTCATAAGAAACTCCTGGAAGTTGCTAATGAAGACTAATGACTTCCCTCGTGTCGGAGACTTCACACCAGCGTGAACAAGCCCTTTGACCACAAAGTCAATGTGGTCAGCGGGGTGGTCCACCAGAGTCCGCAGCTCCTCTGGAAGCATAGTGGCTGGAAGGAGATACTTTTGAATGACATTTACTTTAGATTTCAAGATGCTTTAAAAGCAAGACAGATTACACAAATCTCTCTATGTCACCTTATCTGACTCGAGGGTCTAAGAATGGAGGGTGTCGTATGCCCTTTGAGAGGCGTAATTTTGGGCTGTATAAATAAAATGTACTTGACAATAAAACATCTGTCAGTTGGTTTTGAAATTATCTGGAAGAATTTTATACCTGGCTGTTTTAAGAGTTGTTTAATAATGACAGAAATTAACGTCAATATTAGCAGCCATTAAGATATAGGCATCAAACTCTGAGTGTGTTACAGAGGAAATTAAAACCGTCTTTTCAGCTTTATAGGCCAAAAACACACGAAGAAAATAAACTTGGCTGTCAAGAAATCAGCTGTTAAAATGTTGTGTGGCCATGACTGGTGATAAAGATGACCGCTGTGTGTTTTAGTGAGTAACCATCTCCTTCCTCTTTACAGAACACTCGTTAAACGTCTTCTGACTGGAAGCGCATGGATGTCCCAGTCACCTGTGACTTCTTAGAAATTCTTATAAAACAACAATCAAAATGAACCTCACCAGGCTTTAATTTGAAACTTAAGTTGCTCAATGTAAAATTCTTCTTTGACAGAAGGTGAAGTTCATGCATCTTAACAAGATATTTTTTCCCTCTTTAGTGGTGCGTGACGGAGGTCCCAGCCAATTATGTTGCCTGTATTTATTGTAACAGTTTGATGCTGCCCTCTTGGCCAGGCCTCATTTAAAAAGACTGGTTAAATAAAGGAAAATGAAATTAAATAAACTTAAATGTGTAGATATAATTTCCTGATACAGGAGTTTTGTCATACAAAATCAGAGCACTAAAGGGCAAATTAAAGTAAATTATTTTCCTAGTTCATGTGAGGATAAAGCTCATTTTCATTGTCATAGATTTTTACTAAAAATGGCTTCGCGAAAGGTGCCTTCCTGTTTTTCTCAGAAAGCTCAAGGAGGTCTGAGCTCTCTGTCGACAGTTCATACAGACTACAAACAAAACCACCGTCATATTTAAAATGTTATCCTGTGGAAAACATTTTATGCACATCTGGATGGTATTTCAAGTAGCACACAGAACAAATATGTTTCTCAAATATATTTTTGGTTTGACATCTATAATGCATTCAGTCGAGACATAGAGAACAGCTCCCCTCCAGCAGCCTGAGCCGAGGGGGAAGGGAGGGAGGGGGGCCGAGCTAAAGCCTTGAACCCGGTCACGTCTTTAGCCGTGGTACATTCCCAGAAGCTCAGTAGAACAATAGAAAACTATATTACACACAAAAATAATAATGAAATAAAATACAAAACAGTTTGTCTTTTTATCAAGGGTGAGTGTTTACAATTATTCATTTGTGTCCTTTTTAAAAATTCTTTTTAGACAGCTTTCAAGAAACACTATCAGTAAATATCTTTCTTTTTATAGAAAACAATCTGTAAAAAACATTCTGTTGTCTTCCTCTGAGTTAAGCTAGAATTGTGACAAATTTACCAAAACGGTTTAAATGGAAAGGCATCCGTATTAGAAAGTGTTCCTCAGCATGCATTTCAATTCCACTGAAATCAGGAAAAATCTCGTAAAGCGTCTGTTAACGGTGAGTCGCTTCCTGAGCTGACTGAAACTGAAAGTGACCCTTTCACTCTCACACGTGCACACACTTCCTCCACTTAATACTCAACCCATTAAAAGCCAAACGTATTGAAAAGATATCTGGATTATGAGATGTACAAAAGCTAATTCATAATAACTGAAACCCCGTTCCATATTATTCAGATCAGTGCTGGTGACAGGATGCCTTCCTGGTAAGAACTGTTCTTCTTAGCTACAAATGCACACCAAAGAAAAGAAATATACATATATATATATATATATATATATATATAGGACAACATTTTACATGAAATACAATGAGTACAAAAAATAGCACAGAGTGAAGTGCTAACGGAAAAACATCCTAAATGTTAAGTGTAAACATTTCCAATCTGCTACAGGTTGTGAGGCTGTGTGGCCCGTTGGCTCCACGAGGCACGAACCTCCATGCAGCCGATTGATCCTTATGTCACCCTTGTGTTTGCTGAAATATATCATGTGCCTATGCAATTTGTCTTGCAATTGAAATTCTCATGCCAAAGTAAATGATCAAAGTGGAGGACAGCAGGTACATGCTGCTGAGCATCAGTCCAGACTGAGGCACCTCACATTGGCGGCATTTAAGCTGCAGCTCGGAGGTACAGTTAAGGCCGATTTATACTTCTCTGTCGAATCCACGCAGTAGCCTGACGTGCACCTCCCCAAAAATTAAACCGAATGGTTGGCTTGGTAGCATCGCATTCCCTGGCCTTCTTCACTGCCATTTCTTTCAGTTCTACGTTTTAAGTAATTTCACTAAAAGTAACTGCTGCTCAACATGATCTGCTCAGTTTCAGTCATCGCTGCTTGTTGCAGCCTACACCAACAACTACAGCAGCGCGCCAAAGACACTAACGCACAAGTAATGATGCTCACGCGAGTCGGCTACGACAGAGACTCGACGCGGAAGCATAAATTGGCCTTTAGCATAAAACATGAAGAAAATAAAAAAGATGCATAAACACGGGACTGGTTGGCTTTAAGGCTGAAAGTCTTTTCTCGCCAGATCCAGTGAGCAGTTGGGAGCTCGATAAGCTGATGTGTGATATGCATAAATGGCACATTGCAGACAAGCTGTGAGACTAAAGCCATCAAAGTCTGTCATACACAACGTCACTGCTGACAAGCAGAGCAACACAGTGACATGACAGGCGATGAGAATACGGCATTTCTTCAGTTTGGGAGTGCTTTTTTTGTAATGCACATGAGGGAACAATAGCATCAACAAAGACGGCTGCAGTGACATGTACCATTCCTTTTTTTTCCTTTTTTTTTTTTTTTTAAAAGACAGGGGCACACGGTTTGGCAATGTGAGGCCAAGCTGTGACAAATGTCAGTTCAGTCTCAGCGTGCACGCGAGGCCTTCAGGGGCTCAGATGTCCATGTAATCGTCCTCCTCCTCCTCCTCCTCGTCCGACTCGCTCTCCAGAGACGACTCCTGGCTAGATGTCTCCTGCACTTCCAGCGCCGGCTGGCTCAGAGTGTCCTTTTTGACTGTGGCCGCAGACTGAGATGACAGGATGACGTTCTGTACAGGAGTAGACAGCAGGGGTCACTGTTGAGTGTTGCATGTGTGGTTAAGCACACTCGCACAGACACACTCGCAGAACCACATGTTTAGAGGCAAGATGCATACCTTAAGTCTTTGTTTGGTTTCCTCTGAGATGCTGCCTTTGGGGGAGAGAAGTGTGGGTGTCGGAGGTGTTACTGTGATTTCTGGTGGGAACTTGGCAACGGTGGAGGGGATGAAAAGCTTTGGCATGTTAGGTGGGACACGGGAGCGGATTCGGTTGGGGTCTGGAAGCTTTGACTGCTCACTGCTGGCATACTGCTGCTGGTCTGAGACAGAAAAAAAGGGGGACATTCCTAAATATTAGAACATTTTCAAGGCGCATGTAATGGTCGATCATTAATCCTGCTGCGACGTTCTGACCTGGGCAAGGTTGTGCGGTGCTACATGTGGCAGTTTCTTCCTGGTACCAGCCTGCTGCTGACTCGTGTACTTGGGATACAGTGGCGAGTTTCATCTGTTGACAAAGGTGTGACTCCTGCTGTCGGTACAAAAGTCCCTCTGAGTGCTCCTCTCGCTCCTCTGTGGGCAAAAGCAAGTATACAGTCAGCGCCGGACCCTCCAAGCTTTTGGCAGTTCTAGATATCTAATCGGATCCCTTGCCAACAAAGACAATCGCAGCCACTTTATTGACAACTAATGATTGACAACTTTACTGATTGAGTTATGTTAGTTTTTGTGTTATTAGTCATGGAAAACATCAGAATTAACATCTCTAAGATTTTTGTCTGTCAGAACTGATTAACAACAAGAACTTGAGGCTTGATTCCCAGTATGGTTGGCCCACATAAAACAGTTTTTACACAACATCTGACTTCCCTAATGTGACTTTTCCCCCCCTTAGTGAATCGATATGTTGCAGCTACACATCATGTGTTGTTGGAAATGACACTGATGAAGTAGATAAAAGTGGTTTTATTTAATGTAAGGGCAGTCATCAAGTAAACATTGTAACATAAGACATAACCACTTACTAAGGACTGACTTTTTATTGCTTAAATTGACAGTATTTTGATGTAAAATTACAACATTCTCAACGTTTTTGCCAATTGACCGAAAAGTTTAGTTGCAATTTTCCATTTGATGGGGACTTTGAAGCTCCCTTCATTCGACAGTTATCTGAAATGAGTACATGTGAATTACCTGCACCTTTTCCCCCTGCAGCTCAGACCAAAACAAAGGAAAACAGAAATTATCTAATACTCACGCTTCTCCACCAATGTTGCCTAGGAAACTATTACATAATACACAGTGCTGCAGTGTTGCTTGATGCTAAACTCTGTGTGTGTGTTTGTCTGCGTGCATGCAAAATAATGCATATGCCAACACTTTTGCATGTGTCCGCAACACATTCAAAGTTCATCCAACTTTATTATCTTGAGGAAATTTGAATAGAGCCACACACACTGCTAATATGCAGCTACTGGTTACCGATACTCCCAGTAAACTGATATTGATGTAATTAATGTCTACAAAGAAAAATGCAAGCAATTAAAGTCGATTTCAGTCTGTTGTCTTTCTGCGGTCCTGCTGACAGGTTTTAGCTTGTCCCATGTAACAGGTGATGGGGCCGTCAAAGTGTGCTGTGAAGCAGCATTGTGGGTTTCTAATCAAGGACAAAGACAAGGGGAATACTACCGTGTTGCAGAGAGCTCGGACTGACAGCTCATTTATTAAAAGGTTTGCATTTGGGGGGGGTCTCAAATATCATGATGAAATTCAAGATAAACCAAAAATGTGATTCTAAAGAGTAAGTAACATGATTCATACAGTATCTAAAAGTAAAGACATTTTTGCTCCACATAACAAAAAAACCCTTTTTTTTGTTTTGACTTCTGATGCTGTATCATTTTTGCCTTTTTCATCAGTAATGTTTTATATGAATTACAGAATAAGAGGATGGTAAACAAAATGTATAATGTATGTGTATTATAAATACTCTTTAGTTATGTGTTTGAATATATTTCTTAAATATGTGCAGCATACTTTATTTTTTAAATAAGAGAGATAATTCAGGGATTCTCAAAGTCAAATTTAAGACCTTTTTAAAAAACCACCTAGTATGAAATTTAATGCCAACTTCACTGCCGTAATGGAAAATCGGTATGAATTTTAAGCCTGAGAAAAGTACTATTTATGATTCTGTGTGTCCTCCCCTAAAAAATTTGAGCATTGAACACTTTTGTTTCTTCATTATTTATATTGCATGTTTTCGTATTGTGCAAATAAACATTTCTCAAAGCATTTTAATTTCTTTTTTGACATTTCTTGTTGCAGGACATTTTTCAGAACATATTTAACAAATGCTTTAAAGAAACAAAAAAGTGATGGGGACCTGTCCCCTGCCTCCCCAGTGTAAATGACACCTTTGAAATGAATACAATATTTGCTGCACTAAGAACTCTTAAGGGGTGAAATAAATAGTGCAGTATGATTTGTTACAATTAGATACACCTTGGCTAGATAAGGTAATGTAATGTAATATAATATGCCAATATAAATCCCAATTGCCTTAGTGATCCTGTTCTGATTTTACATCTAAAGGCTGCTTGAAATATAGTATTATATAGTATTGGCTTGAGAGCAGCGGGGATAAGGAGTTGGGCTCCACACATCTCAGAAGCAACAACAGTGTCAAAGTTTGCTACCTGCAAGATATCTGCAGATATCAGGGGTAAAATTAAGCAAAGATTTCAGCAGTTAAAGTAGGTTAAGGTAAAGAGGAAATGGGCAAAAACAGGAGAGCCATATGAATGAGAGCCAAATACAATCGCTCTTAGTGAACACTCGCCTCCAAAAGTATTGGAACAGCAGGGCAAAGTCCATTGTTTTTATTGTTCACTGAAGACATTTGGGTTTAAGATCTAAATATAAGTATGAGACAAGAGTTCAGAATTTCAGCTCTCATTTCATGGTGTTCACATCTAGATGTGTTAAACAACTCCGACATACCACCCTTTGTTTGAACCCACCCATTAAGTGAGCAAAACTATTGGAACATGTGACTGACAGATGTTTCTTGTTGCCCAGGTGTTGCCTTTTAGGTTGACTGTCCAAACATTAAATAGCTCTGCAGGACTAGGCTAAGTTTTCATCCTTGGTTCAAACCTATAAAGGCTGCATTTCCTGTTAAAGAGGATAAACCAACATGAAGAGCAGAGAGCTGTCTACGGGAGAAAAGCAAGCAAATGTCAAGCTGAGAAAAGAAGGAAAACCGAGCAGAGCCGTTGGACAAACATTGGGCATAGCAAGCACAACAATTGGGAATGTCCTGAAAAAGAAAGAAACTACTGGTGTACTGAGCAACAGACGTCCAACAGGTCAGCCAAGGAAAACAACAGTAGTTGATGACAGAAATATTGTGAGGTGTGAAGAAAACCCCCAAAACATCAGTAAGTGACATCACCAACAACCTCCAGGGGTGAAGGTATCACAATCCACTGTTGGAAGAAGACTCAGAGCAGAGATATAGAGGCCACACCACAAGATGCAAACCACTCAAAGAAGTACAGAGATGAGCCGCAAACGTTCTGCAACACAATCTCATGGACTCATGAGACCAAGATTAATCTCTACCAAAGTGATGGAGCAAGAAAGGAAGCGCTTCTGATCCGAAGCATACAAGCTCATCTGTGAAGCACGGTGGAGGTAATGTCATGGTTTGGGCGTGCATGGCTGCTTCTCATTAATATTTATTGATGATGTAACTGATGATGGTAGCAGCAGAATGAATTCAGAAGTGGACAGAAACATTTTGTCGGGAGGAAGTTTATCATGCAGCAGGACAATGACCCAAAGCACGCTGCCAACAAAACAAAGGACTTCATCAGGGGAAAAAAGTTAAAGGTTGTTATTTACTTTAAGATTATTTGTTCTATTACTTTTGCTCACCTAAGAATGCTGTGGTCTAATACAAACAGTGATATGTCCCAAGTTGTTTAACACATCTACATGTGAACACCAGGAAATGAGAGCTGAAATTCTGAACTCTTGTCTCATACTAATCTTTTGATCTTAAACCCAAATGTCTTCAGTGAACAACAAAAACAAAGGAATTTGCCTTACCGGTCCAATACTTTTGGAGGGGACTGTAACGGACAGAAAAGAAATGAAAGCTGCCTTAACAACAAGAGGATTGCCTTCAGTGTCTCCAAATGCTGTTTACTGCCCTCTAATGGCTTCATACAAAATCAAATGACTAAAACATTTTAAATATTACAAAAATATAAGAACTAGATAGAAGGAGTTCAAATGAGAAGAATACACTAGCAAATACTACATATGTAAGAGTTTTTTATTTATTTTTCCATTTCACACCAATTAGAATATCAGGGGAACTCAGGCTGATGACCATGGGCGAATGATTTGCATTTTTAGATATGACATAAACAGCAAATTAATCTGTCAGAATATTCATTATGAGAATCAGCAATGATTATGCCAAACCCCTCCAGAAGCTCATGTAGGCAGAAAAAGAGTCACAATCTGGAGGGCGCTGATTTCTAAAACTCTCGTTGGGGGACTGACAAAACCCAACAGGCAAAATATAACCAGGCCAGAGTTTGCTGTTATGTAACAGATTTGTGGAAGTGCACAGGCGCCCCCTGCTGGTCACATGGACTAAAGCACTTAAGGATCTTTACAAAATTGACACTGGCACTCGACTACACCTGCATTTTTAACAATTTCAACAACAAAAATATATCTGAAATCTTTCTAGCATCAGAAGCGCAATAAGATGTGTTATCACACTGTGGCAAAAACACTAAACAACGATACAGAGAGAGATATGTTGGAGGGGAGGCCACTGTACCTGTGTGTGGTAGGAAGGCCATGGCTGCAGCAGGGTGGCTAGCTGCTCTCCTGTGCTGTGGCTGATCGTGGAAGCCCGAGGCTTGAGGTCTGGACAACTTGCTCAGGGGCTCGTACACCGATTTGGCTTGGCCGTCCGGGGTAGACAGAGGGTGGCAGGCGGAGTGGCTGAGCAGGACAGGTGTAGGCAGGGAGGCGGGGAAGAAGATGTGCTCCTTGGTGTACTTGGGTGTGGTCGGGGCATCGCCTGCAGACTGTTGGAGACAGAAGAAGAGCAGTGGTCGTGAGGAGATGTGACTGACCTTGAGGATCCATCTGTAGCGATAACTCTCCTCTGCTCAGGTAGATTCCTGAGAACTGTTCATCTTCCCCGGAGACAGAGTCGATACCGCTGCACTTTTCAAACAACGCACATCAGCAATATTAGTGATGAAATCCTTTACAGAGTTGCGATGTTGTCCCCCAGGGACTCAGAGGCTTACTTGTGTGCTGGACTTGTGTGCTGGGTGCTGGCGAGGAGCACAGCTCTACACTATATCCCTCTGAGCTACTTTCCTGTGTGTCCTTTTGGAGGACCACTTACAAACACAAGAGCTGCACAAACAACCTGTGACAACAGCCGCCCTGCTCTCACAGCCGCTGTCATGGCAACACAGAGGAGCACAGTTAAAAGAAATGAATACACCTTCTCTAGTTTTCAATTTAAAATGGAGGGAAGTTGGATGAAAACCAGCCTTTATAAGGCTGTAAATCCAGCTCTTTAGTTTTATATATGAACTGTGGCAATTTTTAACAAGCTGAAGAAACAATGAATTTTATATCCAGTGGACGGCTACACAGAACTGTTACATTATTTATGCAGCTATGTTAAAAAGTAATTATGACTTCATAATTTGATACAGAGGGGTACCTATTAAACGTATTACAGTTTGTCAAGATTTCAAAAGCCTAGAGGCAACATTACACTACTGTCATGGCAAGCAGCCTCTGACGGATACAGTATGTTAACAGAAAATAATTGAGCAATATCAGAGCTCTCAGGCTCTCTGCTGGGAGCCGAAGTCAAATTGTGCTCTGAATCAGAGCTGTGCATGATGAAGCTCCCCACGGGATTCATGCAGTACAGCACAGGCAAATCAAACAGAGTAGTCTTCCAAAAGCTTAGACAGCAACAGCTCCTTCCGCTCAACACAGAGAGCCACAGCAGCTTCAAGCATGCATCAGCTCCGAAGCCAGCTTTGATGATTCATATCTCATGAATTAAACATCGGCAACAAAGACACTAACAAGTCAGCTGGACCGTGCACATTGGAAAAACACTGTACCTGAAAAAATTGCAGCACACAGCATGCATTCGGTCTGTAGGCTCCTCCACTGTTGGCTGTGTGGGAAGAGTGAGCTGCTGGCAGCCAAACGGAGGTCCCTCAATGTGAATTGAAAGATGGTTCTTAGCAATTATCGGGATTGGGCATTAAATCAGATTAGAGGAGCTGTAGATGGCATGTACAGGTTTGGTCACCTTACCAACACAATTGAAAGACCGGCCGACTGAACATTTTAATTAATTCGCCTGCCCAAATGGGACTGACACTGGCGTGCCTTTGTGAAGAATACAACAGGTGAGACTAGAATGTTTTAATGAAGTACCTCCATCGAGTCTCGATGTAGAGGAGAGTAAAAGCCAAAAGGATTATGAAAATATATCAGATTTTGAGTGACAGCAACAAAGAGCACAGGTAATTAAGCCTCGACAAGCTTTTTCTCCCGATACGGCATCAAACTGAGGACGCAAACAATGCACAGAGCGGCCAGTTTTCTGGCTCAGCACTATACGGACAGCTCTGCACTTGTGTGGGCTTGAAGGAATGTGTGAATCTGGCAAGAATCCTTCATATCCTCGAGCTGAGAAGTCCAAGGTGCCTACTCACATTTCCCACCACATACAAGAGCAACCTACTGCAATCCACGACACGAGTTGGTGGGCACAGTAATTGCACATAAACAGCAGTTAGATCAGACTGCAGAACAAGCTAGTATGCAAAAGCACCCTGACCCATCATGGGAAAATGGGAACACAAGCCACCACATGCAGGCTAGTCATAACATAACGTCTAACAGGTCAACAATAACGTTATGTTTACCCGGAAGTTACAACAGCCATCATGTTTACCTGACAATTGTCAAAGGACTGCAGTGTCAGTGTGTCGGTTAAGTCTCGACCTATGAGGTTTTAACTATTAGTCACCGATTAGACTATTTTAGATTTTGATGAGTTTGTGTGGGTGTGTTTCTATAAAGTGTGCATAACTGCATGGAAGTGGACTACAATTTAACCTGAAATAACATGCGACACACCCATTTTAAAACATTTGGTGCAGACATGAAGTGCATTAAGATAATCTGGAGATTTATTTAGAAATAAACAAACTGGAAACTGCCCACACCGTTGTTTCAGTAAAATTCCAACCAGGTTTTTACACATTTGCGAAATGTGGCTCGTCACTCAGCACCTCGTCTGCACTATCATCTCTACGTCATGTGCTTATGCGTGAAAATCAGACAAACGAATGCCCAGACAAAAACAAACAAAGACAACAAAAAGACTCATGCAGAAAATAAGATGATAGGATCAGTGAACTAAGAAAACAGAGATTTATCTGCCCACAGCTACTTCTCATGAGCCTGAGGTTTGGGGAACATCACCGTGACAACAGGATGTGGGCAGAGCGACCCGTGTTGATTGTGTGGGCAGGAGGAGGGATGTGAGGAAGGGGGAGTCACCGACACAGGATGAGGCAGAGCAACTAATGACTCGAAGAGGAATAAGAGAACCGAAGACAAAGCCAAGTTAATAGTTGGTTCGATTTACTACAATTAGACGTACTTATTGAATGTATTAACATACTTCTGTCACCTCGCCTTGTAAATCATATGCATGTTGCCCATGCAAATAAGCAACACGCATTCCAATACTCAGCTGAAAGTGAGGCTGAAGGGACAACAGGGAGCATTCACACCACGCTTTGTGCTATATTTAGTACTGGCTGGGCGGAGAAGGATAGATAGAAGAAACATGCAGCATCTGTAGTAAAATGTGCTAAAATGATAAGTAACTCCCATAAATTCCCATTTATTCATAAAATTAGCACATTTTACTAAAGATGCTGCATGTTATTTACCCACATAACACTAAGACAAAACAGCTATCCTTAAACATGCTATTAAAAGCCAAATAGCAGACAAGTAAAATTACATTTAACTGGCAGATGGGCAGGCGTGTACAACACCAGGACACCTCAGAGAGATCATTTTAGCTTGGCTGGTAAAGCACAAGCTTGCCATGCTAGAGCCCTGACTTTAATCTCGAGTATGTCAGTTCAGTGCCACGATGGTTGCAGCTTATCAGAAATGATCTGCCCGGTTAAACTTTTACCTGCTGCAATCATAAACCTCATGTTGTTACCTCATGTTGTTATGATAATTGCATGACTGGATATTTCTTTTGCCATTAGTTTAAAGACTATATAAAACAATTTTCATAAAGTCACTAAAATAGTGCTGCTTTATCATAAACTTGTTTTAGGTAAAGCCTTAAATCCTCAAAGCTATACATTACAGGGCGGATTCCATTACATGAGGGGAAAGTATTTGTATCCACTTGGATAAAATAGGGATAGAAAGCATGTACATTTAGCTCTCTGTATAAAGGTGAGAAAGTGTAGAGGTAACAGAAAGATGGTAGATGAGCATGCTAAGTTCAACTGTTTTACCTGTCTTTGGGCAGAAGTGGCCAACTGTATCTGGCAGAACTTCACAGCTTGGTCCAGAGCTACATCCTCATCAACCTGAGACAGGAGACCAGGCAGAAAAAATACATTAGCACAGAGCAACAAATCTTCATATGCTCATGGTTATATTGCACCTGTGTCAAATATTTTCACACATCTCTTTTTATTCAGAAAAACGTCCTCATGCAATACTGGAGCAGTGAGTATCACTACAAATTCATCTTATAGAGACTCACAAAATCTGTCTATATGCTGACGATGTAATTTTATTTCTTACAGACCAAGCCAAACTCTAATGAAGTTACAAGCTCTTCTGAACAATTATAGCAT
Source organism: Lepomis macrochirus (assembly GCA_024633595.2). NCBI lineage: Eukaryota > Metazoa > Chordata > Actinopteri > Centrarchiformes > Centrarchidae > Lepomis > Lepomis macrochirus. The sequence goes on from JALXJV020000005.1 coordinate 30,643,796, forward strand.
AGTATCTGGCAAAAACTGTGTGAAATGTGAAATATTCCCTCTAACTGAATTAGATCACAGAGATCTGGGAAAGTCACACTTAACAGACTCCAAAAGGGTTTACTACAGTATTTGGGTATCCAGGTGGATAGCAGCTTAACTACTGTGCAGATTCAAAAAAAAACAGAGTGAATGACCTAAACAGGTAGACAGAACTATTCCTAACCTTGTTTGATAGAGTCAGCTGCATAAAGATAGAGAAATTATCCTGGGACCACAAGATGAGTGGGCTCTGACTCCTTAATTTAAAAATGATACTATTGCGCAGCAAAAATTAAATTATAGGACCCTTGATGGAAAGTTGGGAAGTGATTTTATTTATAAATGGAGTCCAAAAATCCACATATTGTCCACCTGGTTAGATTATGGTATGAAGGCCATAACATTCTTGGAGTGAGGAATGACGTGTCATCTAAAACACCTCCATGGAAAAAACAAACTCACAACAATGCCCTCTGATGATAAAATGTTTTGAGCTTTGACATGATAAAAGGATGAGATTAGCACAGTTACAGTATTGACATCTTCATGTCCTTTGAACAGCTAAAAGAGAAATGTGATTCATTCAACTAACACTTCTTATTTTGTTATTTGCAACTGAGAGTCTTCCTGAAAAAAAAAAAGTTTGCCTGAACAAATGATATTCTCTGATCTGACAAAGATGGAGGAGGTGCTTCACAGAAACAAAATGCTAAAGGCAATTTATTACACATTAACATACACTGATTAGGAAAGAGGTGGGAATCTTACTGGGGCATTACTATAGATGAGGACCTATGGTCTGATCTATGTAAGAACAGCATGTTCGCCACTGTAAATGTCAGACTAAAATTACCGATAGCACGTTATATCCCCCCCACAACCTTTGTTTTGACAACTACCACCAGCTTTATGTCAAGAGTCCTGCATTAACTTAGAAGTAGGATACTCTCTATGTCAAAGAAACTAAACACCCTTAGATAAAAAATCATGCATGTCCTAAAAAACAAATATGTATTTTTAAGAACCTGCCCTGGTACAATGGTTGAGGTATCTCAGTAACAAATATGTCATGACATGAGAATTGTGTTGTTTTTACTCTTATTGTTATTATTTATTTGTTATAATTTCATTTTCCCCTTGGTTTCTGTTATTAGTACATTGTAATATTGAGGTTTTAGCGGGAATAAATTGTACTGTCCTTTAAAATTCAAATATTAAAAATTAACACGTTTTTATATATATATATATATAATGTGTTAATTACTAAATATGTCTCCACACTAATGCCAAAGCAACAACACATTCCTCTGATTCAGTTCTTCTGAGCTTCTGTCTCTGATCATAGAACAAGTATAAAGAAAGGCCACATTAAGGCCCAGCACAGCTAGTGTATGTGTGGGAGTTGGTGAGCTCAGCTACAGCCCAACATCGTACACTTAGCAGTAATCTTGTTCACACAGCTGTTATGTTCCCTCAAGCAGCCTGTTGTATGCAGCAGTTCAGGGACCCCCTGAGGGAGGGATTTTTACAGCAGCCTCATTCTAGTTTTCAAATGATGCCAATTGTTAAATGGACTGAGTCAAGCTTCAGTGCATCGCAGAGGACAGCCCTCTGCTTTCAATTCATGCCTGGCTCACTGCAACCTTCCTTGTCAAACCATTATACAGTTGCCAGTGGTGATTCATCAATACCGCATCACGATTACTATTAGAATGAGGCAAATGTCAATGAGACATCTCTATCACATCAACAAAACCATTCACTTTATGTGACTGGACATACTGCATTCTTAAGAGTTAAGAGTAGGTTGAAAGAAAGAAAAATATCTAACTGAAATATGCAGAATAACAAAAACAAACCATGAAAAAGATGCAAGGTGCAGATCTAAACGACTCTGTACGTGCAGCTGTGCAATGCACAGACCATAAAACCACAAACTTTCTGCAGTTTCTGCCAGTTGGTGCACAGTCGAAGACGCTTCTGGAAAATGTCCAGGCAAATTAATTGCATAACTCATTTGGTGATGGCAAACACGTCGTGGCTGGCTCTGGATTCTCGCTCTTGTGTGTGTCTCTGAGAAAGCATTCTCTTTGCTGTCTATTAAAAAGCACAGGAAAACATCTTAGCTGCAGCCCACAACAAAAGCTTGCAGGAGCTGGCCTATATCCTCTGATTTCTCCTCTCTCCCTTTCAGCTGTCCCTCGCCTACTGAACCTCCCACTCCAGCCACAGCTCTCTGGCATTACACAGCCAATGACATTGCAACTTCTGTAGGGCCAACATTGATCTTCAGCTCAATATGGCTGTATAAGCAGAAGTGGGCTGTTCTGCAACTACATCATCACTGCCATACAAAGTGCTGAAGTTCAACAACAGAGGTACATTAATCTGGAGAAACGCAAAGAAACGTTTCGATTCTTCTTTGACTTCCTATGCAGGAGAGGGCTAACAATGATTTATAAAATTTCACATAACAAGCATAGTTATACAGACGGCAACCCTTTCTCTGCTTCTGCCATGAACTACAGACAGTCTTAAATTATTATACATAAACTCTGTGAAGGCCCTATGCCACTTCACATGATTACTTTTGGCAGCAGTCCTACAGCCATTACATACAAGTCTTTTATTGTTCAGTGGTCCTTGTATGGGAGCAGAAACTGGCTGGAGTAGACACAAGAAAAATGATTCTGCACTTGTTCAAAATGCAACCTCAACACCAAAATCAAAAACAAACCAAAATCAAATTTTGGGAATGCAGTGATGAGATGCATCAATTTGACATGTTTTATTGGAAAAAGAAAATGACCAATCCACCACAGGTTGTGACTAATTGTGACATCATGTATTTTTTTAAAAACCCAACCAACCCTGCATTTAAAAAAAATCCCAATTCCTGTTAAAAATACCCCTTAGGGCTACATTTAGAGTCATCAACCTGTTTCAGGAGTAAGAGCAGAAAGACCAAAGTGACAGAGGAGGAATTTGGGTTACTGAGAGTGAAAGCACAACCACACTTTATGAGCTAGGTTTTTTGCAGTGTTTGCAAACTGAAGGAGGGGAAAGTCCCTATTCTACAGTGAGTGTTACTAATACAGTTAGAAGAGGGGTTTCCCAAGCTCAGTTTATTTTAGGAGGGCTCATACGAAGTATGTATGACGTTGCAAAACAAACAAAAAATTAAAGCATCACATATTCTTGCAACACTAATGTGTGTGCACGGCAGATGAATCTGGTGTGGTAAATCTTGAAGAGGTTTACCTGTTTTATGAGCATGTATGTCTCTGACATGATCTTCTCAATGCGCCCGAGGTCGTAGGTCGTGACTTTCTGGCCTTGCTGCCACACTCTGTAAGCATCAAGCAGTAAAGTTTTTCCGGACTCCACGTCCTCAAGAAGCTTCCTTTTCCTGTTAGGCCGTCGTAGTGACCCCTGATCAGTCCCACTGGCTGCCACAGTTGCCTTAGGTGCTGAGACTTGGAGCTGCTGCTGCCTGGAACTGATACTAAGCTCCTCTAGAGACAGCTCTGGTGTCCGGCTGCTGTCAGTCACTTTCTGCTGGGGCTCCACGGTACTCAGCGAGGTCTCAGCCTCCGTTTGGTTGCCCTGAGAATCTGTGGTAGTAGAGGACCTTCTCCAGTTGCCAGTGTCCAGCTCCATGGGTTCCTCTGGCCCCGCTTTGTGCCCCTCACTCCCAACAGTCTCCACCTTCCCAGGGTAGCTCTCCTGAACCTTACTCCCTTTATCGATGGATGGCGGTGGCGGGGTGAGTTGTGCCTGGGAGGCTTCCCTGGGCCCTGGGTCAAGGGCACAGGCTCCCTCTGTGAGCCCAAGCTTCTTAGGGAGTGCATGTTTGCTGTCCTCTGAACTGGGCCTGTTGGATGTGTCCGTTGTGGTCATCTCCCCCATGGAGGGCGCAGATGCTTTGTGAAGCTGCTCAGACACCTGAAAGAGAACAGAACCTGTCAAAATATGAAGTGGGTGCATGCCAGACGTCTAAAACACAGAGCGGCACTCAGCTCTTAGTGTGTGTGTGTGTGTGTGTGTGTGTGTGTGTGTGTGTGTGTGTGTGTGTGTGTGTGTATAGTGATTTGTGCTTTCTTACCCTTGTGAGACTGTTCAGATTATCCTCCAGGACTTTTACAGTAAGGAAAAATGCTCTCTTGGCCAAAACCTGGCGATCAACATCCCGTAAATACTTCCTTCATGGAAGAGAAAGACATGAGAGGAGAAATGTCATGGAACAAATACATCACATATACAAGCAACAGCAGTGTCATTAAAAAGTCAGTCCTTACTTTCCCTGGTCAGGGGTTCTCTGCAGCATGAAAGAGGCTTTCAGCAGAGTATCGTGATCCTTAAGCTGAGACAGCACCTCCAACAAGAGGACAATGGATCGGTTCATATGAGATGCAAAACTTCCTGGGCGATCAATCTCATCTACTGGAATACGCCAGATGCCCTGGAGGGAAAGAAAGAAGCAAAATCTAGAGTTATCTGGAAATTAAACAAAAATATTATATTTTCAACAGACTGCTACGTGGCATAGACACACTTTTTGGTGTGGTCTAGACCTTTAGTTCAGCAAGAAGACGATTTCAAAAGATGGTTCAGCTGCAAAACATTTGGGAAGGAGGCAAACGTTTTTTCACATTTGACTGGAGGATAAGCCAACATATTAATTTGAGAAATTATCAAAGTTTATGTTGATGATATAACTGCTCTGTGCTGCTACGTGATTGAAAAAGGTCTATGAGTGTATGACACACAGAAACAATTAACAGAGACGCATGGAAAAACTGAAAGGAAAGAAAGTAGAGGAGAAAGCAGGATACAATAGTGTCCTAATGAGGGGATGGAAAGGCTGCAGGAGAGATCTTGTGGACTGGCTGGCCTTGTAGGAGGTGGGCTGGGATGGATGGGGAGCCTTCTCTCTAGGCACACACGATAGGCAGCCTCATTAGTGCTCAGCTCTGTCCAAGCAATGCAACAGAACAGTGGACTGGCTGCCAACAAAGACAGTGCCCCTTCGCAGAAAGCGTGATGAGGTGTTTTTTGATGGACAAGTCCACCTTTTCAGCGAGCACATGTCCTCTCAGCAGGTGAAGCGAGGCCAGGTTCTGCACTCTGAAGCTACTGATCCGAGTGCAGATGGAGGCCTAGGCTGTGTGCAGTCATGAAGCACATGGCACAGACTACAGCTTCTGGCCTCAGAAAATGTGCGCGAGTCAAAACAAAGATGACCATATCAGGATGGAACAAAACAAATGAGATGGCTCCATCAGCTGCTGAAGGCACGGGGGAGCGTGGCGCTCCTCCTCACAGACAGCTTCAGATTGTCAGATGGCATTTTCAAAGCCACTGGAGAGGGACAAAGCAGGAAAGCGAGGCAAAATAATAAACCTATCAATATCACATTCCTGAGGACAGACTTATAGCCTGCTCTAGGGCTGTACCGTATGTCCTTTTTTTATTTCTTTTTAACATTCAAAGCTTCTATTGAGGTTTTTGAATGAAGCTTCAAATGTCTGCTGTCATATTTTATGACATAATCACCTAAAAAAAATCCTCAATTTAAATAAAGCAATTCATCGGTTTAAATTAGTTAGTTAATGTACTTTTTTAATGATTGTAACGCATCAGTTTAAATACACCGCGTTAAGAACGCATCACCATACATATATGTAGGCAGCAGGCTAATCGCAAAATCTGAACAGTTCGGTGCAGAAGTTCAGTTTGAAGTTGTTGTTATAGGAAATGTTTAGGTCACATGAGTTGGAAACAACCCTACGCAGCCACCACTGGAATCTAATTCTACAAACAGTAATAATATTAGTATAACCTAATCTTGATTAAGAATGTCAATATTGATATTATGAATGAAGCTATTCAGTACTGCCCACAGAGAAAGTTATCTCATGCCTCTTGTGTTTAAATCATTTTTATTTCACGGTTGCCATTACATTTTATTTATAGGCATCTGTTAAGATTTAGAAATAAATCTCATATGAACATATTGTTCAGTAATTATTTCAATTATGATATTACAGGACCCAATTCAAACAAGTGAAATGATCCCAATCCAGATCTAGTGGTCAACAAAACACACTGAGGAAACAAGGGCATGGCCTCCAACGCCTGTGTGAAAATGAGAAGATTTATTATTATATGATGCAATCTGGCAGGGCTTAGAAAGGTTTTAACCTTTCAATGCACAGATTACCAAAAGCCTACAACAGGACTGTTGCAAGTATGATAAGGGAGGTGGGCTCTGCTCACTTAGAAAAACATCTCTAATGGAGGAGAGTTGTTCTTCATCAGAGAACCATCCAACCACAGCGAATCTGTTTAGGGAAAGCACAGCCATGGCTTTACACAGATTATGCTGTAGCACAACAACTAAAGCAGATTTGTAAGACTTTAACTGCAGGGGTTTTCCTTTTTTTTTGGTTAGAGAAAATATGACCACTGCTTGATATCAGCAGCAACAGCTTTGGCACAGATGTGGCCAATACGTCACGCAATGTGTTTTTTTTTTTTAAAGCTGACAGATTAAGATGCATAGCATACAAGAGATGAACAATAGACAAATACATTACAAGAAAGTCCTTTTCCACAAATGGAATCTGATCATTCCTCTGGGTTTCTTTGTTTGGTTGTGGATGAGGAAAAAAACTAGACAGTGCAGTGAACACGTCACATAACGTAATCCTAATTAGTCACTTATTCATGCATTACAAAACGGCAACATAAAATGAGTACTGTTCCAGCATAACAAAAATAACTTCCTTGTGTGATAGCTTAAGCAAAATGAAATGCTGACTGTCCGCCCATAATTATGACCCATAGTAAAAACTTATTAACTGCAGGGAAGTTGCACAAACTGAGTGTTAATGTGTCGTGTAGTAACAAACAAACAGTCACTAGTGAAGCTTAGTGGTAACAACAATTTCCCTGTTTTGCCAGCCAGCCACAACTTTAGATTGTACGATTTTTTAAAAACAAACAAAGAAGGCTGATAACCTGCTAATGCCATCAGCATTTGGCCGGTGGGTGGTGTAATCTTCCATCATTTACATTCTTTTCTACATTCTCTACATCTGACCTGCAGGAGCAGTACTTAAAGGCGTTTTCTTTTGCAGTTCTGTACCACTGGTTTAAAAGCAACACACTTGAGTACAAGCTCTCACACAATGACACAGGAGCTCCACTCACATGAAAATGAACACAAGCACGATTTTGTAAAAGTAAGAGGGAAAGGGAGAACGCGACTCACCATCACCAAAGAAAGCTACTCCACAGTGCCTGTGTTAGTATTCTTTTGGACAGTTTCCTGCTGGCGGTAGCAGCACCAGCAGCCCTGGCAGCGCCTCCACCCTGAAAGAGGCTCACGCTCTGAGAGCATGGGGTGGGTTGCATTTGGGTGCTAGGGCAGCGAGAGCTGTAGGAGAGGAGCGGAGGGAAGCACAGCTGCACACGGCAGAACAGGAACTGAAGAAGAGGAGAATGGTAGCTACCTTGGCAAGAGGAGAAACAGCACTGGAGTCAGGGCCTATAAGCTCAGTATGCCACTGACAGACAAGCTGACTCGTTCCTCTCCTGCTTTCAAACCCTGCCATCTCAAAACAAAAACACCCACGCACTCTATCTCCGCTCTCCCCTGACCCCAGCCTGCTGGAGTTCTGTCCCCCCCTCCTCCCTTCCTTTCTCTCGCACTATACACTGCGTACAGCCAATCCTCATAGGTCTTTGCCAGCCAATCAGAAGCGAGCGGAGAAACTCCCGCCCATTAGTGCACACCCACACAATACACACACAAACAGAGGAGTGAGGGAGAGAGAGTAATGAGGAAACAGAACGAGTGCAACAGAGAGAGGAGATGAGTAGAGCGAATAAGACCCAGGGGGAGGGGTAGAGCGTGATCGCCCTGAAGACGGAGCAACAGGAAAAGAACAAGAAAACGTAAACTGACTGAAAAATGAACTCAGTGCTACCACATCAATGTAGTGGGAGGCATCAAGAAGGCGGCACACCAATAGTGAATAAGAGCAACAAATAAAAAAAAGCTTGAGTGAAAAAAGGACAGGTTTGTGTACGTAAAGCCCTCATTAACCACAGAAAACCCCAGCTGAAGAACAGTGCTGCTTGAACAGATAAGATTGTGTTACACACACACACACTCACTCTCCTCAGCCCTCACCTTCGTCCTTTCCTCTCTGTCAATTCTGGTCGAGTCTCTCCAGCTGGCAACCATAAACATACTAAACTAACACACCTTGTTTTTCCTGCTTCCTCTTATGTGAGTGAGGGAAAAATGCTGAAAAATGTCAAGCAAGGGAAAACACACTGGCCAAGCCAGACTTAACCCTGCACACATGCAAATCAAAATATCAACTTCTACAAAATGTATTCATTGGACAAATACTCCTCCCCTAAGAAAAGAAAAAAAAAAACTTTTCCTGAGTGGAGCTCCACCTACAGAACATTGCACAGCTGAACACACAAATGTTTGAGTCACAGCTTACATCAAACGGAGGCAAGCAATGCAAGTGCAACTGTTCCTCATAAGACTATCCTCACCTAATATAACAAGACACGGGGGTCTACCTATAAGCGAAGTTACATTCAAGCAGTCAAATCGAACATGAATGCTCTTTCTAAAAAGAGACAGTATCACTTCAAAACATGTTTCTGTAAAGTTACAAGATCAGGATGAATGTACTTTTTTTTTTTTTAATATAGCAACAAGGACAGCCATTTTCTCTGGAGCTTCATAGAGAGCGAATGTGTGAGTGGGTGGAAGAATATGTAAGCAAGAGTATGTGCGTGTGGCGTGTCGGGTTAGGGGGAGGAGGTAACACCGTGCCCGAGTGAACACACAGGGACTCCTCACGATCACACAGTAGTGCTGAGCAGCCACAGGGCCTGGCATTACAGCAGCATTATAACGAATATCATTAGATTCAGGCTTGATATTCTGCTTCAAGGGCTTTATAATGGTATTAAAACGAGGACATTATTATTACACAAGGAGATTGCAATATGAAATAGGTTGCAAGGTCTATGTTACATCAGAATAACTGTAATTTAAGAGGAAGATATACACCTAACATAGCCAAGCCATTCAATTCCTCAAAAAGCAGGTTTATTTACTAATTTATAGAAAGCATTATTACATGGAGCCAAAATGAAGTTGTAAGTATAGTAGTGAGTGTCTGCACAATGGGTCATAAACATACTAACCATCATTTAAAAACATCAAACAGCCTACACTAGGCTTATTTCCAAGCTGTGTGTTTTAGCCAAGCTCCTTGAAAGCTTGGTTTGCGAGCAGCTAAAGTTTTTTAAATTCAAATGATATCCTATCTCCCTTTTAATCTGGTTTTAGGAAACACCACAGCACCATATCTGCAGCATTGAAAGTGATAAATTATACTGCTGGGGCACTGGATAACAAGAAAATATGCACTGCACTGTTCATAGACCTATCAAAAGCTTTTGATACAGTTGATCGCTGCATTCTGGCCAATAAACTACTGAGCATTGGCTCATGTGTCAGGTAGAACCCACAGTGTTCAGAAGGCTGGCTCTTTCTCTTTCTCTTACTTTTTGCCCATTTCCAAGGGGGTTCCTCAAGGCTCAGTACTTGGTATGTAAAAAATCTTTGTGATACATTAATTAAATGCTATATATCATTTTTATGCTGATGACACTGTTATTTACTGTACTGCATCATCTACTGCACAAGCCCTTTATCTTTTGCAGTCTGCTTTCAATATTGTTCAGAACCATTTAAAACAGCTTAAGTTGGTCTTAAATGCAGAAAAGTCCAAAGTAATGGTATCCACAAACTCAAGACAACTTCCAGTTACTACAATAAGCATCTCAACTTTTGAAGGAAATGAAATTGTGTTTGTTAACATTTATTAATATTCAGGTATAATCATTGATTGTAAACTGTGTTTCAGAACTCATATTGGCAATCTGGTTTCTAAACTCAAGATAAAGCTTGGCTTTCTCTACAGATCAAAATCATGCTTATCCATTTCAGCTTGAAAATACACGGTGATGGCCCAATGCCTACAGAAAGTGGTTGTTGTGCATCATTGTGCATTACGTTTTTTCACTGGCTGTAATTATAGGACACATCATTGTACCTTTTGCTATAAAGCTAAATGGCCCTTTTGCTATGCAAGAAGGTATACTCATTGGCTATAATTTATCTATAAGGTACTTCTTGGACTAGCTCCTACCAATTTGAGTATCTTTTTAACAAGTACCCAAGGCCATTATGGATTACGTTTAAAAGGAGCTCCTACACTTGTTGGTCCCCCGTGTCAGAACCGAATTAGATAAAAAAGCCTTCATGTTTGCAGCACCTCGTCCTGTATGTTCTTTTATGCTGTGTCTTGGCCAAGTCCCTCTTGCAAAAGAGATTTTGATCTCAATGAGACTCACCTGGTTAAATAAAATAAAAATTAAAATCTAACAGCCATGAAGTAGCAAAGCAGAACAGTTCAGAGTCAAAATGTCCACAGTAAGGGGAGGAAACACTGTCTCAGTATCACAATACAAATGTCAGTGTATCAATAGCCTCGTAGACTATACCATGACATATTACAGAATTCATTATTCTGGAAATATTAACCTTGACTTAATCTGCATCATCTTAAATGAACAACAACTACATCACTATTGATAATTTATTATTGATTTAAAAGTGGGCTGGCCCTCCTATAAAGCACTCATGCTGACAACCACACCAATAAATTATGCAACACAACCTCATCTGGATTATTTCTAAACAGCAGTATATAGGTTACTTTATGCAGGCCGCAGTTAATGTAACCCAGCCAAGGCAAGGAGGAAAAGTAGGCCATCATGACCTACATCAGGGTTTTCACACACAGGCTCATTGAGGTGCGTACTGAGAGTCGAGGTGCCATATGTTTGATGTGATCAACAATCTTTGTCAATTTATGGCAGCTCTCACTCTGGTCGTTTTGTCACTGGAGAAACACATACAACATATTTATCACACAATGACAGTGAGTGATTAGTCAGGCTGAAACGCAGCTGTTGGCTGTCAGCGGAGATTGACTTGTCGAAAGTATGCAGGTTAGAGACGCTGACTTGAGGGATTCTGGTTTAAAAATCAACTTTTACCTTGCAAAAACTGTGTGCTGAACAATGCCTCTCTGTCCATCATCATTTATGAAGAATCCATGAGGAAAGCTCCTAGAGTCTCTTTTCTCATGGAGCTAACAAAATGAAGTGGGAAAATACAGGCTATATAATGTGTTGCATTCTGCAACTACTTTGCAAAAGTAGTAACTTCCCAGAAGTCACAGTCATTGAAAAAGCATGTCTGATTAAAATTTCTAAAAGGTTTGCATCATCCAGTGGTAGAGAGAGGGCTTCGTTTGAAGGGAACAGTAAAGCTCTAACAGTTGGTATGCCAGGATGGCAGGTTTGCCTCCAGAAGGGGCTCTGTGAGAACCCAGTGGGAGCCAGAGTGTTGCAGAGCTCTCCTCCAGCTCAGACCTGGCCCACATCGCTTCTACAGTCTGTTATCATAAGCCTGCATTTGACTCCACAGCCTACCACCATCACCTATGTCCAAAATAATGTGCACCGCCGCAATATGTCCTGACAACTGACTGATACGAGGTGCTGACACGATGTGACATTCAGCTTGTACCATCTGCTCAGTAACAAAAGTGAGAGCATTTAGGCTTTGACAAATCACACGAGCAACAAATGAAAAAGTAAGCCAATTTCTGCACACATTGAGAAGACATATCAGCTTCAAGTGAAAAGAGGTAAATAAAGTGACATGCAGAACAGATTACAGATTCAGACAGTAATCTCCTCCACTGGAAGCCGACAGAAGCCTTGCAATTCAGAGAGGCAGATAATTCAACAATCTCCCACTGCGTGACTCCGTAGCAGAGCTTGTTTCAAGTGATCCATATTTAGGACTGATTTGTGTACATCCAATTGAATTATGTGAATAATGTGTGAGAAAAGGGTAAACTAACTGTAGTACGCCAATCATTCGTTCACAGCAAACACGGAGACAGCTCATTAGTCACAAACGTGAGGACACACTTCAGTGCTTCACAGGTTCTTCCTCTGGGAGTACCCATTAGCTACTTTGCATTGATGCATTCTGATAGAGCTAAACTTTAGCGTAAGAAGATCATGCACACGACTGCATGAATGGTGGTTCTGTGTGTAGGTCAAACAGGTATTTATATGTCAACACATTGACCTGGAAACATTAGCTTAGCCCAGTTAACAATTTTGTTTCTAGAATTACATGTTTACACGTATACTTAGTTGACATAAGCGCACAGCTGATAAGAATAACCCAGCCTTTGATAGCTACCGCTCAGCCCATCAGATAACCTTACAGACCAGCACATCACTTTGCCTTTTTAAGTTAATATTCAAATTTTTCCTGTTGAGAAACAAAGAAAACCAATGTATTCCCAGACTTTCCGGAGCTACAGCCTGAATCAGTCAGACTATGTTTCTGAAATCAGCCATCTGGTTCTATTGACCTGAGATTAAAGTGAATTATTTAGAATTTATTTACAGCTGTAGAGTTTTTCCTCTGCATCTGTGCTGAAAGGTACTGTGCAGTTATACCGATTTTTAGGGTTGTTAAAAGAAGGTAGGAAGTAGGAATTTCTACTACATTCGTTCAGGCACGCCAGAACTTTCATCAACAAACCACTTCTTTCACACAATGCAGGCGTTAAAAGTCACTTTGAGAAACGTTTATCTCAAGTCAGTCAAGTGAAATGTTTTCTTTTACTACTTCCTTATGTAAAAAAAGTGTTAATGAGATCTATTACGGCTGTAACGGTTCTGAAACCGCGTCACAGACATCGACGGTGAGGTAACGGGGCATAACACATTTGTATTTCTGGTAGGTTATTTCAATATTTCATCATTTTAATTCCACTTCATTGTCCACCTAATTTTAGTGTTTACTCACTAATTGAATCTGCTCCCTTTCTCTTTGCTTCTCTTTTCCCCACCCGCACCTCTGGTCTCTCACTGCAAACAGACCGGTTTGCCCCGCCTCTTTCTGTATCTCTTTCCCTGTATGTGTCTCTGCTTTCTCCATCAGCAGGGTGTTTTCTAAAGTCGCAGACTTTAATAAACTCACTAGTGATTCCGTTTTCACAGCTCAGATGTGCCAAGTGGATCTGACGAACATGGTCTTGAATGACATCTGCACTGGTCACTTCGTGTAAAAAGTTGTGTATGTAAAATGTCCACCGTGTCCGCATCTTGTAAAGTAATACCAGATAACAGCTCTCTCTGTGATTCTTGACAAATGTACTTAGGCTGCCACTAATATACCTGGGAGGCCCCCCAAAATAAAGTATGAGGGGAACACTATATTTAAAGTCAGGGCAAGCTCTAGGCCTATATTTTGTAAATACCAGACCTTAAACCTACATCTGTCTTCCAACTGCGTGTGTCATGTGACTATTTTGATCAAGCCATCAGTGAGTGAACATGGCTGCAAGTTAGACTAGTTTAATTAACCCAAGATGGATAGTAGATAGATTTAGAGAATCGTTACACCCCTATTTACTACAATGGAGTGCCACTAAATCCAGCCATTACAGGTGTCTCCAAAATGTGTGGTGTCGTAATGAGACGGAGAGGCGGGAAAAACATGAAGGCGTGGTGAACTCTGACTTACATTGAACAGGTTTGTCTTGTTTCTTTCACAGAAAAGTCCTTGTGCTGGCATGTGCTTCAGCTGTTGCCATGGGACACTGCTTCCTAGCAACACATCCCGGGCCCACTGTAGGTTCTGTGTTGGAAAATATATATAAAAAAATTTAAATAAACACACATATATATTTGTATGTACACTTTTACACACACACACAATAATTTCTAATGAGAAAACCAAGGGGATACCCCTCCATCACTAGGCTGACAGATGTGATAAACAGTATACAGTATTTATAGGTTCAGTGTGTAATATTTAGGAGAATCTATTGACAGAAATGCAATAGAATATACACAACTAAGTTTTCAGTGGTGTTTAAAGACCTTACATAATGAACAGTTATGTTTTTATTACCGGACAATGAGCCATTTCTATCGACATACACCGCAAGATGGCTGCCGAGTTGCAAGACTTGCTTATAAGGACTTTGTAGTAGTGATAGAAGTAGTAGTGGACTCGTTTATTAAAAGTAAGCAAAGAAGGGAAATTTGGACATATTGAGGACCACACATATTATTTATCACAAGAGCCAAAAGAGCGTGTCGGCCACCGTAGGCTGAGCAGTGACTGATGGTGCGTTCATGTGGTGTTGGAATCTTTTTTTTCTCCTCCTTAAATCTTTATTGCAAAAAGAGAAATAAAATGTTCATGGGACATTCAGAACTCTGATTTGTGCAAAATCACATATTGCTTATACATATTTTGTTTTGCAAACATGTAATTTGTAACATGGTTATAACGGTTAGTTTGCTGTCCATGTAGAGTGAACTCTTATAATGCTATTCCAACGCATCTTTGTAATAGCGTCCATGTTGATCCCACATTCCGAGCACATGAACGCACTGAAGCCTGAAGACAGACTTCACAACTCGGGAAATGGGACCATCTGAGGAGCATGTGAATGCAACGTGAGTTGCTGTTTGCAATTCATAACCCTCACCACTAGATGCCACTAAAATTTACACACTGAACCTTCAAACACCAGAACTACCAAGGCAGTCATTTTGCAATGTAATAATTCTGTTGAAATTAAACGCATTTTACTATAAAGACCCATGTTTATTTTATTCTAACATTGTTATTTTACTAAAATTAGAAAACACAAAAGAGTTCTGAGTATTTCTACCTTAAATGGCCTTAACTTTCAGGGTAGAAATACAGATATCTGTATTGAATGTGAGTAATTGATCCACAATAGTCAGTGACATTTGCAGTGTTTACCCCCAAGATCATTTCCTGTGACAAGTGTGATTGACTATTTTGGCCATTTTGGGTTATATATGCGTGTCCATAAATGTTTTTACTATGCATTGAAATGTAAATCAGTGATAAGAGATCTTTTATAAGTTATTGTATTCTAATCTCCAAGGAAGACTACATTTATTTTTATTTTACAAAGAAAAAAAAACAGAATACTAATCTTATTCGACTTTGATTCTGTAATTCTAGCAGATTCTGCAGATTTTCACATTCATTAGAATTAAAATATTGTGTACTGATGGTTATCATTACCTGTCCTAACATTACAGATCCATTCATTCTCAGATTTTATATTTATAATTGAAATTATATGCAAATAATGTATTCTAGTAGTTAAAGAATTCTGTTATCTGCTAAAAAGAAAGAAGAAAAAAAAAGGAGAAAATGATGCTCATTTGCCATCAGGAAAATGCAGACCTCTTTTCACAGTGTGATGACTCACAAATCAGTGTCTACACCAGTGCCCTGTTTGAAAAGATAGCACGCTAACACCACTTCATGTTACGCTACAAACCCAGTGGCCTATAGCATGAAATTACAGGCTCCCTCTCCTTCCATCTCTGGAGTGAGGATAAAGCTGGCCAGTCAACATGAGTGGAGCAGGTTTCCTGAGAACAAAAGGGGCACAGAGGCTTTAACACTGAATGTGTCGGGTTGTGAGGGCAGCAGCTAAGCAACCTGTGTCAACAGCATCACATGAACTGACTGTGACATCTAGTCACTGCTAGGGTGCATTTGCTTTCATCCAGGCTGCTGATAACAGAGACCACCTGTGTAAGCCTCAATCAAAAGGAAATGTGCATTTAATTAAGCCTCAAGGAAATCATGTTTATATAACTTATTAATTTTTATGGTTGTGACTGCAATAAGATTGATTGATTCTTGTGCCAAATTAGTATTCTGAGGTCAAGATAGCGTATTATAAAACATAAAATGTGGAAGAGCAAGGACCTTTCCATGTACAGTTCATCCTTATTGAGTAAAAAAAAAAAAAAAAGGACAAATGGAGTACTGACAGAAGGATGCCACCACAGTGAAGCTCAACGCCCTGTGCCAAACTGGCTGAGAGAGCACTGTGCTACCACCCACGCACACCTCTGCCCACAGAGCCTTATAGCCAACACAGGCTGTTTCAGCAACTCGTGTTATCACCGCCGAACTCACAGATCCACAAGAAAATCCAAGGGGAAGAAAAACGAAACAGCCATCGCAGCTCTGATATAATTGCCATAGTAAAAAGCAATGGAAGAAGTACGTGTGACTTTTGAGGGAATTGTAGGAATTATTAGCAAGGCCCATCTTCGGTAAATGTCACCATTTAATGACAGGGGATATTGATTATAGGTGTGAGGGCTTAGCTTTAATGGATGACTTGGCCTTTCATGAGAATGGACTTCAGTTAACAGAGGCAGACTGACCTGATGAGTCTTGCTGTTGGTGTAGAAGAAGGCCAGGCGGTAGAGGCTCTTGTAGTGCTGAGGGAAGCGGCTGAGGCAAAGGAAGAGAGCACGGACGCACATCTCCACCAGCATCCGTCTCTGATCGGCACGCTCTGTAGGCAGGGCCTTGGGCACCTCGATCACCTCAGCGGGGGGCTCTGGCTTCTTCTTTCCCTCACTGGCAGGGGTTTGAGGAGCGGCCTGTTGAGAGGGGGCTGGCTTTGGTGGGGTGGCTGGGACAGGCAGAGGATGAGGACACATGTCCACAGAGACCTTGGGGGCTGAAGCCTCGGGGATTGTCACCACCACAGCTTCTACTACTTCCTGGATAACTTTTTCTTCTGTCTGGATGGCAGAATGTTCTCCATGTGATCCTAAAGTAGGATTTAAATCAAAGACTTCAGGACTTGAGTTCAAGTTTTGCATGTTTTTCTGTTTGCCTGTGAGCATAAGCATGTAACAGGACACCACACTTGAGTATATAGGTTTTTGTGGACATTTAAATATTTTTTTGCGCATAGTCAAATGAATCAGTTACATTCAGGCAACAATGTAATGGGACAGGTAAACGCAGCCAGAAAAGATATGTCATTTAAATCCAAGCATACCTGTGTCTTCATATGCCGACTGCCTGTCCTTCACAGGGGTTGTGCTTTCTGATGATGATGAACTGACTTTCCCACAAGCAGTTTTGTGGCTGCTGTCTTGTGAGCTGGTGGGATCTGTGAAGGCATCCTGGGTGGAGTTGGAGTCAGAGAGCATCACCACCTCACTGTCCTGACTGCGCTCTGCCAAAACAAAAAAAATACCATGGCTCATTGATGGACCCAGATCAAGACAAATGACTTCAGCCTTTGGGGATTTTATGGATAAATACACACATAAGTATGATGTGTCCAAAACTTGGGGTTGATGTACAGTCATTTCAGGTGGGACAATCTTTCAGTGATCAATAAATTGAGATTACTGTACTGTATGAATTTCAACCAATTATCCAAAGTCTGTAATTGCATGTTTAACAGCATGCTGTGTAGGCCTTTCAAGCTGTTGGTTGGTGACTTGTTTTAAATGGCAAACATTCCCTGTTGTAATGTGGGGGGTGGGGAATAAGTAACATGAATACAATTATGAAACAAATCCTTATTAGTGCATCCCTAATTACACATTGTTATAAAGGAGAGATGCTTTGTTTTTGTACATGGTCCAAAACC
This sequence comes from Lepomis macrochirus, assembly GCA_024633595.2. Lineage (NCBI taxonomy): Eukaryota > Metazoa > Chordata > Actinopteri > Centrarchiformes > Centrarchidae > Lepomis > Lepomis macrochirus. The sequence continues at coordinate 30,661,489 of JALXJV020000005.1, forward strand.
AAAATGCCAGCATTCCTCTTAACTGCCATGTTGTGCAGCCTCAGCAAAAAAGGTCCTTGGCAGGGAACTGTAAATAACAGAATCAGAAGGGCAACAAGCTTTTGCTATTTTAGTGAATAATGCACACAAGGGACAATTCAAGAGTCACAGTCATGAGTTAACAGCAAAGTTACTATGCACTGTAAGATTTGTGTAAACTGACTCCATTTTGGATTAAAAACATTTCCTCTTAAAAGAGTTTTGTGGGTTTGAAGAGCAGTACCATTCAGGGAAGCCAGCCACATTGAAGACCTGGGCAGGCAGTAATCATGGTCAAACTCTGGTGAGGCTGTTGAAGATATGGGGAGCTGATTTTAAAATATAATCAAGAAATGTCGTATTTCTGAATGTATGTTTTTTTTTAAACTGCAATTTCCTCTAAAAAAAACAAAAAAACAAAACAATTTACGGTTCTTGACAACTGATTACAGATTTAACTCCCTTTCACTCCCTTTGAAATGTAGAACCTGATTCAGACACAAATATCTATTTAAGACTGCACACAAATGTGCACATAGACAAAATTCTGGTAAAAATCCAAATTATGGTACGATGAACAGGAGATGATAAAAAGAGCATTTTCCCAGATGATGATTAAAGGCATGTCTGAATCAGGCTCTACCTTCTTGTCACCTTGCTGTGTTTTAAGCAGGACTCAAGCCAGAAAAACTGGACACCTACAAGCAAACATGTGCTTGGTGGGTGTTTTCTGACATCAGTCTCTGAGTTGTGTGCCAATAACAGGTCAGCCACAATCTTCCCGACTTAGTATTTTCACACTAATTGGCCATAATGGGAAATTATATCCAATTAGTGGAAAATAGCAAACACATGACTCACATGAGATTTTGAAATATCTCAAGGGAGTTTAACTTTCTGTCAAATTAAGCCCACACCAAAACTAAAATAAAATGTGACCACATGATACACCAGACAATTTAGTGACATTGTGACAAAAAGGACTGACTTTGTCCAGTCGTGAAGACATTCACCCCATTAGAACTACATGCATATAAATGGCAAAGCAGGTGGTAAAAGCAAGCAGGCAAAGAGGTAGCAGGCAGGTAGGTAGGTAGGAAGGAATCTGGAAAGGGTGACAAAACTGGCAACATGGGCAATATGGCTGCGATATTTGCACATTCAAGCTAAACATGACACATGGGGTGGGTGAACAGATGTCACTGTTTTTGTCATGTGGAAAAAATGGCCATGGCTGTTTTCTCCAAACAGCGTATCAGCTTCTGTTTCACAAAAACCTGAACAAAGTTACAGATAATGAAAATGTTCACTCAAATTCCTGAAATTGAAATCCAGGCTGCTTAAACTGCCAGATACTCAACGTGTAAGTATGCGGCGGTTTCCTGTTAACTCTGACATCTTGGTGACACAATATCATGAAAACTCTCTCAGGCGTACTTCAAGCGTCTTCTTTGAAATTCAAACAAAGGCATTTATGATAGCACCGCAAGTACAAGAGCTAACATAAAAATGGTTCACGTGCATGAATCAAAAAGTTCTGTTAATTGTACACACTGAACTAGGTGTACATTACTGAAAGCAAGAATGTAATTATAAGCAATAACTTTTTTACACATTATTGCACGCAAATATCAAGTCTGTTTTTCAAAAAACACTAATTTTCTATTTTCATATCTAGGTTCATGAGAAAAATACATATCATACCCTTATTATTATTATTATTATTATAACCTTTCCTTAATGAGAACAGAGACATGCCCTTTATAGAAGAAATGAGGGACAGAAGCACTCTTCAGTATAATTAATACCAAATGGGTAAATACTGAACTTGGGAAGAATATCTTTCATCACTTTCACCATATGAATGGACTGAATTACTAAGCATGTTAAAACCTGTGTATGGCTGGCTTGTTGAGTGTCTTATCTGTGTTTTAATTTCTTCTGCTGAACTTAGGGGTCTCTTATAAAAGAGATCCCAATCTCAATAAATTACCTAATTAAGTAAAGGTTATAACAACAAGGAAGGTGCTTGGAGATACACATGTAAGGACTGTAACAAAGACATAGTTATCATTGGCAAAGCACTCTGGATTAGCCACTGGGATCTCTGATAATACAAACCGCTCTGTTTAACCAACTGTGCTAAACACACAGTGAGGCAACAATCAGGATCATTGAGAATTTGGTGCAGTACCAGTCGCCAGCAGCTGATCGAGGCTAAAAAAAAAAAAAAATACACACACAAGCCTGCAATATTGAACAGATGTCTCCATGATGTTATAGGCTTAAGGAAGTTACAACAAAGCAACAACTGTAAAATACTGGGAGACGCAAGATGATTGGTAAGGAAAGAAAATAAGACCAGCAATAAAGCAGCGAACAGAAATGGATGTTATTTTAGCGCACACACACACACACACACACCTTTATAGTCTCTGCAAAACTCAAACTTCAGATCCGTTTCATTCAACACAGCTGCTTTGTCAGGAATAGCAAATTAGTCAAATAATCAGTAGCCATATTGCCCATTTCACCACATCCCAATCACCCAGTGCATGGGGATCATTGTAACTGAAACCAAAGCCATTAAGCATGGTGATTAGCAATCTGCGCACTCCCCAGTGGGCTTCCTGTCCCAGTGCAGAAAGGGCAAAGAGCCCAACCCCAGCGACAGTGTCTAGGACTGGGACTGTACCATCAGCCTGCTGCTCCTCATGCCGCTGCTGCTGCCACTGTTGCCGTCGTAGTGTTTTGCGTTTGGCGTAATCGTGGTCAAATGGGGGGGCCACGTAAGGAGGGGAAGTCAGACCTGGGGTGGCAGCTGATGGAAGGGAGGACCTGTGTGCGTTCCCTATACAGACTGACGAGCAATTAAAGTCTTCATCCGTCATGGAGGGGGGTTTCTCCCTGCAATAAAGCAAAAACAACAATGAGAATTAACGTTCAAGCCATAAGATTGAATAGTTTTTCGGTATTCCTGCTGCGTTAAATTTCTGTAGCTTACTTTTCATGGGACCTAGGCATGCTGGGCATACTCTTCTCTTCACCCCTGGCAAACGGCCCAGTAGCGGCGTCAACCAGCAAACTGAACAGGAGCTCGTGTTCCAGATCAGGCTCATTAGCCTCTAGGAGTTTTAGGATGGTGGCACTGAGACGGAAATGCAACTAGAAGAAAGAAGTTGGAAAAAGAAGTTTAATGTCTTTAAATGTGAATGTTTTCAGACCGTTATCTTACACAACACAAGCAATGTGACACAACTAGGAACTATTTGAGCTACCAGCCGCAGGCAGTTTACCTCTAGGGCCTCCATGGCCAGGTCAGGAGGATTATGATAATGGATTTTCCGGGGGTACCTGGCAGCTTCTTCGTGCAAATAGTGTGCTGCCTATAAATACAGAGAGCAGAGAGTCACCAACCCCTCACAATCACTTGGTAATATAAATTAACAGGCAAAATTGGGAAAAGGTGAAGACAGCTATGTGTGCTGACATCAAGGTTCACTGCATTTCAACCGCCCTCCCTTATTCTCTGCTGACCTCCATGACACTGTGTGTCATCCAGGCTTCTCTGCCTCCACTGATCTAATCAGAACAAAAGCGCGATGACTAACTCCATACATTGTTCTCTCTAGGAAAAAAAAACATCTTGTGAGGGTGGAAGGGCAGCGATCTTTGTTTCTGTAGGCGGATTATGAAACAACTCCAGGGAGAGCAAGCAAGATGTCTGTGATCAACTAAGAACCGAAGAATTTATTTTATCATTATTTATTGCTATTACTTTCAACAAAAGGATTTTATTTCCCGGGTTTTTACCATCATGACAGCTAGAGCTGAACAACTAATCGAAATGTTATCAAAATCTCAATTTGACCTACTGGAATTTTCAAATAATATGGGATATTTGTTAAGGCAAAATGTTTGTCAAAATACCATTTTAAAAAGGAAATGTTGTGCTGCAGAGATCATCATATTCTACAGACGAAAGAAAACATCTCTGTTTGGTACAAATCACACCATAACTTATTTTAATGAAAATGAGAATTATTTTGTAAAAATGATCATTCCCTCTAGATTTTTTTTTCTTCAAAATCATTAAGCCCCAATCAAAAACTACATTCAAAATTTCCCAACTTATTTCACTGACTATACATTTTCGACCGTTACACTCAAAGAAGAAAATAATGCAGTTTTGTAATCTAGACTTCAACCTTTTAGGAATTTGGTCACTTTGAAAACACCTCAACAACAAGAGTCATTATTATACATATATTACTGAACAAATGCATTGGCAGACTACCTTTTTGTATAACTGCAGATATTCCCCTGGAGTCTGTTTGCGTTTCTCTGCTATCTTTCCCAGCATGTAGTGTATGAGCCACTCTTCTTCATCACTGTCACACTCACAACGGGAAGCACCTTGGAAACACTGGAACGCCGTCTCCAACATGGAGTCTCTCCTTTCTTCCATCTGAAACAACACACACACAGCGCAGCCTTCATGAGTAATTTAACTCCCAAGCAACAGATCAATTCACTCCAAAACAAATTCACACGTGGAATAAGCAAAAGTCACAGGATGTGCCATCTGTTTAGCTCAATATGAAAAACCTGACACAAAAACAGGACTTAACATAACTAGACAAGGAATAAAAACCTCACCTGTTTAACCACGTCTGGGGGAAGCTCGTTGCGCCACTGCTTTAGCTGTCGTGAAGCAAATGAATGCAGTGCATATGACATGGTACCATACTCGATCCACAGAGACAGGTTGGAGCTGTCTATCTCCAGGGCCCTCTTAAAGCAGTTCAGCACTGCCTGGGAGTGTTTCCATATAGGAACGTCACTTTTCAGCTCATTGGAGTTGAGCTTCTCCTGGATACGGCTGGCCCTAGCTAAAGCCATACCTGCCCAGGAGTCAAACCTGAGGAAAGTAAAGTGTTGCTAGTAAAATTACTGCACTTCATAGATTATTGTAGAAGAAAATGGAAAAACTACACATTCACATTTAATTGCAAATATTCATTACACAAATAGAGTAAAAATTTTCCTTTAAAAAAAACAACTGGATTATGTTTTGTAATGTGCACCAGCATTGACACTAGTGTAGACAGATCACATACCTGTTGGGACACACGCATATGTCATGCATATAGAACTTGATGGCTTTGGACTGCTCCTTGTTCTTGAAATGGTAATCAGCCAGCAGGTAGTAGATCTCATTAATGATTGGACCTGCTGGAGCACTACCCTCGGGAAGGCATGGGGCCTTAAAGAGATCAAAATTCAACATTCCTTTAATAATCATGATTCTCACTGACAAACCTGCAAATGAAGTTAGGACGGTGACATAAAGGCAGAACAGGACTTAAAACATGCTTAGCATGTCAGACTCTGTGGTGTTCCTCACATTCAGTGTGGGCCCAACGACTGACCTTTTCTGCTGTGCCCTCAATGTAGGATGCCACTTCATCCATGGTGAGGATGGGGGTGTCACTTGAGGGGGCGATGCCAGCAAACCGCCTCAGCAGATTGGCCAATTCCGCAGACACTGTGCTTGTCTTATAGCTGTCAAACTCAGGCAGTGACTTTGGTTTGAAATACTGAAACATGAAGAGGGTATCGCACCAAAGCAGCTCAACCTGCAAAACACGGATTCATTACACAAGAAACATTAACATCATGGTCCATTATATTAGAGTGTAACACACAGTGCCTGTGAAAATCTGTGGCATCGAGGTCTCCTGGGGACTCTCTTGCACTGTGGTATTGTATAATTACAGCCAGAATGCCACTGGCACACAGCTGTGGGAATGACACCCACCTGGTGGCTGGCACATGCATTACAAAAACACAACAGCAGGCTGTATCCACACAGTTCTCAGTGCCATGAGTCACTCTAGTGGTTAAATTCTCACAGTGATCTTAGAGGTATGATAATGTCTCTTTTAATTCAGATCAAACCTAGTGATTATCAAAGAGTCCTGTCAGAAGAGACAAGCACAAAACACTAGAGTGCTGTTTGTGGATGATCTAAATGTGTTCACATTTCTCACTCGGTGAAGTGATGCTATTATGCCATTAATTCTATTTCACGGGCTCACTTTATTTAAATGACACCAGACTTACCTCGCAAGCCAACAAAACAACATTAATGGATAGAGCAGACTTCCTGTGTTGTGAGGGTCAATGAGGGCACATGTTTGCGTCACTGGCAGTCTGCTCCTGTTCATACACTCACTGTTTACGTACATTTGCCAATACAGGTGAGAAATCATTCCAATTAGTCAAAGCTTTGAGCCATTTTCACCACCTCTTCACTATTTCACCGCCTCTTCAACACCATTTTGCTGTTAACTAAATACAAGCTCGGCCACATTTGGAGTTTTTGGTTTTACATTTTCAATTGCATAATATATTAGTTAAAAATATGCCCAGCAATCTAATCAGAGATTTACTTTTGTTCTACGTAAATTAACTGACTATCCTCTGATTACTCACTCACTTCAACTTTATGCAACCATTTACAATACAGCATACTAAATCAAAGGCAAGCCCAGACAGAATTTCTGAAGCATCTGAGTGAATGACCTGTGGAGATGAGTGGTCCTCAAGGTAGCGAGTCTTGCTCTTCTTACTGGGGAAGGCATACAAGCAGAAAAAACACTGTTCCAAGGCCATCTCCAACTCCTCTTTGTAGGGATGAGAGTCTTTGTTGGAAGAGGCTGCAAGCTCTTTTTCTAAAACTTGAACCTATACCAAACACAAGAAAAAAGCTCTGTAAAACTTTTCAAACGGTCCATACATATTCATTTAGTCACACAGACACAAAGAAACATGTCAGGTCTACATTTGCTTTAGGTTAATATTTAATAGTAGTGCAGCAGATACAGATGCAATAGTGTCAATTCAAGTTACAAGCTGTACATGTCACCTTTATCAGAATGGAGCTTTTGCAGAGAATAGTGTGCAAAAACAACTTACATAGAACTTCAGGAGCGCTCCACCTGAGTTGCAGCACAAGGAGCGACGTCCAAGATACTCATGGGCTGTGTTCAGAAGCATCAGGGAGGAAGGCAGCATGGGAGTGTCCGAGCCATCTGAAAATGAGACTTGGCACGGTCACTCGGTGTAACTACCACCATGGCACAAAACACCAAGAGCAAAGAAGAAACCGAACCTTCATCATCCCCTACAGAGATATGCTGTCGAAGCATACAGTCAAAGGCAGCCTCCTCATGTTTGATAATGCGATACAGGATAATCCAAGGCAGAACAGAGAAGAAATAAGGCTCCTTGGGATCGTCCGAAATGTTCATGCTAAGATCAATCAGCTGAAAACACAACAGCAATGGCACAGCAGATTAAAAATTCCACAAAAGGCTCATCAGTTATTTTCAGTTTAACTGTTTCTTTAGAAAAAAAAAAAAAAAACTTTGTTGTCGTTAGCTCCCTTCTAACCTGAATTAGATTGTTTGCCAGTCGAGCCATGCTAGTGAGCTGGGGGACATTGCTTAGAAGCTTTGAGTCTTTGGTGAAGCAGACCTCGATACCATCCAGCAACTTCCTAATGGTGCTGACCCACTCCTCCTTACTAGGGGGAGAGCTGTTTGGAGCAGAGTTGAGCTGCTGCAGGGCTTCATTCAGAGCCAGCTCGCTGTACTCCAAACACTGCTGGTAGTCCTGCAGCTTCACCAGCGAGTTCTAAGCCACAGAGTTAAAATTCAGAGAATAATAAGTGTCAACCATCACACATTTCAAAAGATAAATAAGTAGAGTCTATTGATATTGCTGTTGCATCTCTAACCTGCAGTAGCATCAGCTGAGCAGGCCGCTCTGGTGCTGAGCTCACAAACTCCATAGCTTTACTCCTGCTGCCATAATTAAGAGTAGGCTGCAGCAGGCGTACAACAGACTCAAATTCTGCAGACTCAAAGAGACGCTGGATCTCCTCCAAAGACTGACAACGCTCCAGAGACTTCAGCCTCTTGTCAATCTGTCCGTGGGGATAGAGGAAATTGTGTTGGAAATAAGGGTTATATTGATTAAAGAAAAACATTTCATTAGCCAGCACACCGACCTCCTCCACAGAGATTGCCGCATCGACACGTAGGTTAGGCAGGTTGATTGTGTAATGATTCCCTTCAGGGGTCTTTGGTTTGCTCTGCAACAGGCCTACACAGACATCATAGCTCTCCAGGGCCAACTCCATGTCTCCCTGACAAAATACAAGATAGACAGACTTACAAGTCACATCTGGCTCAGCTGAGGAGACTCACGTAATCAAAATTCAAGTAAAAACAAACAAAGAAATGTAGACTTTACCTGCAAAGTCAAGAACCGGGCCTTGAGCCAGTAGACACGCGCCATGACATCCTGCCAGTCATCCTCAAACAGTTCTCTTTGGGATGAGCCCAAGGCCAGGAGTAACAAGTCACCCTGGAAGTGCTGCCCAGGGAATTCTGAATCAGCTGCATTATTGCCAAGATCAATGCTGCTTCTTCTCGGAGACACTAGACAAGGAAAATGTACATGCATGTTGATCCCCACAAATCACTCCACAACATAAACAAATCCTACGTGTCAGTGTATTTAAAACTGTAATTCTAGTGCCCCCTTTGGGTCAATCAGTCTTAAATGCAAAAAAAGTAACAATGACAACGTTTGGTCAAAATGTTGTTAGCAGTGATTGAAATCTGAAAATTGACATATGGACAAACTAATACTGTAATACCATCAATGTTTGTCTAAACTCCAATCAGAAATGATGAGGGCTAGCTCACTGGTACTTACCAATCTTCCCTTTGTTGTGTAACCATTGTTCCAACTGCAACTCCATACATGCTAAGCTCATTGCCAACATTTCCTATACATATAGCAGATATAAAACACTTATTAGAGGTCACTGTGGTTGCGAAATAAAAGGCCAATTCTGATTTTTTTTCATTATTCATATTTTTTTTATTTATTTATTTTTTAAAGTTGTGTCCCGGGCTCAAATTTTAAAAAATTAAACAAACAAAACTATCTTTAAAGATGCAAAGACAGGAAGTTTGGCCGTTGTATATCATTTTCAACAGATTTTTTCAACAGATACACATTGTATTACATCTTGAAATTAATCTTACCCTGATGTGTTGGCTGCTGCAGTCCCGCATCAGAGGGTTAGGAAGACCACTGCTGTGCTTCCTCCAGGTCTGATAGACTTCTAGTACCACTGCTGTCATCCCCCGAGGCCACTGCTCCAAGAACTTCTGACCCACTGCTTTCAGATAGCGCATCATCAGGTCCAGTATACCACCATTGGTCATATTTTTGAGCAGGAAGTTGTGGACATCCTGTTGTTCTACAGAAGGGAATGCACAGTTTGTTAATATGACAGAAACATGAAACAACAGTGTATTGTAAATGCATATTCAAAAAAATGCACAACATACCAGATTCCATATATTCAACTGAGTCAACAGGCAAGCAACTCCCATGCAGAGGCTGTACGTCGTCCTTCCCATCACACTGGGTCTCAAGATTACTCAAACTCTCATCATCATTATCAGGATCAAACTTCTTTAGCCTAAGACAAACCAGTAAAAACGTTCCTTAGACAACATAACTATAATGAGCTACATATTTATTTATTTATTATGTATTTAGGTTTAGTGTAAGCTACCTGGAAGGTAGGTATTTAAAAAGCAGCTCCTGAAAATCAATCTTCTCTTCCTTCTTGCATTTTGTGTTTCGAACACGTGCAGAGCGTCGCTTGGCTGTCTCCCCACTATCTTCCACCACCCGTTTCCTTTTGGGAACTTTCTTCACTTTATCTGCCAGTGAAACTTCCATTGCTGTAGCTGTGAATATGCAGTAAGACTAAAACTTATTCTCACAGAATATTAGTTATGCAGTGGCATTTACTGTTACAAAAAAAATAATTATGATCATATGTAGGCAGGAAAAAAGAGAAATTTCTCTTTACAAACAACTAACCAACAGGGGGAGCAGAAGTGGTGACCTCCACGGTGGTCTGGCAGGGGTTAATCTGAGGTTGAGTGCCGAGTTGTGGCAGCACTGCTGGCTCAGGGAGGTTGATTGGCGGCAGGGATGAGCTGGGGCTGCTGCTCAGCACAGTGGTCTGGCCCATACTGACAGGGCTGCTGGGTTGGGGGAGGTTCTGGAGGAAGTTTGGGTCTCGGTACTCTGACAAGTCAATTCTGCGGCCAAGACTCGGGCGTGGTTCCTCACATGTGGTCTGATGTCTGTACATTGCAAGAAGGCTTTCGCCTACATTCTTCCATCTGAGACGCAAAAACAACAGTTGTAGATGACACTGTTAAACCACAAACAATAGGTTCACAAAACTGAGGTCAGAAAACAATTACTTCAAAATCAGTGGACCAAAAATGTCAGTGTAGTATATCCTATTATTTGCATACTTTGCATGAGTAGAATAATAATAATAATAATAATAATAATAATAATAATAAAGAAACATCATCATCTTTATTTATAAAGCACTTTTCATAGTCTGTACATCCTCAAAAAGAAATAAAATATGCTCAAATCTTGACTGTAATTCACATCTGAATTATTTTCAAGTGACAAGTGTAAGGGCAGAAAATTGTATTCTTCTTACACTTATTATCCATTTATGCAAGTACTCATAATAGTGCTATTTTACTTTTATTATTATTATGTCTTATACATTGTTTAACCTTCAACATGTTCCTTTTATTATTATTCTTATTATTCTTATTATTATTCTGATTCTGCTAGTCTGTCCACATGTGTGTAGGGTTTAAGTCAAGGATGTGGAGTTGTTTTCTGTTCCTCTCCTGTTTTGTCTGGGACCAGGGTCAGCAGGCAGAGGATCCTTTTGTTACCCAAAACATAGATACTCAGACTGTGTAAATGACTATGCATCCCTCTGTTCTGGGCCAGACGTTACTGACTGTCTTAGACGACAGAACCTCTGGTCCAGCTGATTCTGTTGTAGTACTTCTCTGTTATTCTCTTTTGTTAAATAAATTCTTCAAAGACAACGGTTGGTTGTAACTCCATTATTTGCCTAATCTCTCACCAGGAATCTAAATTTCCACGACAACAAGCAATTTTCAAATTAAAGTACATTGACAGGAGAAACTAAACAATTCACAGAGACACAGCAGCACAGAACTCACGAGAGGCAGCGGATGGGCTGAATCAGGACAAGGTCAGGTTTTGGTTCACAGTGAGAGAGAGCCTGTCTGCGCTTCCGTATCTCCAGTGCCTCTTCCACAATGGACTGGCGTTCCTCTTTCTCCACTTCCACATAATTAATAGACATATCACTGCAAATGACCCACCACAGCAAAGAGAGTTAGCAGTGAAGTGAAAGTCAAGAGCTGCAGCTGGAGTATATTTTAAACAGATGGAGGAATGAAAAGTGAGCTGGCTTCACCATTTAACGAACATCTGCATCGTGTCTCTTTTCAGACAAGGCTGCTCCTCAAAGATTTTCTCCTTCAACACCAGGCCTTTAGTGTAACAATGATCCTTCTCTAGGGCTTTGGCGATGAAGTACAAACAACCTAGGGAAATATATGCAGGAGACAGTTACTTTTCTTTCATAGTCACCGAGCTCCTGCACTGTTAATGAGAGAGGACAAAGAGCAAAGTGCTTATGATGATGCAGAACATACAGGTGTAGTCGCTGAGAGTGTAGAGAATAGTTATGAGGTTGTCCAGGCAGGGCCAGTGGTCTGGATTACAGTGCAATCCCTCCTCAAAGGCATGTCGAGCCAGAGGAATGCGCACCAGTCGCACAGCCACCTGACCAATTTTGTACCACATGTTCACGTCAGTGGAATCCAATATAACTGCCTAAGAAAGGAACAGAGCAGAAAATATGGTATGAACACTCACCCCAGTGTTGACACACATGTAGATGCACGAAACGGTACAACCCCAACAATGATAAACCATTAAACTGGCACCATTTTATCGTTTTACCTCCAAATAAAACTCCATAGCAGTGTCCAGGTCATCCCGCATTGCAGACATAGTAGCCAAGTTTTTAAAAGTAGAATATTTCAACATCAGTCCTGGATGCTTGAGACCCACTCTCTGATCGTCCGAGGGCATGGCCTAAAATATTGGAGCATAAATCAAATCTGGCACCAAAGACATGTAAAGCAGATTCATCTAAATGTCGTCAAGCAGTATGAATGCTAACACAGCTCCTGTACATGTGCATACCACAAAGTGCATAATGTACATTTTATTTTATCAAATTAAATTATTTTTAACAGTACTAAAAAAGATGAATGAAGACATCCAGCACCCTCACCAAGAATCAAACAAGTAACTTCACAAGTGAAGACTATTTCAGCACCAATTCCTTAAATTTATACCTGTTCAGTGGACTTAAAACAAAATGGTTGCAATGATTAATTAAGCGTTAATTGCTCTGCATAAGATTGTTACTGTGAAGGTAAATTAAGCCTCGCCATGTCTGCATAGGCCTGTACCAAAACAAAAAGCAATAGTCCTCGCTGACTAAAAAGGAGCGTATGGTTGTGATTAATAGATCACTTACTTCAGAGATACACCAAATTTTAACCACAAGATTTTTATATGCTGTGTGGCATTTTACCTCTTTGAGCAGTGGAGTTTTGAGAAGCTCATGATAGGCTTTAGCAGACTCCTCAAACTTGTCATGCTTTTGCAGATCTAAAGCTTTGTGATACAAAGCAAAAGCCTCAGCTTCCTGTGGAGATAAATAAAACGTATTTAGATCTACAGAGCAAAACGTCTGCATCAGCGGATGCGGGTGAATGCTGATTCATCAGCAAATAGTCTGTACCTGAGCCTCTTTTGTCCGACTCTTGTTACTTCGCAAGGGGTCTTGAGACTCATCAGCAGCTGTCGAAGCAGCATTCAGTGCTGCTATGCGAATCTGTAACGTTAAAGAAACAAGAGGCAAAACTCCTTTAGCAAGCAGATATACATCACAGGAGGGGGGGTAGCAAGAGGAGAGTACTTTGCACAATCACAAGGTGTATTGATGCAAAACAGCTACAGAGGATGCACTCCAATAATTAAAAGACTTACCATTTTAATACGTGGAATGCAGACCTTCACGATGTGCAGCTTTTGATCGGTACTACAGAAATAATATAAGGAAACGGAGCAAAGAGAGGGAAAAAAGCAGGATTAGGTAAAGTTAACATGTTGTAGGTCTCATCACCAGACAATCACCGACAAAGGCTCGCTTGTCTTGTCTTCAACAGCCTCTCTATATGTTTTTTCAGCTTGTGTAATGTTGACTGTGCCCGACAGCTTCTCAGCAAGGCAGATGTTATCATTTGACACAATAGGCTAATCGACAGGGGCTTGGGACGGGCTAGCTTCTCTTACCAAAACGCCACTCAAAACGTAGCCTCGTTAGCTTAGCTTTGCGGGTGGGGGGCATTGCTGCGGTTTGTCCTGTGAAAGTAGTTATGTAGCTTCACTGGTGAATAACACAACCAGAACTCCGGAAAGCAGGTGGTTAATATATCTTCGTGATAGCCAACAGCTTATGTTCCTGCCTCAGCTAACGCTAGCTGATATTAGCAAACACATTAGCTATATGAGCTAATGTTAGCTTAGGGTTTCACCGGGTCACCAACACTTGCAAAGCTGGGCGACTTACCGTTCATTGCCGTTTTAACTGCATTTGTAACGTTGCTACAACTACAGCAAGGCAGTGAACTCTAGATCAACACTGCGGCCATGATTGGACATGAAGCACAAAGCAAGTTTGAAACTTCATTTATTCATTATCCTTCGCTGTTGTTAACGGCAGCAGTGTTTGCGTCGCAGCATGACGTACACCCGCCAATTAGTAAAGTCGTCACTCATTGGTCAATACAGTGTGGGTGTATTCAAGGGACCAATCATATGGTGAAACCCACACCATCAACACACACACACGTAGGCCACACATACAACACGGACTACAAATGCTTATAAGTTAGTAATTGCAAAAAACGAAACAAAAAGTAATACTGACTGAATTAACTGTTTTCAAACCTGTCAACATTATGTCATGTCACTCTTTAAAGAACAGATATTAGTCTATGTTTATTTGTGTAAGCTATGTATGGAAAGGCACCTTACCACATATGGTAATTTTAGTACAATGGTGGTCTAATCAGCAGCCTGTATAGTCATTACATTACATTACATTTACTCATTTGGCAGACGCTTTTGTCCAAAGAGACATTTGAGGAACAATATACAAGCATCAACAAAAGCATCAATACAGCAAGAGATCTACAAGTGGCAATAGATATAAATAAATGCAGCAATACATAAATACTAGTAAGCGTTAATAGCACATATGTCAGAAATTGGATAAATACCTAGGGAAAGAAGTAAAAGTTAACAAAATAGTGCAGTCAATACATCAGACAGGACAGGGCTTTCACTGTTCAAAAGGGTGTTCTGTTCTGTCAATTCATAAAGGCAGAAGGTTTTCCCCTGATAAAAGAAAAAAAAACCTGTAAACAATTTTAAAAACATTTTCAACCATGCCGCTGCATATGTTATCGCTACACCAGGGGTTTTTAAGTCTGAGACTGCGGGACACCCCTTAGGCAAACATTCGAATAAGAGACTTGCTTTATTTAGAGTGCTTAGTTTTGCTAATATACAGCCCAATATTGCTGTTTAACATAACTTCAGACAACACCAAATACATAAAGGTCTGTCCTAAGGCATTTGTTAGTTTCTGACTCTGAGAAAAAAAACATGCCTCAAAATAAGCTTAATGTATCTCTGAGCTATCTCTTTAACCATCACACTTAACCATCTCACATACATTATCTATGTAATCTCCTTTTGATAATGTAATATTTTTTCACTTCCATTCACTGAGCACCCCCCAAAACTGCTTGGGCAAGCTCCCACTTTGAAAACCCCTGGCCTACACTATTTCCACTGCATGGCACATCCCTGCTATTGTCTCAGAGACAATGGATTTAATAAAAAGGCTATGCAGTTTATTTAGAAGGAAATGAGGGAATAAAATAGACCATATAATAACAGGGCAGGGCACACAATAATTTCTAATAGGCTATGTTATGGTATCAGCGTATTCTCTTAAACATTATAGTCAGCGTTTGTAATGTGTAACCTGCATGGTAAACTGGCAGCCACTAGAGGGCAAAACTTTTTTCTTTTTTTTATTACAGGATTTTCTAAACTGTTTGATCTTCAGCTGATTTGCTTTGCATTGGCTTACTGACAAATTTAATTGTGATACTTAGAGCATAATAATATGGTCATTAATAGTCCTTCTATCACAGCAGACAGATGATGCAAAGCAGTGTCATCATTTACAAAAGGTGGCTTTTCTCCCCACATCCATCAGGTAGTACACAGTTTGTGCAGCTACATGACCGACACATTATGTCTTTTTCAGGATTTATAGTGGCAAATAGTAATGACTTCTGCAGTTTTTAGGAGTAACTGTATACTGTCCTCAGTGACCCTGTCTGTTGCAGTCTCTTGTTGCTCTACCTCTTATCCCTGCCTCTTCCACCCCCCACACTCATCCTCACCCCACCTCATCTCTCCCTTGGCTGAGACTGGCTGGCTGGCAGCATTATCAATTCATTCTGTCAGCATGCCTGCAGAAAATAGCTTACGTCACAGTCATTACTGGCTCTATAAAAGCCAGAGTAATGCAGATTCACAGTGCAGTCAACCCAGTTCCTAGACATAGAGCAGCCTGCTTTTTCAAATCATGACTTCCTTCGGCTTTGACCCTTACTTCCCTTCTACTTACAAGAAGAGAGTAGCTGTGCGCAGTGCAGGATACGGAGCTGGTGGAGGAATAGGATCTAGGTATGCCTACTCCAGCCATTCTGCCCCAATAACTTCTTATGCATCTTCACGCAGAAGTTTTCCAACACACACCCGAGCTACTTCCAGCTACTCCTCTGTGCTTTCTGCTCCAGTGTCTGCAGCTGCTACTGAGCTACGCCTTGACCAAGCAGCCCAGGTCAGCTCTGAGTTCAAATCAATAAGGACCAAGGAGAAGGCTGAGCTGCAGGAACTGAATGACCGCTTTGCAAGCTTCATTGAGAGGGTCCATGAACTGGAGCAGCAGAACAAGTTGCTGGATACTGAACTCCTGCTGCTCAGGCAAAGGCAAACAGAGCCATCCAACCTTCGGGCCCTGTATGAGCATGAAATCCGCCAACTCCAAGCTGCTGTAGAAGAGGCCCGCCATGAGAGGCAAGCAGCCCAGGACCACAGGGATGAGATGGAGGATGTGTTGAGAAACCTGCAAAAGCGCTATGAGGACGAAGCTCTTGGCAGACAGGAAGCAGAGGGCAGACTCATGGATGCCAGGAAGGGAGCAGATGAAGCTGCACTGGGCCGGGCTGAGCTTGAGAAAAGAGTTGGGATCCTGCTGGATGAGATGGCCTTTTTGAAGCGCCTCTGTATGAGTGAGATTGCAGAGCTGCAGGCCCAAATACAGTACAGCGCAGAGGTGTCTGTGGAGATGGAGGTCGCCAAACCCGACCTATCCGCTGCTCTACGCGACATCCGAGGCCAGTATGAGAAGGTCGCCCAACAAAACCTTCAATCAGCCGAAGAATGGTTCTGCAACAAGATGAATGTGATGACAGTAGGCACTGCTCGCAACACAGAGAGTGTACGTAATGCCAAAGATGAGGCTGGCGAATACCGTCGGCTCCTCAACGCCAGGATGCTGGAGATTGATGCCTGCCGTGAGATGAATCAAGCTCTGGAAAACCAACTACAGGAAGTAGAGGAGAAACAGAGTGCAGAGATCTCCGCACTGCAGGTGAGGAACAGAAACACACTGACATAAAGGAACAGGACTGCATATATCTCTATGACCTTTGTATGACAAAAGACATATTGAGAAGAGTCTGACTGCCTGTTTTGAGCATACAGTGATACCCCAAAGATTAGCTGAGATGCAATCTGCATCCCGCCCATAATGTGCCACTAACATGTCACTTTTCTATATCTGTTCTATGAAGGATACAATAAGTCAACTGGAGGAAGAGTTGAGGGCAAACAAGAATGACATGGCTCGCTACTTGAAAGATTATCAGGACCTCTTGAATGTGAAGATGGCCTTGGAGATTGAAATTGCAGCCTACAGGTGAGTGCCCTACACATAATCTTTTCAGTGTTTTGTAAATTGTGTTGTAATTGTGGGATTTAAATGAATGCCAATAAGTTCCCATTTAATGTTCATGTGTCTTATTCTGTTAGGAAGCTCCTTGAAGGAGAAGAGAACCGTTTTAATGTGACGAGACTGGGGTCTGTCACTTCTTACTCCCAGGCCATGTACGCTCCTCCATCCTACGGACGAACACAGGTCTCCATGCAGTCTCAGCTGAGCTCTGCAGCTCCGTATCTGCTGAGCTCCCGCTTGTATACTTCATCACTCTCCACAGAGGAGACAGTATCCGCAAGCCAAGCACAGCAGGCGGAGGCCAGCCCTCCTAAAGAGGAGGAGGAAGAGCACGAGGAAGAGGAAGAGAAGGAGGAAGAAGAAGAGAAGGAGGAAGAAGAGGAGCAGCAGGGAGAAGATAAGGAGGGGGAGGAAGAGGCAGAAGATGGGGAGGAAGAGGAGGATGCGGAGGTGGAAGAAAAGGAGAAAGAAGAACCATTAGAGGGGGAAGAAGAAGCAGATGGTGAAGGTTAGTGTGGTAATTCTTTTTTCATTGATAGGTGCATGTGTGAAGTTGTAAATTAATTCTAACTTTAACCATTCCTCACATGGTTCTGAAAATGAAGAGGGTGAAGCAGAGGAAGAAGAAAAAGAAGATGAGAAGGAAGGAGGAGAGGAGGGCCAACCTCAAGAAGAGGAGGACGCTGAGCAGAAAGAGGAAGAGAGTGATGGTGCGGGTGAGAAGGGTGAGGAAGAAACTGAAAAACAAGAGGAGGCGGAGTCTGAGGAGAAAAATGGGAAAACAACAGATGAAAAAGTGTAAATTTAAATGCTTTAAAAATACCTGCTAGCATTGTAACTGAAGGATGTCTTCTCTGGTGCTCTACATGTACAGAGATATGTCTCTAATTCAGACCAGATGAAAATCAGAAGACAACATGATGAATTTGAGAACTTGAGTGACCCGCAGCATGATTGCGCACACTGTACCAGTAAAGAAATTAAACAATATAAAAGCAAATCAATAAATTGACGAAGACAGGATGTAACAAGTGTCTGGAGTAGAAATTCTGATTTGTTTGCAAACACCTGTGTGCTTTACTCTCACCAATACATGCCTGTACAACTGTCTGAATGTGCAACACCCAGTCTGAAATGCCTTACTTCAAGTCCTCACTGAGTGCTTTAAATCCATGCTGTTCTGCATTGAACTCCAATAAAGCCTTGACACCTTGACAACACAGTGCTGGCCCCAGGCTTTTCATTTGTACTTATAAAAAGGAACAGTTTCAATGAAGTGTCCAATCAAAAACTTTTAGCACAAATAAACACATTAGCAGAAAATCATATTCCATGTCCAAGCTCTGTGTCTCTCTTTCATGAGCAAGGATAGATAGTTTTACTGACTTTACTTGCTAATTAGCAGTGAGCTCCTTTTTCACTCAGGCTTTAAAAACAAAATGTTCCTTTCTCGCCTGAATGTTAATGGAGGTTAATGGAAAAACTACATATATAGCAACCAAACAGCCCGTGTTCTTATACGTATTGATAAATCAGTCCACAATTGATTGGAAGGGAGGGCTGCAGAAAACTGGCAAGGTCAGCGAGTCTTAGTTGTTTTTGGTTCTTTCACCAAAAGACACCAAGCCAAGGCCTTTGAAATGAAAATGCATTTTAAAAAGTTCTTTAAAAAATACATCATATCAGTTAGTATATCAGCTTCACATTTTCATTGATCTGACAGAAAAGCCTCATTAAAATTCTCTTGACTTGGCAAAGCCTAGTATGTAAAGAAATGAGTTAGAGTGGCGTTTTTGTCTTTATCTCAAGTCAGCAGGTCATCTCCGTCCTGGTGTGTCTACAGTCTCTGTGTGATCAGTGAGCTGACACCGGCGTTTTTCCTGCTGCCTCACCCTCATCCACATCACTGTCCATAAATCAGGGCGTACTGAAACCTTTATGACTCAGCTAGTCTGCTGCACCAAAGAATCTGGCCAAGTGTCAACTCACGCAGGACAGCAAGAGAGAAAGGGAGAGAGAGAGAGAGGGAGAGAGGAATTTCATTATGTGGGGTGAGAGAGGAAGCAGTGTAATATCTCACTGCACTAAACCTTGACAGAGGACACACAGCAGCAAAGAGGTTGAGAGACCAGGGGCTTCCTTTAGGCATCTGCAGAGATGCAATCCCTATCACACAAATTAACCCCAAACACGCACACACTCGCTCTGCTTCTCTTCTCACACACATTTGGACACACAGGATGTGGAGCGGGAGCCTCTGTTTGATGTTTCTGAAGCGCACTTTGAAATATTTCATCACCTTATAATTGCAAGATATGCAAATAACTTCACTTTTTGTACATGTGGTATACGTTCTGGCCGATCTTGCTCGTGTCAAAGCAACGCCCCAAACTGTATGCAATCTCCTTTTCTCCTCTCCCTCTCCATCCTCATTGTCCTCAGTTTACCCCGCCCTGAGCTAAACTACATCCTCCTCCTCCTTCTGTTGCTCTCGGTTGCTACAGTCAGATTAGATCCAGTCCAAAGGAGCACTCACTTTAATCATTAGAAATTCCACTTTGCAATGAATTTGGCTTCGCTTACACACCACTTTCACCAAAGAGATGGGAATGAAATGTTTTCTTATTGATTAAAAACTACACTAATGTTTGGCTTCTGGCTGGATTTTGATATCCAGCCTGCAAACAGAATGCTGAAGCAGAAGAAGAGCTCATCACAATACAGTAACCCACCTGCAGGGTATAGATACTCCCTCAGGTGCTCATATGTATCACTTGTGTCGCATACAGCGAGGAGAGGCATGCAAGGGTGTATGTATGTGTTGGTGAGTCGCAGGGCATGGTGGGACACAGATCCCCTGTAACGCAGCATATCAAAGCAAAGCTGTGTTATTTTTATTACATTTCATCTTTCAGATATTGAGTTTCATCCCTTGCTTCATCTGTCACATTTCAGCTATGAACGGGCTGGTATATAAATCTTATAACTCCCGCTCCCTCTTGTGGGCATACACTGTGTCAGAGGGAGGGAGGCCCATCACCGAGACCTCCCAGACGTACCATCCTTTTGATGAAAAACAAAGAGCTGAAGGTGCAGCAGCCAGCAGGAGACATCTGCAGCAGCTAGTTTCCGGTAAAAAGGTAAAAAAAAATAGCAGTATTGCACAGTTACTCAAAAATAGATATTATTGTTTTCAACATAAAACTTTCTGAGTTCAAGAAAATGATGACTTCAAAAGTTAGTAACTTACTTTACACATTTAAACAGCTTCACACAACACACATAAGCTTTCAATTACAGCAAATGTATATTGCATTTCAGGAGGATACACAATACAGTAATACTCTGTTCATGAGTCAATATCAGAAATCTAATCTGAGTACCAGCACCACTGGTTGTTGTTTTCCTTTCCACTCAAGCCCACATGATAACCTTTAATTTAGCAACCAAATTGATGCTGCTGCACTGCAGTGTACCCTGACGTAGGCCCCTACAATAGAAACACATAATTCACGCTCAGTCTTTTCACCTTGACAGAAGCACTTGTCCTGATTATGTTTTTTAAATTGCAGTTGGGTGTGAGCTCCCCTCTCAGACGGCTCAGGACCCGGTCCAGACAGTGAGGGTGGTCACGTTGCAGTCTGCCTTTTTAGTTGTCACACAGCCGCGCTTTGTCTCCACAAAGAAAAGGAAGTCTTAGATAAGAGTTGTGGCTCCCTCTGCTGATCTCGAAGAATCACCTAATTAAAAGGCTCTGTCGAAACGAGACTTCACATTGGCCTGGAAGACAGCAGACTGAGACTATTTCATTAAAAGATGTGGCACTCTAAAAATAGATACTCGCTTCTCCTGGCGTACACATGGCTGCAGTTTTCAGATGGCCTTATGTACAAAGGATGCTTCACTGAGTCAGATGGAGACACATAGAGTAGCCTTAGGGCACATCCTTTCTCATGCATCACAACCTGGAAATGAGATGTCGGACTAGTAGATATAAATGTGCTAAACCTAACTTGAAACTGACTTTGTATTCATATGCATGAACACTACATATTTCCTACAGTCATGCCTGCTTTTATTCAGGCTGGGCTGCAGATGAAACCTTTAAATGTAAAATAATACTGGCCGGTCTGTACCTTTCATAACGTTGAGAGATCTATCACAAACAGTGTAAATGTACAGGAAATCATGACGGTGTCAATATCAAGTACAGAAAAATATTTACAGCTTGTATTATTACACAGTGGCCATGACCATATATTTTATGTAACATTCTGCAGGAATATAAAAGTTTGCACATAGTGTACCTCCACCAAAAGTCAACTGCAAAACAACTTCTGCCACTGGACACCCTTGTGCACAGATAGTGCATTGACCTATCTGCTACAGAATTGCAGGACGGGCTGTTGCCTGATTCTGCTGCCAGACAGCCAGGTGGATTTTGAGGCCCAATTTGCCTCTGGCGTCATGTGGTCCTGGCAGTAGACCCAAAAATCCATTAGGCCTTTTGTCTGCTTTTGTCTCAGGAATTGAACACCTCAGTAGGGGCTGCTACCAGTGAGAAGTCTCTGAAGCACTGTATTTGCTCACATCACAGAAATTACAGTTCACTGAGTTTAGTAGTGTCAGCCACTGAATAGCATTGGAGTCAAGCCAAGTCAAGCTTTATTTAAAATGTACACTTCATGCATATGGATGTGCTTCATCCCATAAATATAGCACACACACACACACACACACACACACACACACACACACACACACACACACACACACACACACACACACACACACACGATTTAAAGCATGCACACAATCACTAATCAAATGTTCTAGAGTGTAAGAAGGTACATGGTAGATGGTAGATAGGGTGCATATGTAATATTCTTTCAACTGTCTATCATGCTAAATGTTCATTTACAATGTGTCTGTTTGGCGGCACACTGAGAAGCCCTTAGGCAAAGTAAATATACAGGTTACCCTTGTTTTAGGATAAAAAAAATAGCTCTGTATCCCCAAATGCACCTGTTTCCATGTACCTCACACATCTGCACACGGTTGTATGATAAATATGTTTTTATTCATTCACTAAAATGCTGCACCTAGTCAGGGGGTTTTAATAGATATTGCACGATCTGATTTAATTTATACAATGAGGGTATCTCCTGTTCAGACTCAGCCCGGCTAGGCCTATTGCATAAAGAGCATTGAACTCCAGATAAACTCTGGGGTTCAATTAAAGACATGCATGCACGCACACAAGCATGCACGCACACACACACACACACATACACACACACACACACACACACACAGGCCAGCACACCACCATATGAATTGAATGATTACTCTTTAATGCTTCTGTGGGGGATGAGTTAAGTAATAGTTACATAGAAGCAGATTTTTAAAATACCATGCCACGACTAAAACTATCCCAATCTTGAGGTTTTGTCAGTCTGCTGTATGCAATAGCACACAGCAGTCAGGTGATGGCAACATTGTCTTCCTTTTTACAGATTTGATTGTTTTTTTTTAAACTTTTGATAGCTCAAAAGCAGCTCTTCAGGTTTGATAACAAATGTGGGAGTTTTTTCCCAAAGGAATAATGAGAATCAGAGGTGAAAAGGGCACGAGCAAGTCCCCTTGTAATAAATTCAAATACTCAGCGAGCACCTACAGCTCAGCCTGATATAGGTCACAGCTCGAATGATAACCTTCTACCTATGACTGCAAAATACATCTCTCCTACTTTCCTGTTTTCAGGAAACAATGTGTTTGAATCTTTTAGCTGTTTGTTAAACACACAGTAGAAAGAAAATGAACTTGTGTGTCGAAAAAAAGAAAGCAATTGTACATCAGCTGTGCAACTTTGCTTCAGTATTATGTGGTGAACAAACGCAACGATTCAAAAATATTATTATCTAAAGGTATCATTTAAAAAAAAGAAAATATGTTTTCCGGTTTTCCGGTGAGAGGAAAAACCTCTCACAATGCTATTTTGCAATTGCTATTTGCTCAATAGCTTTATCCTTTGCAAAATAATAAGATTCAATAATAGCTTTCAATCCAACTGTGTTGTGTTGGTACTAATTCACCACAAGCTGTGTTTTAAAGCTGCCACATCACAATAGATGAGAAATAAATGGACATAACCCTGTCAAGGGGAACAACAAAAGCACTGGATGGCTGAACATTACTGACAGCACCATTTGGCTGACCTGTGGCAGCACGGAAAAAACACACACACCCACACCATGGGCAAACAAAAGGCTAAGTGGGCTACCAGATCTCAGCCAGCAGCTGTAAATTACTTCACTGGGCAGGGAAGGAGGGCGGTGAGCGTAAGGCTACTTGTGACATACTGGCCATGTTGAAATGAATGTCAATAGCCTCATTGGTGGACAAGTTCAACACACGATTGTTTTGGCAACACATGGACGTGATTTTCTAAACAGAGAATTGTGCTGCTTATATGAACCACTATGAACACATTTAATTCAAGTGTAGGCTAGTAATTGTATTGTATTGGTTGTGACTATGTCTGGTCAAGGGCGGAACTTTGTGTTGAAAAGTGGTGGGGACATAAGATTAGGGGTATGATGATACACGAGACCTTTAGAAAACTATTTTGAAGAAATCAGAAATGCTGAAATATATGAGTGGCTGGTTTGGGGGTCCTCCCCTAGAAGATATAATTTCATTCTGAAGACATTTTCTGCTCCAATTTAGGAAATGTCTTCATTTATGAAAAGAGAAACAAAACATTCAGCTGGCAAGGTGAAAATTCATAAATAGAAAAATATAACAGGACATAATGCAGCAATCAGGATCCTATTACTTTTTTTGGACAATGCGCTTGCATTTGTTCCTTCTATATTTAAATTGATTTGCATGATTTCTAATTGTGCAAATAAACCTTTTTCAAAGCCTTTTCATTTATTAGTTAACATTTCTTGGTGCAAGATATGTTTAGGACCATTTTTAACAAATGCTTTCAAAAAGTGATGGTGATGAAAACGACATGAAAAATGACACCTACGGGTCTGGTCCATTTGTGCTCACTCAGAATAGGTTACACTAGGCCTCCTTTAAATAAGTCTATGTGAGCAGCAGCATGGTGTTCTCATTTTAAATTAAAAACAATAACCTGGTGATTATTTATTTATGACACATCAGTGATTTATAACTCTGCTTTCAATTAATTAGGCCTATTCTCTTCTAGATTATAAAAGTATCTGCCGACACCATCGGGAGTCCTTGAAGCGAAAAAGGAGGGATATGTCTCATTATAATTTCCCTGAATTCAATTTCACCTCATCTGAGGAGTTCTGAGCACTTGTTCCTGACTGGCTGATGCCTAGGGCAAAAATAGTTTATCGGACAAAGTTCCTGGAGTCAAAACCTTGATGACACGAGGGTCTGTATTGAAGTGGGTGTTTGGGTTGTTGTTGTTGTTGTGGGGGTAGTTCAGAGGGCTGTTTCACAAAACCAAGATAAGGGATTAAGCCGGGATTTTCCAGATATCCTGGCTGAATTAAGCCTGGACTCGGTTTCACGAAAGTAGAAGCACATAAGTTACCATGGCGATTTATTCTGTGCAGCTAGCCTGCTCCAGACCAGGCTAACAGCCAGGCTTAGTCAATCCTGGTGCCTTATCTGTTCAGTCAGCGGTCACGCCGATCACAAACCAAAGTGTTTTTTTCAGTCATTCCATGTTCTTATGTAGGCCTGTGTGTTCTGCATATTTTTCAGTAGCCTGTATAAAATCAGTAGGTTGGGGTTATTAGGTTTCATGACTACAGAAGATGCGTGCACCATACTTTGCACACAATGAGCATCAGCGAGTAGGTTTATGTGGAATGAAAGCACTTGTAAAAAATAAAAATTATAAAACAGGATGAATAAAAGAAAAAGTAACACGGGTACAGCAATAAACCAGCGAAAGAAAGTGGCAGCCAATTGTTGACCGACTGAATGTGTGAGAAGCTAAAAATATCACAGCTCTTAATTGAAACTGTCATAATTACAATGTTATATTGTGCCTTAAAAGTG
Source organism: Lepomis macrochirus (assembly GCA_024633595.2). Lineage (NCBI taxonomy): Eukaryota > Metazoa > Chordata > Actinopteri > Centrarchiformes > Centrarchidae > Lepomis > Lepomis macrochirus. The sequence continues at coordinate 30,686,753 of JALXJV020000005.1, forward strand.
AGCACCGGACATTATATGTCACTCAAGAAACTCACACACACTATGTAGGATTCCTATGCCATTTTATAATACTCAAATTATAGTCCTACTTCAGTAAGGAGGATATATTGTGGACTGTTTATTCATGAAACAACTGCGTGTTTGGGAGAGAAAACAATTATTACCGCAATACATTGTGTTACATTTTGGCTCACAGTGAACTTCTATACACTAAATCACTTCTCTTTGTAGTTGCTGGATTTCCAATGTCCTTAGTGCTTCTTTTTATCGCCATCTAAGTCCAAGTCCTGTTTTTTATTTTGTTAATTTTTTCAAGTGTGTGCAGTTCAGACATCTGACAGTCTGTAAAACACATAACAGTCAGCACAGCAAGTAGTGTTCACCTGTGGATGTGCTTATACTTAGTACAGTGGCAGACTGGCTGTCAGACTGTAGGACTACAGCCTCAGGGTCAAGTTACAGATATCATACAGTATTTTCTATGAGCACCACAACACTGACTTTTATGTATTATCCATATTGACTAAACAAGTACACCATTTTCAGACAAAACTGGCAGACCTCCAGCCTCTCTGCCAAGCCTACTAAATATACACACTTTTTTAAAAGTATTTGTCAAAAATGTTGCTTGCAATATAAAATGGTAAATAACTGAACAGGCTTTAAGAAAGGTTAATAAGAAAACATGCAGTGCAAACATAGAATAAAGATATGTGCACTGTCCAAAAAAAAAAACGTAAGCTAAATGAACAAGCTGCTGATACTGCATTATATTTTTATATTTTGAATTGTCACCTGCCAGCTGATTTTTTTTTTCCTTTTTATATGAATAAAATTTATATAAAATAATTCCCACCATAAATTGGTGTTGAATATTTCTTTACACGTCAGAAAATTAAGAGTTTAATGCTCAAAAAGAAATACTTACGTTGTGAACTGCCGCTATATAAATAAAATTGAATTGAATAGACAGTATGTTGATTAGTGGTTGTAATTAATACATTTGCTGAGTGACATATTAAGGACCGGTACTCACTTTTATAGGTCTGACATAACGTTACTATTCATGGTAACGTTATAATTAACAGTTTCAGTGAGGAGCAGTGATTCTTTAAGCAACTTACTTATTAAGTATTGCATATAAATATTGTCTGCCACGCTTTTCTCGCTGTTTTAATACTTTTCTGTCTTTCTTTTTTATATTATGTGCATTTTTTCATCAAAAACCTTTTTTGCACACAGTGAGTAACAGCAAATAAAGTATGCTGCACACGTCTTTTCCATTTCAGCATCAATGAATCTGTGATCGACAGCGTGGTCTCTTGAAAAAAGTTGTTGACGCCCATTTATCTGAATTACTTACACCTGGCTTGACATAGTCGCACCTTCTAAGCCTGGTTTGGCTTTTGTGAAACTGACAAAGCCAGGATGCACTGATCACACTAGGTCAAGCCTAGCTTTATCTCTTATCCTGGATTTCTAAATTCTACTTTTGTGAAACAGCCCTCAGGAGGCTCGCCGTTCACGCCTATCCCCTTCTCTTGTCTCCCAGCAGTGTGTGCCCTCCCCTCCCCTTCCCTCCAAGCTTAACGCTACAAGTCATGATGGCGGAACTGTAGACTTTGGGACGAGCAGGAGTGCACCGCCCGTCCTCGTTTAGAATTTGTACATAGTTATTTATTTATTCAAACAACTTTACATCTCCCCCCGCCCAGCAATGTCCCGTTGGATTCCTACTAAAAAGGAGAAGTACGGAGTCGGTAAGTTTTTAAACGTAGCTACGTGTGTTTTGCTTGTGGAAAAGCTTGCCGAGTGAAACTCCCAGCAACTAAAAGTAACTTCCAGAGAAAAGGGGACTCTGAAGTTGGCAGACACAAGTTACTGGCGACTTTGTTGTTATTGTTGTTGGTGGTGGTGGTACATGTCGGGTATTAACTCTGTAGCCCAGCTGGGTTTCACAAACTTTTATATTTATTCCAGGGAAGGCGATATTTGCCCTCCTTGTTGTCCCATGGGGCTCTATTAGTTAGTTGTAGTAAGAAATAACTTGTCTAACTGTCCATAATAGGTGGTGAGGAAAATTGGAAAAGAGCCAAGAGTTCAATGAGCATACCAGCCATTCTTGTGCTTAATCTCACTGAGCTGACGTTGAAGTTATAGTGAACTTTAATGAAATCTGGTTTTGCTGGAAGGTCCCTTGAAGCCCCCCTCAAGGACTCCTGTAGGGCCCACATGGGAGCCACTGCTGTGACTGTAGCATATGCATGTCAGATAAGAGAATATAATTTGCATAGACACTGGCTTTGGCGGTGTCGCTTGGCTCACACAGAGCTTAACTGTGATTTTTCATGAGGCTATTACGACTTTTTGTATTCCTTACTACTTTATAGTTGTGAGTAATACCTAAATAAAATTGTACTGCAATTAATTGTAACAAGGTGTGGCCCCTGTCACATATGTGTGTGTTTGTGGGATTTTAAACTACTGTGCATGCATGTTCCTGCTATCAGATTGTCCTCCACACCCTCAAGGCAACTCGGCACAACTAGTAGGCATTATTAGAAAATCCTTTCAGGTTTACTGTAATGGCTTTACTGCCAGCACAGGTTGGCTCGGCATTGGTTAACGGACTGACTCACTGCAAAATCTGTGCTTAAAGCTACAGACACTTTCACAGACAGTGTTTCCTGGTGTGCAGCAGATGTGTCAGACATGAGGAGAACCCTGCATGTGGGGATAGTGAATACGCCTAGTGTATAGTCTTCCTGGTGTATGTGTGAATCAGAGCCCAGAATGGAAAATACCTTGGCTATCTGCTCTCACTTGGATCGTCTCACCAACTCTAGCTTAGGTTTTAAAGCAGGTGTTCCGTGCACTGTTGTAACTAAAAAAAAACATTTTTAACCCACACACTCAGGTGGGTATTGAGCGCTCTGCAGCACAAACACTCCCTGCCTTGGTTATATATGACCTTGTTTTAGAAGCTGATGTTGAGGAATTTTTTGTTAGCCTAATCCTTTTCGATCCCAGTGTGGCAAAAGTGTTGCTCACTGTGACTGTGTGGGCCGTGCCATTCTCCTGCCATTCGCCTCAGAAGCAGGGCAGAAGTCACTAACACTGTATTTAATCCTTAAAATGCCATCGGACCCTGTACAAGGTCTTACATTTTTAATCCTATTAGTCAGCCCAGGCTGTGCTCAAATACAAGCAACTACATTTTGGGATGAAAGAAGAGTTCGCAAGGTCTCTGATAGTTATCGGTGGTATCATGCTAGCTAAAAGGGGAATGCGGATAACACAGGGCTTAAGATATCACAATCTCTAATAATGAATTTGTGACAGCTTCATAATGGGATAGCCTACTAATGTTTACATCCTGAAGAGAAGCACTGCACTAGAGACTCAAAAGCAGCAGTGTTATCAGCAGGTGAAGAACATGCGCACTTCCTGGTTAGTTTATGGCAGGTTAGCTTTATTGTCAGCTTACATAAACAGCGTTATACATTGGAAGTTGAAATTAAAGGGGAACTCCACTTTTTACACATCAAAGTCCGTTTACAGGTCTTGTGGACTACTGCTGTATATGGGAACTAAGTTGTAAAAAGCCTTTTGTGTTTACAGAGGGAGCTGCATGAAATCTGATAAATTGCCTCAACTGATGTCAGTTGATTTAGAAAGAAATTAGTTTACCAGACCTCTGAAGCTCTCTTGCCATTAAAGCTTGAGCTCTGCTTGAGGCTACCTCAGCTGCTAGTAGAATAACGATGTGTTCCATTTGAACTAGGAAGTCAAGTTCAGACATTTTGTGCAAAAAATTGAATGTGCACATAACGCGACGTGCTTTGTTATCAACTAGTTTTGCTAACATTGGCTTGAGTCCTCTATCTTGGTTTTCCAACTTGTACTGGGACACGGTCAACACAGGCGTTACGTCTTTCTCTGCTCCGACTTCCAAGGTTAATAGAACGCAGCATAACACCTTTGAATCTCTCTGTCCGAACTGGCAGCTGTTAAGTTGCATTGTGGGTAATGTAGGCATCGGGATTTGACAAAGAAGAAAAATACGTGGAATAAAATCATCTCTGGTTATGATAGGGACAATACGATCAAATCGATTTTGATTCTTTATTAAGTACACCTGTGCAGTTGCTTGTTAAAGAGGTCATATTATGCTTTTTGGCTTTTCCTTCTCCTTTATTGAGTTATATAACTTTTTTGTGCATGTACTAGGTTTGCAAAGTGAAAAAGCCCAAAGTCCAGCCCAAAGGGAGTTCCCATCTCCCACAGAAAACTCTGCACTGAACTGCCTGAAAACAGCTTGTTTGTAGTCCAGCCTTTACTTCTGCTTTGCTGTGACATTCCAGCTAAATACGCGTCATACTGCTCGCCAAGCAGCTAGTCTGACACGCACTCAAAAACACCAGTGGAAAAACACTCTGAGCTGCAGCACACAGTGACAAGACGTCCGCCTGCTGCCTCTCCTCTCCCTTCCAAACACTAGCTACCCTCCAGGCAGTCAATGGACATAAAGTTGTTCCTGTGATGTAGAGACAGAGCTCAGTTAAAACGTTATGGATGAAAAATACTTTTGTTACAGATTAATAACTCACCACTCTGAAACTCTTGCTCCAGTTCATTTTGCCAAGCTGGTACGGGGGACATATACAGCTGAACCGAAGCCTGGTTTACCGGCTTTTCAGGACCCACCCTACTCTGTTTCTGATTGGCTTGTAGTCCTTAACTAGGAACTGCTCATGTGCAACTTCCAACTTCCAAGATCTTGTAGAGGTAAGATGTATCACTACATAGCTAAAACAAAGCATTCAACACACAGGGTGGAAAGAGGAGCTGCAGCAATGTGCAGTATGACCAAAAAATGTTTTTTGAAAATGAAGCCGTGTGAACCTGTTCTGGTACAACCCCTAAATAGGATTTTGAACCTGAAAATGAGCATAATATGACCTCTTTAATACAAACAGCTAATCAGCCAATCATATAGCAGCAACTCAATGCAATTAGGCATTTAGACATGGTCAAGACAACGTGCTGAAGTTCAAACTGAGCATCAGAATGGGGAAGAAAGTGACTTTGAACATTGCATGGTTTTTGGTGCCAGATGGGCTGGTCTAAGTATTTCAGAAACTGCTGATCTTCTGGGATTATCATGCACAACCTTCTCTAACCTTCTTTGAAAAGTCCATATTTTAAATATTCAAATATTTTTCATTTGAAAAGTTAACCAGCTAGATGCACTCTTACTTCACTGTCAAGTACACTCACAGTGAATGTGCACAGGAGGCGTGAGGTGTCCACATCACACTTGAGTAAGCATAGTGGGCAGTTTCGAGTTGTGATGTCATAACTTGTAGTCAGACCTGATCCGAGCACAGAGAAACTTCCCCCTTCATCATATGAATGTTGAAACAGTGTCACACTGCTCATTGAAGCTCAAACATCCAAGTTAAGTAGGCTAACAATAAGCGACACATTTTTGAGTGGAGGGACTTTAATATACAATATTTATAATTACTACATTTCATTCATCGCAGCAAACCCCTGGTGTCTTGCTTTTTTATATATTGTATAAGAATGTACTCATAGTGATTATACTGCCTTACAGTTGCTTACAAGCAACACTCCTGCTTCCTGTAATTGTAATCACTTTGAGTTTTCTTCAGGGAACGCATAAAGACAGACTTATGCTTGCACTCACTGTGGTTATGCGAAAAGGGTTTCAAGTACTCAGCCACAACTTCCGCTTTCCAATATTTTTTTTAACAAATCCTTAAAATGATGAGCTGCTTTAAATTGTTTGCTCTGCAGGTGTTACATGCTGCGTGGGCGTCTTATTTGCAAAACGAATCTAAGGCTTTTGAGATCTGCAGCCTCCATAGATCACAATCAGTGCATCCTTGTTTTCCCATCTTGCAATGTCAAACCTGATTGCTGCTGGTGAGATAAGTGTTGACCTTCTTCGCAGTTTTGATGGACTGACCAGATGGTTCGCCACTCACAACTTTTAAAACTCAGACATCATTTCAGTGTAATTCTTAACAAACCTGGAGAAAGATTTTATAATTTTCTCTGTTAAATGTTGCAACAGGGTTTTTTTAAGAATTGATTGAAAAATGGCCCCACACTGGTCTGAGTTGATTTTTTTTTTTTTTTGCGCAATTAGCTTTGACCTTGAGAATTAACTATGTGATTTATGGATAACCTATAAGGGCTTATTAGCTGGAGCACATTTTTAAGAGCTACAGATGGTTTCTGGCTGTCTACACAGTAGATGGGAGGAAAAAGGCTTTTTCTTTTGTGGCCTTTATGCTTTAAGAAACAAACTTTAATAGACTTGCGTTTACCTAAAGTAAAAGGCTTTTTGTAGAAATACTGTACATTTCCATACTTTGTTGCACTTGAAATTAGATTGCTTGAATACAAGATTTATAAGAGATATATAGTACTAAATGGTGGCATACTGAAGTCCTTTTATGAATTCATAACATTAATTGTTAATAAATAACTAAAATACTCCCCTTTTAGTATGATTATTTGTTTTTAATAGTAATGAGTATGTAGCATGTTTTTTTGCTCACAAGCTCTAAATAAGAGTCTGTTTGCACAGCATGGCATACATTTGCCCCATTACTGCCTTTCTTATTTCATTTCTTTCTTGTATCAGATTGAAGATTTTTCCTGCTGAGAATAAGAATGAATTCAGTGGACCTATTTTTCTGTACAGTTGTGTACAAGAATTGGTTGCTAGACTCTATCTTGCATCATTTTTTCTTTGTGTGTACTTCTTCTTGGCATAGTTGTTTTATATGTTTCGCTTTCACACCCAGTCAGTGTTGAGAACAATAGATTGTCATTGAATTGTGTTAAGTTTGATCAGCTGCCAGCAGCTGATCAAACTGTTCACTCGTGTTGTTCTTCAATTGCTGGCTAGTCGACTTGTATGATAAATCATTTAGGATAAATCAAGCTGACATTGATTTAAAATGAGTATGCACGTTAACCAGAACCCACACAGATAGAGGCGTTACTGGAATTTACAACAGCAGCCACAAGCTAAGTATTTCAAGTTTTTAGAGGAAGACAGTGTCTCTCAGAGCCAAGGCCTAGACTGCTTCCTTTTAGTTTAGACAGTGTGGCATCACAACACGCTCAAATGGGTGACTGTCATTGGCATGTTGCCATACTGTTGCCAGGCCCGGACACTGTGTCAAGTTGGTGACTGGACCATTGTCACTGTCAGCATGACCAGAGGCAGATGTCATTTCTTCAGTTCATTCGGTATTTTTCTGGCTACAGAAATAATTTACTGGTGAAGACAAACAAATTCTTTTTCCAAGAGAATTCACAGTATCAGTAGCTTTTTAAATAAAACAGCTCAGTATGTTGCTATGTCAGCTATGAAGGCCTGCACTCTCTCGTCATAATATTGTGGGGTGTTTGGAGTATGGGTATAAATTTATCTCCAGTATTATTTTTCTGAACGGATCAACAATCCGCGTGTTTATGTGTAATCTGTAAATATAAAACACCTTCCACAAATACAAAAAAAGATTTGTAAACCCACAAAATTATTCTGCAAGTATAGATCAGATTTGCAAATTCACAAATCCCACAGATAACAAAACATATGTGAATGCATTCAGTTATTTTACTAATAAATGAAAAACATTTGTGAATATCTTCCTTTACAACAGGCTTTTGTGAATCCAGTTTTTATTTGTGGAGCTCAGTTCTGCTCTACACAGAAAATGGCCGACTGATACAACTGAATTTTCATTCAAACACATACAGAGTTATATTGTCTCAAAACTCTGTATGTGTAATGTAATATGTGTTTGAGAGCCCCGGGTTCTATTCCCACTGCAAGACACTTAACTCCTAGTTTCTCCAGAGGCGTGCAGCCTAAATAGCGATTGTAAGTTGCTTTTGATGAAAGCGTCAGCTAAATGAATAAATGTAAATGCAGATATTCACAAATGCTTTTCATTTATTTGATAATTAGTTTAATGCATTCAGAGATATTTTTTATTTGTGGATTTTGTTTGTTTATTTGCATATACTATTATTATACTTTTTTATTTTTTTGTGAGTTTATAATTTGTGGAAAGTGTTTTTTTTTTTTACAGATTACACATTTACACTTATATAGTGTCAATCACAAATAATATTGAGATCCATCTATCTCCATAGAAGAGATTACAAAACTGTGTTGTCAGGAAATTGAAATTTAGATTTTATTCCAGTGTTTCCGAACCCATCTAGGTTTCATTATTTGTTTTTTTGATGACCAGATGAGGGCTCTCACAGTAGGGCATCATTCACATGAACCTGTGCAGGTGATATCCAAACAACATTTTCGCCCTGGGTCTAACCAAATATTTTAAGAGCCTGTGAGCTCTTTTGTTTTTTGTTAAGCAAACAAAGTCTCAGACTAAAAACTAATTCTCTGTGGAGATGTCTGTCTGGGGAAAGTGTGTTTTATGGAAAGCTAGAAAAATTGATGAGTTAGGAGGAAGTCACGGTGAGAGAAAGGTAGTCAAATTCAGTCAAGTAAAGTTTTGGTATTCAGACTGAGGTGTGATAAGCTGAGCCAGTTGAAGCGTGCTGTGAAATCTAGCCTCCAGCAACAAGCATTATCACCATGCAAGTCAGGACAGAGCTCTGCTCATAGTTCCTCTATCACTAGGAGAATGTGTGGCTGCGTGCTACTGCAGCTCCCTCAAGTCATGACAAAGACCTTTGCTACAGTATTGTTTGCCAGGGTTTTTCTTTTGCAACATCTGTCTGGTTTTGTGTGTGTGTGTATACGTATGTATATGTGCATCTGTGTTGGCGCGCACAGATGTATTCTTCTGTGATACCTCGCATACCTGTCCTGTTTAGAGAGTTAAAAAGGAAAGACAGAAGTTGCCTCCAGGAAGGTTATAAACGAAGAGTAGGGAAGGGCAGAGCTGGCAGGTGAGCCAGCTGGGCTGAAACACAACCTGACTATTGACCAAAGGCCACATTGGTATGACGATATCAGAAATATAGAGGATGTGATGCCATCGCTTCTTTAGCTCTGCTGCTCACTTTTGACACTGAAGCTACCTGCTGGAGCACAGTCCCATTTACTGGAACGTTAAACACAGCTCCGGGGTATCTGTTTCAATTAAGAATCGTCAAATGCTTTAAAGGTTTGAGTCACACAGTTCTTCAGCACAAGCACGCAGTCTGTTGTGAACAGTAAGATGAGGAATAGTCCAAGATCTGCAACAAGGAGGGTGAATTGGTTCCCTTTTCCTGGGAGCAACTGTGAACCTCTAGTCCAGAACTTTTTTAAAAAAACAATTCCTCCTCTGTGCAAGTGATTGCAAAGGGATTTGGGGGTTTTCTTAATCCACTGGACCTTAAGGATGAACAAAACTCGTCAGTCAAACTGTCGGGCGAAATTTTGTCTTTGTTAACAGCTTTTATTAAACGTTGTGTGTGTTTCTCATAATGAGACGGTCCTGCTTCGTCCTTCAGCAATCTACAATTATGATCCCCGTGGTGAGCAGGAGCTGTGTCTACAGGTGGGGGACACGGTGCACATACTTGAGAAATTGGAAGGTGAGTGAGCCTGAACGCCTTGAACAAGCCTTGACACATCCCCCTTTTCCTTCTCTAAAGCAAGCTGGCACAGGAACTTAAATGAAATGTTGAACTAACCGCTGCTCAATATGCTATGCATAATAATGTAAATGAGTCTGCCACATTGTCCTCCTGACAGGGTGGACTGTCATCACTCCTGTCTCGTCCACTGCCTCTCCCTGACTGTAACATGTTTCTCTATTAATTTATACTTCCTCAGGCTGGTATAGGGGCTACAAGCTATGCAAGAAATCACAGAAGGTAATGGCATCATTAGCACTCTATCGTCCTGTAACCTCTGCTGTAATGTCTATACATACTGATAACACCTCATGTTTTCCACAGGGCATATTCCCATCTTCCTACATCCACTTAAAGGAGGCTATGGTCGAGGGAACAGGGTGAGATCACATATCCTTAAACATATCATCGTGATGATAATCCATTTTTCTTGTTGTTTGCCGGCTTTCCGTGCCATTTTCCAATAACATAACAGTGTACTTGTAATTATCATAAGTGAGGCTTCAGTAATGCTTCTCTTGGCTGTGTAGGGAAACCATCCAACCATTTATCATGTATAGAAATGCACTCGAGTCTGTCCAAATTAAATGACATGATCTGTGAGTGATGAGCCACTTTTCCAATATCTTATTATTCTCTTCTTGTGGCTGGTAGCCAACAGGAAATAATTATTCCTGCAGATTTACCCCTGGTGCTGGAGCTCGGGGCCACTCTGAGGGAATGGGCACAGATATGGCACAAGCTCTACGTGGTATGTGTGGATTGCCTCTCTGTTTCTGGTACACACAGCCATGTACACCTCTCGGATTCACCCAGCTCCGACTCATTTTTGTCTTGCTTCATACCTCCTGAAGGATGTATTGGTATAAGTGTATACTGTATATGTTTATCTGTCAGACGAACAAGACAACCCTGTTCAGGAGTGTTCAGCAGATGGCCTACAGCCTCATTGAATATCGATCTCAGATAGTGTCGGGGACGCTGCCCAAGGATGACCTTGTGGAGCTCAGAAAGAAAGTCACAGCGAAGATTGATTATGGAAACCGGTATGAATCCTGCCACCTTATTGTACTTCAATGAAATGCAGTGTGACATTAAACGCCACTGTCATGGATCTTAACATTGTCTCTGTCAGCTGATGCTGTTTGGTTCTATGTGCTGCTCAGGATTCTTGGGTTAGACCTGGTGGTGCGAGATGAAGCAGGAAACATGCTGGATCCTGACTGGGCCAGTACTGTCAGTCTTTTCCGGGCACATGAGACTGCTTCCCGCAGTGTCGATGACAGGATACAAGAAGAAAAGGCATGATTTTTATCTGTTCATACCGTCAGTCACTTTTTGTTTTGTAGTAGCTGTCCATTTCAAATAATATCTGTGTCCACGCACTGCTTGGGGCCTTGCTTTTCTGCAGACGCGGCTACAGAATCTGGAAATGAGGCGTCAGACCCTGTTCAGTACGGTGCACACCTACAGTCTACTCCTGAATCTGAAGAACTTTGTTTGCAACATTGGAGAGGATGCTGAGCTGCTCATGTCTCTGTATGACCCTGACCAGTCTGAATTCATCAGGTTTGCTCTTCACGTTTCTCGTAATTAGTGTGCATTAAATGTTGTCAGATGAATTCCTTTCACTCAGAAAGCACGGTGTTTAAGTCGTCGTTATTGTAGATTTTGTTACATTGTTTGTTTGCTCCAAAACATGTCAAAATCTTTGAAGAGACGCAGGGCACGGAATTCAATTTTTGAACCCAGCTAGCAGAAAATATTAGGTTATTGTGTGTTCGGCAAGTCAAGATGTTTGTTATGACAAAAGTCTGTAGGGATAAATAGACTCTTACATTATTGCTATTCAAAATATGCAAGCATCATAGAATCTTCTTGACGGTTCATAAACTGAGGGATCTGATAAGACAGATAAAATAATGCAGAGTTTTTACATTTGTTACTCTTAGTTTTTCTATTTCTCCTCATGCCTTTAGACATTGTGATATCTAACTGTGATTCTTATTTAAATTCTTGCAGTGAGAACTTCCTGGTGCGCTGGGACAGTATGGGGATGCCTAAAGAAATTGAAAAACTCAACAACCTGCCAGCACTATTAACGGTAACTGAATCCCAACCCACTGACTGCATTCCCTCTGCTTCGGATATAAACAATCCAAAAGCTGCCTGAAATCTGTGACAAAGAAGACAATTTGCTCCTGGATCGCTCTTAATTTACCACAAGTTTTACTGAATGGCTCACATTCATGGCACATCTTTGAAAATTTGAATACATTTGCCTCCATTATTATGCTGCGGTTTATGTTAATGACACAGTCAGCAGTTCCCCGCAAACATGTCATTGTGTTAATTGGCATGTGTGTCTCCAGGAATTAGTTGTTCAGGGTGTGATAAAACCAAATTCATCAAGGCAAAGAGCTGCTCTGACTTAAAACCCATCAAGAAAAATAAACACATGCAGGGAAGGCGATGTGTTTACTTTACTTTACTATGCTTACTGCATGCTTTCATCCTGTAATATTTGCCATCTGGTCTGCAGCTACGGCCATATTAATACACATTAGCAACAGGCTGGTGATACTCTCAGTCCGCTGCTTTTTGTATGCACTGCACCTTATCACTTAGTATGCCTTAATAAATCATCTTTGTGGTTGTCCTTTGCGTCCAGGACCTCAGCAGCAGTGACTTGATGAGGCAGCGACTCTTCCTAGTGTGCCAGATCATAAGAGTGGGCAGCATGGAGCTCAAAGAGGGCAAGAAACACACTGGAGGACTGAGGAGGCCATTTGGTGTGGCTGGTGAGATACTTTTTTCAAATGTACAAATATTTGTTTAAGCAATATAAAAGTCAATTCATCAAAAATGCCACTCCTCTGCTGCTGTAGTTGCATGAATAGTTCTGGCAAGGTGTAAAAAATGAAGGATCCATGTACTGAATGAAATGGGAACACCTGCTTCCTGACCTAGAAAATGCCTCCGCTCTGCCTTGGCAAAGGAGTCAGTGGAAATTGGTTTAGCACCCGTCTTTTTGTTTTTGGCCAGATGATTAGTGGATTTTATGAGAAATGGGTTTCCTCTGCTGTTCCAGCAAATGGACTGAAACCGGAGTCAGAAAGAACATTTAATTCAGAAGTAACATTATTCTTAGCCAGGAAAAAGAGGGGAAAAAACATTTAGGAAAAGAGATGTGTGGAATGAACAATTCAGAGGCATTTGCAAGCTGGAGATCAAGAGCTCTCAATCCGTTTTACTATGGTTGCTGACTGCTGTGACGGGCGAGAGGTGAGTGAGATCCACCACCTGGCGCAGCTTCTGTTTTAAAAGTAGAAAATACAGTTTGCAGAGTTGTGTGTTATGAGTGAATTAAGATTTCGGTTAATAAAACTAGGAAATCCTTATTTTGCTGTTGTTTTGCAATAACTTAAAAAAAACCTACCATGTGGGAAATGAGCTTATCGTTGACAACAGCCTTACCGTGTGTCCATGTTCCGTGTGTCTTTGCAGTGATGGACATTTCAGATATCGCCCATGGCAAAATAGACGACGAGGACAAACAGCATTTCATCCCTTTTCAGCAGTGAGTCTTTTGATGCTGTCACACTTCTTATACTGCCAACAGACTCAACCTTGTTTTGTAACGTTAAACATTTGAGCACAAATAATGGAAAACAATGGGAAAAGGGCTTGGGGTATATTTGCTTACTGTGTTCCATCACATCTTATTAAAGAATGCTATTCAACTTTTCCTGTGTTGCATTTCAAGGACAAATATAAAAATTTTTTTGTAACCCTGAAGTGTTAGCTCTTCTCAAAGACAGGCTTCAAGGCCACATTTTCATAGCACCTGAGCAACAGGACGATGAGGACGGTAATATGTTCACAGGGATCCTAGATGGAGGAGTCCCAAAAATATCTTGACTGATTCTTGACATCTAAACCATAATTTCCAAGGTTGAACCTCTATTTGTCTCTTCTCACTGTGTCTCAGTTCACTGCATCTTCTCGAGGAGGTACAGACAATAAAACATGTTTTTATAGGAGTCATTATCAGGACTCATCAAATGCTTGGATGATTATTTTAATATTAAGTCTGAATTTTCATTACATTTTCAAGCATAGTTTATGTTCATGCACATATATAAAAGAGACTAAAAGATTCTTGGACGTGCTATATTCTGAACATTCTTCAGTAAATGCTAGTCCCTCAAAAGACAAATTGTACCCACAAAACAACTTGTTAAGCGTTCCAGCCTTGACAAATTAATTTATATTTCATTAAAACTGAGTGACTTATTTGCCACTGGCAATCATGAGCTGGATAATTACAAATTAATAACAAAAAGGCTATGCTCAATAAATTTTCCAATGAACAATGTAAAATGTGTGTTTTGAGATTGAAATAACAACAGAGCACATTTTCTGAAACACTGTTCCCAAAACATTAAGTGCACATCAGTCCATCCAGTGCATGTACAACAATTGATCTGTCCTGCCAGGGGCTGTCAAAACAATTTAACTCGTGAGTCAGTAGTAAATAATATCATCAGCGGGTTTATCACCGCCCCCAAAATGACATGTCCTTTTATCATTTTAACTTAACATTCATGCCATGCCATGATTGTTCAGACATCTGTTGATAAGCCGTCTGTCAAATCGTGAGCTTGAGCTTTTTATTTGCGATCATGAGTGTGTGAATCTGTCTACGTGTGGTGTGTGTGAGATAGCATAGGCTATTTAAAACAACAAGTTATTAACCAAAACTGTGGTTTTAACTTCATTACGGCTAGACAAGTTGAACAAAGTGCAGGATTATAAGGAGTTAGATAAAAGAAGAATTTTTATTGCAGGGATGGGATATTGAGCTGGGGAAGAGCGAGGCAGAGTGGAAGACTAGAAGCGTGCAGAACAGGGGGGACGCTGTAACCCAGAGTCCAGAGTGTGGGAGGCTGAGCCTAGCAGGTCCAGAGCAGAATCCAGGAATAGTTTAGCCGGGTGATGGTCGGAGAGCAGACGGGATGAGCGCACACTTTATTATGCAAAATTTGCTTATAACTTTCAGGATAGCCTACAAAATGTTCTTTGACAATAGGCCTTGTTTCATTATCTTGTTTGTTTGTTTGTTTGTAGTAAATCAGGAAGTGTTGTAGAAGTGCCCTGCCTGACTATAACATTCATCTACCTGACATCTGATATTTGCTCTCTCAATACACAACATCCTGTTGGCATGGTGAAATCTCCCCTACATGTCTCAGCTGTGACGTCCATACAGCCGTGTCCTCCTCTACCTCTGACCAAACCACTGCCGTATACTTAGACACATTACCTTCTGTATGCTTGACTTGTCTCTGTGATGTTTGTGTTGTAACTGTGGTACAAAATTCTCACTTTGTGTTAGTGACTGTTAGAGAATGTTAGCATAACAAGCGAAACTAAGATACGGCAAATGTTAGCATGCTGACGTTAGCATTTAGCCTCTTTGAGGCTGTACTTTAAGCCTCTTAGAGGCTGTACTTTAAGCGCTGTTAGAATGGCTGTTGACCAAGTTACTGAGGATTATTTTGCTTGTGACATTTTAGAACAATGAGCATGTTGATGAAAATCACACTCTTAATTAGAAAAGCTGTAACCAATTTGGTCTGTAAGACTTATTGATGCCCCCCAGGTTATTTGTACTTACACAGTACATTTCAGTTGTGTGTGAAAGCATCGGGAAGACTGTAATATCACTCTTTGATCAGTTTTGCATCTTGTATAAAGAACAAGTTCAACTCGGAAAGCAATAGTACTAGTACTCTGTGTTACTATGCTCTGTGGTTGTCACTTGAGGTAAGTGCAGTTTGTGGAGGGATAATAGTGCCTCTTGTCAAGAGATCCAGAAAGCCTCACATTGCCTTTTGCAGCTCCTCTGTCCATTTGTCTGTCACCTGTCAGAGATGTTGGCAGCTGATTTTTTTTTTTTATCCCCAACCCGATGCTTATCTTCCAGGATAGCTATGGAAACCTACATCCGTCAGAGGCAGCTCATCATGTCTCCACTCATCCCGTCTCGAGTCATAGGAGAGAATGAGCCGCTCACTGCTGTCTTCAACAAAGTCATTGCCACTCGGGAGGTCAATCACAAAGGCCAGGGTAATATGAAGTGCTCACAGACTGTGTGTTCCCCTGTCATTTCAGAGGGTTGCTCCAAATTGACCTTTTTGTTTTGAGGGAAATAAACGATGTGTGAGGGGTCTACAGGGTGTGCCCTTTCGATGTCTGCCTCATTGAATTTCTTTAAATGCTTGCTGGCAGGGCTGTTTGTGACCCTGAAGCTCCTCCCTGGGGATCTTGCCCAAGTCAGGAAGGACTACCCCCACTTAGTGGACCGCAGCACTGCTATCGTCAGGAAAATGGGCTTTCCAGAAATCATCCTCCCAGGTGATTTAAAGTCTTTGTTGCTGGGCATTGCTCTACATATGCCATGGTCATGTTCGTTATAATTGCTTACAAAGCCGTGAAAAGAGTTCATAAATTCTTGGCACATCCACCTGATCATCTGTTGTCCCTCTTCCAGGAAACGTGAGGAATGATATTTACGTAACCTTGCTGCAGGGAGAGTTTGACCGTGGTAAAAAGAAGACACCAAAAAATGTAGAGGTCATACTGAGTGTGCACGATGATGAAGGCAATCCCATGGAGGTAAAATTGACCAGTGAATCCAACAAATGATCTTCATATTTTTTTTTCTATTGATGCTTTATGTGACTGACTGTGCTAGCATCATATTTAACTTTTTGTAATTTTAGCAGTGCTAGTGTAGGGTGACCAGTCCCCTTCTGAAGCTGTCCCCAGACATCATGCTAATCATAGACTGTATAAGGTGTTAACAGAGCTGATATCAGATTTTATGTGGTCAGAAAGACTGGACAGCAGAGCATACAGGTGCGTGCCGAATAGTGATCGTCTGTGAGAGCGTGTGCAGCATGTTAAAGCTGAATCGCCCGGTCTCTTTACGTCTACAGCTGCATTTATCTGGATCAAACAGACATAATGTGCAGATAAACATCACTTTATGTCCGTGGGGAAAGCAAAGTGATACTTAAATGTTTCTTTTAACAATAATCACAATTGTGGCCAAATAAGTGTGTGCAGTTTATAGCGTAACCAGGCGTGACATTTACGTGATTATAGGCAATAACAGAAGCCTGTTTTTTCTGATGGAATATGGGTTTGGTAAGCGTATGTCTAATATGCTTGTTTATAAATTGAAACCAGAATACTTACTGCTGAGTTATATATAAAATAAAGACATGCATTCTTTTGCAGTTATCCTTATGACGCTACATTATTTAATTATTTATTGCCAGAAAGTGATTGCAGCTTCTACGTATTGATATAAATGTAGTTTCTGCCTCAACATGACTTGATTTCATTCATTTTCATTATATTTGACAGAATATAACTCACCCAGAACTTTTTACCTCCTAAAATGCCTCTTTAAATGGCCAAACAACACATAAAATGCATAATTCTACTTGCCAGAAAGTGATTGCAGCCTCTACTTATTGACTGAAAGGTAGTTTCTGCCTCAAAATGAGTTGATTTAATTCAGAGTTATATTTGACTGATTATAAAACTGAAGTTGTCCCCTTTTTTATTTCATATATAAAAACAAGATATTTTTTATGACATGCTGACCATCAAACTAAAAATGTCCCCGGTTTATATTACAGAAATATGGTCACCTTATGCTAGTGGCATGGCTCTTTGTATAGCAGTGTCAGGTGGTGGGTCCATTACTTTGGTCTCATTAAGTTTAGTACCAACATTCATGGTCCCTAGATTATGGTTCCTCCAGACTTTAGTGATACGCATTAATATCCCTTTCAGGAGGAATTGTGATAAATCTAGTGATCCCTAGATTTTTCTTCTTGTGCCAACATACTATAGTTTGTGGCTAAATACTTGACAGACTGAAAACATTCAGCCTCAGTTGTATGTTGTGTTTAGTGCTATTCAGCAAATGTTAACACGCTACATGGAAAGTACACTTCATCATAGTCATAACATGCTTTTAGTCTGAAAGGCCTGGCAGCTCGGCTCGACGCTCTTCGTGTTGTGTGTGTTTTCCTAACCAGTTTATGTGACTGTCTATGCTGGCATTGTACATTTCTTTTCAAAGTTGATTGCAAACGCATCAAGGAGCATGTTTATATTGTTCCCATCATGTGACATAATCTTCCTTCAATTTCTATAGAAGGTGATATTTCCTGGGGCTGGTTATGACGGCATCACAGAGTACAAGTCTGTCATTTACTACCAGGTGAAGCAGCCTTGTTGGAATGAAACAGTGAAGGTAAGCTCACGTGTGCAGCTCCCTGCGTCACGCATTATCTCTCATGTTCTCTCATTAGGTTTTCAAATGGATTTCCTGTAGGTCAATATTATTACATGAAATAATGTTCTAGGGGCGATATCAGCACAGAATGTACCACGCATACAAATCTCCCACCAGATAGCATTTTTTCTGCCATATGTATAATCCTGTATTCACACACTCCTTAATTCCCCTGACTTTTTCTCCTTCCTGCAAGGTGACAATTCCCATTGAGGACGTGTGCCGCTGTCACCTGCGGGTGATGTTTCGACACAGATCCTCCCAAGACTGTGAGTGACTGTGCCTTATTTGTATGACAAACACCCACATGTAATCCTGCCACCATATTAAATACAGCTTATGCTCCTGTGTATCCTTCAGCTAGGGACAAATCGGAGAAGCCCTTCGGTATGGCCTTCGTCCGGCTCATGAAAGGAGATGGGACAACGCTAAAAGATGGCCGGCATGAACTTATCGTCTATAAGGTACAGCACTGCTCCAGGATTGTGGTTTCATGTTTTTATTTTCTGTGAAATTTAATTCACTGCTCTCATCTTTAAAATAAGCAGGAGATTGTTTTTATCCAATTACACACAAAAACCGGTGTCTTGAATAGCTGACAGTGGGTTGATGGATTATGCATGAGAATCTCCTCAATCAATAAATATGAAATTAGATCTCCATCGATCAATATGCTTCATGATTCATTCTCTATTTGAATTTCTTAGGTTGACGTGAAAAAGGCAGAGGATGCAAAAGTTTATCTCACCTTGCCAGCGACCTGGGCTGAAGTGGAGGAAAAGGAGAAGCAAACAGGGAAGACGTTCCACCATTCAGGAGTTATTCCTGTGACGAAAGACAGCTTCCAGATCGGCTCGCTCACCTGCTCCACTAAACTCACTCAGAACGGTACCGCAGGGCGCCGTTTCCATTTTTCCCCAATCCTCCAGTCTCACATTCTGTGATAATTAAAAGATGCCCTGTCACAAGTCATCTTTAACAAATGACACAGCTTCTACAGCGGACAGAGGTGCAGTGCCGCCGTCGTGTCCTCCCCCCACCCAAGATTGCCTGGAAATTAATTACGTCAATCTGTGTTGCTAATATTTTGCTGATGTGTTGATGTTGATTGATGTAGATCTAATTAGGTTTATATTGAAATTTCAGGCTTTTAACACAATTATCCTAACTGATGTTGTAACAGAGGATGTGTTGCTCCCACTGAATGTATACTGATGTGTTAATGTTTTTCCAGTGGATTTACTTGGCCTGTTGAACTGGAGGTCAAACCCTGAAGATCTGGAACAGATTCTGCAGAGGCTGATGGAGGTCGAGGGAGGGGAGATTGTCAAAGTGAGCTATCTTTGCGTCGAAAAGCTGCGCTATACACTTAAAATGCTGCTATATTTTATAGATGCATTAAAATGTCCTTTTTAAATTGTTCTTTTGTAAGAGGTTTCTGTTGTATCCCTAGTTTCTCCAGGACACTCTTGATGCCCTGTTCAACATCATGATGGAGACATCGGAAAAGGACACCTATGATACTCTGGTGTTCAATGCCTTGGTTAGTATGTATGTATGTATGTATGTATGTAAGTGACTCCTTCACAATAAAAATATTCAGTGGTTTGAAAGTTTTTTTCGGGTACTAGCTTCAGAAACCCCGCTCCCGCACCCATTTCCAACATCGTTAATGGGTCCGAGAATGTTTTTAAGTTTCCGAAACAGACAACGCGACATTCATACCCACTTCATACAGTGATTGACCAGGTGTGCGGAGGTGAGAAGCAGGGTTTGAACTCTCACTAGCTTACTTTTTATCAATCGTTATGCAGCTACTTCTGTCACTTTTCATGTGTACAGCTGAATGCAACACTATGAAAGAAGCCTGTCGGGAAATGTGCGCTGTTATACCCATATTTACCAAATCTCACCCCTCTTCAGACAAACTAGTTTTAGCAGTAAATTAATTCCAGCTCTGATACCGTGTGTAAAACAGTAAGGCTGAAATTAAATAAATACTTCATGGTTGTTGTTTTTTTAACACATTTCACATTTGATGCTTGATATTTTTTTGCCTTTGATACAGATTTTTAGTTTTTTTGGTTCTATTAATATATTGTTGTTTCCTTATTGATCCTAAACATAAAATTACTTCTACATACTTCTGACCTATGACACACACACACACACACACACACACACACACACACACAACACACACACACACACACTTTTACTGCTTTATTTATTATCATATTTATTTGATGAACCATATGAATTGAATTCACCACACACACACTTACTGTTTTATTTATTTTTATTTTATTTATTTTATTTTAACACATGGTAAACACACACTTTTAATGCTTTATTTAATGAACTGTATGAAACAAATTGGTGTTTTGTAATTTAGCTTTGGCAATATAGTTGTTTGACATTCATGCCAGTAAAGCTGAATTGAATATTAGATTAATGATAAACAGTAACGATGGATTGCATTCATGCGTTGTTTCCTGTGAATCACCTGTTGATGTAAAGGGGAGTGGCGGACTTTGCCACCTAACAATAGCAGCTTTTATATGGAGAGGACATTACAGAATGTAAATACATTAAATGGCTGTTGCTGAAAAACTGCAGACCATAAATAATATCAAAAAAACAGGATTCAATTTCATGAAAATGTTAAAAGTAGGATAAGCGATTCTAATCCAATACATGTCGTTTTGTTAAATTCAGTGAATATCTCCTCTCGGTCTGCGAGCTGTCTGTTCTGTGTGCGCTGAAAAAAATCCAGTGTTTGTACTCAGCCTTGGCTCTGTAAAAGGGAAACAAACAAAGTGGCCCGCTCCCCGCCACACAACACTATTCCAGCTATGATTTCTGTGTCAGGTAGCGTTACATGACTTGCCCACGGACATTCGGCTAACTTTCTAGTTCACCAAGACATGCTGTGGTGTGATGTTAGTTATAAGTGCAGGAGAGCTGTGAGTATTGGCGTCTGGAGCTGCTGTGCTGGCACTTGGACCGTGTCATCCTCTCTGCATGTTAGCTTCTCAGCAGCAACTGTAACGACAGTATACTAACCCACAAACTAGCTGACATTGGTTACATTACTTGCTGTCGATTTTCGCTCTATATCATGGTATTTGTCATGGTATTGGATTCCTCCAGAATCGCTTATTCCACCTTTAAGGGGTCACAAGTAAAAAGAGGTTGGGAACCACTGGTTTACAATCTGTGTATGTTCTTTCCACTTGGACAAAGCTCTGATTTTGTTTCCTCCTCTTGTTTATAACCAGGTATTTATAATCACACTGATTGGCGACATCAAATTCCAGCACTTCAACCCCGTCCTGGAAACGTACATTGACAAGCACTTCAGTGCCACTTTGGCTTACATGTGAGTCTCCATTCTGTATTTCCAACCTTTGATTGCTTACGCCCCTCACACTGTCTATTTTTAGCGCTTCTTTTGCTCTTCTTCTCCACCCACACATAAATTACCACCACCACCTTGATGCCTGACTCATTCACTTTCTCAGGAAGTTAACCCGGGTGCTTAACTACTACGTGGGCCACGTCGAGGAGCCTGCCCTGACCGAGAGGCTCTACGCAGCGCTCAAGGCTCTCAAGTACCTGTTCAGGTTCATCGTGCAGTCTCGGGTCCTCTATCTCAGGTATCAGAGGCGCAGCCACACGAGGATCCACTTTTCACTCTTCATTTTTTACATTAAAAGGAGAACTTCTTGTAATGTTTGGCCTTGATTCTCAGATTCTACGGGAACAGTGAGGATGGGGATGCCTTCTTGAACTCCATTCGCACCCTTTTCCTGTCTTTCAACACTCTCATGGACAGACCGCTTGATGAGGGCGTTAAGATAAAGGTACGGTGCAAAATAAGACTTGACTTGTTTCTGGTAGCTTTTTCTTGTTTTACTATAGAACTGAAAATCATAGAAACATTTTTAAATTTCACTAAGGTATCATTTTCCAGCTTGGAAATAAAACTAAAATGCAGCCGGTCATTTCCATGAAGATGTTGCTAGCATTTAAAACTGTGTTACACTGTTGTGGACAAGATATTGAAAAGTTTTACAAATTAACTACAAAATAAGGTGTGCTCTCTGTTGGCACTTTCAGTAAGGTGAGAAAAGGCTTATTTTACTAGAGAATAAAAAACATCTCCATCCTTCAGCCTGGTGAGACTGAATTCTTTGCCTTTTCAGGGGGCGATATTGAAATACCTTCCGAGCATCATTAATGACATCCAGACGGTGTTTGATCCCGTGGAACTCAGGTAACTCTCCAGAGGGTTTGCACAGCAGGAAATGATAATTGCCTGTCTCAGTGCAAATTATCAGATTTCATTCTGAGTAAAGGAGGCGTTATTCTCATTTATTGCTGCTGTAAAATCAACCCATCATGTGTGCTGATCATTAGTCCTCAGTGACAACAATTACTAGATGTGAAATTTGAATAGCATTAAAATTGTCACAGCTGCTCCTCTTGGCTCTTTTCTGTCATTCTCTTTTCAGTGTTCTCCTAGCAAAGTTCATTGAGAGCATTCCTGACTTGCAGCTCGTGCGTCAGAAGCTGGGCTGCATGTGTAAAATGGTGGAGAGTGACCTTTTCAAGCAGCCAGGTACAGTAGGAGTCCTCGGGGCTCAAAACCACATAATGAGTTTTCACACAGGATGAAGGAAAAACAACTTTGCGTTACACCTACATTCAAGTTTGTTTGTAATGTGTTCTGTGAGCTAATGAGCACAGTCTTTCGCTGCTGTGTTGCCACAGATTGTCGAGATGTGCTTCTGCCGCTTGTTACTGATCAGCTGAGTGGGCAGCTGGATGACCACTCTAGTAAACCTGATCATGAAGCATGTGCCCAGCTGCTCAGCACAGTGTTGGACAACCTGGACCGCAAGGACGTGGTGAGGAGTCAGAATTCACTTTAAGGATACACTGATTTTACGTTTAAAGGGTCTAAACACACAAATTACAGAAAAACAATATCTTTTCAGAATAGCGTTGTGGATATAAGTGGCTGAAATGAGTTTCCTCCTCAGGGTGGCTGAGCCCACCCTTAGAGGAAAGAGCTTAGACATCCATGGGGACCTCAAAGTAAAACTGCTGCTGTTCTGCATCAAAAGCAGTTAGTTGAGGTGATTTAGGCCTCTCTTTAGCTTTTTTTCTCTGCATGACCAACTGGAAGGAAGCCCAGGGCAAACCCAGAGCATGCTGGAGGGATAACATATCCCATCTGGCTTGGTAGCATCTAGTCAATCCTCTGGAGGAGCTGGTGAAAGTAGCTAAGGAGGGGAACGTCTGGGCTACTCTGCTTAGCCTTCTGCCACCGCGACCTATACCCAGATAAGTGCTTTAAGTGTTGGATTTGCTTTTTTGCCACCACCCCAATACAATGAGAGTGTTCCAGTTACTCTGGATAATCCATTGACCTAATTGAGAGCAGTTTTCCACTGTTCCATCACATCCATCACAATTTCCTACAGCCAGAAGTGACATCTTTAGCTTCCTTTTTTTTTTCTTTGACCAACAGTCCAAAACACAAATATATTTAGTTTACTGTTATTTAGGACAGGAAAAAGCAGCAACACCTCACAATTTAGCTTGTTCCTTCTTTCTACTGAAGAAATAGTCTCAAAGAAAACTTGACAGGTTGAGTGGATTAAATGTAGTAACTGGAAAAGTGTTAAAAAGACAGAAAGACACACTTCTGTTGAAATGTAATAATTTCCCCTCTTTTGTACTGCAGTGGAGAAAGAAATGTCAAAGATAAGTATCTCAAAACCTGGCCAGATAAAACCAAGACAATCTCCAATTAACTGAGAAAATAGGGGATATCTTTTTTTTGTAATTTGGGTGAACCGACCCTTTAAAACTGACAGCACACTCTGTAGCATGACTGTGCCACTGTGTTTCAGCTGGTAATTGTACCTGAGCCTGTTCTGTCTGTGCAGGGTCCAACCAGAGGGCACGTTCAGCTGATAATGGAGCGGCTCCTTCGCCGGGTTAATCGCACCGTCATCAGCATGGACAGATCCTCCCCTCTCATTGTGAGACACACTGTGACGTTACGGCTGAAATATGTCCTTGACGACTACATCCTCAGCATTTGTTTCAATATTAATACTGACACTGACAAAATCTAAATATAGCAGTACAGCAAATGTTTACGAGCTATAAAACACAACAGAAGCACAAAATACAACAAGGGTTACGTTGCTGTAAATGCAGTTTGTTTTTGGACAGATACTTGACAGTGAAATTGTGTAAGTAATAGTGGGGCTCCTCTGCGGCAGGGTCACTATCTTGCCTGCATGACGGCCATCCTGAAGCAAATGGATGACATGCATTACGCCCACTACATCAGCACCTTCAAGACAAGACAGGATATCATTGTAAGTGTCTTGGTTCCTCCCCTGTTGGCTACATCTGTGTCCTGAAACATCTCATCAATAATGGGTATTAAACCACCCAGGCCACTTACTGCTCCTTAAGAGAATATTGATTACAGACATTTCATGCAATGGATTGGACTGACACGATGAGGATGTCAGTGTGCCCCTATTAAGCAGTGGGAACAGTATGTGTGCCTGACATGTAGCAGCGCTGGTCTGGATTTGCTTGGTTTGGCTTAAGTGTGGGTCTGCTGGATATTACTTATTGTATTTCTTTAAAGCGACAGTGTGTGCACAGTTGCAGTAAAGATTTTATTCTTCTGCTGCCCTCAGGACTTCCTCATGGAGACATTCATCATGTTTAAGGACCTCATGGGAAACGTCTTCCCCGCTGACTGGATGGTCATGAACCTGGTGCAGATGCAGGTCTTCCTCAGGGCCATCAACCAGTACTCGGACGTCCTCAACATGTACTTCCTGGACAAGGCTCATTTTGAGCAACAGGTATGTCTCGTCCTCCCCCGGCTCGGTAGAGGTCACATTTTTCATTAAACACAAAATCAAAAGCTACTGTTATGAGAAGGTAATTATGGTATTAATATTTGAAAACCCTTCTCCCCTCGCAGCTGTGGAATAACTATTTTCATTTGACTGTGGCGTTCCTCACCCACCCGACACTGCAGCTGGAATCCTTCTCTCAAGAGAAACGAAATAAGATACTGAACAAGTGAGTTCATTTACAATTGACCAAGAAGATTATTTAAAAAGAGAACTTAATTTAACAGCTCTTTCATTTAAATTTGCCACAGATATGGAGACATGAGGAAGACTATTGGATTTAAGATCAGAGATATGTGGTACAATCTTGGTGAGTGTTTTGCACCATCTGATAATGCTGCTATTATCATAGAGTTTGTGGAATTGTTTATTCAGTGCCTGCCAGTTATGCGAGGGGAATAACAAGACAATATTTTTTTATTGTCCAGTTTCACAGTGTGTTGTTGTTTTGTTTACTACATTATTAGATTTGTCCCCTGTTTGTTGAGAAATGAAGGTGCAGCTTATTGCCTTCTCAAATCATGCTACGATATTTCTGCATGATAATGTTTTGTTGTCCCTCAGGCCAACACAAAATGAAGTTCATCCCAGCAATGGTCGGGCCCATTCTAGAGGTCACGCTGGTGCCCGAGCCCGAACTGAGGAAAGCCACCATCCCGATCTTCTTTGATATGATGCAGTGTGAACACAACTTCAACCCCGGACGCACGTTTAAAAAGGTTTAAAAAAAAAAAAAAATCTCAACTGAAGTAGCTCCTGGCTAAACATGACATTTGTGATGTGTATGATGGTGTGTTTTTTTAATTCCCTTCTTATCTTTGCAGTTTGAGAACGAACTGATAACTAAATTGGATCAAGAGGTAGAAGGGGGCCGAGGGGATGAGCAGTACAAAATCCTGCTGGAGAAAACGTAAGGCAGAGGAACAGATCAAACAGAAAATTTTTCTTTTATTCTGAAAGTTATTTAGCTAGTACAACACACCAAGCAAAAATCCTTCAATTCTGTGTGATGGGGAAGTCATATCGGATTGCTTCTAAAATATAACAAGAGCCTTTATGATTGTGTTTTTGAAAAAGCCCTCAAGGAA
Source organism: Lepomis macrochirus (assembly GCA_024633595.2). Classification (NCBI taxonomy): domain Eukaryota; kingdom Metazoa; phylum Chordata; class Actinopteri; order Centrarchiformes; family Centrarchidae; genus Lepomis; species Lepomis macrochirus. Next base: position 30,712,828 of record JALXJV020000005.1, read on the forward strand.
CCAGAAGGACAAGACAGTCTGTTAGAATCATAAGTAGTCTCTAATCAATAGAACCCGCTCGGGGCAAAATGTACGATCCCAAACAATTGCAAAAACATATTTCAAAATGCTCTGCAGGAGGAAATGCAGGCATACATGCATGCACACTTATAAATTAGAAATAGCTCTTTACAGCTGAAGAGTAGTCCATGAAATGTATTTGTTTGCATGTGCAGGCTACTGGAGCACTGCAGACGCCACAGATACCTGTCACAGTCAGGAGAGGAGCTGGCTCTGCTGCTGAGCAGCCTGCTGGAGAATCTCCTGGCGTACCGCACCATCACACATGACGAAAGTCCTGAGCACCGCATGAGCTGCACTGTCAATGTGCTGGTAAGCCCTGTGCCTGTTTTTACCAAAGGTTATTATTAACACTATATGCACATATACCTACAGCGCTTTCCTTGGCTGGTCTGCAAAGTGTTGGAGAGAAAATGTTTTCCAAGAATATGTGATAAAGATTTTTCTCTTGCAGAATTTCTACAAAGAAAAAAAGAGGGAGGACATTTATATCCGGTGAGTCAGATGGAGGCACAGGGCATCTGGTTTTTGGACCAAAGGGCTAACTGTGTCTAACTGATGTGCTTTTGTTACCAGGTACTTGTACAAGCTGCGAGATTTGCACCTGGACTGTGAGAACTACACAGAGGCTGCCTACACTCTGCTACTACATGCTGAATTACTGGAGGTCTCTGACACATCAAAGGCTTTTTTTTTCCCTCCGTCTTTAACAGGATCAGATTTTTTTTTTCATGTTTGAGCCATTTTAACCTTTTGCTGATAATACCGTGCGTCTGAATGTTTACCTGAATTCTGATTTATGGTCGTTTGCTTCGCCAGTGGTCTGACAAACCATGTGCGCGTCATCTAATACCAAGAGATGGGGATTATGTGTGGACCCAACAGGAGCTGAAAGAGAGGCTCTTCCACGAGATCATATGTTACTTGGACAAGGGCAAGGTGAGTATTAATTGCTCTGCATGTTCAGACGTTCAGATCGCTTTGATTGTGTAACTTGTGGGGACGTTACTTAAGCTCCCACACCAGCCACAAGTTTCTTTGTTGTGTCAGTATTTAGCTCTCTCACTGGCTGCTGATATCAACTGTTTTCCCTTGAATTGGTGAGGTGGGGGTTTCACCGAGGACAGCTGTGGGAGCCAGATGGCAAAGTCTATCCTGTACTCTGTTTATGTTCAGGTTTTTATGTCCCCTTTTAACTGCCTGCATGCGCATGTCTTCTCAGATGTGGGAGAAGGCCATTGAGCTAGGCAAGCAGCTGGCCAAGATGCATGAGAGCCACATGTTTGACTTCATGGAACTGAGTCAGCTGCTGGTAAGAGGACGCATATATTGTAATTCAGCCTTAGAAACAAACTACTCTTATAAGCTCTGAGAAAGGCAGCTTTATAAGCTGATATGTAAGCAGCTTAAATGTAGATGATTTTATTGTTGATTAAGACTGTTAAAATTAGTCTTACGAGTAATAGTAGACAAGAGTTGTGTTTCAGATCGTTCAAGGCTGAGCGCTATTGGTTGAAAAAACAACTTGTGGACATGTTTACTCAACTCATTTCCACCCAGATAGAGTTTGAATGTATTATAAAGAGTCTAATTATAATGTCTCTCACTAGTTTGTTTGATTGTGCTTCAATAACATTGTCTAATTACATAAGAGATTTTTTTGAAGCTGTTATCGTAATGAATTTATTATGAATGATTTCATAACCACCAACAGACTAATAACAATTATACCTTGTATGTGCTGCAGCCTTACCATCTTCTTTGTCCTCTGTCACAGCAAAAACAAGCCCAATTCTATGAAAATATAATGCATGCAATGCGGCCACAGCCAGAATACTTTGCTGTAGGATATTATGGACTTGGATTCCCTTCTTTCCTCAGGGTAAGGAAATGATTACCTATTTCAATAAATAGAGACTTAGAGAAACCATCATGCACTATGCTTGTGCAATCAGCTGGCTTTTTGAAACATTTCTTGGGGCAATGTGCAATAATGCCCATAAAGGTTATTGGCTTTTTGATGGCACAAGAGAATGAAAACAGTCCTGTCATGGCGTTGCACAAGCACACCTCTCATATATTATGGTAAATGAGCTCGATCATAATTCAAGTCTTTTATTGATGTTGATTTATTGATTAATTTGTTGTGTTGCACACTGAAATGTTTCTGCTGCAGAACAAGATGTTCATCTACCGAGGCAAGGAGTACGAGTGGCTTGAAGACTTCAGCTTAAAGCTGCTCTCTCAGTTCCCAAACGCAGTGCGGATGACCAGCACAGCGCCCCCTGGGGACAACATTCACAACTCCCCCGCACAATGTATCCTTATATGATTAAGTCTCACAAAAGCAATTTGGTGATCAAGATTTTTTTGCCACGTTAGCTGCATGGCTCTAGGGAAGCCAGTGAGGTAACATTTGTGGTTTTAAGTGAAACATCTCAACAACTATTGGATGAATTGTTTTGAGGTTTTGCACAGACATTCATGTCCCCCTCAAGATTCATTGTAAAAACTTTGGTGATTCTGTAACTTTTCATCTAGACACATCAGGTCAATATTTAAATTTGTCTCTCTCTTGTTGCTGTACTCTGTTAATTGCTATGTTAGAATGCTAATAAGCTACACTAAAATAGTGAACATGGTAAACATACTAAGCATCAGCATATTAGCATTGTTATTTTGAGCATGTTAACATGCTCATATCAGCATTTAGCTCAAAGCTGTCGTGCCTAAATACAGCCTCACAGAGCTCCTAGCGTGTCTCCTAGTCTTGTTTGAAAATTTGTTTCAGTACTACTTAGCTATGTCTGCTCCTCCACACTATGCATGTTCTTATCCTTAGCTGAACTTCACAGACATCCAGTGCTTCACTGTCAAGCCTGTTCTCACTGTGCCGCACAAGTTTAAAGACAAGGGGGTTCCAGAGCAGATATTAAAGTGCGTAACAGAACACTTAAAGGCTGATTTATTTTCTCGTGAATACCCTGGGATTTATTGTTCTCTGGTAAAACCGCTAACTCACTGCTGTCCTTTCCTGTTCTTTTGCAGCTATTACAGAACCAATGAAGTGGACCAGTTCCAGTATTCCAGGCCCTTCAGGAAAGGTGAAAAGGACCCAGACAATGAATTTGCAGTGAGCACTTTTTAAATTTACTTTAAAGCACTATATGTGTAAGCACACACCCATAAATTCCAAAAAATGCATAAACAACCGTGTCTTTGGACATACCTCACTCTGAAGATGAATAAAGACATTAACATGTCACCCTTTAATATTTTATTGGTATTTTTTCTGCCCTACAGAGCATGTGGATCGAGAGAACAACTTACATTACTGCCTATCGCTTCCCGGGGATTCTGAAATGGTTTGAAGTCAGATCTGTCTCAGTGGTAAGAAACAACCTTCATGCTCAAATTGTGTTATTTCTTTTTTTTTTTCAATTTCTGTCACTTTAAAAATTCATCAAATTCACAATATTCTTTTATGTAATTCTTCTGATGAGCAGGAGAAGATCAGTCCTTTGGCCAACGCCATAGAGACCATGGAGATGGCCAATGAAAAGCTGAGTAACCTTGTACAGCAGCAAGCCTGTGATCGCTCATTGTCCATCAACCCGCTGTCCATGATGCTCAGTGGCATTGTTGACCCTGCTGTCATGGGCGGCTTCTCCAACTATGAAAAGGTTTGACTTTTTCGTTTACTGAGACCATTTTTCAGCAGAGTTCACAAATAGATAAATTAAATCAACAGCATTATTTAATCATGTCCTCGTATCAGGGTCGAGATCTTAGAGTAACCTTAGAACAGATAACTTACATAGGCAACATAAAGTGACGTAAAATAATCACGACCATCAATCTCTTTCAGACAGATCACTACTGCCGCACTGCTGCCATGGAACCCATTATTTTCAATGGCCTGGGACGCTCCCGGGCGGTTAGTTGTTGCGTCGAGCAAAGCGCAAGTGCAGTGCAGCCTCCCGCGCACGCCGCGGTCAAAGTTCAAAATAGTTGAACTTTTGCGCTGAACCCCACGGCCAGCGCAGCCTAAATCGCTTTCTATCTGAAAGGGCCACAATAGCCTACAGCCACGCTAGCAGCTGTGTGAGGCTGCACTTACTGAATTAAGTGTTCACAATAACAGCATGCTGATAACGGGAATAATGTTTGCCATGTTAACCATCTTAGCTAGTGTGTTGGCATGCTGGTATTTGCTAATTAGCACTAAAGTACAACTGAGGTTGTGTGCACAGTTGGCTCTAAAGTTGATTTAGAAAAGAATAGACTGCTCTCAAACATTGCAAAAGCTACACTAATAACAGATCAATCATACAACTGCAAACATTATTACACATTTGTAAATCCTTTTTTCATCAACACGAGTTCTGGCTGGCCTCAAGCCTGCTTTGAGCTACAAAGTTTTATTCATAAGGGAACCGCTGGGGTTGTAGAAAAAACTATTGTTGCTTGCAGCTATTTAAGTGAGTGTGTTTAAAAAGCTACCCAAACTTTCATCCTGTTTTCATCCTCTGTAGGCATTCTTTACAGACTCCTACATCCAAGAGCACCCAGAGGACCACGAGCGCATTGAGATCCTTAAACACCTCATTGCCTTGCAGGTAAATCCTTCCACCATCATTGTCATTGACACTGGCCTCAAAAAGGAACACGTTTTGTAATACTTAAGTGCCTCTCTTCCCCTCCAGATCCCCCTCTTGGCAGATGGGATTCGCATCCACGGGGAGAAGACGACGGAGCAGCTGAAGCCCTTACACAACCGTCTGGTTACATGCTTCCAAGACCTTCGGGAGAAAGTGGAGAAGCATTATGGCGTTATAACCTTGGTGCGTTGCCAACTGCAAACTCAATTTAATGTAAGAGGGTGCCAACTTAAGCTATTGGCCCCCTTGCCTTCCTATCAAACGCTTCTCATTTGAAGCAGTGTACATTATATTAGTGCTGGAACATAAATCTTCCTTTAGCCAGTCTGTTGCAATGCAAGTTTTGCCTGTCATTGTGCTCCTCCCCTGCCAAGATTCTGCGATGATGCTTAATCCCATTTATGTGTCCCAGCCCTGCTCTCTCACTGAGAAGAAGAAGAGTCGCGTGGGCTCTGTGGTGATGCCCTACATCCTGTCCTCCACCCTGCGTCGCATGTCCACCGTCTCAACCCTTTCCAACGCCTCCTCGGGCCACTCCAGCAGCTCTGCGTCCTCAGATGGACCCTCCTGCATTTCCTCCCAAGAGTCAGTGCCTGCATCCTCTCCCTGCTTCCCCTGTCTGTTTGTGACTGACATTGTGTTGCCATCACTGCTATCTTCAAACACTGATTTTTGTTGTTGCTCATATTAAAGAGCACTGCTCGTCTTGATGATTGTACATCTTTCTCCATCTCTTTCTCTGACCCCCGATTATTCACAAGCAGTTCCTTGTTGTCACGTCCCTGCGATCGCAGGATCTCAATGTTGTCCCGCTCGGAGGAAGACAACAGGATTGCTAGAAAGAACAGGAAGGAGTGGAGTGTGAGCAAATCCCAGGTCCTACTAGAGAGGCACTCCGATGCAGACGAGGTAAGGCCTGATGTTTAGGTGCTATTTTTATATACATGTTCTGCCATTTTCATTTCCATTTACAAAATACTTTCATTCAGGTGATAATATAAGCTGTTTATGAGACGATTTGATCCTAATACTAAATTTCTATTTTGAATTTTTTTGGTTTTGAATAGAATTGACAGTAGCTCCTTTACACTTTTACCGTTTTACATGGGAGCCTACATCTTTGTTTTCCGGTTTTTATTCCAGACTCCTCCGGAGAAGCAGCAGAGACCCAAGAGTTTACAATTAGGAGACCGACGGCTTACCCTCTCGCTGTTCCAGGGTGTTTCATCCCAGCTCCACCTGTCTAACCCTCTCAGCCCGCTACCTGCCTCTCCACACACACCGCAAACACCACGCAGCTCCAGTATGTAGCAAAAATCCGCTCCCCTGACAAACACCGAACTGCATGTCATCATGTTATTTTCTTTTAGAAATATGCCTTACACACAGACAATAAGGAATATCATGCCTACATACCTAGTGTAAGCACATTCTGGTCTACAGCCCTAATCAGGTCACACACACACACACACACACACACATATTCACAGATGCATGCGGTCTGAAAAGCTTTTATTTCCTCTCTCCTGTGGTAGGTTATTCATCGCTTCTCAGTGACAATGATGCCAATACCATTGACACCCCAGGGACCCCCCCACCCATGCCTCCGAAGAAACACCCGCATGAGATTGACAACCCAGGGTTCTCTTCAGAGGTACTTCTGCTCTGAGAAAAAAGCTACCTCTCACTAATGCATATTTAATGATGTGTAAACGTTAAAATATTCTGTTTTTATTTGTATTTGAAGTCCTAACATGAACCCTCTTCTCTCTTTCCTCACAGTTCACTCCTCCGCTACCAATGAAGATTGAGAGCAAGCCTCCTCCTCCGCCTCCAAAAGTGAGGAAGTCGATGTTCCCCTCATAGAGCACACCCCCCACTAAGGCTACACCTACACACAGGCCCTAAAGTTTCTAACTAATTCTCTGATTTAGCTGTGATGAAAGCACAGTTTCAGTTGCGGCCGTGTGGAAACGCCACAGTAGGGTACAGATGCAGGACCATCTACGTGGGATGTATGCCAGATTTTCAGCTGAAAAAAACTCACTGATAATTCCAAGCACTCCTTTGTTTTCAAGTTTTATGCCGCAAGGAAGAATAAATGTGGGGTTATAGTCGTAAATATATATATATATATATATATATATATATATATATATATATATATATATATATATATATATATATATATAATATGATTTTAGGTACATAAGGTCACTACAGCCTTGAATTCTGTATGTTTGTAAGAGGTAGTTAAACAGTGGTTGGACTCTTTTCTTGAAGAAAAGTCAGTATGTTGTACAGACTTTATCACTCGCAGGGAAAAGGAATGACTAATGCTGCAATGCAATATTTTGCTTTTATGTGTTGGAGTGACACTGGATGACTTATTTCCCCCGTAGCTGTTTACCGTCATTCCATACCAGCATTCCCAGACAGGAAAAAGCTGCATTAAATACATGTCAAACTTGATCAAGAGCAGGGAATACAATGTACAGAATGTAACTGTTCGTTTGAAATGTGGTTATTTTGTGTCTGATGATCTTGTTCGCTGATATTATGATCAAACCCATTTTCTTAAACCACAATGTTTTAGAGACACTGGATGGCATTAATGAATGTGTTGCAGATTATGCATTTGTTTTGATGTTTATGATGAGCTGAATACTAGAACTGATGCTTCCAAGCTGCATTTACGTTGATGTTGGTGTTCAGTGGAGGTGACATTTTGAGAAATGCGCTCTCTTGTCGAGTTAGACGGAAGACTGATCGCACGCTTATGTGTGTATGCAATAAAGAGCTAAAGCCAGCAGCCGGTTAGCTTAGCTTAGCATAAAGACTGGAAATGGAGAAACGGCTCGCCAAGTTCTGTTTAAAGGTAACGCAGTCTGCCTGCTAGCACTGAAGCACACTATTTAAGAATTTATGCCTTGTGTGTCTAATACGGATAAAACCTTAAGAGTAAAAATGACCATTTGTGGTTTTATGTGTGTTTGCCAAGCAACCAGCAAAGACTCAAGCACCATTACTGCTGTCATTCAAGAAATTGTCCAGCACATAAACCCATAAAACCACAAATTGTAATTTTTACACTTTTTGTAAACAAGGAGGTGCTGCTATAGGTGGACTTTGTTACCTTCACACATAGCTATCTCTTCCCCCCATATCCAGTCTCAATGTTAAGCTAAGCTAAGTGGGTGCTGGCTCCAGCTTCATGTTTGCAGTACAGCCAAGAAAGTAAATAAGAACACTTTCTAAAATTCAAACTGGTCCTTTTATAGAACCCTTAAACGCTGGATGGTACAAGTATAAATGCCTTTGAAGTTCACTTTAGTTTTATATTTCAGGTGTTGGTAGATTTTTATGTGTCAATTCATTATTGCAATTTAAATTATTGCTATTCACTGAACTTTATTATTTCCACTGTTTTGCACACCCAGTGTGTACAGAGATGGTTTAATTTTATGCTGTATAAATTGAGTCTAATTTCAACATACTGGTTAACTGTGCTGTTTTAAAAAAAGTAGTACCATTTATGTGCCTTCAATCTATGCAAATAAGCTGTTTTTGAAAATGATCAAATGGAATTGATAATTAAGGTGTCAGTATTTTATTTTTTAATAGTTGTACAAGGGATTCACTTTTTTGTACAGTACACTAACATGCATCTGCAAATAATTTTATACAAACAATGCCTCAAGAGATGTATAATCTTTTTTTATGAACAAGCTGTCGTTGACTGAACAAAAATAAAGATTTCTGAAAGACCAGCAAACACATATTTTTAGTTACATTGATTATTTCAGAAAGGCATCTTTTCCATCTCTTACTGTGTTGTTCATGTCAACATACTGAATACAGATTACTCTCTCTCACTGGAAACTCGCACAGTCTTTTGGATGCTGCTGATAGCATGAAAAATTGCCCATTCCAGCTCAAAACATCCAACAAACTGGCATGGAGCTGGTGATTTATGTTTTTAAAATACAATTAGAGTAGGTGCAGGAAAATTACGCCACTTTATCTCGACACTGATGGACTAGCTAAAGATGCATTATCATGGGAGGCTATCTGCAGGGATGAGTTTGTGAGATGTTTGTAGGAGTTTGTAGCTGGATTGCTAATGGCATTTTCCTTCCAGTCAGGTAGTGAGGTGCAAGATATCGCTTTCCCTGCAAGTCTCTGGAGAAAAAACTATTTGAAGTGATGTTCACCCATTCAAGGAGAGCAGCGCTTCACCTGCCAGGTTTAGCTGGATGTTCAGGAACATCTCCATGGAAACACTCTCCATACTATAGACATGTTTACAGCTTCATGCTGTATGGAGTCTGAGGACATCAGTCACAACAGTCTTCTTCCTGTCATTTACAACGCAGGGCGTCTTTCCAGCGTCCTCTCAACTGACAACACGCCAATGACACATTTGTGTCCAACTTCTTATAGTCTTAGGTCTCACACACACACACACACATACAGGTCCCATTAGCTTAGCGGCTGGAAGATTTTTCCCCTGCAGAAAGCTACACATCTAATTTCACAGTAGTGGAACATAAATTTTACTCAAGTTCTACTGCAATTTATACATTATGCTACTTTATGTATATCTACTCTACTACAGGTAAAAGGAATATATTGTAATATTCATAGCTATAGTGTTTTTTTTTCAGATTTAGATGTGAAATATGTATATTAAACAAGTGGTTCCAAACCTTTCTGGCTTGTGACCTCTTACACTAAAGCAGAGTAAAGCAGGTTGGGGGGGGCCTTATTACATTTTAGATGTCTTTGAGTTGCTAGCTGTTCCACCAAAGAGACATTCACTGTCTAAACATCTCTGATTGGTTTCATTTAAACAACTGTTTGAGATCAGAGAAGGTAAAATTATTCAATATTTCACTGGGGCAAAAAAGATTTTAAAAAATCCCCCAAAATGTTTACAAATGTGTGTGTAGCAGAAGTTTTATTTTCTCCATTCTTACTAGAATCATCCCGTGACCCATGAGGTTTATCTTGTGACCCTTTGGAGGGGGCCCGACAGTAGGGAAAGAATGGTCTAAACTAACTGTGGATACAAAAGTTAAAGTTAACTAGCTCCACCTCGACCAAGCTACAACAACAAAGTGCTGCTAATACATGAATGTGGAACTTCCCTGCATCAAAGGAAGATAGACCCTTTCTTACTTTGTCCATTTAGCTGCTGGAGGGATCCCGAGCCTGTGTGGAGTGGGATTAGCTGCACTATTGTGTCTCTGCTTTGAACCTGCCAGAGGGTGCAAACTAATGGAGCATTGCAAAGTGGTCTGCTGCATTTTTTTAAAACCTCTATTTACTCAGGGTAGGCTTGTTGGGCATGAGTGCAGTTTTTCAGTAACGCCCAGCTTCACACCCACACACACAGTTGCAGTTACACACAATCACACCTGGGAGCTGTCAAGTACAGGCGTGCACACTTCTGTTGAGAGCCAATGAGCAGATACACAAGAGAGAGTGGCAATTACTTTGTTTTTTTTTCTCCCCAAACTGGTGCAGGAGTTTGGACTGGCAGCCTTCCAGTTACAAGTAGGCTCTGATGTTGGTCCCCGTGTGCAGCTTTAACTACCTTCAACCTGACTGAGGAAAATCCTTAAAACCTCTGTGATGAAAAAGAATTCAGGTTGTGCATACTTTCTTGTTTTATTAATATGCTCTGTGCTCTCACCACAATCACATGTATTTTTTAACATTTTTTGATGGGTACGAAGTTACATCATATTCAGGCAACCATGCTTGGAGGGGATCTATTTTACAGGCCTGACTATTATTTGTTCTACTGGAATATTCATAAATTCATACTGATAGGTACAGTCTGATGTGCTTGTGATTTGAATGGAAAGCTGGTTTCCTGACTGTGATCTGTGCGTTACTCAAAAGGCTCCACTCTGCCTGCTCTGGCTAACACAGCTGAAATACCTTATTGATGTGAGAAATTGCAATTAATGGTGATCCAGCAGGACAGTAGTCATTACTGAAATTGCTAGCAGAAAAGATAAAAGAATAAGTTACTTCAAAGTTTATTATAAGTTTAGACAATGACCAATTGATTTCAGCACAAAGACCTTCAGTGTGAAGCAAATTGGCTACTCAGTGTTTAGCTTTTGCAGGAGTGCTGGGTTTAGTCTTTTGTTCAGGCACCTTCAGCCACGACAAACACGGATATTCATCCAGGCAGACGTTAAATTCATGTATGAGAGCTTTCCAAAGAGTCTTTTTCCCATAGATCAGCACTATGGCGGAGAGGGTCGTGTAGATGGACGTGAAGCAGATTGTGAGCATGATGATGTTCTCATGGTTCACCACTATCTGGTAGCAGACGTACAGGTCGATCACAAGGAAGAGGATAAAGGTGATCACTAGAGACAACGCCATCTGGATCACCCTTAACTGATTGCCCAGCTTTGGGCAGTGGGCTCCGTTGGTGCTGGCTTTCATGTGGTGGAGATGGATCGCCAGGTGGACGGAGATGGAGATGCAGCATTTCACCATGAGCCCCCCCGGCAGTACATCAGCTAGGAGCAGTTTTATGGCTTCGTAGATCTGTTCAGAGCGCATCTCTGGCAATGAAAGCCCACAGTCTTTGGTCACTGTGGTGTAGTTGTCATGGTTAAACACAATGAGCATCGGCATGGAGGTGCCCAGGCCGCACAGAGGGATGAGAAAAACAACTAAGGTCACGTGCTTGAGGATGGCGGCCTGGATCTGAGTGTAGCAGTGATTTGGTGTGTGCACCAGCTTGGTGCTGTAATAAAAAGTGAGAAAGCTGGTGTTCCACATGATGGTGAACTTGAGGGTGTAGATTAACAGTAGCATGACCGTGTAGGCCATCGGGTCGACGAAGCACTCACTATCCACCTCATCCATGGTCATCCAGAAATAACTGACCAGCTGGTGAGCCACGTTGGCCACAGACAGAGCCGTGATGATTGTTTCACTGGGACACCACTGCTTTTTCTGCCTGTAGTTCCACAGACTCATCAAAAAGATGTAGCCGTTAAAGAAGACAGTCATGATGGCTAAAAGCCCTGTCACTACCCAGAGGGCCAATTTATTTATCCCAAACATAATGATGATCTTTACCCCAAACACATATGCAGTGTAAACATTTATGGGAATAACTTTATGTGTCTATGTTGCAATCAGCCGTCTGTGTGGACTTCTGAAGTGTTTTGTTTTTGCTCCGCTCAAAGAGACGACAAGAAGGCAAAAGAATTATGCACACACACTCCAAATCAGAAGATTCTTCATTTCTGCCACAGAATGGAATCGGTTGCAGTTTGTCAGTGAAGCCTGGGGATAAGATTCACAAATTAAGCTTTTGAAATACATAAAACAGATCCACATGGGCTCAATTAAAATGTTTTATATTAATTAAAATATATGTGAAATCTCCAATTGCTGTGGTCATGTGCCAAAGGAAGTAAAGAGTAGCTGAGGTAAGACATTTAGAGCAATTAGGGTAAGACAACTTCCATTTTTACCTCAAACGAAGCTCCCATGGGTTGGATGAGGCTTTTTTATCACTCTGAATCCTACTCAAGGTTTCTGCTCATATTCTCTTTGCCTGCTAGTCGTCGCAATACGTTGTCTGACTCAATACCTTTGGCTGCAGTTGAAGAATCCTTTGTTTTTGTTTTGTTTATCCCAGCATTAATCCTTCCCCCGAAGCTGTCTGCAGGATGCACTGAGCAAGGTGAAGTCCTTGGATTTAAGTGTTCCTTGACTGGGATTTATATATAAGCATTGGTTATGATTTACATCAGTTATGACCACAGGTAGTGGTGACGGTGTATTTGCATTGACACGGGGTGTGCAGGATATGTGCTCATTATTAATATCCGGGGACCTTACTGTGTGGCAATCCGGAGACCACACTCAACCAGACTCCGCATGCAAATGGTTATTCCTGCAGCTTGGCCACATATTTACAAACACCAAACCACACACACACACACAAGGTCACACACCTATTTACCTGATAAGAAAAGCAAATCTCCTTTGAATCACCTTCAGGAGTCTTGTTAATGCAATACATCATCACTGCAGTTTGTGCCGTGGAGGACTCTAACTTTGTAGAGACACTTTTAGCAAGATGTTGACCTAAATTAGATTTTAATTAATATTTTATTTTGATATTTTGCGTGTTTTACATGCATAACTATTCAATCACAGCAAACATGATCCTAAATACATGAGCAATTAATATGACTTGCCAAGGCCCTTAGTTCTTCATGAATAGCAGCTCAATTTAGTCACATTTATTGTTGTAATGAATAGTTAAATAGTTAATTTTCTACCAAACAATCCAAACCACATCTCAAGGACAGATTCTGCCTTTTTGCACAATAGCATAAAAAAGGGTCTTTTCAGGAAAAAGCTCTTTAAATATAGATGTGAAAGAACACTGCAGTGGGAGTGTTTGGTTTTAAAAAAATAATTACTATGCCAGTGCTGTTAGAAGTTCTACCCTCTAAGAAATTTATTATTAAAAGGAGAGATTATGTGGTTTCAGAGAGAGTTTGCCAGAAAGTTATTTGTAATTAATTATTGTATCTATTTCCCAAGTTCATGCATGGATCAAAGGACAGACTAGTGTTGGCACACAAAAAGGCTTTTGTACACAGAGAACTGCTCTTTCTGATGGATGTGCATTTCTTTACAAATTTGAATTGAGTAAACAGAAAGTCGCAGACATGGGCATGTATACGTTGACAGTTTTCTATTTGTCTTCATGTGAAGCAAACAAGCAACAAAGTCAAACACCGCAGAGACACATAGTAAACGTGTTTTGTCAGTGTGTGTGTATGTCGGTGTGTGCTCTGGGAGGTGAATGCAAACTAAGGTGCTGCTGGTGAAATTTCCAAGAAAAATTAATCTAAAAGTGAGGGAAGCGTGTCTAAAATTGAAAGTCTAATTTTGATGCATTTTATTTCTGATGATTTGAAACAGTAACACTGTTAATACCCAGCCTTCACAGATCAGTGCACTGCAGCCCCTGTCTGTCTGTCTGTCTGTCTGTAAGGGGGCCCCTGGCAGAATATATTACCAAGGGCCCACCACTTCTGGCATCTCCTATTAATTCAACATAAACCTTTTGAAGAAGATGGGATCAGGCCAATAAAGACGGGAGGCGGGGGCCGTGGGCATGTTGCTGACTCTGGATTCTGAGAGTGGCAGCTGCAGGTTACAGCCTTAACTACTAGCTGTTAGACTAATAACTGCTTTACTGCTGCTGCTTTGAAAAAAAAAATGGAAAAACACACCACACAAACAAGGCAATTTTGCAGCACTTTGTTCTTCAAATGAAAAATATTCCAGGAGGCAAAAGCACATAAGAGGATCAGAGGCAAAATTGACTTCACTGTCTCCCAACATTCTGACTCAAAGTTTGAATTTATATTATTATACAGCCCTTGAAATAGCCGTACACCAATCAGCTGGCCATGAACACAGAGAGGTTGTTTGTCTGACCATGATTATGCAGCAAGATCGCTCAGAACTGCAACACCCAGTTGTTGCACTCGTCAAATTCCTAAATACAATGACCGTCTCTAACTAAGCGGTATTTGAACTTGTGACCATATAGATCATTTCATAGGTTTTATATAATTATACCTAATTCTGCGTGTCAAAATGTCTGATTTCATTATGATACCAAAAAGCAACCCATTCAATTCAGTTTCATCTTTATCAGAGAGATAGCTGCTGTTGCATCCTGGGAGCGGGAGATCTGTTCCAAATGTGATTCTATTAGGTTTCGTCAGCCCAGATATCATCAAGCAAAAAAAGAACGGTGCCATGGCACAAAGATCTGAGTGCTCAGTGAGCACTAAATGGGATTAAAATGGTACTCTCTTCACACTGATTTGTCAGCTAAAATCTTTTTTATTGTACACAATTTTTTTACAAACAAGTAACTTAATTGAGCTAACTATGCATCATATAAAAAAGCAGCAATAAAAATAAATGTTTTTTTACATATACAATTTACATACAGTTTTAGCAGAATCAGTGTAATAATGACTTGGATTATGAGAACCTATTCTTTTTGTAATGATGTACCACAGTATAGTGAAAGTCAGCCAGTTATTCATTTATATTTCTCCAAAGGCTGATATAAGATTTTATGAGTCCCCAGTAGTCGTTTACCAGCACCATTATTCTCCAGTTAAATATATCCTTTCGCACCATTTGTCATATACATACTTTACATAGTATATTCTTTAAAAGATGTTTAAAAAAGTGTTTTCTTCAGAAGGCTTAGTTTCACACTAAAAATAGACTTCCAGGCATTTGGATTGTAGTTACACAGGATATCCATAGCGGTGGTCGTATTTGAGAGAACCTCCCCCCGCAGTATTTGATGGCTGCTGGCTCCTCACGGAGCTGTACTCCACCCCGGCGTGCGTGCGGTACCCCAACACCGAGCGGAAACTGGAGTTTCTGCTGGTGGGTCTACTCTCAGGGGCCCTGGCATCCTCCCTGGGGAGGGAAACAAGTCACACATGTCTCAATGAGATGACCCTGAGATTTGAAATTATTTAATGGGTGTGTGGAAATTATTTCAAGCTCAGATACAATACCTTATTTCATTTGCGACCTCTTTCTGATAGCGGCGCTTACAGCAGCAGCAGACCAGGAGCCAGATAAGAAGCAGGAGGAGGAGCAGCAGCAAGAGAGCGCCTATCACCGCCCCAACTATGACACCCACCTTGTTGACAGCTGTAAGAGAAGACGTGGTGCTTTAAGAATCAACAAGTGCACCTCTCCTTTGCAGTTATGAATTACAGCTTTAAAAAGACATGTGATTTTATGACCTAAATTTCTGAGCAACAGCAAATATTTAAACCATGCAGTAGAACATTTTTTAAAAAAAGTTGCTTTAGGACTGTACGAGTGTACAAGTACTTAAGGGTAAAATTAGATGATAATATCATGTACTTACGGTTGTATGCACGCAGTTCATATTTACACTGTGCTTTGCCGACAGCATTACTCGACACACACACATAACTTCCAACGTTGCTGTCTGTATGGTTCGTTATTAAAAGCTCCCCAGTCTGTGGGTCTGAATAAAAGACGACAACATTCAGTATGAACATATTATACAAATACAGCATCGTAGATGTGTTAGAGAAAAGCCTTTTTGTCTGCCATGTTGCCTACTCACTTTGGGTTGCAGTGGATGGCATTGCACCTCCAGTTTCTCTGGTCCACACGTAACTGATTGGAGAGGACCCCTGGGACGATTTGCAGCGGAGCGAGACTGGGCCACCTTTCTCCTCGCTTCCTTCTACCCAACACCTTGTCTCTGACGGGGGAACTTGTGAAAGAAAATAAATAAAACACATGAAACAAAAACAATAGAGAAATTAGTTCATCCTGAAAGCTTTAGTTCATCATGGGAGGGTTAAAGGTGTGAAAGAGGAAAACAATCTGAGGTAGGGCTGAGATGAAGGGTGTGATAACTGACTGAGACAGGAACCGAAAGTCTGCCTCTACATTCCCTGTGAGTGAGAGCACCACTTAAAAGAATGACAGCGTTGAGAAAATGAACAGGTTAAACTGGTAAAAAGGAATTCCTCCTCACCCAACACCACCAGAGTGACTTTTCGCATGTCGACACCTGGGCCCTTCTTGACTTTGCACTGGTAGGTGGCTGTGTCTGAGCCCCTCAGATCAGACATAGACATGGAAGCATCTCCCAGCGTGGGGTCCCCTGTGAAGTTGAGCCTTTTGGAGACGCTGGGGTCGCCGTATTGGTGTATCCGACCCCCTGTGTACGATAAGATCTGAGATGCAAAGAATGCATTTAGTGATGATGCTTCTTCAAAGCAGGTTTTTCCAGTAAAAGAGCCAAAAGGTAAAATATAACCCCCCGCAGGCATGTTTAATCAATGGTAAAATCATTTATCCAACCTCCATGACAGGTTTCTCAACAACATCCCTCTCTGTCTTCAAACATACACCTACCAGTTGGTCTTTCTGCGTCATGTCCGGTTTTACGTTGTACCACTCAATGTCCAGGTCCCCTATGTCTGTGGGGGGCGGCAGTGTAGGTGCATCCCAGGGTGACTGCCTCCCCCTGGGCTTTTTGAATGGTCTGTGAACCAGAGGATGTCACCTGCATTGCCTCTGTTACATCTGATGGGTCAGAAAAATTCCAGTCAGATTTGTCTAAATCATAATATACACTCCCTCCCCCCCTCCAGTTTTCATAATCTACCACCCAGGCCAAAAGACAAACAGAAGAAACAAATTTCTTTCTGAAACGCATTAATATTTTCCCCACTTAATGGCATTCAAGCTCTGGGCCTGTGCTCGTAAACAGTTCTCAGAGTGGAGTAGGTACTGATCTGAGACTAATTGGACTCTTAAGTCAAACTAAGGAGGTTTTGGAATTGGATGTAAATGTGGTATCTTTGCGAAAATGGGTTACGTATTAATTTGAAACTCTCAAGGATCATTAGTTGTCAGAAATATATTAGTAAATTCTGATGAAAACTGAATATATGGGCAAACATAAAAAATCATCTTGACAAGTGGCAGTTAAAAGCTGTTTCGGGGTTGACACACGCTGCTGACTCACTGTTTACGGCCATGGATTTTAATTATTGCTGATAGCTTGACGTTTATAGAAATAACTCAACGCTGATTATTATTGCGTGGCAACACACTTCAACAGATCCTAGTTATTTATCTTGGTAATGATGTCATTCAACTTCTCAGACATCTAGATCTTTTCACCATTTCCACATTTAGATGTTTAACCTTCTCTTAATATCTTAATGGACCATGTTGATGAATCAAATCAGACTGTCTTTTGACACCACTCCTCATTAAATCCACTCTAGCGCACTGACAGCACGTCACAGCAACAAAACAAAGTATGTCAGAGGTATTTATAAAAGCGTGTAAACGTGATGAAGGGAGCCTGAAAAAAGCTCAAATTAGTCAGTCAAATGTTTGCACTGCAAAAACCCCCTTTGGCGAAATGCTGTGATCTAAGGACAACGTGTTTTCCGTGTGGAGAGACAGTTAAGCTAAGTTGCCAGTGAACACAGTCACTAAGCTTGACACAAAGAGCTGCAACTATTGAAATCCTGTGCACCTCCGCATTGGCCAAGACAATATGCTTGGAGGTTTTTTTGTGACATGACAAGAGTTTTGCACGTGTTCTATATGTACACTGTCTCTCTCTCTCTCTCTCTCTCTCTGCAGCGTGCATTTTATTTGACTTCTGTTTTTATGCTCTTTGTCTAATAAAATAGACAGCTTGGATGGAGGCCCAACCCCAATTTCTCCACTAGGGACGATAAAGTCTCTCAGGATCTTACTTTAAAAATGAACACACCAGTTTGACTCTTAGCAACAGGAATACGTAAAAGAGCTATGAAAAGAGCCATGAATGTTGAATGCTGGGCACCAGCCAGCCACCCGCATTACCACATGGTTCATTGATTGTCTTCAATGCAAAACACTCAGAGGTACCGCTGTCAGCTCATCAGACTGACCAGTCTATTGGGTGAATCACAGGTCAGGCTGATGTACAACCCAGATTCTATTAATTCTATTATACTATTCTATTAATTAATTCTATTAATAATAAAATAATAATACCTCTTCTCTCTATGATGAGAATACTTAAACAAAAAAAGGGCCTTTAAAGACATGTCAAATGTTGTATTTGCTTTGGCCGAAATCTAAAACACACTCCAGAGATAAAGAAATCAGACTCACCTGTACTCAGCTGAATTGTTACCAGAATAAGCACAGCCACCTTTAGCCTCACGCTTGTGAATACAGGCTCCATTGTAACCCTGAGAGCAAATGCAACACGAAGGGATGAAATTATTCAGAGAATATAATTTCAGTGACTATCTACTATCTTTGAATGCAGTAAAAATATCTCTACTGTGTGGCTGTCATCCGCCTCTCTGACACAGGTGTTTATCTTAAACCTAACATGCTCTGAGTGCTTTCTCCCTTTTGTTCTGGGGCAAGAGAGGTCTACAATGAATGTGAATCATCAAAGTGTTTCATTCTTAACCACACACTAACCAAGAAAATCAAATGAAGTAATAACAAATTTCTCTGACATACCTTAAAGTGAAAGAATAATCCAACGTAAAAGTATGTCCTTTGAGGCCCGGCAGTGTTGCAGTACTGGTGAAGCTTGCTCACTTCGTTCTCAGGTGAAACTCATAACTATGTCATAACTATGGCCACACCCTCTCTGTCCATAGTACATCTGCTGGCCACTCCTACATTTTCAAACAACATTCAAGTAACATTTCAAGGTTTTGTTTTTGAAAACTTATTTTAGTAGGTAGATTGGACTTGGTGTTCATTTGTCTAGTGTGAAAAAGTAAAATAAAAAAGACTCATAATTCAAAAAGATTTCAGCTTTACTTTGCTAAACTTTCTGTTTGTTTTCTAATCACAGGCCTGTGTACACTAGCTGATGTCAGAGATTAATGATTTCCTGACATGCTGTAGTTCAACAAGTTGCTGCGCTGCTTTTTCTGCTGGTCAATGTATCATCTATCGTCTGTCATTCCATAATAATGAATTTCAGATGCTCCTGGTCAAGTATAGGGTTTCTGTACGCTGTAATGATGTTTTTTTAATCTACTTGTTTAAATTTGAATAGGCCTACAAATTTTTGCCCAAACCCTTTGCCTACACACCCTCCTGACACACCCATGGAAACAGGCTCATTGTTGTTGTTGCTCACAGAAAGAGTGCACAGTGAGATGTGTGTTGATTGTACATCAGTGCCAAGGCAGCGACAGAGCCGCAAACTATTTACAGCCTGAACCCTGCAACTTCTGCAGTGTTCAGGCTGTAAATAAAGCCTTTATTAGATGATTAAGCTTATCAGAGGAATCAGCTATTTGAATTAGCCTACGGTGCAACACAACGTCTTAACAGCTGGGAATGATGAGTTTTGATTCGGAGGTAAACATCTCCAGATGAGTGGTCGTTGTGGCTTTTATCATCTGTGTTAACATGCTAAATCTCAACGTGGCTGATGATCCAAAAATTAAAAGAAAGACGTTTTGCCTGAAGTTGGATGGGGCGGTGAAATTATTCACTATTGATTGTGTGAGAGCGTACAGTATGGGATGTGAGCAGGGAGCGTGAAGCTAGCCATTAGGAAACTTAAGTGCTGGGTTAATGCAATCCCGCCAATAATGTTCATTAAGGAGATGAACAAATTAGTAAAGCTCAGGATGAAACATGATCGGAAAGCAAATTTGAAATCAGCTCCACCACCCCCCTCCTCTTTTTTGCTGTGTGTTTGTGCGCAGTATACCAGTATATACATATAGGTGCATGTGAGAGACGTCGCAGCTATATGAATGTGCTCATGAGTGATCCTCCAAATGTCAGGGTATGTGTGAGGACATGCTGTACGGCTGCTTTACCAGCAGGTGGTTAATTGCCCGACCCCCTCCTCCCCGGTGTAGGAGGAGGTTCTGGCACCGGAGCGCTGCGCTGAACAGACTGTGTGACAGGACAAGGCGGGACAAAACAGACAGTATTGGGACACTGCACAAGACCACCATTAGATTCCAGGAGAAAGAGTGTGAACAAGCATGATGAATACACCACTGACCACTGTGACACAGCGCCATTTTTGTCACCCGGTGATTTCTTAATTACTAAACTTGGTATATGAGAAGTAGCCAAACTCTGGATTTGTCTTTAAAGCCAAGACTTGCCATTACCCCATCTATCCTCTTTGGATTTGGCATAGGTGGCCTAATCACACCACAGGGTAGCAAACGAACCACCTTGACAGATGTCCAAATTACAAGTAAACAGCCTAGCAGGGGAGACAAACAAATGACCAAAGCAGGGAAGGGAGAGGCTACAGAAAGGCTGGGCTTGCCAGAAGCCATACTGAAATAGCAAGGCAGCGTGAGTCACGGTGTGTCAATGTCAGGGAGCCAGTTGAGCACATATATTCATCTTTTTAAGGTGGAACACCACTGGGACAAGGATGGCGCTTCTGGCAGTCACTCAGCCCCTCAAAGAGCTACGTGAGTGGAATACAGCCAGCACATTCTGGGCCACACACTATATTCATGAGGCCCTAAATCTCTGCAATTTATTGTTCACACTGACAGTGAAATTTTTTGTCTCCTCAACAACAATCAGTTGTCATTAACAGATGTCCTGCCCATCATAAACAGATACTCCGCAGCCTTTGTGGTGTTAGTTACGCAATGCAAGGTAGCATCGTTATAAGTGTTGCCGTGGTTGTCATCCAATTCTATCTGTCGTCATGTTATACTGTAAAACCGGTTTGATTGCTTCCTCTCACCAAGCACGGGAGCAGTTTTCAGCTGCCCCTGCCCTGCATGTTTTCCATGTGCCATTCTGCAGAATAAATAATAAAGAGGCAGAGATTCCTCCCAGCCACTGATTCTTTTTCTCAGTGAGTAACGCACTAAGGAAAGGGCACATCTACCATCAAAGCATGCTTGAACGATGCTGGACACAGCAGGACAAAAACTCATTGGCTGCATAATATGCTTTCATTCTCTAGTATTAACAGTGTTGAAACTAGTGCAGCTAGATACAGTATTATGATTTTATTTTTTACATCTACAGCACTGAAAGAGGATACATAAGTAGACAAGAGAGACAGATTAACTTTGTCCTGAAAATACAACTGCCCACACTACCCAGGCTGAAATATGTGAAGGGTCAGCAGGGTTACTACATTGAATGGGCACTAGGGACACAAATAGAGAGTGTTTTTGTTGTAAATCACTACCACTATGAATCTCTGTCTGCATGTAGAAAATTATGGAGCGTTATATCATCAGCAGAGGGTCCAACCAACCAAGATGTGTGCCAAAAACCTTATCCTGTCGGTGCAGACGAAACACTTCCTGAGACAGGTGCCGTTAAATCCACGTGAAACAAGAAAAGCCTGGACGGCTGTGTTTAATTTTCAGTAGGCTGCTCCTCTGGCCTTTTTAAACTTCTAACCTCTGAACATGAAAAGACAGGCCTCTAAGAGCAATTCTGCACATAAAATAGGAAAGTAAATGGGAATTTATCGTGTATTTACTACTCCATCCCTCCCTCGGTTCACAAGCTGCCCACCCACATATACCCCCCACACACACACACAGCCTCCAGCAATATGAGCATAGACGGTGGACCCCATAATCCAATAAGTTGTGCTTCTTGTGCTAAACCCAGTGAAGTCTGGCACACAGAGAGAGTCCATGGAGAGTACGGACCCCTAAGCTTCGCTCGCAGGAGTGGGATGGAAACTGTATTCTCTGAAAAAGAACTTCAGATCTCTCTCCCCCTCTTTGCTTCTACCATAGCTCATATTTCCCCACACACACTGGGGGGTTATGATATAATGATGTAATTTAATGCTGATTTCTCTCTTTTTTTCAAATATAAATTAAGAGGAATATTCTTGGAATAACAGCCTGGTTCACCAACTGTGTTATGGAAAACATTCATTTGGAAAGGAAATGATTTCATAAGAATTGAAGCTCAGTTGAATAGATTTGCATACATGCTTGGCCATGCTTGAAAGCACCATAATGATTCATAGAGTAACGGCAATTTTCATTAAAACACCAACAACAATTTGTGGAGTAGCATTTGCATTCTTTTAAAGCTGTTTGTCTTTGTTGTCTGTCACAGCTACAAATTACTCAACTTGACGTTGTTGTTGCAGACAATTATGGTCAATGCTGGGCAGTAACAGAAACATGATACTGTTGCAAACACAAGACACTCTCAAAAAGCAATTACACGTGCACTGTTGTCATTTACAAACTGTTGCTTTTCCTCACACTTACCTTTAATGTCACTCCACCCTTAAAGGAATAGGTCACCATTTTGGGAAAGTAGCATATTCACTTTTGAAGTAAAACAAAAATAAACCAGTAACTTGATCACATGGGAGAAGAACATCAAGCTCTTAACACAAAACTGGCATATTATCACCTCATTGACCTCATGCTGCCCCCTACTCTGCTTCTGATTGGCTAATCCTACCCCTAACCTTAACCTACCCTAACCAATGGAGCAACAATTATTAACCAATCAGAGGGACAGTTGTCAAAACTCTGGCGGTTAACAAAAGAAACACACCCTGTTTTACATTTGTTGCATTTTTGATTCGATCTCTTCACCTCCGGTTGCTGTTTTTGGCTTGTAAATAGTAAAAAGTTGCGTTTTTGATCAGTTCACACAGACTACTATACATAATTGTTGAGAAAACAACTCCACATTGTTGAGGAGGTCCATTGACATGACCACACTGCAAAGTGACGGTTGCCATTAGCTAGCCTACAACTAGCTCAACAAGCTTGCGCGTGTTGCAGAAGCTGTGTCCATGGTAAACATTTTTAAGAGCTCTGATGCTAACTTATCAGTATGATGACACAAAAATGATTTTATCAACATAAGTTAAAAAAACATCTTTTCACTCAACTATGTAACATTATTTTACTGATAATATAATTTGGAATAATTAGCTAGTTACAAAACGATAAGCCCATGTCATGGAAAACTGGACAGTTTATTCTGCACAGTGCACTTCCAATGTAGACGGGAAGGTTAAAGACAAACAACAGTTGAAGCACTTCCTTATTGCAGAAATGCATAAGGTCAATAAAGCTGATATGGTTAGCAAGCACTATTTACACATCCAGCAAACACAGAGCAACATTAGCATTCATTAGAAGCAATGTTTGTGTTCACCTGGTGAAAATTTAAGTCAACTATTAATTATGTGTTAGCTCTGTTTTGGTCTCAACCAGTTCCGAACATCTGCTCTTCAACAACAATTTGTGGAGTAGCATTTGCATTCTTTTAAAGCTGTTTGTCTTTGTTGTCTGTCACAGCTACAAATTACTCAACTTGACGTTGTTGTTGCAGACAATTATGGTCAATGCTGGGCAGTAACAGAAACATGACACTGTTGCAAACACAAGACACTCTCAAAAAGCAATTACACGTGCACTGTTGTCATTTACAAACTGTTGCTTTTCCTCACACTTACCTTTAATGTCACTCCACCCTTAAAGGAATAGGTCACCATTTTGGGAAAGTAGCATATTCACTTTTGAAGTAAAACAAAAATAAACCAGTAACTTGATCACATGGGAGAAGAACATCAAGCTCTTAACACAAAACTGGCATATTATCACCTCATTGACCTCATGCTGCCCCCTACTCTGCTTCTGATTGGCTAATCCTACCCCTAACCTTAACCTACCCTAACCAATGGAGCAACAATTATTAACCAATCAGAGGGACAGTTGTCAAAACTCTGGCGGTTAACAAAAGAAACACACCCTGTTTTACATTTGTTGCATTTTTGATTCGATCTCTTCACCTCCGGTTGCTGTTTTTGGCTTGTAAATAGTAAAAAGTTGCGTTTTTGATCAGTTCACACAGACTACTATACATAATTGTTGAGAAAACAACTCCACATTGTTGAGGAGGTCCATTGACATGACCACACTGCAAAGTGACGGTTGCCATTAGCTAGCCTACAACTAGCTCAACAAGCTTGCGCGTGTTGCAGAAGCTGTGTCCATGGTAAACATTTTTAAGAGCTCTGATGCTAACTTATCAGTATGATGACACAAAAATGATTTTATCAACATAAGTTAAAAAAACATCTTTTCACTCAACTATGTAACATTATTTTACTGATAATATAATTTGGAATAATTAGCTAGTTACAAAACGATAAGCCCATGTCATGGAAAACTGGACAGTTTATTCTGCACTGTGCGCTTCCAATGTAGACGGGAAGGTTAAAGACAAACAACAGTTGAAGCACTTCCTTATTGCAGAAATGCATAAGGTCAATAAAGCTGATATGGTTAGCAAGCACTATTTACACATCCAGCAAACACAGAGCAACATTAGCATTCATTAGAAGCAATGTTTGTGTTCACCTGGTGAATATTTAAGTCAAATATTAATTATGTGTTAGCTCTGTTTTGGTCTCAACCAGTTCCTAACATCTGCTCTTCAACAACAATTTGTGGAGTAGCATTTGCATTCTTTTAAAGCTGTTTGTCTTTGTTGTCTGTCACAGCTACAAATTACTCAACTTGACGTTGTTGTTGCAGACAATTATGGTCAATGCTGGGCAGTAACAGAAACATGACACTGTTGCAAACACAAGACACTCTCAAAAAGCAATTACACGTGCACTGTTGTCATTTACAAACTGTTGCTTTTCCTCACACTTACCTTTAATGTCACTCCACCCTTAAAGGAATAGGTCACCATTTTGGGAAAGTAGCATATTCACTTTTGAAGTAAAACAAAAATAAACCAGTAACTTGATCACATGGGAGAAGAACATCAAGCTCTTAACACAAAACTGGCATATTATCACCTCATTGACCTCATGCTGCCCCCTACTCTGCTTCTGATTGGCTAATCCTACCCCTAACCTTAAGCTTCCCTAACCAACGGAGCAACAATTATTAACCAATCAGAGGGAGAGTTGTCAAAACTCTGGCGGTTAACAAAAGAAACACACCCTGTTTTGCATTTGTTGCATTTTTGATTCGATCTCTTCACCTCCGGTTGCTGTTTTTGGCTTGTAAATAATAAAAAGTTGCGTTTTTGATCAGTTCACACAGACTACATATACACTAATTGTTGAGGAAAACAACTCCACATTGTTGAGGAGGTCCATTGACATGACCACACTGCAAAGTGACGGTTGCCATTAGCTAGCCTACAACTAGCTCAACAAGCTTGCGCGTGTTGCAGAAGCTGTGTCCATGGTAAACATTTTTAAGAGCTCTGATGCTAACTTATCAGTATGATGACACTAAAAAATTATTTTCTCAGTCACACAGTGAAGCTTGTCAAAAAAATACATCTTTTCACTCAACTATGTAACATTATTTTATTGATAATTTGGAATAATTAGCTAGTTACAAAACGATAAGCCCATGTTATGGAAAACTGGACTGTGTGTAACAGTATCCACTGTGAACAGTTTATTCTGCACAGTGCACTTCCAATGTAAACGGGAAGGTAAAAGACAAACAACAGTTGAAGCACTTCCTTATTGCAGAAATGCATAAGGTCAATAAAGCTGATATGGTTAGCAAGCACTATTTACACATCCAGCAAACACAGAGCAACATTAGCATTCATTAGAAGCAATGTTTGTGTTCACCTGGTGAATATTTAAGTCAAATATTAATTATGTGTTAGCTCTGTTTTGGTCTCCACCAGTTCCTAACATCTGCTCTTTAGCGGCTAAATACTCAGCTATCTTCACCTACTAGTCGCTAACTTTGTCTGTTTGGAGGTGTAGATGCAGTTTGTAGAGCTTTTTCACTGAAAACAGCTGCCTGTTGCAGAGTTTTACAAACAAAACAGTCAAATTGAGTGCCATAAAATCAAAAGAATGAGCTGAAAGATGACAAAACACTCAGTAAATCTGCTGTAAAGCAGTAAAGTCAAGTGATAATTCTTTGTGGGTTTGTCATTATGAGTGACCTTTCACATTACACAGTCATTTGATCTGTTGTTAATAAAAAAGTATTGATTAGAACAACTTTCATTTATTAGTACCCCATCCTAATCCTGACTTTAACTTTAAATCAAACTGCAAACCATAAACTAGCCTGTTAAGAAGCAAGGACGGGCCAGAAGGCATCACACGATGACCTCAAATAATACTCTGAAGGTCTACTTAACACACAGACACACACACACACAATCCATCTATCCAGATGAATGGCTGGTGTGGGCGGATTGCCCTCTATGAATTGAGCTGCCTATTTGAAATGGAAAGAAAAAAAGAGTTTTGACACAAGTCTGGTGGTATAAAGAGAAAAAAAATCGGACAGAAATACTCAATGCTTTTCATTTGGGACTTCGCTGGACTGTGAACTTGAACCAGAGAAGCCTGTGCTATACTCCACTTAAGACACACAGATCCTGAATAACACACAGTTCAATAAGGATTAGGTGGGCAAGGCCATCCAATATGTGCAGTCCTTCTCCACCGTTCAGACGAATAGTTCAGTTCAGACATGGCACAGGTTTTGAGAATAGACACAAGCGAGATAAACAGTTTATTTTTCAAAATCTTGGCCATAATGTTAGGGTGCTCTCAAAATTCCTCATAGTAATAAAATGATCATGTCCAAAGATAAAATATAGTCACAAAATACTCCTAATGAGAGTCAACAAAAAGAAATAGCTTGCAACTAATAGTTGTAAATGTTGTGAAAAATATATCTTTTCACAGAGTTTTACTGCTCCCTATATTCCCTATCATTTACATCAGGCTGTGGATTCTCAATCAGAGATAATATTTTCCCTGGCCAGACACATCAGATAAAAAAGTTTTGTTTAGTCTCGGAGTCAAGATAAATAGACCAGGCTTTGAGAAGAACATTTATTCTGTTGCAGTTGAAACAATGTTCTAGCGAAGTTCAATATCCAGCGTGTGTGTGTGTGTGTGTGTGACAAGGTACTGTATGCACCAGCAGTTGCATGGGTCAATCCTCATCAAGATGTTTAATGAGTGTTTTAATGACTCACTGAGCAAATTAGCAGAGAGGATTTGATCAGGTTATAGATTTCTAGAAATGTCTAGTTGTCTGAATCTGCGTCGTGTTACACAGGCTGTATTATTGACACATCTTTGATTCTTCATTTGAAGTTTTATTCATTTGGATGTGCTGCATTGTAGTGCATTAAATGCGTATCCTTGTAAGAGAGTGCAAACTGTGCATCGACCTCAACTATGTTGTTAGTTTGGCATTCATGAATTCATAATTTGTGCAAATAATTAACACGTGCCACTTGCTGCTTTGACAAAAATAAAACCACATACATAAGTTGTGAGAAGATTTTTCAAGCACGCTTTATTTAGGTATAATAACTGTAACTCTTCTGACTAAATACAAGGTTTAAAGGATTTTAACTGATGTTAAAATGATGATAACATGATAAAAATAAACACTATAGTCAATCCCACATACACATGGGCATATGCTGCTGCCAGAAATAATCACTAGAACACCAAAAATGTGGCTGAAAATAGTCAAATAGACAAATACACTATTTAATCTGGTTGAAATAATGATAAAAACTACTATGACCAGATGTTGTATTGATAAAGACCTTTTACATTTAAGATTAAGATGTATATTTTCAGTAAGAACCAATAGGGTTGGGCCTGAAAATCACAAACAGGCTGGAGAAGACAGAAAGTCCTGACAGATGTGCTACTGCATTGATGGTTTTGGTGTTTAATGAGATTTGTTGACAATCTCAAAAATGTTGAATATTTCCAGCCTTATTCTTCAACTGTTTATAAGAAATGACTGACAGGATCTTTATACTGCTGTAAATATGCAGATCAGTGCAGCCACTAATATATGAATTTATTACATGAGCATGTTTTATTTATTTGTATGCTGGTTTAGCAATTCAAATTCACCTTCTAGCTGTCATAAACAGATCATAGCATATTAACAAGTTACTGTAATATCAACTTCACAGTTGTCCTTTAGAGGTTAGTGACTTGTCAAACACACATTTCAAATGACCAAATAAAAACGCCCGCAGATGCTTAGTAATTTCAGCTTAAATTCTCACCAGCTTACATGCTGTTCTGGCACGCATGCATGCAGGCATGCATCCTCCCCCCCCCCATGCATAGAATAAAGTAGGTAAATAAATAAAATCTGTTTAAAATGTTAAAATGTCTTTCTAGTCTAACCAGGCAAACCAATTTGCTATGACAACATTCTTTGCACATGACTACACGAATTATAATAAAATTATAGAGATGGCTGCATTAAGGACAGAGTGCAACAATATTACAGTAATGTGTTTTAATAAAAACATTTACATATTGCATAAAAATATTAAAATGGAAATCATGCTAATTGTACCAAAATAACATTATACAATAGATACCCAACAGTGATGAATGGTATTATTTTGAGAGCAATCAGGACACTGAAGTCATCATAAAGAAATTCTCATCAGCTAGCCACTAATGAATTAGTTCACTATTTCTAGCTGCAGTAATCACTACAATCATGATGATTTGCAGAAGCTCATTTCTGTCTCTGAGAAGCACAAAGCCAAAGGTATTTTGAAGTCAACCCCTTTTTCATAAATGTCATGAGTTATAGAGTTGGGCTGGGGAAATACAGAGCAATTATTACTTCAGTTGATTAGTGTGTTATTGAACTGGGTGTGAATATAGCAGTAATTGTATCGTATAGAAAAATGGACAAGCTCTTTACCCTTGCGGCATTGTTGTGTGTGGGTGTGAGTGTGGGATGGTTATGGGGTATTGGGACTTTGGTGACGAGCCTGCCGGTGTCCGTATTCTCAACACAAAGTCAAACATGTTTCAAACACAGGTGTGGGACTGGTGTGAGCAGAGTGTCTGGTTTGGGGACCTTGCTTTTTGCAGATGACATGGTTTTGTTGCCTTCATCTGACCATGACCTTCAGCACACACCAGGTTTTCAGTCAAGTGTGAAGCAGTTGGAATGAGGCCATGCTCTGCCAGAGAACATGGGATTGCTCCCTTCAGGTATGGAGTGAGTTGCTACCCCAAGTAAAGGAGTTAAAGTATTCCCGGATCAAAGTGGAAGAAGGATTGGTGCTGTGTCAGCAATGATCAGAATCAGAATAAGAATCAAATTTATTTGCCAGGTATGTGTACACATACGAGAAATTTGACTCAGGATCGTATATTGCTCATGATGTGCTTACTTATACGATAATACAATAACACAATAATAAAATCAAACAAAGGCTACAGTATAGAGAGCACCAATATACACACTTTAAACTAAAACGATGTAGACATATTGACAAATAGTGCAGTGAGCAGAGTGCAAAGGATGCAGAAGTAAATTATTATTATCATTACTCTGTACATGTCGGAGGTGGATGTGATTTACAGGTACATATACACATATATGCATACTTGTTCACATGTACACAGTGCGATGGAGCATAGTGCAAGAAATGCTGGAATAAATAAGTTTTATATGCAGGTGTTTCTTTTCTTGAGGTAGGTGGATTTGGTATACAGTACATACAATATGAAAATACAACAATGAGCAGTTTGGACAGCTCTGAAATGAATAAATAATAAATGGCAGAGATGCTCACAAGACTTTGAGCTAGAGTCCAAATCAAGTCTCATGTCACTCGTGGTTATAATGAATGTTGTATCACCTGCTGCGTTCAATCCAGGCTGCTTATGAAACTGCATATCAATAAGGAATTCTGTAACTGTAACCTGTTTTAAACTTACAGAGCGCAACCATGTAATGTGCAATGCAATTAATGACAGCTTATTAACTAGCCTACTGTTAGTCAACACACCCCGCAGACTCTCAAACCCAGTGTAATGTTAACTAAATAAAACTGTAACGTTACATGATCAACAGCAAACCTGTAACCTGTTTTTCCTGCAGTGTGTTGGTTTTTCACAGAGCACAACCGTAATGTACAATGCATCCACAACTAATGACAGCTTAAACTGTAAGTCTACACATCCCCCAGACATTCAAACCAGTGTAACATTAACTAAAGAAAATTGTAAAGCTGCACGATCAACAACAAACCTGTAACCTGTTTGCAGCCGACGTTAATAATTAACGTGATGGCAGCCAGCAGGACGTAAATGATACGTTAATTGACCACCACAAGTTTGGCAAGTAAACAAGCGCTCATTCATCTTTTTACAACAAACAACAGTTGGATTTAACCTATGGTAGGTCATATCTAAAGCAAGAAGCAAGCTAACATTAATCTTTAATCACACACTAATCTTAGGTTATTAACCTATTTTGCATTTAGAGCTTCTTTGCTTGGGCCTTGTATAAAATTTTAAAGCCAAAGTTTATGATGAATGGCTCAGCAGCTGCCGGTGTTTGTGTTGTTGCAGCTGATACTGCGTGTTACGTTGGTAGGTTATGACGGAGGGAGAAAAATAACGGCAAGCTTATCAGACGTTTCATACATTGTTCACAAGTCCCTCAATCAAGTCCGAGTTGAGTCTAAAGTCTTTTGAGGTCTAAAGTCTCAAGTTGAGTCTGAAGTCACTGTCAGGCCCAGATTAAGAAGTCAGAGACCCCTGGGGACAATGTTTGGAGGGTCGCCACCCCCCCCCCCCCCCTCCCATGTGCACACAATCAAGATTTTAAATTAAAGGGCATTATCAGTTGGAAACATCTCCAGTTCATACAGGACCGATGTATCTGCCTGGCGATGTTATCAGCAGATATGAGCTAACCGAATTTAAATTAGTATCTGCATTTATAAGAGCCGATTAATGACTTGTGAAAAAGAAACAGACAGACAGATATTTCAATCATATCATGACTGTTGCATAGTTTTACCAGAAGCCTCTCTGTAGCTCCCCTGTTAATAACAGCAATCAGCTGACCAAAGTCGAGAAGAGCACACAATGACGGAGTTCAAGATCAGTTGGTCATTTGTCTCATGAAATACATTACTGGGGTCACTTTTTCCTCTTAGTCCAAAAAAGGCCTGAAACTTTCATGACCATACCAACCCAATTTTCCTGAGAGACTCCTGTTTTTCATTGCCCTCTCCGGTTTTGCTCCCGGGTCACAGTAATGTTTAATGTTACAGTAGATGAGCGGTGGAGGCTACGCTGCTGACAGCTGTGATTGTAGATTGTGATTTCTGAAACAGTCTTGCAGTTATAGCAAAGAGTCCAATCATTTCTCCCTAGTTTGCCACACTTACTGACTTACTTAAATATTCTCTGTCATCACTTACAGAGCTAATGCCGCCCATTGTTAAATTAGATTAGCCACAAAGCTAATGCCATGTTTATCAGCGCTAATGTCCATGAGCAGTTAAATTACAGCGTTTAACTTATTCTAAATATATGTGAGCTGTGTGTCTGTAGTTACAGTTCAAACCAGATGGGACATGTAGCCTAAATAAACATAAATGAGCTGAACCTAACACAGCTTCCTGCCAAACAAAGTTATCTAGCTCCTCTTTCAAATGTGCAACGGTGTGAAATATCAAAGTTGTAGAAATTCATGTAGTGGTTGAGAAATGGTTTCTCATGGCTTTGAATAAAATTAAAGAAGGGTGGTGAAAGAATAAATTAGATGTGAATATGCTACTCTCTCTAGCTCTCTCTGCACGTTCTAGCAGCAAATATTTATTGATGTGCAGTTGTTTACATGTTCATTTGTTGAGACTGTAATCTAAGGGTTTTTTTAAACATAATCCATTCAAGAAAAAGTTTTATAGCCCACATACAGAACAGCTTTCAATATTGGCCTGTTCTAAGTAGTAGTTAGTAGTTTATACAGGAAAGCGGTCTAGTGTCCAAATCATTTTCAAATTATCAGCTTATAAATTGTTCCTTTTTCACTTTAATATCAGCACTGGACCCCAAAAACCCATTTCTTGGACTCTTACAGGATCAACACCTGTACACACCTCCATCATACAAGATTTACACCACACGATTGCAACAATGCTTTCAATATCAATACATTCCCCTGCTTAGTGAATCACTTTATGCAAGCACATACTGCCTCACCTCTAATCCAGTTCTATGGATCAGATTCTTCCATAATTAACACACAAACACACACACAGTTTAGAAACTACTTTATCGTTGCCACGGACAGGAAACCCTCTTTCACTTAAAAACTTTATGACAGATACGACCCGCTTGAGCTCCTCCCGCCAGTACAGTTTCTCTCCCTCCAGCTGTTGCTCTAGTTTAGACTCACAGCCCCGCTCTCAGTGACAGATGAGCAATGCTAACATGTAATAACAGTGCTCCGTGCTTTTCTCAAGCACGGGATCGCCGTGTTTCCTGTCACCAACAAAAAAACACCAACAAATAGATTTTTCTTAGTTGAATAAAGCATAACTGTTACAGGCAAAGCTAAAAATATTACTCATGGATTGTGAACAGGGGATGCACTCTCTGTAAACTTTTTCCACATTCAGGAGTTGACAACCCAGCAGATCATTAGCGAGGGAGCGGACCTTACCGTTGCACAATTACAGGTCCACAATTGGCGTGAGCATCTTCGTCCATTGCTAAGCTGATCGCTGATTGTTAAGGGTGGGTTGTTATGTGCTTTCCACACTGGCGACTGATTTAATTTGGTTTAAATTAAAAAAAAATATCAGTATGCTTTTTATTGGTTATATGGGGTGTCAATATCTGAAATATAAACAATAAAAAAGAAAAGAAAAAGGCAGACTCAAGTCCGACTCTCTGATAAGTGGTGACCAGTAAACAGGTGGTTGATTAGAGACAGCGTTACTAAGATACTGAGGTATTGCACAGGAATTGTTCCTGACACTGTGAGGCAGAAATCAGCTGTTCATCAGAGTGATGGCCTGTGGGAAGAAACTGTTCCTGAGTCTGTTGGTTTTGGCGTACAGTGCTCTGTAGCGCCTACCAGAGGGGAGAATGTAGGCGTTGTTCCAGGCCAATTCATGAGCTGTGGGTAGTGACCGAAAGAACGGGATTGCAGATACAAGCGGCGGCCGAAATGAGTTTCCTCCACAGGCTGGCTGGGCTCAGCTTTAGAGAAAGGTTAAGCATCCGGAGGGAGCTCGGAGTAGTGCCGCTGCTCCTTTGTGTCAAAAGGAGACAGTTGAGGTGGTTCAGGCATCTGATAAGGAGGCCTCCCGGGTGCCTTCCTTTGGAGGTTTTCCGAGCACATCCAACCGGGAGGAGACCATGGAGTAGACCCAGAACTCGCTGAAGGGATTACATATCTCATCTGGCCTGGGAATGCCTCAGGATGTCCCACGAGGAGCTGGTAAACGTTACTGCGGAGGGGGATGTCTAGAATGCCTTGCTCCCAGATAAGCAGAAGATGGATGGATAGAAAGCAGGATGATAATCACATTTTCATATGTAGCTTTTAAAGGTCAACATTAGAAGCACGTTCTGCCCTTACAGAGAAAGTCGACAAGATCTGGCAGTTTAAATCAGTTGTGAGAAGGCAGGCCTGTAACAACAATACTTGTGATGAATGATGCTCGTGAGTCTTTGGACAGACACGCCTAGGACTTCAATCATATCAATACAGAAGATTGCACTATTTGTCAACTGAAATGATTTGTCAAGTGAGAGTTTTACTGTCCTATTGGCAAAACTGAGCAATATATCGTTGATGCAGCCGTGGAGGGTGGTGATGTGACCAAGCAAAAGAAAGAATGACATTATAATGGCACTTATAATGCTGATGGATCTTTGCTCTAATTAGCGAACACGCTCTGCTGAAAATATGGTTTTATTATTTATGCCACAGGGTCAGCTGTGTCAGACTGATGCTGATGCTGTCACAGTTCTTTGCTTGCCAACAGAGGTCAATAGATAGATCTGTCACTGATCACTTAACGCCATTTTACAAACAACAGAAGAAAAGTCTGCTGCACAGAAATCAGACAGGGCCCTGTAGGGGAAATCTCAGCTGCTGTAAGGTTCAACTTATTAAAGGTGGTCAAACCTCCGTGATCCAACAGCACTCCATCGCCCATTCATTCCTGTGTAACTTCTTTTCCCTGCCCTTTAACAACATTCACTGCGGAGTCTCTGTGGTAATAAAGATGGGTTTGGTACTTTTTTATCTTTATTAGGATGTTTCAGAGCACAGTGGCACTGTATGCCTCTGCTGCTCTAATGCTGCCATCATTCATGCAGTATAGCAGAGAAGCCCACAGCATTGAGCCTGAGGGACGCCTGTCAAAAAGAGTCCCCACACACAAAATACTTAATAAGGGCAATATTTTACAGCTGTTTATAACGGCAGTATGTGTGGTTCTGCTGTTATGTTGGAATCAAGACATCTGAATGTTGCTTTTTTTTTTTTACTGCGAGTTAAATGTGTTGTTTCAGAGTCAATCTGCTTCAAAATGACCAATCTTATCGCATTTCAGCAAAGGAAAGAATCTGGACAGGATGTGTACATATTTCACATATTTTATTCATTATTGTTATTTTTTTGTTCCAGTTTTGGGAAGTCAGCTTATCTGTCAATCACATAGGCAGCTTTCAAATCGCAAGGCTTTGAAAGGAGAGTTTGAGTCTTTGTGTGTGTGTGTGTGTGTGTATGCATGTGTGTGCATGTGAGGTTACCAAACAGAGGAAATTTCTTTTCACGGAACTGAATGACTTTCCTTTTTTACCTCTAAAGTGGATCCTCCGCGGACAGCACCACAATGTCTTTATCATAGGTGCCATTGTGATGTTTTATTACTCAGGAAACAACAATATGACTAGGTGTGCTGCTTATAAATCATATACATTTAATTGTTGTTGGCTTTCGTATGATTTCCCTGGTGTGGGAAGAAGAGCTGTTGAAGAATCAGGGGAAATAAATCAAAGAAACAATGAGGAAACATCTCCAAAGAAAGCACTATATTACTGTTACATCAGTGCAAGTAGAGCATGTGTTAGATGCACGATAACTTAATCATAGTTCTAATTCTGTGGCCACAAGATATACATATTTATAAATAAAATGACATAAGTCTCTAAATGTAGCAAACATTTTGTCAAAGGGAAGGAGGGTCAAAGGGAATTGACTTCCTGATGTTGAGTAATAACAGCAAGTCATAGTAAAGTAGAAAGTAACTCATATAAAATGTAATATACATTATTATACCAGATGTTTGGAACAACCTTCACAACCTTGTGAAAAACCTGTCGATTGCTGGAATTATTACAGGAAGACAAATCACAACTGTAAGAAAGATACACATACAGACCAGACAATATCACATAATGAGTTTGTTGACTGATAAAAGTGTCTACCTCCTACTGCTTTAAGATCAAATGCAGACCAATCTCAATTCATTTTTTATTCATTAAGCATCCTGTGTATGTTTCAAGTGAGTTATGAATTGCAACGATGAATATGAATGTGAATGAACAAATATGTTACGGTACAAAATCATTTTCATTTTCTTATTTCCACGTTATTTGTGGCGAGAGCTAACTGATGTCCTGTTGTTGCAACAATGATGTTATTCAAAAAACAGTCTGATTTTACTGCACGCTGAAGAGACCCTTCTGACTACCACCACTTTGACATGTACAAAAAAAACAGCATGGAGGATTTTCTTTCTACTCTGAGGGGCAACTGGGACTTGTAACAAAAGCTGTAAAGCACTAGTATTCAAATGAATTTTACAGGTGACATACACTTGACAAAAGGTGAAGTAACAAAGAAATCCTGTTTTAGAGCACAGGTACAACTTTCTCCCAAACTGTGACAAATACCTTTGAATACTTTCATACTTCAGTGAGTCTGTTTTCAGCCGACGTTAATAATTTTAATTTAAGAGCCTGGAACTCATTATTTTGACTAGCTAGCTTAAAGGACCTACATGTTATGCTACTAGTTGTTATGAAAGAAAGAAAGAAAGAAAGAAAGAAAGAAAGAAAGAAAGAAAGAAAGAAAGAAAGAAAGAAAGAAAGAAAGAAAGAAAGAAAGAAAGAAAGAAAGAAAGAAAGAAAGAAAGAAAGAAACTCTCTTCTGTCTAGTGAGCTCATTCTGTCCAATTTAAGACCTCTCTGGCTCAATCATCCTTGAAGAAATCCCTTCCAGTGGATGGTGGGCTGGTAAGTGCAAAAGCAATAGGGAGTGCAATAATAAAATATGCTCATGGCAAGCAGCTATAAGCATTTATCGAACGGTTTCCATCTTCTCGTCTAACTCTCTGCAAAAGCATATTTACCAAAATGTTGAACTATTACTTCAAATTACTTATCTCATAAATGGAAATTGTACCACTAGATAAAAATATATGTATTAAGATACCCTGACAATAAAACCCAAAGCAGCACTGATGAAATATCATCAGTGCTGCTTTCAGTTTATTGTGCCTACCTTTTAAATCACTGGCTTAACCTTTGGCAAAGATGAACAGAACGTTGCACACATGTTAACTTAGAAAAGATCCCCAGTGAGAGATGGAAATCAAATTATTTTCATGCCTGTCAATGAGAGCTGTGCAAGTTACCACTCACAGTGAGTGTTTACAGGAAGCACACAGAAAACATGCTGCATTTCGGGATGTTTCCAGGCAGAATTTTACTGATGTGTTTACTGTGTGTTTGGCCTCGCTTATCTGCTTGGTGTACCTTACCTCCATTAACTACAAAAAAAAAAAAAAAAAAGTTTTTCATTTCATGGAGGCCTATATGGGCCTCTCTTTAGATTCTGCAGGTGGAGTGTGTTTGAGTCTGTTTGTGCATTGTTGTACAAAGTCAATACTGTGGACTCCCACAATTTTTCATCCAAACAAATATCCTCAATAATGATCTGCAAGATGCAGACCACATCTCTGTAATCAGCAACCTTTTCTTAGCTACACAACACCAAAAGATTTCAAAACACAGGGAACTGCTTTTCATCAGTCACAATACGACAAATCAAACACTAATTACAATATATGCCAAAATTAGATCAACAAGTCATTTGTTCTGTTCATATTACATTTTTTGCATGGTCTTGCAGATTTTCCCATTGGCCCTTGAAAGAAATTCATCATATATGCAAGTGCTTGAAACAAAATATATGGATATAAATTCTGTTGGCAGCATGCCTCCATGCGTGCCTGGAGGCAAAAGAAAGCTTGAGTCATGTTTAGAAAGTGAATTATGGGAGATTGTAAATCCTTACCTGAACAACCTTTGACCAGTTTAAAAACTTAAAACGGACTACGCACAAGATCAAGAACACGCTAATAACTGATAACAAGGAAAGGATTCAAACGTCTACTTACTTTTAACAGGTCTGAGAAAACAACTGACAGCTGTGGGGGAAGGACTGAAGTACACGAGAGAAAAAAACACCTTTTTGATAGCGCTTACATGCAAGCGCCAGCACTGCCTAATCCTGCCCAAATTAAAGGATAAACCTAAATAAAAGAGTGGAGAAACATCAAATACAGATGCTTCTGTGCACCGGGGCTCACTGAATGGTTTGGTGAGTATGAAAATGATGTGAATAAAATGCTGCAATCTTTACAGTCACCAGATCTCAACCCAGTTTCTCTCTTAGGGAAGATTTGGACCAACGTGTAAGACAACACTCAACCACCATCACCATAAGACCAAATGATATAATATAAATGTTCATCTTCAAATCTGCCCTGCGATGGATTGGCGACCTATCCAGGGTGTACCCCGCCTTTCGCCAGATGTCAGCTGGGATTGGCTCCAGCCCCCCGCAATCCTGTACACAGGGTAAGCAGGATCTTCAAATCTATATAGTGATGTCTGTGACTGTCTCTGATGCCATGTGTCCTTCTTTTATGTCTGTCTGTGTTTGTGTATTCTTTCTATCTCCTGCACTCAGGTCTCTCTTGCAAAAGAGATTGCAGTGAGATGACCTGATTAAATAAAGGTGGTATATAAAAATGAAGGAAAGTCTTGTGGAGGAATGGCGTTCTTCGCTCTAACAGAGCTCCACAGAAGCTGTTCTGGAGGCTCGTGGTGGCCTGACTCCATACTAAGACACTTCATGTTGGTTTTTCTTTTCATTTGTCAAACATCTGTATGTCCCCTGGCGCACGATTAATTTTCTTGCCTCACAGTGAGTAAGCCAAAAAAAAAAAAAAAGCAGGAAAAACCAGACATAAAGAAAAGGAAGGAGGGCGCTGGAAGAAGAGAGACCAAGGTGGGTGATATCTTCGTAACAGCATAACAGCCTTGACCCGTAACACCCACAGTCCCTCAGTAGCCTGTCTCTGTTCTCCTTTACAGCAACATTTCCAAACGGACAGACACTACATGGTTATATAAAAGAGAGATTCTTAATCTGTTTTTGGTTTCAGGGACTGGAATTTTTTCTTTTCGTCTCACGGACATGCAAAAAACAGCATTGCCTGCTCGGGCTCCACTAGCACTAAAAGCAAACCTGTTTACTGGAAAACTGAGAGAATAAAAAGAAAAGCTAATATCGACACCGGCTCAGTAATGTCCCAGGGACTGACATGGGCCCCCTACTCTGAGTATTAGGTGTGTAACCCAGATCCAATCAATACTGTTGTCAATGCTGAAGTGCCAGCAGAGGATAGAAGAGAAGACATGTAATGGAAAATATGTCAACTCCCCTCGAAGGCAGCCGCAAATCCAATGAAATGTATAACATCAAGAGCACAATGAACGGATTTGAGTGAGGGTTTTTTTTCTGTCAATATGATGC
Source organism: Lepomis macrochirus (assembly GCA_024633595.2). Lineage (NCBI taxonomy): Eukaryota > Metazoa > Chordata > Actinopteri > Centrarchiformes > Centrarchidae > Lepomis > Lepomis macrochirus. The sequence continues at coordinate 30,751,841 of JALXJV020000005.1, forward strand.
ACCAGTCATTGATATTCTCAGCATACACACAATTGTCCATCAATTGTCAGTGTTTCTTTTAATTATACAGTCATTATCACATAGAATGCCTAGTACCCATACTGTCATGTCTTTACACAAACAATGCATAATCATAATGATAGGAATAATCAATACAAAATTATTTATGAAAATCAACATCATTAGTTTTGACAAATCAAGGCCTTCAGTGGACCTGGCAGATTTTTACATCTTGGAAAATATCAGTCCTGAGGTTAGACTCGTGAGTTTTAAATAAGGTTCCCTTGTTTGGCTAGTACCACAATGAAATGCACACTGTATCATCAATTAGAGCTGATTGTTTAATATGAGAGAGAGGAAGCCTAAGTTAGGAGAATGAATTCATGCAAGATCTCAGGACAAGATGCTCTCTCTTCAATTGATCCTCCATTTTAGTGGTAATGCTACTTCTAATTGCTGCACTAGTGTGCCAAATGCAAAACAATTTAACTGGACAAATAGTATCTGTGAGGAAAAGGTGCCACGCTGTAACCCTTCCAACCACAAGTCGGTACACCAGGAGAATACCAGCTCATCCCCATAACACAATCACACACGCGCATACACTCGAAGGCGCACACATATCTCCTAAATAAATAATAAAAAATCAAAACTAGCAGGTTAAAAAGTGGCTTTGAAGGTTCATATGTTCCATGGCGATATAGTTTAACTAAGAATAAGGTCAGTCTCTCTACAGAGCTGACTTCTACCAATTCAGAGGTCCAGTCCTTACGTTACATTGTACACTGCTAACCTGGCTGAATCTGCCACTGTTCTCATGTCAGCAAAGTCCTTAGCTCCAAATATATCTCTCCATTCCTGTCTTCTTTTCTGTGCACATAATTATATTGTACTATGCCCTCAAGTTTTTCCTTCATTACTGCAGAATCTATCATCTCACTGTTAGAGATAAAGCCACTTCTCATGGAAAAACCATTTACCTCTGCTCAGTAATTGCAGTTTTTGTCTCTTTAGGTGAAGTGGGCAGCTCAGACTTCACATTCTATGGATCCCGATATGGTGCATGTGCAGGGCCTTGTCTCATTCACCAAAGAGTCCATTGTTTCTGAATTTGAATGATAGCTCAGATAGTACTCTTGCAACTGAGAGTTAAGGTCCTGCTCCTGCTTGCGGGCCTTTTTCCTGCGCTTATGGTTGACTGAGTGCTGCTGCAGCTGCCTCATGGTGTTGGGGTAGCGCCTCCACGACACATAAATAACCAGAAGGATCAATGACACTGACAGGAACAGGGCTACACTGCCTGCAATGATTTTATGGAAAGCCATATGTTCAAACTGTAGCTCTGGGATGAACGATGTAGGGGGTTCAAGGGACACGGCTGATGTGGAGCTCATGGTTGTAGACTCTGTTGTCGTTCTATCTGTCCCACTAGGGCGGACAGGCAACGTGTTTAGTCTCTGTACAGGTGATTCAGTACGAACCGGGTCTGTAACACCAGAGGGAGAGAGGTGCGTTGTGATGTTCACAGCTTGGGATGACGTCAGCATGATGACAGCAGTGGTTGAGAACACAAATGACACATCCGCACATGTTGAGTGATTCCTCACTACATCCACAACTCTCTCGCCCTGCACAGACTTTGGACTGCTGCATATCATACTGATGTCTTTGGAGTCTCTGAAGTTTTTGAGCCACCCCATGAGAGGGCAGATGCTGGGGGTGCAGTCCCAGGCATTACCTGCCAAGCTGATGCTGGTTAGTGAAGTCCACGCTGCCACAGCTTCCACAGGCACACTGCTGAGCTTGTTCGATTCAAGGTTGAGTATTTGCAAGTTCGGCATACACTGGAAAACCATTGGGTCCAACATTTGGATTTCATTCCCTGACACGTCCAATTTCTGTAGTTTGTGCCACGTCCAGGGCACGCCTTGATTGATGGATCGTATGCGGTTCCACTGTAAATAAAGAGCCTGGAGGTTGGTAAGTCGCAGGAAAATAAAGAAATTAATCCTGGAAAATTGATTGTGCTCTAAATGAAGCTCCTTCAACTTGAACAGCCCTAAGAATGTTGTGCGGGTGAGGCTCCGCAAGCGATTGTAACCCAAGTCCAGAAACTCCAGGCTGCGGCATTCCAGAAAGGTACGGATGAAGATCTGTTTCAGGCCATTAGATCGAAGGTGGAGATTTTGTAGCTTACGCAAACCATAAAAAATGTCCTGGCTGCAGAGACTGCAGCTGATTGTATGATAGGTCCAGATTTCGCAGGTTTGGTATGGCTCTGAATGTTTTGTTGTGCAGATGGGTTATTTTGTTGGAGCTAAGGATCAGTTCCTTGAGCCTGCGCACACCATGGAAGGCTAAAGCATCTATAGCATTGATGGAGTTGTGGTCCAAGTAAAGCCAGATCAGCTGATTGAGATGAGCGAACTGGTACGGCAACAGAACCAGCAGGTTGTTGTAGCGCAGAGACAGACCTTGGCATCCTGTGGTGATGTTTTCTGGGATGTCTTGGAAGATGCCAGATTCGCAATAAACAATCTTTCCTTCGCAGCGACAACTCGCAGGGCACATCCTCTCCCCCTTGCTGAGAAGCAGCAAAACAGCTGCATGCAGAAGAAGACATGATAACCTCCAGTCCAACATCACAGAACCTGTTGGGGGATAGAGTGGAGCACAGGCAATCAAAAGGCTGACTTGGTTTTAGAAAAGGTGTGCTCAAAGATGAATTAAATAAGCAAAGGTAAGAAATTAATTCATCAAACAGGAGTTCATGTAGTGAGGAGCAGCAGGAGGTCTGACGTTTGAGACAGCAGATCTGCTTCATGAAGAATTGATAAGTCTGACGTTAGGCTACTTTTAATGGGTATGCGAAAATATTCAGACACAGAGAAACGTGAGGAAGAAAATGGTAGTAAGATTTAAACTAATGCTTGAATAAATATTAGACCTCCTTATTCTTTAGATGTAAGACATTAAGGTTAAGAACTAATAATGGCTGTCGTCTTGGCTACGAAAAGCCTCAAGAGGGAGAAACTGTGTCACTAAATTGTTAAGACTTACCCATCCTTACTGAGGGAAGGAGAAATCCTTTCAAAAAAAGGATGAAGCGCACGTTAAACTGCTCTCAGATTAGAAAATCGCAGTTCATGCAGCCTCTGAGTCGATCCGCATATTGAGCATCACTTATGGCTTCAATTAAAGGGGGGAATCAAAAAAACGCAAGTTTTCCGCAACGGTCCAAAGCCTCCGATCTCTCTCTGAGGCGCAGAAGAAGGAATCCTTCACTCTTGGGTCGTAGTTGGAGTCGCTGTTATAGTTCAGCCTGCTGTGTGCGCAATAACCCATTTGAGCGCCAATAGACTGATGCACAATGCTCCACTCCATGCAGTCTCTCTCTCTCTCTCTCTCTCTCTTCTCTATGTCGCTCCCTCTCTCTTCTGTCTCTCCTCTATCTGAGGCGTGGGCGTCATTAAGCGCAAATATAAGCCTAAAATATACTACATGCACCAGGAATGACTATAGACCATATACTATGTTCAGTTTTGTTGATTATTTGAATTAAATTAAATATTTTTTTCTTACATCTCTATATTTTATGTCGAATTATTGGTAAATTAAACGTAAATAAAACGGGACATGTATGTAAGTTAAGCTATATTAACCTTGCTCAATAGGGGGCTCCATTAATTCTAAAAATTAACATAGACAAATGGTATAAACATTGTTAAAATTCACAGTAGCCCCTTGTTGTTTTCTTCAGATTTAAACTGATTTGCTTAGAATCCAACTCTTGCTGAAATGTGGGGCGACCTGAGAAGCCACAGTATAAAGATGGCATACACAAGGTAATAACACAGAGGCTACTGCTAAACATGATGATGAGGATGAGGATGAAGGGGGTACCATGATTCAAACCCACCATTCTGACATTTACACTTTCAATCATTCATTCAAAAATGACAGGAAGTAACAGGAAGTTGGGAAGTCAGGATTTTTGGTCTCTATCAGCAACTTGTTATAATAGTAATTATGCTAATAGCTTAAGTGTGATGTTGACACGCAGCATCCATCCACACTCTCAGACAGCAGGGGGAGTTTATGTAGATAACCAGTTAACACTTGTAGAGATGCTGCTGAAGAGGTGGCAACAAGAGGATTAGTGGGTATTCAAATTAAGTACAAGTAAAACAACATGCTTAAAGTAGGAGGTGATTGGGAAACCTGCTATTCTGTCAAATCACTTTTCATTCTTCGCTCAGTCTGTTTTGGACAGACATTCAGCACGTTGGAAACAGTGAGGACAACACCATTTTTGACTGCACAGCCTTGGAAAGTCTGAGTTGTAATGTGTGGTAACAGCAACCCCTTGTGCACACAAAAAGAAATGTCTTGTTTTAAGAGGTGTTGACATTTGTCTACAAATACACACCTTCAGGAAAGATGAGAGAGAAATCAGCATCAGGTCACTTGTGGCTAAAAGAATGAGCAAATGAATTCATATCAATATTTGGCTGCAGGCGTGGTAATGTTCTTGGTCAAACAAGATTTCCTCTGATGCCTGCTGATTGTGTAAAGAAGGAATGTATTTATGAAATCCGTTCCATGAACATCACAGCAGGAGTGAATCTGAGAGGCGTAAAAAATGAGCCATTCTGCTAAGATAAGACCTCCCAGACTTATAGTGGCACATTTTGCTAGTGAATGTCAAACAAAATCTGCTCTTCAAAGGGTGTGCTGCCTCACACGTGTCTCGGAAGATCACATGCCATTCAAGAAATGTGCACCTAAAAGTGTGGGAAAACGTGCTGCTCGACAATGACGGCGTAAAACGAGGCCACTTTGCAACATTTAAGCTGAAGAACACTGAAACCTGTAGACAGTGAGGGAGGATGTGCCGCACTGACTGTCAGTGATCACGTCTCAGCTCAACAAAGCGGATCTTATCTTGTGTATGAAAATATAGAAAATGACACCAGCCAGATCTTTGCCAGCCAGAAATTTGACAATGCAATCATCCTCAGATAGGAGACAACAATCTTCTAACTTCTTGATCAAACTTCTGCCACTAACAGAAGTTTGAGTGGATAATACACATTAATGTGTTACACAATGAACCTGTTTCAAACCCATTCAGAGAAATCAAAATGTGAGTCCATGTTTAATTATGTTAAATGTAGTGCACTTCAAAGTTACAGTTGGAGCTTATGAAAGGTTTAATTTTGAATGCATACATGCATATATGTAAACTGATTGTTTGAGGCCTTCTATTCTGGACACATGAACAACAGATGGATTGACAGATTTATTATTACTCCGCTATTATTACAATTGTTGGACTCTTTTGTCCAACAGTTGAAGGAGCAGTTAAAACCACTGTTGTATGCAAACAGGAGATTATCATCCATGCTTATATTTTGAAAATGCCAGTTGCTGGTATTTGAAATATCAGCTGGATGGTAATCTCTTTGATAAAAGGCAGTGGCCTTTGTCTTGAGATGGCTGGATAGCAAGACAGTAATCCACAAAAACCCTTTGCATTTTATCCCTCAACTCAGTGAATCAGTACAACATGTGATCTTGGTGGTAAATTGGCAAGATGCATTCCATGGCTGCAGTTTTGTTGTTCAGAGCTACTTGTGCAGAACAAGGATACAGCTGCAACTTTGCAATGTGTGCTAAGATCGTGGTTCTGTTGCTGTCTCTGTTTGGGCAGAGACAGCAACAGTTTAAATTTTATGTGATGGTTGTTTCTAATTTTTTAAATGTTTGATCTCTTTTATATTTTACTACTAAAAGACAAGAACCTATCATAAGAATGCTCGTGTGTAGAGAGCTTTCAGAACATCCTGCCGCTCATGCAAATACTCTGACGCACTCAAACTCAGGTGCTTCATTAAAATTTTATTTGCACGTAAAGAACACCCAAGGTAGGAACAACCACACAGCATGCAGACTACAATCAACCGAAAAAATGATATAGAAATTAATATTTAGGTGGCTGTATAAGTGATTAAAAACATTAATTGAATGATAAATTATCATTCAAAAGAAAGAGCATGTTTTTCTTTTGCTTCTTTTTTATTGAGAGTGGAGTCCAGTATGCACAAATCATTAGTGAATATACAAATATAAGGATTGTTGGTGAATATATATTTATGCAGCATAAAGATCAATATATATAAAACCTATATAGACACCATTCTCTTTTCACACCAGCCTTGTTTAGTCCACTTGAACCGAACCCTGGAGCGTTTACCCGCTTGGTGTGGTTCGTTTGGATGGGTGTGAATGCCGGACTCAAACAACCGCTCTCTGGTCTGCCTCAATGGTATGGTCTCGGACCGCTGTAAAGTGAGTTCTGGAGCAGTTAATTTCAGGTGTAAACACCAAAAACCAAAAACTTGAAGCTTTTATTACATTTATAAAAACGTTTTCTTTCCTTATTTTGGTGATTGGTAACCTGGGCACTGTTTCAGAAAGCAGGTTTAACAAACACTGAGCCTGACCCTGAGCTGATGAAGCCTGAGATGAAACTCAGTTTGTAGTAGTAAACATCTTCCTAGGCAGGTTAGGTCACAGCATAAGTTGCCATAGTTACTGAAATAGGGATTGGGTCGCTGAAACGGAAAAAAAACAGAGTTTCTCTCATCATAGGTTTACTTATTAAGTTTTCATTGAACGTGCTTTCTGAAACGGGGCCCCGGATGAAGTGAGCTGCCTCCTGAATGTTTGGCCTAAAGAGAACATTTCTCAATTACCTTAGAATAAGAATGACATAAGAACAATGATATATTAAAAATATTCAGTGAATGGATTCTAGCAATCAGTTGAGTAGTGTTGTGTGTGAGTTAAAAAGCTGCATCAACAGTACATCAAAGTAATGTAGTATGTAAGTATTTACAGAGGTTTGTTTTTTTTACCCGTACTTTATGACCAATAATTGAACACCAGTTCCTCCACATAGCTTTTAATTACAATTTCTGGACCATTTGAGCTTTTGCCTTTGTGAAAGTAAACTGGACCAGTTAGAAAATTGAAACAATGCTTCATCTTCACATTAGTTCAATTCCACATTAGAACCAGACATGTAGGCATGAACCCACCCTAAGACCTGTTAAAAAATAACACAGTAGACGAAAAGAAGGAAAAGAAGATATAAAACACTCTCAATCCAACCACACCACCTACAAACCAAAGGATCCTACATGTTGGGGGTAACACAAACCCGTAAAAAACATTAGACTCTGTTCAATATCTCCTGCCAGTGTTGAATGTGAAGTTGACAGAAGATATCAAAAAAGTTCAGCTGATCACTTCTAATATATGTAATATTTGAGAGAAATAGAATATAGTAGACTCGCCTGAATCTATGTAACCTTCTTACTGGATGTTGAAGTCTAAGGCTTACCTAAGTCACATTGGAATTAGGAGGTCACCAGTATTACACTCTAAAAGGAGGAAGTATGTCCCTCCTTCTAAGACTGAGCCAGAGAATACTATCTTTTGTTCTTGAGTGTCCAGGCAACGGATCTTCCTATCTGCACAGCTGTCGTCATGCACACATGGAGTTATTATTGTTAGAGAGACAGAGGTCATTCTGTTTCTATGTCTGCAAGTGATCCCAATTGTGACATGTGTATGCACTGTACCTACTACCTTTTACCCACCAAGGTCGCCTTCGGAAAATGTCTACACACCTCAAGAGTACTAAGCCACATTTTGACATTAATAATGTCTTTACCCCATTAATCAATCAGTAATCAATCAAAGTTGTATTTAAAGTGCAAAATCACCAGATGACGTGGTCCCAATACATTTTACAAGCTACATTGGAATAAAATACAATAGGAGTATGATAAAATACACAGTAAAATACAGAAGGCACAAGATAAAATACAATCAGAATAAAATCAGCAGAATAAATATAATAAACTCATTTAACAACTGTAAGTTTGCTAAATCCTGCCACAACTCAAACAGAAAAGTTTAAGTCTAGTCTTAAAAGTGGTGATGTTCAGGTGATTCCTGAACCCAAATTGGGACCTGGTTCCATAACAGAGGTGCTTGATAATTGAAGGCTCTGGCTCCCACTCTAACTTCAGATACACTAGGCACCACAAGCAACCCTGCATTTTGAGAGCGCAGTGTTCTAGTGGGGCAATAAGGTATTATGAGCTCTTGAGGGTAAGATGGTGCCTGGCCATTTTGTAGGTGAGCAGAACAATTTTAAATTTTATTCTGTATTTCACAGCGAGCCAGTGCAGAGATGCTAGAACAGGAAGAAATTTGCTCTCTTATCGTGGTTCTTGACAGAACACGTGCTGCTGGATTCTGGATCAGCTGGAGTTAATTATGCTGCCTGATAGTAGAGAATTGGTGGTGCTAGAGGCCAGGGCGATGCCATCCAGAATTACTATGTTGTTAGATAATACATCTTGAAGGTGTTTGGATACAAGTAAAAAAACTGAATGCATGCTTCAAGTCTGGCTAACTGATTGAAATCCTCCAACCTGATCGATAGATATAACTGAGTATCATCAGCATAGCAGTGGAAATTTATGTTTTGGTTCCTGATAAAATTACAGAGAGGAAGCATAAGGTAAAAATGATTGGTCTGAGCACCAAACCTTGTGGGACTTTTGCATGTATGGAGAACTCATTATTAGCGTAAACAAATTGGGACCGATCTAATAAGCAGGACTTCAGCCAATTAGGGGCCGATCCTTTGATGCCAATAAAATTTTCTGTTCTCTGTAATAGGATGTGGTGGTCGATGGTATCAAAAGCAGCGCTCAGATCTAACAAGATGAATACAGATACAAGCCCTTTGTCTGATGCCATTAGTTAGTCATCTGTCATTTTTTCCACAAGACATCGTAGCACAGAGACAGCTCTGTGTAATGTGAAAAGGAATATTAGATATTGGTCTACAATTGTCTAAAATCTCTGGATCCAGAGTAGGCTTTCCAAGGAGATGTTTTTTATTACAGCTACCCTGAAGGATTGTGGTACATAGCCTGTGTGTCAAGAAAGATTTGCCATGTCTAATAACGTAGTGCTGAGAGAGGGTAGAACCTCTTGAAGCAGCCTAGTAGGGATGGAGTCATAATGTATTTACCCTTCCAGAACATCAACAAGCATTTCTTAGCTGACATAAGGCAATATCATTAAGTCGTCTTTGAGATAGTGTGAGCTTGTTTGATGTCTCTGAAGTAGCCTTTTAAAAATTGGCTCTAGTTTTGAATCAACAACTTCTGAAATTACATGGAAAATGTTGCACAACATCTTCTCACATGTTGTGGTTTCTATGTGATACAAAATCACAACTTAAAGTGTTGTTTTATGAAATTATATTTACCCATAATAATAACTGTGCCAATAACAAATTAAATGACTCAAAGAAGGAAAGATTTTCTTATCTTTATGCTTATCTTTATGTTTTTGAGCAATCATTGTTGGTTACCAAAAGCCTTAGCTTTAATAATCCTGTAATTAACACACTTAACTGTTTGTTTCGATTAAGTCCTTTGTAACTTAGGAATTGACCTAAAAAATAAAGTGGAATGGCTTTGCAAATATCTGAGGTGCTGAATCTGTTGTGTATGGTTGTATTAAGTGTTTTCATTTTTGTCATCCAGACACCCTCGGACATTACCACCCAAAAATAAACATTGTTCAAGAGTTCTGCACCTCGAGTCCGAGTCGCGTCTGAAGTCTTTTGAGGACGAGTCTCGAAGTCAAGTTTGAACACACTGTGTGTGCGACTTAAGTCGGATTCGAGTCTGAGTCTCCATCTCTGCATTATCTCACCTGCCCTTCAGTGTCTATAACCAGCTCACCAGCTCTTTTCCTTTACCAGTTTGTCATGTTGTGCAGTTATGTTCCAGCCACCTTTTCCTACTTTACTGCCTGCATGCCTTGCTCCTCTGGATTTGCTTGCTTGGACTACCTTCCCATGCTTGACTGTAAGCCTGTTAATTTGAACACTGATTTAGTGAAGTTCTTTTTCTTGAACGTGTTCTGCCTCAGTGTCTGCGTTTGGGTCCTCAACGCAATTGCCCTGTACACACATCTGTGACAGTTTGATGCAGGATTTAAATGCAGAAGCACATTATCGTAATCTCTACAAGGCATTACCAACTGATTCTCACAGGCTTCCTTAGAGAAGTGTGTTTTCTTATGCATGAGAATGATATTTGAAAAAGGTAGGCTAAAAGGTTTTGTATCATCATTTTCTGTCAATTGTTGATGGAGTAAAGAGCACTGGCTTAACCTTCAATACCACAGTGGCTTCCAACCACCTTTCTCTCATTAACTTCATGAATGTTGTAGCACCTCTGCTGCTGGTGTTTCAGTATGCAAATTGGTCGAAAGAGATGAAATGCTTAACATGCATACTAAGAAAATTGTTCCTTAAAATAAAACAGAATATGAATCCGGGTCAGTTTTCAGTTATCAGAAAACTTAAATAATCCCCTTCAGCACTCCAAATTTTGGCCAACAGAGGCACAACTTCAAGAACTTAAATAATCAACAGACACACTTAATGAATTGTGCAGAGATGAGGATAAGTTTTAAGGAAATCCCTTTCATACATAAAACTAGAGCAAACTCAATATACAGCTCTTGGTATATCAAAAGACAAAAATAAGTGTATAAAATATTAAAAAAAACCAACCTCATTTCAGCAATAGAAGCAGCAGGGGTTAAAGTGCCAGATGTTTTGGGCCGAGCCCTCTGTCTTTTATAGTTACGTGCTGCTTAGAGATTTTGAATCACTGGGTAATTAAGTTACACATTTAGAAGTCAGGGTCTAAGTAAACCTGCTTCAACACAGTTTTATGTCTCTCTTTGTCCTAATTATTTTACTATTTCTACATTTCTACACTCTGCTTCAGTGGGATTCATTATACTGCAAAAAAGCAGGTCCTTCTCTTGCTCTATTATTCAGGGCTCAGTCAGTCACAGACAGTCATTAAAGTTTCATAGGAAGCAATTTGGTGGCTGAGTTATTTGCAAAGTGAGGTGAGTGCATATGGTGGTACTATACCTTTGTTTATGGCTCAGGTTTTCATGCTTTTCATGTCAAGAGTGTCATTCTGTTCTTTCATTGGGTTCATTTTTACTTTAACATTATCAGGAACTACATATGATCATAATTAAGGAGTCAGCGGGTCACAGAATCTAAAACACAAATCATTTCATTTGAAGTATGTTTTGGCAAGTAGTCATTTTCCAGCTGTAAGATCAAAAGAGTAGAGTTTTGAAGTTAAAGTTGTGACATTCCTTCCAATGTTGAGAGTTGACTAAATAAATAAAAGAAAATATACTGTGAAATATAATTAGTGAACCATGCATTTGCCAGTTATAGCAAATACCGAATAAGCCAGATGAAATGTGAAAGTGGGTCATGTCAGACATAAACATAAATGAGGATTGATGCCCAGACCACAGGGGATTTAAAGGAAGAAGCAGATTATTGCACACTCAAAAATCACAACATCGATGTGCTGGGATTAGATAAGTCTGAGGCTATTAATTTCCATATATCATTTATAGATTTCATGTTTGTGGATAAAGAGAAAATGGACCACGGGTGTCAAACGCCTGATGGACAGACTAGAATGATACAGTAGCCCGTGTTCTTACAAACGATAACCAACATGATTTCAAAAATAAATACACCACGGATGTGCATTTTCAACACGTCCTCATACCTAAACAACAGAACAACAGAAACAACAGGTATTTTGCCAATGACCCCCATAACAACATATAGTAAGCCAAGTTATACTTGACAGTAGCGTGCAGGACTTAAGACCACAAGGACAGCCAAACGCATGGAGTTATTTTAGAGCCAGCACAAATTTAATCTGTATTTAATACTTTTGAATTTGAAATGTCCAAACTGAATATTGTATGCTAAATTTGAAATTGCATTTCAGAGACTGAAATTAAATCTTATCCCCAACCCAAACCCAAAAACCTGACTTTCACACAGGAGACCTAGCTATTCTTTCATTTAGTTATGAGGATGAGTTCTTACTACGGTCACTTGAGGTTTCTGCATAAACATAATATTGATCTTGATAAACTCCTTGCACGAACCACCTATACGGCGGTATTTTTTGAGAGGACAGTCTCTGCATTTTTAATTTAACATAACAGTCCAAATTCTATGTGGTCAAGTGTATCCGACCCAATTTAACATCAGAAGGTGAGATCATGTGAGATTATGACATTTCTTGGTTAACCTGTATGTGAATCACTTTTTCAATAAATTACAGAAATTAAATGTAAAAAAAAAACAAATGTAAGTGTCTTGAATTCTTCTAGGTTGGGGTTTTATAATGTATAGTTGGGACCTAGTGGATAACAGGCATACAGTAGAGATGGGTAAAGCAGTTCATATCATTGTACTGAATCATTAAAATCATATCATTGTATCATTAAAATTAGTTAATTAATAGGTTTTGTTCAAAAGATTTGTTCACCGAATAATTTAGATTGAACTCCCACTTACTGAGCTGAGACATGGCCAAACGTTCAATTCTGCTCTAGTGAACTGAGAACGGTCATTCGGGAAGGATAAGCTAGTGAGGTGAGAATTTAGTTGGATAAAGATACCATTTGCAAACTTAAAGCTGCCACAAAATCCTTTCCTTTTATATACCACACATATCTTTCACTGACACCTAATTGTTTAAAGAAAAGTCCAGAGATTATCAAACATAACCTCGCTTAATTGTATTCGAAATATAATGAGCACAGATGCAGCAATTTTGTTGCATACTCTCTATGAAGTTATGCCATCTCTCATATTGTGTCGCAACTTGAGCAACAATGCAACCACTTCATAAACAGTATAAACAAAGACTGAATGTCTTGAATAAAAAACCTAATTCTGCAAATCCTAACAGCTGTCTTCTTTTCACAACAGTAACATTGTGTGTGTGTGTGTGTGTGTGTGTCCGTGGCACTGCCTTGTTAAATCACTGCAACTATGTGTTTGCAGCCTTAATCAGCTGTCTTGAACGTATCCCATTCCTCCTGCAAATGAATGACTTGTGTCACTCACTCGCCTGCAACTGACTGAGAGCTCAACTGAACTCTCAACTGAGAAATGAGCGTATCGTTTCAGGTAGTGATTCTGTTCGTTCATCCAAAAAATGTGTTGCTTTGAAAAACATGTTTGTGAACGATAACACTAGGGCACAGTGTCATAACCCACATACTCTTTTATGTCATTTAGAGTTCATTCAGTGCACCCTCACTGAACAATCTGAAAAGGTGGAAACATTTCCACATCCTTATTCACACCCTTTGATGAAGAACAACTCAAAAGCTTTTAACACAGTGTGACACACATAAATGGTTTGAATGTAAGACAATATAATATTCAGTATGTCACTGCTGAAACGCATAAATCTGACACAGCTAGAGTCTCTTCAGAGGTACCAAAGCTACCAAAGGCACCAGTCTTGGGCCATTGTTCTTTCTAACTTACCCTGTTAATGATCCCTGTACTGCTTCTGGCAAAATAATAAAACATTTTTGCAGATGACACAAGTCTCATAATTTCACGCCAAGGCATATGGGTACTTAAATCACTGGAGAAGCAAATTAATGTAATAAGTTGATATCAAAAATTTTAATTTATGTCACTAAAATGGTCATACTTGAGTTGATGATGTTTAAAGAGGTGGTATTATGCTTTCTGCCTTTTACCTCTCCTTTATTAAGTTAAATACCTTTTTTGTGCATGTAATAGGTTTGCAAAGTGAAAAAGCCCAAAGTCCAGCCCAAAGGGAGTTCCCATCTCCCACAGAAAACTCTGCTTGAATAAACCTTGTTTATAGTCCAGCCGCTTCCCTTTCATCCCTGTGATGTCACAGGGAAGAAATCAAAATGCACGTCCATATAACGTTCGCCAAGCGGCTACTCTGACACCCCTCAAAAACACCGGTGGAAAAACAGTGAGCTGCAGCACACACCTCTCCCTCCTTCCGATCACTAGCTACCCTCCAGGCAGTCAATGGCCATAAAGTTGTTTCTGTGATGTAGAGACAGAGCTCAGTTAAAACTTTATGGATGATAGATACATTTGTTACAGATTATTAATTCACCACTCTGAAACTGTTGCTCCAGCCCATGTTGCCAAGCTGGTAAGGGGATATGCAGCTGAACCGAAGCCATGTTTACCTGCTTCTCACTAACCCGCCCTTCTGTTTCTGATTGGCTAGTAGTCCTTAACTAGGCCCAACAAAAATCATGTGTGACAGACTTTTTGTAGTATAAAAGAAATATACCTGTCACAAATGTATCATGGATAAAAAGTAGTTGAAAATCTGCTGCACAAAACATGGCGCTATGCTCTGTGACATGTCTGCTTTTTAGTCTAATCAATGTGTTTCGTATTTCTCTTTTATTTCTATCTTGTTTGCGATATTAAGGCACACTTGTGAGTGTAGCAAAGATTCAATGTAAAAATGAATCTCAGTTCATGTCATCCATGCTTGGTTTGGAAGCATCATCAGACACAGTAATACACTAAAGCATATGCTGCATTTAAAGCTGTGCACAGTGTAGTTGCCATTTTTCCAATCACCTTGATGTGTGTATGAGAGGGAATGTGTGTAGGTCCCTGCCCCCAACTCCAGTTAGCTGATTGATCTAACAATGGACATTAAATCAGTGACTGCCGCTGAAGTGCCAGATGCATCAGTTTTCTTTCCACTGATTTCTTTGTCACAAACTATCTGCAATTTGAGGTCAAATGTTCATTAATGTCCATCACAGGTAATTACGCTCCTCATTAAGAACAGAGGCAGAGGGACCATTAGAAGTGAAGACTTTGACCCATGACTGAAAGTCCCATTATGGAGCTTTGAGAGCGTCCTTTGTTTACGCATGATGCTTTTCAGGGTTGCACATGCAAGTAGTGAAAAAATAGCTTTCTTAACTTTTTGTCTTGACATAGATTAAAAAATAAAATTTAAAACCAAATAAATGATAAAAATATAGATGCTTTGCAAGCCATCTGTTGTTTTTCTGTGTACGCTGCTGAACCTACACTGCCAGTCAAAGGTTTATGAATGCCGTCTTTATATTTTTGGTTAAAAACAATGTGATAATTGTAAATACCTTAAGTCAGAAAATATGGATCAAGAATTGGAAATGACTAACATCTAGATACACCTGTGAAGGACAATGTATATTGTTTTCTTTGCTTGTCACTGTGTCTATGAAGCCTGTCTATGAACCACTAGTTAAGAATCATTTTAACATCTGAGAGTTTGCAAATAGTTCCTCAGATACAGGCCCAGATCCAGAGTAAACCACTGGGGGGCTTCTGAAGTTAGTGAGAGGACTAGTAATTACAGCTCCTGCTGACACTGCCACTTTGCAGACAAGCAATGTAATCAGAAATAGCAGAGGCTGTAAAGCTGACACAGTATCAGGTAAATATGTGACATAAAATATCAATTAATGCATTAAACTATAGGCAGGTGGCACCACAACACCAAATAAATGCTTAACTGTAATAGAAGTACATTCACTCAAGTAATGTAATCATTTTTGAGTAACAACTTGTACTTTACTTGAGTATTTCCATTTTCTGCTACAATACTTCTATTCCACAACGTGTAGAGAAAAACGATTATGCTTTTTAGTCTATGAAGTTGACATAGTATTTAACTGCAGATTAATATTTTATAAAACATAATGAACTTATAAAATAACTTGTAAAATATGCATTTTTATAGACTAAAAATACCATGTATTGCATGGCTATGGTCATGAGTGCCAGTGATCAAAATTGGGATCATAAAAGTTCCAAACATTTCTCAGCTCCACAGTCATTTCTCACGTGTTTGTATTTAAGCCTGCTTGAGATTGATCTAAAATGATTAAACACAGGCTTTTCAGAAGCGTTGGACAAGCAGTAGCCTACATCTTGACAAATATCTAAATGCAGAGCTAACAGACTTCCTATTCCTGTGCTTTAATTGATATGCAGGCTCTGTTCATGAAGACAATGAAGTCTGCCATGTTGTTAGCTGCTGACAGTCACTCAGCGACCAGCAGAGGGCATCTCAAGTCCTGGAACGAGCACCAGCGAGCTCAGTACAATCCTTCATCAACATCATTCCTGTTGCTATACAACTGATTTATTCTTGATGCCACGGTCAACGGGTCTAATCCACAGCAGACTGCGCCTTTTCCCTCCGCTGTCCACATCTGAATCAGGATACATCCAACTTGTAGGGTTTGGAGCAGTTCTTATCCTCTTGGTCGGTTTTCTGTGTCTTTTCTGCCACTTAACCTAGATTTAACAATTGCGACTCGGTGTTTAAGATGTATTTTACAGTGTCTCAAAACACGCGCTAAACAGTGTCATTCTCACGAAGCTGAAAGCTTGAGTGCGTCCATCCAAGGGCTTTGTAAGGTGGCGGTCTGTAATATGCTTTATCAAGGTGATGTTGTGCGGTAGCTTAAGAAACTAACACATAGGTGGATGCACACCTTCTGGAGCTACTCACATCTCTGACAGGTGTGCGGCCGTGCGCACAGCGGATCTGGCTGCGGCGCCAAGTGCGTATATTTTCCGTGCAGACAGGCGCCCTGGGTGCGTGTCCAACTATTTGGACAGAACGCCGAGTGCGTCTAACATGTGGACCTGGGACGTATGCAACACAGAGCCCTAAACATGAGGAGGAGCCGACACCGCGCAAATATGGGTATGTACACTGTTCCGCAAGGTACTTATGGTCTGCCTTTCAGCGCAAAGTCTTCAGTCGTTTGCCTAATTACAGTCCACTTAAAGCTAATGTTGCTGGTGTCTTTGTCCCCTGCGGTTAATGAATAATGACTGCAGTTTGGGGGATCTGAAAGAGGTTCTTCTCTCAACAACTATTTGAGGGATTATGCCTGATGCATGTGGTTATCAATCATCTTTCCATTGTCTGAAGAACATGACTTTGACTGTGATAATGAATGTGTGTGTGTGTGTGTGTGTGTGTGTGTGTGTGTGTGTGTGTGTGTGTGTGTGTAGATTTGCCATGAACGCAGGGATGCAAATTAAGAAGGCTGCAAATAACCCCCTCTGTTAACAAATGTCTCAGAGCACGGAGTGGGTTATAATGTTTGGTTACCTGATTCAATTTAATTTCTGTTCTACTTGGTTCCATTTTATTCTATTGAGGTCTGTCTACATTGGTCCTGATGTGTACACGGTTTATGCTCTTAAATGTACCACTTTTCTGTGTGTCTGCAGGACTTCTCCTGCTTTTCAGATGGCTCGTGTTCACACTGGTGGTGCCTGCCTGGCTGCTTGCTGCTCCAAGCGGCATCCGTGAGCGTCCCTGCCCCCAGAGCTGTAGATGTGATGGGAAAATAATATACTGCGAATCCAATGCCTTCCGTGACGTGCCGAACAATGTGTCTGTAGGCACACAGGGCCTCTCCCTGCGTTACAACAGCCTGGCAAACCTCAGAGCACACCAGTTTGCAGGCCTGAGTCAACTGGTTTGGCTCTACCTCGACCACAATTACATCAGTGCTGTGGATGGCCAGGCTTTCCATGGGATACGCAGGCTCAAAGAACTGATCCTCAGCTCGAATAAGATCACACAGCTAAAAAACAACACTTTTCACGACGTTCCGAATTTACGCAATCTTGACCTTTCCTACAATAAACTGCAGATTCTCCAGCCTAATCAGTTCGTGGGTCTACGGAAACTGCTCAGTTTACACTTGAGGTCAAACTCACTAAAAACTGTCCCGATGCGAGTTTTCCTTGACTGTCGCAACCTGGAGTTTCTCGACATTGGCTACAACAGGCTACGGAGCCTCACACGTAATGCCTTTGCAGGACTCCTTAAACTCATCGAGCTTCATCTGGAGCACAATCAGTTCTCAAAGATAAACTTTGGTCATTTCCCCCGGCTGACTAACCTGAGGGCGTTCTATTTGCAGTGGAACCGTATCAAACTGCTAACCCAGGGCCTGCCGTGGATGTGGACTTCGTTGCAAAAGCTGGACCTCTCAGGAAATGAGCTGCAATTGTTGGATCCGAGTACATTTCAATGCCTCCCTAATCTGCAGACTCTTAACCTGGACTCCAACAAACTCAGCAATGTGTCTCAGCAGACAGTGGAGGCTTGGATCTCCCTCACCACCATCAGTCTGGCTGGTAATCTGTGGTACTGTAACCCCAACATATGTCCCCTGGTGGCCTGGCTCAAGGCTTTTAAGGGTAACAAGGAATCCACTATGATTTGTGCCGGCCCTAAGGAGGCACAGGGAGAGAAAGTGACAGACGTGGTGGAGACTTATAACATCTGTACAGCAACACCGACCCCTATCCCCTCAACGACATCGCCCGTCACTTCTGCATTTCAGCCCGAGCGGCTGCCTGTTCCCACGCAGTCTGTGGTGGATAAGAAGCTGATCTGGAACAGGACAGCTTCCCCTGCTCCTACCGAGGCCTCCCCCACAGTCCCTTTGGCAGACACTGAGTATGTGTCCTTCCACAAGATCATAGCTGGTAGCGTGGCCCTCCTTTTATCTGTGGCTATAATTCTACTGGTTATCTATGTCTCATGGAAGCGCTATCCCAGCAGCATCAAACAGCTTCAGCAGCGCTCAGCGGTTAAAAAGCGCCAGAAAAAGGCACGGGAGACTGAGCGCTCCCTTAATTCACCACTGCAAGAGTACTATGTGGACTACAAGCCTTCACACTCAGAGACTATGGATGTGCTGGTTAATGGGACTGGACCTTACACATACACCATCTCAGGCTCCAGGGAATGCGAGGTATGACCGTTGCCCTCCAAAAATCCATTTCCACTGCGAGGCATGAGAGGTAAATTTTCTAACAATCTGCGGAGAAAATGTTTTGTTTTTTTCTCCTCAGCTCTTGTCTGTTTTTGGATAAGGAAGTAACGGGCAGTGCATGGTGACTTGTTTTGCAATATGCTGGTTCATTCATTTCCATATGATTACCCAGCTGTTGTTCTGAATCATGCCGTTTTATTGCTAAAATATGATTCCCATTAGCTGAAACTGCAGTGGCAGCTCCTCTCCCTGGAGTACGTATATACAGTCAGATCCATTAATGCATTATGCACAAAGTAGGTTCATCTTTCATAGCTGACATAAAATAGCTCATTGATGAATGTATTATCAACCAGTCTGTTATTTATTCACAAACGGCTTGCTGTCCAGAATGGCAAAAATGTGTTAAATCAAGTCACTGTGCAGGTGGTCCTTTCCTATCCTGTGTGTTTGCTACAACCGCTGCAGTAGCAAAGGCACAAGTTATGTCAGTTTTGATATTTGTTTTTTTCTGTATTAAAAATGTAAATATTTACAATCATACCAGCTGATCATGTATCCCATTCTCATTTTCTGCCTCTAGCAAGCACATAATTAAGATTTTACTCATTAGTTTAATTTACAAAGTTCAAACAGTCACCGCAGGCTGGAGAACACTATAAAGGCCTGAAGCCATATAAAAGATTAATTAGCCATTTGGGCTCGATTTCTGTCTGGCTTTTGTGTACTTCTGCAGTAACAAACTGTATTTTGCCATTTTAGTTGGCTATTTGGCTCCACAAGCTGAAATTCTTGTCCAAAGTGTTTAAATTGAAATTCTCATCCTAAAGATGGACTCTTTCACGACTGACTCTGTACAGCACCAAGGGATTGAGACAGAAAGCCTTGACAAAAAGACTAATCAATTTGCTCATGCGTAATTAGGCATTTTTTTTGCGCCCCCTCCTCTCCAATGCTATGCATCTGTCTTCCTTTGTTCAGCAGAGTTGGCAGTATAGTTAAGTGTGATTAACAGGACATGTTGTGCTGGGAAAGATGTTGTGTCACTGGAATCTTAGCTGCACCTTTTGACGGACTAACCAGACATGCTGAGGAGTACAGGAGACATCTTTCTTCTCCATTGAATCTGTCAGTGCCGCTCAGAGACAAAGTTTTATCTCATACTGCCACACAGCTCATTTCCTATTTTCCATGTGGACTCTGTAAATCATTTTATAATATAAGGTTTTGAGCCAGTGGAATGTACTGTAGCACCACTTACATTCTTGTTGTGTCCTTTACTAAAGTCACTGGAGAGGCTAGCACAAATGTGTTTCATTGTTTTCAGTAATGTCACACACTACGAGGTACACAGGTAGCTAAATCAGCGCTTTGTCAGATTATCTGTGGCAGAGCATTTCTCAAACACAAGGGAAGCTTGAGGTGAGATGGTCGGCTTATCAATCTTGTAGCTTTCATGTGAGAACGTGGCATGGGAGCATTAAATGGCAGACCTAATGGGGCTTCTGCTAGCTAGAATAACTAATAGCCCATCAGAGGTAAGGAGCCGAGACTTCCCTCAGCTTTGTTATTCCTTGCCCTCTACAGCTCAAGGGAGCAGCCTGAGTAGCTAAAAATGTAATGGGATTTTTTTTTTCTTTGTGTGTGTGTGTGTATGTTTCACATTTCGTGCCAAACCCTGCAATGCAAAGTAAGAACACATAGCACAGCAGGAGACTTTCATAACCACTACCAGATTTTTATGCATGTTTAAGTTCAAGTGGTGCATTTACACTTGACAAACTGTTTCAGACTTTATTTGTTCATTAGCCGCTTGCATCAGAATTAAGTGTAGGTTGTAGTACAAAAAGCCCATGATGTGCATTGATGGCGTCTCGGGCTATTTGCATCACAGTACAGGCAATGCAGCACAATCTCACCAGACATATGAGATGGCTTCTCACTTTTATTGGATGGCACACAGTGGAGAGTGGCAAGAGAGAGAGATATTGTGTCTGAAAAAGGCTGCTTTAAGGTTCAAACCCACAGGCAGAAGCATATTGCAAATGCCCCAACCCAGTCCGCCCCTTGCACTGTATTTTAGCTATCCCAGAGAGCAATCACTTAAGCTATTAGCTGCATTTTCAATTAAGAGAAAGAGTTTTGTAATTGAACCCTGTTATCTTCTACACATGCTCAGACCAACATACTCAGAGTAAATTCGTTTCTATAGATTTCCTCCAGCACAGCTCAGCAGGTTGGCTTCGACACTGCAAACTGAACTCAGCGAGTGTGAATTTTGATGAACACTTTGAACTGCGCTGTTCCATGGTCTTCCTGTGGCACATTATTTTAAAAAAGCCCCCTCTCCCTTGTATGCCATCCACTTCTGTGCTCACAGAGCAGCTGCAGTGGTTGATGTCCACCCACAGAGCATCCCCTGCAAAGTTAGTTCAGAAAATATTAAGGTGAAAATCCCACCGTCTCAGCCAAAGGCAATTCTTGTACTTGGGCAGAATTTGCAAGCATTAATAAGGGAAGGAGATCCTGCTCACAGATAATTAAAGTTACGTGTGAGAGGGCAAATGAAGTGAGGAGAAAGGAAGGTGTGCCACTGTTTATGAATCTAACTGACTGATACAAATGCTGTCTAAAAGACTAGACTCAAAATAATTAAAATTGCCAACTCATTTTTCAAGCTGATAGGTCAGAAGCTTTGTAATGTTACATTACCTCATTTAGCTGACGCTTTTATCCAAAGCGACTTACCATTGATTTATTTCTCAGAGGTCACCCGCCTCTGGAGCAACGAGGGGTTAAGTGCTTGCTCAGGGACACATTGGAGGATTGAACCCGGTTCTCTCACACCAAAGGCATGTGTCTTATCCACTGCTCCATCACCACCCAATGTTAAGACTTGCAACCTAGTTTTTAAAATAATAATTTAAGCAAGCACAAGCCGTAATCATGCATTAAGTTGTTCTCATTTTCCCTGCATTTGCACTCAGGAATGTGGCACCTTATGTCTCCTTCCTGGTTATATCAAAAATGAACGGCTCCTATGGATGTAATCGTTGCTTTCCTTGGACAAATTCTGCAGCTGTGGATACAATTTATTTGAAAAACATTTGTTTAGTTTTTAGGCAGCTGAAAATGAGCCCTGTCTTTAAAATGTCAAGAATAAGAAACAAAGATGATGAGTGATCAAAATATACTGCCTGAGCTTGCCAATATGGAAGCCTGCCTTCTGTGGGTAAATGCACAGAAGGCAGGCTCCCATCATGTGAAAAGACTTTGACAGTTTTCAATATTTGTTGTTTACTTGCCAAATTAAGGTTAGCCCCATGAGTAAATTGGCCTCTAAAAAAGAAAGTGTCATTTCTGAACACATCAGTTTGTACGTATGCTGGGGGAGAGCACACATTGGGGTAACTTTTCAACACAACATGAAAAGTAACACACATACCCTTTGACAAATGTTCATGTGATTTGTGTTTTTATATTCCATAAAAAAACAGGTAAATTTTTTTACCATTAATTCTCAGCTTGCTTTGGTCACTTCTTGTTTGGTGGAATTGAAAATGCAAGACTGGATGGCAATGATCCATGGGTCTGCAGAAGTCGACTACTTAGCTTTAGGGAAGCACCTGTTCGATATCTAATACTGATATTGGTCCGATACTGATTTAAATAGTTGTATATGTAATCTGTGACAAGGTGGCCGATTTATAAGGCAATTTTACTCAATTCAATTTCGCACGTACTGCACAATGCTTCAGCCGTGGGCCTGTAGAACCAAACATTTTTGCTTGGAGAGCTAACATTGCATTTTGTTTTACAAAATTAGGAAGCAATGTTTAAGTCAAGCCTGATGTTACCTTATAGAAAAAATAATGATCCCTAGTCTCTTCCACACATTGAGGAATACAGCTTAAGCCTAGTTCACACTCCACGATTTTTAGCCTGATTTGCCGCTCTGCGAGCTCGGCGACGGTCAGGCTGTGATCGGGGGTAAATCAGCGGTCGATTGGCGGTTGCCAGTCGTTATGTGTGAACTACGCAAGGACACATTTCTGACACATCGCCAACGTCTACCGTCATATCTAGCATGCCAAATATCTGGAAGAGTCGGCCGACTCGATATCCACATCCAGCCAATGAGAGCAGGCAGCTACTTTTTCACCGCAAAACACTTTTTACTCACCTGCTAATCCATTCTTTCACCCATATTCTTTGTCTTTATAATTGCTATTTTATAATAACATTCAACAGCTGTTTCATGTGTGGGATGCATTTCCCATTTCACAATCAATTGCGTGTGGCCCCCTGTCTCTGATCAGTCACATAGTCTGAACACCACAAGAACTTCAAGACTCCCGTCACAAGACGGCAAGTTGTGTAGTGTGAATGGCACGACGATTGGCTGACGATGAAAGTCGTGTTGTCTGCACGAGGCATTATTCATTTTACACTGGTGTCGGACTCAGCATCAGCCAATATCCAAAGCCCAGGTACTGGTGTTGGTATCGGGACTTCTCTATTTAGCTTTTATCTTACCCGAGGACTTCTTTTGGTCAACTTTATTCTAACTCAACTGCAGCTAAATGCAGGAAGAAACAGCCCTTTAAGTGAATTGGCTGTAATGGCTGTTACATAATTTTTTAGTGTCGTGGATCACTTATCATTTTGTAAGTGGCATAAAAAAATTACATCACAGTGGCTTTGATAGGTGCTTTTACACTGGGAACCTATTGGAGGATAACACATGTGACTCTTGTCTAATGTCTATTGCAGGTTTCAAATTCAGCAGACAAGCCAAAAAAATGGTCAGGACAGTGCCAGGCTTTTAATGTAGCTGTTAAAAGGAATAGTTTGACATTTTAGGAAACATACTTATCACAAAGGCGAAAAAGTGTGTTTGTCTTAGAAACTCTAAACTAACTATGTTGTAGCCTCAAAGTCTGTCTTTGACATATTTAAACTATAAAATGTATCCAGAACACACATAGCTGAAATTACACAGTACCCCCTTTACTCTAAACAAGGCTGTGATTTCATGCTGAGTTAAAACGTTGCAGTGGGATTCATTTGCACAAACGCACATAATCAGACCTCAGACCTATCTGTGGTGTTAAGCACCTCTCAGGCTGCTATGTGAGTGGGGTGAGATCTCCCTCAAATAAACATACTCTGCCATATGTATGATTCTGTCTTTTGACAGATGTTCCTCTTGGAGGTGTGATGTTTGCTCTGGTGAGGAGGTGGAATATATTTAACAAACTTAGCAGCGGGGAGAGGCAACACCAGATCCCTGCAATAATAGCCTGTAATCTAACACGGCTTGTTAAAATGAATATGGCAATTCTGTTGTTTCATAATGATTAATCTTCATTTCATGATTGTATTTTTCACATTATGATGTACTAATAGCACATGCCCCAGCCTGCTAATAGCTTAATCTGGCACAGGCGGAAAACATGATGTTCTTCCTCCACGCTTCAACACAGACAATATTGAATTTCACTCTGGGTTCGATGTACTTATTTACAGAACATATACGATGAACTGCTGTTTGTGTCTCTGACTGATCATTACAGATTCTCACAGGAGCCTAAAGCCAGACAAGTTATAGTCGCAGATAGATCACTGAGAAAACATTTTGCTGCTGAGAAAAAAGAAATGAAAGTCATCGCTTAGTTGACCTCCAAACCTCCATTTTAAATTGAGGTCAGCATTGATTGACAACATCATTAACTTCGATATGCACTTGATATTACACAATGCCCTAGTCCTTCACTTAAGCCCAAGATCAAATCAGCTTATCTGTTATAAACAAATCAGGTGAGTCAGTACATGTTAGGACTAAACTGAACGATATATCGTAATGTAAGAACTCTGAAAATTATGAAAAATAATTTTTACCCAAACTAATTTGTGTAGAAGTGAAAAAGACCACGGAGATAATTCAAACTAATTCATCCTTTGCCATCACACAATCTCCAGTGGTCCTCCCCTCCTGCAGCCACACATAAACCATGATGAATATTTAATGTGATATTAAACTTCACTTCTCTCTTCTCTTTTGTGTCCAAGGCCATTGTGCTCAGCAAATGGTGAATAGACTAAAAGCAATTTTGTGTTAATTAGAAGTATGTTATGATGGAAACCCTTTCTGATATTAAAATCTCACATTCCAATCAGTGACAACAACTGATGTCGATAATCAACTGGATGAAACAACAATAAAATAAGGCTAAGAGTCTATAGCAATGCTAGCAGCCCTGAGAGGCTGTACTTACTAGCACAGTGGTGCTTTGAGCTAAAAGCTAACATGCTCATAATGACCTTGCTAACCCGCTGATGTTTAGCAGGTATGCTAAATGCAGGTATACTCTATGTAGTCCACTCAAAGTATCCCAGAATGAAAATGAAAAGTAGCGTGCAACCAATGGTCACTAACCAAGCCCTACACACCATCATGGATTGCGCAAATAGAACAAATAGTCCACCAACCAATTGTCTGACATAGGGGGTAGGGAGTAGTGAATGAGTGGTGATTTTGGACACAGCCCATGTTACGCCAGCTTAGTTTTGCTTGTTAGCATCCTAACTTTCGCTAATTAGCACTAAACACAGAGTACACCTGAGGCTGATGTGAATGTCATTCATTACGCAAGTATTTAGTCAGCTGATCATCAACATTATTAGGATTCATCTTCTGAATGACACACTTTCAAGACGATCTCTCCAGTAGTCAAGTTATTTCAGTATCAACCAAAATGGCGAACTAAGTGACAAACAGACAGGCAGTGCCATCCATACAGTCATGTCGCTAGCAAGGCTAAAAAAAAAAGTCCTCAGAGTAACTGCCGCCCAGTGTCAGTACTTCCAAATCCATTATAACCTGTAAAAATGCTAAAATGAAACTGTTTTCTGATCTTACACAGTTATGGTTAGTTTTCAGGTTAGGTTTAAATACAAAAACAGGTTTGTAAAAGTTACAGTCATGGTTATACAGTAATAACTACTACTACTACTAAGTCAGGCAACGGGTCCCATGTTAAAGTCAGATGTTTTATAGCCCAAACCACCAGGACCTCGTCTGCTTGGTGGCTCCATAACGATGTCACACTATGTCCTCCTTTGCTTCTTACGATCAACAGTCATAATTCCTGCAGCAGCTACAGGGCTTTGTCACTTGCTTGAAACACAAGTCGTTGGACTTTTGGTAAAACAACTGATGCTGTTGTTTTTCTTGGGAAGGCAGTCTTGGGAAGAAATGTGAAGTCTAAAGTCCATCAATATTCAGTCTTATCTGACCAATTAATACAAATGCCTCAAAGCAAGAAGTTTTAGTGCAAGCAATTTTAGTGTTTTGTTATTGAGGCATCTTGCTTTTCTGGACTGATATTGTTGTTTGAAGACGTAATGTCTCATCCCCTGCAACATTTCCTGTTACTTGAGGGGTGAACATCTAGTTTTGGTGTCAGACACTGAAAGATTCACTCACAATATTACACAGGCTTTCAACAATCCATCATAAAAGGAGAAATGCATTATAGAAGAGGCACAGAAACCAATTTCTCCACTGACAGCAGCCTCAACAGACCACAATGCAATGTAGCCTCATTGTGTGCTGTGGTTTGAGTGAGGGGTGTGACTCTTACTATATGGTGCCGCGCGATACTATGTCTGCCAGCACGTATAGCCGAACGCAACAAGCTCGCCCTCACTCTCTGGCAGTTGTCGAAAGGCATTTAGGGAAAAGCAGGAAATCACTAACTGAAGTTGAAGCAGATGTGGTGAGTTGGTACCCAAAAAATAATTTATGTCACCTCAATGCTAAATTACTCCTGACATACACTGAGCTTCACAGATTGATGATACATAACAGTGTAAGTGTATCCAAGGGTGGATTTTCCATTAAGTCTTCAGTCTGAGTTAAGGTCGAGGAACAAAAGAACTATTTCAATTGGACGAATGTTTCCTTTGAAAAAAAGTATCTGTAGAATTATGTGAATTTCTAACGATTTCCAAAATCATGTAAATCCTGTATCGAGTGTCCTATTATTATGGCATATCTATCAATCAGTAATCACATGCCCTGGATTCCCCAGTTTAAGCGTCTGCTCACTCAATCAGTGACACTTCTGCTGTAATGGGATTTGACGGCTTATCTAGCACTTTATGAAAAGTCGAGCACCACAGACAGAATGAGTAATATAGCATCAAAATATTAGACATAACATGTTATGCTGTTTTATGGTCACAGCGACCACGTTGAGTTTTCAACTCAGCTTGAAGCACTAACTGCCTATTTAGCTGTTCATTTTATTATGATTCATTTAATTAGGGTTATTAAGATAATTTGACTGAGATGCTGATGTTCTGCCTACTGTGTCACTTTCATTCACTGCAAAAGAACTTGAAAGTGATACTTAAAAGAGAATGAAGACTTGGCACATTGCCACATGTCCCGGTAAGTTGGTGGACTGCAATTTGTATCTCCACTCTCCCCATGCATGTAGACAGGGCAGTTTATTTTATCTTTTTCCACTTGGAAAGATTTTGATGTAACGTTGAAGTGTACCTCGAGAATGGTATTGTGAATTCCCCAGAAACTAAAACCTCTTCATCATGTAGCTATACCGTCTCAGTCTGTCTGATGGGACAAAATGGTGAGTCAGTCAGCACTTAAAATGAGAATGATGCAGCATCTCTGCCAACTACTTCTCTTTTGGGGTGATTGTGAAATGCCTGTCAGGCAGCTACATGTGTGTGGGGGGAGATTTCCCCAGAATAAGCATAAGCTGGCACATTTCTGTTACCTACTATTTGGCAGTGTTCTTACTTTTGTGGGATATACACAGGCTCTGCTGACACAAAACAGATATTTGAAACAGTTAAACAAGATGAAGAGTCTTGTGTGACGCTGTATTTAGGCACAGCGGTGCTTTGAGCTAAAAATCTAAGGTCAGCATGCTAACATTCTCACAATAAGTGGGTTTCTGTCCACCTGTTTTTATGCACATTTTGAATTTGCTCATAAAAAACCCTAAAAATATAAGAAAAATGTTTTTGTGCTTGGTTGAGATGGAAAGTGGATTGTGTATCAAAAAAAGTAAAATGCAACAATGTGCAATAGAAACAGACGTGGCAAATAAATAACTGAAGCTTCTGCTCCACGGAAGAGATGAAAAATGACAGCAGATCAAAACATCAGACCTGTGTGGAGCGTTGAGGAGACTGTAACCTTCGTCAAAATAATACATGAAACAAGCATAAATGCCATTTTTTGTTTACGTCAGGCTCTCTCTTCTTCTCTAACTCCTAATATTTGCATGAACATGGCTGTTTCCTTTGGGTGATTTTAAGGATTTTCAGTTCAAATTCATGCTACATTTGACCAATGACAATACTGACGTTTTGCCCTGTTTGCTGTTTTTAGTCAAGCTTGTTAACATGCTAAGTTTAGCTAATTAACACCAAACAGAAAGTACAGCAGAGACTAATGGGAATGCTATTTTTGAAGTATTTGGTCTTAAACCAAAGTATTGGACAAATTAAAATATTGACCTGATACATGAAAAGTTAACTGATGGTGGTGTCTGTTAACTGATGGTGAACAGGTGGTGGTGCCACCCGTTCACCATCAGTTAACCCGTTTTAAAAGGGTAAAATTTAAACAGGATACAATTAATTTTAAAGAGTTAAATAGGAAATAAAAACAGGGTAAAGTAGGACAGTAAAAGTCACAGTGCAGTGTACGATATTGATCTATAGCCTTACATTTGATTTAATTAAAGGCAGTGCCAAAAACAAAAGTCTTTAGTCTTGATTTAAAAGAACTGACAGTTTCAACAGACCTGCAGTTATTTGGAAGTTTGTTCCAGATATATGGAGCATAAGAACTGAACCCTGCTTCTTCATGTTTAGTTTTGACTGTGGGGACAGAAAGCAGACCTGTCCCAGACAACCTGAGAGGTCTGGATGGTTCAAAGCAGAAGATCAGGAATGTATTTTGGCCCTAAACCATTCGTGTGCTTTACAAACCAACAGCAGGATTTTGAAATCAATTCTTTGACAGACAGGTAGCCAGTGTAAAGACCTCTGAACTGGAGTGATGTAATCCACTTTTTTTGGCCTCAGTGAGGACTCAAGCAGCAGCGTTCTGAATCAGTTGCAGCTGTCTGATGGATTTTTAGGGAGTCCTGTAAAGACACTGTTACAGTAGTCAAATCGACTGAAGATAAATGCGTGGAAGTTTTTCCAGGTCCTGCTGAGACATAAGTCCTTTAATCCTTGAAATACTCTTCAGGTGATAGTAGGCTGACTTTGTGGCTGCTTAAATTCAGGTCTGAGTCCATGACTACACCAAGATTTCTGGCTTGATTTGTGGTTCTTAACATTACAGATTCAAGCTGAGTACTGACTTTCATTTGTTCTTCCTTGGCTCCAAACAATAACTTCAGTTTTATCTTTTTCTGGCACATCCAATTGTTAATTTGTTCAATACAGTTACTCAGCGCCCCAATGGGATCATAGTCCCCTGGTGATATGGTTATGTAAATTTGTGTGTCATCTGCATAATTATGGTAACATATTTTGTTGTTTTTCATAATCTGAGCCAGTGGAAGCATGCAGATGTTAAACATAAGAGTCCCCAATGGAGCCTTGGGGAACTCCACAAGTCATTTTTGTGCAATTACCTATAGACACAAAGTAGTCCCTGTCCTTTTAGGATTCAAACCAGTTAAGTACTGTGCCAGAAAGTCCCACCCAGTTTTCAGGTCTGTCTAGTAATATCTTGTGGTCGACTGTGTCGAAAGCAGCACTGAGATCCAATAATATTAGGACCAAAATTCTGCCACTGTCAGTGTTTAAATAGATGTCATTGAAGACCTTAAGAAGAGCCGTCTCAGTGCTGTGGTGTGGTCGAAATCCTGACTGGAAGACATCAAAACAGTTATTTAGTGCCAAGAAAGCACTAAGCTGTTGAAAAACAGCTTTTTCAATGATTTTACTCAAAAATAGGAGATTTGATATGGGCCTGTAGTTGCTCATGAGTGACCTGTTTAGATTGTTCTAGATTGAGTGGCTTAATGACTGCAGTTTTCAGGGCCTGAGGGAAGAAACCTGAGAGGAGAGACATGTTGACAATTTGTAGAAGATCTGAGGCCATGCAATCAGAAACATTTTTGAATCTGTCTGCAGAATATCAAGGCATCAGGTAGGCATTAGATCAAAAGTGAGGAGGATCACCAGAGTCAGAAGAATTCCTCTTCTGTGTACCGTGGATATTTGTCCCTTATTGAATATTTGGTGCCGTATAATTTGTTGTGACATGTATTGTGCACAGGTAGTAGAAGAGGAGGGATTCATCTCTCCCTTTTCCTTCTGAGTGTCAATGTATCCTTTTGAAATGAAACAAATGGGTCAGCCCTTTGTTCCAGCTGAATATTTTACTTGCCCCATCTGAAAGGCATGTAATACATTCTGATCAGCGGGGTGTTTCAACATTGAAAATTTAAAATGCTTTAAAATTTTGAGTAAGTAGGCATCAGACAAATATTAACATAAAATTCCTCCCCATGTGGGTCAACTAATAGTAAGTTTGGTCATTCACAGAAAACAAAAACAACACTATCTACGCTGCACAGTATGTGAGGCAGATCATCCTGTTAGGATTATATGTGCTCTGACTGAGTAGAATTTAAACAGACCTCAGCTGATTTCAGGCTTTCTTCCCATTCAGTTCTCAATTCCCCAGGTATCCTACCTCCATGTTTTAGTGCCATGTTTTTTTCTCCATCATCCTCTTCCAGCCATGTTTACTCAGTCACTGAAAAAAATAAACAGGCCAACAAACCAGGTAACCCGCAGTAGGTAGACAAACAGACAGAATCGAGGAGACAGAAAGCTGATACCAGCAGAATTTCAAGCTTGATGCTTTTCTTGATATTACTTTAGAGTACATTTGGTATTTTTTGGAAAAAGAAATCTGTAGAATTGTAAGTGCAGGACATCCTGCAGGAAAACATAACAAGAAAGTCATGAAATAAAAACACAAGAGCGCAGCACAATTAGCCAATTTTGTTGGAAATGAGCAAATGTGTCTCCTGGCATTATACTCTGCCATCAAATTAACTTGAGAATGACATATTGAGATAAAAATTCTGGTTTGTTTTAATGTTGGTAGAGCCAGTGTAATGGATTAACTTGGTTATGAGGTGAAATGATCATTTACTGTATGTGTGTCATCCATTTTTTCCTTTCCCATCAACATGATGCAGTTGATAAAATCACATCAGTTTTTTGTCAAATGAGCCACACTTAAACAGAAATGCTGAAAGATGTTATCACTCACATCCATTTGTAAATGTCATATTTTGTAAAGTGAACCTAGAGAGTTGATGCCATACCACCAGGTAGTAGCTTTAGGGTGTTTTCACACCTAACCGCTCTGGTCGTGTTTTGAATGCTGGTGTGTCTGCCTGGTTAGTGTGGGTCATTTGGGCAGGTGTGAAAGCTGTCAATCACACTCTGGTGCAGATGACACAATAGGACCAAGCCTGCTTTAACAGGAGGCCCTTGGTCCGCCTCCAAGCGAACTCTGGCACTGTTTGTCATTATTCAGAATAAGCAATCAATTTAAAGTCTAATCATACTAATAACGCTGATCTTTTTTTATGAGTTACCTGTCAGTCATAAAGCACTTCCCGTGCGCTACAGTACTGCACACTGCACGTTTTTTTAAGCCAACACAAATTCTATTGCTTAACCCCACCTCATATCAACAACATCTCCAGACTAAACAACAAAATATATTGTTTGTCAATGCTTTTCATTGTTTTCTAATCAGATATGCATAAGTTGTCAGGGCCTCCTAAAACACTGTGTCACAAAACACAGTCATTGTTATAATGGTTATGTGTCTGTGTAAATCGCATTAAAATATTTTACTGGGCTCCCTGTCCTGGTCTGGTCAACATTCATAGTTCTCTTAAAAATAGAAGAGCTGGAAGCCACTCCAAACACTAGGCAGTTGCACCTGAGCAAACCCTTAAATGTGTTTATGGTAACATATTCTTTTGAGTCCTCATCCAGTAACAGTTGCTGGTAGGCATGGCTCATATCCAGCTTTATAAATGTCTTCCAGCGCGAGAAAGATCATGGTTTGGGTTAAGATAAATACAATGGTGAAAATAATAATTTCTTGTTTAAGAGTAGGGAACGTTTGTGGTGTAAAAATTAAAACCATAGGAAGTCACACAGTAGCTGGAGGTTTAAATCAGGTAAAAGTAAACGCAGGTTGATTTTAGGTATTTTAACATGATCAATGATTGATGCAGCTGTTCTTCTTGCTTGGATCCCCTATATTCTGATGTTTGTGTTTAATTTGATCTAATTCTGATTTAACAAAATGATTGAAAACAGAGACTAAGAGACTAAAGTGCAGGGATATTGCATGTTCTGCAGAGCATTCCTCCAACAGATAAATCTGTGGGTGAGATTATCTCTGGAGCCAGGAGGAGAGGCATTTCATCAATTGGAGATCAGGACTTTTTATTGATCTCAAAGCCCATGCATGTTTGACATCACTGAAACCTCCATGTTTTTGGTGACTCTTGGATCTCAGTCAATCCCCATTTCCATAGAGCACAGAGGTGTGAGCTCGCTGCAGTGACAGAACTGAGAGGTCATGTGCTTCTTTTGCTCCAGAGGTCGATTTTTCTCCTTTTTTCCACCCACTTGTTAAACTCTTTTTTTTGTAATAGTTTAACCATATTCCACAGACACTATCCTCAGATGCAGTAGATTTTTTAGCCTTTTTTCTTTTGTGTTTTGTTCTTCTTCTTGTTCTTCTTGTTAAATCTGCTTAATTCAGACCGTAATGTCTGGCTAAAATATTATACAATCGATGATGGAAGCTATTTTCCCCTGCAGAGCATTTTATTGCCCACAATGCATTTTTAGTGGTGGTGTTTTTCCAACCACATTTAGTCTGTTACAGCGATACAGCAGTACACTTTATGTAATATCTCTTTTTGCTCTGTCTTGACTATGGGTGTCACAATACACTTGAAAAAGCCGAGAAAGGGGATTCATGCATTCAGATGTCTCGAGTGAGCAGAAAACAAGACTGCCGATGTGAATCGTCATGAGCAGCAGCATTTAGCTCAGTCTGCATCACGTCAACCCACAAGTCAGAGAGATGCTCCATCACACATACTTCTGCAGTCATGCATGGCTCGATTTTCTCTTTACAGCTTACTCACACCCACCCACCCACACCCACAGACACACTGACTCCTAACATTCATTACTAAAGAGTTGTGTGAAGGGAACATGTGTGGCAGTTACGGCCGAGAGCAAAGTCAGGAAAGCAAGTTTTTTTTTTTTTGTTTCATTGTGGAAATTATGAATAAATCCATCATCATATACTGTTTGTTGGCAATTTAAGAGTCAGGCGGTTGGCAGTGGCTTTTTCCAATTCAGTGATAATTACCACAACAGACACTAGAAACTTATGACAAGGCCCTAAAGCAGCCCCTAAAGCTTGTGTGTTTGCAAACGGGCTCGCTGACACCCCATCATGTTCCTGTTAATGTACTTGAAAGATGCTGAAAGGAGAGATTTTTCAGTCTCATGAATTTCTGTCTTGGTTAACTGTGTTATTATTTATTACTACTGGTTACACTCACAGAAAGGCTTTTTCCCAGTCAGTTATGAAAGCTCCAGCAAGATTACAATAAGTGCAGCAAGGGCCACTTTACAGTGGAATTAATTTCGTAGTAATAATTCTAATTTTGCATAATTTACAGGACTTAATAACATCCTGAATTTTTGAGTAACTACAAGGACGAGAAGAAACTCAGACTACAGTGGTGTGACTGAGAAATTGGAAAAAAGAAAATCTTAAAGTTGAACTTCCTGACATCTCAGAATTACCCCCATTAATCATTGCTTATATGAAAGCCAACCACCATGAGCTCTATTTACAGGAATCAGTGGTGCAGGTTATCAGGTTCCTGAAAAACCTCATCCGGCCTCCTCAACATGGCAGAGAAGCGGCAGGACACTGGACTCCGTTCAGACAATATGAACTTCTTACCCTGTTATGCAAAGTGAGCCCAGTCGCTATGTGAAGTGCCAGTAATGACCACGTCAAGACATTCGTAGCTGAGGGCTGGAACAAAGATCACCAGTGAATCTGGAGCTTCTGGAGTTTTGACTCAATATTTGACCCATGATTTTTAGCTTAACCAAGTCCGCCTTAACATAACCACACCACTCTCTTCTCAGCAACAGCACTTGCAAATATCTGTCCACCAACGCTTTGTGGCACAGGCCACAGTGCCTGAGGCTTCAGAGGCAGCTGCGACAATGTCTAACAGCGGGAAAAGAGACTAGTTCACCACACGCACCACTGTCCTCCCATATTTGTCTGTAATCATGCCTCTATGCCACTTGTTGATATGAGCCCCATGGTATCAGACATTATGAGCTCAAAGTTCCATGTGCAACAGGGACGTGATCAGACGCATACTATACGCTGTTGTTGGCAAAGAAGGGATGGGCAGTTCTTTAACTGCTACTTTAGTTGTGTTGGCAAAACGTCTGAAGCCTCACGTTGAAGATTCTGAGCTTGCCTGGGTGAGTGCATGCAAAGAGTCTCTGAAAGTTTTGAGCCACCCCATGAGAGGGCAGATGCCGGGGGTGCAGTCCCAGGCATTACCTGCCAAGCTGATGCTGGTTAATGAAGTCCATGCTGCCACAGCTTCCACAAGAGGGCTGCATAGCGTGCGCTCGAGCAGTGATTGACACTGCGTTACAGACTCTTCCTGGCTGTGATTGGCTGTTTTGACTCAGGGGCGGTGGATTCTTGTAAATGGCGGTAGGAGGAGCCAGAGGAGACCAGATTTTTTGCCAATGGATTATAAGTCTCATGTACTACTGTCAGGATGTATGACAGTTTTAGAAAATATGCCAAAACTTTTTATAAAGGTTACCTACTGAACATTTAATCTTACTGTTGGAAGTGATGCTGTCTCATTCAGTGATCATCTATATAGAGATAAGTGGATCAGCAAAAAAACAAGGTTATTTGTAGCACTTTTAATTTTCATTCAGCTATTATATTTTGTATTTTTATACACTGGAACTGACCTTAAAGTTGCATTAAGCAATATTTAACCACTAGGCGGGAGAAAACTATGAACCCACAGAAACAAACCAAGGCTCTGTCCGAAATTAAACATGTTCACTCTTTATTTACTTTGTTGTATGTTGGACGTGGCAATTTTGGACACATCCCTTGTTTGACTTTCGTATTAGCAGGTTGTTATGTCTACCGTGTTAGCAGACAGTTGCCTACTCAGACATCTACAAAAGCAGAGACGGGGCTGCATGAGCATCCCTTCATGTTGAAACCAATTGAATGCAAGCTATAATTTTAAATACAGTTACAACAAATGTGATCATACCTAGGTTATATGCATTGTCTAGATAAACACATAAAGGTGACTAACATTTGATTGTTAAATATTGTAAGGGCGTCAGGAACTCAGTTCCTGTAGAGTGCTATATTCATCAACTTAGGTGTTGACAGCGTTGGTGTGGGTGTTACTGCGTCCACTCCACACCTGTGTCTGATCAGTGGAAATAAGAACATTACAGTAAGACAGTACATCCACATTGCAGGTACTTTGTTGTCTCTTTTCTCTCTAACCATTAACTTGCAGCTGTTTAACAGCAGTAAAATTACAAGTGGTGTACCTCATTATGCAAATAGCTGTCACGATGACTATTTAGAAATGTGCTTCTTGCTTTCTGTGATGAGCTTTTCAGAACACACATGCACACACATGTAAATGCCTAAGTGAATATGTACTACATACATCCCACTGTATGCAATGTGCATGAATCTCATCATAGATACACCCACACAAATGCTGAAACCAAGCCAAGTTCATTGATGTCTCCAAATCACTTATACTGTAGGTGTGACTGAGAGTAAGTGTGGGTATGTGTGTGTGTGTGTGCAGTAGACTAGAGGCCTGTCCACAGTGTTTTCCTGCCTTCCCACCAATGCACACTGGGACTGGCTCCAGCCATTGGACATGGATGAAACTTACAATGCAGTACAATGAAAACAGATGTTTACTGTCACGGTGGAAAGGTAGTGTTGTCCAAGTTAAGTGCATTTGCATGTTGAGAAATGTGAAAAGTGGGAGTAATGTGATTTTTTTTGAAAAATATAAAGGTGATGTGGACAAACTACATCTGAATACAACTTTGATTAATGATTTATGAAATATAGGTAAACATGGGGTTATATTATAGGCTACAGATGGAATAAATTATATTGTGAGCATCATTAGAATATGAAACATGCTGGAAGCCAAATGTCTGCACTGTCTAACAAGGCTAAGATGAAAGCAACCATCTACTAACTGTGTCCGTCACCTCCTGTTGTCCCCACGCAGCTCAATCTTTAAAGTGAAGTAACACGCATCGGGCAGTATTCTTTTTTTAAGAAAAAAAAACACTGTAAGTCTTTCTTAGCTGGGCAACCCTCGAACACTGTTGGCGGTGGTGGCTTGTTGTGAGCAAGTGAGCGCTCATGTCCTTGTCGATATAGTGACTCCTACTGGTTGGTCTGTGCAGAAGGGAGCCAGATCTAAGGATGGATCCTGAACCCCCCATGTTTATGTTCTCCCGCTGACAGGAAACACAAAAAGGTAGCAGATAATGACTTGAATGTGCACTCACTTCCTCCCAGTGATAATTAGTCAGGCTAAGGTCATATTTTACATAATATGAGTGATTTTTAATTAAAATGATGACATAAGTTTTCAGTTTCTTAAACTGAAATTAAATGACTGCAAGTCCAGCTAGAAAAAGTAGTATCCTACTAGAAAAGACAGTCATGGACTAAGCACAGCCATGCTAGCAGCTGTGCAAGGCTGTACTTAGTCACAGCAGTGCTTTTAGCTAAATGCTAATGTCAACATGCTGACAATAAAAATGCCAACATGCTGATGGTAATATTCACCTTGGTCACCATCTTACTGTTTATTCATGTGGTGGCGGAATTATTGGAAGTCTTATTGGGAAAATTCACGTGAATGCTCCCTGAACTCGGAAAGTTGAACAAAATATTCGTACACGAGTTGCCAATTTGTTGACGTCCTGCACGTAGAAACATGGCTGACAGTATTGCATATACATTTTTTTGCTTACATGCCATTTGTAAGATGGTATAATGGTTTGTTGTCAATGTAGTATGACCTAGAAATCTAACTTATGTGTTGTTTATACACTTTAATAATGCTAAACTAACACATCTATGTAGTAGAGTGCATGTTGTTCCACATTCTGAATTAAAAGCACA
Source organism: Lepomis macrochirus (assembly GCA_024633595.2). Classification (NCBI taxonomy): domain Eukaryota; kingdom Metazoa; phylum Chordata; class Actinopteri; order Centrarchiformes; family Centrarchidae; genus Lepomis; species Lepomis macrochirus. The sequence continues at coordinate 30,789,057 of JALXJV020000005.1, forward strand.
TGAACACACACTGAAGTTGGAAGAATGACTCGGGAAATGGGACCATCTAAGGAGCATGTGAATAAAGTATTGGACAAATTAACCTGATGATAGAGCTAGTTGAAAAGTAACCGAAGTGAAAAAACTGAATGGCAATCCATGGTTATTCAAATATTTCAGTCGTGTATAGACCAGCTGACCGACGTTGCCATCTCTAGACCCACACCAGTTGCAATGCAAAAAATACATCTTGTTTGTCTCCTCTGCTGTAGTGAAAATATATTGTTCACACCAAAATGTTTCATCATTGACCCAAACACAGATAATTAGCTTGATGTGACAAATGCAGCTACAAATACAATTAGCTGCATCCCTGCACAACCGTGCTGATGTAATCCCATTGTGACTTGCCTGAACAAGCGGTTTTATGTGGACAAGAGACAGGCCAAGACTTTGAACTTATAAATTGTGACTTGAGAAAAGATGAGTCAGTTCACATTTTCTGTACTTTTCACCTTTGCTGATTATACTGTAGCTCGATAAGTGCCAAATCCACTGGGCTAATTAGTCTTTCTAAAGTGATTGATATCAAGGATGTAGAGACATGCCAAATACGTAACGCCTGTGATGACTCATGAGCCAGGATTGAGACATGAAGTTTTTTAAAATTGTTTCTGGAGTGCAAACATGTCAGATACGCTGGCAGAAGAATGTCTGATTTGTCAGAGTTCTTGATGACAGACGGGGCTTACTTTATTATGATGGCACATTGTGATATTAACAGCATGCGTAGACATTTGTATCATCAGTATAGTAATTTTGAGAGTAATTTTCCCTCAGAAGTTTTGTGATGGTTGAATGAATTATTTATACAGACTTTATCTTATCATTGCAAGTTAACCTAGTTATATAACCCATTAATTTCTGTTATTTATTCATGTATCCAATTTGATTTTAGAGAATTAAACACTACAGCGATGCTGGCATTTTCAGACTTAAGCTGACTGGCTTATGTGACTGGTATTTGAAAAAATTACACTGAGTGGGGAGCTGCAACATTTGTTAAAATACTGCAACCAAAAAAATGTCACATCAACACACATTTCTTATTCACAGCCACACTTGGTCCCAACAGGAAGATGCCTATTGATTTTGGTGACCCCCCCGACCTTTTCCCCTTGTGCCACCATTAATCCTTTGGACTGAAAAAAAGAAAGTGAAATTCTGGCTAACTTTATTATACAACAATTTCCCACACAGCATAGTACTGAATATGACAGTAATGGATAACTGAGGGAACTATTGGACCTTGTCAGAGATCTGCTCTCTGAATACTTGATGGATACCTGATTACTTGTTGGCTTAAAGGGAAGGGATGTGTCTCATTGATGATGCATCCTAAAGTGATTTAAATGATTTGTTCTCCTGTGCTAAACGCTCCGCTGATCCAAAGCCTCGGAAAGTCTTACCCCTGCATTTCAGCATTTAAAACAACACTGACTGGCTCAAGGGGAGATACAATTTACAAAATACAATAATTGTAAAACAGAAAGGGATGCCATGGCAGGTAACCCATACAGCAGCTAAAGAATAGGTCTACAACAGTACATAGCTGCTGTACCTTACCTACTGGTTGGTATGTGTATTTTTTTATATTTCTCTGTTATAGTTTGATTTCATCCGAAACCTGGGAGCCCTTGTCATCTAAATCCAAATGTGAGCAAAGGCTAAGTTAGGTCAAACTACTGGGTGTGTTGTTTTTATATTGGGAATCCTCTTTAAGCTAATGTGTCTCCTTCAGTTGACATTGTTTCATTGCTATTTTTAGTTAATCCAGCACTGGCTCTGTATGGAGCCCATTTCAGGTTATAGTTTTATTACTATACCAGCTTTGTCCATCCTTCACTTTCTGATAAACTATGTAGGGGGCTCCATGTCTCCAAATGTTTGTTCTTGTTTCTTTCAAATGCAAAAAAAAAAATCTTATATCACTAATGAATATTTTTATATCGACACTGAATCAAAGGACAGTGTGTAATGCAAAAGGTGTCACTTGTAGTGATGAACCTGCAGCTAATTATTGCCTGACTATGCAGTTCTCCTCAGCTCTATGTGACTTTCAGCTCATTGTTTTATGGCCCGCAACTTTAATGTTTTGTAACCACTCTCATCAACCTCATTTTCAGCCGCTGCAGTGAGCTCTTTTCAGTGAAAAAGCTCTGGTAAACCTGCTGTAAAGGTGTCCAGCAACAAACAATAGACAAAGTTAGTGACTAGCTTAAATGAAGGCTTGTTGTGAATTTAAGGCAATACTGTCTACTTATTTAAGATGTTAAAATGATAATTCAGCTTTGCATCATGGATAGTAATAGCACGGGACATTGTGCATTGGAGGAAGTTATAATTACCACATGTGGCCTTTTACATGAATATGCCGACACTTGTACAGTTTGACATCTACCCGGAATAGTTTGTGTCTCAGGCCACCATCTGCAGTAATTTAGGCAATTAGATTTCACTATGTTCTTAATGTCTTGTGTTTTTGGTTCTGCTTTCTTCCCTATCTAGATATAATTTGATTGCCAAAGATATATGACAGCATTAGAGTCAACAGAGAATTGGGTACATGGCAGAACAATTGTACTGTAGCCCATAGTCAATATGTTACTTTCACTGTCAGCACTGCGTGGAGAAGATGACAGAATAATGAACATGCACAGGTTGCCTCTGTGATGGTGCTGCAGAAAAGGTTGGGGTCATCAAAATCCACAGATTTATTTCTGTTTGCTGTCTTCAATTCATCGTATCTTTATCTGATACACAATTGCATTCATTTCCAGGTGCATGACGTATGAGATAAACATAAATTATCCCTAGTCTGCAGCCACCCAATTAGTTTCCAATTCTCTGTTATATGATTTCCTAAAATCACTTATGTCAACAAAACATTTAATGAAAAAGAATCACAAGGACTGTTTTCATCTCTTCTGTCATCGCTCCTTCATTTTCATAGCTGTTTATACTCTCCAATTTCTTCTTTTTTATCCTCTTTTTAACACCTGTACTGGGGTTTTGAGCCCTGCAATAAACATCTCACAGGCCCTTGTTGTCTGGGTACATACTAACCATCTCATTGCCCCATAAAATGAGATCTGTGCCCTTATTTGCACCAAGGTCCCGTAGATCCATCTCTCCCACAATAAGAGAAAACGGCCACAAGGCTGGGCGATCTCGTCCATGGGCAAAAGGTTCAATTACTTCAGTTGTCATGGAGCAATAAATGACAAATTAAGTGGCTGGCACTGAACACTGCTTGAAGGAGGCTGTATCAGAATACTAATGTCAGCTGTGTCTGACAGTGGGTAAAGAGAGAGACAGCAAGAAAAAGCCCCAAGTTCGGCGAATGAAAAACAGACAACTTTTTGTTTTCAGCAGGATACATTTTCTACTCCATGACCTCGATTCAGAATAATTAGGCCTGTTGGTGCCTTTGTTGTTTGAAAGATAGTACAGTGATATTTTAATTGCGTTTTAAAAGAACACCTTGTTGTTATTTATGTATACAATAAACAGCTGTGTGTATTGTTCACTTGCATTCGTTTAGATTAAGGCCTCTGTCTTGTTATATTCTTTCCAGCAGTCCAAGATCTTTGCTACGACAGACTGGAACAGGCATTGTAATCCTGTAATTAGTAGAGTGTGCACACAGAATTTAGACACTGGCTAATGAAAGTGCTCTGTTGTGCCAGTTTTCATCTTATTAAAAAGTTAAAAATCTATAGCCACTCTAGCGGCCCTGTGAGGCTTTAATTGTCATTACACACCAGAATATAAAAATCACTGGATGAAAAATAGAGACATTTTGCTATTCTCTGATCCTTACCACTGGTGTAAAAAGACATGTAAGGTTTGGCCTGATGGTGGCACCACAGCAAAAATCACATTCTTAACCAACTCAAAGGCATTTATCCACTTAGATCCACGTTGTCAGTCAAATAGAAGTTACAACGTATTTATCCTGCGTAATGGTTCGTATAACTAAGTGAAACTGAATAAAGTGGTCTTACTGTAGCGCATACGTTGGCTTGATATGGAGCTGCAGTAAAACACACACCTGTTGGCCTCCACAGTTTTTTAGCATAGCCAAAAACTACACTTAAGTAAAAGTACTTTGCAAAAACACGCACTCAAGTAGAAGTAAACGTAGTCATCAAAATAACTACTTGAGTAAGAGTCCGAATATTGCTTAGCGAGTACCTTAAGCAATAAATAAAATTTCTTTGTCTTCAAGTTTGAATTGATTTGGATGTGACTGGAATTACTGATGGTCTTCCTCAGGTAAAGAAGCAAACATGCAGTTGTAGGCTATTTATTCACAATGAAATGACAAGTCATCATCTTCTGATTAGATAACCTGCTATATTTACACAAGGACAGTATTCCCTGTGTGTATCAATCAAGTGTGATCACAAAATACTGAATTACTATTAGAATCTGGCAAGTACGCTTATAAGTAAAGATTGTTTAATACAAATTAATTTCTTGTTATCTCCTATATTAAAGTATGATTTAGCAATAAATAAAATTAGGAGATAGTGCTGTGATGTTTCATAATTTATTGTTAATCAAATACAGCTGTGGTAACGTCTTCACTTTTACCTGTGGTTGAGACAAGTCACTCACATACAAATGAAATAAAAGTAGTAGGAGTAGTGTCTTTTTTTGCGTGTGTATAATTTGGTCTCTCTTCATCAGGCTACATCAATGAGCATGATTAGTTAAATGCACACTGCTCGTACACTGTTTGCTTGAATGTTTACATTATAGCACTAGGCAGATGTTTTAGTTTTGAAGCATGACACACTGTGTGAAAGTCTGACAAAGCATCAGTACTGGATGCATAAAATAATAAATAAATCAGTAGTGTGACACCCTGTGGGGTCATGAGTGGGTGTGGCCTGTTTCTCTCTCTCTCTCTCCCTCTCTCTCTCTCTCTCTCTCTCTCCTCCTTGTAGAGGGGGAGCTGATTGCAGTAACTCTGGGCACCTGGGCTGATTGCCCTGTAGAGTATTTGGGACTGCCTTCTCATTCTGCAAGAGAGGCTGCTGTCTAGGCCAGGTCAGACCTCCTTACGGGCCGGCTCTCTGTTTTCCCTTTTGGTTTTCTTTGGTTGGACTATCGGTTTGTGGTATTTATCTTGTTTTTGCATCCTACAACACTTTCACATATATAGATTCATGCAACCATCATCTAGCACAGACATTACTGAAACCACAGACTACATACCTCACACTTCAATTATGTTAATTTGAAATATCTGTTAATTAGGTTAATTTGTGTCTCCCTTTTGTTGTGGCCTTTTGAGCCAGGTCATAACAAGCGAAGTAGTGCAATGAATGTATCCAAATGTAAAAGTAATACTTTTTCTCGACAAATCTCAAGTAAGAGAAAAAGTATGATGCATTAAATCTACTCTGACAACAGTAACTTACTTAAAAAAGTTGCATGAGTCCATGTAACAGAATAAATGTAACTCGTTACTACCCACCTCTGGTCTTTGGAAATAATAATAAAAAATAAATAGCGTTTTTGCTTACTGAGATCCAGACACACACCTCCTACCTACTAGTCACTAACTTTGTTAGTCTGTCATTTGTGTTGGGCAGATAAGAGTACAGGGATTTATCAGTCGGGATTTCTTTTGCTAAAAACCACTGCTGAAAATTGTGCTAAAATGCTCTGCAGAGCTGAGTGGACCTGCAGAATTTGGTGACATTTCTCTGTGGGTTGATAAGTTTTATGTCAACTTTTAAGGCTTGGTCAAACTTTAGACTGGACCGACAAATCAGACAACCAATTCTGCTCTCCCTATTGTCATGCCGCGAGCATGGCTAAAAATAAGGATTTCAAACCAGATCAGCATTGGAAGTTGGAGTTAATGTGATTGAGCATAGTAGATTAAAAGTCAACCCATAATCTGCTTGTCGTTCATTCCCCAGTGTGAGCTCTGCTAAATAATCAAACTGAGACCAAACTGGACCACTAGATCTTATAATCAATTACATTTACTGTCTCCAATCCTGCTGGGCTTAAAGAATAGATGCTGTGTTGTGTTTTTGCACTCGTCTTATATCACCACAGGATACAGACAGACCCCACTGACATCTTTTACGCCTCCCTATCCTTCATTATATCAGTGAATTTAAATGCATGTTGTTCAGAAAACATTGAGGTTGCCGACCTTCACTCCCCTGTTCCCATCATTCTCTCCACTTGTTTATCTTATTTGATTTATTACTGTACATTCTGCTGGGTACATTGCACCCTATTCAGCAGACAGACAGTGTAACTGAGTCATGCTGCAGCAGTTTTGTCAGGGTAACAAAACGTTTGCACTGGGACTGTGAACTTACATTCTCAAGGTGACCTCCAGGGAGATCCTGTCAGACAACCCAAGGTGACAGCTGAGTGCCTGAAGTATGCCGCTCAAATGGGGAATAGCTCTGCAGTAAAATGAAGGAAGGCGTCGCACGGATGAGATTCATTCATCTTAATAAAGTTGACCATCAAACTGATGTGGTTGCAGAGGTGCTAGTTAGACAGAGAGAGGAAAGAAGCAGGCAGAGCTATGGGAAAGGCTTTTCAGCTGTAAACACAATGTTCTTTTCCCAGCATCAGTCCTCTGAATAGAACACTACCTGTCTACCTGTTGGCAACATCCTGGCAGAAAAGCCCGTTTTGTAGAACTGCTGCAAAGCACATTTCAATTTGACTCCCAAATGCCCGGCAGCACAATTATTCTTTTAAGTAAAAATCTGTCACACATTCATAAAATTAAATGTGTTTTTGCTATACTCCACATCATTGGCTGATTTACTGTTGCATAACAGTGATTCAAAGTATAGTCACTTCACGAAGGCGGTTACCTTTCTGTTTTAAACTCCCACTCTCTGTATAGGTCCCATAAGATAGCTTCTGCCACACAGGGTATAATGCATTTTATGTTGCCAGCAGTTTGTCTGTCTGAAATACTGGGTAGTTAGCACCAGCAGGGAACACCCACAGAAGCTCAAATTTAATCAACTTTAATAGAAAATGCAGGGGAAACAATGCCACTCTTTGATTGACAAGTGATCTCATGCAGAAACTCCAAAGCAGTGGCAATTTGTGCCGACTGGTAAAATGGTTTGTGCCAAGGGTTTTTTACAGGAGTGATGGGATGGAAAAAAAGGTGCACTGAAACGCCTCTTATGTCCTCATTCAACCAGCTGTGTCCCCCTACCTGTATTATTTAAAACTCATCTCACTAAAAGTACTAAACATGTCTCTTGAAGTAGACTAGTAGTAGAGTTTTGAGTTAGCAGGTAGTCGCTTACCTTGGTGACTAGCTTCTTTCACAGTAAAAGCCTTTCAGGTGCTTGCCACTGGTGGCAAGTGGAAAGCTTTTAAGGCATGGAGAGCAGCAGCACAAAATGTTCTGATTGCGTCAACAGTGGGGTACAGTGGCTGAAATATATTCAGTGCAATTCAGTTCAGCTGCTCATGGGCCTGCGGGGCGTGTTTTCAGATTTGTCTGTGTGCTTGTTTTGTGACTGTATAGTTGGTGCTTGACTGGCATGTATTTTTTAACTTTTGACAATAATGTACCAAGGAAAGGAATAACAGTTTTTTCATAGTGCTATTGTCTGTAACCTGGTCCTCTTGTCCTGTGGAGGATTATAATGCTAATGCTATTCTAACAGTTATAGATAAAGATAAATAATTGCCACACAGCCTCTTAGTTGTTCTGGACTAATAAGGAATAAATCAATTTTGGTTATAATAATAACAACTTTATTACATAGCACTTTTGTTGCCAAGTGCTTGCTCATGATGGGAATTGTTGGGTCTATGTAAATAATATTGTAAAGATTACTGTCTAGACCTGCTCTATGTATATGCAAACTGCTCTGATAACTTGATGCGGTGCTACATAAATAAATCTACCATTACAATGTGCTTCACAAAGAACAAATAAAAGAAAGCAGCATAACAAATACAAAAATACGCTCAAAATTTTAAAAAACAGTTAGTAGTAAAGATAAAATACAGTAATAGATAAAAGTAACACATAAAAGAAGAGGTACAATAATTACCACACATTAAGGTCTGGTCTGAGCTAGTATCAGCTATATAGTCTTACAATCCTGTAGCCCCAAAAACCGTGCAAAATCCCATATAAAGACCTTGTCTTTCCGCTGCAAACTGGCTTAATGGCTCGCTGTAATAACAGTTTAGTTCATCAAATTTTTAATTTGCATAAGAAATGGTATTGTAAAAGCCTGAGCTATAAAATCCAAGTGTGTGTGGGCATTTTCTGTGAGTGTGTCTGCGTGTTTGGGCCCATAAAAAAAAAAATTCTAACACTGGGGCCTATCATTACTAGATGGCATCAATGGAAGCATAACAACAACTGATCTTATAACATTTACTATATCAAGATACAGTTGAGCAGCGAGGCCACTAGCTTTAAAATAAAAGCAGGACATGCAGGAATTGGACAGAACTAGTTCATTGCATGACCTCACACATTGAGCGGGTGAAGACAGGTTGGTATAGTAGAGAGCGGAGATGTCATAAGATGGTCCTGCTTTCAATACAGTGGTGAAGCACGTGTTATCCACTGCTTTAATGGTGCAACTGCACGGAAGGACAGCTCGGTTAAAGTGTCCCTCTGAATACTAGACCTGTGGGTCTCTGGCATGAGCACCACCATGACACCAAATAAAATTTAAGAAAACGTAAATCTTGCTGTTCCGTGGGGATGAAAGTTTGTGACTTTAGGTGGGGCAAAGCAGGTTCATCAGCATCAGTCCCTTTGTTTGACAGGGAAAAGAATAAGAACATAATATGTGGTTCCGTGCAGCAGTTATTGTATCTCAGCACTGGCCTCACGCCATTTTGTTTATTATCCTTCTGCAATATTCACATCTCATCACCGCAGATGAATCTGTGCTGGGCCTTGGCCCTTAATATCAACCCGATCCTCTTAGCGCAGATCGTTCCTCGGTGGAAATACCACGGGAGGCCAACAGCTGGCTGCAGTTAATCTCTTGTCGACTCACTTTTTCAGCCACATCAATATTGGAGATCAGAGGCTGTTTGAGACTGTGGCACTTAAACATATGGTCATCCTTAAGGCCTCTTTTGAAGGAGGGCAAAGAGAATATAGATAAACCAGATAAGATGGGTTTTTTTCCTGCAGTTCATTGTCCTGAATATTCTGTGCAATCAATTGCGGATATGTTGACTCTTCAACCAATCTAAAACCAGGAGAGAGATCAGATCTTGAGCAAGACAGTTATGTGCCTGAAAGATTTAATAAAAAAACTAAAGGGGATAGTCACACAATAAAATATCATGTGGCCTATACACAGACACACACGCGCACAAACACAGGCACGCGCAATTTTCCACAGCATTAAGAGTTACACATGCGGCCCATTCTTTAGAGTTATCACCATGGAAACTGGACAGGAGTGGAAAGCCTGTACTGCTGTGGATTGAGCAATGGCACTACACCATCCTGGGTCCTACACCGTGACATTTATATGAAACGGTTTAGCACAGTGTACAAACTTCATCTGTCAACTCCTTTGAAATGCACAATGTATAGATTATTTTTGCTACTGTTGCAAATGTTTGCTTTGCCTTGACCGCTGTTGCACCAGTTCAACCTCAGCTGTTAGAAGCAACGCCATTCAGTTACAGTATACATCAGTAGCCAAAGATCTCATGTTGCTTCAATTCTGAGCTCTCAGAGGTTTGCATGGCTGGATTAAAGTTAAAGGTGTTACATAAATTCTTTCATGCTTCAGAAAGTTGACCTTTTCAGTATATCCTTACAGACCTCCTCCAGACATATTCAGGACATCCCCTGATTTGAATAATAATTTGTGTCTGATATGGAAAGAAACAATTCTCCAAAATGAATGTTGCTGGGTGTGTAAAAGCTGTTTGCAAAGAAGTTCAACTTTATAAGGCGTTATGTCACTTTGTGTTTACAGCTTGTGTTCTGTGCACCCAAGAGGCCAAAAATCAGGTAACGGAAGTTGAATTTATTCTACAGAGTCCATTTGATTGAAGGTATATATATGTATAAGTATATTTGGGAGCATGTTTGGTAATTGACAGCTTTATCACATGAGCCTACTGTATCACACTCAACATTGGTTTCTGCTGCTTCATCATGTACCTTGATCAACCTAAATTTGGATTTTCTGCCTCCCATAACACTAAATTGGCCACAAGTTGTAAAACCTGAAACCGGGCTTCAATGACAGACTGACTTCTGGCATATTTAAAAAACAAAATGTTCAAAATGTTGAATTGTAGAACTTTTTGCGCAGTGCTCATTCCCTAAATTTAGTTCTGGAGGGGAAATATAACAGAACAGTTTGCACATGAATAATTACCTGCCTTATGCACAGTTCAGGTACTTGTCAGAGTTTTCCTTAATTAGCAGATAGCTTGTTAGCTTGACTGTTTCATGTTGTTGTGTCTCACTGACAATTGCAAGAGAGCCTGGAAAGACAAGTGGAAGGAGGCATAATGTAACAGTGAAAAAACCAACGGGAGGATTTTAGCAGCAGCTTCTCTTGAGTCAGACTGATGAAGCCCCAAAAGCGTGAGTTTAGGTTTATCCCAAGCCCATTTTTAATCCTAAACCCCAACCCTTATCCTCTCCCTATCTTTAAATTTAACCATAATCCCCAAATTAACCCCTAGACCAAACTTTTATTCATCCTTTAGTTATGGCTGAACTCGGCAGACTTGTTACTAACAAATACACTCGCTTAATTGGACTATCCAAATGAGCTGTGAACAAATTACCATATCTCTGATGTAAAGGGGTACCTGCATATGAGCACATTCACAGAGATTTAAGATGTTTCAAAAAAGGGAAGGGAAAACTCTAGATACTGTGTCTGTACAATATTCCTATCAAACAAAGTATTGCCCAACTTTTCTGAAGGCAGTCATCCGCACAATCAATGAGCATTCAATCTGAACCAAGGTGATTGCATTATTACCATATCCATTAAACACACGTCTGTCAGTCTAGTCTTTCATATATATTTTTTGAACTCACAGTACTAAATTATGTGTGATTTGCAACATTAACTTGGTATCTCATCTGGACAAAGCAAGGCTGATAGACTCCAGAGATCCATTAGAGAATGAAATAGCTTGAAACGAGTGCACTGAATTTCTTTAAGTCTTTCTTTTAGTGTCACTGACTATGTATGTCTTGACAAACCTGTTTTCTTGTGGTGAGAAAGTGAAAAATATGTCCAAGAAACAGCATACATGTAATATACTATCTATTATTAGTCATTTTTAAATAACTTAGTTGTATTTCTATTATTAGGGACTGGCTGGTTTTCTTTCCAGTGCATGCTGGACTAGGCACCATCCATCTGTCACCCTGAAAAGCACTAAGGGGCTTTAGACGATAACTGAATAACTTTTCATATTAAACATATAATAATGGGATTTTTTTGGCACAACATAGACATAATCACTTTTTAAGTAACTTTTAGCAAATAATTGCCTATTTACACATCAACACTGGCAATGTAAGCATTTCATTTGCACTTGTGTTTCTGGCCACCAGACGTATGTAAGTCCAATCTTCACTCTCCTTTTAGCTCTATTTTTGTTCTCCGCCAATTCCTGAGGTAAATATCTGACTCTTTAGCCAAAATAAAATGCTCCACTATGTCCACCAGCTTAGTTTCTAACTTGAATATAGCAATTATTAAGTTTATTTTAACTGCCCGGCAGAAGTGCTCTGCTGTTTGTTGGGTCAGAGTTTGTTCAGCCTGACTAGCTATGACTTTTACTTTGCACTAAAATATTATGGCACTGTCCACAACTGAGTCTTGGTTTTTGCTTTAGTGAAATATATTTATTGTAAAACACATTGTTATGTTTTTTTCCAGTAAAGCAGATTTTGTCTATCCATGCAACCAGAGACAAACTGAAACAATACCAACATGTAGAATTATACATTTTAAAAAAACTGTTTAAATTTCATGTTACAGGTTGTACACTGAGGGCATGTCAGTAGAGCATCTGGCTTAGCCTACTATCAAATTGGATTACTTTAGGTCTCCATCCAAAGGATAAAAAAGCCTGTGCTGTTGATTTATTTTTCAAGGACAGCAATATTTGGACCTCAGTACAATACATGGTAGAGAATGAAAGCAGTGTTTAGCTCTACCATACGAGTGTGATGTTTGTTACATAAATTAACCATGAACCTTAAAATAAATGAATGAAAGAATAATACACTATGACACAATCACAATTCCAAGTAAACAACCGTGACCTTAGACATATTTTTTTCTGGTTTTTTTCAGGATTGATGCATTTAATGGCTGTTTTGACAAGCAGCATCAGCACATACTGTATGTGTGTGTGCACTCAGGAATGTGTGTGGGAGTGTAAAGAGAGAGAAAAACAGTCAGCGAGGGAGAGTGAACCAAACACTGTGGCACGCATCTTACTGTTTGCCTCACGTTGAATAAGGATTAATCTATGCATCTATATATCTTGGCATCCATATTCAGGTTACTTATATCTACATATATCAGAAAAGACTCTTTAGTGACTCATAAATTGTCCATCCAGTAAATAACAGTAAATCTCGGCACGCTTTGCCAGCATTGATGAGCAGAAAATGGGATGAGCAGCATTAGCAGAAGATAAATCCCACATCTGAAGGATTATGGTTATTTTGACGAATGCGAAGCGCTTTTCAAATAGAAATGTAATTACATGATGAATATTGAAGTCAGCAAAAGACGATCTTCAAATGCGGTATTATAATGTACAACTTTCGGTTTTCTTTTAGATAGATGTCAGGGAGTTTTTTTTGCTAAAACCTTACAGGGAGGATGCTAATGGTCTGCTGTCTGTAATATTTTATTGTGTGATCTATGTTTTATTGTGAAAGAGCAAATTCATCCTAGCTTTTGAATGCATGTTTGTAACATTCATAATAATGAACAATAAATTGTAACATTAAAACTTTGAATCATAATAAAATATGATCATTCATAATTGATGCAAAATTAAAGTCGAATGATTTAACTCAACTTGGTTATACTCAGTATATATGGTAGTATGCAAAATAACAGAATTTATATTCAATTCACCTCAGGGCACCACCCTTAGAAAAGAGAAAATTATGTTGCCAATTAAGCCAATTAATTAAATCAGATTCAGTTTTAAAAATTGCTACTAAGTTCTTGACTCATGTACAGTGACCGTAATACTTCATCCACACAAACCACATAATAAAGTTCTCCATAAATGAAAGGTTTATTGAACTACTAACTACATACACAACACACACACACACACACAACTAATAGCTACACAGAAATGAATGGATAAATGCAACCATAAACAAATAAATAATAAATCCATGAATGAAGCCATGAATACAATGACAATACCTGAAATGTGGAACATTTTATACTATGTGACGCGTTGAATAATTATCTTGGCAAGCTGTGTTAACTTGTAACTGGATAAATCTTTAGTACTGACCAGTGAATGCACCATGTTGTAGTAGTTGTTGGGAAGCACGATTGAAGTACTTCCATGTTATTACTAGGAAGTCCCACTTATGACCTAACGTTTCTTAATTACACTTTTAATCTATTGCATCAACCCCAATATCACAGGAAAAGTACAATTTTACCTGAATCAGATGTTTCAGGGGAGAAGTTGTTCTGGAGGGGAGAAGACAGGCACAGGTTGATTCTCTCTTGTGGGCCGCTCTCGGGCTCTCAGGCGCGCTCAGTTCACTATCAGCTCAGCTTCGCTAGCAGATACGTTTTTCTCTCGTGTAAAGCTCCCAGGAGCTCTCATCCGTCCTCGATCCCACTTGGCGACTCGGCTTGGGTCGGCCTGTCTCTCTCCATTCAGCAGGCAGCAGGGTGATAACATCTTCACACACCCCCACATGGCTGGGTGTGTGAAGATGGCTTTCAGAGTTTGTTGAACTCAAAGTTCCTTCCAGTTTTAACTTTGGTCATGTTTAGAAGTGCAGGTGTTGAGCAGCCAGACTGGGGCATGTTTCTTGTATAAGGTTTCTTTCTTTCAGAGTTGGTGCCAACCTTCAGCATGTTCGGTGTGGGGATTCAGAGCACATGGGAAAATTATGGCCAAAAGAGGCTTCCTCTTGTTTTGTAGCCTTCGCAAAGAGGGCAGAGGTGTTCAGTGTCAGCAACGTTAAGTCATCCACCTTAGATCTACTGTGTTAATTATTGTCTTTGTTCCAATTTCTTTTCTAAAGAATTAATAAAGCTAGCACCCATCTATTGCTTCAGGCGCACCCACACACTGTGTGTGTGTGGGGGTGAATCTGTAAACAGTTTTGTTATTTCAGTTTCTGTTATGTTGAACAGTGATACATAAACTTACCCCATCCATATAAATTTCTGCATATATGTAGAGTTGGTCCAAAAGTGAGTATAGCAAATGAAACAGGAAAAACTGAATTACTACAGGTCATCCAGTTACTCATTTCCCTGCCAAAGTATTGCCGAATAGGAGGGAGAGAGGGGAGCAGACAGAGGCACACAGACACAAACACAGGCACGTTCCTGTCAATTCAGTTTTTATTGTACCTGCATCAAAATCAGCTGTTAAAGAGGTGGTATTATGCTCATTTTCAGGTTCAAAATCCTATTTAGGGGTTGTACCAGAACAGGTTTATATGGTCTAATTTTCAAAAAACAGCATATTTTTTGTCATAGTGCACATTGCTGCAGCTCCTCTTTTCACCCTGTGTTGAAGCCTTCATTTTAGCTTTGGAGTGATATATCTTGTCTCTAAATGATCTTTGCTGGGAGTTGCACATGCCTGCTAGCCAATCAGAAGCAGAGAAGGGCAGGTCAGCGAGAAGCCCGTAAACAGGTTTGATTCAGCTGTAGGCTACATATTGCCAACCAGATTGGCAACATGGACTGGAGCGGTTGTTAATCTGAAACAAAAGTATCTTTCATCCATAAAGTTTTAACTGAGCTCTGTCTCTACATCACAGTAACAACTTTATGTCCATTGACTGCCTGGAGGGTAGCTAGTGTTTGGAAGGGAGAGGAGAGGGGTGCTGCAGCTCAGTGTTTTTCCACCAGTGTTTTTGAGGGAGTGTTGGAGTAGCCGCTATTTTCTGACATCACAAGAAAGGGAAGTAAAGGCTGGACTACAAACGAGCTGTTTTCAGGCAGTTCAGAGCAGAGTTTTCTGTGGGAGATGGGAACTCCCTTTGGGCTGGACTTTGGGCTTTTTCACTTTGCAAACCTGTTACATGCACAAAAAAGATATATAACTCAATAAAGGAGAGGGGAAAAGCCAAAAAGCATAATACCACCTCTTTAAACAGAACTTTACATATTTCCTATATGGTCAGTTAAACATCACAGATCCAATTGTGTATATAAAATTTTAAATATATAAAAGTCAGTTCCTTTGATCTTCATTGTCTGAGTTCACCGTGCTAAGTGCTGTGAGCTTCCATCTCCTGGAATGTGGGAGTATTAGGTCAGTTTGCGGTCTGTCCGTCGCAAATTGACCACTTGTCACTTAACTTTCCATTAGTGCCATCCTTGAGTCCTGGCAATGGCTATTTTGTGACTCAGAGGTCATGTGAAGACGAGTGTTTGGGGAAAATTCATCTTTGAGTTCTAACAGAGTCTGTTTCATCACTGAAGGGGGGACATGTGGACAACAACTTCAGGGAAGGTTCATCCTTTTATCAATAAAAGATAGAAAATGTTCATCAGCAAACATGTTGAGTCACTCTACAACACAATATCAGAATATGTATGTTGCCTACAGCACAGTATGAATTAGTTTACTGACCAGGTGTCATCAGCTTCATGTCCATGTCACTCACCCTAAAATCATTTTTCAATTTATCAATGTCAAGCAACGATCAGAGAAGGGGGTCCTGTGGCCATTAGCATGCCATTCAGGAACCATGAGTGTGTAGCCTAATAGACAAGCAATGATAATAGAGGCTTGTCTGTGCTCTCCCGCCGCAGCGTTGACCACTGAGTGAATTATCCAGCTGACAGAGAGCAGCAGCACAGCTTAGGAGGCGGAGGATGTTGTTAATATGCCAATGAGAGCTCATGCCTCTTGTGCCAGTCTGAGGCATGTTGGCGTAGTGCAGCTGCCTATCAACTAATTGGGAATCATTTAGCAGCAGCTTGACCTACATTCAGAGCAGTGCAAAAGGGGGCCACCTATGTGAATATTTATATTAGCAAGCCGAAGCTAATAGCTTGGGAGTTAGAATTAATTGCTGTGTGCTATGTCACAAGAGTTCATATCATTGTCCTCTTCTACATCTGTGATAAAGTGCTTTAGAGTGGGTCAGTAGAGCACTTTATTGAAGAACTGTGCCTTTTGTTATAGAACACCAGAGCGGTAGGTTTATAAAATATCAGAAGGTTCTGATATTCCATGCAACACCTTTAATGCTCAATGATTAACGTGTTATATCTTGTTTTCTAATCTGTACGAAAAACGAAAGTGTAGAAACAGCTCAATTAAATGTTTCCCCTTGTTTCCAGTCTCTGTGCTAAGCTATATATGAAGCTAACAATCAAGGTGGCTAGCCTGTAGCAGCTTGATAGCATATTTATGGGATATTTACTAAACAGATATGAGAGATGTATAAATGTTCTCATCTAACTTTTTTTCCAAAATGTCATCTATTCTTCTAAATATTTTTTGGGATTGATTTCTGTGTATTCACATCTACTGTACTCTATTATTAATTTGTTAGTATGACAGTGTTAACATTACAACATGACTTGGTGTGTACCACACACTGCAGTCTTGTACAGAAATGGCCACTAGAACTGGTATTGGATAATTTGTCATTTTGCCTGGGGTGAGGATTTCAGTGCTTATGTTTTGCTGAGGGCAGACTCAAAGAATATGAAAACCTGACTTTCACTTCTCCTTTGCTTTCTGTTTCTGCATCGGGTCCACTTTAACTGATTCATTTATTTTGACTCGTCATTTAGGCAAATTAGCCCCATGTTTAATGTTTTAATTAAGTCGAACAATCACATTGTGTCCACTTTTTGTTTTATCAACACCCAAACAACTAAACTGAAATAAAATGAAGTAATATATGAAAAAAGAATGCTATTGTTTATACGAATAGCTGTTCCCACACGACGCCTAAAACAATTCCCAGACTAATTGAGAAGATAAGTTCTTAACTCTTTTTCCAGTGATAAACAATGAGTCATTCTAGCCGAGAGGAAGCTGCAAAAAAAAGTGTATCATAACATTGAAATGAGATGTATTAACCTCAGGTATAAATGTATTACACAATGTAAACATACAGGACAGCACCTGAAATGGAGGTTTAGAAGCCTTTGTACAGGACAATCAGTGTTTTTCTCTTCTCCTTAATAAATTCACTTCTGGGTAAATAGGTTGATCTATACTTTAAACAGTTAACAAAGTGAAGACAAGATCGGGCTGGTGCCAGATGCCCATTTTATTACCTTGGCCGGTAGCCAGGGACTCACTGAATAATGACTTACACTTGTCAAGAGGAAACAAGGCTATTCTTGGATAGCTACTGTAATCAAGAGATTTGAATTCATTTTATATTTATCCAGTATTGCACAACCAGATTGCAACGGACTTCTTGAGCTATTAAAGTTGAGGGAAGATGGTGATCATGCCTCAGGCAAAATCCAACTGTATGCAGCGTTCAGCCCTAAGCAGCTCTGTTGGCAGCTGTCCAAGCTGTGCTAGCCAATGACTCACCTCTCTTAAGAGCTCCAACCATAACAGCCAACATTTCCCCAATATTCCTGATTAAACCTGAATGCTCACGCTTCTCGGTTGGCCAAAAAGGCTTTTATTCTTTTCTTCTGTGAGACAAGAAACTGTAAGACATGAAACGGATCCTTCAGGCTTCAGGAATGCAGATATTTTAACTTTTTGTCACTCATGAAGAACTGGGAAAAGGCAGGATCCGCTAAGTGTGAGTGGAACATGATTAAAATGCAATCAAGTGTTTTGCTGACCTATGAGAAGTACTGTCAAAATATAAAATAACATTTATTCCAATTTAATGACTCTCAACTGCATCAAGACTTCATTACGCTTATGAGGAGAGTTGACATTAGGTTCATTAACTTTGTTCTGACATTTTGCATTTAAGTAATTAGTGACACTTAGGAAAGCTGTTTGATAACTTTCCTAAAACAGGCATAGCTAATAATCAGTTGGCTAATTGAAGCACCAGATTAGGATGCAGTGGGGATTAAAAATGTGACCTTTTGTCTAATGGACATTTGTTTTTTTAATGACTTACCATCTTACTATCCCAAGTATAAAAACAAACTGGAGATAGGATATAGCATTTTAAAGCCAGCACAATAGTCAGCTCTATTTGTGTTGCTTCAGTCCACATCATTTTTTCCACAGCTTATTTTAGCCACACAGCTTGGCTCTTGGATGGTTATGCTGATTGGTTGTTCAGTCGGTTCAGCACTTTCGTCCAGATTTCCTTTATCACCATCAAGAACTGAAATTTCAGATTTTTCCAATACTTTGTTTTATCACCAAATACCTGCACAACTGATGATATCCCCATCAGCCTCAGCTTATTTTGTGTTTAGTGCAGCAGCAAATGTTACTATATGCTTACACGTTAAACTAAGATGGTGAACATGGTAAACGTTACACCTGCTAAACATCAGCATGTATAAACACACTAAATACAACTTCACAGAGCCGCTAGCAATGCTTGTAGTCTCTTGTGCAGCCCTTTCATTCTTTTGATAGAGACCAGCCGCAACACAGAGGGCTCCAGCTAAAAAACAATATATAATATATACACATATACATACAAACCTTACTTTGTAACACGAAGGGCATATTTCTACTGTTTACCTCACAATCATCACAACGAAAGATAAAATAATTGCCATTGTGATAAGTTATTATTGTGGTGTTTTGGAGTAAGCCCTCAAATTCACAGATCTTTCTCTAACTAGACTTCTTGGATTGTATTTTATTGTCCCACCAGTGTCACAACTCAACCATTGCAGCCCATTGCGTTGGTTTAGCGCAGGGCTGTCTTTGGTCTGAACGCCCGCTTAGTCTTGTTAAATATGCCAAACTTTACAGCAGAGCAGATGACATTCAAAAATGTCATTAGAATGATTCATACTGTGTGAAATCGCAGTGACGAGTGTTGAAAAGTTGATTTACGTCTGTAGTGTTTGTTGAACACCCACTGTAATTAAATTATATCATAAATTGTAAAGTATTCACAAGTGTGGCGGTAGAGGGCTCATCTGGGGCAAGTCGTGTGGGCTAATATGTTTCTGTTTCAGCTCTACTTTACAACATTTAAGAGAGACATGTTGCACACATACCACCGGTGGCTGTCAAAGCAAAAATACTGGGTAAGGGCTTTGCTAAAGCTTAAAGACCCCACGAAATAGAAATGATAGTTTATTTCGTGGTAAGCAGCTCCATGTGAATAAAAAATGTGAGTTTAACTTGGTGAACTGCAGACTGAGAGTGCACTTTATGTAAGCTACAGCAGGTGACAGTTCAAGCAAAGTGCTGGAAAAGGCAGCAACTGACTAAAGTGTTTGAGGAGGAGGCAATAAAAAACAGAAAAAGGTCATGATACAGTGTGGTCGCTTTTTTTAACACACTTTACCACGAAACTTGCTGCGGGTGTGCATGTGTGTCTGTGAATGTGCTTTTTGATTAGTAGCATACGAATCAAACAGTCACATAAGCTAAAAAAAAAAATGCACACATGCTATTTCGGAAACGAAATGGAAATGCATCCACTTCTTCCTTAGAGATGTCATAATGTTACAGCACAAAGTTACAGCCGAGGCATTATCATGCGTGTTGCATCAGACTTTACCTCCTGGGCAAGCAGAAAAATGAGTTTGACATTGGCACAATTCGGAGCCTCTGCCGTGTCAATGGTAAATGTTATGGTTAATGTGTATCAAGTATTTTTTACTTCTTTGAGTCTGAAAAAGGTCCAATTCCTAAACAGTAAATTGCAAACAGAGACAAAAACCTTGACGTTGATACATTTGCCGCAGACTGAACATAATGATAAAAAATGAGGAGCTTGTGTCAGATTGAGAAGGTTTAAATCAATCTGCACCGTGATGGCAAGCAGACTATACTTGTATATAAATACCTGACACAACAAACATGCAGTCACTATCAAAGCTTTGCATTGTAGCTTTTAGACTATTTTACATTCTCTTCTGAGTAGGTGGAACGACGCAAATCCTTCAAAAAACCCAAAATGCTATTTTAGTCCAAAACAAAGACTATATGATGCCTCATAACTGTTTAAGGGGTCATAAGAAGCTTTTTTTATGCTGTCTGGACTATTCATACTGTTTATAGCGAGGAGACCTATATAATAATAGCACTACAAGTCTAAAAGGTGTATTTATTTGTGTATTCACAGATCTGTAGAGGTAAGGGAAAAAGGCCTTTTATTGTCTCCGTAACTGCCGCTCAGTTTATTTTATGGCACCTCTGGATTTCAGCTGGTATAAAAATGGCAGTGTGGAAGTTAAACAGAGGAGGAAAGAGATGTTGAAGAGACAAAGGTTGCAAATGCTCTGCCAACTACTGCTGTACAAAGAGAGAGAAGGTGCTATTGGTTCAACCAGCCAACCGACCAAATCTGTATTGACTTTACCACTTACATGTTTGACTTTTTCTATTGGAATAATTGGAGAAAACAAGTCCACAATGTAGCTTTTCCCCTTGACAATTTGTACAGAGAAATATCAGATCCCACCCTCCTCACACAAAACACACACACACACATACACACACATTTACCTTATTTTGCATTCGGTGGATTGTTGTTCATGAATTTTTTATTAAGTCCTCTGAAGTACTGTGCAAAGTTCAGCTGTTGAATTAGACAATAGAGTGTTTTCAACTAATCTTCCTATTAAAGCAGGGAGAAAACGGAGCCAGGTCGTTCCTGGAAAGGAAAACACAACCTTTTGAAAGCTGTGGTCTTAAATTTAAGGGCCTGGATGGTGACATCTAAAAGCCAAATCAGCTTTAAGTAAATACTTTTTGATCCAGTAAAATAATCCAAGACAACATATTTTACAATACACGCTCTGCCCACGACTAACATTACTGTGTACTGGGAATACTGTAGCTTGCGGTGGGTTTTCACAGTTAAATTGGTACAATGTTGTTCAGTCATTCTGCACTTTTGTAAAGTTAAATATGCAGTGTTTGAAATAGTTCATTGCTTAGAGTAAGAATATTAAAGTTAATGAAAAATTGCAGAATATATGACTCCATGCTGAGGAGGTGAATTTGCATTCTACTTCTGCATGCGTTCTGCATAATGTGACATGTATGAATGTTTCTATACACTGTATTTGGTTGCTGTGAATTTCAAGATGCATGAGTGCATCCATATTTTGTGTGAACACATTAATAGGCATTAGAATATTAATATCAATATCACACAGGCTATGATGCAGCTTTATCCCATTTAATTGACATAATTCAGACCTCACTAGCACGTAAAACTAAGAACGGTCTTTGAATCAGCAAAGTGCTTGTAATGTAATAAGCACTCTCTTCTAAATGGAGCCTTGACTCCATTTAAAAGAGGGCAGAAAATATGTGTGCACTCTTGCTTAAGGCTTTCATCTTGCATATAAATCACTCCAGCAGAAAGTGGGTGTTTGAGCACCACAGATTTCAGGTCTTGGGGCGAGCACTGTATCAGCGGCCAAGGCTGCATTAATGACAGCACTGTGCCATGACTGCATGAAGTAAATTAAAACCAATTCCAAACATTCAGAGAGCAGATAAAATGTTGAAACGGAGGCTTTTTTTGGCTCATTTAGAAGGTTTACATGAGGTTCTCTTCTTCTCTCCTTTCCCTTTTTCTGCTCTCTGTTTCTGTGTGTAGATACCGCGGCAGCTGAGTGCTTTGACGTTGTACAGGTGTGAGCAGTCTGTTCTGGATTACTGCCATGCCCACCTGTCGCTACACCTCAACATGGGCATGGAGCCCCCAACTCGGGCGCTGGGAGGTCCGACGCCAGTCAAGTACCACCCGGGCCTAATGGCTGCCCTCCCCTCCGAGTCTGTGCGGCCTTGCCCCCAGACCCACTCCCTCCACCAGTGAGCTGTGCACACTGTGAGGCTCTGTGTCCAAACTACTGTATGTCTGCTGCACACAATCAGAGGAGCACTCAGACGAAATGCAAGGCTATGTGCGAGGGAACTGGGACTGGTAAAGAAGCAGAGGAGACAATTAATCTACTGCAGAGCATCTCGGACCCAGGGTAATGAAAATGAAAATATTTCTCAGTGGAAATAGAGGGGTGCAGCAGTATTGATTAGTGAGCTTCTGATCTACCTGACCCTCAATGTCCTCAATTAGCAAAGGAGGCTGAACAGCAGCATGACTTTCCACGTTCTGCTTTGCCTCTTGAGGAGTATTACGGATAATAATTTAATGATTTGTTAATCTTATTAAACATATTTCCTTGACTTCTCCTCATCTGGGAATCTCTCTGCTGCTTCAGTAAGTAATCAAATCCAAAATGCCATAAACAGAGCAGGGAAACAGCATGAGAAGCAGTTGAGTAGCAGAAGAAATGAAAGATCAGCCAAGCTAAAAGGTTTTTCTGCTGCTTTTTCTGATCACGCCGTCAGTCAGAGGTCTCTCTCTAACTGAAGTCCCTGTAGATTTTTTCATCCACCCAAATGAAATTACCTAAGACAAGAGAAACAAGTCAGAAAATAACGGACAGTAATTGTCATATAAAATGTACAGCCTACACATCTTTCCGGCAGTAAGTATAATTTACATGTTGACTTTTGATTTCCTGAAATGATTTGTGATGTTAATCACATAATAATTAAGTTAATCAAGCTGAAAAATAAAGAGATGAAAAATAAACAGCAAGTACAGATCTTGGTCCACTGGGACGTTCAGATATTTACTTTTCATCATTCATTTAAATAACTCTTGTAGTTAATGGGTTTATGTTTTTTTAAATGTGTTCTTCAACAAATTATCTGATTGTGCACTCATATATCTACGTGTGTGCTTTTTACAAGATGTTACATTATAATATATGCTAAATAAACTGTGGTAAATGACCAGTAACAGCGTCATTCATCAAGATAACTGCAGTATTTAGACAGCTGCATAGGTGTTTGGGACTGAAGAGCACCACGCCGAAGCCAAGACTGATTAATAATGATGTGTGTCTGGTTTTTGCCTTAGTGATCAAGACCCTGATGGTAACTTTCACTTGCTTTTTTCTCCTCCTGTGACTGTGTGTGACCGTTATCTGAAGTAATACAGCATACTCAACTCTCTCAACTTGGCTCATGGACTTTTATGTTGCTTCCAGGAAAAGAAAAGAAAAGATCACCCAATTAAGGTCCTGGATATTAATAGACAGCAGCTTCATGTACAAATTGCGTGCCATGAAAATAGTGAAAGCTAAATGTGATATAATTGGAACATTTGTCAGCTGGGAATTGACAGTTGGTTAAGTCAGTCCCCTGAACAGCAATTGTCCAGTCATAGTTTAGCAACCATAAGCCTTTTTCTCCACATGTTTAAATGCTGTGCATTGAGCTGTAAGAATGATACTCTACATTTAAAGAGCTAGAGGACTAACTAGCTCTACACTGCAATACAAGAAGAATGCTGTCTCTTTATTACCACATTGATCATCTGGTCTGATCTGGTGAGCATGCCAATTTTTTTACCTGGGACATGCAGCTTTAGCCTCAGCCTTTTCGCATGATACCATGTAGACCATGTAGCCATCGAATTCATATTTAAAATATTTCTCTTTTTTTTAAGTCAGCTGGAAACTTTGAAGTCACCCAGAGAAACCGTTTTCAACCAATTCATGGAGCAAACATTTAATTTTGCTTGCTTAATAAACAAGCCAACAACAATTGTCATTTCAGCTGGGAAATGAGAAGCTTGTTTTGTGTAATTGTCTGAAATCAAGGAACTATTGATTCGAAAATTACTAAGAATGTGGGAAATCATCCCAGTATCATTGTAAGCTGCTGTATGAGAATGAAGAGCTTTGATAATCAAACAAATTGCTTTTGAACATGTGACATAACAAATTAAATTATCTATAAATTTGTTTATTTATTGTTATTTCTTTTAATAGAAATGTTATTTTCCTAGTATTTCCTTATACAGGCAACTGCGTACAACTGCATACTTGTATGTCACATTTTCAATTATTCCTCAATAACAGACATTTTGTAAATGCTCAGCCTGGTGTTCCTCTGCAAAAAGGATGGAGGAGGGAAAAAAAGGCAGTGCAGAAGATATATCTGCTCATGACAACACGTTGTGACACATGACAGATTCACGCTGCTGTAGGATTTACTGCTCTGTAGCCGCACACACAAAACTGTTTAACGGCAATGATAGATTGTATACTGCATTCACTTCAAGCACAGCCTTTGGTGATAGATACAGGACAGGGAAGAGTGGCAGATGCAGCAGAACAGCATTCAGACTTATGTGTTCACATGCATTTACACTAACAAGCTGATGACTCATGATAGTTCAATCGATAACAACTTCTGCAGCAGTTCTGCCTCTACAACTTAACTACAAACTAGGAAAATAATTATCACCCACAGCACGTCAATTGTGTGACTCATAGAAACACAATAGAAGAACAAGATATTTTAAAGTCTAGAGTTTTCCAAAACCAGAATGTTTGCTCAATGATTTTAAGGGTCACAACCTTAGACTGTATATAAGAAGTGGACGTAGTCATCGTGACGTCACCTGTTTGTTTGTGGACTGCCTTTTGAAGCCTCGAGTTTGGCCAATAGGGCGCCAGCTGTGTCAAGTTTTTGGAACCAACGGCACCGATGTGACCATATTTGGACAAGATCTGGATTTGTGGATCTACTAACTTGCTTAGCTAGGTGCATGTGTAATTCACTTTCATTTTAACAGGGCTGACAATTTTGTCTGGCAAACACCAGTCTTAAAACTAAATGAACTGACCAGAGAAAGTGAGCAGCCATTTCCTAATAAGGTTTTTCAACGGCGCTGGTTAAATTTACACAGTACTGTGGGTAAGAGTCACTCTAGCCTGATTGACAGGTTCACCATGCTAACAACTTGTCAATCATAGATAATCCCACCCTGAAGCATACTCTGTTCCATGGTCTATTTTCCTCTGAATGGGACCATAATTTACTAAATGAACATCCTGTTGTATTGAAGAAGACATGAAACTAGCGACTGAGACTATAAACTAATTAAGCAAGTGTTTACTGAAGTGATAAATCAGCTGACAAGTAGGGTCATTTTACCATGCAACCAGAAGAGTCGCACCCTGCTGGCCGTTCAATAGGATGCAGGTTTAAGGTACTTCACATTGGATTCACGTCTCAGACCGGAGGCTTCCCGCTTGGTCACAAGATGATTTCGGGATGCAGACAATTTTGTGCGTGCACACTCATGTTTGAGGGTCACAGGGGAAAATCATTTTTGATAAGATCATGTCCAAGCCTGCACAGTGAAGGAACAACAAGCTCTGTGCTCCTTATGGAGGCTTACTGACTGTTATTTATATCTGATTCTATCACAAGCTTAATTTTCAGATATGAAACTTGTCAAGGTAATGGCAAAAGTTGCTTTTTGGTTTGTTATTCACTTGACATTTTATCTATTTAGACAACATATTAGTCTTCTTGACAATCTGTTGGCACTTTCTTGGAAAGCAGACACAAGCTATTTTCTCCCTCTCCGGAGCTGTCAAAGTAAGGCAGACAATGTAACACTTTATATTATGTGGGCTTAAAATCCTCTCATCCCTCATTCTGTTCCATTGATTTCATCCAGTGATCCTATTTCTGTGGGACTCGGGGCGTCATCGGGAGAGCTCTCTACATTTACAAGACTCATAAACGCACAATAAACTAAAGGGTAGAGGAGGCGTAAAAAGTCACAATAGCTTCTTAATTTTATGTACTTTTTGCCTTTTTATTTTTTTTTTTACAAACGTCTATGTGATTCAAATATAGTATCTCTGTAAACTTGTTTACTTAATTAAATTTAAAATTCAATAAAATCGAGCCAGATGTTTTTTGCTCTTGGCACAGTCTAACCTATATTCCTCTCATGGATGCAGAGCGGTTGGCATAATACAAAACAAGTGGGAATAGTTACCTCTTAAAACTCAGATGAACTTGCAAGGTGAGAGGTATACACACTTTCATGTTCGGCTGCTCTTCAGGCAGTGGTGTATTTATCTGGAAACATACGCCTTTGTCTCACCCACGGGTTTATGGTGTATTTGAAGCATTTCGATTTAAGGTCAAGCTCAAGTTTCTGTCTGTCTTCGTCCGCTTGCACGCTGCCCTGTCATTTCAGAGTTGTGTTGCAACTGCTGGCGGGCAGGGCAGCTGTGAAAGCTCTTGATTTCCCCAGGGAGATACACTGCTGCTATGCCCACACTTCAAGATTACCGTTACCATCTCACAAGCTCACTTTGGCACTGTACACTTTGTGCCGCAAGATTATTTTTAAACTGTCTGCTGAATCACAAGGCAATCGACTACCTTCCTGATACATTTCAGGGTCAAAGGTAGCCACGTTTTAATGCACCTAATGACTCATAACTCTGTTTGTCTCATTGCTTTTATCAGGGATCTTTTGGAAGGGAAAAAAATCTATGACTCCCACATTCTTATTCAACTACATAATCCTCCATTTTACAAATTAAAACAATCTTAAAGTAGGCCATAATTTTGCAAATAGGGTACGAAAGGGACACCTTTCCCTGTATAAGCCAGTAATCTACTCAGCAGTCTTATTGAACTGTACAAAACTGATTGGGGTGAGGAGGGTGGACTGAACCTTATGTTTCACTTTGTAAAAAGCAAGGCCCTCCACAGGGTCAGTGACGTTTTTGTTGAACTCTTGTCCATGAACCAGTATCTTAAAGAACTTGTTTTATTATATTATTATATACACCAATTTAAACTTTAATACCTTACAGGAACTTCTCAGTGGACCACCAATGTAGACCATAATAAAAGCCTGATGCAGAGACAGAATTGTTGTCATTTGTGGCAAAGTGCTCCTTTAGGAACCGTGGCACAAATTAACACTGTCTTTTTCATACAATAATGTATGCATAGTTGCATGGGCGCCGTACAGTGGGGGAAAGGGGCCCTTGGAATTGAACTTATAAAACAACAAAACAAAAATAATTATAAACTAATATCAAATTATATTACACTATACATTATATAAACCATCATCACTGAGTATACCTATATTTCTAATAATAAAATGAATGATCGCTTAATTTTACTTGTTTTTGGCAGTAAAAGTTAGAAATCCCCATTGACAAAAAAGTAAACCTCCATCTTGACCGACCACCCCCCTGTATGATTTGGTCCTGCCTCAGCGCTCTAAACAGTGACAGTGTTTAGTTGCAGTCAGTAGATGCGGCAGAAAAACAGTGATCACAATGTTGCCTAGTGAACCAAAATCTGGTTTTCAAAAAAGGAAAGAGAGAGAAGACAGACAAAGGAAAGAATGTCAACTTGTAACCCAGTTTTTCCCATGAAAGGTGGGCGGCCTTCAGTCTGTGAGTGGTGTTAACCTGTTGGCTTAATGTCCACAGTGAAATAAGATAGCTAGCTTACAGACCAGTGTTAGCCTACATTTCATCAACATTTAATCAGTGCAGGGAAAAGTTTAGCAAAATATTCATGTTAAATCATTGTCCCTGCCCCTTTTAGCAGACTAACAACAGGTGAGTCAGCAGCAGTCTGCCCATAACTGTAGCCTCCCTGTCCCAGTGAAGAAGGTGAGCAGCACTGTGTTAATGAGTTAGCATCACTCCAGGGAGCCTGTGGAGATGTCTCTGTCTCTCTTGCTCTTTTTACCAGAACAGAAAAAGACAATGAAATATTTCTTGATGACAGAAATTCAAACACAAATTATTTTCTCACATAATGACCATTATGAAATAAATAAAATAAAAAACACCTTCCTGTCTGTACTGGATTCTGCAATAACCAGCAATAAAGGTTATGCTAGTACTGATATTAAACTACAAGAAGCCAGACACTTGCAAACCTTTAATTAGAGTTATGTAAAGCTTTTGATGGGACAGTTAAGTCCTAGAGAAGTAGTGACAGCTCTCAAAATTCCTGGCATTCCTGGCATTCCCCTGCATAGGTGTCCTTTACACTGGGGACACTGGGGACTGATTTTGTCCCCATAACTTTTTTAAAGCATAATTTGTTTTAAAAAACATTCTGAAATATAGATTTCAGTTAAATAAAAAATAAAAATGCTTTTAGAAGGGTTTATTTGCACATTAAGAAAACATGCAATGTACTAGAAGAAACATATATGCATTGTCCAAAAAAAAGGAAATTAAGCTTAAAAAACAAGCTACTGATTATAAAATGACCCAAAAAACTTTAACAACTTCTTGACACAGTTTCTTTTTGGCCAAGTTTTCCGTTCTTCCTGTCCATTATATTCTGTTATAATTACATATTTTGAAATGTCACATGCTTTTACATAAAACATTTTCACCATAAATTGGTACAGAAACACCAGAATGCAGGAAATGAAGTGTTTGTAGATCAAAATGTCCTGGGGGAGGACCCCCTGCTCATATATCTCAGCATTGAGAATATCTATAAAACACTGTTTAAGGATCTTTTTGTCTCGTTCTCGTGAACCTAATGTCACGTATTGTGATGTCTCGTGAGCTAAGTCTCTTTTTACACCCCTACGCTCCTTTGTCCACCACTTTTCAACACAAAGGGACACCCTTGAATGTATGTAACTATATTGCAAAGGAAGGCTGAAATAAAGTATTTTTCTAACCTTTTCTTACCCTGTGTGCCCACCCCCTTCCCTCCAAATGATATTTGTACAGTTCCCTACCCAAATGTCATCTGGTTATGCAGAAACAAAACCCTAATAAAAAACCCAATAAAAAACACATCTTCATCACTTGAAATAATAATAAGCAATTCACATCGGGGTGTCAGCATTATTGGATGAAGGTTTAATATCTAAATCCAATATGCAACAAAGGCTTTTTCTTGATTCCACAGATTTCCTGTACAGAACGGGGCTTCAGCAAAACACAATTGGGAAAAGAACATGTTGATGCCCTAAAAACAGGGTTAATGCAGGATGATGCTTGAGCGAAAGCACATTTGGTAGCAGTGGTGAAAGGAAATGCATGGCCTCCTTTCAAAAACAAAATGTGAGTAAACAATGAAATTAGGTTAAAAAATCTTGGGCTGTGGCCACAGCTGTTTCAGCCACTGTCTCTGCTCTCTTAGCCGAGACCTGGAAGCCAGGATGATTCATTGTCAGTTTCTGTTATTTAAACAGTTTAGGAATATTCTCCCTCAATGCCACATTCAGTGTTGAAAATACAAATCAATTATGGTAAATAGAGCCATAGTTAAGTCGGTGTTGTGCTGTGTGGTTTTGTTTTAAAGGCTGAATGCCACTCACTTCACCAGACACTTCAGGATTATAGTTGCAGAATGTACAGAATGTAATGTGAAGTTTCCTCCATCAAGCCACATCCCATTAATGTAGTTAATCTAGTTTCACTTGTAGCTGCAGTTTAGACAAAAGACAATTTGACCCTCCGCTAAGTTTTGCAGTTGCATTGTGCATTTTAAAGTTGTATTCAAGCTGTCAAACTGACTTGAAACAAATAATGACAGAAGCTAAAGCATACTGATCATTGAGTAAAAGTGAACCACCATGTTCTTATTGGCTATTGACAGAGAGCAAGATATTAAGAATAAACACCGTTCCTGTACAGCTGGGTAGGTCTCTATTCACCCTTACAATCATTATATAAAGCAGAACAGTCGGGATATATAAAGTTACATAAAGTAGTAAGATAGCTAGCGTTAGCTAGCTAAAATTATATAGGAACAATCCACAGTCTACATTTTTCTGGATTTGTTTTAGGTTTTGGAAAGGGAATAAATCGTAGGCCACCTCTCCTTTCAACTTATCTGGGTATCAACTTAACTATTACAAGTGCCTCCAGGAACAGTGTTTGACCATATCTCCAAAAATATGGCAAAAGGCAAGAAAGTGACTCCTTTTGCATTAGATTACATTACATTATTACTGGAGCGCAACCATGAAAGCGTCAGACCTCAGTTAGAACGAGTCCTAAACTGCGCTGTGATTGGCTATGCATTTAGGGTCAGGATTTCTACTAATGCTAACAGATCTTGTTAAAAAGGGGGAGTTGAATGACTTTGTTAAAATAGCAAATTAGGAAGAAGGTCAGTGACATTACATAATTTCTAGCCCTATGATACCTTTTGTGAATTAAGGGCATGACTTCTGGTTACTTGTTTCCATGAACCAGTATCTTAAAGATCTAACAGTATGCTACAGTTGTTTGTAAAATAAGAAAACTGTCTGCCACACCGTTAACAGGATGATATGATCTCACGTATTGAAGAACTGGCAACATGCACTGGAATATATTATCTAATTTATTGATTCTATGGCTAATAATGATGAAGCAATTAAGAATCTCAAAAGCTCTGAGGATCATCAGTACTTCCATTCATATGTGTAATTTATACTGGGGACGCTGGGGTCATGTCCCCACCACATTTTGAAATGGCTGATTTTTTGAAAGCATTTTTCAAAAATGTTCTGAAAAATATAGCTTCCACAAGAAATGTTAACTAACAAATGAAAATGCTTTGAGAAAGATTTATTTGCACAATAAGAAAACATGAAATGCAATATAGTTTTCCCTCAAATAAAAAAGACATTTCCACCGTAACATTGGAGCAGAAATCGACTCCAGAATGCAGAAAATTACGAGTTTAATGCTCAAAAGCTACTGGGGGGGGACCACCCAAACCCCCTTGCACATATATTTCAGCATCAAATATTTAATCTAAATAGTGCTAAAAACCTTCTTGTCTTGTTCTCGTTCATCGTCACGTCTCACGACCCAAATGCACCATCATGCCTCTAATCTGAGCCCTTATGTCCCCACCACTTTTCAACGGCTTCCATCATAATAAGATCGGGCATGTTTTGTTAAAGAACTTGGAAGACCATCTTGTCTATCTATAAGCTGCCAAGTTATTATTTTTTTAGTTTATCTTGATCGTTGTTGCAGCCACAACCTGTAAAACTTTGTCCCTTAACTCCTTATCCTTTCTAACTCTAAGCTACTTTGTTCCTGCTGTCTGAAGCCACGTCTTCAGGTGTTCCTCCCACTTTTTGGGTAGAAGAAGACAGAGATATGAACACATTATCCCGTTTTCGGTTTGGCAGTTTGTGTTCCCAAATCATTTCTTTCCCAAAAGATATAAAAAAAGGTGCAAACACCTTTAGCATACCGCTAACTCTCCCAGATGATGGTTCAGTGATAGGAATAACCAGAAGCTGCTCCCTTAATTCAACCAAAGTAGTAGTATGGATAAAAATGTAACTGTCCTAAGTTTAAATAAATGTGTTTCAACCATTAATGTTTTCATTCAACGTTTAATTAGAGCTACTTATGGATTTCTGCATCTATATTGTTTCTCAAGGTGTGGCATTTCTGATTAGTCTGCCTTATATAAAGATCATATTGGTCACCATGCACTGCTCATTGCACAGATTGGTATTTGTACTGAGGAGAAAGGTTGCTAGGCAATCCATTGAGATCTAAGAAAAGGTCTGTATGAGATGTGGCGAAGACAGAGAGCTGGCAGTTGCTGGGTAAACTGCAAGTAGACAATCAAAGTCATATCACACTGGGAAACAGAGTGAGAGGAGCAAGCTGCCGAATGAGGCTGTTTACCTCCTGTCCTCATACACAGCAGCAAGTGGTTGATAATAACAGGTGCCATGAACAATTAGGTACACACCATAAATTAGTCAGTGATTGATTATTTTATTTGGGGGTGGGGGGAGAAAAGCTGAACACTCTTCACACACTCTATTCAGGATATTATACGCTTATATCCGTGACTGACATAGTTAGAAAAGCTTAGGATGTGGCTTTGAGCAAACTGCTTTGATTTTGAGTGGGACAAGTGAAGGAGGAGGCATAATTGGGTTCACACTGTGGAGACTGAGTGACTCCCAACCCCCCTCACTCTGAGGGAAAAAAAGGGAAGAATAAATAATGGGCTGTTGATGAAACAGCACAAATGTCTTACACCCGACCAAGTTCACCCACTGACATGGCACGACGGGGCAGATTGAATTTAACTGTCTTTCAACTTAATACACAGGTGTGGCTGTGTGCCCTGCGGAGTGTGGGGGGATTTATGGCTGGGAAGACTGTAGCTGTCATGTCCCTGCAGCAGCACCACCACTGCTCAACATCTCTGCCAAGGCGCAGTTTACTCTGCCAGCACTGCCCTTGCATCCCAATGAGCTGCATGCAGGAAATGGCTAATGTTACAGCCTCTCATCATGTATCCAGGGATATGAGCTCAATTAACTTAACATAAGCACTGTCAATGGGGATCAAAACAGATACAGGCCTCGTACTCAGCTGTGTCCATAATTACAGTTTATTCTAAGAACCACATACAAACTAAGAACCACAAAAAGCAGTGTCGGATCAATGTGAATGATTGCTTTGATGTTGAATTTCTTTGTTTCACACTTCTTATTTTTGCCTGTAATCAATCTTTTAGTTTCTGTATGCACTGGCTGGGGCATTGGGGGTGATCTCAGGAGCCAGGAATAAAACCAGAGGATGCTCCATCAATTTTACCTTGCTACACTGATTTACATCTCCCTGGCAGAAGGCAATTCATGAGTTGCGGAAATCTAGCATTTCCCCACTATTTTTCCACATGGCTGGGGATCGATCATGGCAGATCTAATCAAGGACTTCAAGAAAGGCTACTGGAAGGATCTCCTCTGATCACTTTTTTAATCAGTAAGCTGGTATGTTTGATCAGAAATGAATTCGAATACTGATCCGGGCAAAGCAACAGAAATATCTGTTGCTATCAGCGCTCGTATTGATGATGAGGGTCAGATGAGCTGCAGCACGAGAGGCTCTTTGTAACTGGCAGGATTTCACTCGTGAGTTGTCTTTTTAGGTTACACACAAACACCGGGCAGGAGGGAAACCCATTAGAGAGATCTGGGCAGGCTGCACGCCACTGGTGTCTCTGTGATCAGTATTGCTTTGAGCTGGTCTACGTGATGCTTTGAAATCAGATCCATTTTTAACTTCTTTGTGCATTCCTAACAGGTCCATGACAAAATTACACAACTCGTTCAGGGATGAATAATTGATTTTTCAACTTTTGAACTTGGCCCTTGTTGCAAATTCATTTTACTGTTACTTGTTAACATGCTCTAACTGGCAGCATAATACATGTAGAAAATAATACATATGGAAATGAAAGCAATTATAAATGCATTTACATTACTATTCTTGTAATACAAAAGTGTAATGAAACGGTACAACGACTGTTCTTTTGTAAATGTGTTATTAGCCCGTAATGAATATGTTAAACATTGTATGTGCATGTGCAGCCCGAATCCCTGTGTGTTTTTTCATTTGAAGATATAATATGAGGCTACCCCTCCGTTTCCTTTGTTATTATTACATTTACTCACTAAATTAATCTACAGCTAATCTCATGTTGACGAGAGTCGCACAATTAATTTAGAATCATTTAAATATATAAAAAGGATTATAAATGAGCAAATGCAGCTGGAAATTATTCTTTTAATTGCTGTTAAGTCTAGTCTTTACAGCTATTGGTTCATATTGCTTCAGCACCATCCCAGGAATATAAACGTTGTGAAGTACTGAGGAGTAGAAATTACCTTTCCTTAGAGAGACTGTTTAATAGTTGTTTACTCATCTGTCTTTTGGAGTCTTTAGCTGGAGCACGTTTGGAGTCTTTAGCTGGAGCACGTTTGGAGTCTTTAGCCAGAGCATGTTGTTTGAGTGTAAAGCTGAGGGGCAACGTCTGTACTGCCATGAACTGATTTATTAAATTGTTTGCCTCACAGCAGCCACAAATATCCCCCATATTACAGGGGAGCTGGAGACTGTTGACTGGTGCATCGGTGCCGCAAAATGATAAATTACATCAAGAGCAGCCAAGTGAGATCACTCGCACATACACACTGACACAGAAAGACAGACACTTTGGTTCTTGTACACACCTGTACAAACAGGACTTTGAGAGTTTCTAATATACCAAACTCACAAGATGGTTTTGGAATTAATAGGCACGTTGACATTTTAGGTAAACTTTAAACTTATAAGTGACATTTTAAATGCAGGGCTTTTATTCAAGTATTTTTACAGAACTGTATTGCTGCTGTGACTATAATACTTCCCCTGCCACTGAGTGATATATAAAATGTAGCAAAATAAAAAAAGATTTTTCCATGTGGTATTAAATTGTGAGATATTGAAATTAGGTAAATTAAATGATCGTGCCTTTTTAACTAAGTCGTCTCTCTGGCTGAATTTAAAAAAGGAATGCAAAACTCATTTCCCAAAAGAGATATATATATAAATGCGGCCAGATAATCTGTGGAGAGCCATATGTTGGTGTTGTTCTAATGAAAAAGACAGAGACAGCACATCTGTTTTACATCATCTCTCTTTCAGGGACTGCTGTATGTAAAATGCAGCAATATGGACACTGTCATTGTGTCCCAGTTCCATACTGTACTGTATAGAGAGTATACACTAAATATTAATTGTCTTAGCATATTGTGTTTGTGGTTATTATACAAAAATTAACATATTTAACTGTTTCAACGTGAAAGGATAAAGTTTGTGTGCAGATGCACGTCAATCAAACTGCAACTTCAGAATAACATCTCAAGTTAAACTTCACAAATAGAAAGCAAACTGTTTGCCACAGATTTTTTAAATTATTTCTGGATGTTAACGAAACAGTTTTACCACCACATATATGTTTTTTTTTTGCAGCTGTGAGAAGCTCCTCCATCGTTTTTGTGCATTGCATTATGGGAGAATATAATCCATCAACAGCACACTCAAAAATCGAGATTTTCAGTGTGCATCCTGGCTAAATTTAGTCACTTTTCCGCTCTGTAACACACTACATACCCAGTGCCTGAATAGATATCATCACCGCACTTGGAATTAATTAAGATGAAGCATTAACCTTTAAACTGGGATTTGGTTTTGCACTTGTTTCATACAGTCTATGGTTTTCTCATGTTTTTGAAAGATTAAAATGAATAATGATAATGTATTTAATACTACTTAATTGATAAAGACCTAATGTAACAAGTAATATGTCATCATGTATATGTTTTTATGTTTTTATGAGTGCTCACTTGAGCAGCAGTAGCCGCCGTGACTGAACAGACCAATTACAGAGCGCCATCTACAGAAACCCAAACTTGACAAGAGATCTATGGATGTGCGCTGCATAAACACCACAGGAGTCAGCTTCAAAGATGTTGCTAAATCTCAAGGATTACCACTGTGTGTTTATACCAAACCCAATAACTGTGAAATGCTTTGATGTTTGCTCAGGTGGCTGTTAAAACAATGTGCTTCTCTCATACTGGTTGGTTTTCTCTGCCAGCGTGTTGCTGAAAAGTTGGCTATTTAATTGAACTTTTGCAAAAAACTTCTAAAAACATTTTGAGAAATACAAAATCCCTTTATGCATAAAGATATTAAGTGAAAATGGATGCTTTTTCCAAACAAATTGTATTTATGCAAAACGTTCACTCACCTAATGCAGCTATTTCCTATTTAGACATGATGCACAAAAAAAAAATAGAATTTCATAGCTGTTAAATAAATGTCCACAGTGGTGGACTGAGGCATGAATGAAGACAAATGCACTCTTCCCTGTCAGAGGAAGAAAATCTAAATTGTCATTCGTTTTTTTGAGTGATGTTACATTGCATTATCTTGGATCTATTAAAACGCTCCTACTCAAGCTGCACAGAACCTCTTACACCTGTCAACTCCAGAGATCACCCACACAATCGCTGCGTTTGTCTGTCTGCCCTGAGTAACAGCTCATCAGCTACCAAGCTCTGTGGACAAATACTACACCTCTCACACTCATACGCTCACACACACACACACACACACAGATTCACCGCCTCCACTGCCACACAGACCCATGCACATCCATCATAATTATGCACAGCAGGAATTCAAATAGCACCTCGCACTTCAGAGCAGAGGAACATTGCACCAATTTCCCTCTACATTATACAGCACAAACAAAACAAGGAACATAAAAATCTATTTTGGTTATTTTTGTTTACTGACTATGACATTGGAAATGCTTCAGTTAATTCGGCAGAAACGTGAAAAAAAAAAAATCTATTTGTGCTCACTTTGGTTCCTTTTTCCACCTTATGAGCGTCACATGAAGGAATTGCTGGAATACCTGGAGGCTATATTGAGTTACTATGCAAACCCATCTCCACCAAGTTTCTATCATAACCTGTGCGGGTTATGTCACCTTTTCTGTGACATTTTTCACTCATTTGAAGAACGGTTTCAAGCTGTGCTTCTCATCCAGCGTCGTATCCACTCTCTCAATTGCATCTGAGGCTGAGTTGACCTATGGACAGTATACATAAATCTCCACCGGTGCCACGCAGGCTTGTGTGGCCTCTCACAGGGCGTATGTTATAAGGGTAAAAGGTAAAGACAAAGGGGACAGATGAAGAAAAAGAGACTCAGAGGAAGAAATGGTGGACCTGCGTTGTTGTGCAAAAAACAGGCTGTGCTCTCTGCACTGAAGCCAGCAAGTCTGTTTTTGTTGAACAGTTTCATTTCTTTCAGAATCCATTTACTTAATTATATCCCCTTGAAGTAATATCATTCAGAATGAAAATGAACAAATGATTTGATTTACAGGCTTCACAGACCACCATCTCCTCTGGTTTGTTGGTGGTTGTATGTGTCCTCTTTATATTTTATGTGTGTTGTACACGGCCTTGAATATACTGCACTGTTTAGTGCAGGGTATAACAGGATCAGTCTAGTGTAGACTAAATGCAGCTCTGTAAAATTAAATCAGCTTGAATTGTGCTGTTGATGTGCAAAATTTGGCCACTGCGACCACAGTTCTGCCTTCAAGTCTTAAGGGTGACATATTTGGTCACGGGGCATCACACAAAACACCAGGAATGAAAAAGAAGAGAAAAAAAGAAGGGATTATTTTCTTGAAGATGGGATTATTCTCTATCTAATTTACTGCTAATCCATTTTGACATTTCTTTCAGCGAGACCCCAAGTGTTGCACTAGATGCAAGATTCAATAATAAACAATGTGACATTTAGACCAGGACATTCGCTTCTATGTTGCAGTAAGTCTATATGTGATTAAGGAAAAGGATCACCTGATGTCACCTTAGGGACAGGGAAGGAAGGAAAGATGAGAATCGTAAACACAAATCATAAAGTTTTAACTCCTTGAAAGTGGAAGGTTGGATGAAACTCATGGGAGATTAAGTGAGATTAAAAATGCTTAATACCTGGCAGCTCATCATTGGGCAGCTTTCCATGAAGCAGTGACACGAAAGGTGACTTTGACTCATAGAGATGTGGATGTCACTCTGCTGCTCATGTGGGAGCAGGGCTTTCCCTCCCAATTTCAGTGCGACAACGTCTAATAAGCTGCAAAAGCTGTGGTCACTGGACTGTTTTTGTGTGTAAACATGGGTCCTAAAATCTTTCTTATTATATTATTTGGTTAATGAGAACTGCTGTGATGTGAATCTTTCTGATTTAAAAGGATACTGAACTGCCAGCACCATATATAATTTATTATTAGCACCACTGATGAATTATATTTATCAAAGCAGCAATCATATATTTGAACCAAGTCATCCTTTATTTGTGGTTCTTTTATAAATGTCCATTAAAACCTATAATACCGGCTATACATTAAAAGTGTCGCTGAGCACAGCGGGTTGCACAATACGTCCACACACTGTAAATGCTGGCTCTATATCTTAAAAGTTTCATTGACTTTGGCACAGCCAATCCATGTTCAATTTCCCCCCACAGTAATGTTCCCCTGAATAAAATGGGTTCGTGAAATTGAGAATATAGGAAACCATTTTGGAGACATAAAATTATTTTGGTACAGTGAGAGCAAAGTGTATATCCTCTTCTAAGTGATTTCAGGGGTACAAAAATCAATAGCTCTCTAGTTGCATTTCTGCCAAGTTGATGGAGGTGGTTGAGTACAGGTGCAAAGATAGATCAAGTTGGGAATCAATCAAATCCAAAACATTCCATTTGAAAGGAAAAGAAATGTAGGGCACTGAAGTGAGCAGGAGTCAATTTTGGATCTCTAAAGGTTCAGTCATGTTGGAAAAGCACACACCACCTTGTCTAGGAGGATAGGGAGGTTCGTTTTAAAGTGCCACAGGTTAAATTACTGAAAACTGTAAGCATTCTAACCCAGTTGTTTCCTTAAACTCAACAAAATGTTTTCTAATCTTTGGATTATTTGCCCGAAGTACAATAATAAAATTAAAGCATTTGTAATGCAATAAATCATTTAATCTATCTTAATCTACTTAACTGGTGGAGAAGGTATTACAGAGTTTGAAGAGTATGTAATATTAACATTACATCCCCAGCACTTAAACTGTCTCAAGTGGAAATGGAAGAGTGTTTCCTTTCTGGGGGTTTTTACAGCCTCAAGTGACAAGACAGATTTCTTTTTTCTTCTGTGTTTTCCCTTTGTTTTGATGTATTTCAACCACGGATATTGCCTTACACTGCTCACTTCCTTTATCACTGGACGTGACCTTTTGGTGAGTTGAGAAAAAGACACTTACCTGTGAAATGTCACAATACTATCCTCGATGTCTTTGTAATTGTGTTTTGAGGTGAAAAACAAACAAATAAATTTTTTTAAAAAAAGAATAGAGAGTCGAGCACAGAGGTGGTAACTTGCAGGGTGACCGGAAGTCACCCAGTGTGTGTTCATGCGCAGACACTGACTTACAGCACCCTTTCTGTTATTGACCAGAGGATTTCAAAGCGGGAGGCGGGCCTCCCCGGGGCTGCTCCAAACTGTTTAAGGGGAGGCTTAGTGAAAACATATTACATCAGTACATTACGCAGTTATGAAAAGAAGATCACATAGAATACTCTAAATGTGCGTGATTTGGTTAAAGAGATAATTCTTTAAAAGGCGAGAAAGTTTGTTGGAATTTTACTGCTTTTCTCCTTTTCCAGAGTCAGAAACTAATAAATGCCTTAGGACCGACCTTTTTTACGGTTTTTATTTTGGTGAAGTCTAAAGTTATGTCAAACAGTAATATTAGGCATCCAGGACTTGAGCGAAACTGACCGTGTAAACTAAGGAGGGATGAGGGTCACCTTTTTCAAGTTTTGTCTGAAGGGAGGCCCACAGTCCCAGACCCCTGCCTTAGACTGTATAAAAGAAGCGGACATAGCCACCACGTCACCCATTCAAATCAGTCACAAAGTAGCTCTAAATGGGACCATATTTTAGAAACATCATGCTGTAAGGAAGAAGACATGAAACTAGCAATAAAGACTATAAACTGTTTACTGAAGTAATTAATCAAGTGAGAAGCGGGATCATTTTGTCCTAAACTTCTATACAGATTTCTTTTTGCAATCAGTGTAGTCGCCACCTGCTGACCATTAGACAGACCTCAGGTTTAAAGGCACTTCTGCATTGGTTTAATTTTTGAGATCTGAAAGCTACAACCATTTCTTTTATACAGTCCACGGTTAAAGTTAGGATAAGTAATTTTGCATAAATTAGCAAGAGACAGATTTTGAAAGTATCCAACTGAAAAAAATCCCACCCCCTCCTTTCAGGCATCCCTCCAAAGCCACTCCCCCAAAAC
This sequence comes from Lepomis macrochirus, assembly GCA_024633595.2. Classification (NCBI taxonomy): domain Eukaryota; kingdom Metazoa; phylum Chordata; class Actinopteri; order Centrarchiformes; family Centrarchidae; genus Lepomis; species Lepomis macrochirus. Next base: position 30,829,048 of record JALXJV020000005.1, read on the forward strand.
ACATTTTTATGAGCAATGGATGCAAAGTGCACCAAGGCAGGTAGAAAGGCAGGTAGGCCAAACCCGATTGTGCATGCTTATTACAGCTCGCCGACTGTCACAGATATTTTTGTGTCAGAGAATTTGAATTCTTTGATTGCTGTCGGGATGTAAAGAGAATTTCAACAAATATAACAAAAACGCTTTTAAAGGAATTACCTACTTTAGCTTTGATAACTGAAATACACAGTTGTTTTCTGTAGAAATAACATTCCTCTGGTCACAGCTACCAGTGTCAGGCAAGTTCTATATTTGTGTCTCCTTCATGTAATCCTTTCTGCACGCCTCTTTGTTATACAGAACACTGTAAACCTTTAGACAGCAGCAACAAAAGACTTTCAGTTCTTTGTTGGCTTCCTGTTGTGGATATATCATAACGAAATAGAGCCATTAGCAACACCATAGTAAATGGACATCTGACAGTCATGTAAATAATTTGCTATTGTTATTAAATCACATCTTCAAACACCAATATTATTATGTTATCAAGCACTTCAAGTTACTTTATCCACTGTTGGTTGTCACTGGTGACACACAGACATGCCAAATAGGAGGACGCGAACAGCGGCGAGGTTTATAATTTAATGCATTAATTGATGCTTTGTGTCTCAAATAATTCATACAGTGATTTATAAGATACCATGTGAAATAATGTGATTGCAGTGGGAGAAAATGTTATCACTATTAAAAAATGTCAGCTAACTAGTGATGTTTCATTCACGAGCAATGTGATTCTTTTTCAAGGCTCTTTGTTACAACTGAAAGGAAGAAAGTTTTTACTAAATATCAACTGAACAGTGTAGCAGTTAATGTTCCCACTCTAGCCACAAATTGTATGTGACTCACAGCGCAATAGTGGGTCCACTTGTTTACTATGCTGACGCGTGCTGGTGTCGCATCAGCTGGGCGGAGTTAAAAGTTTTTCTAATATTGTTGTGTATTCTAGTAGGTATTGTAAGTGTAGGGTAATTTTATTTACATAACATATTTCATACAGATGGTAAATTGACAGACAAAGCCGAGGGATGCGGCTTCACAGTAAAGTTTACAATGCAGATTACTGACATTAGGCCTGGCAATGTGAGTAATTTAGTGCTGCTAAACCTAGTCCACACATGCTAATGAAATTATATTGGTATTGCCCTAATGATAAACTTATAGTAATGCCCGTACCTTTAAAAGAAGAAAACAAGAAAAAGAACGATGGATGGCTCTCTGAAAGGAACGGAGCGATATTATCCGGCTCCCTTCAAAGAGCCGTAACTATCATCACTACATCTAACTAGTAAACCCAGTTAAGAGGAACTAAAAAACCACAGTGTAAATATGCACCTACAAGTAGTGTTTAAAATGTTTACTTAAAGTAAAGAACCAGTGCGTAAGATTTTAGAGGATATTGGCAGAAATATGGGCAGAATTTATTATTTATATTTTCATTAGTGTACAACAACCTGAAAATAAGAATCATTGTGTCATTGTTATACAATAAGCCATTTATATCTACAGAGGAAGCAGCTCCACTTCCATGTTTCTACAGTAGCCCAGAAAGGACAAACCAAACACTGGCTCTAGAGAGGGCCTTTCATGTTCTTTGTAAGTTTTGCGGCCACCGTAGGTTCTCCTGCACGCTTACAACACGAGGGTGAGGCGAGCGAGTATTCAGTTGGTTGCAATCTGACCTCACCTAACCTCACTACTAGATGCCACTAAATCATACACACTGGTGCCTTACGTGAATTATTTTACATGGAGAGAAACCTTTATTTAACTAGGTGAGTCTCGTTGAGATTAAAACCTCTTCTGCAATACAGAGACCTGGCCAATATGCAGCATAAAAGAACATAAAGGACAAGGTTCCAATACATAAGACAGCAAGCACATAAATAACACAAGCCCCTCTGCTGAATAAGGCAGAATACAATTTTATCAACAAAGACACTGACCAATATTCACCTGCTCCATATCCATCAGAAACATGAAGGCTTTTTTACCTAATTCTGTTCTGACGTCCTTTGAATGTAATCCATAATGGCCTTAAGTACTTGTTAAAAAATACTCAGATAGCTAGGAGCTAGTCCAAGAAGTGCCTATGTGAATTACTTTAGGGGGAGTAAGTGATTATGCAGAAGGATTGTTGATATTTGAACTCAGCTGCCAAACAAATACACCCCTCTCTTCAGTGCTCCCTCAGAAGCTCCACCCCCAAATGTTATAACTCTCCTCTACTCAGCTGTCGCTGCTCCTGTGCACGAGCACTAACGCCACCTGTTGCTGATTGGCTGGAACACTGTTGCTGGGAAGGGGCGAACCACATTCTTTGTTTTGCATTTACAGGTCCAGGGCTCTGTAGGAAAACACAAAGCCAAGAGCTAGTAAACCGTGAGGAAATATTTGCTGAATTTAACAAATTAGATTGTATTGGATTACAAACATTTACTATCCCTTCAAATCTAGGTCGCAGGACTTTTAATGAACATCTGTTACATTCAAGCCCTTACCAAACAAGTTCAAACACAATGCCGATTAAGCCTGCCAGGTAAATCTTTTTGTAGTCGCAGTATACTGGAGTTTTTAAATCTGGTGTCTGTGGCGACGTTCCCTTGCTGGCACATCCGTAGTGATGTGTTTCATGCCAACCAGCACTGTTTGGTTTGCCAGAGCTGAAGGGGCAGCAAGTGTAGCGAGTGTAGCGACAGCAGCAACTCAGTATAGCAGATCCATAGGTCAGTCTATACATCCAGGCATGTGTCGACAGTGTTGTGTAACAGATCTCACTGTCAGAAGGTGGGTTCATGTTTCATTGGAATGATTCAAGGTGTGTGGAAAGATTTCCTAAACTTTCGAAACAACTGGAAGAAATCTGTTTTGTGATTATGCCCCCCAAGGTCTGTGCCAGATGTCAGGCTCCACCACTTAGCTCCTGAGGTCAGAGAAATTGAGCAGGTATGTACATGACAAGTACGGATAGCTGTTTGTGTGAGTAGCCATAATTGCGCCGACAGGAGCCATTACCTGTCCTTCCCAGGTGAGATTATCAAGTCAATGGTCTTGAACTAATGACCAGAACATTGAGCCCAGACCTTTGAGTGCTGCTCGGTGGCTGAGTGGCAGAGAGGAAATCTGTTCGAGATGAAGCGCCAATCTTTTCTTCAATCTTTTCAGCTTCTGGTAGGAAACCTATGGACAAATGAATGTCATTTATAACACCAGAGAGTGAAGAGTCTGTCCCTCGTCAGAAGAATAATGATTCACGGTTCCGCTTGGACCCATTTGATTAAATATTGCTATTGAAAGAATCTCTATAATAATCCTCATAGGTGCTAGTTGACATTCACTGAAATGTTACTGCGTCTAAAACATGTGACCCCGGGAGGAAACAGGAAGAGGGCAATGAAAGCTAGAAGGGTTAGTGAAGACTAAATTAGACATAAAAAGAGAAAGGAATTACACATACATTCGCAACTTGAAACTTGACTCCACAAATTATGCTGCTCTACATCTGCTTAATATGTAAGTAGACAACTGTCTGCTAACAACTTAGCCATATCAGCTTTGTATTGTGACAACATGTCCATGTTGTGTTTGCAGCTAATTAGTCTGCCCTTGAGTCTGTAAGTTTTAGTGGCATCTTGTGGTGAGATTTGCGAATTGCAACCAGCGGCTCATGGTGCATTCACGTGCTCCTCGGATGGTCCCGTTTCCCGAGCTGTGAAGTCGATCTTCTTCCGTCTTTAGTCTGTTCATGTGCTCCTGAGTCGGACTGGGGAATCAACATGAACATTACTACAAAGGATTTGCATTATCAGAGCATATAAACAACACATAGACATCTAGTTCACTCTACATGGACATCACACTGACCATTATAACCATATTACAAATTACCATCCATCGTCAACGTCAACACAGTGTACAGGGTACAGGATCGCGGGGGGGCTGGAGCCTATCCCAGCTGACATTGGGCGAAAGGCGGGGAACACCCTGGACAGGTCGCCAGTCCATCGCATGGCCACACATAGACGCACAACCACTCACACTCACACCTAAATTTTAGAGACACCAATCAACCTAGACTGCATGTCTTTGGGTGGTGGGAGGAAGCACCCGGAGAGAACCCACACGGACACGGGGAGAACATGCAAACTCCACACAGAAAGGCCGAGTCAACCGGGGTTTGAGCCCAACCTTTGCTGTGAGGCGACAGCGCTAACCACTGAACCACCGTGCCGCCCATATTACAACATTACATATTAAATCTTTTCTAAATATTTATATGCAATATGTGATTTTGCACAAATCAAATTTCTGAATACTTCTTTATGTTCCATGTACACTTTATTTCTCTTTTTGCAATAAAGATTTAAGGAGGAAAAAAAAGATTCTGATTATTCCGACATGACATGAATGCACCAACAGTCACCGCTCACCCCTTTATGCCCCACTGAAAACTTAGTTATGTATATCCTCCTAAATATAATCACACTGAACCTTTAAATAAAAAACAAACATCAGTTAATCCAGGTATATACTATAATGGAGGTTTAAAGCCTCTACAGTTTTGTTATCAAGCTATACGCCTCAATTTGTGAACATGTGTACTCGTGTGGAAACGGTAGTTGGTAAATTCACCATACAACAAAGTTGCTAACATGTCCACAGTCAAGCCTCATTTAAAAATCTGTCATCAACAAAATCTGATAAAAACTTCTCCACCAAAACTTACTGTATACTCATTTTGGTTGGTTAGCATTTTCTTACTGTTTAGTAGTGACGTGGACTCGACCGTGTTTGTACTCGGTCTTGTCTCGGACATTGAGGACTCAGACCATAACTTTGGGAATATCTATAGCTTTTTCATAGTCTGATTTATTTGTCAACATCCTAACTTTGACTAAATTTAAAACGTATTGCTTCAAATGCAACCAAGCCCTAATTAAAAAACGACTGTCACCCCTCCTCGTGATGGCGATGCTTACGTGATTTCTGATTTCAGTGTTTGTGTGTGAGTATTTTAAGGAAAATGTGGATTTTTCAGATCAGTTTGAGAAGATATGATCTCATTCCACATTTTATTGTGTGTCATATAATGTGGGGAACTGATCTTGATCTTGACACAGTCTCAATTAACTATATATATATGTATTTATATTGAATACACATAAAATTGCAGATCATGAGTTTGTTCTCTTCAAGAAAACATTCAGTAGTTTCCTTTAAGACCTTCCTAAGAATTTCCTTTTATGCCATCTTACACGCGAGTGGTAACTTTTAAAGAGCTGTCTCAACAAAGCCGTCATCCCAGCTGCCTGGTTTATGTTAGACTAGATTAGATGGATGATAACAACGATACAAAAGAGCAGCTTTTGTAGTCGGTAAGGCTTTAATGGCACCACATCTGCTCACCTCAAAATAAGAGCGAACCATAATCTCACACCTGCTGTTGGCTTTCGCTCAACTGCACCGGCAGATAAATCTCATGGACTGGCACACAAATGCACACGTACAGACACTCACACACATCCAAACTGTCAGTGTGAATCCAAACTTCTGAGGCCAAACATCTGGAACTAATGTTCAAGGAGAGTCTCTCTAATTTTATTGAATTATCCTCCTTCCGAGAATAACTCTATTTGGTAGATGCTTTAGAGGAGGGGGGAAGTCAACTCAACATCTGCAGTGCATCGCCCCGAAGCAGCAGTACATGAAGTATAGCTGTCCTGTTTTTCAGGACTAAAATTAATATTATGTTTCCAAGGCAATCCTGTTAGCCCTGTCTAATCCAACTCAGATTGGCAGACTTGAAGACCGGTCTCAGAAGCAGTTTGAGGATTACCCAGCTTGAGTATTTCAGACACCACACTTGCTGGTTGCTATGTTTTGGCCGTGGCTGGGGATTGCAAATTGTGAGAGGGAAAACGTGTCAATCTGCATGAAAAAGCACAACAACTGTGGTGAGTGACATTCTCAGGCTAATATCTTTGTTGTTCTCCCCACACACATTAACGGCTGATGTGAAGAAAGGATGAAGAAGAACTCAATACAGCACAAGCAGCACATGCCATCCAATTGTAGTCAACACTCTCGGGGCCCGCATACTCCCATGGCTTATGAAGGCTGTCAGTGTTTGATATTTACCAGTATATCTACATCTGTTCCTCTTGTCTGTGCGGGTATTAGGAGTTTTTGTGCAGCAGCTCGAGTTTCACTTTTCATTTAGCCGGCTTTGCCAACATGGCTTTCTGTCTAGCTTTCTGTTGTCCATTCAAACGCCCAGAGGGGGAACAGCAAGTCTGTCAGACAACAGTCTATATCCTGTCCTAGGCTTAGGCTGACACAAAATGAAAAAAATAAAAAATAAAAAGTTGGTCTTCTAGTACTGCTGAACATTGCAACTTTAGGTCAAGTCATTATAGGTAAAATGCAGCAGATAAATTACTTTTCCCCCTTCCACTTACACAGCATTCATCAGAGAGTAGAATACATTAAAGCTAATTGAGCATTTTTGTCATTCGGGCTGTATTAATTGAAAAGCCATCACTGCCAGCCATGCACCAAATGACCACATTAACTGTCAACATTATGTTTGACATCCTACTAGATGAAGTAGTGCTTGGGGAGCTCTCAGTGGGCTCTTAGAAACACCAGACGAGAGAGAGAGAGGAGCCATGCTAGGATTCTGTGTAGGTGGTCGGGCCTAAAGTCAAAGAACAAATTGCCGTCTCTTTGCGTCACTGGTGCTAATCACCGATGGATGGATTTGCCATGTCATCCAGGATTTGTGTCTGCTGGGATGAAACAGTACAAACCTTCATGGTGTGTTGTAGGTTCAGATGGAACCAAAACAGGAAATAGAAAACGAGCCCCGCAGTCTATTTAGAGACGAGCGCTTAAAAGTTGTTTTCCTCTATTTGTACCTCATTTCTGTTCGTAGCGCATCTATCATGTCATATCTTCTGCCTGCAAGATATTTTCACCCTTGTTGCTCCTTGGGTCTCACCCTGTTTGAGTATCTGAGCTTGTGTTTCACAGTATGTAGCCCAGGGAATAAAATGCAGATTCCTGTCTCATTTGGTATACTCACTGCACTCGCTTGTTAGATGACAGCAGAGCTTAATTTTAACATAAACATGTATGCCAGGTCCCTCTAGATATTCTCTGACTTGTGTATTTGCCCAAGGATTATGTGGCATTGTGCAATGTAGGCAAAATATAGCTGAAACATTACATTTAAAATTGCTTAGCTTTAATGAAGTGCTTAAAAAAAACAAATCAAGAATGAAGATGAAGATGAATAAGCACTCAAACAAGACATTAACTGGCATAGACAGTAAAAGCAAATATGGCTTTCAAAATCAAATGCAAATTCTTACCTATCAGTCACATTACATACAACAGTTACACACAGGATGAGATGATCATTTCATTAGTTCTATACCTTTTCCTCATGGTCTCTGAAACAGTCTGTAACAGTTAAATTTGTTTGAACGTAACATTTTGAATGAACGATTGTGAGGTAGTTTCCCATTTATACTGCAGCATGTGGTGCCCTTTGAGAATGGGTCCCTGGTGTGAAAGAAAAGTTTTCCTTAATCGCACCTCGAGGACATTCCTAAAGCTGCCAAATGTCTCCAAGGGTACCTTCATCTAAAAATGCCTTGGGGACATGAGTCTGTGCCTCTGATGAGACTTTCTCTGCTGAATCTCATTTCCATTTTGGCATTTTGGTGATGGTGAATAAGGTGAATAGTAACGAGTGGAGAGAGGGTAGGGTGCTAATCCGGTGAATCAAGGTGCAGTGCACTGTGCAGTGGTGGTGTATTGTTGGTATTTTTGTGGGTGGAGACCAGGATGCGGACGGAAACTGATTAGGATTAGAAAGAATTCATTATCATAAATTATCAGTGAATAAGTGAGGGGCTGGGGAAGCAAATCACGGCCAATCCTCTCATCCATTTCAAAGCAACACTTTTTTCCCCCGTCATGAGAGTTTGGTAATGGGTGGAGAGTCCACAGGAACATCTCCCAAACAAAACCTGACTATAGTTTTGATGTCTCCATTTAAACTCAGTATTTGTGGACGTATTAAAAGTCTAGCATTCACCGTATTTTGATTTGCAGTTCTTAATTACACAGTAGTGAAGCACATGTTTAAAAAAAATGTGATAATGTGAGTAAATGTGACTATTTTGCAGGATGAATTATACTGTTTTTTAAGAAGTGGAATTAATGAGTGTTTTTATATCAACAATGGCTTTTTTTTATCAAATGACTATGTGTAATGTGACGGATGTTTCACAGCGAATTATCACCTGACCCTGCAGTTCACAGCAGGCAGCTGTTTAACAACAAAGCTCTGATAAACTGATGCTAACTGCACAGCACCAAACAGCAGACAGACAAAGACAGCAACTAGCTAAAGATCAGCATTTTGCAGCTAAAGAGTCTAAAAAACCTGTTGAATTCTACTAAATGCCTCAATTTCAAATGACCAAACATTTCTGAGTGAATAATCATGATCAATATTCAGTCATTTAGTTACTTCACTGATCAGGTCCTCCCTGACTTAGAATTAAATATTATACCCATCCTAAAAGTTTAATATACAGTACATGATATAATGTATACTTTAAAGCCAGAATATGGCAAAGAATAGAAAATGTGCCATTGTGGGCTAATAGACCTGCTCAAAACTTCAGAAACACAGAGGTCCACAGACAATTTTCCAACAGCCAGATTGTAATCCTATTATATCAGGCACTCTGCTCAGACAAATGAAATCATCTGCTGCAACTGGAGGGAGGCCAAGTTTACATAAATAAATTAAGAAACAGATTCACTTCCACCCCCTTCAGTGATTGCACCTGGATTCCCCAAACAGAAAAACAGCATAATTGAACTGATAAGGGCCTCTAAATAAATTGCACTCAAATGGTATTTGACTCAGATGAGTTTTCGTGTCTTTAAAATATATAATGTATTGGTCATTGTGTGCAGACTTTTTATTCCTCCAAAGTAAATACAGGGAAAGTAAGAATCATACTGTTTAAACCTAATCTAGTATAAATCTGTAAATGGTGAGCGTAAGTTACTTCAATAGCCTCATTGGTGAGATTTAAGACCTTTGCTGCAACTGTGTGGCCTTTCCCATGGTTTAAATCAGTGATTCCCAACCAATTGTGCCTTAAGGGGGTCCCTCTGCAGTTACCAGGGGCTAAATGGATATATTGCAGAACAGCTCCATTACTTTGGAAGAGCAGAAAGATTAAAAAGCATATATAGCCACTTGAATCAGCTGTACAGCTGAAACACTGCCTGTTGTGAAGCACCGTCCACCAGTCCATACTGTTGGTGTTAGATAAAAGTAAGGGATAAATGGTTATAATTAGCTAAGTAATGGATAACTATTAAAATAGATTCCACTCCAAATGTAAACTTAACTGACCTCAATGTGAGATTTTAACTGTATGGGGAAAATATTGCAACAATTTGATTAAATCAATTCATATGAACATGATGGATGGGGTCACTGGGATATCCTTGAATTGACGGGGCTGCACATTAAACATTAGACAAGAAAGACCCAGGTTGATAGCATGGTATTAGAATGTGCACACAAACTTGTAAAGTATCAAAGAGGGACTATATAACAATGTCTGAAAGAGTTAATGAGCTTGAGCTTCAAGGTAGTACCCTGTTTTAACAGAGAGCCGCAGGAGCTGAAGCGTGGATGGATGGGGCTGTTTGATCAGTTGTTATCCAGGTGCGCTGCTCCAAGGTTGCTGTGTTATTGCATCTTGCCTAATTATTTAAAGTCAATACCAAAGTCTTTGCACATCTGAAGTCGTTAGGTTTGGCAAGGATCCTTCCCCACTGGTACAGTCGCTAAAGCTACACTATGAAAATCCTGGGACTTTATTAGAACCACGATCCCTGCACTCCGGCTGAGCTTAGTTCAAAGGCCTTGTATGTCTGCCGATGTCCCTTAATGGCAGGGTATCTGGCCAGCTTAGGACAGAAAATAAACATTAAAGTGTTTGTTTTGTTAGGACTGGATTTTTCTTTTAAGAAAAAGTCAAAACCAGACTGAACCCACATATTTATTTGTCTGTAGCTGTGTGTGTGCATGTATGTGTGCGTGTTGGGGGGGTAAGGAGATGTGCAATGATGGCCTTTGTTTCCTAAAATAGTCCGTTTCATTTCCCAGAATAAGCTAAGATAGTTTAATTCCATTTTAATTTAAAATCCCCAAAAGAGGAATAATATTGTGGCAAACATTTCATTATCCTGGCCCTGAAGAAATTATGAGATGAATTAAAAACAGGAATTGAAATGAGGACTCCACTGACACTGAGAATTCCCATTAGTGGCCAAGAATATGAAAGATCTTTCATCAAAGCTTAAGATGACAGCACCGTATCATTCACTTCCAGCAGCTAGATGTGCCTTTTTTTCTGCACAAGCCCAAGAATAATGCTTATCTGTAGTTCAACAACGTAATACTTGAGTTTCCTCCCTCTATTTAAATCTGATTATTTTGTGCACCCGTGGAGAAGGGTTTTCAACAATGAGGGAGGAAAACACACCTTCCTTTAGAGTCACTTATTCCACTGAGAGAGATAGTTTTCCTGATTTGAAAAGTGGATTTCATCACAAGCATAAACACTGTTGGAACTGAAGCACTTGGGGTTTTTTTGTCTTTGCACTGCAACACGCAACTACATCAAATATGAAGTAATGATCCCAAGTGCATTACATTTTAATGGTGTTATTACAGCATACGAGTACAATTAGTTCATCAGCCGAAAGAGGAGATCATTTCCAATGGCTCAGCTCCATTTAATGGCAGTCCCAGGGATGCTGGCACAGCAGAATAAGACCAAGAAACAGAGGACTGCAACAGTGGGTGACATTTAAAACCATAAACAGCTAGTTATAAGTTGTGATTGTGTAGGCAATTTAAATGAAAAGCCACTGTACTTAGTAAAAATTGGTGTGAAAATATGTTTATATGGCGTGCAAAATCACTCTTGAATTTAATTTATATTTAACAGCATCATTTACGATTACAGCAAGCATTGCTGCGCACAGGCTGTATCCGGTTGCTTTATTATATCCTGTAATGTGCTATCATAAAAAAAAGGTAAGTTGGTAGGGATCAGGTGATGTATAGCTTCAGTAACACCCATTCCAAGACATCAATTACTCTTTGACAGTTTCACGGTTGTCGGGCCACCCATAATGATATCCGATGGGTCAACTTGAAATTGGACAGGTGAGACGGTATGTCATCCTGACATAAGGACAATGGGAGCAGCATGAAAACTGATAGCCAGAAAAATTGATTTAGGGCATTTTTGCCAACATTATTAGCAGGCGTAAAGATCATCCTTACATATATTTCCGCTAAAGGGATATTTTTGAAATTACAGACTTTTTGTAAAGCAAGCTTTAAAAGATAATATAATGTGCATATAATAATATGTTTTGCTGCTTTTCAAGGAAGGTGTTTGTTTGGTGAAATGTTTGTATAGCACAAGAACCTTCATGTTTAAATATAAAACTGTACAAAAGTTTTATATATTATGAATGTGATGCTGTCAGTTCAGTTCAGAACGAAGACAGAGCTAACCTCCAACTGTGAGAAGCTTGACAAAGCCTCAGTCACTTTGAAACCAGTCAAGAGATTACCGTCAATGCCTGAGTTGCCATGGCTGCATAGCGAGAATCCCTGATGTTTATTTTACCCCACTGCTTTTAAAACTGCAAGACAGGAGATACTAATCAGACAGAAGTTCTTCTATTACCATGAAGATCCATGTAGCATTTGCTGCAGCTGCCTTGTTCCTGTCACTGCTTAAAAATGATAAATGATTTTGCAATGTATTAAATAAATTACCTTGAGCGTTGCGAGACAAGGAGAGTGCACATCCGTGGGTAGGAGCTGATAAAGGTGTCCTTGAGGTATTTCATGCAAGAAAAATTCGCAGTGGATTAAAACAAACTAGCATACTGCAAATAGCTCTGCTTTGTGGAGCTGAAAAAGCTTCTCATGATTTGCCCGCAGTATCTCTTATAGCTTCTGCAGATACTCTGCTATGTCTAATGCTTCTCCTCCATCTACTGTAGGGATGTGGTTAGTGTTAGTTCACTTAACTGCATTGCACTGTAAGTGAAAGGGGATCATTGTCCAACTGATACAGTGTAAGAAAATGAACGTCCTTCCTCCATCTGTACCCTCACTGTATGATCTGTCTCATGCAATCTGCATAAACAAAATGGCATGTGTGTTAAAGACGTAACGGTTCAGTGTGTAATATTTAGGATGATCTATTGACAGAAATGCAATATAATATCCATAGCTATGTTTTCAGTGGTTTATAAAGAACTTACATAATGAACCATTATGTTTTTATTACCTTAGAATGAGACATTTCTATCTACATACACTGCTGGTCCTCTTAAATTGGACGTCGCCATCTTTCTACAGTAGCCCCAATGAACAAACAGCTCAGAGCGCGTGTTACTATGTTATGTACGAATATGGTTTATTAGAAGGTGAAAGTAAGAAAATAAGACAAATGGAGGACCACACTTATTATTTAGCACAAGAGCCGACAGAGCGTGTCGGTCACCGTAGCTTCTCCTGGGCGCTTAGGGGGGGGGGTGAGCGGTGACTGAATGCCCGTTCATGTGGTGTTGGAATAATCAGAATCTTTTTTTTTTCCTTAAATCTTTATTACAATAAGAAAAATAAAGTGTACATGGGACATAAATAAGTATACAGAACTTCGTATTTGTGCAAAATCAGGTATTCTGCAAACATGTAATTTGTAAAGGTTAGTTTATTGTCCATGTAGAGTAAAACTAGTTGTCTGCATGTTGTTTATATGCTCTGATAATACACATCCAACAAACCTTTGTAGTAGCGTCCATGTTGATTCCACTTTGCGACTTGAACACACACATGAAGTCGTAAAAACAACTTCACAACTCGGGAAATGTGACCATCTGATGAGCATGTGAACGCACCGTGAGTTGCTGGTCACTACAAGATGCCTCTAAAACTTACACACTGAACCTTTAACTTATGCTAATCTTAATGCTAAGATTTGGTTTAATTCCTGCACACAGGCAGTGTTTTGATTATCATGTATCAAATTAAGAATATTAGATTTTGACATATACTGTTTGTCACATTTTAAGGTGTTTTTGATCAGTTATTGACGTGGCGATGGTGTCTGGAGATTTGGAATCTGTCCTATGCTGTGGTTCTAGTGTAAAGATGCATAATTGTCATTTATTTGTAGTTTTGGCAATATTGTTGTTTTGTATTCAAGCCAACAAAGCTAAATTGAATTGAATTGAATTGCTGCTGTTTCATATTGTGAATTTAATGCTTGACAAAGGTCCATGATCTACTTTTTATGAGCTCCATAGTTTTCCTATAAAATAATTGATATACAATTGTAATTTTGTGCACAGTTACCTGGAAAGGACTTTGTGATTATAGCGAAAAGTGTCAAATACAATTGAATTACCTGCAAGCAGGTCGAAACTTATTTTTTATTTAATACACATCAGGTTGTATACATGCAAACATGTAAAATGTGTCTTTCTAGTATCTTTCTGTAAATTAGAGGGGAGAATCCAGCAGTCCTGAAAACATAATGTCTCAGTCAGCTTCTTATTGTGAGTAAGGTGATACTACATGAGCACACTGTTTTCGGCCAGACCACTTTAGGTATTTTGCAAGACAGATTTCTTTAATTTTTTTTTTCCTCTGAGCTCTGTGTTTGAAGTGGGCGGTGCTCACTTGGAAAAAAGTAATGTCACGTAGTTATCTATCAAGTATCTATGTAGAAATACTTAACATTTGAAGCTAAGATTCAACGGGTCTTAAAGTTTTTAGCTTTCTCGGATGATCCTCTCAAAATCAGCAACTGCTTATAAGCACTGCATCCATGTAACTATAAAAAAATACCACTACAATCCCAATGTAGTACAATGTGTCCTGTCTCAGAACAATGTCTCTACTTTTCTGTCACGGTCTTGGGGTTTGTTGTGTTTTGGGAGTTGTTGTTGTTGTTTTCCACGGGTCCTTCTGGTGTGTTTTTCCCGTCTTACTTTGTCAGTGTTCTTCCTTGTTTGTTTTGTGTTGCTTTTACTTTATGCCCTTGTGTTTATAGGTTAATTGTTTGCACCTGCCCTAATGTGTTTCACCTGTCTCATTATCTCCACCCCCTTAGCTATTTAAAGTCTCTGCCTCACTATGTCTAGTTGCCAGTTCATTGTTTCTCCAGTGTTTTCCCAGGCGTTTCTAGTGTCTCTTGTTTTCTCTAGTGTTTCTTGTGCCTCTCTTTGCTGTGTGGATTCTATTTAACATTTGGATTACTGTGCATTTGTCACCTGTAAGTGTCACCCGTTTGTTAAATAAAGACTTGCAAAACATTACTTCTTGTGCCAGTGTCTGCATTTGAACCCAAACCTCTGTACTCTGTGTCTGCACTATGGCAGAACACAACACTTTCCTATATAATTAGCATCAAAATTATTTCCAGGAAACATCCCAGGAATTGTAAAGCATTACCAAATTGCAGATCCAAATCAAATTATGCCATGTTGAAGACATCCATCCACAGGCAATCCACTGAAAATACATACAGACATACAGATCCCTTTTTAAAATGAGCTTTTGCACAATTTACACTTGAAAAGCCAATACAGATGAAACTAGCATTTAAGGATGTGTGTATTTTCTTTTTGGATTTTAAGACATTGTGTAATATGCCACACCTAATTGAGCAAGCAAACCATTTTCTCTGCTTAAAACCGAATAACTTTAATGTCTTTAATGGAAGTTGAAAACTTTTATTATAAGGTTGGAGTCAAGCTTTTTGGTTTACGGCTCTGTCACGGCAGCAACAGTTTCAAGATATTTATGTGGTATAAAAACACCCACTCACACGCATACACACAGATACACAAACAAGCACAAATAAACAGGCTCAACAAACCAAACATTTTTTCCTCCAGAGAAGGAAATCCACAAACACACACAAACAACTGACATGTTTCTTTCTGTGGAAATCTGATGTGATGAAATAGTTCCAAATGCACTGACAGACATCACTCTGCTCTTCACGCCTATACTATACTGTTTAAAATTCTAGCACCATGGACAGTACTTCAGCACCACAGATGGAGGAAGTCAAGGAAGCGTTCAAGGTCCACTCAAAGAGATTGAATCCCAGCAAAGAGGCTTAAATGGGCGGTTATTGCATACATGGAGAGGTGGGTGTCTTCTCCCTTCTTGTCAATAAGCTTCTGGTCAGTTCTGTGTCCCAAATCCATTAATTCCTCCAGTCCCCCCCCCCCCGTGTTTCTTTTTCATTCTTATCTGGGTTTTGGTTGGGAGGAAACAACACAACATGAAACCTGCCAAATAGATATTTGCAAATGAATGAAATAAGAAGCTAATAAACGTAGAAGTGGTCTTAATATCTCTACCTCACATATGCTATAAATTGCTGTTATAAAACGTAATATTAACTCTGGAGTTTGTGGAATATATTTTCATTCACTCTCCTCAATGTGTTATTAATGTACAAGTGAAACGCCCTCAAGGAATCATAGAGGGCATGACCATATCTTAGATGAGAAAAGGGAGAGAAAGTTGCAATAAAACTGAAGTAAATCCCTCTGATACCATTTGGCAGACGGTTGCTTGATATACCTCAGGCTGGATATTAAAAATCTCAGATGGGCTGTCCAACTGACAACTTAATCCATTTAGAGACACTGAGTAAGCAGCAGGAAGCTGAGTCAGGGTCAGTGTACACAGAGGTCTGTCATTTCTCACGCGAGGCACAATACGTTTATCTCTGGTAATCTATTCCACGCACTTAAGAGACAGACAAAAACAGCAGAGATTGGCAGGAGAAGAATGCCATAATCCTGTTTTGATATCACGATGACTAAAAGATGTCACAACATGAAAGCCCACTCGGGCAGAGTTTACAAGAGCACTCGAAAAGGAGAACAGGCGTGTGGTATATGTTGTAGCAGTACTCCTTCGATTGTATAGGCTGGAGAAAATGGTCTTTTGAAAAAGGGGCACTTCAATATGTTAATTAATAAGGCCATATTCCCGCTGGGGGCACAGCAGTCTCACTGACTTTCCTATTAGCATCCCCCAGAAAATGGAGGAAGAGATTTGGTGCAAATGGAATAACAGTGTGGTGACTGTTTTTAGGTAACATATAGAGGTGGTGAGCCAAATGTACCTGAAAGAAACCTCATTAATGAAGCGAGAAAGGTTATGTAAGTATGATGATATGTAGATATAATTGTGACATTTAAATTATGACTGAGTTTCAGAAGTAAGGTTCAAGCTATTAGGCAAAACATTAAACTACCTCACAATTACTTTTTATAAATAAATGTAATTTTTTTTTTTTACATAATTGATAGCTACATGGTAGGCTACACAGTTTGACACTGAGGGATATCCTACCTGATAGCTACACACAAATATTTGATCAGCCTAGCTTAGCATGCTAGTGAGCATATGAAACTTTAATGTTACATTTTGGTAAACATGCTCCTTCACTTTCTTGCCAAGAGTTAGATGAGAAGGCTGACTCCCATATATGCTAGCTTCAATATGTACACAGAACCAGGTTAGCTGGTTAGCTTTGCTTAACTTAGCATAAAGACTGAAACAGGTAAACTGCTAGCCTAGCTCTGTCTGAAGGTGACAAAATCTGCCCTCTCAGTGTCTCTTCTGTTTTTGTATGTATTAAATTAATTAGATATAATGTGGTAGTGAGCTTTAGGTGCTAGTAAATTGATATCTAAAAGCAAGGGACTGCTGTTTTCGCTTGTTTCCAGTCTTTATGCTAAGCTAAACTAACCAACCGCTGGTTGTAGCATCATATTTATCGTACAAACATAAGAGTCGTGTCCATCTTCTTATCTATCCCTCTAAAAGAAATCAGAATCAGAAATACTTTATTTATCCCCTAGGGGTAATTCTTATATTACAGTTTCTCATTTTGCACATCAGGGCATTGAAGTTAAATAACTTATTATAGATACACAAATATAAATACAAAAATATAAATAGGTGTGGAAATATGTGCTGTATTATACAGTTATATGACAGACGTGTAATGAATAAAAAGTAGTAATAATGACGAGTACTGATAGTGTTGAGGTGGAATGGATTAAAAAACCTTAAAAATCCTGAAAAACCTGCAGTATTGAATAATAAGCATGCTTTTCCAAAAAGGTCAAACTATTCCACTCATATGAAGTATTTGTGACTGATGATGTGCCAGCTCGTAATCAAAGCAATTACCTCCCCTACAATTTTTTCCATGACATCGTTTCGTTTAAAGTAAGAAAAGAGCTGATTTAAAAACTCAATGTCCTGCATTAAAGAAGGGACATCTACTGAAATGGTAGCAGGTAATGGAAATAAATTAGAGGTGTTTCAAACCAGTGTACTGTCTGTAACTTAAATCTGTGCTTGAATAAATGGTACGTACAATTTGAAAACATATTTTTTGTTTCTTTAATATCCAAACCAAGCAAATACCTCAACGTTGCCAATAGATCAAATACATTGAATGACTGCATCCAATTGGCTGATTTATATCAAAGTCAAACTCCTTTAGCCGTTGCTCACGAAACCTGGAAGCTAACGACAGTTTCTGAAGCACATAAGACACGACACACAAGTTTGTTTGTGCTGATCCTTTGAATATCAAATCCTATACAAACTGTGCAGTCATACAGTTGGTAATGTTAGCTTACAATGACTCACGCATTGACTGAAGCATTTACAGTCCCTTAATTTAAGCTTTTCAAAAATATCAACTCTGACAGGTGTCATTGTGCACACCGGCTACTGACTTCACCTCACTGAGAGACAGAGAGGGAGATGGCGTGATGGTCGGGGCCGGGGCGGACGGGGCCACATTGATTTCACTGTCTCTTGTCCTTCTCAGACCTGTTCCTGATGAGATCAAATTTTGGATCAGAGCTGCTAGTTCAATACTGCCATCTTCTGGATAAAGTTGCCTGTTCCTGCTCCAACAACTGTTTACATACTGGAGGTAAATTCTCTCTGTGTTTTTACATTTCGTTAATCTCACATCCCATAACAGTTTTTCCCACACAGACACACAGCTCGCCCCCTATAACAATGTTTCCTTTCCTCAAACTTAAAACAATAACAAACTCATTATATAAAACATAATAGGCATAATAGGTCTATTATAATTTTTAACAGAGTGAATTTGTGAATGTGTTGTTATTGTGATGTGTGGTTTAGATGCAGCAATTCCCTTAATCCAAGACAATGTTCTGTCAATTAAACTGTAAATACTCATATCCACACATCTAGTTGTAACATCAAAAGAGTTCTTCCTCTGCATCCTTGAAGGAATTTTGTTTCTTGTTATAGAGGTGCACAAAATAAATAAAAAATAGCATTGTAATTATATTTACACAGTCTAATTTGAGATAACTGTATACATTTATATTTAGTGCATTTAGCAGACGATTTTGTCCAAAGCTAGAGTAACTACAACCAATAGAAAAGCAATATATTTATATATGCATTCTTTAGTCGCCCACTTACCATCAGGTTGCCCTGGTTCCCTAGCACCTGACGCGGACCTTGTTGACCCAGGTAACGTCCGAGCCGGTTTGGCTCTTGTATTTGCGGTTTCACTCATGCCTCAGGTAGGCAAGTAGCATTAAGGACCTTGCCTAAGGGTCCACCTGGATGGTCACCTGTATCAAAGTCAGTTGCACTAACCACTGAGCTATCCAGGAGGTGATCAGGAAGATGGCCCCCAGAGATGAAGGGCTTAGTGAAGACCTCAGGCAGCAGAAACCCGAAGGTGAGGACAAGGAAGATGAAGAATGTAGCACAGACAAATAGAAGAAGTGGCTGATATCAAGAAATCCTACCCGTGGCTGGAAAAGGCTGGACTGAAGGACAGCACAGAAGCACTAATCATGGCGGCACAAGAACAGGCACTCAGTACAAGATCAAATAGAGGCTGGGGTCTACCACACCAGGCAGGACCCCAGGTGCAGACTGTGCAAGGATGCCCCTGAGACAGTACAGCACATAACAGCAGGGTGTAAGATGCAGGCAGGAAGTGCGGACATGGAACGCCATAACCAGGTAGCGGTCATAGTGTACAGGAACATCCATCCATCCATCAAGATCCTGTGGGACTTCAAGATCCAGACTGACAAACTGGTGATGGCTAACCAACCAGACATCGTGTTGATCGACAAACAGCAGAAGGCGGCAGTAGTTATAGATGTGGCATTCCTAAGCAACATCAAGAAGAAGGAACACGAGAAGCTTGAGAAATACCAAGGGCCGAAAGAGGAGCTAGAGAAGATGTGAAAAGTAAGAGCAACAGTGGTGCCAGTGGTAATCGGAGCACTGGGGGCTGTGACCCCCAAACTGGGAGAGTGGCTACAGCAGATTCCAGGTAAAACATCAGAGGTCTCTGTCCAGAAGAGTGCAGTCCTAGGAACAGCTAACCAGAGCTTGAGGATGACACATGACAGAGGGGAGAATATATACACACACACTTTAATATATATATATATATATATATATATATATATATATATATATATATATATATATATATATATATAAATTAAAGTGTGCAAAGACTTCTGGCTACTCTTGTTATCTACCACTCACTCGCAGTTTCAGTAGTAATTAAGTTACTATAAGAGAATGTTTTCTGTTTAATTTTGTTTCTGCCGTTTTATTTCATAATGTGAGTCCATCATATGTAAATATATTGAGATTAGCTGCTACAAAAAGCTTTGTAAATGAAAGATTTATGGATGATTTGGAATAAGTAAGGAAAAACAGGACCTCTTGTGCCACATATTTGTAAATGATGAGTGGTTTACACTTTAAATTAGGGGCTGTAAAACATTTTTTAATTCACTTGAATATAATTAACTACCTATACATGTTTTTTTAAAAGCATGTCACATATTTATACATGAAAGGTCACACTTTTCTGTAGATTAGCAGCTACAATCTCCACAAATGAGACAGGTATCATAATATTTGTGTGCTGAATATTCATAAAGAATATGTTTTGCTAAAGGCTGTGTGGGCCTGCAGCAGTGAAAGATCTACAGATGTGAAGGGTCAAGAAAACATGTGAATTACAAGAAAATGAGCGGATATTAATGAATAAATGTACTATGTTAGGCAAGGTGCCAAACAGTTTCTTTAAAACGTGTTGATGAACTCATAATTTATCTATCATGGTGAAGCTTTTAACTTAAAGCTGCTATTTTTCTATGTGTTAAACCTCTCATATGGTAAATAAGCCTCGGAGTGTTTGTTGTTCTCACACACAGCATCCTTGAATTTAAGACATTGATACTTCAGGATACCGTTTACCCTGCAAAACCTTCCCTCTGGAAGACCTTGATGTAACTCATGCAGCACAACAAATTAGACGGGACAGTTCAGTTAGACGGGTCTGAATAGACCATAACATGTGGTATTGATTTTTATAGTAGCTAAATGTCCTGAAATCCCAGAATTTAACGTTGATACAATGCTTTAACTTGCTAACTCCTCTCACTCACCAGTGTGTCCACTCGACTGATCTGGGACAAGCTGAGCTCCCTCCATCACCAGGTGCTGGAGGATGTGTGAAGAAACTCACTGAGCTCTCTCCAGCACGGCTTTGGGGCTGAGCGCCTGCTTCAACGTTCCCAGGGCTGTCAGCCTTTCGCCAGATGAGACAACAGCAGTCGCATGTTGGGAACAATGTTACTCTGATGTTACACGGCAGAGCATATGTATATATATATATACATACTGTATATATATCTCACATGGCCCATTGTGAGCAGCTTGTTTGTCTGTGTTGACATAATTTTCTGTTAGAAAATAAACATATTTCACTAAATTGAAATGTAAAACTACATTTAAAAGGGTGTATTAATATTAATGGTTGTTTCTGTATAAACGTAAATCATCAATTAACATTTACTATCATAAAATAATGTGTTTTATGCAAAAGCATTCCTTTCAATGTCAGCTTGTCTGCATAGTGGATTTAAAGTGGTCTGATTGAATAAGACCCAGCAAAACAAAAGATAATGATTAGTTCACTTGTAAGATGCAATTTTATGAAGTTAGAACGAAGAATGTTAGCAGAAGATGCCCGATTTGAACCTTATCCAAAAACCTAAAAGTAACAACAACACAAGTAACATTACTAGATACTACAGCACTAAAGTGATTATTTTGAGGTAGGCTTTTATTTGAGATACACTGGGTTAATATGTAACTTATTTTTAGTGTTACAATTGCTCCCAAACACTCTGAATTTTTGGATTTAGATTAATGATATAGTCCTGTCCTTATTAGCGATATATATATCAATTGTATTATCAATATACTGAGTAAAATTATAAAAACAACCCTTGCCCCCATTCATCATGAGCTGAACTCAAAGATCTAAGACTGTATCTATGTACACAAAAGGCCTGTTTCTCTCAAATATTGTTCACAAATCTGTCAAAATCAGTGTTAGTGAGCACTTTTCCGTTGCCAAGATAATCCATCCACCTCACAGGTGTGGGATATCAAGATGCTGATCAGACAGTATGGGTATTGCTCAGGTGTGCTGGCCACAATAAAAGGCCACTCGAAAATGTGAATGGGGGAAAAAACAAAAGTGTTTATAATTTTGTTCAGTGTAAGTGAATCTATACATGTTTCTTGTATCAAAAGTGTATTTTAAGTAGTTTTTAAATTATGAAGAAAAAATATGATATATATTATTATATTTTTCACATTTGTAGAGACTGATACTGTGACTGATTACATAAATTTATTTGATAAGTACTTAAAATTATAAGAAATGCAATCACAAACAACAATTCCAACTGATGACATCTTCTCTGCTGGTTTTGTCTTGTAGACCCCATGACTTTTCCAATCTTAACTTTACTATTGATAATCCATTACTTGACTTGTTAAAAGTTTTGTGGTGAACACTGACATCCGGTGGCCATAATGTGTCATTACATCTATTTTAAAATGGCCGTTCTTTCACCGGAAGTATAAGTGTGCCTACTTCAAGCCAACAACTTGACGAGTTAACAGCTGGCATCAGTGTCTTTCATACATCCAGGGTATCCTTAAATACCAAGAACGTCCGGCCTGACGACCACGACAACTACAATGAATGTGTACATCCATATTTAAACATTAAGCTACTGCTCGTTTGGGAAACAGCGACTGTCAAACTAGCATCTACAACCTGCCGGGGAGCACTTTCAAAATAAAATGTTCAAAATAAGAGTTACACTTGTGACGACCGCAGGGCACTAAACACTTGCACGAAGTATTCTAATGACAACAACAACATTTGTGCTCAGGTTTTAGGCTCAAATAACTTACGGTGGCTCCTGCTTTGTTTAGCTGCCACGGTTAAAGCAGACAAAATCGCATACAGCCACTTCCGGTAAAGACCTTCAAAATAATTTAGTTTATGGCAAGCCGTTTTAACGTGTACGCCTTTAAACTTACTATTGGCTTTTAAAGCTACTAGTACTTATTTATTAGTCACTAGTAAGTATTCCACTAGTAACTATTGATTAGATACTAGGCTACTACTATTTAGTGACTATTTCATTAGTTACTAGTAACTAATGGAATTGTTTACTGATAGTAGGCCTAACACTTTCCCTTTTAAAAGTAGTCTATCTATTATTTAGAAATGGGTGCTTATTCATTTGTTACTAGCAACTAGTACATTTTAAGGATTAAATGTTAAAACGGCTCATCATTGTGTCTGGCTGTATCAAAGTTAATAGGGAATAGGCATATAATGGAATAGTTACTAATAACTAATTAATGGAATATATTTTAACTGCCCCATAGATTTCAATGGTAAAACTGTGCAATTAGTTACTTGTAATTAATAAATAAAAAAATTAACTACTACTAATCAATTGTAACTTGTTAAATAGAATAGTTACAAGTAACTAATGGAATCGTTACCAGTAACTAATAAATATGTACTTGTAGCTTTTAACTAAATAAATAAATAGGGACTAATAAGTTTTAAGTAATAACTGTTAAAAAAAGTACCAGTATCTAATTAATTGTTATGAGTAAAACGATAACAGACAAAAGATACTAGTAACATTTTTGAGTTTTTACGATAAAGCTCTATATAAATGTAATGCATTTCATTAATGACTAATAAAATGACTTATTGATGACATAATAATTGTTACAAGTAAGAATAAAATAGTTACTAGTAAGTTAACTAATGAAAAGGTGATATCTGAAATGCAGAGCCCTCAGATTTCAATGGCAAAAAGCAGAAAATCGTCGCTTCAATGCATTTACCATCATTATTTTCTTTTCTTTGTGGTTTGTATAAAACGTGGAAATATTTAGTTTAATTGTAAAAAAAAAAAAAAAAAAACATAAAAAAATATTTCCTGTCTCTTTATGACGTATTTTTAAGGGGACGGACGGAGGGCGGTTTGAAAGCACAGAGAGGCAACTTTTGTCAACATTATTAAAATTAACAAAATTACCTGACAAGACCGAAGCGAGCGCTGACTGTCAGTAAGATGCCTTATCTTCAAGTAAACCGAGACTAGTCATTGATGTATCGGTGCCTTCTTCGCAGAGCTTAACGCTGACTAACTTTAATAAATAAACTTGGTACGCTAACGTTAGCTGGTTAGCTAGCTGCTGTGGTGTCCGGCTGCCCGCTGCACTGCTGCCTGTATTTAACTTATTCCCCTAAATGTTGACCCAGTGAAGCACAAAAAAGTGTGTTCTTTCTGCATCGTAGCCTAACACGACCTGTTAAAATGGCGAGTGTGCATGAAAGTTTGTATTTCAACCCCATGATGACGAACGGAGTGGTGCATGCTAACGTGTTTGGCATCAAAGACTGGGTGACTCCGCATAAAATCTCCGTCCTGGCGTTGCTCTACGACATGACTGCGTCCAAAATCCCGCTGCCAGAAAGAAGACGACTCAACAAACTCATCCTACCTCTGCAGCAGGTCGGTTTTAATTCGTGTAGCCATGTTGTAAGCCGCCGTGTTGAAGCAGGTGTGTTAATGACATCGTTTGTTTCCTGTGCGGGTTGTCAGGGTCCAGATCTGACTCTCGGACAGTTCCTGAAGACTGTGGAGGAGTGTTGCCCTCAGACTGCCTATGCTGTCAAACTCAGGTCTGCTGAAACACTATTAAACACACACTTCATTTGTCAGTCACTTGTTTTGCACAATTTCACACCTGCACTGTGCAATTCCCACATATACATATTATTTCTTATTCACACTGTATTATTACCTGTACTGTATACCCATAGCATTTTTATGGCCTGCATTACCTCTAATCTATACTGCTGTATATATTTTTGTCCTGTACAATATATTTATTTCTACACCTTGAAACTACCTCCTGCTGTGACCTTTGCAATGTTCCACTTCAACCACATCTGTATATAAAAGGTGTATATAGTGTAGTTTAGTTCATCTTATTCTATTTCTTCTTATATATTTTGTACTTCTATTTTTATTCATGTGTATTGTCTTATCTGTTGTGGGTGTTGTATCTGGAGCTGTTGTAACAAGTAGGGCTGGACAATTAAGTGAAATCGCAATATGGACTACTTAAATTTTCTATTTGCTGGAGGCACAATATTTGTTAAAGGTATAAGATATGATGTGTCAAAATACCATTTTAAGTTAAATGTTGTCGTGCTGCGCAGATGTCCTGGCCTGAACATCATATTCTACAGTCTTAAGAAAGCATCTTTGTTTGGTACAGATCCCTGCAAAAATCACAACATATTTTTTTATTATTAATAATTTATTTATGGTTTTCAGTAAAATTAAGTATAATCATATAAAAACAATCATTCCCTCTAATATCGCAAATTCCAATATCTGTCAAAATAAACGCAATTAGATATTTTTTCAAAATTTTTCAGCCCTGGTAACAAGTCAATTTTCTTAGTGTTGGATCAATAAAGTCCATATTATCTTATCTTAACCTTGTAAATATGATAGAAATATTAGGATAATAGACTACTGGTGCTTTCACCATTTCCTAAGTTTAGAAAATTGTACCATATAAACGTAATGTAGCCTTTTGGCGATGACGTCGACTGACACGATAACCAATGTTAGTTATAGACAATACAGCACCACAATAATGTTAAAACGCTGACATGTCTAGTTAGTGAGAACATTTTTTTTCCTTCATAGGTTGCATGAAATGGCAGACGGAGAGCTGAAAGACATGGAGTACTTCTTTTCCACTCTTCCCACTCCGTTCACTGCTTTTGATTCTGAGGCATATAAAACCAGTGTTGTGGGTGAGTAGTACACAGGATATGTTAGCTCTTAAAGTCTGACTTAGAAGTGCTGAAATGTTTGTATTATTCTCTTTCACAAGGCTTGAATTAATCTCCCGCCTGTTGTTATTTTTTAGGTCTTTTTATGAGGCACATGATTCTGGCCTACAACAAGCTGTCCTTTAGTCAGGTCTACAAGCTGTACAAGTCCCTGCAGCACTACTACCACAGTCAGTACGGCAAGCCTACTGACGGGCAGGCGGTTTTGCCAGCACTGGTGGCTGACGACTCCGACATGGACCTCACCAGCACTGAGGATACTGTCGGGGACAGGACAGACAAAGAGGAGTTGGACACCCCACTGCATGAGTCAGAGCTTCGGTTAGTGTTGCTCATGTTGGATAAAATCATTTGATTGATTTGGTGTAACATATTTTACTTTCTACTTACTGATCTTCCACTATGTGCTCTTTATTCACTGTGTGTACAACAAAAGTGTAACACACCCCTACAGCTTTAGTAAAAGTACTAATATTTAGTAATAGTAGATTGTTAATAGCAGAGTCTCATGTGTTATTTTGGCTCCATTTTAGAAATGACAATATTCCAAGCAGAGGCCCGCTGTCACAAAAACAAGCAGAGTACTTTCTTGCAAGACAGGTGAGTGTTTAAATCAAGGTCTAAATTAACTGAACTGTATTAAGGCCATCTTGTTTAAACCAACAGGTTTGACGCAGTAGATTAAAAAACATTAACTTCCCACATCATGTGTCAAAGATGTGTTGCTCTTATAGTTTTTGAAAACCTCTTTCTGCAGGCATATCTTCTGAAGAACGATGAAAACAAAGCTCTGAAGCCCGCTGCGCTGCAAGAAGAGCTTAACAACATGTTGAAGTTTAACCCAGATTTTGCTGAGGCGGTAAGGTCCAACCACTTAGCTTTCCCTGCTATATTAACAAGTCCTCCAGAGGGGGTCGTCTTCATCAGCTCTGTGACTTTTCTCTCTCTCCTCAGCATTTTGTAAACTACCTGAACAACATGAGAGTCCAGGACATCTTCCTCTCCACCCACAGTCTCTTGCATTATTTTGACCGCCTCATCTTGTCTGGAAACGAGGGGAAGAGCAACGGGGACGAGGGCTACGGCCGAAGTCTCCGCTACGCTGCTCTCAACCTGGCAAGCCTGCACTGCCGCTTCGGCCACTAGTGAGTACGAGAACTGGTGGAGTCTGAGGAGATGGACTAGAGTATTCGTAAAAGCCATGCGAGCTGTTTTCCCTTTTCCTTTCCTTCAGTCAGCAGGCTGATCTGGCTCTACAGGAGGCTATCCGCATCGCCCAGGAGTCCAATGATCATGTTTGCTTACAACACTGTCTGGTAAATGCTTTTTTCTACTCTTTATTATTTGACGTCACGTCACTGTTGTACCATGACTGATGGGTCATTAAGTCTAAACTGAATATTGAGTGTTGCTTAGTTTTGTTTTTTTTCTTCCCGTCTTTGTGTCCTACATCAGAGTTGGCTCTACACGCTGGAACAAATGAGGGGATCTGACAGCACCGTGTTAACGGAGGATTCGGTGAAAATGGCTGCCCATTTCTGCCTGCCAGTGAGTGCAAGACAAGCTCGTTAGTTGTCTGCAGCACTTTAGCACCTCTCATTAGAAATTATAGCTTTCATTTAATAGTTGTGTCCTAAATAGTTTTTCCTCTGGCGAAATCTAATGTTTGCGTATTCTGTGTGACACCACGCTGATTGATACTCCTCTCTGCTGTGTAGTACTTGGCATCTCTGGGCATTCAGTCTTTGGTCCAGCAGGGGGCGACACAAGGTAAGACAGCCCACAAACTGATGGATGCGCTGAAGGACACAGACATCCTGCACTGGAAGCACAGTCTGTCGGAGCTGATCGAGATCAGCCTGGCTCAGACTACGTCTATATGGAGGATGTACGGCAAGAGGTCAGGCTCTTCAACATGCCATCGCGACACGCAGTTGTCAGTTCTGATCACTGTGGCAGACAGTGAACTGCATGTTGGCACACAACCTTCTTCCCACTCGCATCGAATCAAAAACACAGTTGAAATTTCTTGTGTTTTTGGATTAACATTGTGGACATCTAATGTGCAAGACTAAACTCGTCATGAGCATGAATATAAAGACCACAAGTGTGGGCGTAAAAATACGTGACTAAGAAGTGAATGCATGACCAGCGCTTTTTCTCCTTCATGTGGCTTCCTGTGTTTTGTGCAGCACCATGGCTCTGCAGCAGGCCCAGCTGCTTCTCAACATGAGCAGTCTGGAGCCAGTCAACTTCGGGGTCCAGCAGAACAACACGGAGGCGTTCGCTGTGGCTCTCTGCCACCTGGCCGAGCTGCACGCTGAGCAGGTAACACATTTCACTTGATCTCATCTGATTGCTTTGTGTCCCGCTGTTGCATATCTATTAGCAAGTCGGCCCAGCAGGAAGTTAATAAACATTGATCAGGTCATCTTCTCCAGCTCCTGGACGGAGTCCAACACGTCACTCCTTGTACGTTTGCCTCTGTTGCAGGGTCTGTACAATGCAGTTTCAGAGATTCTCCAGCATCTGAAAGAGCAGTTTCCTCCTCACTCACAGCATGCTAAGGTGACTTCTCTTAATCATACTGAAAGTATTCAGTGCTGCCCTGCGAAGGCAGAGAGCAGGAACTGCAAAAGAGTCCTCAGGCTGGCCAGCAGACTGTGGAACAAATGAAAAATTATTTTATGCCTTTTTTAGGCATTTTTTGAACCCAAGAAATTATTGCCATAGAACCTTAAAAGCACCTGTAGGTACTGCTTTCTGCCTTTAAACGATGTTCACTGAACGCAGGGAAATGCAGAATCTAAAAAAAAATGTCATTTCAGCTTCCTCGTCCAGATCAGCTAGTTTGTTTACAGTCAATAGTTCATGGGGATTAAATGTATTTCTCTTGCAAGGTGTCTGGCTGTCTATCTACTATTCATATTTATGTTTAAATCATCCATCCATCCATCGTCAACCGCTTATCCTGCGTACAGGGTCGCGGGGGGGCTGAAGCCAATCCCAGCTGACATTGGGCGAAAGGCGGGGTACACCCTGGACAGGTCGCCAGTCCATCACATCATGTTTAAATCAACATAAGGAATTATTTTATAAATTAAGTACATTTAAATATGTGCTTTAAAGGTAGCTAAACCACACTAAATCCTAAGTATTCCACTCTGCTAAGCCAACATAGTAAGCAGGCGTTTAGTTATATTGAATATATTGTCCATTTTTAAAAAATATTTTTTTTTATTTAACAGGAAGATCCCATTGAAATTATTTTACAAGGGAGTCTACTAAATGTAATATGTTATAATATACTTTATATGTAATATTTCTATATAACAACTATGGAAATATTGAGTATTTTTAACTTTAGCTGTGTCTGGCCCTGGTTAGTACACCAGCTAGCTTTTACTTTGTGTAGCTCTCTTACTTTATCTAACAATTAGCTGTCTCTCTGTGGCAGACGGTGCAGTAAGTGTGACGGCACTTCCTAAATTACCAAGCAGTTACTGCAGCCTGGACAGAAATGCTGTGCGGCTGCAGTAACAGTTACAGCAGTTCAGCTTGGTTTTGCAGTTGCTGCTATTCCTGCATGTCCTATTTCCTATGGCATAATAAGTATTTTTGTGTAAGAAAAAAGGCAGCAAGTCAGATACAGGTCTACAGTCAGTTATGACCAAATATACAGTTAATGCATTTTGGCTTTGTAGCACAGAAGGGGAAGCTTGATATGATGTAGCTCAATTCACGAGAGGAAATGTATAAGATATTTCTCATTTCTCATATTTTTGTTTTTTACAAACCATCTCCAATGCAGCTCTGGATGCTGTGCGATCTGAAAATCCAGTTTGAGAGACACATGAACGAAGGGAAATACCATTTGGCAGAGCCACTAGTCACAGCGATCTCTGCCTTAAACAAAACAGAGGGTCTCTACAGGTAACGCCGAGGCGCACATCTTCACTTCAAATCTTAACAATGGCTGTCTCATACGCATGTAAGTTGTGTTGGAGCTTTAACGGTGCGTTGTCTGACAGGAAAGCTCAAGTTCTGAAGGCTCTAAACCGAAGCACCGAGGCGTACAGCATCTTACAGCGGCTGCAGGTGCACTGTGAGAAGACTAAATGTACAGAGGTGGTCATCAGGTAGACGCATTTTCTGATACCATGAAAATCTGTTTCCTGGAGTTTAGAGGAGTGTAAACAAAGGCATATGAGACATATGTAGTCTTGTGTGTGTGTTTGTGTGTAACTGTTTGTTTACATCTCATGCAGAGTTATGGTTTCCACTGCTGAGCTCCACTGGGAATCGTCTGGCTTCTCCACAGCTGTTCCTCTCCTCCTGCAGGCCTTGGCTCTGGCTAGACAGCACCACCTACAGTCCCTGGCCTCGGAGACCATCCTTCACCTGGCCTTCACTCAGGTCAGCCACAACAGGAAAACAAATATCACCCAAGGCTTTTTTTTTTTTTTTGGAGTATGGCTATGCAAAATAAAAGCAGCATGCATGCTTTATTTATAGTCTTTGTTTTTTTCTCCTTGTCTGCAGCTGATGTTGGGGGTTCCTGAGCAGGCTCTGAGTGTTCTGCATGAAGCTATCGAGCCTGTTCTGGCCCACGGAGCAGTCATGGACAAAGGCCGAGCCCTGCTGCTGACAGCCCGCTGTCAGATGGCAGTGGCCGGGTTCAAGCCGAACGGACAAGGGCAAGCAGGTAACCGCAAACTGCCGAAAACTGATCGCTATCTCATAGTAATACTACAGCCTCTATTCACACGCTGCTGCTTCTTGTCTCCCCCGGCAGATTTGCGTTTGGCGGTTTTGGCTGTTGACACACTAAACGAGGCTGCTGCCTATTTCTCCAAGCTGAACTGTAAGGAGCGGCTGCGGGACGTCCACTACCTGCAGGCTCAGCTCCACCATTGTCTGGGACAAACCTCGCAGTGTAACAAAAGTGCCATGCTCTTCCGGCTTTTGGACCAAGAGCTGCAGTCGCCAGCACCGCCCGTCTCTATGCGACTCTAACTGCTCCTTGTCCAACAACAAACTGGGGTTATTTTGTCTAGTGACACGGACACAACTGGGAGTTTAGTCACTGCCACTAGATGGTGGTGAAGATCTGTCCTGCACCAGAGCATTTCATCAATATATATTTAGGCCATTTTGTAAATCTTTGCACTCAGTGCTGTGATAACAATTAGACAAAAAAAAAGTCAGTAGTCATGGCTAAGGCTGCGTTTCCAGTTGACCAGGAAGAGATTTGAATGATGGCCCGATTACACAACAAGCAACAGTCCAGACTTGTCAGACAGACGTAACATACCAGCCAGCGGTGTGGTAGAAATGTCCGAAGTTTATCGGGAGCTGTCACGGCCGTGCTGTTTTACCCACCGCTTCTTGATAAATGAGGGTAATATCACTGTTCGCTACAAGACGAATGTGTTTCAGTGGCCTGGATGATTCATATTTCGCCAGGAGAATACTGATGAAGGTGGAATCCGAAGAGGAAATCGTGATCCCATTTATAATGCAATAGACCTGCAATGACATAACAGCGGAAACTGCATCTGTATTCCACATGTATCTGACACGATTTGTGAGAACAATTTTGGCTGATAATATTACACTCAGGTGTCCTGACGGGCCTGTAATCCATTACTTAGTGCACTTAATTCAAGAAAATAAACGACTTGTTTCATCATATTTAGTTTTCAGATAATCCGACACAGCTATATGAACAATTGGGAATAAATCCTTAGCGGGAATATCTCTGTGGTACGGTTAAGTTATAGTTTCAGTAGTAGTCCATATCTTGGCATTTCTGGGGAGTAATTGTTTTGTTTGAATCTAAGTTGGTGTGTCTGATTGGAGCCCTCAGGGACTGTTAAAACAGGAAGTCTCTCGCTCATTTACCATCTGGGCTGGGCTCCTGAAAGTTCCTGTTGACTGAGTTAAAATGCCATGTCATTTACTGCGTAAACACACAGATTGCAGTGGTGCGTCATAAAAGCGGTTTCTATGTAAATGTCACAGAGTAATGCGATACACCTACTCTCAGAAGCGGGTCTTTTGACTGTAGCTTGTTGTGATGTAGCTTTTGGCAGAGGGCCATACAGAACCTGAATGTACAGGTTTGTCTTACAGATTACGACTAACCGCGAGTTGAAGTATGTGGGCCAGTTCACAGGGTCGGTTAAAGATGTACTAATGCTCTTCAGAAAACACTATAAAAGGAGAAAGTGTGTGTTAAGAATGTGCAGAGTTGCGCGTCTGGCGTTCATTTGAGGCTGTTACGCAAATAGTTTTAATGTTGCTGCAGTGGGATTCAAATCACTGATAGTTATCTGAGCATTTACAGCAGAAAGCTTCCTAGTTGAACTTGACACTGCTTTTAAACACAGCAGAGCAGTTTACATATGAAGAAGATTTTAACGTCTGTTGAGCTTTTTCAAATCTGTTCAAATGAAAAAAAAAAAGCAGCTAACACCATTTTTTTTTAGATGAGTTTTTTACCTAGAGGCAACGATGCATTCTCATTGTTGCTGGCACTTGGTTTTTTCATTTGCTCAAAGAGCACACATGAGTAGAGTTATTTACTGAATGCTCATTGAAACTCACTGGACAGTGAAAGTAAAACAGGGTCGGTCTCTTCAGGGTCCCTGAATCCTGCACAGGTTTTTGTTTACCTTCATTGACCGTAATTGAACCTTAGTCCTTTAAGTATCTTTGTTCACATTATGTGTTTTAATGCTGAGACAGTGAGTCACTTAACAGTCAATGTAGTCAGTCTGGAAAATTAATCAACAACACATGTTTTAAAATGATGAATCTTATAAGATGTAATCAAGCTAAACAGCCAGCTGCTGCTCTGTTTGTAACCATGCTACCGACATGGCTTTAGTGATAGTTATCTTGGTCCATCACGTTGGTCCAAACTGAAATGTCTCAACAACTATTGGATGATTGCCATAAAATTTGGCACAAATATTTATCTTCCCCTTAGGACTCGGAGAGCCCCATTGCTTTGGTTTGTGACCAAATACCTGCAGAACTGAAGACTATCAGCCTCAGTTGCTCTTTGTCTTTGGTGCTAATTAGCACATGTTAGCATGCTAACGTGTTAAACTAAGAGGGAGAATGTGGTGAAAATGATATCCGCCAAACATCAGCATGTGTACAAAGTCATTGTGAGCTTGTTAGCATGTTGATATTAGCATTCAGCTAAAAGCACCACTGCAGACTCATCGTAAAATTTCCTTTGTTAATTGAATACATCACCTTTCAGCTTGGGGAAAGTTAGATTCTTTGTATTCTATAGCCTAAATAAATTATTTGGTAATGAAAATAATTGTTGGTTGTAGGTATAGTAAACATCTAATTAACTGTAATGGCACTGAAGCTTTGGGCCAGTCTGATACTGTATGTGCCCTGGATTAAATATATTTACCACACATGAGGTTCAGTATTAACACTGAGCCAAATCTGACCAGCCACAAACTAAAAGATAAGATATAGTGATTTTTGTGCCTAATATTCCAGTACAGAAACAGCACAGAAATACCCAGAGGGTCCATATGGTAAAATATAACATCTTTGTTCAAAATGTTTAATAACAAGCATGGCAACAAACATGGCATAAGAACAATGCATGTTTAGAAAAATATATCTGCAAATGTATTTTTCAGAATACACTATACATTCACTTAACCTCTACTCGATATTAAACATTTACAATTCAAAAGTAATAGCTCCAATATAGAGTCACGATAGAAAACAACACAGTCAGTTTCCTCTAAATAATGTTCATTTCAGGATCCACTTCCATCAGGAGAAAGATGTAGGTAGACATTTTGCTAAAACAGGCAGACGACCTGAGGTGTCCTTTATTTTTAATTGGTATACCTACCTAGACCTACCTCGCAGGTCTAGTCTTTAATTGATGGTTTTTCACCAGTTTGACATGAAGACAACCCCCACCCTCACCCCCTTATAGACAAAGTGTCAAATTATTCACATTAGATTTTTTTCCTTAAACAATAAAAGAAATGAAATTACTACACGGACAACCTACAACCACTCAGATTCTCACCTAAAACATAGTGATGAAACTTAAGAACATGTGTTATTATATTATCATTTGCCTAATTATTGGTACTTACTTGGTGGTTTTTAATATGGTGGATACTGTGTCGTACATAAAATAAGTTTAATGTATAAAGCAGATGTGTTTTGGGCTTCCCCCAAAACATCACCTTCTTGACCAGGATCCAGTAGTGATGATACAGGAGTCAAACTTGGTGCAACCTCTGATTTTACTTCAAAACTCAAAAGTAATGCCAAAACAATAAGTAATGCTGAATGATTGAGTTTGAGTAAAAGAGGTTTTGGAATGGAGTCATTTTCCATGTCTCAGAGAAGGAGTGGTGGCTGTATCTCCATAGCTTAAACACTGCTTTGAGTCTTCAGTGCAGACACTTGTATTGTGGCTTTGTCCGAGTTGTCTTTGAGGAGAGTTTCCAGACTGGGAACAGCAGAGAAGGGCCCGAAGTCACGGTCAGTATCCCGCTGGATAGCCTCCTTTCCTGGGGTCAGACTCCGCACAGAGACGCTCTCCCTGCCGCACCACCGCCTGGACCACGGAGTCTGGAGTCCCCAGCAGCTGTGTTACGTGGTTCTTCTGGACCAGACCCTCCAGGACACTCTGCCATGGTGTCATCATTACACAAAAACAAAAGGTATTGTGCAGGAGGTTAAGGTGTTACTGGTCTTTAGAGGTCAGTAAAGTTAATGGACTTCTTAAATGAACATATTTTTGGTTTTGCATCCATTAATTATGCATCATGTAACATTAACACTTCTGATTGTTTTCTAATGCATCTCCCTAATGTAAGTCTTTCCTACATTTCTGACAGCCAGCACACATTCAAATATTTATTAACAATTATTTAAAAAACTATTAAATGGATTGCCATGCAATTTGGTGCAGACATTCTTACCCCCCTCCTTATAATAAATTGTTATCGCTTTGATGATCCCTTCACTTTTCATGAAATCCCAATCAGCCCAGATGTACTTTGTTTGGCTAAAATGAGCAAATGTTAGCATGCTAAAATGCTAGGTGTCTGAATCACAGCTTCATAGAGCCACTACATTACATTTACCTGATGCAACTCATGTCAGGGGTCGCACACCTCTTGAGCAACTAGGGATTAAGTGTCTTGCCCAGAGAAACATTTGTGGCTGCAATGGGAATTAAACCCGGGTCTCTCAAACCAAAGGCATGTAGCATATCTCCATTTTCATTGGCACCCCCTGGTACTACCGAAGTTTAACCTTGTTTACATTGTATTTATTGTTCAAAATAACATTATCATCCTGTGAGTTTATCTAATAACTGAATTTAATATTATCCCACATTTCAAGTCTTTGCCAGCTGATTTGCATACTGACATAAATTAAAATAAATGGTTGTATTGTGGAATATCAATCAAAACACGCATGGCAGGCTTTGTAAAATACAGTAAACGTATAGCCAAATCAGTATATAATGAGCAATGCGTCTTTTAATCAGCAACGTCAGAAGCTGTTTAGTGATATCATTTATTCTGGATGTTGTTTCGCATCATAAGTCTCGGATAGACTCCGTGTGTGACCCACCTTTTCAAAGCCCTGCTCCACTACTGTCATATTTGGGTTGAGCTGATTGTGAACGCGCGGCTCTGTCACGGCTTTCTTTAGGTCGTAGTTGAAAAACAAGGAGTTCAGGATGACCTGTTTCAGCCAGAAAGAAAAGAAGGACTTTAAGGTTCAAACAACTGTGTGCCTGCAGGACAAAGATGCAAGTGAATGAATCAGACTTACCAAGGCAGTGGCTGTGGTGATTTTTGTGCCCCCTGACGCTCCTACAACCATTTTGACTCTGTTTTCTTTGTCAAAGATGATAGTAGGACACATGGAAGACAGCGGCCTCTTGCCTGAAACAAATAAACAGAATGTGGCTATGACCGCTTGATGGATAATTAGCTTATTTCTTTATAATGGAGGAGGATGATGCTGTTTGTGAACTCATGCTGACAACTGCAGGAACAAGTGAAAGGCTGGTGAAAACATCACCTCTGCATCATCCTCACTAGAGAAGCGGTCAGGCTCAATCTCCACAAACCCTACTATCCATCAACATATATACATGTGTCCAAAAGTCAGGTCGGAATAATACAAGTGTGATAATTCAGTCCAGCCACACCTGGTTGAATGAAATTGTTTGGTGAAGGAGGGATTCCAAACCCATTGGTTATGTGCGGAGAGCTGAAGTCATCCATTTCATCGTTGAAAATGATTCCAGTCGATCGAGACATGACTTTGGAGCCAAAGCTGGTGAAATAAAACAGCTTTTTAATAAGTGATTAACACAAGGTCACAGATAATAGTCAGCAAAACTCTCGCAGGCAGACAGGTTCAAGAAATGCGTATGCTTTATTCAGAGGGATATTTTCTGACAGCATGACCTCTTACTATAGATTAATGGTGCTGGTGGCAGCCACAGCACTTCCATCCTCAGCTATAACTGACAGGTGAGCCGTGCCGTGGTTGTCTGGGACAAAGTAGTCTGGCTCGTAGTAGCTGTCTGGGTGGGTGGTGTCGTCTGTTATTTTGCTCCTTATGCCATCAGCAAAATAGTCTGAGGTCATGTTTTGGATGAGCTGAGGAGAGCAAAAACAAGTCAGTCACAGAGACAGATTGTCATGAAAATCATAAATGGTAAACGATAGCAGAGCTCTTGTCCTGGCCTTTGTAACAATGCAGAATGTTTTTTAAATTTGGGGTGAATAAATGCACATTCTGCCCTTGCGCAGTGAATAGCAGGACACTACTGGGGTCATACTGAGTAAAGTGAAGCTAGAAATGCTCCAAAATAAAAGTCTGAAGGATGTTGATAATAACATGAAAGCTTACATCTGTAATATTAAGATAACGCGGGTCCCCGAGTCTGCTCCTCTTGGCATAAGCAAAGCGAAAAGCCTCTACGATGCGATGGTACGTGAGAGTCTTTTTCTCTGCTGTAGAGACACTTGTGTCTGTGAAATTGTACCCTGCAAAATATCCACCAGAAAAACATGTATCACATTTTAATCAGGTAATGAGCCTTCTCCATCATTGTGCAAGAAGCCCATTTCAGCCAGTGACAGGTCATTAAACTGTAAATTCTCTATTCAAAGAACAACATGAGCCCTTCCAGCAATATGACTATAGGACCATGTTCCTCCAGATTCATATAGGAAACACATTCAGTCTTATCCTCCATTTGAAATGAAAGCTGGCACTTTTTATTTAAAGCATGACTAAAGATTATCTGCCTGAACAGATGGGGCGTTGATGGTGAATTAAATTTGGCAAGCAGGACTGAGTCGCAGCACTGTTTTCTGCTTCCAAAACAGGCGGAGCAACATTCCAGGGACGACCTGGGGAAACCTGACATCTTTTCTTCTGCGTGGCTGCACAAGCACTTGGCCAGGCTGCTCACCATCCACTATGTTGAGTATGAGTGCCAGCACAGGGCCACTGGAGGGGGCGTCTGGGACATGCATGGTGTATTCTCCAACGTTCAGGCTCAGAGGGTTCTCGTTCAGCACAGGTTGGTACTCCAATAAATCATCCAGGGTGATAATGCCACCTGTAACGAGCACAGAAGTGAGAGAGAATTTAAAATGATGAATAATTTTAATAATTTACATTTCTGTATTGCCAATAATTGAGGTATTTCCATAAAGTCCAAGTGGATTCACTATTTATTTATTATCACTAAAGACAACAATGAGTAAGGAAACAACACAAGACCTGCTGCCTGGATGTCCTCGACGATGCTCTGCGCCATTGACCCGTTATAAAACACATCAGGTCCCTCCTCTGCTATTCTTTGGTATGTTTCGGCCAGCTTTGGAAATTTAACAATATCATTTTCCTTCAGGATGTTTCTTTCAGAATCACAAAACACATCACTAGAAGATGATAAGAAAAGGGAAAAAAAGAAGAAACCAGTCAGTTAAAGTCTGTGGCAAAAGTAAGCCACTACTGTATGGGTAGATTTGACAAAGTCTGGTTTAGTGCTTCCCAGTGGTAGTGTCGAAAAAGCCATTGTGTCAGCCAGCAGTGTACTCCTCTGCCCGCCTATCTGACCAAGAGACACTAAGATAAACCTGCTGAAAAGGAACAAACAGACCGCACCAAATCTATGACTATAGATAGATCACTTTAGACAACTGCCATCTGTCAATCTGAATAATTCTACACACAGTGGCTTTAAAAGAATAGTTTGACATTTGGGGAATTACACTTAATTGGCTCTATAGAGAGTCTGTCTATCCATTAAACATGAAGCTGCCATTGATTACTAAGAGACATGGATGTGTCATCATCAGTCAATCTTGCTGCCAGTTTGTTCCAGTGGCAACTAAAACATCCCTGCCTTTGACTCTCCAAGCTGATAATGATAATATAATGGAAAATATTGGACAAAGAGAAGACAGAGGAAGGAAGTTCATTGTGTCAACAGTAATGATAAGATGTTTGGTTTAGTATAGGTTCTGGTAGGTGGTAGAACTGCTTTTCCTTTGTGCTAAACTGAGCAAACCATCGTCTGTAGCTTCATATCACGTATCGTCATATTACGAGAGTGGTATTGCTGTTCTCATCTAACTTTTTGATAAGAAAGAGAACATATTTCCCAAAATATTAAACAATTCATTTTAAGTGGTCAGCACAAATAATTGGACAAATAATTGTGTAAAATTATAAAAAGCAGGAGGGTTAATGAAGCTGCCATTTCGTTTAGCCTGTATTTTCTGCCTTTTTAATTCTTCGTCCTCACCACATGTTGGCGTCCGCTTCAATGGAATCTTTGCTCTTGAAGATGGCATGAGCCAAAGCTTTTCCTATAGGAAAGCCGTCGCGAGCCAAGGTGATGCTGGGCTCAAACAGGTCCTTCCATGGCAGCTTGCCATGCCTCTTGTGTGCCATCTCATAACCGCGGATCTCCCCGGGAATGGCTATGGACAATCCACCTGTCATGTAGAAACAGCAGCACCTCCATTTTTAATATCACAAGCTCTTCTCTCTGTCTATTGTCTGACTGGAGGGTCAGCATACTAAGAGACACCAAAACACTTGGAAACATTATACTGTGTACTACGCATACAGAGTCAGTATTTTATTTTTAATCAACCACCAGCAGGCGCAAAGAAAGATATGGAAAAGGTTGTTAAGGATGATGAAACATCCGAGAGGAGCTGAATGGATAGGTTTAAGACTATTGAGAATATTTAGACTCTCTAAATCCCTCTCTAGCTCTGATACAGCATTAGAGTTATGTTACAGTAACTCCAAAGCTTTTACAGAACACAATAAAGTCGGATCTGCACCAAGAGATTCTTTTTCTCCCCTGTGCCTGGGAAATACTCCAACAGCTCGCAGCTAGTACCTGTACGTGAAAGCTTGGTGTTGTTGCCAAACATGTCTTCAGTGGCGTTCATGGGTGCCGTCTCCCTCGCATCGATTGTTTCCACCCTCCCTGTTGAGATAAAAAATGAGGACAGAATGACAATTGTGTTGCTGCTCAGTTAACTTTGTTGAGAAGTTGTAGCCAATGATGCACATTAACCTGTGGAAGCGTTATAGATGACAAAGAAGAGCCCTCCTCCAATGCCCATGCTGTGAGCGTTCAAAAGGCCGACGCATAGCAAGGCAGCGATAGAAGCATCCACGGCTGAACCGTTTTTCTTCAGGATGTCCCTGAAAACACAAAAATGCACTTAGTAGCCGCTGCCACGCACAGAAGCATACGCAGGAACAGAACATGCGATACCACTGTATGTCACATTTGAGTCTTCTTTACCTCCCCACTTCTGAGCACTTCCCAGCATCAGCAGCCACAGCAGCCTTTGAGAAGAAGTGGTCCGAGGGGGGAGGCGTGTTTTTCTTCCCCAGGCCCATGAACACCCCCAGGAACAGGCTCACTGCAGCCACCAGAAGGACCACCAGGCCAGCAATCAGGGACTTCCCAACCATTTTCCTGCTCGGGAAAATCGACACACCTCACAGTCAGACAGGATCCTTCAGCTCAGAAACAAGTGTCGTGTCCTCCAGACATCCATCCCATTATTTTCAGAGTGGTAGCCAAACCTTTACATGAATAACAATGTGGAAAATAAGCGTATTATATTTCACTCACCTTTGGTGTATTGTTTTTGCACAGATAGATGGAAAATATTGGACGAAAAGAGGACAGAAGAAGGCAGTTGGTTATTCAGCTGACTCTTTGTGTGTGTCAGGTGTAATGACAAGGTGTCAAGTGTGACTAGACTCTGTCACTGGTGACACTGGGACATAATGCGTCACCATCTTTGGGTTTTGGGTTTTGGTGACTTAGCTCAGGTGTCACACTGTAATGCTGAATAAGCGGTGCTTTCTGGATAATAATCACTGGCTTCATTGGTCTATATGTTTTCGAAAGTTCCAGGCAGAATAACAGACTCATGGAGATAGAACGGCATATCTAGGTGGGAGGGCAAAGGTCATTGAAGCTTTCTTCTGTGACCTCTGTCTGTTTGAGCAACGAAGCAATAAGGTTTGAAATTCTGCACATTCAATACTTCACAAAAATCACTTCTTCGAATGATGGATGCCTGTCTTTCTTTTCTTTGGAGTCAA
The DNA here is from genome assembly GCA_024633595.2 of Lepomis macrochirus. Classification (NCBI taxonomy): domain Eukaryota; kingdom Metazoa; phylum Chordata; class Actinopteri; order Centrarchiformes; family Centrarchidae; genus Lepomis; species Lepomis macrochirus. Next base: position 30,869,256 of record JALXJV020000005.1, read on the forward strand.
ACTCTTGAGTTTGTTTTTTAGTCCTCTATGACCTTGCATTTCACTCTGATATCAATCTGGCAGGCTTGCCAAAGTGAAGGTGAGAGTGATCCGTTTACAGATGCAGGCAGCATTCAGCCCTGACTCGGGGCTCTGTGTGATTGGCTCAGCCGGCAGCCTTCCCATGCTCAGTAGCCGTGTCACTGTCTATTTGGCTTATTCTGCAGGCATCCTCAGACCAATTGAGATGCCTGAGCCTTCACCCAGCAGCACAGGTCCAAGCTGGCAGTGTTGATGACAGGAGCATCTCTAACAGCAAATACCCTTCTGCGGTACCACAGCTAATCCAGCGTGCACTCCTGTTGCTGGGCCACACAGATAAAGCACTGTCAGAGGAGCCTGTGGGCTGCTGCTACTGTTGCTCCTGTGATTGTGTCTAAATCTAATCACTACTATCCTGCTCTGGATCTCGCAGGTTCAGTGCCACCCCAAAGGGGCGAGTTTATTTAATGGACAGAGCTGATTTATAGCGGAAGAGGACAATTACATATCAGTTTGTTGCGGATCACAAAAGCCTTCTGTCTGCCTTTGTGCACATGTCCCTGTCACTGGATAGAGGTTGTGTTATGAAACATCAGCTGGAGCTTGTTCATATTTTTATCCCACAGCTAGAGGCTTATAAGTTTCATTTTGACTTTGCTGGGAGGGATACACTCCTACCCACCAGGCCTCCCTCTGATTGTTTCCACACAATAAAGGGGGGAGGCTTGTCTGTCTATTTACTCAGCAGCAAATCAAATCACACACTGCTGTTGTTCCTCAGCGACAGGTGAAACGCAGCCTGCAGAAACACTTAAAGCAGAGAGAAGGCCACAGTGGAAAAGGAGGTGATGTCATGTGTTTTTATGGGTGGCTGCAGTTCTTTAATGATAGGTGCTCCACCCACAGGCAAACTATGTTGTGTGTGCTGCAGTTCTCAGTGGGAAATACAACATGTTTTTTCTTAGCAGCGATGGACAAATATGTTTTTAGATGAATGTTTGGAGTGGATGACTGGATGGTGAAAGAAAAAACAAATGAGGTTCCCAGACATTTGGCTTTCGATTCATTAAAAATGTGGTTGCTCATGCTGATAAGTTATCAGATCAAACTGTAAAGAATTTTGCTGGCATTGTTGCCCTTATTTGATAGTTGAGAGTCAAGAGGTGACAGAAAAGCTATGGAAGCACCCTGATTGCATCAATTTTTTGCTGCTCCTGCATAATGTGTGTGCTGTCTTGAGAATGCTCACTTTGTTTCCTTGGTTGTCGTTTCAGGAACTTGATGCCTTATGTTGGTATTTCTTAAAGGATAAATTAATGTCAAAATTTACATCCAGAAAAAGTGTCCTTATTTTTGCCACCACCAGGCTCAGATTGTTATACAAGGTGTCTAACAACAACAACAACATGGAAAAGATCCCTACGGGTGACTCCAGATTGTCGTCTCGCTGAAGGACAATCTCACACTGAAATCTTGTGAGAGGCGAGTTGATACAGGAAGACGACGGTGGAAATGTTAGTCAGAGTTGGAGATTGTTGTGTTGGCGATTTCTAAATGTAATATTTCAGTCCAGAGCCACTAGTGCTCCTCGCTGATATGTAAACTGAACTTCATCTGTATCCCCTTAATCATCTCACAACCCCTCAGACTCCTCTGAATCTTGCGACCCTTTAAGTAAGAATACTCCTCTATCCAGTGGTTGCAGCGCTCTGTTAACATTTTACTCTCACAGTCCTTTAATAGAATTGATGGTACCGTAAGATGCCTTGGATAAAATATCAAGTTTTTTTTAGCACCAATTTGTAAAAACACACAGCATGATGAGCAGAGCGGGAGAGACAGTTATGTTTAGCAGGTTGTAAAACTAAGTTACTAGATTGTTATTTCATCAGCATTGCTTGGAGAGTCAAAGCTCTGACAAACCAAATTAGTAGCATGGGTGTGATTAAGGAAATTCAGGGCACCAGTCAATCATAATTACAACTTCAAAGAAATATGCAGAAGACTGGGTTCAGGGAGGATGTAGTGCAGCCAGGGGAAATATTTATTAGAGAGCATCAACCATCCTGCTCCACTCAACAAGGGTGAGTCTGAATCATACCAGGAAATAAGGTCAAGTCCTTAAAGCCACAATGATGGGACCTGCAAATAGAAACGCACTACATCATAAACCTCTGTTTGATAAGTAAATCTCATGGACTCTGAGAAAAGCTGTGTTTTTGTTTACAGGAACATTCAATTTCCCACAGTGGATGGATGCACCCTCAGGTTCCCCATCCTCCCATCAATTACCCTTTAGGGCCCCTGTGACTTGGATGTTCTTCAAATTCAAAATAGTTAGTGGAGCTATGACATGTGCAAACAGGGTTTGACAGCTCATCCAATCACTGACTGACAACAAGATTGCCAAAAGATAAGTCCATAATATGTAAAGGGCCAATGCCAAAGCACATATTTGGGCAACTGAAGGGAAAAGACAAACTTTCAGTTCTTCCAAAGTATAAATCTGACAGCTCCATCAGAGAGATATTCTACCCCTCAGGACAAACTGAAACTTTTTCATACATTTTTAGTTAGGCTATTTAGAAGACTTGATTTATCAGATTGTGCATTGGTCGCATGACATTAAAACAACACTGACATCCTTTATTCGTTTATTCTCTCGTAGCTGCACAAAGAGGAAATTCAAGCCTGGGAGGGGGAAACGCGCATCGGGCACCAGATGCTGGGATTGGTCAGACGCTCCACGTTGCACAAACCTAAACAGCAGCGTAGAGCAGAGACGGCCGGAGGATGAAGCAGCCGGAGCATCCTCATCATCCGAGTCAGGCGCACGTAGCTCGCGGTGGGGGAAGATATCAAAACAGACAGACCCGCGACGGGTGCATGAGATAATTGGTGATAAATCAGACTGTGATATCGTGTGGTTCTGCACCGGATCCAGGGAGCAACGCAGCGCCAGACAGCTCGGCGCTGTTCTCTATACCATCCACTGAGGAGCATCTGCTGGCAGAAAAACAGGGGCTGATCATGAGCTGGTCCTTTTGTGTCTGAGCTGCAACACAAACTGCGCCTGCATCTGTAGGAAAATAATACAATGGGTTCCAGACTGAGCAGGCAGAGCAGCCTGGACAATGAGAATTTCTCCAAAAAGCGACGCAAGCTTCTAGATAGCACCGGAGAGAGCGACAGGGGCAGCCGGGGCGGCGGGGACTTTCTGTTTGCGCTGATGCTGAAGTCAGACAAACTGCCTGGGATGCTGCGTAGGACCAACCACAGCCCGTACATGAGGCGAGTGGCGTGGATCAAAGAGATACAGAAGCTGCTCCGTGACCGCAGGATAGAGCAGGCAACCGACGTGCTCAAATTACTGAGGAAGGTAAGCTGAAACTGCAAACAGCCCGGCCCGATCACAGGGAAGTCAGACCTGTTTACATTCAGTGTGTGCCCTGCTTTGATGTCCATGAAACCATATACCTCATCAAACCATCCAAAAGCAACATGAGGAGAACAAACAGGAGTTGTTTATGTGTGTGACTGCAATTTGATGTGTTCTGCGTGTCCACAATGTTGCAGTGCCACCGATGCCTGCATGCTCTGCTCCTGGCTCCTGACCTCGGACCCCAGGCCACTTCACCCCTCTTTTCCCTCTTGTGGCGACTCTGCGTGCATGGCTTCCCTGCTTCGGCCACTTCCTCCAGAAGCATTTGTTTTTATAGAAAGTAGGCCACTGGCAGAGCATTGTACCTGTGTCATTGTTTCAGCGGCGGACACAGTGTGTGTGACTCACCACAGTGTTCACTTTCACTGTGGGTAAACGTGCCCTGTGTTGACATTTGATCTGAAAGGATAACCTGCATTCTAAACTGCATGCGGTGTGTCATTGCATTGTCCCAAATGTCATTGTCTTTGGATGCGATCTGGACACAGATTCCACAAACACCACATGGGATGTGGAGCCCAATCCCCCGCGCCACTATCGTCGCTACTACTGTCCGTGTTTCCGCAATACTTTTCCTCAGGCTGTTCTAACGCTCCCATTAGAGCGACCCTCTCTCTCTCTCTCTCTCTCTCTCTCTCTCTCTCTCTCTCTCTGTGTGTAATGGCCTGTGCTCCAGCAACAACAATATAAGCCCAGGAGTTTTGCATTGTGTTCCACAACACGGAAAATGTTGTTATTCTCTAAAACATTTTTAGTAACTCTCACTTCAAGCAAGGTCAAACAATAGAAAAAATCTAGACCGCTGTCATTGCTTTTAATAGTGTCTTTTTCAGACTGCTTTGTGCACTTTGCCTGGTGAAAACCTCGCTATTTTTGTTGATTATCATGGAAGGCTTAGAATAATATGGGATTTTGTTGAGTTGGGATTTTGTTTGTTTTGGGGGAGGGGGGGGGTTGCCTTTCCGGCTGATGAAAATACCCCAATCTACAAGATCATCTCAAAAATGAACAAAGCCCAAAACACGGATTTTTTTATTGTGCTTTTTTAAGCTTTTGTTGCAGCACATTTGATGCCGTCTTCATTGACCATGACAGTAGTTTCAAGCGTGCAGTTTGTAGTCGTGACCTGAAGCCTAAAGGCTGGTGCGCGTCGCTCCACTGTTGAGTTGGCCTAAGTGACGTTGGATCAGAGGTTTTCAACGTGTTTCTCACCTGCTGTGTAGCATTAAAACAAGCGTAAAGGAAAATGCAGGTGCATCAAAGACAGCAGCACGGGCGACCTCATTTGTTTGCCTGCCCTCGTGCCCTCCCCTGCCTTTTAGCTGTCGGGCCAGTCCAGCGTTAATTACTCTGAAGCCTTGACACAGGAGGGAGTGCAGCCTCCTTAATCAAGCCGAGGAGATAAACTGGCATCCAAGGCTCCATGACAGCCACATCACAGGGGACATGGGCTCGCTTCCTCTAAATGAGCTCGACTTTTATTAAATAAGCCTCACTTCGTCTGCAAGCGGGCGGATGTCTGAGAAATTCTGGGGTGTGAATTTAAAAGGGAGTTCGTGGCAGAGTTAATTGACGTGTGACAGTGAGCTCTGCTCGAGATATGAAAAAGATGTGCGCTTTGCTGCAGATGTGGGAAGGATGCGTGGCTTCACGCACGTGACAATCGATCGTGTCTTTTCAGAAGGGAGATATTTTTATACCTTTCTCAGAAGGGCAGACGCGTTTTCTCCTCCGCCTTTGGTTCAGTCTGCGTTTAGTGCTGCCCTCGTTATGAAGGGAGCTAGTTAATACGGAGCTGCCAGCCTTCCACTCAAACGGTCTGTTACAGTGGTGTTTTGGAGAGGGAAAGGTGCATACAGTAGGCTACCAGTATGCACTGTATGCACCTTTTCCCCTTATCTCAATGGGTTGCTTCTGACATTAAAGATGCATGGGCTGCACAAGTGCCTGTCATCAGTTCGCCTCATTAGCAGCCTTGAGGATCGACTGTTGATGAGCACAGATTGTACAATTCAGTACACACAGCTGCACTGTCTCATTACACTGGAATCTCTTGGTTTTACTGCCAATCCTTTTGGATTTGTCATATTTATGGGTGCTGCATAAACTTTTAAATCACATCAACCAACATAAGTGACCCTGTCATATCTTTATGATGTAAAAGGAATTAGAAAACCAAGAAAAAATACCTTAATTGTCATTTTAGAGACATATGAAGTTAAGGCAACAGAGCTTTGGGATTAAAATCATTTTTGAGTTTTTACAGGAGGGTTTTGAAAGCTCAGGGATAGTAGAATATTCCCATCTCATTGGAATATGTATAGTATATGTATAGTATGGGGACATTAACATTCATTAACAAATAATCAAAATCCACAAGGATTTCACATCAGATCAGATGTGAGTCAAGAGTTGTCTTGTTTGTGCAAACACTATGTGCTGTGGCATGTTAGGATATGCACTTTGGCTTGATGCCATGGAGGTGTGATTATATATGCCGAAACACTGCGTTCCCTGTGACTCCCCTTAGATTTCACTTTCCTACCGTAGATGAAAAAGCTCCTGTCTCTTTTAATGAATATTTAAAACAAAACACTTCTTTTATCTTTCCATCCAGAGTCACATTGCCCTTGACGCAGCGGGGGCCCTGGTTCCATCACTAATGCATTTTTTTTTTCAGGCCCAAAGTCACATTTTTAGATACTTAATTGCAATTAACGCAAGATGTTTTCTACAATTTCATCTTGCTGTGCATATGACGCCTCTCATCTTGTCTGCTTTGGCAGGATCTTGGTTTGGAGGGCTCCTCGCTCAACGACATCTTATACAAAAACGCTGCCTTCCTCAACCTGGTGGACCCGATCTCACACGAGCTGCTGCTCAGCCTGGCTCGAGAGATGCAGTGTCCCAAGAAGGTCAGCTCACTTTATTCTCCTTTCTGTAACACTCGCGGAGTATCCACAAAGCTTAAGCTCAAAGTCTGTATCCTGGAAAAGAAAGCATTCTATGAAAAAAGACTCCCCTGATGGTTTCCTTTTGTTATGTAATGAGTTCTCAAGATCATTGAAAATCCAATCTGAGGATGTTATCTTCTTAGAATTGTGCAGATGGATGGTTGAAAGAAATTCTGCAGACACATGTTCAGCGCAGCTAGAGATTGAAATAGATGTCTAGTATGAGTCCTAGATATTATGGTTCTGTGCAGTTTGTTGAATATATGGAACTATGTTTTTCTCAGTTGTATAATCTTATACCTAAAAACCGGAGATACTTGTCATTATCAGCAAAATTGCAAGTGATAAGTCTCAAAAAAATAAAAAGAAGTAGCACATTGAATGCAAAAAGGGCTGCACTTTGTGCACAGAAAGAACTTGAAAACTCGGTGGCGATGTAGGCAACGGCCACCAGCAGCCACAACACGGTTAATGAACAGAAATTACCAGTCTTTACCAGTGGCTGTGTTGAATCTCACCTCTCCTGTGTACTTCCTGTGTTTTCCCCACTGATGCACACTGCATATATGATTAGATTTTCTTCCTCCAGCAAGGCAGCTATATTGTGTTTTTGTTCAAGAGTAGCTTAAGGCCGGAGAACAATAACAAACCATTTCCCCGTTTTATGTGAAAGATGTTTGCAGGTTGATACGTTTTAGAAAAAGGTTGAAACTTTGCAGGATTTAAAGCCCTTACAGTGTGAAACAATCAGGGCTACACTGTAAAGATGCTTTCTCTTTCACACACGAGCAGAAAACCTCATTTTAAAAAGCAGCTGCTTCGTTACTGTTAGTCTCTTTGTTGGGTTCGCCATTATGAACGCTCTTTCTGCTCTGTTCTACAGGATGCAGACACCATAAAGTCTTCTGATAAGATTTGCAGACAGCTGATCTACCACCTGACCCCGCACTCAAAGTGGCTGAGGCAGAGCATGTCCAGACGGAAATCCCAGGCCTGGTAAGCCCTCCTGTCCAGACATCCAGTGTGTAATAAATCTGCAGCTCCGCACAACAGAGAACAGGGCAGAGATTTCCATCTTTGTAGCTGACATTGAACTAGGACAGAGCTGGCCACAGGCTGACCTGATGGGAATGTCATGGTAACCACAGCTGTCAATCATCTATCTTCAGTAGATGTGCCTTGCCACTGACCTTTCTCCCTTTAAAAGTGGCACAGCTACACATTTGTCCATCTGTTTGCTGATGAAGAGCTGGGAGGTTTATGTTAAAATGTAAATTATCCCCGTCTTCCTGAAAAGGTGAATTGCGTTTGATGTGCAAATGATGAATAGAGATTTGGCCTGTGCACAAATAGGTTTTTTAGGTGCTTGGTAATCTTGTTCATAAACAAAACAGAATCTTTCTCATGTAATTGCATATTCTACAGCAGGCTAGACACTGCAAATAATGCATTCATTGTCTGAGGATGAAAATGCTCTCAGGATTGAGGAGACAATGCGAACACAGTGAGGTGAGACAGGTTCATTATGAGTCGGTCAGAGGTATCAACACGCACAGTCAGAGGAAAGCGAAGACATATTCTGAGGGATAATGGCAGGATCAGACACTTCACTGTCGTGCCGCACAAGCAATTTGTTGTGCTCGTGGACATTTAATTCAGCTCAGAAGAGGAGAGACACGACGGGGTTTAACTGACACCGACAGCATCTCTAAAAATGTGCAGATACATACGATTGCTAAATTTCAAGCTGAAGGGGCTTTTTCACTTAGTCATGTTGTTGGCTTCATAGACCTACATAGAGAGAGAGACGGTCTGACACTGGCTGAGACAGCAGGAGCAACATGAATCATTAAAATAAAAATCCACCCTAAAACAGAATATTAATGCAGAAGATGCCGTGAGTTCTGACAGCTTCGTCTGCTGTTGTGTTCATGAACAAATACCAGTCAAAGCCAGAGAGAGACGAGACAGGGCCGGTCTGCTCACTGTGAAGAGGAAAATCACCTCACAGACTCGATTTCTTTTATAAAAGCAGCAATGTAATAATTCCAAATTCTGACAAATATTCCCTGGGTGCACGGTTAGTTTTTCGTTTACTGTTATTGAAGAGAGCAGCTCAGCTCAGGTTGGAGTGTACTGTATTACAGTGTGGTCCTGTGGGGTTGGGAAGGTTCAGAGATTGTTAAAGAGACAGTTCAACATTTTGGGAAATACACAATATATACCCTTTCTTGTCTATACTTAGAGAAGATATATACCACTCTAATGTCTGTGCACTATATATGAAGCTACTGCCAGCAGGCGCTTAGCTTAGCATAGCATAAGGACTGCAAAGTGGGAAACAGATCGCCTGGCTTTGGCCTCATCCACACTACCGCTACGTGTGCACCTCTCGTCCAGACTAAAACAGAAAAACAAAGACCTGAAACAGAGAAGCTTGGAAACGCTGCCGAACCCGTTTTTAGTTTTGAAACTCGTAGTGAAGATGGGCAAAAACGGAGGACTTCAGAAACGATGACGCAGACGCTCACGTTTGGCTCTCTGATTGGGTCTTATAAGTCATGCAAAGCAGACACATGGTGCTACTGACATGGTATTTTTATTAAAATATTCTGTACCATGCAAATAACACTTATCTGCCTACACTGTGCACATCGCCGTTTACACTGCGACGTCTCCCAGTTTTTTTTTCCACCGCCACATTCCCGTGTTACTTTCAGTAACAGTCCCAGCTCGTTATTGGTGCATGCAAATAAAATCTGGCCTGATTCATCATCTGCATTACTTTATTCTTTCACCGAATCTTCTGTAATTACAGATTTAGACCTTTTCATGTTTACACCGGCACTCGCAGGCCCAGTGTATGTGAACGGCTACTAGATGTGGGTTTTTAGTTGTTTTAATGTAGACGGAGATCAACTCTAAAACGCTGGTGTGGACGGAGATCGTATTCGTTTTAATTCTCCCTTTGTAATCTAAAATGGAGTAGTGTGGATAGGACCTTTGTCCACTAGCTCCAATTAAGCTCACTTATTAACATATTATAGTTTGTTTTTATCGATACAAAAAACAAAGCTTAGAAACGTAAAGATGTCCTTTTACAGGGAGATTGGTGCAGGAGTGTTTCTTCTTCCTGTAAAACCACACCTTGTTTTTGGACCTTGGTTTGTGTAGGCTACGGATTAAATAAAAATATAACATAATCAGTGAGCTTTAGAGGTAGACATACTTTCTACTTTTGGACAGAGCCAGGCTAGCTGTTTCCCCCTGTTTCCAATCTTTATGTTAAGCTATGCTATGCTATGCTAAGCTATGCTATGCTAAGCTATGCTAAGCTAAGCGAACGATCTCCCAGCTCAGAGTGTTCAGATATGCGAGAGGCATCAACCTTCTCTTCCTACTCTCTGCAAATAAAATAAAAAATGTGATTAAGCATATTTCCCAAAAATATTTTATCATATAAGGATTTAAGTGTCCACATTAACAAAAAAACATGTCAAGGATATCATTTTAGGGTGGATTTTTACCAAAGTTTAACTTCCATCTTTGTTCAGCTGCAGGCAAACTGCCCTACTCTGTGCAAAAATGCGACAATCTCACTCTTGTGAGGTTTCTCTGTACTCAGACGAAACAGAAACAGCTCAGTCCATTTTAATGCCACCGGGTTGTTCATCCCTTCATTAACCAGCATTAGCACTGCACACTGGTTGCTCTAAATACGGTACACACATTTCTGACCAAAATGCCACACTGAATTAATGTCTGATTCTCACTAATCCTGTTAATCTATCTGACTAGTTTATTTGGACTTTGCTAGAAATGTTTGATTTTTCCTTTTTTTCACATTTAATGAAAGAGCTTGAAAATAAGCTTGATGGAAGCGGTGACCCAGAAGTCCTGCCGGCGCGCTCCCACCTTAAGGGTGATTTCCAGTGAGCCAACACTTTGGTGACCTTTTTCCTCTTCAATTTTCACACCACTATATTCCTGTTCTATCAGCCTTATATGACCTTATAATTACCTTGTTGCTTTGCAACCTGAATGCTCAGAAACAAAATAACCAAAAGTACTGTGTAGTGACCGCTGCCTCTTTAGTTTCCACATCGCTTATCTTCACTGACCGCATTATAAAATGTCTGTTTTTTTCGCTTCTCAAATTCACCTCTAAACGTTATATTGTGCTTTGTAGCATATCGTGCACATTAAAGCTTCCTCAGGGGCCCATCAGTCATTTTTTTACTGATTGCTGTCCTACGCTAGGAAAATACTGAATAAGATACAGTTCTCACAGAAAGGACAAAGTGGTTAAAACAGCTCCTCAGGTTGGGTTTTTGACCAAAACATCCACCAAACAAGAAGGTATGGAGGTGACATTTGTGTGCTTTATTGATATAGACTGTGAACTGTGAGGGTGGACTCCCTGCAGCATGAAGGACAATGCGGTGCTGTGAGTGTGTGTGTGATTCCTGTCCACGTGTTACATATATAATGCAGCAGAAAGTGGATTGAAAATAAGATAGAAATGTCAGGGAGCAGATGTGATTAGACGGCTCATCTCGTGTCTCCCTTGTGCAGTTTGGCTCCAGCAATCAGAGGGGCTGAAATGAATAATAGAGCGAAGCTTTACCGTAAATGACTTTGCAAAAACAGTCCAGGGGAGATTAAAGAGCAAGCAAACTCCTGGAAAATACTTATTTAAAGTTGAAATAAAGAGGGATTTTTATGACAGCTGGTCTGATCCACCCACAAAGTATTCTTTTCTTGCTTTTGTTAAGTAGCGTTTCACCACATGAGGTGAATATTTATGTTAATAAATCATAAGAGTGATTTGATTTACGCTCACTGAATTCAAATGCTGCCTCATTATATTAAATCAGTGACACACAGAGACTGATGAGCCACACAGGGAGACAAGAGATGCAGTCTGTCTAAATGATTACTTAATTATCTGATAGATTTTTATTAGATTACGTGATTGTGCATGTAGATTGGTGAGTATTCACTATTACTAAAATGTTTGTGATATTACTGGATTCAATTCAGCAAACTGTGCTGCATGGAGGGATTATTTCCTCTCTGCCTGCTGCTAAGGACATCTAGTTAGCAACATGTATTGAATGTGATTTGATTTGTAATCAAGAGCACCGTACCTCTGAATCATTTCATTTTTAATCTTTTTTTAATCTTTTTTTAATCTCTTTTAATCGCTTACCTATAAACTAGTTTTGTCATTTAAGCTGAACCCTGTTGTCAGTGTTTTTGTGGATGTCAAGACGGGGAGCCGCCTGGAAGTTATCAGTGGCTGGTATCAGATTAATCTGAAGGAAGGATGAAAGAGGCTTCAGGAGAGGACGCCTCAGACATCGCTTTTTTTCTGCTTCCTGAGCTCAAAAGAATGAGTCTGTCTGAGAAAGACAGACAAAAGCGGAGTTGTGTGATCAAAACCTATTCACACCTGCAGGGTAGCCTCTGCCAAGCCGCAGCCATTAGGACTTTTGTGCCTCTGGAGAAGATGAGGTTTCTGTAATATAAAAGGCTGCAGGGGCCACACAATAGAGAGGGGGAGGACGGAGGCTTACAAGACTTTGATAAAGACAGCAGCCTTGACAAATGTCCTTATGTCATAGATTTTGAGCTCAACAGCCGATTAAACTCCGTTTTAGCCTGGTTTCATGACTGGGTTTTATAATTCTTGTTTGGGTTTTGCAATTAATACAAACGCTCTAAGGCTGCTCATCAACCCACCACCTGCTTGTAAAATGTAGCAGTAAGTGCCGCTCAGCGCACATCCATTTCCAGCTTGACCAAAAAAACACTTTAAAGCATCCCAAGCGACATGTACTGCAGTGGATGTCACAGGAAGTCACTGTGCGCCAGAGGATGCCATAATTCACTCTGACACCGAATCAGCGTTACAGGCCACTTCAGTAACAGCTCAAGTTAAACACACCACATCCTGGGAGGGGTGGAATAGGCACTGGTAAATGGGACTGACTGGAAACAAAAGGGCAAGGAAGTGTGTAAATAATGGACAAATATTTTCCGCTGCAATGAAAAGCAATAGCTAGTCTTTACACAGAAGAGCATCACTTATGTTCAGATACAGTCTCAAATCCTGCTTGTATTACACAATATCCGTAAAGGGATTTAAAATTTTTAAAGGCTTGTCCTGTGACTCTGTACACCAAAACCGACAGATGCCCTGCACAAAAAGGCCTAGCTCCACACATAAAATGAAGCTTCCCAAAATGACGTGCACTTCAGAATAAATCACCTCAATAACAAAGTGTCAAATGCAAAAACCAACACGCAGATAAAACTAGAAACCAGCCAGCCAAGGTTACACAGACCCCTAAATTTGTCATTTTAATAGTAATAACCGTTAAGTCCACATTAAAATACACACTGATCAACAATCAGGTAACATTTTTACATAACGGTTCAAAACATATGCTTAACATGCATGAGTCATGACGATGCATCGTGAATTCCTGTTGCTCACATTAAGACAATGAACAGATGTGTTCTGTTAACAGTCATCAGATAATTATTGTTATTTATATGCCACCAAATGAGCTGGAACTCAGTCACATAGAAAAGTGTGTTTCAGACCAATCAGCTTCTCTGAAATCAGAGCGGTAACTATTTTTACAGAAACATGAATCCCTTATCAAATTGCCCGCTGATCAACAGAAACAATATTTAGTAATGTTGACAGGTCACAATCTGAGTCCTGATACGACATTAATACCCAGTTTCTCTCTTTCTCTGTCTCATTAAAAGGATCTGTCGATCTGGCCACGGCTAAATGTTGTTGGTTTTAGTGCACTATTGTCTTCTTTACTCCACTTCATCTAAAAACAACAATTATAATAATAACTTTTTTTTTAAATTGACGCTCCACCCCCATTGCTTTTGGAGTGGCTAGTGGGTCTGAACTGGACTTTTCTATGTAATTGGATTAAAGCTCATTTGGTGGCATAGGCTATAAATATATGTATGAAGTAACTGTGATGTAACAATCCTTAACTTTGCACAGATACATTAAGTGTAAACTAATCACATAAAGTGACTTGATCTTTTATTACAAGTGAGCAACAAAAATTCATCACGCATCCTGCATTAATTCATCATCACGTAATAATTCATGAGTCAAGCATGAATATGTTAGCATATGTTTGTACCCTTATTATAAAGTGTTACTGACAATCAAACATGTGAGAGATTACTTCATTCGAATAAGTGCAGTTGTTCATGAGGAAATAGAGAAAATGTCTAAAAATGCCCTATTTTGCAGTGTTCCACATTGTTGCTTGGCCTAATTTCCACCAAATCTGTCTAACAAATCTATCTAACAACAAAACATAACAGGGAACGTGACTTCTTTGGAGGAGGTAATAACATCACCAAGATGAATCTCTTTCCTTTCCCGTCTTATAAATATAGTCGGCAAGTATCTTCTGTTCAGTTTTGATCTTTTTCTAAAACACATCACAGTTTATCTTTGAGGTGGTAAACAGTCCCGGCTCTGTGCTATAAGGAGCTCTGTGCTCCTGGCCGTCGGAGCTGTAAGCTCAAGCTGCTGGCTCGTTCGGATGTTTTGGCTCCTCTGTTTACACTAGTAAATCCCCATGCTGGAGTCTGTGTGTCAGCCTTCCGCTCCATGCCGGCCCAGTCCCCCCCCTCTTTTATACAACACAGGAAACACAACATAAAACCGGGGCCTTGTTCCAAAGTCACAAATTGGGGAATCGTTCAAAGAACCGCTCACCCTCCAGCTAAAATCTATGCTGGTTTGGGTATTTTCAAGTCAAAGAGTCATCTTAGTAATCCCACTCTGTTTCTTTTCATTTTCCCCGACAGTCTCAAGACAACTCTACAGAAAAAGCTTTCCAGTGACTCGGTTGACCTATCTGGCATCCCCCTGTCCACCCGCGATGTCCGCCAAGTCGCCTTCTACCTCCAAACCAACAGAGACAGCATAATGGCCGTGGACATCAGCTTCACCGAACTCCAGGACGAGAACCTGAAGCTTCTCCTGCCTCTTCTCGCCTCGCTGCCCAAACTCAGTACCCTGGCTCTCAACGGTAACCGCCTCACCCTGGCGATACTCAAAGACCTCACGGAGATGCTCAAAGACCCCAAGATGTTCTCCAGCCTGGCCTGGATCGACCTGGGCAACAATGTTGATATTTTTACCATGCCTCAGCCGCTCTTAGTCGCGTTGCGTCGGCGCTGTAGCCTGAAGAGCAGTTTACCAACTATCTACGAGTACACAGAGGGTCAGCCCTACTGCTACCACCTGGAGACTTCTATCGAGGAGCCCAGCCACTACGAGGAGGAAGAGGAGGACGAGGACGAGGCGGAGGATGACGAGGACGACATGGGGAACAAGTTCGAGCTGGAGCCGTGGGCTTTAGGGGAGAAGCAGCTCTCCAAAGACTTCACCCTCCACTTCTGTGAGAGGTGATGGGGCATTTCCTCTCCGAGGCTCTTTCAACTGTGGTTGAAATGTCGTCCCACAGTGTTCTGTTAACGTCCTTCGCCCTTTGCCCTCACACCACGAGCCCAGTCACCCTCCGAGGCACGAGGGAGATCTGTGCCCACATTGTGAACTTCCCGTCCCGACACGGCTACCAAGCTATTCCTAACCATCTCTGAGTTAACCCACACAAGACGACAGTGGAGTGACGGTCACGACGGCAGACTTACTGTGTTGGTGGATGGTGCTCTTGGGAACAAGGTGCGGTTTCATTGGAGGGGGGCTGGAAGAGTTAATGAACCGGTGCTCTCTCTCTCTCTCTCTCTCTCTCGCTCTCTCTCTTTCCCTCCACCTCTCTATCTCTCTCTTTCTCTTTCTCTGATGGTGGCAGCCGAAGAGCCAATCCCAAGGAGATTTAGATCAGTTGGTTAGATGGAGGAGCAGCATCCCGGCGGTAGCTGAAGTGGAACTCGAGTTCGTTTGGAAACAGAGGGTCCCTGTGGGTTCTCTACCAGGACTGAGACTATCTCTGGCAGGCAGGGCCTAGCTCCACATTGTGTGTTCTCTGTTAATCTCTCAACAAAAGCTATGACACAAGTTCAACAGACTATACAGCGATGACCCGTCACGTGACGCCGGCAAAACTGCTAGGTCAAGACTTTTTGCGTTTTCCCCCCCTTTCCAAATGTCCACTTGTGAATACCCACGCAGCCCTTGTGTAGATGTAAATGTGGACACAAAACATGGCTCTGTTGTGTTTCCACGGGCTATTTTTGTGCACTTTTGGTGAACAAAGCAATCTTAGAAGACAACAGGTAGGACTTAACAATGGATAGCTGTCACTGATTGTTTTTGTACTTGCCTAAATGCTGATATTCACCTCTTTGTAATTATTGAGCTGTTGTAGTCATCACCACAGTATTTCAGTGTGTTTATGACACTACAGCCAACTGTTGCTGCGGGCCACCGAGTCTGAGCAGTGCCCAAACTGCCAGACCCACTGCCGTTTGTCTCTACAAATATGTCGTCATTTCTTTTTATTGATGTAGCCCTGTGTTTGCTATGTGAGGCAGCCATGACTGTTATCTATTGGTTGTAGTCTGTCTACAGTAGCACATAATTATTAAGTTAGACTGACCGACACACTGCAGTGCACTTTAATGAACTCTTTTTTTTATATTTCAGTTTCTCCATATAGCATATACTCTGTGTCCATTGTTTAACGTGAGAGATATTTAAAAAGCTGAACAGATACCTCTTTAAGGTAAAATGATGACCAAATGGCTCATGATTGTTAGAAGGATCATTAAAAACAACAAACCTGCATCCAAAATATATAATAACTGTGTGTTACATGTGTTTGTAACTGTAAAATGTCTGATGATGTCTGCTGTAATAATTTGTGTTATTGTTTTGGTGTTCCGTCTTTTGTCCAACTCTGTAATTATAATAATGACTCTAATGACTATGAAACTGAGCGGAGTGACCTCCTAGTGTAAGCTTGAACAGTAAACAGTAAATAGGGATGTGGCTAATGTGATTACACAGTGAAGCAAAAAAAAAAAAAAGTTCAGTAAATGTAAATTACACTTGGACGCCTTTTATGTCGAATGTTAAATCTCCAAAGTGATGGAGAGCACTTTGTCCACTTGGTTCGCAGTTTTATGTTCCGTGTGTCAACGTGAAACTTTTCCTCGTAGCCTGTGTGTACTTGTCTCACGCCAAACACTGACTGCCAATAAAAGAACCGAACCAAACTAAAAAGTGAAGTCTGGATTTGTTTTTTTTTGGAGATCTCCGGAATGAAAACAGTGAACTGAACGGTTGCAACATCTGGGTCACAAGCACGACCACGCAGCTGCTCTCAGAAACAGACAGAGGATTTAATTATGCAGATTTGTCTGCAAACAGGGCAATAAAAGCAATCAGCTCAGACCGTGCTGCATGGGATTGGTTGTTGAGAGTGCTGTACTTGTTTCTGAGCCAGCAGATCGTCTGTGTGCTATCAGGGAAACGCCTGAGCTGCCGCCGTGTGCCAGGAAAAGGCAGGGTGGTTGTCTTACGTGGCGCTACCCGTGATCTTCTCCTGGCAACTTTTTGTTCCTGCTGCCAGACATGGTAATGTGGCATTTGCAACAGGTGGCTCCTATAAGGTCATGGCACAGTGTGACTGTCACGCCCCCCAAGGTCCAAATACCATGTGACAGGGCAACAAGAGTCCACCACAAAAATTACCAGCATCTTATTATGTGACCTTTTCCTTTCAGGATTGATTTGTTTCCCTGGATTTTGAGTAAAAATAACAAAACAAAAAAAAAATCCATTTAATTTATTTTATTGTGTGAATTGAAAACATTTCTCATGCGGGCCTTCGAGCGGAGACGTGAAGTGCATCATATTTCTTCACAAACTTTGTCTCAGGAATCGGCTCTCCTGTTTGTATGAGTCACTATTTGATCTGATTATCTTGCTCCAGCTGCTGCATGCTCCGTCACAACATGAAAAATCTTTTGTGAAAAATAGCAAAGAGAAGTCACACAGATCGTTCAGAATACATTATGGAACAGAAGAATGGATTTACAGAGCAGATTTCAATGGCAGTGACCTCGGGTTAATAGGACTGACCGGCCTGCTGAGCTGTAGCCAAAAAAAGCCCTTGCCATCATTGTCATGTAAAAAACGGTACAGATTATGACATCCATGTGTTTCTGAACACATGGATATTCACATCCATGTGTTTCTGTTGAATGTATGTAAGTGGTATTTAAAAAAACAAAACGGTTTTGACAATTGTTTTTAATAATTGCCCTTTGCATTCTGAAATAGCAGCTTTTATGGTGTTTTTGAAAAGTAGTATTCAGTACAGTATATGAAGCATGTAAAAGAGAACATATTTTATTTTAATATTCCAAACAATATCTATTTTTATTCAATGCCTGCTTAATAAACAGTACAAAAACAGCTCATATAGAGGTGAAAGAACAGCTCCAGTACTAAGAGGGTGAATATCAGATTATACCAGCTGTGAACAACTTCTTAACCTAATGAGACAGACTAAAATAGCCTGTTACATGTATTTATTCTGTGTCTCACATATTAACATGACTGTACTATAAAGTCACTTGTCACCTTGTTTAGTTTTATAATTAAAAGGTGCAAATAAAAGGCGAGGGTAGGAGCGTAAAAAATGTTTTTTAAAAAAAGCTGGAGAGAACTGGAGAGGCACAGGAGGTCAGATACAGACACGGCTGATTCTTCTTTCACAGTAAAATCCATCATGTCACGGTTATAGTCAGTTCTGTTCAGAGGCCACTTGTTTAACTGCTACATGTTACTGTCAGCTTTCAGCTGAAGGGCGTGTTATTCAGTGTCGTGTTCAATGATTTCTTCCAACAGGACAAGTACCATCTGTTGCAGCATTTGTGGGTTTGTGGCTGCAGGATGGTCTCTGTGACATTCGGGCTCTCCTTCATAACCAATGTCACTGGCTCTTGGTCTCAGTAACCGGCTGCTTCGCCCAGTTTCCTGGCATCAGACACGGCACAGATGCAGCCATCCTCCTTCTCCACAGCATTGACCACGTTGTAGAAATGGTTTGCAGTTTCCTGTTTGTGTCCCAGCGTTTTCAGAGCCACAATCACATCCTGCGGGAGAGAAGAGGAGACTCACATGGAGCAAATATGTGTTATTTTATCAAATAAATGTGCTCAGTGTATTACCTTATCAAATGTGGGCTCAAACTTCTCTGTATTTTGAGAGTCGACAAAAACAACCGGAGCGGCGATTGCTTCCTTAAGATTCTTTCCAAACCAAAGATGGTTCATGAGCGTCTGGAAGAGAAGCAGAACAATAACGTGCAGTCTGCCTGATTGGAAAGTGGTGATTTCAGAGGGGATGAAGAGCATGCTTGCTTGACAACAGTGAGGGGCATTAGTCTGCAGCAATTTATCTTAATGGCACTTAGTGTGATTGTCCTGGAGACATACCGAGGCGATCCCAGTTGTGATCATACTCCCACCACTCGCTCCAATCACCAGCATCTTCGACTTAGACTTCAGCACAACGGGGGCCATGGAGGAGGGAGGCTGCTCCCCTGCGAACACAACAAAAGCCTTGACTGATAGGACAGACGGCTACAATTCAGATACATCAAAGTGAGAAGAACGAGAAGAAAATCATTAGTAAATGCAATCAGTGGAGTGCCTTTGAATAATGTGAATCACAAGAGCGCACCAGAGCATGAAGGGCATTTATTCAACCCTGAAATGACACCAGACAGCAGTGAACGTTCAACGACATGGATGTTTCACTTCGTTTTGATGGTTAATACTTTTAATAAAACACGGCAAATTCATGACCATTTATTTTATATAAATTGTGCTACAACAATTTAGTACTATTATTGCAGGTTGAGTTTTTTTTCACAGTTATGTGCAGACAAGGTTTAACACGACTCCACAGGCATGCAAGCAGCTCTGTGAGCCGGACAGCATTGCTTTGAGCTAAATGCTAACAAAAGCTTGCTGGCATGCACACACTGACAGTTGCTAACATGATGATGTTTAGCACATATAATGTTTACCCTTATCCTAGTTTAGAGTGTTAGCATGCAAACATTTGCTTATTAGCACAAAACACAAAGTACAGTTAAGGCTGACGGGAATGTTCTGGGTATCTGGTCATAAACAAAAGTACTGGACAAATTTAAATTCCGACCTGGTGATGATGAAGTTAATGGATAACCAATAGTATTACAATTCATCCTGAGAGGGGCGTGAATATGTGATAAGAGGTTACGTTATGCAAAGTTTTTTTGCTTTATATCCACACGCATCACCACCATAAATATAAACAATTCAGATACAGTAAACCAGGCACTCTCTCCACTCCTGCAGAAGCTAAATACCATTGAAGTACCTCAGGGCAAGGTATTTAACCCTGTACCAATACGAAACCCCTAGGAATGAAAGTGTGTACATATGTGCTCCCGTCCTTTGAAGCTTTTCGTTCCTGGTCATCAAAACATATTTTATTTATCAAATTAATCAGCACTCCTGGGAACAGTAACCTACTCTATGAAACAATGAATCTTTATTACTTATGTTTCACAACTGTTAAATGAAAATGGAAAACATGTCATGCTGATTACCAGGAAAGATGTTATCGACTCTCCCACAGAAGTCAGACAGTTCGTTGTTGAGGATGACTCCAGTGCTCGGAGAGAATATCTTTGAGCCAAATCTATAAGAAAAATAGATCAACAGAATTGGATCTATTAAAAATATTATATATACTATACACTGTGCTTTTATAGAAAACTTTTAGACTGTGGTTAATGGAGTCTTACAAAATTAGAGGTTGCTTTTCAAATTCCTTTTACAAAAACACTTGCTCCATAATCTCTTAAAACTTCTTAATCCTCCTCTTTCAAACCAACAACAATATTTGATTGTTAATTTCTCACTGTGAAGCAAAGCCTTCAAAATACTGACATGTGGTTGATGGTGCTGGTGACAGACACAGCAGATCCATCCTCAGCCAGCACAGACACATGCGTGGTGCCCATGCTGTCCAGATAGGGGGTGATGTTGTAATACTGGGAATCGTGAGTCTTGTCTCCACTGATCAAGCTCCGTATGTGGTTGGCAAAGCTCTCCTCTGTGAACTTCTGGGCCATCTGTGAAAAGTACAGAGCATTTAAAAACACACATTTCTGAGGTAAAGATCCCACCATATTTCAGGGTTCTAGTTTCTTTGCAGAGATAAAGAATTTCTGTTTATCTGCTTCTCAAACTCTCAATTTGTTTCAAACTTTGCACCTGTGCCTCTCCAGTATAACCAGGCCTACATGGAAATAAAAATAAAAAACATTTGTTGCAGTTGCAAGATTTATGATGGATTATATGCATGTAGAATTTTGGTTTCCCTAGAAACATCTAGTTATAAAATGCCTTTATGAGATATTTGAAGGTCATCATTGTGTGAAACTATGGCACAATAACACAGGTGAAAACTGTGCAACAACAAACTTTCACTCAGGGTTAGTTTTACTTAAGTTAAACCATGCCAATATTAGGGGTCAACACCTGTGCCTTCCCCTACTTAAAGGTTCAGCGTGTAGGTTTTAGTGGCATCTAGTGGTGAGGATCGAGAATTGCAACCAGTGGCTCACGGTGCATTCACGCGGTCCCGAGTTATGAAGTCGTTCTTGTGCTCTTAAGTCGGAATGTGGAATCAACATGGATGTTACTACAAAGATTATGATGTTGGATTAGCATTACCAGAACAAAACAAACTCTACAAGGACAGCAAACTATCCTCTTCTTTTCTTGTTTCTAATAAACCAGTCAACTACTACTACTGCCTCTGCTTGTATTTCATACATAGGCCTATTCAGCGTAGTGACGAAACTCGCTCTTCAGACCCACTGTCCATTTAGGCTACTGTAGAAACATGGTGGTGCAAAATGGTGTATGAAGATAGAGATGGTTAATTCTAAGGTAATAAAAGCATAATGGTTTATTATGTAAGGTCTTTATACACCACTGAACATAGTTATGTGTATTATATTGCATTTTCTGTCAATAGATCCTCCTAAATATTACACACTGAACCTTTAAGAAGAGTGACGCAAATACAAAACAAAAAAAATATGATCAACAACTAAAATAGCAAGCATTTTTTAAATATTTTAGTAGTAATAGTATTACGGTTACACTGTGGCATTGACACTTTTTCTGAAGTGAAGGGTCTAAATACGTCTTCTACCACTGTTTATTAGCCACAACTTGAGTAAACTACATAATAAATAATGTTGATATATACTACAATAATGTGTGAAATGTGCACAAACATACCTTTTCTGAGCTGAACTTTGGGTCACGGATGTGGTTCTTTAATCCATTGGCAAATTTAAAAGCTTCAATGTATTGATGATAGGCCCGTGTCTTTTGTTCACCAACTAGAGATGCTGAATTCAAGTGATATCCTGTAAATAAATTTTAAAAAAACATTCCCAGTTTATTCCACTTTTATGTACTAAACAACTCACGTGCAACATCCACTGAAAGTGTCAATTTGGCATTGCTAACAAGCTTCACTGTGTGATTGGAAAGTGTGGATGAGCAGCAGCTCTGCAGTCTGTGTAAAGCGGGAACCTTTCATGATGTTAAGGATGAGGCTGAGGAGGATGCCTCCTGCAGGGGGCGGGGGTATGTACATCTGGTACTCTCCCAAAGGAACAACCCACGCATCAGTCACTGTAACTCTATACTCTGCCAAGTCCTGCGCCGTGAGTGTTCCTCCTGGACAAAAACATTGAAACAAATGGTTCTTCTAAGCAAACCTGAACAAAATGCATTTCAGCTCCACGTAATCGAGACTTTTAATGGATCCAGGCAGCTCACACTGGAGTTTTGTGAGCGATCACTGCAGCGCTTTACAGACCCCATTGATTTGTTAATTTGTAATAACACCATTGTGGCGGGCAGAGATAGAAAATGGTTGGAAAAGAGAGCGTGATGGAACCCGTCTGACAATACCTGCCTCCTGTATGTCACGGATTAAATCCTCTGCTATCCTTCCAGTGTAAAAAGCGTCTGCCCCGTGATTTGCAATCGTCTCCAGAGTGTCGGCCAGTTTCTCGAACTTCACAATGTCGCCGGCTTTCAGCAACTTCCCATTCTTATCTGAATACAACTTTCTAACGGACAAAAACAAATTTCACTTAAATGTAAAAAAGGTGAAATGTTCGTCATATTGTCATACTGTGGGTGTCTTTCTTACCGTAGTGACTGGGTCTCGTTCATATCAATGTACGGGATGTATCGACCTTGGATTGGAGGAATAGGAAACCCTTCTCTGGCCAGTTTAATGATTGGCTGGAAGAGGGCGGCCCACGGCAACTTCCCGTAAAGCTTGTGTGCCTGTTCATAACCGCGAATTTCCCCTGGGACCCCAATCCATTGGCTTCCTGGATGGATATGTGGATAGGCAGCTAGGTCAAGGTAATTATGTACATTTACCCAAGTTTATTTTTTACTCCATTAGTTAGTATTTACTTTACATAGTAATGTTTAACATTAAAAAAAGATAAATAAAAGACGAGCTTATAAAATCAAATACATTCACAGATTAAACCACTTCAAACCGTTTGTCTTACTAAATAGCAGAGTACAGTACAGTCACGTTTTAAATTGTTAGTCGACAATCAAAGAGAGATTTGTCCTCTAAACTACCCTAATCAATGTTTATTTATTAGGTATGTTGGTGTAGTAATGATTGACATTTAATGACTACCAGAAATGTATTTGTGGACCCTCTTTCATACTAATTTTGTTTTTAGCTTTGCTCTTCTCTATATTTCTTTTGACTGATATTATGCAGTAAATAAAGGTGTTTCCTGTCTATTAATGTTCTCATTGTATCAGTTACAGATCGTACTTTCCTGTCTACTTAAATAGGCTTACATGTACATGTCGTAACAAGATTAATTGCTATTTTAGGACTCCTGTTCCACTGTGTGTGTGGTCTTGGCTGAGAGCTCGTAGCCAGCTCATGTCATAGCTGTTGGGCCCCAGCTATGTATACAATCAGACTCGACTGCGTGGGAAGCAAGCATGACAAAGAAGAAATAAATGCATTTGCATGTCTAAGAAAGGACTGACAGTGTCTTCAGGCCTGGACCTGATATAAATCTTTCACCTTTGTGCCCTTATGTTGTAAATGCTGTTCTCAAGATGTGAACCCTACTAAATTCTTCAGAGGATTAGTCTGGTGTAAAGAGCAAAATATTTAACTGTGTCCTGTATCCCAATGACTACTAACCGAGTAACTTAATATCCGACCCAGCAGGCAGAGCAAGAAATAACTAAGGCTGATGCAGATCGTTGATGATCTGATGTGCCGGAGCAGTACCTGGAAATATCTGGAAGGTTTTGGGACATGACTTCAGCAGGTCAGATTTAAACTTCCTGGGCACCGTCTCTCTGGAGTTGATGATTTTCACTTTACCTTTGAACAGACAGAGGAGATTTATCAAAAAACTTTGTTTCCACAGCAGGGCACTAGTTTGTTCTGCTGCATTAGAGGTTTTGAATGAATGAGGCTGTTACCAGAGCTGTCCATCACTGTGAATATGGACCCCCCTCCTATACCCATACTCTGAGGGTTCATGACGGAGGTGCACAGCAGTGCAGCGATGGCGCCATCTACCGCTGAGCCCCCTTTTTGAAGGATGTCCCTGAAAGATTTCACACTCATCACTATACATGTCAATCTAGTTTTGTATTGCTGCGTTGTGCAACCTACCCGCTAAAGGGAAATGGCGTGTTTATGTTTTGCATAGGCTGATGTTTTATAGCCTAAAGCACATTCAATTTCCTTGTTTATTAAGTATGCTGTCCTAATATAATAACTTTATTATCCTATGACATGAAAAGTCTGTTTTGTAAGGTCGGCATATTTTTCATTGTGGATAATCAACAGTATAAATTGATGTGTACGTTTTGATTACGCTGGATAAGTAAATCCTAAAGTGTTTCATAAAAATAAACAGCGAGTGATGTACGATCCTAATTCATGTCCTACTGACCACAACAAACTTTGTTTTGTGTAGCCAGAACAAAAATGTAAAACGCCACTCACCTTCCAATCGCTGAACATTTCCCAGAGTCTGCAGCCACTGCAGCGCTGGAGAAAGTGTCATTTGGACACTTGCGCCTCACAAGCACAGCAATACACACAATTATAGTAACAACAATGAGCAGCATCAGTGCGCAACAAGCGTACACCCTCGCCTTCGACCTCGCCATGGCTACTAACACCTCCGCGCGGATCAATGAAGTTTCATCTGACCTTTACAGGTTATCTCCTCTGAAATGTTAAAACCTCGTTGACTGTGAGCCCAGTTGCCCCACAAGGAGGGGCGTGCACCGACCAGCCTGCATGGCTCCACCCAAGAGGAGGGGAAGAAAGTTTCCCAAATGTTGAGTCATCATGCCTAAGGACGTTTCTCTTCAGGCTACCCCTTTCCCCTGCAGAGTTCGTTAGCGTGAACTCGGTCAAGAAGGCCGCCCCTAAATTTGGAGTGCACACGTTTTCTGACCTTTATGGTAAATGCACTGAAACGGCCCAAAGCGAGCCGACAGGCAGGATGAGACTTATCGGTGCTTTTTCTCAGTCACCAAAGTGTTGCAGTCTTACCTGAGGGGGAGGCCATGCGATCTTCATAGCAGGCTACGCGACGCGAGCACATATGCTACAATACTATTTATGGAAAAATAAATTCCTGACAGTGGCTCATTTAAGTTTAGGATAACTTTGACTAAATTCTGAATCAATTTACAGAACAATTTAGAGATTTTCCAAAGTAAAATGACCACAGTTAACCTAAAATGACTTCAAGTGTGATACTCGAGGTGCTGTAAAAACACATTTAATTAAACAGTTTTACTGTATCAATGTAGAACATCTCCAAAATAAAATTCCCACTTTTGTAGCATGAAATAGCTACCCTATATTTAATTTTACATTTCATTTACATTTGAGGTACCTGTAAAGTTTACTTGAGTATTTCCATTTTTTGCTACTTTATAGGCCTACTTGTACTTTACTACATTTATGTGATAACTTTAGTTGCTAGTTAGTCATATTATTAACAAAAAATAAAAATTAACTATAAATTATGATTATATGTTATTATTATTATTATTATTATTATTATTATTATTATTATTATTATTATTATTATTATCCAGTGATAATCTTAATTATATGAGAATTACTTTCTCCATTTTTGAACACAAATGTGGTGACTGTTCATGAAAGCACAAATGTTATTAATTAAAAGAATTGGCCTATGTCACGTATGATAAGCTTCATTTTTTTTCTCAACATGTGACTATATCAGTTTTTATTATGTAGGGTTTCCCCTCAGAAACGTATGAAATGGCAACAACCAACTTTGATCTTAAGACGTTCAGCACAACCTTGTTTCATGTCATCTTTAGAAGTTCAAACTTAACACGCTATTTTCTGTTGTCTCAAGACGTACAAAGTTGTCTTGAGACAAGATTTCACGCAGTAATGCTAGGCGCTAAATGACTATTCTCCTGATTTTAGATTTCACCACTAAGATGGAGTAATAACACTGTTTTAGGTTAGGCTACTCTTTTGCAAACACACACACATCAGCATCGGTCTGAATAGCGAAATGAGACAGATGTGAACAAACAGTACAAGGAACTATACACAAATGCTGTGAAAGTCTTCAGCAGTCTCTGAAACTTCTTCATCACATCTGAACGTGGCTCAGATGTGATTCATAACACATAACACACATAGAAAAATAGAAAATACTTCACGCAGCACTGGGTCTTTATGGTCATCTCGCTCTTCGCGGCTTCACGTTGCTACTTGTAACTTTGATAAATAAGGTAAAAGAACTGAGTAGGCTATTTATAATATATAATTTAGATAATATTACAGATCCGAAACGAAGCTGAAAGAAAGGCTGGTCTGAAATAAAAAATGTGCAAAGAATATATTCGCTAATTCAGAACCACGGACAGCGCTGACCACCCTCATCCCCTTTAAAGCCCCTCCAGCCAGTTTTAACTGCCGTTTTTGGTGAACGTTTTTCTCAAACAGAGAATGCGGGTCTGGTTAATAGTCGAACGTAATACATTACCATGAAATCCAAAAATTAACCAGCTGGAGTGTTCGCTAACGATATGCTGTGTTAACATCACTACACTGAAAAGTTTAGTGGCCTACACTTTACTGTCTGGCAGGAGCAGCTATCACCGACCCATGATAGGAACTAATGTGCGCGTATCAGCTGTTATCATTCACACAGTCTATGGTCCTGTCACGCGCTGCATACGATAACTCCCGGGTGGGAGGATTGGTAAAATGCATTTTGCAAACTGTGGCAGGTGAAAGTGCGTCCGCACGCACAGATGCCATAATGAACATACCTGCTGGAAATTTTACTTAGATTACAGTTAACTCACGACGATGTTTATCGGTTCGATGCTCTGACTTAACGAGGCGTGACATTTTTTTAATGAGGCATGACAGTGCGCCTCCGCAAGCTTGGAGAATGACCTATGACTTATGGAATTTACCATAGTCACACGTCACCACCCCGTGACTAAGCAACTTTTGCAACTTTGAGCACAAAATTAAGCTATTTTTCAAAAAATATTTGACGAACTATCAACATTGTAAGGAAGTGACTCAGAAAAATATGAAATATCATAGAAATGTCAAAATACACTGGAGGGGGCTTTGAATCGCCCACTGGCTCCAGTTTATTGAAATAATTTGATTTAAGACACTACAGGGTTTTTTGGCCTGGAAAGTGACAGAAAAATAGTTTGGAGTAAAAGTAGCCTACTAAGAAAGTAACTTCAGCAGTGTAAGTGTCTGGAGCTACTTATAAAAGAAATGGGTTTTATCATCAAAGTTAAGCAAAATGGCTTTTTCTTGTTTTCTGGAAGGGAGATTAGATAACTCAAAAACCACAAAGATGTTAATATTGTGTATGTGTTGTAAGAAATAGGTTAAGCCCAGATCTTTAACAAAATATATTAAATCATAAAGCAACATAATTCAACAATAATTGATCATTACAAGTCAAGTAGTTCAACACTGTTCTCTCAGGACTGTTCGCCATGCAGGGATTTTTAGGGTAAGGCTTCATCGACCAGACAGATGGCATCGCACACTTTGAGAGTGAGTAAATGACAGCCAGTTTGTTTTTGTGATCAAATGTTAATTTTCTTGTTAAGATTCAAAGTGAAAGTTAAAATTCATTCAAATGCAATATTTCACATATTTATTGATGATATTGTGCATTTTATTGTATTTATATTTATTCATTCCATTTTTTATCAAAAGCGACTTACAATTGTTATTTATATTACAAGTTGCACACCTCTGGAGCAACGAGGGGTTAAGTGTCTTGCTTAGGGATACAAAGGTGGATGGGTCACAGTGGGGGATTGAACCCGGATCTCTCACACCAAAGGCACAGTTTTATCCATTGCATCATCACCTCTCCATGTATAACTCACCTCCACCAAAAGCTAAGAAGAGCTAATCTTAAATTCACTTCTGATGGAAGTTCCCTGACCTTTTTGAAACTGCATTTTTAGAAGAACGCAAACAATTTAGTTGGAATAATAATCATTGAGCGTCTAATTACAAAGCCCTGTTTATTGTTAAAAATAGTGTTTTAAAGTCACCTCCTCTCTTCTGTGGTTTTCTGTGGATGATATGAAGCTTGACAAATCCCTAAAATTGATGGAAACCCTGCATGACTGAGGTGAAAGCTTTGCTTAGAGAGAGGACCTCCTCACCCAACCTGACCTCTCTGACAGGACATCCACCACTGCAGACTTTAGTCTGAGAAGAAAAAATGATCAGCTTGTTATGCATTAGGGTTATGTACTCAGATTGACTCAACATCATTTCATGAACTCACTCCTAGTGATGGATGTTACAGATTAAACCAGTACTGACTGAGAAGAGCTGATATAAAGGAAATTGAAAGAAGGGGAAATGGGCATCAAACAAATTTCCATTTCATGACTTGAAAACAACTGATGTTCAAACTCTGTGTGTGACTTTTAATGGCTGCTGTCTCTGCTTTATCACAGCCCTGACCCTTTCCGTGAACAGGGAAGGTGCTGTAATACAGTTTGTTGTCATTCCTGTTAAAAGAGGCTGCCCCCTACTGGACACAGGTAGTCAGTTTATTGGCACAAATATAATCAACATGTTATAGAACTTTACCTGATCATAGAAAAACTGTAGGTCCAAAAAGATTTCATACACAATTCTGTCAATACATATATAAAAAACTACCCAACAACATGGCTAAGTTTGCAACAAACCTGATAATAATAATAATAATATCTCTTTTTTCAAGGGTGCCCTGGCCAAGGAGGCAGCAGGACAGGAAGTCTGACAGGTCTAAACTACAACAATAAAATCGACCATTTTTCCTTTACACATATTATGAAACAGTACACAATAAAAACCAGTCCATTAAAACAAGTTCAACATGCAACCTATGTATTGAAATGCATGTAAATGTAATTCTCTATTGTTAATTAACAGACAATTAGTTCAGGTTTAAGATCTCAAAATTTGTTGTATTTGCTTCCTTCTTTCTATTTCCTTTATATCAGCTCTTCTCGGTCAGCACTGGTTTAATAAGTGAGTTCATGACATGACTATTATGTCGAGTCAATCTGAGTACATAACCCTAATGCATAACAAGCTGATGTTTCTTTTTTTTCTTCTCAGACTAAAGCCTGCAGTGTTGGATGTCCTGTCAGAGAGGTCAGGTTGGGTGAGGAGGTCCTCACTCTAAGCAAAGCTTTCACCTCAGTCATGCAGAGGGTTTCTATCACTTTTAAGGATTCGTCGAGCTTCATATCATCCACAGAAAACCACAGAAGAGAGGAGGTGGCTTTAAATAATAAACAGGGCTTTGTAATTAGTAGCTAAATGATTATTATTTCAACTAAATTGTTTGCTTTCTTCTAAACATGGAGTTTCAAAAAGGTCAGGGAACTTCCATCAGAAGTGAATTTAAGATTAGCTCTTCTTAGCTTTTGGTGGAGGTGAATTATACATGGGGAGGTGATGATGCAATGGAAAAGACAATGCCTTTGGTGTGAGAGACCAAGGTTCAATCCCCCACTGTGACCCATCCACTATTGTGTCCCTGAGCAAGACACTTAACCCCTATTTTGCAATAGCAATTACAATTGCTATTGCTAGGTAACTGTAAGTCACTTTGAGTAAAACTGACAGCTAAATGAATAAATGTAAATACAATGAAATAGACAATTGTATCAATAAATATGTGAAATGTTGCATTTGAATGAATTTTAACTTTCACTTTGAATCTTAACAAGAAAATTAACATTTGATCACAAAAACAAACTGGCTGTCATTTACTTATTCTCAAAGTGTGCGATGCCATCTATCAGGTCGATGAGGCCATTCATGCCTCCTTCACTGATCATCTGGGAAGCAATTCACAGATAGCTAATCAGCCAATCACATGGCAGCAACTCAATGCAATCAGGCTTGCAGACGTGGTCAACTTGTTGAAGTTCAAACCGAGCATCAGAACGGGGAAGAAAGGGGATATAAGTGATTTTGAACGTGGTATGGTTGGCCTGTAGTGAATTTTCCTGACTTTGTATTTACAAACTTTTTGCAACTGATTGGGTAACACCTGAGACAAGCCCACCAAACAGGAGAAAATGAATCCGAAAATATTGCAAACCGGTGCAAAACGTTTTGAGATTGAACTCGCACATGTTAATTTTGACACCAGTTAAACTGTCACACCGGTTGGCTCTGGCCTGATTGAGAGATTACCATGGTAATAATTTGTCAATCATAGATAATCCCGCCTTGAAGCATACGCTGCTTTATGGTCTATTTTAAAATAAATGGGACTATAATTTACTAAATGAACATCATATTGTATTGAAGAGGACTTGAAACTTGCGACTGAGACCATAAACATCTCAGGAAAGTGTTTAGTGAGGTAATTATTCAGGTGAGAAGTAGGGTCATTTTACCATTATTTCTAATGGAGACGGACTTGTTTTTGCAACCAGAAGAGTCGCCCCCTGCTGGATTCTCAATAGAATGCAGGTTTCAGGGACTTCCGCATTCGCATCAGATCGCTGACCGGAAGTTTACCGCTTGTGGGCGAAACCAGAGCGAATTTTTATTCAATGAATATGTCAAGTATGATATTGTAATTTTTTTCAATAAGTAAACATATACATATTTATTAATTAATATTATAACCTAAATTCGGTTAATAATACTTCTTAACCTCATTTCATACAAGTTGGGCTGAGTGGGGAATTATTTTCTTTCTAGTAATTAGGCTATTGTAGGGTTTTCCTTCAGAAAAGGATGGAGCGGTAGAAACCAAATTGGACGTGCATACTGCTGTTTTAGGTTGTCTTAAAATTTGCCTAGTTAACTGTGTTTTCTGTTGTCTTAAGACGGCTATTTCCTGCTCTCAGGAGGGAAAAAGCTGCTTATCGGACAAAAAACTGCAGTGTAGAAAGCATGGATGATAGGGACTTTGTTTGAAACTGTACTGGAAAGGTTTCCCTCTTCTCCAAACATATGTGAATTAGGTGAGTGTGACATCTCCCTTTTGTTTTCGACTGGTCGGTCAGGTTACCTGTCCCTGCCACATTGCTGCTTTGAGTACTACAGATCTCATAATGTTTTCAATCAAAGCAGCCAGAGCAGCAGCCTAATCCAGAGAGCAGGTTTAACAAACCCCGGAGCTCAGGTAAAGTCAGAAGCGAATCACTTGCAAATGTCTCCTGCAAGTAGGCCTCTAAGTGAGTACAAATAAATGTGTGTCATAAAAACAGTCCTGCTTTGAGTTTGACCATTAAAAAGAAAATGTTATAGTGAATTGCTGTAAAATGCCTTGGAGATGTACTGTGTTTAAAAAAAAGTATCAGCCTATCTAGACGTGTCTGCACCAATGCCTTGCATGGAGATGGGAGGAGTTTGGAGTTGTGGCAATCCCAGCGCTTTGTTGCTGCTTGAGTTCAACGCGCTCCTCGCAGAGACGTTTATTTTGAAAGGTGGCACCGGAAATACTGTTGTATATTCCTTTTAGTGGCTTGGCGCTGGGTGTCTTCCCTGGTGGAGCTTCAGTATTTACAACAATAAAGCCTATCCGACGCTGCTGTCCATCACAGACAGACGGGGAGTCTAACCGGCGGCGGGACAGCTTTCTTATTTTTTCCCGGTACACGATGGGTGTCGGTTACAGTTAACACTTCTTCTGAGCATTTTGGAGGTATTTCCTATAATGTTGGCGAGTGATATCCGTCTGCCTTGTGCACTGCAGTGGTGCGCAGCTTCGCCTGGAGAAACACCTGTGCGCCTCTCTTCTCCACTGGCCACAGCCATGAATGTTGAGTAGGTATGGATGCAAACCTGTTCACGAGCCGACGCACCAAACATCCACGTAGCTCCAGACAAGGAAACACGAGCTCGGTAGCTGCTTGTTTACCGTGGCTTGTTGAACGTTACAGCTCATCAATATGTTGGCCATCAGTTTGAAATGGCAGCTCGGCCCTGGTGGCAGCAGCTCTGTTGGCGAGATTACATGGAAACAGTGGGGGGGGGATGAGGCAGGGTGTGTGTTTTTAGATGATTTAGTGTTTGTTATTTGATGGTCAGTCTGTCCTGAAAGCAGCGGGAGTGTGTGGGGGCGTCTTGCTGTCAGACAGGATGTAGGGGAGGATCTATTGGAGCAGGATTACCCGACCATTTTTGGTGAGAGAGCACCGTGGAGTTCTGATCACAGTTGACGCATTGCACTCCTCGCGTTTTGGTTGCCGGTCCATTATCATTATATAATCATACCCATGTAATCCAGTCTTCTTTTTACTTAAGCAGCATACGATCACTAGGGACTACAGCTCGCCCCCTCCCTTCCCTCGAGGATCCATTTATGCAGCTCCTGCTGAGAAACCTATGAATGCCAATTATAAATGTGGGTGGGTATCAACATTGTTTAAGTTTACATAACTCACTGTTTAGTGTGTGAGCATAAAAGGAGATGTGTTAAATGCAGCAATGTGCCCATGACTCATGGGTTTTTATACAGTGCAGTACAGGGGTGTGTGTGTGGAAAGCTGAATCCCAAATTGTGTTCAAAGTGTGTGTGTGTGTGTGTGTGTGTGTGTGTGTACGTGCACACAGGGGGTGCAGTCATTTTGAAGTCCACAGTGTGTGGGTGAGTTTCAGCAGGTGTGTTTTACATGAGGTGCATACTGGATACAGATACAGGAATCTGCTGTCAAACTCTGAGGAGCAAGATATGTTTCACAGACACAAAGCAAAGCGTAATGATGCCGGTATCAGAATCTATATTTACTGTTAATGTGTTTGCATGCAGGATGACAGTTTGGAGCGTTGATATCAATCGGCAGCATCCCCTTAATGTCAGTTACAGTATCCTCCATTTCTCCTCATCCCTCTTTCTCTCCTTCTGCCTTTGTTTTTCAGAGAACAGCTTACTCCGAGGCGCGGTGTCTGTCTGCATTTGTCTGAAACAACGAGAAAGGGAGCAGCGCAAATACCGCACAGCCAGACATCATGCAAGGAGAAACCGTCCCTCGTTGCAGAGAGCTGAAATGTTAGGACTGAAGAGCAAGTGTGTCAGATCAAATCAGAAGACTGCTTACATTAGGGGGGGCGATAAGAGCTGCTTGACACTAGACTCACTAACGCCCCGTGTGTGGTTTAAGGCCCCTTTCAGTCACAATCAACAAAAGACGTGTTAACTGATCTTTTCATCCGCACTTCTTTTTTTTGTCTTCCGTCAGATTCCGCAGTCCAGAAACGGGCCAAGATGGAGTGGTCACTAGAGAGTGTGAGGGAGATGGTGGCTGGAGGGATGCAGTCTATAAGGGAGTGTGAGATCTGTGCTTTCGCCATAGCCATGTGTGTGCTGCTGCTGTTTATGTGGTATTGTTACAGGGTAGGCCGGGAGCATGGCTCCAGCCCTCTGCGCTGAAGGTATCTGGCTGGGTCCGGCCGGATTGGAGGGGTGGTGGGGGGCTTTATGAGTTCAGACTGCCGTGGCAGGGGGAAAGGGAAGCATGGATTGATGCTGGAAGAGCAGAACGGCTTCGCCTTCTGCCAGTCGTCAGAGTGCTTCCGTTGTACCAGCGCTGGAGAGAGTCTCAACCAGAGGCTCTATCACAGCCTGCAGGATTACGCCAAACGCTACACTTGGTCAGGTATGGGCAGGGTGCATAAAGGAGTCCGCGATCAAGGCCGATACCTTAACAGCCGACCGACTATCCAGCGGCCAGAGGTCTTCTTCCTCCCAGATCTACCGTCGGCCCCTTTCTTCTCCAGAGAAGTACAGAGACACGACGTGGAGCTGCTGGAGCAGAGCTTCCCCGCCCTTCTGGCCGAGTTTGAGAGCATCTACCACCAGCCTCCAGCCCGCGGCGGCTCCTCCCTCCCACCAGGGTGGAAAGCCAACAGCACTCCTCGCGGGCAGTGGTGGACCTACTACCTGGTCAACCAAGGCACCCCTCTGGTTCTTAACGTCAGGAGGTGTCCGCGGGCGTGGAGGGTGCTGGGCCAGCTGCGCACCTTCATCGCCAACAACGTGTTTGGAAACGCCTGCTTCTCTGTGCTGACGCCTGGAGCACTGATCACTGAGCATTACGGTCCAACAAATGTCAGGCTGCGCTGCCACCTGGGTAAGAGAGTGAACTGTTTGGTGAGCTGAAAGTGATTCAAGCCATGTGATGTCTGAGGCTCAGTGTGTATTATAACACAACAGCGGATGATTTCAATAATAAGCATATTTAACTAGAGAGGAGGAGAAACCCGGTGAGTCAGCTGCTGTTGTGTTTAGCCTGAAAATCTGCATCCTCTTGGGTAATGATGGCTCATTGCTGAAATTTAGGGGCTTATGCTATTTTGTTTTTGTTTTAACTGCACCTGAGCCTTTATTCTATTTCCAACCGTACCCTGTGAGATGTCTATAAATAGTGACGTTTATTGTTGTGTGGGCAGGATCATTTGTAAGACTCTTTAAAACAGCATCCTGTAATAACACGGCACACCCTAAGAACAGGGCATTTTGTCTTGAGTTATGTCACCTGAGAGATCAGTTAGCAACACAAAATGCTTTAAAATGCTTATATTTTGTCCCAAAACGAATAATGGATGGACTTGTTATTTTTCTCTGCCAGGTCTCAGAGTGCCCCCTTCCTGTGAGCTTGTAGTTGGTGGAGAGCCACAGTGCTGGTCTGAGGGCAGCTGTCTGCTTTTTGATGACTCCTTCCTCCACAGGGCCTTCCACGAGGGTAAGAATTGAATCTTTTATTGCACTCTGTCCTGTTTTTATTTATTCCTTGAAGGAGGATTGAGCTAAAAATGGTCTAATCCAATATCCAAACAGAACATTGAGAAAATGAGTCCGGGTTTCAGGAGACAAAATGGGGGTTTTGATGTTTCTTTGTGCGCAGGCGGTGCAGAGGATGGCCCCAGGGTGGTCTTCATGGTGGATCTCTGGCACCCCAACGTGGCCGCTGCCGAGAGACAAGCCTTGGACTACATTTTTACGCCAGGCCGCTTAGAGGACAAGGAAGGGAAATAGGTGTGAGAAACCAGGGTTGACCAAGAGACAGATGGCATTTAGGGAAGTCTCTGTAGGATTGGGGAGCAACTCTTTTTCTGCCTCCAGACCAGCTCTCACATTCACTGTGTACATATTCTCAGTCTCATACAGGATCTCTCATTACTCTTCTTAGCAGATGACAAAACATTGGGCCTCTTTTATCAATCGTGTTCATGTTTTAGCCTGAAAGGACATACATTTTTCAGAACTTAGTAGGTGCCCAAATGTTCATGCAGCCATTTTATGTAACGTGTATTAATACCACGGCACGGACATTTTAATGTTCTTTTAAAATGTTGAATGTTTAATGAATTTGCATATATATTTGCATAATTATTGCCCAACAAGCACTTCACATTAAATGCGGTTCCCTCATAAATGTGGGCCAATTCTGGAGCAAAATAATTTCTATCTAGGACTCAATGTGCAGCTCATCCGTTTTATTTTGTTCGTTTCTCGACACCGTCTGCTGATAGAGAACAAAGTCCATCAGAGATTAGCGAGCCAAACAAAAATGTGTCACTCTCTTGCTGTTATGCTTCACAGCATGTGTGGGTGCATAGGCCAAACTATTCTTTTAGCTATACATGAGCTGGAGTGAGTGAGGATTTATGGGCCCCGGACTCTTCCCCAACATAACAAAGCTCACAAAACATTTTGTACAAAGTGCTGGAGGTATTAACTTTTACACTTCACATCTAACACGTATCACTAATTCTTTTACACTCACTGTAACACGTGCATACATTTCCACAAGGGCTAAGAAATTTGATCTGTCAACTTTTCAGATCACTCAACATATCCAGTCACACTGAAGATTGACATTTAGATTCAAACCAAGACACGGTTGTAAGTGGGTTTGCACATTCTTCATGACCCACTTTCAAATGTGGGACAAACTGTTGACCATTTAAATATTTAGTGGTGACAATTTTACTGACTGTAGTGCTCATTTACATCAAATCACTGCTAAATTAAAGCTTAAGCTAAGGAAGCATTGCAACAGTGCTGGTTGATTTCAGACCTACTGCTTATAAACACATTAAGCCAGATTACAAAAGCGTGTACTTGCACTGTGGCTTTATTAATACTGACTGATAAATGTGCAAATGCAGTGTCATTCTGTAAGTCTAATTTTAGCTTGTGTTGCTGACAGTATGCACCAATTGGGGCCTTATGACTAAACTGGCAACTGTTAATAGATACCTAAAGTAAATGCATTGCAGAAAGTGCTTCAACAGCATGATAACATTAACTAAGGAAATGATTAATATTAAAAATTTCTCAAGTCATCTATCATTACCCAAGCAACCACTGAGCAGACTCATCCACATGTGTTTTGATAACTGAGGTCCAACGTTGATCATTACATGAATGTTTACAGACACAGCTAATGTCTGTCATGACTCCTGCCGGTGTGGTAGTTTATTGTGCTCCCCTTCTGGAAAAAGCAAAATAAAAATCAATCCTGCTTTCACGAGACATGGTTAGATAAGCACATTTTTATGTCAAATTGTGTGCGTCGGCCTGTGCTGTAAAACTGGAGATGAAGCGTTTTTGGTAAATTTACTAAACTCTTGTAATTTGGTTGTATTTGATATCAGGTTTGTATTTCTGTAAATAGGGTTGAGGTAAAACAAAAACAAATGGACGGTCTGAGATGTTTTGAAATGATTGTCTTCAATGCTATAACTATTGTGTTGTCTTGATTTACAGCTTAAGCGATTGCATCTCATTGTCCGTTCTCACAAAGCCAGCCATGAAATCATTTTGAAAGATTCAATTTGTAGATTCTGTAAAATGTTTATGACGTACTATCTCTGTTGTTCTGTGACGTATTTCTTTTTAATCACTCTGTAGTTTTGCAGCGCCATGTGGTATCCATTATTAAAGCCGCACTCCTTAATTCTTCAACAGCACTTCATGGACATGTGCGCAGTCTAAAAGGTAGTGAAAATTAATCTTCAACAGCTTTACAGGTCCATCGCAATTCAAGATCCAATCAATTCTAATGTTTACAAACATATTATTATTATGAACAAGCTGTTTACAACATCGGACATCACTGACACTCACACTGAGCTGTCTATTATTAGGTTAAAAATCTGTGCTGTTAATCCACCAAGAGTATGAAAACTGTCATTCCCAAATCATTTGCTTTAGATATACACACAGTATATGGTGAGGCAACCATTTTGTTTACATTTGGATTAAGGATTTGTCCTTTAACACCTTCTTGTGGATTTTGAACAGTATTTCTGTACATTTAATAAATGG
The DNA here is from genome assembly GCA_024633595.2 of Lepomis macrochirus. NCBI lineage: Eukaryota > Metazoa > Chordata > Actinopteri > Centrarchiformes > Centrarchidae > Lepomis > Lepomis macrochirus. The sequence goes on from JALXJV020000005.1 coordinate 30,906,656, forward strand.
TCGAATATCTTATTTAACCAGCTGTTGTCAGAAGTGTCACTTTACGCAGATGTCACAGATCTGAAACAAGAGGTAGGCTTCACACTGTATGCATGTTCTTCAGTCCTTCCTGCATTAAACTACGGTGCCTAACACAGCTGACTTCTGTTACACTAAAGCGCAAATACTGATGAAAACGTACTGCAGGAGCTGAATAGCTCGGTGGCAGAGAAGAATCATGTCTGCTGCAGAACTGCCGCTCTGGTATTGATGATGCACTCTACGGGCAAAATGAATTGTGTTGCCTCTTCTCAGCTAGATGCAGTTTTATAGCTGCTGCTCAGGGAGGCGCAGGCATGCAATGAAGTTGTCATTGCTCAGTTTTCGCTGTTATTTCTTGTCAGGCCTGCGCTGCCCCGGGAGGATATGAAGCCAGAGGCACTAAAATGCTGAGGCAATGGTGTGTTAAATAAAAACAGTGTCTTCAGAGATGGGCAGTATTTCAATGATTTTGAATGTACTTGATACTTTAGAGTGGGGTAATTTTGCATTTTCAAAATACTTTCTCCGTTATTCATAAAACAAAATAAGACTAGGGTAAAATCTAGTATATGGCTGTACCAATTCATGCCCAGCCTTTTTGCTCGATTTAACACAACCCTCATTTTTTTTCTTTAGCTCTGGTTGAGAGACTGTTCTCATTTGCAGGAATAATATTCCATGCGTGCAGGAGGCGTTAACACCAGAAATATTTCAAAAGTTCATTGTTCTTAAAGGCAACTAAAAAAAGGCAACTAATTGAAGTGGTCGAGTCTCAACTGCCGTGTCTTTGAATGACCTGTCAGATGTGACAGATCAGAGAGAAATATTCTACATACTGTATAAAAGACATGCTATTTTCAGTATTTTTATGACAGTTTAGCTTAGAAACAGTAACATTATTCTTCCTCATAGGGTTCTCTCCAGAGCCTTGTATAAAAATAATCTGAAAGTTCTGCCATTTTGTACAAAAAAGCTGTCACAACTGGTGTTAGCAAGACCACATCGGTTTATTAGTAGAGAAATCAGATTCAAAGCTTAGAGAGACGTGAGGTACAGGTGACAGGGTCCCAGGTACCAGGTTTGATGGTGCTGATGTAAAGCAACAGAGGAACTGACCGAGGAACAAAGTAAGTGGATTGGTATATGGAGAGAGTGGCTGATTAGGGAATGAGATGCAGGTGAGGTTTGACTTTAATTTCACTCAAATGCAGGCGAGCAGCTTTCAGCCACCTAATGTACATAGGCAAAAACTGCATGAACACCTGTGAAATGTCAAGGAATGCAACAGCCAAGCAACAAATGATGAAGCTAATAATCTTCAGTTTACATAGAATTAATTTTTTAACATTTGTGTTGTTTTGTTGCTTTATAGTTGCTTCTATTAATTAATCAGACCTCATCTACCAACCAGAAAAACAACCATTTAGGTTGTTTGTTCAAGCAGGTTTTTAATTTACAGTGGCTGTTTGATGGTAGCGAAGAAGGAAGTCAGGTGACGTATTATAAAGAGAGAGAAAGAAAGAAAGAAGCGACAAGTATTTTTGTTGCCTAAACCTAACCAAACTGCGACCGTGTCACAAAGTTAACCACGTGTAACGTAGTTAATCTCCAGTACGCCTGTTGCTGGACTGGTACAGGAAACGCTCGTGTGTCATTTTGGGAGGAATTGACACACAACCTATTTTGGGGCCCCCAGGTCTGCAGGTCCCCTAAAGACTCAGGTTGTCTGAGTGGTAAGTTTTTTCAAGGAACATATTTTATTGGCATTTTGAGCATCCTTACAAAAGATAACATTGATAATAATGAACAATTCTAATAATAGACCTGTCCCCCTCACCCCAACCAGCCTTTACATCCCTTATCCTTGACTGACAAATTATAATGACATTGATGATAACTACAAATATGCAGAGTTGAGAATAAAAATAAAGAATAAGGTTCATTAGTATAAACAATCTACAATAAAATAATTATAATAATAGGCCTATAATTAGTGGTAATTTGATCAATGACAAAATTGTTTCTGCTAAAGCACAATTAAAACTGGAAAAAAGGGGTCCTACAATTTTACCTAAATCTGAGGCCCTGTGTCATATTTCTTAAAATATTATGTGTTCATGTGCTTAAACTAATTTCTATTTAATCAGATTATCACAAGAACAAATCACATAGGATACTCAACCCTGTGGGGGGGGACTCAATGGAAACCATGGCTCACTATTGCCCTGGGCCCCACAGCAGTTTAATGAGGCCCTGGATAAAATACAATAGTACGTCTTTAATATTTTGTAACACTGGGAGGACAAAAGTGATGGAAAATCTGTTCACAGTAGTACAATCTTATGCAACACGACATCACAAACCATAAAAATAGAGCTGAATTAACACGTTACTGCCATTGTCCTAACATCAATTCAGCAATGGCTTCACAAATATACTTATTGTCCTACTGCAGCCTATTAGTAGTTTCAAGGATGTGTTGTTTCTAAACACTGAATGATTTTATTTTTTGCGTAGCCTGCTGTGGACAACGCCCTCTCAATTCTGTAACAACATAGCCTAATTTCAACAGTTATTTGTGAGTCAATGTGTTTGGTCTGTCTGTTGGTCTGTGTCATGGAAAAGTTTGCCGACCACTGGAACCTATGTCTTACTACCGTCCCCACCTACGTCATCGCCACGATGCCAGAGACCAGCATTCACATCAATGAAAAGGTGACGCGCTCTGCGGCGACGTGTGTGCCCCGATCGGTTCCGCTGTCTGCGCGCGTCGGCCGCGCTGCCGCTCAGTAGTCAGGTGGTGAAATGTAGCCTAACTCGGGCTCTCTGATATGCTAATATGGGTCGACAATGGAGAGAAAACGGTCTATCATGTCGATGATCAACCCACCGAGGCAGACGAGACCAGATCCGCAGCAATGAGCTCTTCCTTTCCCAAATCTGAATCCACGACCTCTTTACTGAAATCATCCTCGGCGGCGAGAAGACCAACACACCTCCCTGAACGCACAGCAGAGAGCCGGAGAAGTCAGCATCAGCACCAGCATCACCACCGTCCCGCCGCACTCCAGAGCGGCAGCAAAGCCGAGGAGTCCTTCTGGTCGGCCGAGTGCGACATCAGTGCCCGGAGACCCCTGTGCCATCCGTCCCTCATCGGCAGCCCGGACAGTAGTAATAATGCAGCCGCTCGGGGCAAGTGTAAGTCACATGCCCCTCACAGCCAAGTTCCCGACCCCCCGGTGCCGAACGGCGAGGCGGACCGAGGTGTGAGGGAGCCCTGCAGGTCGTCCAAACCCACACACCGGCACCACCATCGCAGGAAGCACACCCGGGAGGACCGTCCACCGGCAACAGGACCACCTGAACCTGAGCACCCGCGTCGCTGTCATAGGCACACCCGCCCTGTCCCCAGGGTGCCCTCTCTGTCGGACAGCAACGACGACAGGGCTCCCCTATGTGAGCCGAGGGACCATAAAGAGTCCAGTTTGGCTAATAACGGCGGTCAGGTAATCAGTCCATCCCCGTCCTCCTGCTCCTTGGTCCCGCTGTCCAGCAGGTCCTCTCGCCGCTCCCGGAGGTCCAGCGCTGCTTCTTCTGCGTCTGATATCAATTTACGCACCATCCTCAATTCACTGTTTGGGCAGGTAAGGCCCTTTAAACATAGGGAGATGAATGTATTAGTTTTGTCAGAATTAATTTGATCAGTTTGGTCAGAAGTGTGTGAAGTGCAAGGATGCCCTTGGAAATGTTGGGGCCCCTGACAAGCTGTGACAGTGACACCCCAAACCCAAATCCCAAAATATGTTAAAGAGCCTATTCTATTTGAGAAGGCTTGGCTGAGGATCGTTTGGTTTTATAAACCAGTTTGAATGGGTGCCATTAGTGCAGCAGGCTTCATCTAAAATGTTCTACAAAAGATAAAGTGGTTAACTGTGGCTTCTGGCTCCACTGACATCCGGTTTGCAATCAATATACGCTAATGTGTTCTGTGATGCAGTCCGCAAGCACTATCATTTCTGGACAGACAAAAGAGGGAAAAGCTTACTACACATTCATTTCTTATGTAATTTGTAAAAACGGTACAACCTCCTACAGACCTTCTCAATCAGGCAGTTCTTTCTTAGTAAAGTGGATGGTGCTGGGACAAATAAAATGTGTAGAGAGGTAGACATGTCTGATGTGCTAATGTGTATTTGGTCAAAGACAAAGATATTCATGTTCCTGCATCATTCAGTCAGGAACACTGCAGTGATTGTTGTGTTGCGTTTGACGGAAATCACTTTGATGTTCCAGTTGAAGACGGAGGCTCTAAATTTAAACCTTAAATCTATTTATACGAAAGAGAAGAGCTCAGTTTCATATGCTGGGATTCTTATCAGTGATGTGATTTTGCGTGTGTTTTTTGCTCACAAAGGCAGTAAAAGCAACCAGTTTTAGTTTTACATTGCAAATCCTCACAAAGCTGTGCCTTGCTGCTAGAACTCCTGATAATATGTTTTTTAGTCGAGGGCATTTTCCTCTTCTCTTCATCAGAAGTCAGGGTTTATTTCTTTCCATCTAGGGTGTTTGGATATTCATCCGATCATGAATCAGGAGAGGATTTACGTATGTTGCTGAATTAGGAGGCTCTCGACCATAAAATGGGCTCAGTATAGGAGCACGGAGATCAGACTTCTTCTAAAGTCATCTAGTATTTACAGTATGAAAGCCTATTCTACAAATAACCCGTGAGTCAGTCTGCGAGCAGCTCTGTGAAAACATTAGCGTGACCTGAAAAAGGTCTTTGATGAGACAGTTAGATGGAGAGGATTTCAACGGCGGACAGAAATGTATCGCTTGGTTTGAGAAATACACACTCTGCCTTTGGCATTTTGTCTGAACAATGCGTTCAAAGTAAAGTGGATTTTTACTGCTCTGTGTTTTGACATGCCAGAATGGAAATAGATGGTGATTAGGTACCTGGGGATGAGAATTGTTTAAACCATCCATAAATCACTAATTTTCTGTCCAGATAGAAAGATTAACTCGCCAGCTGTATTCTGATTCTGTCTTCCTTGTGCACACATGTAGATCTAAATTTCCCTCTAACAGATGGACAATACAGTAATTGTATTCTTTACACTGTCCGTCTTTATGTGTTTCTCTTTGGTGCCATGGGGCTGCTGTAGGTCAGAGTGACCTTGTCTCTGCCGGCAGAGGGCAGAGGATGATGTGTGGGGGTGTGAGGCGAGAAAAAACATGCAGGCGCGTGCAGAAATATAATGTGCAAAATATGAATTTAAATGCAATCTCAAGGTTGCAAATAAACAAGTGAGCCTAGCACTTGTGCAGGTGAGGAAGACAGCAAGACTGAAAATAGATCATTACAGAGTACAGTTCTTGTAAACTTGCCTGGTGCAGGTTTTCATAGCCTGGAAAGAGCAAACTACTCACAAAATGTGTGTGACCCCGAAGTCACTCGTCAGGTGCACATTTGTTAGTATATTTTCCTGCAGGGAAGCTGGCAGCCGCTAACCCATCTCTCTTGTTTATTCTAATGTTTGGTTCTTGTGAATCCATGTTGAGTTGTCTGTGTTGTTCACAGAATAACTATAACAGTTTGGTCACTGTGACAGTTGGGTGAAATATCTCGCAGACAGTGGATCACCCTCTTTTCCTTTAATAGGCATCATTCTGTTTCCCCTCCTTGGCCCACTTCCCTCGCTCATTTAGTTTCTCACCCTCACTCTTATTTCTCCTCTCTCTCTCACTCTCTCTTTTACTGTGTGCCATTGGCGCTCTTACTATTGCTACTTTCATTTACTCCGCTACTCAGATCGTGCAGTTCAGTGCAGTTCACTGTTTTTTTCAACCAGCTGTAGGCTAGCACCCCAGTCTTCATGGGTCTTGCTCAAACCAGAGTTTGCACTCCTCTCAAAATCCAAACTGCAAACTCAAGGGAGAAAAAGCCCTCATGGTCCTTTTTAGTGCCTATTTTCTCCTTTGGTATGGGAAACTGCTTAGACTGGCCTCTGAGAACGGTAGGATTGTTTTACTATTACTATTACAGCCAGTCTTTCTATCCAGTTAACTTGTTTGGTGGATTGCACGGTGCATTTGAAACTGTGCACTGGTAAATGAAACCGGACAGTAGTGCTGTATTCTCAGAAATGTTGTTTATAAGTTTGCGTAGCCATGTGCAGTTGCATTTGTTCTGTCTGCTCAAACTTACAAATGGATGTTGATGAAGTCAGTCGTCATATTGCAAAAAAACGTAGAAGATTTAGACACTTTTCATCAGTATGTGTGTTTTATTTTGTTTTGTGGGACGTGATTTTTCAAAAACAGTCAGCATGATTATTCTAGAATCAATGTGTTTTATGAGTTTTAACATCTTGACTGTTTAATGTTAGTTTGCAATGGAAATTACTTTATGAGTTGAAACTTATTTTGAAACCGCACTGCTCGTAGTTGGCTATTGAGTGCATTCTGTTAAACATGTTAGATTAATGGCTTCAGACTCTGGCAGACATTTGGCATTCAACAGGAACTATTTAATAAAAATGACTGTATGTCCCGCCGAAGAAAATGTGTTCTAATGTCTTCAGAGCACAATGTTATTGTGTGATGTGCGAACACATGTAGCCCGTTCCCTGGTGCTTTAGCTCATCTTTTCTGTGCTTGTGAGAATGTTTACTGTTCCTGTGACAGTGTATAGGTGTGAGGTGCCAGTCCGTACAACGTGGCAAGTAAACTGTTATGAATAATGAGTGGAAAGTTGGCAACATGCGGCGTTTCATACTGTCAACATTGTTTCTCTGTTACTTGCACAAAACACACAAACACATATAGTACCTTTACAGAGAAGTATGGGTCTTAATCCATTGCCTATTTTCAAGAGCGTAGAGAGTTTACATTGACGTCACACATCCTCTCTCAACTTTCCTTGTTCCACTCTGCTCTGAAGCTGCTACAGATGTCTAACACTGTCTTTGCACCCCTCTGGAAAGATGGTCCAGGATGCTGAGAGGAGATTCAGAGGGGTGCTGTCCTGTGAGGAGATGGGCCAGGCAGTGTATCTTGGGCCTTATCAGGAGTCGATTGTTTCCATGACACAAAACTGCGTTCTCGTGAGCAACATACTGGGGCAAACCTGTGTCTTCCTGAGTAAAGGCATGGCCACATGCAGGCAGGCTGTACGTAAGTCTGGACAAACGATCTTTTTATCCACACCTGTCTGCATTTATATCAGCATTATGGCTTACCTGGATAGGATTTCTACCGTTACCAAACAAGCTGCCACAGCAACTATCATTACCTTTTCTATGATTACTATTTCCACTCCTGCTGCTTTTGACTGCTTTCTTGCCGGCTGTCAGTAGGGAACACACAGGTTTGGAAAATGACAACAAGAGTAAATGCAATGCCTATAAATACAACAGCAGTCATTAAATGTGTTACTCATATTATATCTGCAGTTTCAAACGTTTCAGTCTGAAATCCGGTGTAGCGATGCAAATGCACCTTTGTTGCCTTTCACAGATATGCATGTCTGTATTTTGTATAGTGAATGTACAAAACATTACATTTACATTTATTTTTCATTTAATTTTATCCAAAGCGACTTACAATTGCTACAGTATATATGCCAGAGGTCGCACGCCTCTGGAGCAATAATTGGTTGCTCCAGAGGTGGGGGATCGAACTCGGGTCTCTCACACCAAAGGCATGTGTCTTATCCACTGCGCCTTCACCCCCAACATCAAAGGAATATTTTGACATTTTCAGGAAAATGCTTGTATGTTTTCTTGCCAAGAGTTAAATGAAAAGATTGATACCACACTCATTTCTGTCAGCTCAATATATCGCTTGCTAGCTTAGCTTAGCAGCAAGACTGGAAACAGGGGCAGCTAGCTACACGTTATTTCTTGCTTGTTTAATCCGTACAAAAAACGGAAAAACTGGATGTTGTGGTTTTACATTCTGTTATATGCGAGACTATTTCTCCTCGTCGTATCTGACGTTTAAAGAAACAAGAAATGACGTGTTAATTTGTGAGTTTTTGAGATGTTGATCGGGGGATTTTGTTACCTTCAAACAGAGCTAGGCTAGCTTTTTCCCCGTTTCTACTCTTTGTGCTAAGCCAAGCTAATCAGCTGCTGGCTGTAGCTTAATATTCTCCGTGCAGACATGTGAGTGGTATCTATCTTATCTAACACTTGGCAAGAAAGCGAATATGCGTATTTCCCAAATCTTAAAACCATCCCTTTAAGAACAGCTTCCCGTTACTCAGTAACAACCCCACCTGCATAATCCACAGGTCATCTCCTTGTCTACACTGTTATATGGTTACAGATAAATCAATGTACAGTGATTGTAGCTTAATTGCTTGAAGAGAGTGGCCTTAATATTTTGTACTTGTAGTTGTAAGTGATGATGGTGGATGCAGATACAGTGTCCATGGTGCAGGTATGTTGTATTGGCTGTTTATGCTTGGGCTCATGTGCCTCCTGTGTTTTTTCAGTGGTTCCGGTCAGACAGTCGTTGGGGCCTGACGTCATCACTCAGTGTTTAGACTTTCTCACTGCTCCTGCTTTTAACCCCTGAGCGTTCTGGGATATGTCTGCCTCTCTCTTCTGCCCTTTAAAGGTTGTGTTCATTGTAAGCAAGCGTTGGAAAAAAAAAACAGAAACAGCCACATTCTTCTGTGGACTTGTTTCCCGGTCACGCTTGATAGGGATCAGCCTATTTATACTTGGAAGTTTTGTCATCAAGATGTGAGATAGTCTCGGTCGACTGTTCATCTTGTTCGGGATCCTTAAGCCGAGGTTCACAAGAAGGCTGAGGATTGATATGGAGAAGATCGATTTAGATCTGGGTATCACTCGAGTCGCAGCGTTGTCAGTGGTATGTTTGCATGTAGCTCATGCGCAGACGAGTGTTCTTGTTATGACGTGTGATAATGATGACTGTTGTTTTTCTTCATGTGTGCTGAATTTGTTTTTGTACTTGACCAATGATTGATTTTATTTTTTTTTTAATAGGACAGAGAGCTGCGGCCAGAAGAAATGGACGGTAAGTTTGTCTTTACTAAATTTAAGCACAAAAAAAAGAGTAAAGCCAAATGAAAAGAAGGACAGGTTTAACATGTGGCACCAGAATTTGTATTTATATATGCAAAATAACATAATTAAAATGATATTTATGTTATTGCTCACCAGAGTTGCGGGATGCTTTCAAAGAGTTTGACAAGGACAAGGACGGTTTCATCAGCTGTAAAGACCTTGGAAACTGTATGCGAACCATGGGATACATGCCCACTGAGATGGAGCTTATTGAACTGAGCCAACAGATAAATATGAACTGTAAGAAATTAACTGTCTTATGTATTTACGTGTCATGCATATAGTTGTATCTTGTATGCTTATTGTGGTTTGAAATGATGTGCCAAAATCTCTTTTTCTGAAGTGGGAGGTCATGTTGATTTTGAGGATTTTGTGGAGTTGATGGGCCCAAAACTCCTCGCCGAAACTGCAGACATGATTGGAATAAAAGAGTTAAAAGACGCGTTTAGAGAGGTAAGAGTCTCTGGATTCAAATTTAGATCACCGGTTTCTGTAGCTCTGGTCACTTCTACTATTTACTTTCCCAATTTTAACGTTGTTCCACTGCTTTTTGTTCTCAGTTTGACACTAATGGAGATGGCGCCATAAGCACATCTGAGCTCCGAGATGCTATGAGGAAGTTGTTGGGCCAGCAGGTAAGATTTGGATCAGAGAGATAGAACAGAGTCTCTAAACTGTTCTTTGTGGTGCTCCACCAACTGTTGCCAACTGTTTGTTCCCAGGTGGGTCTAAAGGAAGTAGAAGATATCCTTAGGGATGTTGATTTGAACGGCGACGGGCTTGTTGACTTTGAAGGTAAAACCCCTTTTTACAAACTACTGAGCCTATTTAAAATACGCTGTGGAGTTTACGGCAACTGCTGCATTTTCTCATCCTGCCCTCCCTCTCTTCTTCACAGAGTTTGTACGAATGATGTCTCGCTAAGATCATGAAATGATCGGTCCTGAATGTGAAGCTGTGTCCTTCGCTATACTTGACCAAGTACGACAGAGGACATGCTAAGATCTCTGAGCCACCCAAATCTGAATGACACTGGAATTAAAACTCCTTAAATGTTATGGAGCGAGGAGTCACCTCACACTTTCAGTCAATAAGTGTTCTTCCTGAAAGGCCTCCGATTCAACCGAGGCAGAATTTGCTGTAGCCAAGCAGAAGATTGTTCAACTTATATTTTTTGCACTTTAATTCTCACTAAATTACTTCCTGTGTGGATAGATTGCTGGTGTCTTTGTCTCATCCTCTACATGGTAAAAATAAGTGTCTTGCAAAATGTCGCCTTTGATGTACAACAAAGTCAGGATGATAGAGTGAATGTCTGTTAAAAAAAAAAATAAGTGCACTGTTGAACATTTCCGTTCATTTTTTTCATGCAGTATGTGTTATGTTCGAAATTGTAAGTGGAATGTCCTGTGACACTGGTGCTCCACCTGGGGCCCCGTGTGGCAATATCACACCTGTAATGCAACTGTGTGTGACCATCTGTGATATTTCAGTGTGCAAGTCCAGCCCTGTAAAAGCATCACTGTCTGACAACTACATGCAACGAAGAAGCAGATCTCAGATATTAATGAGAAACAGAACTCTGAAACACATTTCATATATGTTATTCGCCCTGAGAGACAGTAGGAATGACATATGTGAAGTGTATTTACAGTGGATGTGATTATGTCGTACCTGTACTGTATGTCAACGTCAATATGATTGTAATTGTGGTAGCGTTCCACACATCTGTGTTGTCGAATTTTTATGCATGCCAAAGAGAGAAATTTATTAAATTCAGTATGCACATTTGCATTTTTGTCTAACAAAGTGAACAAAATATTTCGCCAAGTTAACTGTAGAAAAATAAAAGGTGTTTACATTTGAGCTCCTTTTTCTGTGGTGAAATTGCCAAAGAGAACTTAAGCCTATTTTGGTTTGGATCTTAAATTTCATCTTGTACTTCTTAACCTTTACTGTTTGTCTATGAAGTCTATGTGGAAATCAGTATAATAGTGCAGCACTGTGTGCTGTCACTGCATGTCTTGAGGACTAACCTCCGTACAGTATCCATTATTCATACCTGTCTTGGTACAACTGCAGCTGGATAAGCTTCACCTGCCGCAACATTACAGAACCAGCAATTTACATTTATTCCTTTAGCTGGCTTTTTATTTTAATGCGACTTACAATTGCTATACGCAGGATGGATTTCACATCTCTGGAGCAACTAGGGGTTAAGTGTCTTGCTTAGGGACACATTGGCGGATTAAACTTCTCACACCAAAGGCATGTGTTTTATCCACTGTATAAATGAAAATACTACATAACATGTCTCTGGTGACATTTGGGTAAATTTGCTTTGACTGCAAATGATTTACACAACAAATATTAATTTTACACGTATTACCAAAGAAATATATAGTGACACACAGTAGGCATAAACTGTATGATAAAGATATTGCTTTATTCAAGCAGCAGTGACAGACTGTCAGTATTTTCTTGCATGTAGTAATTTACTTTCACTGTTAACCTTTAGCTAAAACTATTTGGTAATACATGTGCACTATTGTAAAATAATGTATGTAAACACGACCAGCTAATCAACTTTAATTTTAGTGAGCAGCCCAGTGTTGTAGCAGTTCAAGTGCAAGAATTAGTTTTCGTCTATAAAGAATATGAGAGACTGTTGCTGGCACAGCAACACCCACGAAAAAACTGAACCATTATGTGCAGCCTCTGGGCCACTTGTCTTCCGGCGAAACACTGGTGCAAGCTGGTGCAGTACATGTTTCACATAATGCTTATGTAAAGTAGCCTACTGCATGGAAACATTATGACTTGGAGTTTTTGCTGCTACTGCAAATATCGACAAACAATTTTAACTATACAAGGCTGTGTATTCATTTTAAGGACAGAAGTTATTTCAACATATGTTTACCTACATTGTGTTACATAAAAAAACCCCAATCATTAAACACCTGTCATCAATAGAGGTATTGCTGTTCCCATAGAAACTATCTTCATTCATTCCTTTCTGGTCAACTCTGGAGTGCACCGTGTGCGTGCTGCGTTGGACTCTCCTGATTGGACGACACTGGGCGCATACCATACCGGAAGAAGGGGGGCGTGGAGATTTCTTAAAGAGCGCCTGTACATTTTAAAATATTACTATATTTGTATTTATATAAATACTTATTTCAGTCTCTGAGTAATAATGTAAGAAATACAAAGTTAAAGTTTTCTTATCTTTAGGTAGTTGAAGCGGTGACTCTACCCAGATCACTACAAATACCCTCTTGTAGGTTTGATAATTAAACCTTTGGGCAAAGGAAACCAATTTTATAAGACAATCGATAAATAAGATGTTTGCATGCATAGCACTGTAAAATGCCAGCTATTCAGCATATTTGTGGTTTCACTGAAGTTCGGTAAGTTTCTTATCCTGTACTCACTTTTTCTTATTTTATGTTATTTTAAGTTAAAAATAAAAAAGCATCACAATGTAAATGGTAAAGTTTTTGGTTTTAGATGGTTAACGCTTTGCCTGCCATTCTGTGTGTGTGTGTGTGCACAAACGGAGGCTGCTGCCTGGCAGGCTAAACTCAGGACAGGAATTTCTCAAAAGGCTACTTGACGTGGAAAAAGGGCACAGGGCTTCCGTTTGTCCGTTTCTGTCAATCAAGGTAAGAAGAGTCTGTGCAGAAATCTGGACAGAAAGTTATGCCCTCTGATGTTCTTGTAATTTCTGCGTTGTTGTAACAAAGTGGGATGTGATTGGCCTGTGATGTGAAATGGTGTTTAATGGTTGAGGAAACACAAGCGGGAGATTGTGATTCGACAGAGCATCTGTCACTCATTGGTGGAAATCTTAAGGTTAGGCGGCGCAGGTCCGCCTCCTGCAAACTGTCCGCCGCTGTAGCTGCCGGAGCAAACGTTAGTCCGGATGAACACATTGAATGAAAGTCGGTGTGGCAGGCTGCGTCCACCAGCGACCGAGAATATCTGCACTCAGTAAAGTTATCGTAACGTTACATCGTGCGGGCGCCTGGTGAGACTGCACCTGCAGAGGGAAGCTTAGACATTCTGCAAAGGACGGGTTGGAGATACTTGTGGAAGGGGAAGGTAAGAGACATTTGCATTAATGTTCTCACATCACAAGTATTTCTGGTTAGACAGGTAGGCTAGCTAGCTAGTTAGCCCAAACTGACCAACGTTACTCGCTGCTGATTTCTCCTGATCTTTTAGTTCCTGGCTAATGCTGCATATCAAGAATGCGTTAACGCTAAGCTGGGGTAGTTTATATTTCATTCTGATGTTCAGGGTGTCTGTATGCTAATGCTACTACCGGTATTGGTCCTACTAACGTTAGCATACTGGCTAACTTACAGAGATCATGTTGCATGTCACCAAGACAAGCTGGCTAGCTCCTTTTTTGCGTTAGCTAACCTTATGCGGTTAATGTTACATGTGGAAAGGTTACTTCCCCACAGCAGCAGAGGGGTCTGTGCTGCAAGTAAGCAGATGTTGCCTGTCTGTCCCTGTGTGTTTTAGGACCAGGCTGTGCGTGGCAATGCAGCGGGTCACGGCGCAGCTCGTCGTCGGGCTGGTCGCAGCGGTGCTGTCGCTGCTGGCGGACCAGTGCTGGGCGGACGGCGGGGGCCAGAGCCTCGCCGAACGGGTTATCTGGGCTGTAAATGCCGGGGGTGACGCACACGTGGACGTGCACGGCATCCACTTCAAAAAGGACCCATTGGAAGGGAAGGTTGGGAAAGGTGAGTCGGTCTTATTAATTGCTAATCATAGTCTGCGCGTCTCGCCGGGCTTCACGCGTAAAGGTGTCGCAGCCGGTTTGACGCTGCGAAGGTAAACGCTGTTCCTCAGGGTAACAGAGATTTCTAGAAACAAAATTGCCCGTGCATGGCATCGTCTGGCTTCCGCAAGTAACGACAAACTAATGAGGAGTCAGCGTTGGGGACTGCAGCTCCGCCCCTCTCAGCATGTAGAGGAAGGAGGTGATGATATGATCACATTGACTGTGGAGAGTTATTCTTGGCTCCAGTTATGAAGCACAGATACTGTAATTGCAAGTTGGAGTGAACACAGTGTGGTGCCATTGGAGAAGAACAGTATTTCACTGAGTGCAGAAAGAGGTCAGGGCTTGCACAACGTGCAGTTTTGGTACTTTGCTCGACTTAAAACATGATTATTTTTCCAGTAATGCAGCTATTAATGCCTTTAAAACCTGATGCTATTCTCCTTTTGTGTAGCATCTGATTATGGGTTGCGTCTGCCAATACTGCGCTCCAGTCCAGAGGACCAGATTCTGTATCAGACAGAGCGCTACAATGAGGACACTTTTGGATATGATATTCCCATTCGTGAGGAAGGAGACTATATACTAGTTATGAAGTATGCAGAAGTTTACTTTGCCCAGTCACAGCAGAAGGTATGGAAATGAATGAATGAATGAATGAATCAGTGTGGTGTGTGTATTTAATAAAGTTGTCATGCACAAAGAGTTTGAATGGACAATGTATGCATTTCTTTATTTGTGCTTATATTCTTGTTTTCCCCCTAATTCATATCCAGTTTAAAGTGCGTGTCTCTTTTTCAGCTTTAATATACATTTCACTGTACACTGGTGAAAACACCACGGCTGTGCGTGGATCAGCTTTTTGACATTACTCATTTGGAGATATGTTTTTCCAGGTGTTTGACGTCCGTCTGAACGGCCACGTGGTCGTGAAGGACCTGGATATCTTTGAACGAGTGGGTCACAGTACCGCTCACGACGAAATAGTGCCCTTCTCTATTAAACGTGGCAAGCTGAGCGTGCAAGGAGAAGTGTCCACTTTCAACGGCAAGCTCACTGCGGAGTTCGTAAAGGTGAGCTGTGTTTTTTATTTTAATGAATTGTGAGAAATTTCTGGGTGTTGAATGGGACGTGATTTTTGCCCGGACCTCTTCCTTGATCTGTTGATCCTATTCAAACAGGCTGGTGAGGCGAAACATACTGCAGGAACAGCTCAATAAAAAATGGATATTATTGCAATATCATTTACAGGGGGGGTATTTTTAATCTGTGGCGTTCTGTATCAATTGATTTTTCTGGTCGGCCTACTGAGGGATATAACTCAAGAAGTTTTTGCTGTATTTAGTCATTCTTTTAGTTTTCTTTTTTTTTTTTCACTCAAACATGATGGTCACCTTTTTAACAGTGGAAGCAGAAAATAGCTATTAAAGTGTCAAAGTTTTGATATTAAGAGATTATGACATTATTTTACTTGTGATTTTTTCATTTATTTTCTCTTTATGGAATAGTGTTTTTTGTTTTATTATAACAAAGGGCAGCTATGTGCGATGGACAGAGGTTGGGAGAGCAGCCAGTAATTAATGACTTAAATAGAAGGGGGTGTAGTCATGAAAATAACTGCTGCAGTGACAAGAAGAAGGTATAGTGACCAGATAAAAGGCAATAGTTGGACATTTTGGGACAAATATTCTTGTCCTTGCTGAGAAAACAGATTGTAGTCTCTAAAACTCACTGATAAATACATATACCTTGTTTGTTTAATCTGTATGAGAGAACAAAAGTGTAAAAACATGTTGTTTTTTTACAATTTAATCTAATCTGTTAATCTTAATCTGTTATTAGTGAGTATTTCTCTAAAATATTGAACTGTTCTTTTTAACACGAAGGTGTCAAACTTCAAGTTATGCCTTCATAACCTGTGTAGTAAAGGTTATGCTATATTTCCGTGTCTGAAAGAGGCTGTTGAAAGTTATTTGCATGACGCCCACACACTCCAGATTGTCTGACTACAGTTCCACATCTGGTTGGTTTTTATCATATTTTGTTTACTTGTCGTGTAGCGCAGAAATCAACTTTGCTTTCTAGTTCTTGCCAAACAACTACTGGCTGCGAATCCGGTTTCAAATTCTCAGCTGTCTACCTCTTCTACAAGTTAGTGTTGAACTTGCCTTCTTTTCCATTTCTCACGGAGACGATTGCTGGTTTGTCTGATTTCGGAAAAGACATTACGATATCCAAAACATCTGGTGTTGGTGCTACACACAGTTGTGCTGCTAAAGCTGACTTCGGAGCCTGTAGCGATAAGGTCCTTCCGACATTTTACTCTCTGGGGAAACGTGTAGACTCTCCTGCCACGGGCCTGCAGAAGCCTTGGTGTTAGTAAACTTTCTGTCCTCCTTGCAATCAACACAGCATCATGTGATACTTTGATACTGTTACGATCGATGGATAAGGAACTATTGACTGGGGATCAGCGTAGGTTTCGTTTAATCAGAAATGTCCGTGGGGGACGGTTCTTCTGACATGATTTAGTATTATGTATTTTGATTCCTGTGTTCTAACAAATGAAAGATTTGGCTAAATTTGTAGGGTGGCTTACTTCAAATGTGTGTTGTGACCTCTTTCTTTCTTCTGTGCATCATTTTTGTTAGATCACTGGCCCTCTCTGCATTTTCTCTCATTAAAAAGATACAAGTGGGGCACACACTGCGCTTGTTTTGCAAACGTTACAGAACGAGTCTAACAATGAAGCAAAACATCCCTAGTATAGTGGGGGGGGGTTATCTTTCATCAATGTGTCACACCGTGTGATACATTTCAAAAATAAAAACAAATAAGGTAGACATTTTTAAATGATTGTTTGTGTCAAATTGAGCATCATGCTGAGATAAGTGTCTTCCGGCCAGTGATTGTTTCTTGAAAACTAAGAAGATTCTGCTTTATCATTTGAAACAATCACTTCTGTGTGGTATTATATTACTTTTCCTTTTGCTTATATTCGGTAATTGCTCTTTTACTGATGCGTTCTGTCTTTCAGGGTTATTATGACAACCCCAAGGTCTGCGCTCTCTACGTAATGAAGGGGACGTTAGAAGGTGAGTCCTGAGACTTCATGCTTTTGCATAAAAACTGAGTAGATTACAAGGTCTTGCTCAAAGAGATGTAAACATTGTCATATAGTAGATGTAGACTTAAGGCCAGTTCATACTCCGGCTTCAAATGTACGCCGTAGCCTGATGCGCACCTCCCCACAAAATATAACTACACGTTGCAATGATGCTTCGTAGCTGTTAGCAGGGACTGACGAGCTCCAGCTACAAGATCGTGCCTTCGAACATCTAAAGTTTGGGAGTATTTTAGACAGGCACTCTATAACGTGCTGCTCTGTGAACTGGAAATAGCTTCACGGCGGCACAACTGCTTTCCACGAATACATGAAGCGGCATGAACACGTGAAGCAAAAGTATCCTGGAGCATTTTTGTCTAGACGGCAGCACCACTAATCCTGTTTACTTTCTGTCTCCACACAAGCACGGCAAATTATCAACAGGAGGACATGTGTTCCGTTAAAATGTATTTCTCCATCGCCTTCAAGTAATTTCAGCCCCTTACAGTCCTAATGATCGCTCAGCGTGTTTGTCGGACTCGGGTCGTCACTGTTTAATCCGCTCACCCGCCAAACATCAACACAGCGTGACTGATTTTTTTCAGATTCACTGAGAGTTTATAATCTAAGCAATACAGTTACATCTCTCATGTGCTAAGGGCTGTCACAGGTTTTTGACGTCATTTTTGGGCGTACATGGAGCCCTCCATGCAGGCTTTGGTCAGCTTCACTGTTCAATCTCAGGCCTTTGGCTCAGTTTCAGTCGCCATTGTTTGTAGTAGCAATTTAAAACTGTGGAACATGGAAATCCCACCTCCAACTAGTTTTTGGCGGTGTAATTGAAGAGCGATGCACAAGTATAAATTTTCACAAAGGCATGTAACCTATGCCCTTGGCTTCGCTGTAGACTCGACACAGAAGAATAAATTGGCCTTTAGGCGGAGCAGTTTTAAACGCAAGAGCTTTGTGTACCAACTTCTACCCTCACATGTCTTCCTTTTTATTTTATTTTTCTTGACAGATGTGCCAAAACTTCAACCTCACCCTGGCTTGGAGAAGCACGAGGAAGAGGAGGAAGAAGAGGAGGAAAGTGAAGGAGGCGAAGAAGGTGGAAAGAAAAAGGTCCCAGCAGGTTCCAAGTACAGGGTCCAATCGGGCCCCCGAACACCAAACCCATACGCAGCCGACAACAGCAGCCTAATGTTCCCCATCCTTGTGGCGTTTGGGGTGTTCATCCCCACACTGTTCTGCCTCTGTCGGCTGTGAGCCACAACTAGCGATCGAGGAGACGTCAAACAGACAGACTATGGAGAGATGGGGGAAGGGGGGGGCTCAAGGTGACAACAGCATCAACAGGTAAAAGCATACACAATGGAGAGAGCCTGAGGGCTCGGAGAAAATCGTGACGACGGAGGACAAAAAGAGACAATAACTTTTCGGAAAGGCACAACGAGATGAAGCAAAGTCGGCGAGAAAAGGAGACGTTGGAAGTGAATGCTGTGCGCTTCTTTTGTGAATGTGTTTCGCATCCACCTCTGCTAACCCTTTTGGACAATGTTAGTCATTTCCGCTCAGAGACTGGGCAGGATTTTCAGATGCCAGTCTTCACGGTCTGAAACCACATTTCAGCAGCTAAGGGGGCCGCTCAGGAGTGATTGGCCTGGGCCTGTTTTATTAACTAAAGCATTGTTTTATACTGGAGGGTAGCCAAGAAGCACACCCTGTTTGAACACTCCTGCCCAGCATCTGGTCAGACACGTTTCCTTCCAATTGGAAATGGTGCTGCTTAGAAATTGGTTAGAACAGAAACCATGAGTCGGTAAGTGGAAGTACAGTTCCCCTTTGAGAGGATCCCGTTTTTCTCCTCTTGTCGCATTTCTGTGTCTTTCCACTCAGACGTAGTAAGTTCTTTGTTGACGTGCCATCATCTACATGCCATAGGTTGCTGCAAGGAGAAAATAATTAGTGTTTATTTGCTGTCTGCTGTCTAAGTCCGTTTGCCTTTTACATGAATACAGGTTCAGTTTCAGAAATCTGCTGGCGAGGTGTGGTAATGGATATTTAGGCATTGTTCCATTGAATACTGATCCAGGGCCACAAAAAGTGTCCTCGGTATTCATCACAAATTCAGAGTCCTTTTGGGTTTTGTTTTCAAGGATGAATCCTTTTTTAATTTACACAAATTACAAGGTTGAGAATGTCGAACCTTCCTTTTGTTTTGTTTTTTCTCAGTAAGAGACGCCTAAATTGCGTTTAGTGGGAGGCAAAGTTTATGCTGTGAAATGTTTAAGCTGTGTCTTAAGTGAGTCTGGATCTTTTACACTTGCTATTTATTTTCTGTGACCTTTTGCCTTTTTCTATTCATTCATTAATTATGCATGCCTGCCTATTTTGTTTCACCAAAGAATGTCTTTTTTTTTTATTTCATTAGAGAAGAATTTGGTGGCCTGTTTTTTTTTTTTTTTTTTTTTTTTAATTTGACAAATGGCTCGTTAAGCCCAGTTGTGAGATGCCTCTGTGGCAAGTGGATGAAATTTGCAACTGAATTGAGTTAAAGAAATCGTGTTTTCCCCTTTTTTACATGGCTAACTTGGCCAGCTAACTGGAGAGCTGTAATAGTTTCTTTTTTATTTTTTTTTATTTTGTGTTTTCAGTTTAAATCTGAACTTCAGTCCAGCCCACGTTATTTAAAACAGGCCGCTGCAGCTCAAAGTTAATACAATAAATCACGAGGATCTGTGCCGGGCAGCGCGCGTGTTTCATACATCCCCAAAGTTGCTGTGCGTGCAGTTCATCCACCTGCAGTGAGAGACGAGAAAGCACGTCAGCGGCGTAAGTAGGAAATGTTACAGACGTTATAAATTACATTTTCCGCATTCTTCAC
The DNA here is from genome assembly GCA_024633595.2 of Lepomis macrochirus. Taxonomy (NCBI): domain Eukaryota; kingdom Metazoa; phylum Chordata; class Actinopteri; order Centrarchiformes; family Centrarchidae; genus Lepomis; species Lepomis macrochirus. The sequence continues at coordinate 30,926,566 of JALXJV020000005.1, forward strand.
TCAGCCTTTTCAAATCTGTTGTCTTGAAGCCTTTAAATGTGGACTGCACCATCCTGTTAATTCAGTGTGAACTTTCAGTGCAATTAAGCTACGTGTTCTGATCCTTTTTGACTGATCGAGCAAAGGGGACAAATTTTAATCTTTGAGCCTTTTTTAATTTTCTACGTGGCCACATTATCAGAGTCCACTGTGACTGTGTTTAGTCTCTGCTTTGGACTATGATATCCCTTTCTTGCTTTCCAATACCGACTGAAAAGCAGCTTTGTTCTTCATTTTTAGTGGAGTTGTGTTGTGGACCGTCCTATTTATGTATCCAGTTACCTCCCCTAAGTGCTTAGCTCTACTCCAAGGACGATTTTGTAACTTTGCCTGTTTCACTAATGCGTCTTAAATGTCCCCTGGCCCCTCCCTGCTAGTATTGCTGTTGCCATATGCAGTACTTGGAAAAGGAAAAAAAAAATACGGTTAACAATACAGGTGTTGTGGATCTTTCCTCACTCCTCGATTCTCCTTCCCATTCTGATTGCTGGTGGGTAAGAAGTTAGTGCCAGAAAATATTCAGTTGTTGGCAGTTTTGTTCTTTTTTTTTTTTCCTTTTTTTTTACTCAAATCATACTCAAGATATAAGCACCTTTTTTCTCTGTCTCTCTGAAAAATATGCAAAAAATTCATTTAATTCAGCACCAAAGTCACCGTGTTATGTTCCTCTGCAAGTCTACACAGTTGCGTGTGTATATAAGGTACAAGATCACATTTTTATTAAAGTGACGACAGATTTCTTCTCATGACGTTTGTGTTGTAGCTGGGGTGTTAGGGGGTTGTTGTTGTTGTTTCGTTTCTCCGTGGCCTTTCTTCCGGGGAGGATAAGGAATGGTTGTTGGTACAGAAAATTTAAAAGACAAAATGTAACAGGCAGCCAGATGAACAGACTGTCAGAAAGTCAAATAAATGAGATTATTTCTGAAAATGTGGGATTCCATTTCTATTATACATTTATATATAATTTAAATCAGAGTGGGGCTGATCTGGAGATGTTTTATAATACGCTTGGATTTATGTTTCAATTTTTTCCTCAGGATCTGTTTTTGTTTTGAGTTTTTAAAAGCGTGATATTTTTATTGGTGTGACATTTTGCACTGCCTCATGTATTTTAAAATCATGTCATTTTTTTTGTGTTTGTCTTTGTTGCCTTGAATTATTGAATACATTGTGCTTTGCCATCATACGCCTTGAGGTTGCTCTTTTGTTTGCTTATATCAAATTAGCCTCTTTTTTTTGTTCTTTTTCTCTGTTAAACACACTTTTCAGGGCTAGATTTTCATTCCACACAAACGACCCTCGTTAGGAGTCAGTAGAGTTAGCATATCTGGAGTTTGTCGTTAACCTCAACTTTTTCTAGGAGCAAAGCCAGTCAAAAAACAAACAAATGGAAAGGTTTTTAAGAGAACTGTGTGAAATGTGCATGTCCAGCACTTTCAAGCAGTCCGATGTGTTTAGCTCCTCACCAGCCTTTTCTCAGTACGTCTCTCAATTGAATGAACTGGAGTGGAATGAAGATCTGCTCTCAGTGGGGTTTTTTCACATGAGAACCAAAGAATTGCCATCATTCGATCCAAATTTGCCCGTGTCCTAACGTAACGTTAAAGGTTGTAAATTTATCTCAACCTTTTTTTTTTTTTCCTCTCCTGGTAAATAAACCAAGGGAAGCAAACATGTCCTGTCATCAGACTTATTGTCAGAACTTATTCCCCCTCTTGAAATGTTCATCCTAAAAGAGTCTTTTAATATAAATTTGTTTTCGGGGGCCATTTCAGGATGTCACTCTTTCCTTGTTTCTCATTTTCAAAGCAGCTGAACACGTGAGATGAATTTTAAACAGACAAATTTTTAACAGCAAAACATCAGCCGACGTGTCCATCGTCCAGGCAGCGGACCGCGCGTACAAACGACAAGGTCTGCCACCAGTCACACAGTGTGAATGTGTGCGCTTAAATGAGTCCTCCTGTATGAAAAGGATATAGATGCTCTTGTGAGGGCTGTAGGCAGCAGCAGCAGAAATGTATTTGAGAGCCCTGATCTCAACTCAGATGGTGGCATATGTCTGCAAAATTGGAAATGCTGGTAAATGCTGTCTCTTTTTAATAAATGTGCTATTTTATCAGAAGATGTTGCTGCGTTTTTTTTTTTTTAACTTTGGTGTTTAGCTGTAGCCTTCTTTTAAATTTGATCTTATAAGTACTGTGGCTCCACAGCATCCAAAGTGGGAAGTATTTTAAAAGAATATGCAGCTTTGAAAATGCCTACAAAAACACAATAGACACAGCTAAGTTCAGCAGGGTTACAGCACATGTTGCAGGCCCTTTTTGTTTGTACAGGTGGTGCTTGCCTTTGTTTTGCCACCTTTTCCCACCAGCTGTGAAAACGTCTTTAAATAGAAGCACATATCTAAAAGGTGTTGGTACCAGAATATCCGAAAGAGGAACACAGCTGAACAAAGTCCACTAACAGAAATGGCCACACACTTATGGCAGGAGCCATTGACAGATTGAGCTTTAATAACCACAGAATGACTCCATAAAGTTACAGTATATCATATTCTCTATTTACATGTGTGTGTGTGTGTGTACATATAATTTTCCAGAAAAAACACAATTATAAATTAATAGATTTGACATTGAAGTGCATCGATTCCTTGTAAGCTTTGAGGTGACCGCACGTCTTTCCAGTTAGTAAAGAGTGAGTCGACAGAGGAAATGTCTCTGTGCAGAACACAGACCAGTCTGTTTGTCTTCATTTGAAGTACAGAGCCATGAAAGGTGTGTGTAAGAGGTGAACACCACCAGCTCCACAGGACACCCCTGATCCAGCCTGAGTGCATCCCAGGACCAAGCCCAGCTCTAGAACAGACAGCGTGCTGGCAACCCCATCCCCCCACACGTCACCATCAGTGTCCTGCAGAGCCCCTGAAGCTGGCTTTTCTCCTGGTGGATCCTCCCTGGAAGAAAATACCACCCGCCGCAGGTTCACCAAGCTGGGACCCCCTCCGGCACCACCCGCCGCCTCCTGCAGACTCTGGAAAAAGGACAGTAGATCCACCTTCAGCTCCACTGTGTTCCCCCGTGACCATAAATTGTACCTAAATGAGGCGAGAGACAACAGGTTTATAACCAGGCCTGGCACTCCCAGAGGCCATTAGTCCAACAATCGCTTTGTGTCTTTAGAGTGACTGAACTGATTTTGAGTATCAGTATGTTTTTGGGGTTTTTACCTTGTAGGAAGGCCTCGCTTTGTCATAGAGGAAAGCACAGGATGGACATCCAGGTGTTGTGGGTTGGAAAGTTGGAGGTGAAGCTCGGCACTCCTGACTGTCAGTGATGAAATCTCCCTGGTGAGGAGAAACTCCACGGCTGTATCTGAGGAGGAGGAGGAAGAGAAGAAGAGGCCGTCAACAGTCTTGTCATGGTCACAGTACAGTTTAAGACAAGAGCATTTCATGTCACAGAGCAGCACATACGCTCATGTCGCAGGGAGGTGAGAAGGATCTCCGCCACAGAGGGGATGTTTTAACTCCTAATACCTTGTTAATCTGTCAGCAGGATATCTCACCAATTCTTGGAGGGGACATTAAGCCAGCTAAGACTCATTTGTATGCAGATAACATACTCCTCTATACAGCTGCATTAATCAAGTCATTAATGTCCTCCACACTGCTTCTCAAGCACATCAACCTTCACTGCAGACTTGTGAAAGTCCTGCATAGTGCTACCCTTTCAACATTTTATGTTTGCATGTGGCTGCTTAGGATGTTTTTAATACAACCTTTTCTGCTAAATGATGTACTCATTCATCCAGATAATCTTGGCATGATAACTGCATGGGTTCACTTGGTGTGACAGGGTCTCGTATATCCCTAACAAGTTTTATATGTGCGAGACTGCTGTCGCCTGTCTTCCTCTGGGTGTCTGCACACCATGACCGTGAGTTTTACAACACAGGCCTTTTGCTTTATCCACATTAAGCTTGTAGTAGCCTAACCTCTCTGACCTAAATGCGGATTTAACTCGATGATGTTTTGCTATTTCTCTCTACCTTGCAAGATAGGCTGTAGATATCTTGATTCCAAATCTAATGAGTGTGTTTCATGGTAACGGCCATGATGTGTTTTGATGCAGTTGGAGAATTTATCACCACAGGTGTACGCTCTCCAAGCCTTCTTGATGTCTGTGGTCAACAGGCCTGCACTCTAATTGTGGAGACGCCAGTTCATGTGGTCACAATAGCTTCTTTTAAATGTTGCATTGAACTACATTCAGTCGCATTAATCACGTGGAGAACAAAACCGGTCTTCTGTTTTTGTGGTGGAGCTCTGCAGCCTGGACTCCTGTGCGTCTCTTTGTAAATCACCATGTTGGACCAACCAACTACAGCAAACACATGTCACTTCTAAATAAGAAAGAGAAAAGATCATCACAACGTGTATGTTTTAGCCGGATATACTTTCTTACCTCCTCTCAAGCGACCTTGAATTCCTTTGACGCTTCTGCAGTTTAGTCCCGCTTGACAGCAGTGGTAAACCCGTCGGACAAAGCTGAAAAGAGATTTTCCTGGGAACACCAGGCCATGTGAGGCTCCCGGGGAAAAGGGCCTAACCCGGAGCTGCAACAGAGTTGCATTATCCTCAGGAGCTTGCTGTGTGTTTTCCAGCCAAGGCGCCGCCAGCTCTGCGCACCGTTCCCGGTGCGTCTCCACGACACCGCGCTTCCACGGGTCCACGCGTAAAGATGGTCCGGATGATTCATCCGCAGTTTTCGTTGACTGTGACAGAAAACCCAGCGTGTCTACTGCGCGACTAAATACTCCAATGTCACTTTTCGTCACCGTGAGAAGAAATAGAACAATCCAAATGCATTGCGAGGAGGCCATTGTGATACTTCAAAATCCTGGCCTTTGGATCTTCACTGAGTAACAACAGGCAGCTTCTCCGTTGTGCCAACTCGCCGGATGGAGAGTTTGGTCTGCCTGCTATATACCCCACTGACAATGGGGACATCTTACCACTTAGAATTTGAATCATGGCCCTCCTCACAGTCCCTGCCCCTCTTTTTGTTCGTGCCCATAACCACCCATTTGCCCCCAACTGCTTTCTTTTAATGCGCCTGCATAATGAGGCGCCCCGAAGAGCGCCGACCCCGTCCATTCAAATTCAACTACTTAGCTAATGACTCTAATGACTCCATATTTGGATCATCAGGAATGATCCTGTTTACAACACATAAACATTCAGAACATGAACAAATGTATTTTATGGGCTTGTGCGTGCGTCATTCTTCATTCCAGTTGTAAACATTTTGAGACGGCCTGTTAACCCTGACGTGGAAAACAATGGGGCCGGTTTGCAGGGTCACATGCAGGCCGCTGATGGCCCTAATAAGGTAGTGTAAACCCATCCATGTAAACAAGCTTTTACAGAAGTAGCCACACAAGACAACGCTGAGAGGATCACGTATTCATTTAATTTCCACTAATAATGCAGTATATGACAGTGCATATCTTCTCAGCAAGTTTCAGAATAGACATTTTTAATAAACTGCATCAAATGGTGAAATAGCTAAATAACATGTTTTCTTTTATTACCAAAGAGTCAATTCTAAATAAATAGAGGTTTTTATAAAACTATTTTGGAATTATTTTAGAAATGTGATAAATCAATACAGTTTTACATGTGCAGCAAGGAAAAGCATGGTTCTGTACAAATGCAGTAGATAAAGTGGTATAAAGATTTAATTTTGCTTTAGTCTACATTTCCTATTAAAATGAATAAATACATGAAAGAGGAATTATTACATTTGCTGCATTGGAGGAAGTTCTGCTATGAATACGAGTGCATAAGGTTTCAAAGTGCAGAATATGCTAATATCATACAATCTGTTGAGGGTGAACAACAAGTTACAAAATAGAGGGAGCTTTAAATCATATTCTCACATTTTTTCCTGTTGATTTTGAGGTTACTCACAGGGCAGTTCTTCATATTTTAACAAAATACTCCTCCTGAACACTGTGAGAAGACGTCGTGACGCCGTCCCGTCAGAGCAGGTTAACCCCGTGTTTCAGCAGTCTGTGTCGGGCCTTGCTGGGCAGCGAGAAAGCACTGTCCTGGTGGTTAGGGATGCCAGAGTTCCTCAGTGATCCCCCGTGCAGCTGGAAGAAAGTCTCCTGGGCCACGCTGCTGGTTCCATACACAGCAGCATCAGCACTCCTGCAGTGAAAGTGTCCCACACATTTACATTTCAAGCATGTGAGACAGATGGCAGGCAACAGGAAAGAGCAAAGTGACACAACACGGAAATGAAACCAGAGAACAGTTTTCTTCTCCAGTAAACATGAGTTTGTGGCAGTGTGACCTACGCAAGAAAGGGAAGAGCATTTAGGCCTTAGTGGGAAGTGAAGATGTGCACGATTAACTGACAGATCCAAACCCCCACCCCCGACTTCTACATGAGGAGCCTTGAAAGGCACGAGAACACGCCCCCAAGCCACCAACACGTCACTGCCATACTGACCTGATAATAGCCTCCTGCAGAGTTTCAGTGTTACAGAAATGCGAGTGAAGAAGTGATGTGGCCCTCACAAAAGGACGCTCTGGGGCTCCCCCTGGTCGACCAGACAGGTTGGCTGCAGAGACACACAATAACAAGAGACTGAGTACGACAGTGGCACATTAACCCGGACGGGCATGATTGGTGTCACAAAGGAATGCTGATCACAGTATTACTAATTAGCCGTCAGCTCATGCAAAGACAAATATAAACAACCAACCCCCCACCGTCCCCAGGTAGAGATGGTGGGGCCGAAGGGCTTATACTCACTCTAGCAGAAAAGTGAAAAGTGGGAAACTGGAAAAGACAGAATTATCAGACAAATCAGAAATGTAAGAGCAGAGCGAGTAAAGAGAAAAGAGCGACACAAAGAGTGAATGTGGAGGAGATAAGTGAGAATATTATGAAAGCCTTACTTGTCAGTGTGCTCTGAATGCAGTCAAAATGGGCAAAAATGTAGGGTCCTGGAGTGCCCGGGGTCCCTGGGGAGATTGTCCTCAAATGGGCCTCAAGTCCATTGAGTGACGCCAGGCTGCTGTGATACTGGACGCGAACGATAAAGGAAGAGGTGACAAAACCATATATTGGCATTACAAAGGCAAATTAGCGCACTCATGTACAGCTGCTGGACCACTGAGGCTGCGTCATGAACCTTCTTTTTTGAAGGTAAAGGTGCCGTTTTGTGCTCACAAACTTTCAATATCACAATGAGAGAAATCACAGTTACAGTATTAGCTGGGTTGCTGCTGTTTCTCACCACTTCCTCCATAGAAGCCGTGTCACTCAAGAAGTGAGGCTCCACCAGCAGAGCCAGCACCAAGCCTTTCACCCGGTGCAGGTACAGCGTCGTGGGAATCAACGGATTCTCCTCTGGCTTGGCAAAAGCAGCAGCGCAGGGAGGACGACCTCGCATCTCTGCCTTGCTGCCTTGAGCACTCCCACGGCCACCGACATGCGGTTCCTTATTTGCAGACTTAGCACGTCTGAAGTCGAACGCCGTCCCACATGCCGCGTCTCCTTCTCCTCCACATCCGATTAGACTTGAGTTTTCTTCAAACACTGCGCTGTCTTCGTCGTAATTTATCTGGCTGCCTCCACCTCCATTGCTGTGAAAACTGTGATAAAACGACCCCTCCAGCGCTTCCTCCTCAGCTTCATGGGAGTTTTTTCCGTTCGAAAAAGGAGGCTCCGGCGACTGTGGTGGTGGGTGGAGTGGATCAGCGGTGCTCTGTGATGGAACTGAGCTAAACATAGAGTTGTCTGACAAGTGAGGCCTGAAGGACAACTTCTGGGGAGACTGAGAGCAACCTGGATCAGATGGCTCTGACTCAGTGGAGGGCGTGTCAGATAACGTTCTTGACAGACGAGTCTTTGTTGGGGGAGTGTCTTTGTGTGGAGTAGAATGAGAACTGGGGGAGCAGAAAACAGTTTGAGACATTCTCTGGAAATGCTATACAACATCCTGTTTGAAGTAAAATACAAGTACAAATTAGGGAGTTAAGACGCTACCTGAAATCTTTGTCGACAGGGTAGGACTGCAAGTACTGAAGTTCAGACCCGGTCAGGAACACAGTAGTTGAGCTTACAGCAGCGCCAAATGGGCTGGAGGTACTTTGTCCATTGGGCCTGGGGGCCTAAATCAAAATTTAAAAACATTGGCATAAGATGTTATCTGTTAAAAGAATAGGTCAATATTTTGGTCAATGTACCTACTGGATTACTAGCAGAGAGCATGAATATGTAGCTGGAGACAGTTAGCTTAGCATAGCATGAAGACTTGAAAAGGGGCAACAGCTAGCCTAGCTCAGTCCAAAGGTAATAACATTCACCAAAAATTAAATCTGAATAAATAGTCCAGCACATAAGCCCCACAAAACAGTTGTGTTCATACTTTTGTCTGTGTGCAGATTAAACAAACAAGATATAAAATGTGAAATAGTGAGCTTTCGTGGGGCTGATGGGCTAGCTGTTTCCCCCTGTTTCCAGTCTTTATGCTAAGCTAAGCTGTCTGGCTGCTCACTCCAGCTTCATTAAATGAATCATTTATAGCACACAGGCATTAGTATCAATCTCCTCTGATACCTCAAGGCATGAAAGCGAATGTTTCCCAAATGTCAAACTATTTCAGTAAAGCCACACAGAGTCCTCAGAGAACAGGAGACTTGCTTGGTGTGATTTGGACACAGAGATAACAAAAGATGAATGTGAGCAAGCAAGTATGCCATGAAGTCCAGGTTCCAACTATTAGCACCAGATTTAGATTCCTGCAGTACAAATGGATTTTTGTACTTATGTAACTCTGTCCCAATTACACAGTTTTGATGGCAAAAATCCAGAGCAATGTGTGTAATACAATACTGAAGGGCACACTGGTTCAGTGTTTCATTGCCCAAGGATCAAATAATTTTGGAAAGCAGAAGCAAACAGTTTCAGCTGAGCTACCAAAAAACTATTTTCTCTCTTCTTCAAGCTAAACATGCAATATCTGCCTTATGGAAAAACCCAGAGTTTCAGTCAGTATTTAAAAAACTAGGTTTTTCATTAGAGAAATGAACCGTTGCTATCAAAGGAAGGCCTGATACCTTTAACAAAATATATGGGAAAACTCATGTTTTTGGAATTTTTTACATAAGTTAGTATAAAGTATGTGACCTGATAATGTAAAGCTTCTTTTCTGTACAAGCTTTGTAACTCATTAAGACTCAACAACCATTTTACATGTAGTAGGACTCTTATATCCATATAATTCATTTTGGGCTTTTATTTGTTTCATTCATTGGACTCATCCTGTCCTTACTTGGGATACGCATCTATATGAGACAGGCCTTTAATTCCTTTCAAACATAAATAATCAAAATTAGGGTTTCTTTCTCTCTCTTGTTTAACATACCAGTAAATCTGAATAGTTTCCATAAAATAAACAATTAAGATTGTGCAGAATCTAACAATGTGTAGCATGTGTTTGCTTAGGCTATTTACTTACCTGGTTTCCTACATAATGGCTATCTTATTATATTCTCACTTATATTATCATTACCTCCAACAAGGAGGTTATGTTTTGGTTTGTTTGTTTGTTTGTTTGTTTGTCAGCAGGATTACGGAAAACTACTGGCCAGATTTTCATGAAACTGGGTGCAAGGGTGTAGCAAGGGCCAAGGACGACCCCATCACATTTTGGAGCAGATCCGAATCACGGGGTGGACACATTCATTAACATTCCAAGATATTCATGTGTGTTAATCCAGCTTCGTTCTGTTGTTTCAACATTTGTTGAATGAAAATAAAGGCAGCCGGTTTCAGCTGGGATGAAGAAATCACATTGTGTGTTGTTCCAGCCACATGCAACGCTTTCTACAAAGAGCCGGTCAGTCTGTCTGTAATGAAACGAAATAAGATAATCTCGACCTTGGGTTTCCTAACAAATTGGATAACAGTGCATCCTTTTCTAGACAGCTGCATCACTCGGTCGACCAAGTAGGCGGAGACAGAGTCTGACCTACAGTTTAGCTCAGAAATTGACCCTAACGTGACCTGGTAACAACCTGTGTCACAGTACCCTAATTTTTCCTTCACAGTTTGATAAATCTGTAGTTATATTTGTAGCTTAACAAAATGTTTTCTGATGGATACTACAAGTATTTCACTATGTGTGTAAATCAAAGTGGTTTGTGTAATAATTTCTTCTTCATGCAAATTTAAATATAACTCATTTTAAAATGGCTTCCTTCCTCCTGAACATGCAGTTTTCAGAACTGCTATAATAATACGCTGCCGTGTTCAAGGTGTTCAGTCTAAGCATTTGATATTTGTCCATATGTACGTGATAATAAAGTGTTCACAAATGTATGTTATGTATGTTAAGTACATAATTAATGCACAGCTGAGTCTGAGTTGATGAGGCTTCAGCTGGCACAACTGTATTTTTACAAACTGATTCAAATGGTTTTGGAAATATATCCAGACGTATATAATGGTTCTGCTTGCACACTTGCACATCACAGAAGACTGGACTATAGGTCTTGGTGGAGGTCTGCGCTCTCAGAGTGTCCTTCTAGTTTACTTTTGGGTAACTTTATAATTATTGACGGAGGGAGAGGGAAATAGGGTGGGATGATGAGGGTGACACGTTCATTTATGTCTTGATGTGCTGAAAAAAAACCCAAATGCTAACAAATATAAAGCACCATTAAAATGTATCTTAGTAACTGGTTATGTGGGCTTTTAATTGGATCCTTGGCTGGTTCTTAGCAAAATAAAACTAGTTTTATTATAACCATTTTATTTAGTTGAATGGGTGAAAAAAGATTGAAAAAACGAGTTTTATGCACACGTATACAATTGCTGATCTGTTTGGGGCCCCTTGGTGAGAAAAGCATTCCCATCATGTCCTACCTTGGTGTATGTTTCGCTCTCATGAAGCATCACCTTCATTGTGAGCTCTGGAGACATCTGTGTGCTTACAACTCTGTGGAGAGAAAAGTCAGATTGTAAAGCCTGTAATTTACAAAAACTCTCCCACTGACAGGTGGATACGGTCAAAATGTCAGCTCACCTTCCTCTGAATATAATACAGCCTGCTAACACTAGAGGGCAGCGCTGACAGGCCTGAAGAATGAGGGCAGCTTTCAGCAGGAGAAGTGGGTCAACCTGGGGGCAGAAATTGAAGGGTACATTTACATGTGTTCATTTAGCTGACGCTTTCATCCAAAGCGACTTACAATTGGTATTTATGTCAGAGGTCGCACGCGTCTGGAGCAGCTGGAGGTTAAGTGTCTTGCTCAGGGGACACATTGGTATTTCACAGTGGATTCTCTCACTCCAAAGGCATGTGTTTTATCCGCTGCTCCACCACCACCCCAGGGTAACTTCCGTGTTTTTCAACCGGGACCATATTTTCTCACGTTTGTGTGTCTATGTGACTAATTGGGTCATTTTTTAAATCAGAAATTGGTCCAGTATTGAGCAAGAGCGCTGCAGTCTGCAGCAGCGACACAACTTAATCTCTGCAGATAATTGCGCCCCATCAAACTACGTCCACTGAAGTGCTTGTTTTTGCCACTGACAGGCTCAGATTATTATTTCAAATGTCTGACAACATTATGGAAAGGATTCCTACAGAGACAGACCTTTTTTTAAAGAGGAACATACTTTTTGTTTAAACAGAATATTGCTCACTGATGCTGACTGCAGCGCCCTTGCTCAATAAGGCACCAATTTCAAGAAATGTCATCCCACTTAATCACATAGACACAAAAATATTGGGAAATAGGGTCCTTTCATTTCATAAAAAAAAAAAACAAACACAAAATGAAAGGGAAACAACACTTTGTAATTTAACCCTTTGTTTTATTTGTCTATTTCCATTTTTTTCTGCTTATCTGTGCTAAGCAGAGTATTCCAGACAAATTAACCACACACAAGTGGCTAATAGAAATATCCTGTGACTCATATTGAGTGCCATTTGGTTTGCAGCTTGTTCACATCTACATTTACTCTCTTTATGTACAATAAATATGCAGAATTTGCCCCTTCATTGTCTGTAATGTAATCGTGGTCACTTACACAATACCACAGGATATTGCGACATAGTCCTATCCTGTCAGAACACATATGAGCTGTTGTATGTTGTTGGAGAAGCCGCTGCAGGTTAGATGTAGAACTGTGACTACATATTGTACATACATTAGTTGAGTCAATGATCCTCAAGCAGCTGAAGATGTGATGAAGCTTTGAGGATCCTGACTGCAGGTGTGTGAGGTACTGAGCCCATCGAGCAGCCAAAGTTTCCCGACTGTTAAGCTACAGTGCAAAACAAAATTCAAATTACAACATGCAACTTTTGTATTACACACAATGTTGAATTAATTCTCCCTAAAATGAAACCAAAGTGACTTTAACTCATAGCTTTTGTAGATCGCTCTTTCAGGTGGTCTACAGCATGATAGTTTGTCTTTAAAATAAACTCTAAACCCCCTGTGGAACAAACCACACTTAAAAAACAAGACTGGTATGGTATAAGACAAGTGAGGACTGCACCTGGTAGCTCTGTCGCACAGAGCCATTGTAGAAACAAAACAGGTTTATTATCTGGTCCAGGAGCTCACAGACACTGATGGTGGGGACTTCGACTGAGCAGCCCAGAGCCTAGTGGGGGGGAAAAAAACACAATAACTATCAAAGACTCATATTCAGGAAAAAAATAAATAAATTCATAAACATATTCAAAAGTTGCAGCTGGACCACCTCAGTGCTCGCTCACCCAAATAAAATCATCTCTCATGCGGATGGCAAACTTGTTGCGGTGCAGCCTCAGTGTGCGCACAGGAGATAAGGAAAGCTCAGAGACACAGCGGCTCACGCCGGCAAGCTGACCACAGAGCAGCTCCTGCCTGTCTAAAGGGGTCTGACAGAAATACACACATATAATACAATATAAACACACAAACTCCAAACCACAATACAACCAAACCTGTCGAACCTCTTCAGGGTAGAAGTAGCAGATTCCCTCTCTTGTAGGGTCACCCTCTCCTTGGACCTTGGATCCATCATAGAGGAAGAAATAAGTGCACCTGCAAAATAAGTACAGCGAGAAATGTCTGAGCTCTTTCATTTGATGGCCAAAAAAGCAAGCACAGTTGTTGGCTCTTTAGCACATGGAAATTACTTTAATCAAAACAATTAATTTCTTTAATTTGAGGGCATCCACATCAGATGAGTAGTGTAGGAACAGTTGCTCTTTTATACATCGTTCTGCCAGTTTAGGTGACAATAATTGAACACATTGACATAAAGATACCTTACTTTGCTAATAAGATGTGCAAATCACAGGAAATGCAAGGAAAAACATTGAAATTGATTTGTGTTTGGCTTCCCCGGACACAGACTGGAGAATCACTACTACAGGAGGTTTTATTCCATCAGTTCATTCATTTGCTTGACAGGAAAAGCCACATGCACAACACTTATTAAAGTTGCTGTTCCAGGTGTAACATAAAAATCTGCAGCCAGAATAAACACCTGAAGCCAGCCAGCTGTGAATGGCATCCCATAATATGCAAAACACTGATGTTTGGTTTATAATAATAATGGGTATCATTTCAGCTTAGGGGCTGAAAGAGAAGGCACGTAGAAAGATCAGACCAGTAGCTTGATTTCACCAGAGAGCAAATTAAAAGTCCACCCTGCAGCTGGCTGTAGCTGGTTTCTGAACCAGGACGGGGTCTCAGCTGATCTTACCTTCTTGCGTCTGGCTGCATGAGCTCAGCCATCACCGACACGCAGCCCAGAAAAAGCGAAAACGTCCTTAAATCATCAGTTATCTTGTATCCACGTATTTCCAACCCAGCGGGCTGCAGATGAACTCCTGACAAAAAGCAGAACTGAACATTTTGCCCGCGATGTTAACAAACCCTCCGACACACCGCAGACTCAGACCAGCTGGTTGGTGCAGCTAACGCACTGTGTGGCATAAGCTCTACCCCGACGGGTGGTGCCTTCAGCTACCGTTTATATGCTATTGTGTGACTTGTGCCACTTGAGGAATGCGGGTCAGTCATACCAGACACGGTCACAAGAAGTTGAAGTCATGTGAACGTACGGCAAGTCAGCAGGGACAAACCAGTGCTCAGAAACACTCGAGAAGTGGTAGAAGAAATATTTGCATAGCCCTTTTTTTACTTTAAAGTAACACTACCTCAATGTAGAGAAAAAGTATTATTACAGCATTTTAATGTTGCAGCTAATTTCAACTAGCCTACTTTACTTTTGGGAATCTCAATCTGGAGTTATTGATATCAGAATCAGCTTTATTTGCCAGGTATGTTTACACACAGGAGGGATTTGGCTCAGGATTGTATTGCTCACGATGTTCTTATGTATGAAATAATACAACAATAAAATCATACACAAGCCAAGAGCACATATATACACACTATAAACAAAAGCACTATAGACAGATTGAGACAATAGTGTAATGAGCAGAAGGCAAAGGATGCAGGAGTAAATTATTATTATCACAATAATTATTATGTCCATGTCGGAGGTGGATGGGATATACAGGTACACATACACACACATGCATACATGTACAGATGGACACATTGCAATGGAGCAAAGGATGCTGCAATAAATAAGTATTATGTGCAGGTGTTATTTATTGTACTTGTGGTAGGTGGGTTTTGTATGCAGTACAATACACAATGAGAATGTTCAGTATGAACAGCTCTGAAATAAAGAATGTGAGAAAGATTAATAATTAATAAGTGGTAACCATTAAACAGGTGGCTGATTAGAGACAGAGGTACTATGTTATTTCACAGGAATTGTTCCTGACACTGTGAGTCAGAAGTCTTTGAAGATGATGTTTTCTATGTAAACTTTTAAAACAAATGTAGTAAAAAGGACAACAATTGTCTCTGAAATGTTGTGGAGGAGGAGCATAATGTTGCATATAGGTCTAATGAACCAAGTACACCAAAATTGTACATTAAGTGCTCGAGTAGTACGTTACTTTCCACCTTGGCTTTAGAAAGGACCACACAGGCCCAGGTTAGTAGTCAGAGCATCCTAGAATACACTGTTATCTTCACACTCACAGTAACTAGACTTACTGTGAGCTTTTAGTGCTCGAAAGACTGATACTTTTTTTTTTTAAAATTGATTTCGCATGATTTTAAGGCCATGTCATTTTAATTAGCAAAGCTGCATCTAATATCCAACCGCATTTACTCAAGCTGGAATTTTTATTTGCTTTATCAGACGGACCTTGAATATATCCTTTACAGATACTGGATATTGTTTCACCTCAGACTCAGAAATGATCATGTGTCAAGTTGTTCTGAGACACTGGAGGTGGCCACATGGCTTGTCACAAGAACATGACAACAAGAATTATAGTCTGTGACCAAGATGTGAAATTACATTCTCTTCTGAAACATTTAAAATGTGTGTTGCTCCTCATCCTGGTGTCAACTTCTGTGGGAAATGCTCCCCCCACCTGCTGGAGGCTCTACCATTATCATTCACCTTGATGGTATAGATTTAAAATAATGAAATAATAAGACTATTCACTTAGAAAGGGATAAATGCTGTGCCTTGGAGGAATGGCTCTTATTTCTCTGCTGACCTGAAGGTCGGATACCGACTGCAGCTAAAGAAATAGACCTGGCCGTGAATCATCTCACCAGGTTGAATTGTTTAGCTTTTTATTCACATTATTTAAAACTATTAACAAAAGAAAGGATGCACAGACAAGACATCACATTTTCAAGGGATGTCACATGCTTACATTGACTTTATATGGCGCAATAGTTAGGCAAAAGACTGCATAAAAATTAATCTTCACTATTCCCTTTGAAGGCGTGATCCTATTTTCAATGCTCGATTAAGGATGGCTTCAGCGGTTGGTCGTGAACGCGCGCAGCTCTGTCAACCAATGGCTGGATTAAAGCTCGAACAAACTGGACTCAGCTGCTCAGCAGAGACAACTGCGGATAGAAATCGCATCTGTTCTGGATTCAGGATTCGAGTCTATATACCAGATCGACTACTAATCGTTGGAGGAAAAATTGTGCTCCCCGTAAGCCGCTAACCAGTCCGCCATTTTGACTCTGTCCAAACCTCCGTGCGTGAGTGCAGAGCAGCAGCGTGCGCTGCAGAGGCGCTGGATGGTGTGTTCCTGCAGACGTTGGACGTGCAAGCAGACACTGTAGGATTAACTACATGTTCAGGACATGTTGTCTTTCAGGAATAACACCTGAAACCTGTTTTCTAACATGCTCCACTAGAAATAACAGCAAGATCCTGCTTTACAAAGTATCCTGAAAAAATCAGACTTGCCATTCTTAAAATCTAACCAAACTCGTGTTTAACCGTGTATTAAGCGTTTTCTGGACAACAAACAGCAGATATTCAACAAACTGAAAAAAGCTTTTATTGCTTTCAAGAACCATGAGATACGTTATCTTGTTTTACATTTCACCAATTCTTCTGCACGCTACTGTATCTGGGGCATACAAAAATAAATAATAAAACACAATGAAAAAACCCATACACAAAAACTATTGCATTGGTTCAGAAATATATACATAGAATAAGCCCAATCAGGAGCAATAACAAACTGAGATTAAACATGACAAAAGGCTGGTTTTGAATAATTCAAAAGAGAATAAAATGAGGCTTTAAAACAGAGTTCGCCCCTTTCTTTGCAGACAATGGAACAAAAAGTTGATCGTTAAAATGAATACATTTAAAAATGAATATGAATGGATTGCATTTTATCTCAGCATTTAAATAGAAACCTTCCACAGCATACATGTACAAGTAGTCTAGTAAACTCAGAGCAATAATGCTGTTTGTAATGCAAAGAATGAAAGTCCCCTTTGCTGCTGTGGCGGAAATGAATTTCACTGATTTTACTTAATATTTCAAGTGATTTCACATCTTATTACAAATGTTTCAGCAACATAATGTGGAGGGGGCCACACTGTGTCCAAATCCTACAAACAAGGCATCCAAAAAGTGGTTTTGTCTCCTAAAACTGCAGGAATATGTATAAAGGAGCAACAGTTCCCACACGACTCATCTGATGTGGATGCAAGTGCCCTCAAATTAAAGGCATTCATTGTTTCATTCATTTCATATCCAGTGTGCTGGAGTGCAGAGCCAACACAACCAGAAGTGTGCCAAAGCACTGTAACTCATGTGATAGTGGAGTCCTCCTGGGGCACAGGGGCTCCACGTACAAGCCGCTCTTCATGACCCTCCTGCTCTGAACCTTCAGTGGGCCTCAAGCAAACGGGGCAAATGACGGGACTGAAATGACCTTTGTGCAGAAAAATCCCAATACTGGTAGATAGTGTAGCCTATATACTGTTACATGTGTAGAGTTGGTTCAATACTGCAACAAGAAACGGCCCGACCTGCATCGTTGCAAACTTGAACCACCTAACGGCAGACGCACAAGAGACACTGCACCATTAACTCGCCAGCCCACATGCACCGCTATAGGTGTGCTGAGGTAAAGGCAACACTTGAGTTAATGTGGTAAATGACGTGACTGAAGTAATTTATAACAGTTGTCTGGCCTTAAAAAGTAATCAATTGTTGTTTTAACATACTATAAAAGTAAGATATAAAAATTAATTAGCATTTTTCACATGGTCACATAAGCTGCTTATCAAGCAGTAAGATTTCTTTCTCCAGCTTCTTCATTTTAAGGGCTCTGAATGCCATCTGCTGGTCACGGTTCTCGATCTCCTTTTTGAGGTAGCAGCAGTAAAGGGCTCTTATGTCTTCTGTCTGCCTCTGCAAAATAAATAAACACATATGCTCATATTGTGCTTATTATTTGTCATTACCGTAGCCGGCTACTGACACATAAATCTCACCGCTGCACTTCTGCCACCGGTTGCAGCACATGTGGAGTTGGTCCTCTCCTGGAAGCTGCTACTGTGCACATCCTAAAACAAAAACAAAAACAACCAAGTCCATAATTAGGCATTCAAAGACAATCACCTCAAAAACACATGTTTAGAGGCACCTACCCCCTCAAAATGAGTGTCGCTGACATCGGTCTCATCACTGCTCAAGCTCTCTGGTTCAGTCTTTGTTACAGGTAGCAGGAGGACGGGGTGGCCTGAGACTGTAGGGGCGGGGCAAAATATTGAATTAGATTAGGGGAAATCCCTAAAGGGGTTTTAATCAGAGATTAAATACACCTACCACTAATAAAAGAGCTGTCAGATCCAGTCAGTGGCTCAATACAGGCACCCCCAGGGAGGACCTCCACTTTTAGCCTGTTGTCTTTGTGCTGCAGCACATCCTCCTCTGCAGAGGTCAGCGACGGGGTTGCTGACCCCCCCTCATTCCTCATCACCTCGACCCTCCTTCTTTTTGCTGAATAAGGATAGATTTGAGAGGTAAAACACTCTCCTGGACATTTCATCTTTGAAAATGTAGACTTGAAGTAACACGGCTACCTGTTTGCACTATATTTTTATGTTTGACTTTCACTTGCTGCCAAGTCCTTTTGTAGCCGCTGTCCGACACCCTGGGAAGACACGATAAATAATACAGTTTTTATGTGCCAGTGATGGTGAGATTACTGGAAAAGTCCACTTAGCCGTGTGAATAAATTTTCTTACGCGTTTATTTTATCAGCAATTCTCTGCCAGGCCTCCTCTCTCAGTTTAGAGGCGCTGGTAGTGTTGGATTTGGCTGTCAATATCTCTCTCTCTTCTTCATACAGCTTCAAAATGAGTTCCTGCTCTTTAGAGCTGAAGAAATGTGCCCTTTCATGTTTTTTCATCATCTCGAAGTCTACACGAAAACACAAACATAAAGAAATTATAAATGTATGAGTCAAAAGTAACAAACTGTTAGGCTATGAGAACTTGAAGAAGGTCTCCTCACCTCTGCCTGTGTTCATGGATTGTGATCCGGTTTTCGGCGTGCGATTGCTCTCCCCTTTGTAGAGGAGCGGGCGCGCGCAGTTATCCGAGATGTTTCAATGCTAGATTTACTAATCAAATCGTAAACCGCTGTCGTTAGACGGAATAACCCCGAGATTAATCGGTGCGAGAGTAAGTTACGGCACGCATCGGTTATCAATGACTGTCTAAGCGACGGAAACGTGGGGAAAGATAACCGGTGTCATGAAACAGGACATCAGCAAGCTTTGTTAACCCAGGATTTTCTAATTCGGCTTAAGGCGCGTTCACGTGAAAGAGGTGGAGTCTGAAACGAAGAGTCACGTGTAACGGAGCGTCGCAACAGATATTAAATACCACCTTAACCGTTATTAGTATCTGTGCTTTTCCTACTATAACACATAACAATGTCTGCTGTGGTGAAGGATATGAAACCCAGTGAGGTGCACACATCACACAAACTCAACTTCACTTTGTTTGGTGGTTATTTCCACCTAAGTATTCAGAGGATTTATTTAAAAGTAAAAGTACCAATAATCCACTACAAATAAAAGCAATGCATTCAAAACACTACTTAAGTAAAAGTATGTAGCCTAAGAATTATCTGCAACATTTACTTAGTAGTTTACAAAGTATCACAATAAAAGCGCAGTAAACTGTTTTCTGTCAGTGTCTCACTATTATTAAGATTTATATTACTGCTGCATTCATGTGTGTTGCATTTTACTGCTGTAGTTGTTTAAGGTTGAGCTAATTTTAATTACTTTATATACTGCTAGTTCTACAGCATCATTTTATATGAGATCATCATGTTTGTGGCGTCACAGTCTTGTGAGCAGCTCATAAAAAAGCTTTGTGAAGATGCATTATCCATCTAAGGTTAAGAGAATTTTTTCAACCTAAAAAGGAACCCTTCATCCTTCAGATGAAAATTTAAAAAAAAGTTCAGAATCACAGTATGAGTGAGATACATGGTTTTCACTACACAGGAAGGGTACAAATAATTGCAATCGAAAACTATTAACTAAAGTTGTCAGACAACTTGTGGTGGAAAAAGTACAGTATTTGCCTCTGAGATGTTGTGGAGTATATTAAATATGCAAATATCAAGTAGGCTACCTCAACTTTTCATTTAAGTACAGGACTTGAGCAGATGTACAAAGTTGCTTTTCACCAGTGGTTATTTACCTATGTTGAATTCACAATATTTTCAATAACCCCCCCCCTCCCCCCCAATCCCCCTACTCTGATCTCAACATCCATGCATGAAGAGCTGGGATGTGATTCAGTGTAACATACTTTTGACAACACATTAACTTGAAAGCTGGGAATCATGTAGACATGATGTACTCTGTCATTTTAAGAAATGTAGGGTATAATTTGTTCCACCTTTACAGTTGAAGAAACACAAGTGCAGAAGACGTCAAACACACCTGTGTGGGCGAATCAAGGGTCTACAGGGCCTATTTAAAAGGCCCTGTAGACCAGAAAGGGAGAGATCTTAAACTAGTTTCACTGCTATAACTTGTCAAAATGTTTTCCGACACACAGAAGAAAGAAAACATGAATTGAGGTAATAGTTAGTTTATTTATGTTAATTCAGTTTAAGCGGATATTTTGTTTACTGGTCCAGAACAAAAAAAAACAACAGTTGGTTCAGGTGCTCCATGTTCAGAGCACAGAGGTAAACACAACAGAAATAAAATAGAGTAAACTGTGAATGGATGTGTGGTCCAGTTAGAAACGCTGAAGGGGATACTGGTCCCTGTGCCAGTTAGGAGGTCTGGAGAGAGGGTTTACTCATGACCCTCATAGCCGTCAGGAAGGGCATTCACATGGGAGTTGTGGAAAAGGGATTTGTTGCCATCTCCCCAAGGGAAACGCTGTGAGAATGAAAAAAAGAACGAGACAACACATAAGTCAAAATATTGATAAAAGTAAACAGATATTTTGGGATGTGAAATATTTCGGTTGCATAAAAACAAACCTTTGTGCGAATGCGAAGATGGGGGTAAGGGACAAACTCGGGCTGTTCGTGGCTATGATGCTGCTCTTTCAAGAACATGTTTAACATGCACACTCCAACACCAGGTAGGGCAACCACGAAAGTGAGGATCTTCCATGTCTTGGCTGGAACAGAAAGACAAGAATGTTTAGTTTAACAAAAAAAATTATGAATCCAACCACACTAAGATTGTTGAAATAAAACCCCTGCTCTTTAGCCATAAGAAGCTCCCTTGAGATGTAAGAAAATTAAGTTTCTTTATGTTGTTTTGAATCTGAACACAGTGAAGTTTGACATTAGGAAATGTTAGTTATAATAAAACAAAACAATAAAGCTTGGAATAGTCATCCAAGTTTAAACAGATTTATAATCACTGGAAAGCTTTTAAAGGGAGTGACTGTCAACATGATGCTGCAACGATTAGTTGTCAATTATTAAATTATTGACAATTATTTTGATAATCAATTGATCACTTGGAGTTGAATAAAGATTTTAAAGAACAAACATCCAAATTCTCTGATTCCATTTTCTTAACTGTGAATATTTCCTTGTTTCTTTGCCCCTCCTCGACAGTAAACTGAATATCTTTGGGGTGAAAACAAAACAAGACATTTGAGGAAGTCACCTTGGGCTTTGGGAAAGACTGATTGTCGTTTTTCACAAATTTTCTTTGACCTACAAACTTATCAATTAATAAATAATGAAAATAATCATTATTTGCAGCCCTGGTATTGTGGCAGAGAGCTTCCAGAATTAATCTCTCGCCTCCCAGTTAAGGCCAGACGAAACCATCAATATTTCAAACAAAAAGTGCAGCATTACATGTGTGATTCAAAATGTTTTCACTGTATAACTTCAAAAAGCCATAATCTTATTTTAGAACAGTTTCACCATCAGTTCCAAAAAGAGTTTCCATCAAATTAAAGAGCTGTGAGGAATTTATGTTGATGTTTTATTATGTCTTGACTGAATAAATGTGATAATTGATGCTTGGTTAACACTTTAAAAAGACTTCTGGAAAACATTGAAAAGGTCCCACTTAAGTCACAGGACGCCATAACATGCTTTTAACTAAAGTCACATTCAACTCCAAGCCTGTAAAAGATATAAATCATGTCCTTAACTGGACATTGTTAATTTGATTTATTTTATTGAGTAATTATCACATTTTCAAGTAATATAACAAACTCTCCTCCTTAATTAATTCATGCAGGCTTTTCTCTGTTTGTTACATATTTATTTAGCTCGTGGTAATAATATTAATTTAACCCTTCTCATACTTACTTTATAAGTAGTTTTTGCTCATATCTCACGAATATCTTTGACCTGATCAGAGTGTCACTGTTGTTGCTGTTTAGCTTTGCAGGACGAATTGATCTTGACACTGCTCCACTCTCAATCGGTGTAATCAACAAACTAAAGTGAATTTAAACTACATTAAGACATTACGAGTGACCTCTAATGAAGTGAGAGGCTGTAAGTTAATGCCAATTTAATTTAGAAAGCTGTTGGAGCAGCTTCTTCTGCTCTGCGCTCAAGGATGTCAAGCTAACGGTTGCTGCTAATGCTAACGCTAGCTCAGCAAGGTCACATTTTGAAACTTAACAAGTTGTCGTCAAAAACAGAAATGACATCAAACACAACAAGTGAGATTAAAAAAATAGAGGTGCTACAATTACCTGCCTGCTCGCCGTGTCCGGCAGCAGCGGCAGCGGAAAGCTGACGCCGGCTCTGGGTCAAAGAGGACCTCAGCAAAGCTCGAGAGAACCGTCCGAGAGCCGCCATTTTCCTTTCTGTCAGACGAAGAGACCGGAAGGAGTTTAGTACAGAGGTGTCACGTGGGAGGCGGACAGCTCTACAGCGCCACCAAGCAGCGAGGCTGTGAACTGCACCCACCAGAATCAGAATCAGATAAGGATCCCCCAGGTGAAATTTATTGACACTTTACACTTTATTGACACTTTACAGACACTTGTAAGGCATAAAGGGAATAGGAATAACAGTAGAAGTGGGTAAGTATAGGATATAATAACGTTTAAAATCTAGGAATATTATAAAAAATGATAATAAATGTGGATATTTACAGTATTATACAGTATTAACAGAAGTGTAAATAGCAATGCAGAGTAGTTGGAAGTGTAATGAATAAAAACAATATAGAGTAGTATTATATAGTGTTACTACTCCTGGAGGTTCTTCTTCTTTATGAATTTATTGGCGGTTTATAAACATCAAATTGGTGCATTACTTAGTGTGGATCAGAATGACTGATATTATATAAACTCATCAAACTCCTACACACTTAATTACTCCCACTTTCCTCTGAACTCTGTAAAACCTTTAGTCTCTTCCTCCCATTACTTTTGCAAACTTTCCTTCATTCTCTGTTTTTATAATACTCTTGAATTCTGTCTTTATTGGAGCTAACTGCCACATTGACGTAATCTCTGTTTTGTGGCCTCTTTGGCAACCTTATCTCCCCTGGAGGCTCATGGGCATTTTACATTAAAATATGTGAAATTATAAAACAACAACAGTGTAAGAATGTAAGTGAAGTGTTAATTAAAGTCACTGTTGAGTTTCAGCAAATAAGATTAGATAGTGTCAATCAAATAAGTTGAGATCTGATGGCAGAGGTGACAAGTGGACATCGGCCTCGGAGGAATATTCATAAAGAGTGGTCAAAAACAGATCGTGGTTATTCCTTGGCAGACCTCAAGGCACCAGGCTCGGAGCAGGATTATCACCACCAAGGATTTTGCTGGCCAAGACAACTCCTTCCCCTCCCTTTCTATCTAAATTACTCAAGCTCAACTATTTTAATCAGGTTTTGAATTTTAAATATTTTATCATTTTTAATTCATTTTAATCAGTCTAAGTTGTTTACTTGACTCTGATTAACATTGTTAAAATATGTAAACAATGCATTTAAAGTAGAAGTTGAAGACATTGAACTTCATTGTTCTTCACTAAGGCAGTAATTCATAGTGTGTTTAACATCAATCTAATAGGCTGCTGTAGCAAAAAGAAATAAACTTATCCTTGTGGCCTAGTTTCCTGGCCAATAAATACTATCCTAACATCCATACCAAGCACACTCATCAATGAGAAAAGAGCTGTCGTTAACAGGCTTGGCTGAGGTGGTATTTGGCTCTAGGGGCAATTCAGCCAGGTGCTATTTCAGAATAAGCATCCAGATGAGGACAGTTAGGCGAATCTCTTTGACACAAGCTTAAACAGTCCCCAGTTGTAGGCTACCCTAATAGGGTAATACCCATAGACCTGGAGGGTCAGAGAGGTGGACCGGTACCTCCTGGACAGGGGTGACTAACTTGTGATCTAACAATAGGGTAATTAAAGTGTCGCAGCAGGAGAAGTAAAAGAACAGATGTACCGATAAATAACTTTTAAAAATGTAAAAAAAAAATATGGACTACATACCAAATTATAAATGATAAAAGAAACTTGATACTAGGCTATATACAGCAATGTGAATAGTAAAGATATTTAGAAAACAGTCCCAAATAAATATGGAGGGAAGCTGCAATGATAATGAATGCAAGGTGGGCTCTTGAGGGAATGAAATTTGATGGTGCTTGAAGAAAGATGTATGACATGTGGGAGATAGAGAGAGAAGGGATGACACGCAGCAAAGAGCTGTGGGGCCGCTGCAGCAAGGCTCTAGCAGTGAACTAATTGGCAGCCCGATTATTAAATAGTTCTAATGTGAATTCATGCCAAACAGTATGATACAGTGCAAAGCACTAATAATAATAATGATCCGGAACACCACAGTGACATTTTTGGCTTTGTTCTCCAAATATTATCTCAAAAAAACAGAAAAGTAATACTAAGTGCAACAAAAAAAATTATTTTCAAATTTGAAAACTTCTAAATTTAACTAAACCATGTGGACACAAAAAAACATCTTCACCTCATTTACCATTTTGCTAAAAATGCGTGATCTCTTTCAGTAATGGAAACTCAGTATAAACAGTTTATGTCACTTTATAACAGCTCTGTCCAAGGAGAGCACTGGATGTCCAAACCGACAGGTAAAGTTGGTACATGTAAACACCCTCATCAATCAGGCTTCAAGACTACACACTCCCCTCAGACGGCCCTACTCGCAGTTACGGAGTCCCTCCGAGCTTTCAGAACCTCGTCTCTCTAATCTGTTCTCATTCTCCTCAACCTGTCTGCTGCATTCAACAACCTGAACCACCCGGCCCTCTTTTCCACTCTTGCTGAACTCTGCATTGCAGACTCCACGCTTTCCTTTTTCACATCCTACCTCACAAAATCGCACCTATCACGTCATATGGAATGGCTCTTTGTTCAGATCTTGCTGTCTTGACACAGGTGTCCTCCACGGCTGATTATTAGGACGACTCCTGTTCTCCTTATGTACTGGAGCACTACACTCTGTAATCATATTGCACAGCTTCTCCTATCCCTATTATGCAGACGATACTCAACTATTCCTCTCATTTCCTTCCTCTGACACCCTGATTGCAACACACGCAGCACTCATGGGCAAATTCATGGGTGAATTCATGCCAAACAGCATGATACAGTGCAAAGCACTAATAATAATAATGATCCGGAACACCACAGTGACATTTTTGGCTTTGTTCTCCAAATATGATCTCAAAAAAACAGAAAAGTAATACTAGGTGCCACAAAAAAAATTATTTTCAAATTTGAAAACTTCTAAATTTAACTAAACCATGTGGACACAAAAAAACATCTTCACCTCATTTACCATTTTGCTAAAAATGCGTGATCTCTTTCAGTAATGGAAACTCAGTATAAACAGTTTATGTCACTTTATAACAGCTCTGTCCAAGGAGAGCACAAAATGTCCAAACCGACAGGTAAAGTTGGTACATGTAAATTTTAATTTTGAACAAAAAAATAATTTCAGATGTCACCTTAAACTATATCTGTCAGTGTTTATAGGTTTGAAGAGCATTGTGGCTTATTTTCCTCTGTGGTGTTCAGGCAGTGCTGCTGTTGACCCTGCTGACAACTTTAATCAGTCTGATAGCTGAAATCGGATACAACTACTGGATTGGGATTGTGGAGCGAGAACACGAGAGACACTGGAGCTGGGTGGCTGGAACTGACTTCAACTCAACACCAACGTGAGAGAAACGTGACGCTATAAAAAGTGACCAAAAGGACAAACAAATAGTTTTGGGTGTTTCTATATGTTACTCTGTATGTGACAAATCACTCCTCCTTGCCCAGTTTCTGGGATAAAGGTCAGCCTGATGACTGGGCCTGCAGCAAGAACGGACAGGACTGTGGGCGGATTCTTTTATCGACAAGACGCATACGCAAGACGCGGAATGATGCAGATTGTTGTAGTGATTAATTAAGGTCTACGTGCAGAAGTGGTTGCTATTTTTGAGGCCATGGGAAAAAATCGTGCTGAGCAAAGATGTTTCCTTCCAAAATACACTGAAGGGACCTTTTGGGTAGTTACTGGCAAAAAACATATTTTTCTATTTGGTTGAATACGTAATACACATAAAAATCACTTTTCCTATAAAAAAGAAACCTTTTATCAACCATTCACTGTAACCGGATGTACCAGTACAGTACTGTGAAACCAGTGAACCCTCACTGACATGACAGGCCAAATTAAGACTGATGGAAATGACGTTCTGTCATGTGACCTGTAAATATATTAATCAACATTATACTTTGCATTTAATGTTATATCATTCACTAATTTATACTGGGGGGGGGGGGGGGTTAAAAAATAAAAACAATAACTATGACGTGATATTGCCATGATTAGACCTACTATTTAGGAAAAGTATTTATAGTTGAAATATTGAATAAGTGGGTCTGGGGGTGTTCCTCCAGAAGATTTTGAGCATTAAACACTTAATTTCCTGCATTCTGGAGACATTTTCTGCACCAATTTGTGGTGGAAATGTCTTCATTTTAAAATGGGAAGCACAAAATTCAGGTAGCAGGTGACAATTCAATTTACAATGTAAAAATATAATAAAATATAATGCTAAGTGAGTAATAAGTAGCTTATTATTATTTTTTGCTTAACAAATGCTTTCAAAAAGTGGTGGCTACATGTCCCCATCATCCCCAGTGTAAATGACCCTCCCCCCTACAGGTTGAGCTACTCCACCGCTTCACCTCCACTCTCCTCCTGCTCACTGCCCATCACGGCCACTTTGTCACTCTGTCGCTTTCACACACCTCCTCTTCTGCCTGGCAGTGGCCACCACAGCTCTTTTACTCCATCAAGAAAGGATGACAGGGATCACACAATCTTTTCATCCATTATCAACATGACATGTAATCACTGAAAACTCAGTTGTGCATAATAATAGTTCAAAGTTTCTTGCTGGCCTCACACTTGTCCAAGACGGGTCAGCATTCACCAACTCCAGTCTGTCTCACTCCCCTCCTCTTGACGCCTCTCCTGTCCCCACCTCAACCCACTGTCTCCCCCAAGAGTCAGAGTCCTGCGTGGATCCTCTGTAAATCACCTTGGTACTGTAAGTTGTGTCCACTAAGACTGCTAAGTTAGCTGTAGGGCTAACTGAGCTAACTAGCTAACAGCAGTTAGCAGCAGTTATGACCTGATAGGCTATGTGATATGCTGGAGTGATATGGTATGTTTGGAGAATGAATTCAACAGGTGGAGAGTAGTCTCAATTCCTATTCATTGCACCTTTAACCCCACCAAAAGATGAACTCAAGTCCTCCACCTCCCTACTCACACTGTCATCTCCTGCCACAACCTGAAATCTCACTCTCCCTCAACTCCCTGCTCACTACCATCTCCAGAACAATTCTTTCTCCTGTCAACCGAAGAAGCCTCCTACACTCTGCTATCCTCTCGTTCCTCCACTTTGGAACTGTCCGAATAGATTTGGGCTTGCAGAACAGATTTTTGGCGAAGTGAGAGAAAATGAAAGAGATCAGACTGTACTGATGACCTTCACTTTCTCTCAGACTTTCCCTTTACTGTGGCAGCAGCCAAATCTGTCTTGTCTCTGAGCAAAATCAACTCTTATGCCTTCAAACCCTAGGGAACTGTTTTCCATGTTCTCGACCCTCCTCATCCCCTCCATCTCTCACAAAACAACCTTAATGACCCTCATCAATCAGGCTTCAAGACTACACACTCCCCTCAGACGGCCCTACTCGCAGTTACGGAGTCCCTCCGAGCTTTCAGAACCTCGTCTCTCTAATCTGTTCTCATTCTCCTCAACCTGTCTGCTGCATTCAACAACCTGAACCACCCCGTCCTCTTTTCCACTCTTGCTGAACTCTGCATTGCAGACTCCACGCTTTCCTTTTTCACATCCTACCTCACAAAATCGCACCTATCACGTCACATGGAATGGCTCTTTGTCCAGATCTTGCTGTCTTGACACAGGTGTCCTCCGCGGCTCATTATTAGGACCACTCCTTTTCTCCCTATGTACTGGATCACTACACTCTGTAATCATATTGCACAGCTTCTCCTATCCCTATTATGCAGACGATACTCAACTATTCCTCTCATTTCCTTCCTCTGACACCCTGATTGCAACACACGCAGCACTCATGGGCAAATTCATGGGTGAATTCATGCCAAACAGCATGATACAGTGCAAAGCACTAATAATAATAATGATCCGGAACACCACAGTGACATTTTTGGCTTTGTTCTCCAAATATTATCTCAAAAAAACAGAAAAGTAATACTAAGTGCAACAAAAAAAATTATTTTCAAATTTGAAAACTTCTAAATTTAACTAAACCATGTGGACACAAAAAAACATCTTCACCTCATTTACCATTTTGCTAAAAATGCGTGATCTCTTTCAGTTATGGAAACTCAGTATAAACAGTTTATGTCACTTTATAACAGCTCTGTCCAAGGAGAGCACAAAATGTCCAAACCGACAGGTAAAGTTGGTACATGTAAATTTTAATTTTGAACAAAAAAATAATTTCAGATGTCACCTTAAACTATATCTGTCAGTGTTTATAGGTTTGAAGAGCATTGTGGCTTATTTTCCTCTGTGGTGTTCAGGCAGTGCTGCTGTTGACCCTGCTGACAACTTTAATCAGTCTGATAGCTGAAATCGGATACAACTACTGGATTGGGATTGTGGAGCGAGAACACGAGAGACACTGGAGCTGGGTGGCTGGAACTGACTTCAACTCAACACCAACGTGAGAGAAACGTGACGCTATAAAAAGTGACCAAAAGGACAAACAAATAGTTTTGGGTGTTTCTATATGTTACTCTGTATGTGACAAATCACTCCTCCTTGCCCAGTTTCTGGGATAAAGGTCAGCCTGATGACTGGGCCTGCAGCAAGAACGGACAGGACTGTGGGCGGATTCTTTTATCGACAAGACGCATACGCAAGACGCGGAATGATGCAGATTGTTGTAGTGATTAATTAAGGTCTACGTGCAGAAGTGGTTGCTATTTTTGAGGCCATGGGAAAAAATCGTGCTGAGCAAAGATGTTTCCTTCCAAAATACACTGAAGGGACCTTTTGGGTAGTTACTGGCAAAAAACATATTTTTCTATTTGGTTGAATACGTAATACACATAAAAATCACTTTTCCTATAAAAAAGAAACCTTTTATCAACCATTCACTGTAACCGGATGTACCAGTACAGTACTGTGAAACCAGTGAACCCTCACTGACATGACAGGCCAAATTAAGACTGATGGAAATGACGTTCTGTCATGTGACCTGTAAATATATTAATCAACATTATACTTTGCATTTAATGTTATATCATTCACTAATTTATACTGGGGGGGGGGTTAAAAAATAAAAACAATAACTATGACGTGATATTGCCATGATTAGACCTACTATTTAGGAAAAGTATTTATAGTTGAAATATTGAATAAGTGGGTCTGGGGGGTGTTCCTCCAGAAGATTTTGAGCATTAAACACTTAATTTCCTGCATTCTGGAGACATTTTCTGCACCAATTTGTGGTGGAAATGTCTTCATTTTAAAATGGGAAGCACAAAATTCAGGTAGCAGGTGACAATTCAATTTACAATGTAAAAATATAATAAAATATAATGCTAAGTGAGTAATAAGTAGCTTATTATTATTTTTTGCTTAACAAATGCTTTCAAAAAGTGGTGGCTACATGTCCCCATCATCCCCAGTGTAAATGACCCTCCCCCCTACAGGTTGAGCTACTCCACCGCTTCACCTCCACTCTCCTCCTGCTCACTGCCCATCACGGCCACTTTGTCACTCTGTCGCTTTCACACACCTCCTCTTCTGCCTGGCAGTGGCCACCACAGCTCTTTTACTCCATCAAGAAAGGATGACAGGGATCACACAATCTTTTCATCCATTATCAACATGACATGTAATCACTGAAAACTCAGTTGTGCATAATAATAGTTCAAAGTTTCTTGCTGGCCTCACACTTGTCCAAGACGGGTCAGCATTCACCAACTCCAGTCTGTCTCACTCCCCTCCTCTTGACGCCTCTCCTGTCCCCACCTCAACCCACTGTCTCCCCCAAGAGTCAGAGTCCTGCGTGGATCCTCTGTAAATCACCTTGGTGCTGTAAGTTGTGTCCACTAAGACTGCTAAGTTAGCTGTAGGGCTAACTGAGCTAACTAGCTAACAGCAGTTAGCAGCAGTTATGACCTGATAGGCTATGTGATATGCTGGAGTGATATGGTATGTTTGGAGAATGAATTCAACAGGTGGAGAGTAGTCTCAATTCCTATTCATTGCACCTTTAACCCCACCAAAAGATGAACTCAAGTCCTCCACCTCCCTACTCACACTGTCATCTCCTGCCACAACCTGAAATCTCACTCTCCCTCAACTCCCTGCTCACTACCATCTCCAGAACAATTCTTTCTCCTGTCAACCGAAGAAGCCTCCTACACTCTGCTATCCTCTCGTTCCTCCACTTTGGAACTGTCCGAATAGATTTGGGCTTGCAGAACAGATTTTTGGCGAAGTGAGAGAAAATGAAAGAGATCAGACTGTACTGATGACCTTCACTTTCTCTCAGACTTTCCCTTTACTGTGGCAGCAGCCAAATCTGTCTTGTCTCTGAGCAAAATCAACTCTTATGCCTTCAAACCCTAGGGAACTGTTTTCCATGTTCTCGACCCTCCTCATCCCCCTCCATCTCTCACAAAACAACCTTAATGACCCTCATCAATCAGGCTTCAAGACTACACACTCCCCTCAGACGGCCCTACTCGCAGTTACGGAGTCCCTCCGAGCTTTCAGAACCTCGTCTCTCTAATCTGTTCTCATTCTCCTCAACCTGTCTGCTGCATTCAACAACCTGAACCACCCCGTCCTCTTTTCCACTCTTGCTGAACTCTGCATTGCAGACTCCACGCTTTCCTTTTTCACATCCTACCTCACAAAATCGCACCTATCACGTCACATGGAATGGCTCTTTGTCCAGATCTTGCTGTCTTGACACAGGTGTCCTCCGCGGCTCATTATTAGGACCACTCCTTTTCTCCCTATGTACTGGATCACTACACTCTGTAATCATATTGCACAGCTTCTCCTATCCCTATTATGCAGACGATACTCAACTATTCCTCTCATTTCCTTCCTCTGACACCCTGATTGCAACACACGCAGCACTCATGGGCAAATTCATGGGTGAATTCATGCCAAACAGCATGATACAGTGCAAAGCACTAATAATAATAATGATCCGGAACACCACAGTGACATTTTTGGCTTTGTTCTCCAAATATGATCTCAAAAAAACAGAAAAGTAATACTAGGTGCCACAAAAAAAAATATTTTCAAATTTGAAAACTTCTAAATTTAACTAAACCATGTGGACACAAAAAAACATCTTCACCTCATTTACCATTTTGCTAAAAATGCGTGATCTCTTTCAGTAATGGAAACTCAGTATAAACAGTTTATGTCACTTTATAACAGCTCTGTCCAAGGAGAGCACTGGATGTCCAAACCGACAGGTAAAGTTGGTACATGTAAACACCCTCATCAATCAGGCTTCAAGACTACACACTCCCCTCAGACGGCCCTACTCGCAGTTACGGAGTCCCTCCGAGCTTTCAGAACCTCGTCTCTCTAATCTGTTCTCATTCTCCTCAACCTGTCTGCTGCATTCAACAACCTGAACCACCCCGTCCTCTTTTCCACTCTTGCTGAACTCTGCATTGCAGACTCCACGCTTTCCTTTTTCACATCCTACCTCACAAAATCGCACCTATCACGTCACATGGAATGGCTCTTTGTCCAGATCTTGCTGTCTTGACACAGGTGTCCTCCGCGGCTCATTATTAGGACCACTCCTTTTCTCCCTATGTACTGGATCACTACACTCTGTAATCATATTGCACAGCTTCTCCTATCCCTATTATGCAGACGATACTCAACTATTCCTCTCATTTCCTTCCTCTGACACCCCGATTGCAACACACGCAGCAGAATGTCTGGCCAACATCAGCAACTTGGATGAATGTGCATCACTGCAAGCTAAACGTTGACAAGACTCAACTCCTCATTGAGCCAGGGAAATCTGTCCTCAAATGGATTTAGTGGTCACTTTTAAGGACATTGCAGTCTCTCCTTCACCAGCTGTTAGGAACTTTGGCATAGTTTTGGACAATCAACTTTGCTGCAATGCCAACATCACCGCAATGGCCACATCCTGCCCAATTGCTCTCTACAACATCTACAGAATCTGGCACTTCCACACAAGGGAATCAGCACAGCTCTTGGTCCAAATGCTCATCATCTTTCACCTTTATTACTGCAACGCACTTCCGGCTGGACTCCCTGCCTCCACTATCAGGACCTTGAGCAGGACCAGCTGGTACTGCCATCGCTCTTGCCCAAGGACACTTCAACATGTAGCCTGGATGCAAGACACTCAAGACTCACTTCCTTGAATCTTGGTCTATTGACATCCTTACTCTACTGACTCTACTGCTTTTTGACTTTCTTCCAACAAATGTGCTTCTCGTTAGTCACTTTGGACAAAAGTGTCTGCTAAAAGCCCAAAATGTAAATGTAATATAATGTGTGTGTGTGCCATATTTGTTATATCATAGGACTGTAGGCAATGATAGATAATACCTGGATAATTGTAGGCACATTAAAACATTTTCTGTACTTGTAATTCAGTGTTTCTTTTTAAAGGGGAGGACTGTGATTTTCTTTCTGTGATGTCATGATCAGAGTCCAAACAGAGCTATTCAGAGATATTCTGGTTGATGAAGGTAAGGGATACATGTTCTCTTTGTTTGTGGGATATGTTTGTTCTTTAAATGCTTTTTTAAAAAATAATTATTTGTTTCAACATTTATAGAAATGTGTGGAAGTTGGCATTAATCACCATCATTTATGTACAAATGAGAATCAAATAGTCTATATCATCAAAGACACTGCCTTTATATAATCATTTAAATTTAGTAAAGCATTTAGTAAAATTAGCATCTCTTTGAAAATTATTGTAAATTGTAAATTACTGTATAATGCAGTTTACAACAGTAGAATTCTCTTTTATTTATAGAGCCGTTAATAGTTAACATATTCAGCTTAAAAACAAACAAGTGAGACTTAGTCAACCTCTCTTTTGCCACTGGACACTGAACGGCTGCTAAATACTTGTCAACTAAATAATTATCAACCATAAGCTTCACTTTTCCAAAATTACAAACGACAGCAATGAAGTTTTACTAAAAATGCCTGATCTCTTTCAGGAATGGAAACTCAGTATCACCAGTTTGGGTCGCCTGAGAACAGCTCTATCCAAAGAGAGCTCATTATGACTAAACCAACAGGTAAACAGGGACATTTTGATTTTGATTAAACAATTATTTTCAGAATTCACCCTAAACTATGTCTGTCAATGCTTATAGGTTTGAAGAGGATTGGAGCTTATGTCCTCTATGCAGTCCTGGTGCTGCTGCTGTTAATCCTGCTGATGGTCACTGGAATAAGATGTACAACTTTAAACACTCCAGTGAAGCTGATTCATTAATACAGTTTTCATTTAACTAAATCACATTCTGTGTCTTATCATAGAACATTTTTTTTGTATCCCAAAGTCTCCCAGTTGAACAAAGAAATCACTGATGTTAAACTTCAACTTGAGAGAATCAATAATGGAGGAACAATGTCAGCATCCAAAACAGGTCAGGAAATGATTTCCACATGTGGATGATAATGAAGTAGCTGAACAATTGATGCCCTCTGTGCAACTTTTATTTTAAAATGGTGTCTTTCCAAACTAAAGATGCAAATACTGTGTCGGATGTCTTCCTACAGCCACTTGCCCCAGTTAGAGGTAAACACCGAATACTTCAACATGAATAAAATCAGAAATCAGTCAGATTCTCCTGACTTCTCTTAACCTTGATCACACCAGGAACATGTAGGGAAGGATGGGTGTCTTTCCAGAGTAGCTGCTACTTGCTGTCCACCACTGCTGTTACCTGGCACCAAGCAGAGGCGCAGTGCCAAACACACGGAGCACACCTGGTGGTTCTGAATACTGTGGAGGAATTGGTGAGGTTTTACATTTACACCAGTTTGGTTGCATATATTTTAAACAAGGGCTTTCCATTTTCTACTATGAGGTGTGTGACTTAACAGGCTTTAAAATAACCTGTAGCTATTATTTAATTTTACTTCTAGGACTACATTTCAAGAATAATTGTAATCAGATACAACCATTGGATTGGACTTGTGGAGCGTGAACACGAGGGACACTGGAGCTGGGTGGATGGAACAGACTTCAAATCAACCCAAACGTGAGGGAAACGTGAAGCTATAAAGCTGACCAAAAGCACAAACAAATAGTTTTGGTTGTTTTGATATGTTACGCTACATGTGACAAATCACTTGTTCCTCCTCCTTTCCCAGTTTTTGGGACATAGGTCAGCCTGACGACTGGGACTTCAGGGAGAACGGAGAGGACTGTGGCCAGCTTCATGCTTCTCAGAAACGCAAACGCAAGCTGTGGAATGATGCAGACTGTAACGTGAGAGAGCGGTACATCTGTGAGACCAGGGCATGAGAAAGAGAGAGGGCCCTCACCGACATGACAGGCCTGACATGTTGGAAAATAATGTAAATGATGTTTTCAATACACATGTGCAATTATGAGCGCATGTTATCAAAAGGGCTAAAAGTTGCATATACAGAACATGTGTGGTGCTTTTGTTGGACAATAAAGAAATAACTATAAATACAATGACACATCTCCTTTATTGATGTTAGTGTTGGAGGCCTGTTTCTCCTTTAAACCCCGCCTGCTGTCTCACAGGCATTGTAGTCATCTAAATGATAGAAGAGAGCAGCAGTACAGTGAGGGAGAAGGGGAGGGAATAGGAGAAAAAAAACAGGGATGAGTAACACAATCTTTTCATCAACTATCCACATGAGCTACCTGGCAACGCCGGATATCCCCGGACTTACTGGTAAGCTCAAACAGTAGAGTAACAGCTGTGGCAAAATGACTAGCTACTCAGGCGGCCGCTCAGAGAGTTTCAAAGTTTTATAGCTGGTCCAGTGACGCAGGCCTGGACCCAAAAATGTACTTTTGTATTGTGTGACGTCCCGACTGACACAGACAAACCAGACGTTAAAGAAGCTGCTCAGTCAGTGAAGGCGTTTAGAAGAGTAAAAGTGAGAGACATTCAGTGTGACACTCAAACTGATCACATTACCCCCTATCTGCAACCATTGATTGGAGACTCAGCATGGAAAATCTCTGTCATCCCTGTGACTCAGAGAGTTCACCTGAGTTCATTATCCGAGCAGCTGGAGACCTGCGCCACCAAACCAAGAGACTTACCAATGAGAGTAATGCATTTTGACGCCTGCGGATCTTCTCTGGTAACCATCCCACATCTGCAGGTGAGGAAGGCTTTGATCAGTGGCTCGATCAAGCCCGCCTAATGATTAAAAAATGTGACTGCTCGGACAGAGAGAATCAAAAGAGAACAATTGAGAGCTTGAATGGGCCAGCTCTGGAGATAATTCAAGCCCTTGCGTCTAAATAAGCCTGATGTTTGTGCCGACTGCTGTATAGAGGCCTTAGAAAGTGCGTTTGGACACCCTGAGTCTGGGGAAGACGTATACTTTTCTTTCAGGACCCTGCATCAACACCAAGGAAAAAAGCTATCCGACTTCTTAAAAAGGTTGGAGCGCTCACTGATCAAGGTACTGCTGAAAGGTCGCCCTCCCAGCCTCCGAGCAGACCATCCTCGGATCAGCCAACTCATCAGAGGTGCTGCTGAGTCAGATGTGATTTTGCTAAATCTGAAACTGAGAGAAAGAAAAGGAAAAACTCCCACATTCTTAAAGCTATTAAATGAGATCCGTGAGAAGAATATGAGAAAGCGTGACGCAAATCAGGGCCAGGGCAAATTTAAAATCTAACCTAGGGCTCCAACACTGTCAGGGCTGGCCCCGACGCAAATTAAACACAACAGTGAGACAAGTAAAAATCAGTGAAGAGCTGAAAGCCAAAGAGTCCAGCAGTCCAGCAGTTGAAGACTGAGATCCAGGAGCTGCGTTCTTAACTTAGTGAGTTGACAAACAGACAGAAAGACACACGCGCTGAAACAAATTCAAAAGAAAACAAGGAAGCTACTGACACTGGAACAGAAAGTGAAGTCCAGATGTTCAGACAGCAGGTGCAAAAGTTGCAACACCAGTTAACAGTTATGTCTGTATCGCACAGCGCAGCGGTGGCAGACTCTGACAGAGGATGGACGGATGAAGAAAAAATATATGAGAGATTAAAAGAATCTATATTTTATTTTTAATGACCTGCAACAAACAAGATCACATCAGAATACCTACTCAGATTTCCGCCGTTTGATTAGAATATGAAAATTTGGATTAGAAAATTTAAATAAGTAAGTGAACGAAACAAAAGCCCGTATGATGCAGGAGTCTATACTGGAAGTCGACATGTGAGACCTTGGCTGTGGGAGGTCAAATCTTGAAGTGAAACCCGTCCTACGCCTCAGCTATGATGAACCTTGACAGCCTACAGACAGACTGATGCTTATAGTTCATCAAGGCAAAGATACTATACCACTAACAACTTTCCTCCTCAGGCGATTTTAGTTACTAGTAGTGTACTAATAGTGTGGGTCTGATGGGGACACCAGACAGTTAGCAGGGGGAGGGTCTAGCCCGGTTAAAAAGTGTATCAATAGTTTTGCGGGTTAACAAATAAATAACTTCATTGTAGGTTAAAATGTTTAAAAATCCTAAAAATGATTAATTAATTAAAAGTCCCTATGTGTGCTTTATTTTATTTTGTTTGATAAATGACTGCTAATTTATAAGAGAAATATATCTAAATGTGGTCTGTTGTGGTTCTTGGATCACAAACAAATGTGTTGGATTGTGATTGGATGATGTGGAGGAGAGGGGTCAGATGTGCGCAGGAAGAAAAACAAGAGAGGGAGGGACACAGCGAGCGTTGCGGGAGTTTTCGGGGGGTGTATGTGTTGAGTTAGCTGAAGTAGTTGTATTTTATCGGCGAGATAATCTTCAAGAAGTCAGTCGTCAGGCTCGGAAACTCGGAAACCTCTGCGTGTCTGTTTGCGGACCACACATCTGGAAAAGGTACTGCCTATTGCCTGTTGACTGTTTCTGTTGGAGTGAAGGGCTGTTGAACACTCCCCAGCAAGTAAACATGTCTGTCAATATTTATAGGTTTGAAGAGCATTGGGGCTTATGTCCTCTATGGAGTTCTGGTGCTGCTGCTGTTAATCCTGCTGATGGTCACTGAGATAAGATGTACGACTTTAAACACTCCGATACATTAATACAGTTTTCATTTAGCTAAATCATATTCTGTGTCTCATCATTGAACAGTTTTTTGTATCCCAAAGTCTCACAGATAAACAAGGGAATCACTGATGTTAAACTTCACCTCAGCAATGGAACAATGTCAGCGTCTAAATTATTTCCCTGTCTAGATGATAATGAAGCTGCTAAACAGTTGATGCCCTCTATGTGACTTATTTTAAAATGTGTCTTTCCAAACTAAAGATGCAAAAACTGTGCCGGATGTCCGCACACAAGCACCTGCCCTAGTTGAAGGTAAACACTGAATAATAAAATCAGAATTCAGTTTTTTCCCCCCCACCAGTCAGACTCTCCTGTAGTGTCTTAATCTTCATCAGGAAGATGTAGAGCTGGATGGCTGTCTTTCCAGAGTAGCTGCTACTTGCTGTCCACCACCCGCGTAACGTGGCACAAAGCAGAGGAGCAGGGCCGATTACACGGAGCACACCTGGTGGTTGCCAATAATGTGGAGGAAATGGTGAGGTTTTACACCAGTGAGGCTCCATATATGGTTTTACAGTGAGGCTCCAGTGTATGCGGGGCTGTGATGAAGCACACACATATCAGAGCACAACATTTCTCAGAATTAACTGGCTTTAAAACAACCTGTAGCTATTTTTTATTGTTACTTCTAGCACTACATTTTAGGTGTGATTAAAACTATATACAGCTACTGGACTGGACTTGTGGAGCTAGATGGACCTGGGTGGATGGAACTGACTTCAACTTAACCCCAATGTGAGAGAAACGTAAAACTACTGGAAAATAAATAAATAAAAAGCGCAAACAAATGGTTGTGGGTGGTTTGATATGTTACGTGAATGACAAGCACATCTGTGAAAT
Source organism: Lepomis macrochirus (assembly GCA_024633595.2). Taxonomy (NCBI): domain Eukaryota; kingdom Metazoa; phylum Chordata; class Actinopteri; order Centrarchiformes; family Centrarchidae; genus Lepomis; species Lepomis macrochirus. Next base: position 30,965,294 of record JALXJV020000005.1, read on the forward strand.
CATGAAAGAGAGTGGGCCTTTCTGAGCTGCTGAACCCTCACCGACACGACGGGCCTGATGATGCTGTTTCATTTTTCATTTAATCATTTAATCGTCTAGTCTATAAAATGTCAAAGAATACAAAAAAGAAGTCCAAAAACCAAAAGATATTCATATTACTATCATAGAGTGCTGAGAAAACCAGCAAATATTCACATTTAAGAAGCTGGATCCAGTGTTTATGTATCCTTTTTGCTTTAAAAGAAATGACTTACACAATTTATGATCAAAATTGTTCCCTTCATATGAAAACTTCACAGTGTTTTAATGCTTTGAGCAGCACAAACCAAATTCCATTCACCTCCATTGTCTTGGGGTCACCGCAGGAGTCTCAGAGGCAGATATTTCACAACCTCCGCACATAAAACTGACACTATCTGCATGCCACTGAAGGTAAGTCAGAGATTGTCTTTGTTTTTTTGATTGTGATTTAACTTTTTAAGTTAAGAATTGTGCTTTTGGTTAGAGGACACAACCACAACATTAATAACCACCATAAATGTATTTACCATCAGCAGTGTTACCTGTCAAGCTCATCAACAGGTGTGCCAGAACCTCAGAGTCCACAGAAGCAGACCGTGATTGCCAGGTGTCAGACAATATCTTATAAATTCTTTTTAAAGCAATATTTGGTTATTATTTGTATCATGTGGGATCATATGTGGTTTCCTATTGTGTTAACATAAAATATCCTACTTGAGTAATGGGCAGTGGAAAGCGGTGGGAACTCTGGCAGACACCTAGCTATTTACACAGCTGTGTGCTGGAAAGTTGTTTTAAACTCAACTTCTATTTTAAGAAGGCAAATGTAAACTTAAGTGAGCACAGAGCGAACAGAAAGATAGAGGCAGGCTTGTTTTTTAAATATTTTGGGAAAAATAAAAAGGCAATTGTAAATGTGTCCACTGCCTAACATGGAAGGGGAGAATAAATAAATAAAAAATGTGGACTTGTTGGATCACCTTGTCATGTTGTATTTCTTGTGTATTTCTCATCCTACACAAACTCAATTACCTGAAAGCTTCAGCTAGTGACAGAAGAGGATTCAACCTGAGCTATTCATTTTGAAGAAGGTGGGAACAAAATAAGACAAAAACATTAATAGGTCTTCATTGGCTATTATGTTCTGCTAAAACTCGATTTTGGAAAATTTCTATAAATACATCAGGCCTGATTCATGACTGGACAGCTGATGTGCAGCAACATTTCGTATCCTAAAATGGGGCACTCGTGGAGCTTGTGGAAACTGTATTTGTTCCTGTTTGCTCACTAGAGTTGACTTGTCTTACAGACAGATTATATGTATTATTTGTAAATACTCACCCTTGTGACTAAAGGTGTTGACTACATGTTGAGCAGAAACCAAATGTTACTCACTCCACCCTCTTATTTCACTCTTATCTCCCGTGTTCTCTCACTTGCCGTCCATATAAGAACTGGCTGCGCCAAAATCCATGTCTTTCTGCCTGTAGCCATGAAAGTGACAGTGCTGCTGCTGCTTCTCACAGGTAGGTTACAGGTTAAAGCAACATTTATTGTAAATAATTCCTCTGTATGTGTGTTTTTTTAAATGCACTACAGTACTTCTCTATCAGTTATTCTTTTGAGCGTATTCCTTTGCTCCTCATTTGTTCATCATGTGCTCTTATTTGTCTGCCTCACACGTCATTACCAGCTTGTATGGTCAGCGGTGCGCTGCTGCCCAAGGCCTTATGGCAGTTTGGGAACATGATCTCATGTGTTCAGCCTGGTGTCAACCCTCTAAAATACAACGATTACGGCTGCTGGTGCGGCCTCGGAGGGACGGGAAGCCCTCAGGGACGAAGTGGACATGTAGGGACAAGTCAACGCACAATTTCTTTTAATTTTTTTTTTAACGTAAAACAAACATGGGATTTATGCACTTTGTGTATTTTTAGGTGCTGTAAAGTTCATGATGAATGCTATCACACGAGCAGAACAACTCCTGGATGCACGGCTATTGCTGACCTTCCTTATGTTCTTCTTTATGATTTCACCTGTTCAAATCAAGAAGTGACCTGCGCAGGTAAGACAGTGACACGACTAAACTGTCGTGCATTGACACACACATTTGGACATTCAATTTCAAGTATTTTCATTTGGTGAGAATTAGACAAAACGCTTGATTTTTTTAACTCCAGATTTGAAAGAAACCCTGGAAAAATGCATCTAACACTGGCTGTGTTGAAAGCGCAGCATTGAAACTATTAAGTGAACGTAGCTCTACTGTAAACATAATAAGTTCAACAAGGCTGCATTTAGGGCCCTGTGTGTAGGTTCTGTTTTTAAACACCTATATATAGGTATATAAATATGTATAGGCACAGCCAGGGATTGAGGTTTGAGAGTACTCCAAACAAATGCTGCCATTTAGTGAACCCAACCACACTATTCATGGTATGTGTACGTGCGCTTCACTTCTTGTTATTGAGCAGAAATAATGACCTAACTCTGTCTCTGCAGCTACCAACAATAAGTGCCAGGCTGCCGTGTGCGAGTGCGATCGGGTGGCGGCTCACTGCTTTGCTAAGGCCACATACAACCCTGAAAACAAGAACCTGGATCCCAAAGTCCACTGCATCGACTGAGTTATATAACTCACGCACACACATACAAAAACAAAAAAAAAAAACATGCAAGAAAATGTTGGATTTCTGACTTTTATTTTTTTAATTAAATTTTAATTTCTCTAAATTTTTTAAAAACAAAACTTGATTTAAAAGACGTTTGATTTTGTAAAAAAGCATCCGCTTGAAATAAAACATGTGAGATTATCAGTGTGAAGCCTTTCAATTTAATTTAAACCTGTTCTGCTCTCACATGGAGAGCTTCCAGTATGTATCAGAGGCTGCAGCTGTGCTTATCTCACTAGTGTCTTACAATTTCCAGGTCACTTAAATGTGTAAAACCACACATGAGGTTTTGTTAAATTATCCTCTTGTTCCCGTGTCTCTTGGAGTTTGCAGTTGATACAGACTTATCATAGGAAAGGAGTTTTGGTCGTCGGTTGTAGTTTTGGTCGGATCACAAGTTTTACTTAAGTAAAATGTCAGATGACAGGACAGTAAAAAGAATCTTTGGCAAACTGATATCATATCAAGATATTTAGGTTCAGTTTCAACAAAACAATCCAAGTAGCAGCTATGTACAACAACAGACATTTTGTTTTATTATGTCAAAATAAGAGTCTGGGTCATGGATCTGTGGGTTATATTGGCTTGTAGAGAAGAGTGGTCACATACTTCTTTTTGTATCGGTGTGTTGCGCTGAGAACCATCACCCCATCCTAAAAGACAGTGACAAGAAGAGCAGTTAAATACAAATTAGGTTTATAGCTTAAGTTTAAAGAGGTGGTATTCTGCTTTTTGGCCTTTTCCCTCTCCTTTATTGAGTTATATAACTTTTTTGTGCATGTAATAGGTTTGCAAAGTGAAGAAGCTCAAAGTCCAGCTCAAAGGGAGTTCCCATCTCCCAGAGAAAACTCTGCTCTGAACAGCCTGAAAACAGCTCGTCTGTAGTCCAGCCCTTTTTTCTGCTTTGCTGTGACGTCACAGTGAAATACGCGCCATAACGCAGCACACACCTCTCCTCTCCCTTCCAAACACTAGCTACAGGCAGTCAAAGGACATAAAGTTGTTAAAGGATGTAGAGACAGAGCTCAGCTAAAACTCACCACTTTGAAACTCTTTCTCCAGTTTATGTTGCGAAGCTGGTTCAGGAGTCAAAGATGACTTGTTTTATGTTAAATGGTGTTTTGTAGATAACTTTCGTCATGTGACTTACGTAGGCTGTTTTAACCACCCATCTTTTGCTAAACCTAACCAAGTAATTAGGTACAAAAGTTTGTACAAAACGACCACTGTTTACATAATGCACTTAAGGTCCTGTATGCCTATTGCTGGACTGGTACTAGCCAATTCTCATGTCATTTTGAGGAATGCTCATAAATGCATTTGTACTTTTCAACGAACATACTGTATATGTGTTTAGGTACATATTGTACGTCAATTACTTATACTTACAACACATAATGTTTGTTGGTAAACCAAAATATTTTGTCTGACAGACAGAGCGGGTTCATCCATGATTTCTAAATAACAATTCCATTTTTTTTTAAAAATGCAGATACATGTTATATGAGGATGTGTTACCTTGATGGAGAGGGCGTACAGGTGATTGAGCATCACATGATTGGGCTCTGGAAGCAGCGTCGGGTCACACTGATGAGGATTCAGACAGAGGATGAATTTTACTAAACTGCATGCTGTCAAAACCGATTCCTAGAGCGGGGTGCACCAATAAAGGCGAGCGTGTATTCAAGCATCAAGCCTCTACTTACAGAGACACCTGTGTCCTTGTTGAGCAGCACTTGCAGCAGGTGGGGAGGTAAGATAGGAGGGTTTTTGAGCTTGTCTTCTGGCTTGATCACATATGCGTCCTGTTGGTAAGGGCCCGGAGGGGAACTGGACAATTCTGGGAAAGCATGAGGACAATATTTGAATGTAGCTTTACAACAAAAAGAATAAGCTGTAAAAACAATCTTCTAGATTAATGCATTGTCCAAATACGTTTAGTTAACTTATCTTTACTTTATGGATTTACTGTACCAGATTAAGACAGACAGTGTCACACAAGTCATTTGTTCTAATATGGGCTTAGTTATGAATGAACGAATACGGGTGCCGGTACCTGAGATGTCTGCAGAGTCCTGCGAGTCGATTCTGAGGGCATCAAAGACTTCAAAGTCGGTGTTCTTCACCTGAATGACATTATTAACTGTTCCAGTTTTAGACGTCATCACGGCCTGGGAGAAAGCGCAAACAGAAACATGATCTAGACGCTTGGGGGTGTAGAGTAGGTATCTGTGCTAACATTTAGAAAAAAAAATAAGTCTACACTGGTGATTCTAAAGCAGTGGGTTATCTCTAAAACGTTAAGCTTTCACTCACCCCAGTAGGATCCAAGGTCCACTGGCCGTCTACACAAAACTTGTACTGGTGCTCTCCCTCCGGCAGATCCACAATAGCCACAAAGTTCTTCTGACTGGAGCTGTTTGAGAGACAACCACGTGTGACATTCCCATCAACACATACAATCAAGGACGTACTCCCTTGTGAAGTATTCTGCATGAGTCGGAGCTACCTTTTGTTCAGGGGGATCTTGGTGGCCCAGTTGTTAAAAGAGCCGGACACAAAGACTTCCTTGGCGACCCCCGGCCACCTGAACACAGTCGGTCTGTCCTGCGTTTGACTTTTGCTATCACTCTCGAGGTCCTGCTGCCAGGCCAGAAATTCCTGTATTTCCTGTGGCGCCTGTTCAGCATGATAACAATGTATAGTTGACATGTTAAGGAGAGCACCTTCAGCCTTTGCCTCTCAGCGTGGTTGTGTGTCCTCCTCATAAGAGCTAATGAGAACACACACAATATATAAGCTTTGTGGACATTGTTGTATTTGGTGCTTCTGTCTGGAGTTTCTGGTAAGTCGGATGAATCCAAATCGGTTAGCTAAGTGTGTTAGCCACATCTGCCGGTTCAGCAGAAGTGATAGATTAGATGAATAGCTTTTATGATTATACGTATGATTTATATACAAACTGTATGACCTGAGAATACAGTATATACACATCTACATCTATGACTCACATTTTGCACATCCTGTGAATATGCTGTAATTTTGCATATTATTGTTAATGTATGGAACTAATATATCTGCAGCACTGTAAAACATGACACCATGTAAATAATAACACTTTCATATTGTATAAATTCAAAGAACAGCTGGTTGGATAATTACAGTCTGCTACGTTCACAGCACAATCATGACTCATATTTTATTAGCTAACATTTCAATATTTTAATTTTACTTGCAATATTTCATCAGCGTTGCCTGTGTGAATGGATCATACCAGCCATCGTGTTTGCATGTTTTTTTTTAAACGAATAAAAACAAATGGAGCCTATACTAAACATTTTACAAAGCACGCCAAAGGTTTTCAAATGTATTTCCATCCTTCCAGGCAGCCTCGGTACTTCTTTCAATACAAAAATGACTTCAGATTTATGGGTCATCAATCACTGTGAACATTTAGCCGCTTTTTTTGTTACATTATATTTATGCACTGCACAAACATGGGACTCTTTTGTAAATCCTTCATTGCAATTTGTCGGAAACTGCTGCCTTTAAAGTTGGTTGGAAGGATTGAGAAATCTCAAGTTATTAAAACTAAAATCACATTATCTTCTTTATAAAACCCATGTTTGCTCTCTGTTTGTCCTCCAGATTTGATTTTCTCGACAACATACAGAACGAGAATACAACACCCTTTGGCAGCTGGCTCTCTACTTTCAGATGCTTTATATGGGCACCTGAATGCACCAACAAAAATGTCCCCCTCTCCCTATTGCTTTAAAGCTCAGTGGTCTAACGTCAGAATCAGAATCAGCTTCGTTGCCAAGTAGGTTTACACAAGGAATTTGCTTTGGTGACTTGGTGTTAAATTCCAAAAATTCTAAATTTATTGAGAAAGACATGACATTTTGACCTTGTTACCACTTTTTAAATACAGTTCATGTCACCAAACTAAAGCTCCATGCCCTTTTTGCTTTGAGAGACTGTAGCATCTTATCTTTGTCACATCAGCTGCTTTTTTTGGGGAGCACAATGGTTCAGCTTAATGCGGCAAATAAAAAGCTTTTAAATATTCAACGTGAAGGATTTCCTATCTCAAATCAATCTAAAAACGTACTTAAATTTAGTATGGTGTAAGCTTCTTTTCAAACCTTTGCATCTTCTCTCTGGAAAAGGTCTCCGTCCTCTGTGCTGTCGATCAGGATGTTGGGACGTGCCTCTTTCCCTCCTTGCTGTCCATCTCTGAATGACCTCTCCCCCTGACCCCCGCTGGACCTGTCACTGTTGCTGTTCCCCATCCCGGAAGCATCAAACGCTGCAGGACACACACCGAGATCAAGATCTTTCATGTCTAAGGACATGCAGGGCAGAGACACCACCACCAGGAGTCCTACGGTGCTCCCTGGATCGACCACCAGGGACCTCTCTGTCAAAAGGCCCCTTGCAAAATGACTTGACCAACACATTTCGCTGTTAAAACCAAATACTGATTGTTTCGCTTCATCTACAGCTTAAATGCAAAATCTTAATACCCACCGAAATCTTCTCAGACGCTGCGTGGATGCAGTCTCACCGAAACGAGCTCTCTGGTCTCATGCAGGCCCACATCTGTGTGCGGGTTCTGGTTGTAAAACTGTCTCGTGCCCTCGTCGTTGTTGTTTCCGTCTTTGAACTGGAGAAGTTTTCCTCTCGCGCTGAAAATGCGCGCACGGGGCAGAGCGGTGTGTTCACCGTGCCTCAGATTCCCAACACACGGACACTCGTGTTTTATTCGCGCTCTCTGTTTTTCCTACCCGTGTTTCCTATTTCATTCTGTGGTCAGCTGTAGGTACTGTGAAGCGTTTTCACCATTTAGTAACAACTTCGGTGTGTGTGTGTGTGTGTGTGTGTGTGTGGTGAAGAAAACACACCTCTTCCGCCTCCTGTCCTCGAGCTCTGGGAGAGTTAAAATTTAACCCGATTGGCGCCAGCTATTCTGTGGTTATGGTTGACTGAGCTGTAAATGATGTGATGTGGTTTCAAAAACTGCGCTTTAATGATAAAATAAAGAGCCAAACTGCCGGTTAGGTGTTGAGATCAAATAAAAAATCATTATTCATTCTAAGGGAGTCAAAGGAAAAACAAAAGGCACCTATAAACACACACAAACGCACAATAGGCCTATGCTTGAAAAAAATACTAGCAGGGAGTAGCCTGGATCAGCGGTTCCCAACCTGGGGGTTGTGGTCCCTCGAAGGGTCACACAGTAGGCTTGCTGGCCCGCAAAGTGATGTGTTTGGATTTTTATTTTGTGTTTGTGAAATACTTGTTTAATGATCGTTCTCTATGACAATGCCCTGTATTGCATTAGACTCATTATATAGTTTGTGTATTTTGTTCTGTGTAGTTCTCGCGGCATGATTTACGACGTGAATGTGCGAATAAAAGAAAAGCATTGTATTCAAATACTTTTACTTTTTGCTTGACTTGTTCCTTACACACTGTGGCAGCTGTTGACAATGGGTTGCAAGTAGACAATGTGTGTGTGTGTGTGTGTGTGTGTGTGTGTGTGTGTGTGTGTGTGTGTGTGTGTTGGAGTATTAAAAATGTATGCATTAAATGTAGGCCTATTTGGTCACGGTTTGCAGTGAGAGGCCAGTAGAGCAGACAGCTCTGGCCAGTAAAGGTGGGATAAGCGATTCTGATCCAGAACACGTCTTTTTGTCAAATTCAGCTAATATCTCTTCACAGCATGCGCTGAAAGTGTTTGTACTCTATAGCCCTGGCTCTGTAAATCAGAAACAAACGAAGCGGCCCACACCCCGCCAACACTATTCCAGCCGTTACAGCCATGATGTGTGTGTCAGGTAATATGGGTTGCTCACGAATGTTCATCTTATTTTCTAGTTCACCAAGACATGCTGTGGTTGTGATGTTAGTTATAGTCGCAGGACAGTTGTGAGTATCGCTGCTGTGCTGGCTCTGAAACCATCTCATCCTCTTTACATAGCAGCTTCGCAGCAGCAACTGTACTGACAGTATGCTAACCCACAGCTTAACCTATGTTGGTTTCATTACTTGCTGTGTTGTTGTTGGCTCTGTATCATGCTATTTCTCATGGTGTTGGATTTCTCCAGAATCGCTTACTCCACCTTTAAGATTTCTTCAGCTCAGCAAAACGAGTGTCCTTGTACCTTATCACACTGATTTTTCTGAGGCGTTCTCACGGCTCTCCTGTTTCACACATCTGCAGCCTGTAACTGTGCACACTCAAGTAATAATAACAGAGAAGCATCAGTGTTTCAGAGCGGAGCTGCAGAGCCTCTTATCAGGGTTTGAGTCAGTTAGAAAACCACTGAGATAAACATCTAATTTTTGTCAATGATGCTGCTTTATTTTGCTAGTTTACTTTACTGAAGACTGAACTTTATCCCCTCAACAACCATTTTATAAATCAGATTTCTAGAGGATTTTATTTCACTCTGTCGGACGCTATCGACTCGTTCCAACTCCTCATTGAAGCTTTATAGTGTGAGTGAAGTATTCAAATACAAGATCTGTTTTTTTTCTGCATAATTTTACCAATATCCCCAATTTCAGCCCTAATATATTTAGGTATATTTGGAAACACACTTCTTTGGGTTTGAACTACGACTGGCTGCACAGTACAAACTAACCAACGTTCACTGGTCAGAATGTGAAAAAAGATGTAATAATAATAATAATGATCACCACTATTCAAATGGAAAGAGAACTATGCTGGACACTTTATATTAAATTGTTCATCTCCAAAAGTAAGTGAAAGTTTGTGAAGCCTGACGTGAGAAAAGGCTTATTTCACACAGAATAATTTGGTCGCAGAGAGGTTAACCTCCCCTGTGTGTTATGATGCTGCTGGAGGACGAACTCACTCAGGGAGGAACTCTATGAATCACACATGTGACCGTGGGTGTGCAAGACCTCTGTCTGTCAACAGTGTTACAGCTCTAAAAAAAATCTTTAAATTAAAGACTATATATATAATATATCTGAGCTGGTGTCTTGTTTTACTAGTTAAATCAAAGAACAGCCTTTAAATGAAAAGCAATAGCAGAGACATTTGTCTCCATTTTGTCCCCCTAATTTTTCACACTGCATACAATATTTTAGATAATATTTCCTGTTACGTTCCCAGGAATCCTCCGTATTGTTGGTCGTTTGGAGCCAGGCTCACATAGCAAACACTCAAACACAGGAACCTGATGAAAAGTGTGGCAGTGTTTGCTATTCATTCATTTGCAATGCTGCATGAAACCGGTTGCTTAAAATCCCCCAAAATATTCAAAATATTCTGTCCACCCATGCATCCATTTTCTGCCCCCTCTGGGTCCCGATCACAGTCCTAACCGCTTATTGTGGCTCTCCTTGTGGGATCACGAGGCATTCTTGGGTCAAATGTGTAATCCCTGCCAGTGTGATCCACTTTAAACTCCAGCTACTCGTTTGCACGAAGCAACAACCTCACAACCCGCATCACTGCAGCACATCCGATGGTACAGAATATGGTCATAAGCCTTTTTCAAGTTCACAAAACACATGTAGATTTGCAGACTTGTGACCTCTCTCGAGTCACTTGCAGGAGTAAAGAGCTGGTACACCTGATGGTCCGCAATGATGTTCAAGTCCTCCATTAGGTCTTCCAGCTCTTCCTCCTCATAGTGGGTCAGTAGTTCACATCTCTGTCCTCAGTGAAGGTCAGCGGTTCTCCAACCCTGCAGAGAGCAAGGCCCTGCCTCCCCTGTTTAAGTTCCCTGTGTGTTCTGCAGAGGGGCTCCCAAGGGCCTAACCAAGCCAAGAAGATCGTCTTCTTCAGCTGATGTCTACCTGATGGACACACTTTTAGTGCTTCCAGAGTCGCAGGAAGGTACAAACCCTCCACCTTGATAAGTTGGTGATTCAGCTTTAATTTTCTCTGTAATTAGTGAGCTGAATCACTGCGCAGCCTGAAGATTAAATGCTCTATTTTTAGCCTTGTAATAGTGTTAATATCACATATCAGAGTACACGATCCCTCAGACTCAACAACTTGCAACAGGTGTCAAAGATGAGTGTGAACTGAGGCCAGATGGTGAAGCAGAGTGAGTATCATAAAACCCATTAATATCGCGCAGTATCTGCAGTATCTTACTGCTTTGATGTCCTCAGAAATATGGTCACCGAACAACTTTTCATTTCAATCTCAGGACATTTGAGTCATTCTTTCATGACACTAAAATCTAACACATTTGTGTCTGAATATTTGTAGTTCTTGGTTTGTTTACCAGACCGCGTTTTGTGAAAGAAAAACTTTTTATTTTTAATTCTTGTGCCCACCACATGTACACATGTACAGTGAAGCAGAGCAGCGTGTCAAAGATGTTTTGCGGCTTCGATTTCTAGTGTTAGATCACAATTAATAAGAAGTGAGTTGTCAATAGCAACAGTAAACAATAAGATTTAATGGAAGTTGTCAAACAGTTAATTATCGGCCTACAGTTACAAAAATCCCCAAGTTTCATTTGCAGAAGTATTTTTAGGGTCCTCTTTCATAGAGACACATGCATAATCATTCCTTTTCACCTTGCGAATACAAAGACTTTATTTGCAATATCATTTGCACAATAGCTGAAATCAAGTCTCTGCCAGCTCTTACAAAACCTCCAGAGCTGCCAGAAGCAAAGCAGAGCTTCTGTTGCATCCCATGGAGCAGATCGCTCTGTGACAGTTTCACCTCTTCTCTACCTCTACCTCATCTTCCTCCTCAAGAGCTCACACCACATGCTGTGGAGGAAAAAGAATCCTTGAAATCTTTCCATGTTCATTTTTCCATCACAGATCCGGTTGCATTCATACCGTAGTAAAGTGCACCACGACGTACGCAGTGATGCTCCCAAGGCCAACGATAAAAGAAACAATCCCCAGGTGGAGGGCTTTCCGACCCAGCCGCTTGGAGCCGTCGTAGTCCTCTTCGTTGTAGCTCTTTTGGGCCTATAGGGTGAGTGAAAGGTTCACATGAAATTTTAAGACACTTGAATCCCACTTAGGTGGCAGTGCTGATGATGTAATTTGAACAGGCTTGTACTGTGAAGGCAGAAACAGTCCCACCTTCTGCGTAAGTAAGCCTCACAGTGGTAAGTTGCACATGAGGAAATCTGTGCTGAACATTTAAAGAGAAATGATTCCCTGCCTTCCTTTGCACCTGCCTTTCTTGTTATCTCTAATTTATATTTGTATTGAAGCCAATGTCCTCAGCAATGGTGTGGCTGCATACCTCATCTTGTTACTCATAGCTATGACGACACAACAGCTGCTGTTGGCACATCGACTCATCACAACTCAAAGACTTGAGACGAACCTAACTGTGTCGCTCCGATCTAACACGTCGGCTTTTAAAACTTTTAAGACTTTTAGAAAGCTGCAGGAAAGATTTCCCTTTCGTTGAAACACAGATTTCTACAAACAGTTGTGAACATGGCTCGGCAGTTGGCAGTCTATAAACTGGAAGTATATTTGATCTGAGCACACATCAGTAGAAGTATTTGTTGATGGGGTGGACGAGCGACTCAGAGAAGCGGAAAGGCTATTTCTGCATCTTAATAAATTAGGTGCAAATATGACTCATTTGTAGAAATACATAACGTGCTTTCTGATAGATCAAATGATACACAAACCACATAAATGGCAATTAAGTGTTAATGTACTAAATGTAATGTATTAACCATCATCCCACACTGCTTTTTCTCACTCTCTTCTCTAATCTAAGTATCCATAAATTACATTTGTTGAATGATCTTTATGCCTGTAAATAACTAAACATCATAAAAACATCTCTTGAAGTAACTATTCGCAAAATAGGAACCAAGCATGTCCAGAAACCCCACACTTTCAGCCACTGCACGACTCACCAGCACAGAGAAAACCAGCGCCACAATATTGATGGGCCACGCCGGGCAGAAACAGGTGAACATGGTGAGACAGAGGTAGCTCCTCAGAGGGGGGATCTCCTGAGCCTCCCTGTTCTTCAGGACGTCAGCGCTCCCGTCCAGCGAGGGCTTGGTGTTCATGACCGGCTCCCGCGAGGCAGTAAAAGCAGAGAGGCGAGGCGACAGAGCTGAGACGCTGGGAGAGTGGAGGTGGAGGCGAGGGAGGGGAGGCAGTGGAGCAGTGATGATGGGAGAGAGAAATCAGCCAGCAGAGAGACTTGAGAGGGACGCAGAGGCAGAAGACTCAGACTGAGGAAGAGTTAGCAGGAAGAAAGGGGAAGAAAAGGAGGGCAAGGAATTATGGAAAGTCTGGTTCACATATAGTAATAGTGCAAATGTATAATAACCAAACAAACCTTTAGTCCAAAATTATATGATTTAGAAAAATATGTATGGTAATTTAGTGAAGAATGATGACAGCTAAGTACAAATGCAGGGTAATTTAGTATGTTTTAGTAATTTAGTACACATTTACAAAATTTATAGTAAATATAAAAAGCAGGTCTAAATTAGAAGCCTGGTCTTGTTTTTATAGAAAAAAAAATCTTAGAGTCCCCCTTGTCACCCAGTTAAGCTACTTCTAAGCAGCTTAGATCACACAAACAAATATAAATGCTAAAACTCTTGTTAATTTGGACGTGACACACGTCGTAATAGCAGTTAGATTCTCTGCAATTCAATCGTTCAGTTAAAACAATTCAGATTTACTGGTACGGTAAACAAGAGAGGTGAAACAAGAGAGGTGCCAAATGTTTTAGGCAAGTAATATTCATACTGGTGGAAATAAACCATTTGATAGCAGCCTGTTTACCATAAATATTCATCATGGGGTCAGCAGTTGTTCAATGAGGCACGTTGGTGTGTCTGTGACATAGAGACAGTGGTGCACAGTAAGTGTGTTTAATCAAGTACTGTACAAATTAGAGGTATTTATACTTTACTTGAGAATTTTTTTTCATGCCACTTTCTACTTCTACTCCACCACATCTCGGAGGGAGACTTTTTACTTCACTACATGTATCTGACAGCTTCAGTAGTCACTTTACAAATTAAGGTTTTTACACAAAAAACGCCAGTACAGTCTTTGATTGACATAAAGTCCAGCTTCTCAAAAGTGAATATTCATGAATTTTTGATCATTTTGAGGTTTGGACTGACAAAACAAGCATTGTGAAGGAGTGACTTTGGGCTCTGGGCAGTTGTGACAACATTTCTCAACCTTTTAATTTTATTTTTTTTTAGCAATGATTCATTTAAAAAAAACTCATAAATTACAGTTTGTAACAAAATAGTTCAAACTCAACTACAACAGTAAAATCCTGCTTTTACATTAATGCATGATTAATGATAATAATGTAAAGATATAACATATAGTAGTATAACATTCTGCATTGAGTACTTTTACTTTTAATACTTAAAGTACATTTTCCTAATTATACTTACATATTTTTACTTAAGTAACATTTCATTGCAGTACTTTTCCTTGTAACAGAGTAGTTTACAATGAGGTATTAGTACTTTTACTTAAGTAAAGACTCTGAATACTTCCTCCAACACTGCATAGAGATGTGGGAGAGCCTCTCATCTGGTGAGTTCAGACTGACGACGGCCACACGGCACAATGTGATGCCTAAAATCCAAATTTGCATGTCTGTTAAGCTCATAACATGTGCATAAATACGTACAAAATAAATGACAGGACACATAAATGGAATGTTTTAAAATAATTTATTAGGAATTTTTAAAAAGTGTTTTGTTTTCTCCGTAAGGAATAAACTTGACAGGAAAAAAAAAGGAAATCAGAAAAATGTTACAGTGTTGACAAGATTGTTATTTTTCAGTGAAAACAGCATCAAAGTATGAACTACCATGGTAGCCCCCGCAGCAGTGTGAGCGAGTGTATCAAAATGTAAAAACCTGGTACTTTGTAGATGAGAGTGCTTTGTTCTTAAGCTAACATTCGAAGGAAAACACATTTATTGTGATCGACCAGTGCAACAACCTAGTAGCTCTGAACATAAATGTTTTGGTCTAAAAATAGCTGTCACATTGCTACAGTATGTGACCTCCAGTGGATATGCAGTGATGGATTGGTGGTGGTGGTGGTGGTGGGAGATGGGTGGGTGTGGGGGGGGTTGACAGGTAAACAAGAGTTAATAAGACCCCCACTCGCCTCTTCCTGTTACAAACACCACCTTCAAAAAGGTTTAACCATCCACACTTTGACATAGATGTTAACGTAATGAAAAAAAAAGTCTGATTAAAATTTCACATTTGCAACTGAGGTACACCCCCCCCCAAACAAACAAACAAACAAAAAAAAAAAACAGCACATGGCACATTGGAAACCAATGTGTATAAAACCATACGTCATGCTCACGCAAACATCAACACAACCTGCAGAGAGATTCAGTCACCACAGTGTTACCTGTGCATGACTGCGCCTGCGCACTACTCCTTCATTTTCCTTCACAAACAATCATCACGTATTGAAAATCACAGTTAAAACAACAATATGACAAAGTAAGAAAACAGCATGTTTTTTTTCCTCTGCTGATAGAGGAGCATTTTTTTACACCAATACGTCCCCAAAAAGTAAAGTGTTGTTCCAGACTCGGCTTCTCTCCTGCTGAACAC
The DNA here is from genome assembly GCA_024633595.2 of Lepomis macrochirus. Classification (NCBI taxonomy): domain Eukaryota; kingdom Metazoa; phylum Chordata; class Actinopteri; order Centrarchiformes; family Centrarchidae; genus Lepomis; species Lepomis macrochirus. The sequence goes on from JALXJV020000005.1 coordinate 30,980,601, forward strand.
AAAGCTGAAAGTGCTTCAACTCTGAGGCAGCTTTTAAACGCAGTAACAGAATCAAATCATCACATCCTTAATAAACGCCTGGAGAAGATTACAGTACATGGCTGGTCTGACACAGACAGACTGACTGAAACATACTGAAACATCCTTGACCTCCATGTGACACTATGATACGTAACGGTGAAGCTTTCCAACACATAAGGATTGATGAAAGAAACAATTGTGCCATTTCTCCAAAAGCCTCCCACCTCCCAGACACAAAAATGAGCGCAGCCCCCGCAGAAACCAGTCATATTTACAATATTTTACAAAATTGTACAGCTCATGTAGGCCTATTCTGTAACTGTGACTAATGACCTTTGTCATCTGACCTTTGTTAGTGTATCAAGTCTTTGTTAAAAACCTACCAAGATATACACTTTGTGACACATTTTCAAGAAATAGTATTAATCACAAATGTTTTTTGTTAAAATTCAGTATGAACTAGTGACAAATATACAGTTTTCCAGTACAAAGTACAGCTCCTGACCTTCAAACAAGCTTCGTTTGGAGATTTATTTTTCTCCTCTTTTCTCAGAGAGATCAGGGTCCGAGGTCAAATAACCCAATAAAACACAGTCAGATAACACAGATAAAGAAACAACGCAGCCATCACAAAAAAAACCCAGCAAGGTGAAACATAACAACAGAAAAAAAACAAAACACTAAAAATACAGCATCTGTATGTGTTGCTATTACATGTAGTGATAACCATTTTCACTCCTTTCACAACGTTTTTTTCTTCTTCTTTTATTTTCTCAGGAGGTGGAGTTTAGTGAGGCGTCAGTAGGGTTGGCTGGGTTCAGGCTGACACCGGGGTGGAGGGGGGGGTTCAGCTGCCCCAGCCGGAGAGGTGGACTGGACCGAGACAGGCCAGATCAGCTCCAAAGCAGCTTCAACTCCTTCCAGCTCTCAGTCTACAGCTCTGCGCTGACACAAGAAACCACCTGGATTACTCACAGGTCGGTCAGTAATGAAGCGTATTCGTTAGGTTTAAAACAAGAGGACTGACTTACGCTCTCAGTGGTAGCCGTTAGTGAAGGCCGTAGCGATCAAAGGGCCCTGTGGGAGTACAAACTTTTAGTAATTTAGTAATTTAGTAACAAATAATGACAATTAAGTACAAATGTATAGCAACTTAGTAAAAAAGTTTTAGTAATTTAGTACACATTTATAGTTATGTGGGATCAAGCATTCAAGTTGACAAATAAAAAAGGTGTCACACTTGGCCGTGGTGGAAAATGTACTGATAAATGTTTGTTCTTCTTGTTTTATTGACAGCACAGAAGATTCAACATCAGTGTCATTGCCAACAATGTCATAGCAATACTTTGATATTTTGGGAAATAGGCTTATTCGAGGATCGGTACCACTCACATGTTATTAGCTCTTAAACATAATGCTGCAGCCATCAGCTGGTTAGCTTAGCTTAGCACAAAACTGGAAACGTGGGGGAATCAGCAAGCCTGGCTCTGTCCAAAGGTAACAAAAGCTGCGTTTCAGCATTTCCAAAGCTCAAGAATTAACATCACATCTTATTTGTTTATTTGTTAAAAGTTACAGGTTGTGATTCACAGTATTTTTTATACATTGCATTGTAATGGAGGACGAACTCTGCTCCTGTGCTTGAGGGCAGATTTAGTCATCTTTGGACAAAGCCAGACTAGCTGTTTCCCTCTAGTGCAAGTATTTATGCTAAGCTAAGCTAACCAGCTGCTGGCTGTAGCTTCATATTTAAAGGACACATATCATTTTCTCATCTAACACTCTTAACTTAAACTATTGCTTTAAAATTCCTCTGCTGCTCCAGGAAGCCCCACCCCACCATATAAAAATGAAAATTAAAAAAAATCAGTAGAAAGGTCATCTCACCCCCAAACTATGGCTGAATCCAGTGCTTGGGGCGGGGCTGGCAGCGCTGAGGTAACTGCTGACGGCCGACTCTTGACTGGCTGCGCCGTACAGGTCTGCCATCGGGCCCGGGCTGCTTGTACCTAAGAATCCAGCTGAGCCCCGGTTGGAGCCTAAAAGTAAAATAAAAGAAACAACAATGTAAAGTTTTACATGCTAAAACATCCACAGGCTCAAGGGCTTAATAGGCAGATACTTTACCTTTTTAAATTAGCTATAATCAATATTCTTATAATAACAATGGCTTCAAATGTAGCTTCATGTAGGTGTCACAGTGTAGTTCCCATTTCAGCACTTTTAGGTCATTGTTTTGGTTTTACAGGAACTTTACTGTTCTGTTTCATTGTCACCCCTCTCATCAGCATTGTGCCAGTAAAAGCTCTAAAAACTGACATTGCCTGCCTAAAATCTAATGTCCGAACTCTGGGCATGTGCATTTTAAACGGGAAGCAGACTGTCTACTCCGCAGTTGCAGAAGATTTGGCTAAAGAAGACAGTACTACAAGAGCAATGGCGAAGACCAATACCAGAGATTTTTTTTTGCATGGGTCGACCACGAGGTGGAACTCAAATACGGTGACATGCACGGTAGTGATATTTTACACAGCACAAACTATTTTATAAAAATGCCAAATCAAAAAGTTAGTTAGGAAGCCAAACGTGAGTGTCTGCGTCCACAAGTTTTCCTGCTACCCCGGAGTTTTAAAACAAAAAGGGGGTCAGCAGCTATTTTAAACTTCTCCGTTTTAGGTCTTCGGATTCGCTGTTTTACGGTGGACAGCAGCGTTAACGCATTTTAAAACAAAAACGTATTTGTGTTGGTGTAGGCTCAGGAGTTGTTGTAGACCAACAATGGAACTAAAAAGACATTTAACTCATTTGTTATGTGGCCAGAAACATGACTTAAGATTAATAATAATGTTGCTCTGCTTCTGCAGGATGTGGAAATCAGCAACTGTTTGCTTACAAGTTCGCCTATATCAACTCAAAAGGTGATAATACAGTTTATCTGTGTTGCCTTTCCAGCTTGATTCCACTGCCCCCCAATGTCAGACAATGTCAGAGTGATTCTGTTGGGATGTACCTCTAACGACCGCTGCTGCTGCCGCCGCCGCTGCCATTGGTCCATATGCTGTGAGAGGAATGGCTAAAGAGTCAGAAAAGAAAAGATTCGTGTTAAATATGTTGGTGTGCAAACAGTTAACAACTGACTAACAACATAACTTAAAAGTCTGACTCCAGTGGCCCCATAAACTTTCATCCAAGCCTTGTGAATACAAGGACGTAGAAGTAAAGTACTGCTAGGGTTTGATGAGGTCACCGGAGAGAGCCTTTAAAGTGAGCAGTTAAAACTTCCTCATTACTGTCAGCAATCCTGCCTTCAGATAGAGACCGAGGAGGACTGACAAACACAAACATGCAGACCAAAGAGTGATCATGTGTTGGTGCTAACGTGGCGTGTGGCAGACTGATAACATGCTGCTTGTAAAGTCCAGAGGAGGGACTGACTGACCTGTGAGCTCAGGGGGGTGGGGTGAAGTCAGAAGGGGAGTCCTCTCTAAGTGGAACTCTAAAACAGAAACATCAGAGTGCTGTTGAGACACACACCACGGCCGCCAGCGAGGAGAACACACACACTCACACACACCGGCAGGGAAACACCTCAGAGGTGAGGGCTGGAGGTATGGAGAGTACATGAAGGCATACACAGGGTTTGAGAAATGTAAACAGGAGTGGAAGAACGTTTGATGGTCCATAAAGTAGCGTTAAAAATCATTACAGAATAGCAAGAAATACAGCAGAGGTTACAATTGTTGTCACACAAATTAAGAATGTAAATTCAAGCGTGTAGGATTGATTTTAAAAATACATAAAATATCTCATTTAAAAAATTTACTGACAGATTTACTTCATGCACGCACGCACGCACACACACACACACACTTGTTAAGCAGATGCAATTCCACTCCCTGATATTTACAAGCAGCCATTTACACTCACAGTGTTTCACGTGCTTCTATGGAAACATGTTTGTATTTGTGACAGTGTGTCTGTCTACTGTCAGTTCACACACAGGATAAAGTTTATTTATCTATTCGTAAAAGCACTGGCACCAAAATCCTTCTTTTTTCACTTTAAATGGGCTACACTACATCAACACGCTGCTCAGGGAATGAAAATATATTTATCCACGCTGCAGCACGGCTCTATAGATGGTCCTGTCGGTCTGTCTGTCCACCGCTGCATTATTTCCAAAACTATTAGGTGGGTTGCCATGAAATTTTGTAAAAACATGCATGTTTCCAACAGGGTGACTCCTACTGTCCCCGACATTTTTGTGGCGCCATCACGATGTTTAAGTTTTTTGTTGTGAGTGAAATATCTTGACAACTTTTAAACGGACTGCTGTGATTTTAGCTACAGATATTCAAGGTCTCCAGGGGACCAGTTCTTCTGACTTTTCCTCGAGCACCAACCTCAGGTCAAAGTTTCAATGTGTCCAAGACTAAATATTTCCAAAATGAAAGACATTCCCATCAGCCTCAGCTGCACTTTGAGGTTAGTGTTAATTAGCAAATGTTACCATGCGAACATGAGCCTTTAAAACATTACCTACAAAACATCAGCGTGTTAGCATACCGACCTAACGATTAAGCACAGCCACACAAATCTGCTAGCATGGCTGTAAACTAGTTTTAAATGTACAGTTCCCCATACATAACTTATATACTTCCTATTGAAACAAGGAGCCTTTTAAGTTTAATGTAAGTTTACAGTGTGCACAAGGTGTCCTATTATTTTCTTTCAATAATGTTGATTCCCTTTAATCACTAAATATAGTGTATGTTTTAGTGTGCTTAGGCTATAAGAGACACGAAGATGATCTTTCATTGCATAACATGAGGCAAACTCCTTTTCCAAATTTTCTTTTATGCCTCATCCATCACCATCTACAACGGTTAACGCTTGAACACTTGCACCTGCTCACTAAATATGGCTGTGTATCTATCTCTCAGTTAATGTGACAGAAACAACTGTATCAGGAGCAGAAAGTGTGCTGCGATTACCAGGGAACTGGTAGGTATATCCAGGAGTGATGCCAGCGTAGCTCCGACTGGTGTAGGTTGCTGTCTGGAAGCCTGGATAACCTGTGGAAGCAAAATCACTGTTAACATCTGGATCACTGAAAACACAAAGAAACGCATTTGCACGTATGCAGAATCACTGAGGTGTTCAAAAAGGAAATACTTGACACAAACGAGAGTAACAGGTGTGTGGCTGCGCTGCCCCCTAACAGTGACGCCTGGTACCGTCTGTGACGTGCAGGTGGGTGATATTCTACACCTGTGGTCTGGATTTCTTCACAAGAACAGAGCTACTGCAGCTCACGGTCTTTGTCTCCTGTTTCACTCTCAGCAGTGCACATTACACAGGGATTTTCTTTGTATAACACCTGGAGCACTGACCTCAGACCATTTTACGAGTACCACAAATAATTTAAACAAGTACGGTGCCCTGATCTACACTGTCTAAATTAAAGCTCTGAAATACTAAGGTGTCGTTCTCAGAATGAACGGTAGGTGGTAGCATCGGTGTGGCAAGTTTAGCTCCACATGCACAATCAGGTCCTGACTACTGTGAGCACAATACAAATGTTGACCACACACAGGATTATGTTCGAGGTGATGACAAGACCCAGAAATGCTAAAGGGCCTTCACACTTTACTCGTCATGGGGAGTACCGACGATAACATTTAAAAAAAAAAAAGAATAGCTCAAGCCGAGACAACCCTGATGACCTCACTACGACATCATCAGAGTTATCTTGGCTTGGTCTCAAGACCAAGAAGGTTTTAGCAGAAAGCCCGTGTTACCAGAGGTATGGCGTTTCTGGGGGGTTGCATTACGGGTAATGTGGTTTTTGGAGCTTGACCCAAACTGTGTAGACAAAGAGTCAGGATCATTTCGGTTTCTGATGCGTCTCTTTTAACTGTTGTGTTTTTTAATCTCTTACGTGTGAGTCCCAAAACTATCTGGAGGTGCAACACTAAACAGGTGGAGAGTGAAACAAGCAGTATCTATTAACTCAAACTTCTCCGGCTAATTAGTAGTGCAGGTATTGACAAGTAAAAAAAACCCACTGCATATAACTAAATATTCACAGTTTCTTGAGACAGTAGACTTTTTTGATTACTCTTAAAGTCTAAGGTCTAGATAATTAAAGTGGAGAGCTGGGAGCTGAGTCAAGCAGCCCAGTTAAGTGGTCAGCTTTCTCCCCATGAGGCCATATGTGACCTTTAAGGCAGCTGTGGCCTTAGAGCAGGAATAGTTATTGCCAGGTTCATGTGCGCAGCCACATCCTTCCTGCCCTAATCAATACTACCTTACCCAGCATACCAATGCCCAGCATGAAGGCGTCCATTCCATAGGGCATCACACGAGAGCGCCCCCTGGCTGAGCCCGTGGGGGACATCACCTCCTTGGGCTGAGCTTTCTTGCACTCCACCTGTTTCCAGGCGAAAGATAAAATCAGCACTACTAGTTTCTCAGTAAGGTGGCGGTGTTGAGAGCGCAAATCAAGCTGCTCACCATTTTGTTGTTGATCTCGTGGAAGTGGATCTCGCAGACTTTCTCCACCACGTCCTCGTTCTCGAACGTCACAAAGCCAAACCCTGGCGAGGACAGGGCAAGTTCGTCAGTAGGAACATTTGACACAGTATGTTGGATTCAGACAGTAGGCCTTTCTGTGCAGCTAATAGTCTCCAGTAATCAGTGCTGTAATAGCCGCTTAACACTTTTGCCCCCCTCTTCCCCTCCCCCCTTTCAATGCCGCTATTCTGCACTCATCCTTTTTCCCTCCCTTCCTGGCCAGAAGGCCCAGAGCGAAGCTGGTAGGCTGTCATAATCGATCAGTCCCAGGGAGGGGAGGAGGTGCTTGAGGAGGATTTATCCTGATCCAGATTAACGGACTGGCTAATTAGACTAGCCCTGTTCGTCTCCTCCAGCTCAGCCCACAGGAAGGAGGCCTGTGGGGGGTGCGGAGGGGGGGATCAATAGATACCCTGGAAGGACTGGAGGAAGAGCAGCATATTGACGAGGAGAAGGAGAGGTGTAGGGAAAGGAATGGACATGGAGCGGGGCCAGTCCAGTCTCACCTCTGTGCCGGTTGGTGGTCTTGTCGAACATGAGCATGGCATCGTCGACCTGGGGGGGAGACAAACAACACAGTTTTTTAGGCGGCGCTCCGTCTCTCTCTTGCCACGCGGCATATTGCCTGACCTCAGCCCTTCTCAAGTTCTGCAAGAAGGCTCAGCAACAGATGGACAGAAAGGGGGAGGGAGGAGACTGGAGACGAGCGACAGGTTACAAAGAGGAGGCGGAGGGGGCAGCGAGAGGAAAATATGAAGAAATACTGTACAGCAAGCCCTGGTGCTGTAGGGCTAACAGACATAATGGGTGGCATGGAAGTTAAACTGCCCTGGTCACAATCCTTCTCACAGACAGCCCATAATCCGCCGCCTTTTTCCCCTCCAAAGTTTGACATTCCCATGGCAACTGTACAAAAAGTCCATATAAAAGAGCTCGAGCCAACATCAAATATGCTTTATGAATAGTGGGAGAGTGCCAGTGAGACAAAGAGGGCAGCAAAGAGAGAAACACTGACACACACACACACACAAAAAGGGGGGAAAAAAAGCAGCCAGTCACAAGCAGAAAGGTGAATCCTGTGGGCAGGTGGAGACTCGATGAGAGGGGAGAGCTGATAGCGGGAGGAATAGCGACAGGTGGAGATATGGCGAAAGAGAGCACAGAGAGTTCTGTAAGAGAGAGAGAGAGAAAAAAAAAGATTGGGTCAAAGTGGAAAGGGAGGAGAAAGAAGAGACAAAGAGAGAGGGAGAGGGAGAACAAAGAGGCCTGGAGGCTTTGTTTGTTGGCACAGTCAGCCATAATTCCTCCTCCTCTTCTCCCTTTGACCTCTCCCTCCGGCCCGGCCTCCCTTTATAGAGCAAAGACACAGGTGTCTATTCTGCACACACACACACACACACACACACACAGTTTCTTATGTCAAAGTTGTGCTGTTTTTTTTCTCTCTCTCCCTCTCTCTTGTCACAAGCTGACATGTTTATACTCCAGTCTGCACACGGAGGCCCAAATAAACATTTGGTAAATGAATCTGCGCTCTTGGTCTATAATAAGTTTACTGGATGCGGTCCACTGAACAATTTGTCATAGTCACATACTCACACATACTCAGCGCTCGCGCACAGTGTGAGTGTTGTGTGCGTGTGTGGACCCCTAAGGGCAGTTTGCCTACAGAAAGGTCAAAGGTGAGTGAGGAGTGTCAGTGTGAAAGGGGACCTGTTACTCTGATGCCTCTCAAGTCGCTGCTTCCTCCCAGCCTGACATTTGCAGAACGGCTGCAACGTGTCCAGCTCTCTGTCGCTGCGAAAACGCTCTTTATTTTCGCCATTTAGCTGACACTTTTATCCAAGAGGCCTGACAGTAGTGACTCCTCAGACTGAGAGCAAGGGGTCAAGAAGACTGCAACACCCACAGCGCACTTTGTGATGCATGCTAGAGATCTAAATTCAAGTTAAAATCCTTTACTTAACAAGGCAAACACACAGGAGCCTCCACAATCCCAACGTGAACTGAAACGCCTGGAGGACGCGATCAAAACATCACAACAACGCTGGTGTTTCCCACTGAGTTAATTGCACATCATTGCTTGATATTTCAAACACCGGGCATTTTAATGGCGTACGGCCGGACAATATTCCCTCTTATCCTTTTTTCCCCACCTCTCATCTTCCCTGTTATCCCCTGCCCATCCCTCTCCGAGCTCCTTTGTCCTCACCAGGATGGGACACAAAAGGTCCAGTGAGGCAGTCTAATCAGGAACTTCCATGGATGGCTGGAGCCTACATTTCACCGTCCATCCCTCGATATCTCTCTCGGCAAAATTCATCTAGACGTTATGATTGAGGAGGGAGCACAGGGAAACTCGAGGCCAAAGCTTCGCCGCCGAATATGAAGTGCCACGCAGTTGGAAACGCCGCGGCTAAAACGGAGTCTCCACACTTCGACTTTTAAAAGTTTCAAGGGCTTGAGGTGCAGATTGTCCACCTGCAGTTTGCTGAATAACTTTAAATCATTTGTTTTTCTTCTGTTTTGTCTAATTTGTTGGATTTTTTTTGTTTTGTTTTGTTGCACAAGATCAACCAAAAACTCACACGGCACTTCAATCACACAAACTACTGACGGTCAGAAGACGCATTTAGTGCGAAGAACCCAGAAACTTCCAGTTTGCAGATAACTTCTGAGCAAAATATTTGTCTAGCTTTGTACAGAGGCATAATGCCCCCCCCCCTCCACACACACACCCCGCATCTTTGCCCCAGTTCCCTCTCTTACGCCTACACAAACCTCTCTCAATCAGGCCCTCGCCCCTCTCTGCCTCGTCGGTGCCTTTGTTAGCCCGTCATCTGTTCTCTGCCTCGTGTCTTTCAGAATATGAAAACTTGGACAAAACTTTACACGGAAAACAAAGGCATTAAGAAAATGAAAGCTGAAGTTTGCAGGGTTTTCTCTTTTTTTTGTACATTGTATTTATTGTTACCAAACTCCTTAGTTGACCCCCACCCAACACTCATGCTAACACCCCCGACACACCCCCTCCACCCTAGCCGAACACCACCTCATCCCTCCTCCTTCAGAACAAAACCCCCTTACCCACAGAATTACTTGGGGGACAATGGGCAAGCCAGGTCACCACGGTAACGGGCCAGGAGGGGGTTGTGGGTAGGAGCAGCTGTTACATCAGATTAATTCAGATTCTGATAATCCCTCCTCCTTCCTCACCATCACCACACACTCACTACAAAACTTTTCTCTCCCCCCCCTTCCCTCGCTCTCTCCCCTCGCTCCCTCTTCTAGTCCCCCGAACTTCGCCTGCTGCTCCCGGAGCCTCTCAGCCTCGTTATTTTTCCCTTCCTACCCTCTTCCAAGCGTTTTCTCGCCCTCCTCCTCGCGGTAACCCCTTCACTTCCAGGCGGTCGCTCGGATCCAAGTGAAGTTTTTCTCAGAGAATTTGTGGTGAATCAGACTCGGCTGAGCTGGTGGGATGTGCTACTACGTGTTTCTAAGCTGTTGATTTCTTTCTGCACCAATGCAGACAAGACAAACGTATGCGAGCCCGTTATAAAAAGGACACAGAAGTCCATTATTTCGATTCTGATCATTATTGCTGCTGTTCCGTCTGACAAATTCACCACGCGTGTGTGACGTCCAGACATCTTTAACAACACTCGCTTAAACATCACTCACCTTCCCAAACTGGTCAAAGTACTGTTTCACGTCCTCGATGGTTGTGTTCACTGAAAGGCCTCCCACAAAGATCTTCTTGGTTCGAGTCACTAACTGTAAGAGGAGGAAAGGCACCGATGAACAAATGTTTCATCTGTGATCGTCTTGAACATTTTAAATTAAAAGATATATCTTTTAAAATAGCAGCTCACCAACAGGCATGACTTTTATTTTTGACCTTAAATGTACTGTAATGTTTACAATAATTACATACGATTGTAGGTCACACTACTACTTTAATACTCTGGAAAAACTACTCTATTATTAGTCTGAAATGTAGCCAAATGTACATCACTCAGTAACACACCGAAAGAAAAAGGAAAAGAAATTGTTCTCAGAAATATAATTATAAAAACAAGTCATTAATTAATCTCATCACTGTAACTAATTAAAATTACAATCATAATACTCACTATCCTCCTGTCAAAAGCTAATTTAGAGGAGAAATGGCAGGAAAATTCACTTAGGTGGAACCTTAACTTGCACAAGGACAATAAAAACGTTTTGTTTTTGTAATTTTCTGATAATCCACGCAAATGAAATTGTAATTAGGCTGATTTTTGAACATTTTTGCAGATGAAAGCTTCAGATCAAGAAGTGTAACGAGTGAAAAGTCCCAGAAAAGGTATCTGAAGAAATAGCAGCTCTCAATAAATAAACAGCAGTACATATGTTTTTAGGCAGGTAAATCAGAGAAATTTATTGTTTTGAGCAATTAAATGTGACAAAGTGTTTTTACAGCACAGGTACTATTCATTATCTGTAAACTGTTGCGTTAAACACTTTCACTGTCTGACTTACAGCGCACACAATCTTTGGATAAAAAGCACAATTTCCCGTGTTGGGCACAAACAAAAAAAAGCCAATCCTGGGGGCAGCAAACACTTTTGGCACCTGTAATTACTTTTGCCTCCCTTCCACTTTCTTTCATAGCTACTTTTTGACAAGACAGAGGGGAATCACAAAGGGGAATTCAAGCAGCATGTAACAGCACAGTTTTCATTCGGTGGCATATATTAAATCTAAACACGGCGTGTCTTGTTCTTAGTTGACAGAGAGTTAGAATTACTGAGGAATCAGATACGAAGAAACAAGTTGTCAGCTAGATTTACACCCATTAACACTGGACCTGACATCCATCACAAAATTACTAACACTACGCAATACTCAGTATAATGCAGTTGTTTGTCAGTAAGCATAAAAGGAAAACCTGTCTTGTGCTAGCAGGATACAAGATGTGCATACATGCGAGTCAAACTGTGACATTATTGCAAACTTAAATATTTTTCTTAGAAGAATTTATTACTATTTATTAATATCTTTGTTTTCTTTTATTGAATCCAGCTATGATTCATTCTTTCATTTCCACAGAGCAATGCATTATGGGACGTCCATGAACATTATTTCCAAGAATGAAGCAATTTCAGTGATTCATGTCGGTCTTTTATGAACTGTTCATCTGACCGTTTTATCCTTGTGAACACTTCACACGTTGCACTAACCTGTGACACAGTCGGGTTTTTTCTTTTTTTTTTTTGCATATCTGTTGTGTTAAAAGCAGACACTCAAAGGCTACAGACGAATCTCTGAACTCACTACCAGGATTCCTTCGTGCCTCATTAGGCTATCCTTCCTATTTGACACCGTGCTGTTGTTAACGGAAGAGGCAAACTGGCCAAGATCAGCGTACCTGATCTACAACACAGACGTTTAACAGTAATGAGTGTCCCTGAAGTTGTGAACGTTTTTGTTAACACGCGATCACATAACGTAGTCCAGCGATGTCAGCGCTGCTCGTGGTCATCAGATTACGAGGCATTAGCCCCGATAAGAGACTGAAACGTTCACCGCACACTAACCGGCTGCAAACAGTGCACGCAGGACTCACACGAGGAGACGCTTTGACTCACCTTGGGCTGAGCTCTGCGAGGGAATGCAACCTTTGGATCGATCTACAGGAGAGAATACAGGGAAAAAAAAAGAGAGAGGCCTGGTTAGTGTTGTGTCACGACACAGGTGAAACCAGAAACACACATCACACCCTCATCTTTAGATCTTTAAGGACTCAATGAAGGTGTAATAGATCCGTGTTTTCCTCGTCTTGGCCCAGCTCACCAATCCTAAATCACGGCAGTGACGTCAAAGACACCTGTTTTGTTTGTTTAAGGCTAAGGGAGTGACACTATTTATAATTGTGAAGGAAAATCTGGATGAAGTTGACATCGAACTTACAGTATGTCCTCAAATCGGCACACTACGATCAAAAGATGGTGATTTTATCATTATAACCTACTTCAGACAGTAGAGCAAAGTTCTGCCTATGTCCTGGTCTGAAGGCACCGCTGTTGTTCATTTCCATGCGTCTGAATGTCAGAGTGCGTGCTCAGAGATGACCTTTATTTGACGTCCAGTAGGTGATAATGCATTTTAATTATTTATCAAAGGAAGGGTCCGTTCATAGGCATTACAAAATGATTCACTACGGCTATCTAGATGCAGATCGTTTGTGTTTTACCCAGGTTCTGAGATATCAGCAACTAGAAATTATATATTTTTTAAATCTCTCGAGAAGCAATGGGTTACTTTGGATTATCTGAAAAGCACGCCGTCAGCAGTTTGGATAGGAACTTTAAAGTAGCTGAACTGAAAATGATGTCCGTGATTTATCCGTTGTTTCTGGAAAGACACGCTTCTGTTTTTTTAAATGTTAGTGTTTAAATGTTGTGAGCACCGCAAATTACATTTTACTGATGGATGGCAAAAATCAAAAAGACAGATGCTCAAAACTTGTCAAAGAAAACTAAAAACTTCCTGCGTGGCTGATTTTCACCTGCTGTTCTTTCCATCGTTTGGGTGAAGCGACTCTATAAAACAGAACCTTTACATCCTTTTGTGATGTTTGCTCTGAAATATTACTACACATACTTATATTAGTGTTGGGGTCACAACCTTGTGTGTAAAAAAACATACACAAGTGTGTGTGTGTGAGTGTGTGTGCAGCTGTGCTCAGGTGGAATGTCTGGGAATGTCCAGCGAACCAATGCCTCTCTCGTCACCACCGTGTGACATGTGATCTCCTGGAATCTCACACGGGCACTACAATCACAAACACACCTCACCTCGGCGAGGAGAGCCCGAGCGGGGAGGACAAGTGTGTCGGAAAGAGCGCGAGAGGACCACGGAGCGGGGAGGGAGACGGGACGGGAGGAGAGGGGGCTGTCAATCAAACCACACCGGCAGCTGATCCACCCCGATGTTTGTTTGTTTGTGTTTGTTTGCGTTCGCCACCCCTCAGCTTGCGACGGGGGCGACGACAACAACAGGGCACCGATCATCATGCAGTTCCGGATCGTCCTCTACCCTGCAGTTCCTTACGTTTACACCCGGGGGGGAAAAAGGACCAGCGTAACTTCTCATATTAGTCTTAACTCTACAACTACAAACAAACAAAAAACTATAGAAGTTTACACAAAAAGTAGCCGAGCCCACTGAACGTCACCAAGGTTAAGATTGGAGAGAGAACCACCACACCATGCCACAAGGATGCAATCATAGACAGGCTGTAAAATTGGAATTTGAGACCGCTATATTAGTCTATACTGGTCTAACAGAGCTACAGAACAACTAGACTACTCCACACTGTACTGCAGTTAAACTAACAGATGGTGAGACAGTACAGCGCTAAGATTAGTCCGTAACCATGAGAGGGTAGAGCTGAACTACAGTAGAGAGCTAGAGCCTCTATGGTAAACCACATGCGGTTACCAGAGTAAGGGTAACAGTGTTGTTTCTACTTGAATAAGAGTCGACATCACCGAAAGTTGTGACTTTTTTTTTTTTTGTCTTTTGTCTTTTGTTCTAGAGAGCAGAGTGAGAAGACTATTGGCTAAGACTGGAGGATCAGATGCAGAGTCTACTGTTTAGTTTCTATGGTGGCTAGACTACTCTGATAGTCACCTCCGGTCACCAACCCTCCTGATGTCCAACACTCCTGTGCACGTTCAAAAAAAAACAAAACAAACACACACACACACACACACACACAAACAAACAAAATCAAACACATGGCAGCACACAGCACATCCGTTGGGGAGGAAATTGTGGACATTAAACAGATAAAGTGGCTGTATAAATGAAATCGCTTTGTTTCGTTTGGGGGGGAACAAAATGTGGATTATAGTCAGGAGATGCTTTTTAAAGTGCCTCTCCGCTCTTATTGTTATTTCACCTGGATGTTTGAGCGTCATGTGCAGGGTTTCGACACTAAAAAGCTGTTTTCATGTTTCATCTGCTGGACGAAGAGGGGGAAGTTTCCCCGTACTTACCTAAAATCTGACTTTAAGACGTTTATGTACGAGCATGATTTAATAGTTTGGCAGCAGAAACTTGAAACCTCAGGCGCACATACGCTGAGACTTTTTAGTATAAATAGCAGACACTTTTAATACTTGCACACTCACAGGAGAGAAGAAGCTGCTCTAAATGTGCTAAGTTAAGCAGTAAATTAACTTTGTTTTGCGGAATAAACAAATTATATTTCAATTCAGAGTCATAAAACGTGTCTGGAGGGGATCTGGAAGACATATGAAGTTACTTTAAGGTGTCAGAGGCCTAACCTCTCCGTGCTCACCAGCAAGGTAACAGGGAAGAAGCTGAACCTAATACCAAGAGAGGTTTATGAAATCAGGGCAATCCCCTTTGACCAACTACATCCCAGCTATGCAACAGTTGGCCGAGCGCGCTGCCTGTCACAGCCTGAGCTGGAAACACACTTAACGCAACATGACGATTGGGCAGCACTCAAAATCTCAGAGGAACAACTCAAGCTTGTTGACTCCAATCCTATTAGTTAGGAGAGCCATACTAATCACAGATGGGGTTATCCTGCCCCCACTCCTCTTTCTTTCCACTCAGGTCAGCATGGAAATGGTTAACGAGGAGGAGGAGGAGGAGGGGTGGGGGGGGGCAAATATGCCTGATGCAACTCTGCGAAGAGCTGTGTGACTTTGTTGTAAAACTATCCGCTGTGCCCCTCGAAAGCTGCGATTGAATGGAAACTTTGTCGCATGAAAGGTGCAGTTTGCGTTGGCCGTCACTAACTTTGCAGATAGCAGGAAGCTGGCAGGGCACCCGCAGGGGCAACTAACTCAGCAGCAGCTACGTAAATCACAGTAAAACCTGCCCTCCTATACTGGTCCAAACCGGGCCGCATCTGTCCTTCAACACAATAAGTACCAATAAATTCCTCTGCAGCACTGTATTTGCTCTTTAGCCTCTCGGGCTGTGCGAAGCTCTGCTAATTCCAGTGCCGGAGCGGTTCAGTCGGTCACAGCATGGCACATTCTTTCTGTTGCCACTGGAGAACTTTTCTCTCCCCTCTCTAACAGGATAACCTGTTAGCATGAGGGAGAGGGAGGGGGGGCAGGGTGAGCAGTCTAAAAGGACTACTCTACTCACCATCCAAACCCCTGTGGCTGATCACTGAGCCCTCCACGCCAAACACACACTCTCTGTCAGGCCGCCCCCACCAAACGCCACCGACACACCCAACTGCCGGCCACAAGGGGCCCTGCCACACGGCCCACGGGGCTTGCGCGGAGTTCGCACATGCACAAGTTAAGAGGACAGGCTCAAATTAAAAAGAGGGTGGAGTCTTTACGTGAATAAACTTAATTCGTGGCTTGTCAGAAGAGGCGATGTGATGGGTAAACAGTCGGTATCATGTAATCATGTCTTGATTTCTGGTCTCCTAGAAATGATTGTAAATGATGTGCATTGTTATCTTCCCTTTTTGTCATTTGTTACAGAGTCATTCTTCAACCGTGTGTGTGTGTGGGGAGTCACTATGGAAACAAACCCCATGGCGAGTTAGTGGCGTCCAACCATGGTGGCGCTACTTGTCATAGCTGTCGTGCCTGCAAGTGACACTATAGCAGTAGGGCACTGGGGAAACCACAAAAAAACTAATTCAGCTTGACTCATCTTCTATCGAACAACTTCCACCATCGCTGCTTTAAAAATGCAGATTTCCTCGCAACTTTCTGTGGCAAGCAACCTTCTCCGGCTATTCCACATCTCCTCCAAAGATTGGAGAAGGTGCGTCGCTCGGAGCACAAAAGGGGGAAAGAAGAAATCGCCCTAACCCTCATTTCAATACAGTGACTAACCCGCAGCCATCACCACTCCCACAGAGGAGAGAGGCGGGGGCAGTGGTCCCTATGGTGACCAACGGGCCACATTGTTCCCAGACTGGCCCACATTCATTACTGACAAAAAAGACACACACGCACACAATCAATCACACACACTGCAACACAGGCGATTAATACATTTTAAGTTAGAATTCACACAGGTGAAAGGGGCCTGACGCCGACTTCATCATCGCTACGCTCTCAGTTCGTCCTGAGATCAACAGGAAGCTGTGGGGAGTTTGTTTGATGCTGCTTTCACACCTTGATGGTTTCAGGTTGCATTTTGTGGTTCTATTGAAAGGCTTTTTTTTTATGGGGAGAGAGGGGTGGGGGGATAATTCTACCCCCTTGAGACAGAAAACAAAAAAGCAGAAAGAAACTTTTGGTTCACTGTTTCAACAGACCAAATCAAAGACAGGCAGTGGGAGCAACCCTGTCCGGTTCCCCTTGTTTCTATGGAAATTGACACTGAGGAAGATTTTCTTAAGAGCGAAGAGAGCGCATTCTCCCTCCTGTGTCTCTACTTTTCAACTACTGGCTGAGTCGTGCACACATCTGAGGTGTGGCAACGGACACGGACATGGTTTTGAGAAAATCATCAGCACAGTGGAACCTTAGTAAACATACTAAAATGCAGCAATGTTACGCCTCTCTAGCGGATTATCGGAAAATCCACTAATCAAACACTGAGCAATGGGATTAGCCGGTGGTGGGAAGTAAATACAGAGAACTCACTGTTTTGGAGTCCAACTCGTGCCTGGTTTGGGCCAAAACTTTATCCACGCCGGCCTGATCAACAAAGGTGACGAATCCAAACCCTCTGCAGACATCAGGGATGGGGGGGGTTGTAGGAGGAGGAGGTATTAATGACACAGAAACTGATGTTGACATGTAATGATACGTTATGAGCAGAGAGGAATCAAGGAGGTCAGATAAACTTTCAGCTCCGGCGGAGAAGCCGGGCTCGCAGCTCTCTCACCTCGAGAGCTTAGTAACCGGATCTCGCATCACCATACACTCCTTCACCTCGCCGTACTTGCAGAAGTACTCCTTCAGACCCTCTGATGAAGCGAAACAAGGCAGAGAAGAAGACACATTCAGGAGATTAACAAGAAATTATAAACTTCCTTAATAGAAAATTAGCAAGGAGTTTGGCTACAGAGTGTCCAACTGAGATTTCCCTCACCAAAGTTCATACATTTTTCAATTAAATGTGTCAAACATGAAAATACATGTGATGAATGTACAAATTACATAATAATTCAAACTGAATCGTTTAATTTTTCTCTTTTTAATTAGCTTTTAAGAATCCCTTATTCATTCTACGGTAGTTCTGAATGGGCACATTCATTCTGGAGAAGGATTCATATTCAAAAAAACAAAAACAAATAAACAAGTTCAATGTAAGCAAACACAAAGATTAAGAAATACAGCTTTCCAAATAAGTTCCTCTTAGTGGAATCTGATCCATGCCAGGATTTTTGAAACACATAGTGGCATTTTGTGAGAGCTGGTGGTGATAAAATAAAAAAATAAAAGATGTACCTTGTGTTGTTTGCCAGCTGAGTCCACCTATGAACATTTTGCTGTGTGGGGGGGAAAGAGAAAATATAATAAATGTACATTTTCATTAAAAGGAGTTTAACATTTACGGGCTTAAACTGTAGTGGAAAGTTGTTATTGAGGTTTTGAAAGCGTAATCCTGCAGGTAAAGGCAGACTTTGAGAGTACCATCTCTGATTTTACATGAAGGCTCTCTGTGTGGAGGTGTGCCGGTCCGTCTGCGGACCAGCGTCCTCTCACAGAATAGCAGGTTTGTTTCTGAGGTAGGAAAGAGAGTTTTTTTCTTCCTAAATAAAAAAAAAAAGTTTTTTTCCGTTACCAGGGGTCGTGCGGGAGTCCGTGGTGGACAGGCTGCTCTGGCTCCCTTCCGTCTCCATTCCGTGTCCTCGCTGTGCGTTATGAGTGAGAGAGCGCTGCGTGTATCCGAGCCGAGCCGTGCGGGAGAACAGGCGGAGAGTGAGTGAGAGGAGCTGGGCGGGTTTGGCCCGGGGTGACAGAGAGGGGAGCTGGGCCAGATGCAGCCTGGGACAGACTCCTCCTCCAGGCAGTCCCCCCGCTGCTGCCTCTCTCTCTCATCCCACCACCGGTGCCGGCGTCAACGCTGCAGCTATCAAACGCATCGCTTCCGCTGGAGCCTTTCAAAATAAAAAACCTGGTGGAGAGTTTATTGGAGAGACAACATAATCACGAACAACTTTATTGCCACGCAGTTTTTACACAAACAAGGAATTTTCTTTGGTGACTAGCTGCGCAATAATAGACATAAACCTCTATAAATAACATTTAAACCAGTGGTTATAGATAATGAATGCATGGATGGCTGAAATAAAAAATATATAGCCTACCAAGTTATAATTTAAAGACCACATAGGCTTCCATAGTCAGGGATGGGTAGTAATTGTTATTAGTAGCCTATCTAGTGTCACTTGTATATGTCTTACTTTATTGATGCTTTATGGATGCTTGTATGTTGTTCCTCAAAAGTTTCTATGGTTAAAAGCGTCGGCCAAATGAGTAAATGTCATGTAAATGTAACTGAGGTAACTAACGGTTATGAAACAATATTATAAATACAGTATTTCCTTGTTTTATGGTGTCTGCTCTGAGCGATCTGAGGTCAGTAGCAGACTAAATTGTTATGTTCTGCACTCTGGCTGCACCTTAAAAGTGAAACATGTCTTGATGGTTGATGGTCTTGAAGTTGACATCACAGAAGAAGGGACACACCAGACTTATTATTTTATGTCAAATCTGAACATATGAACAGCTTTAAGTGAAGCCTAATCTGAGTTAGTCTGTGCATTTTGGGGAAAAAGACAGAGTCCGATTTCACAAATGACATAAAATAACAAGCAAAGTCACAGAGTTGTCCCATTCTGATAGTAATGTCTTCAAAACATAATATATTACAAGTTTATTATTTATAAAATACATTTTTTAAATAGTTAATATTAACAAAATATTCCTATGATGCTTTGTAATTAAAAAAAATAGCTTTTTATAATGATAAAAGGTAAAACACAAGTAGCTTTATGAGACTGAATTGAAAGGAAATACTTGCAAAACAGTCATACAAATGACAAAATACAATCTGAACTGTAAGTAATTTAAAACTGAGTCTGAGATTTTCAACATCACCCGTGTACTTTTCTTTCTAAGTGACATTAAGCCTTTATTATGAAGGCAGAATCTCTTAACTTCCTCTCACATTCTGATTAATTTTGACTAACTTGACGCAATTTCCACTCTCAAAAGAAGCGTCAACATGGACAGTTTACAGGGACAACAACTAATCTGTACTTGTCTCTAAACTGGTTTTGAGAGGTCAAACATTAAAACAGATTGTGATAAAAGTCCTGCAACCATCTCTGTCACACATGTTTTTTTTTCATGTAAGTAATATCATGTGCTATTAATTCAATCTAAAAAAAAATCATGGTTACTCCAGACACAAGTTTTATGAAGGGCAATTTTGTGAGCTACTTTGTAAATGTTATGTTGTCCTTACAGTGCAGTGTTCATGGAAATTTTTGTCAAGTTTCTAGTAGCCTGTTTTAATAATATGAAGTCAAAATGAAGCAAATGTTTCTCTAAAATGAAGTCAAACTACTCCTTTAACACACCCACAGGCTCTTAAAAGTGTCTGAGGCGTCTGAATAACAAATGGCTCGTTATACAATTACTCTGTGGTATTTTCCATTCCTCTTGTATCACTGATTATTAACCAATATATTAACTGTAATCAAGTTAATTTGTCTCAGTGCTGGATATCACCAGCAATGTGTTTGTCTGTGTTGAGACACCTTGCATACTGCAAACCAGCTTATGCAATGTGGTATAACAGGAGGTTTGTGTGCTGTGTGCTCATTCATTGCTGGGGTTTAAGTATTTAATTAGTTCCAAAGCCAGCAGCTCCCGCTAATCTTCTCAACACTGACTCAACATGTGACCTGGTAACCAATGTTAAGGCCAATCAATAGCCTGGGCCACTCAAAGACAATGCCAGCTTTGACTTAAGGTGGGTGTAAAATGGATGCTGTCCTAACGGAGGCTCCGAGTTTGGTGCAAAAGTTTGGACTGTGACGTCTGGATGTTAGGATACTGACATTACAACGCTCTCACAGTGCTGGTTTTGCCTCCAAAATACACACACGCACCTGTAACACAATCAATCAGAGCAACACTACAAGCTCGGAGCGTGTAACGCAGGATGTTTGGGCACAGATTTAGACTTGTGATTGTCCTCTCCAACACACTTTATCCCCGCTGAGTGCTGCAGCCAGTGTCCTGCCCCTCACACAGGCGCACTCTAGCCTCTGCAGGCGGGCAGATGAAGCTCTGGAAGTGGCAGAGGGGCTATTTGGACAGGAATTAAGGGGTGTGTTAAATTTCTGCATGCATGATCAATGGGGTTGAATGGCAGGGATGGGGACGGGGTGGAGAGGGGGAACACAAGGCTGAGGCAGAGACAGAGCGAGCGGTGAGAACACAGAGAGAGAAAGCCAGCAATGGCTCACTAATGAGAGATGGACAGTGTGGATTGTATCTCATTACCAATCAACATAGCTTTGAGTTCTCTGGAGAGGGAAAATGCGAGCTCTAATGTGTACTGCATGTGGTCCATTTTGATAAACCCGGCTTGTGTGGTGGAGCATTAGTCACAGCGCTATCTGAGCTGCTGGAAATCCACACACATTGCCCTCTGTCCATTTTGGTGAGGAGTTTTCTCTGAATAGTACAATGGGACTTAATTACAGGTCAGTGGCATGTCTCAGTGAGATAGAGGGAGCTCTGTTACCCTTCCAAATACAGTATAATGCCATCATCCCAAGGGTGGGGTGGGGTAACAAGAGCGCTACACAAAAAGGTGCTGATAGGCTGAACCTGAGAATGGTATAAGGTGATCCCAGGCAAAGAAAGTGAGCGTTTTACACTGAAAGAGAGAGAGAAAAGATAAAGGACTGCATTAACTCTCAAAGGTTTTCCCCATTTAGTTTGCCCTCGTTCCTTTCCTGTCCGCTTCCAGCTTCTCATTTCTGCCAACTTCCTACCAACACAAAGAAATCTTGAATTTGGACATCAATAAAAACTAAATCTGATTCAACATAAAGAGTCTATGGAAACAATTCTGAACACCACCTGTTGAAACATGTTAACTTTCTGCTAAAAGAGACAAAGTCAGTGAGTCTTTATGAGCATCAATTGGATTGAAAGTAAAAGGAAAGATGCGTCTTTGGGAGCATGAGTGGTAAAATAAACATGATAGTGAGATAAACATAGTTAAAATATCAACAGGTGAGTTTATTAATGTAACACTTACTAAAAACCAAAGATTACAAAGTGCTTAACAAGGACAATAAAAAGTAAAACTACACATTCAAAGTGAGAATAAAAATGTAGATCAAGTCATACGTACAAAGTAACTTAGTTGTACTTAGTTACTTAATATTACAGGTACATGTATTTACAATAACTTCAGCGTGTTATGCTACTTAACACTGTTCTTTTTACTCACCATTTTCTTGACAGCTAGTCACCCTTCAGATTAAAATTTTACATGTATGGTTAAACTTCAACTAATAGCCCGGGCTTTTATTTGCTTAAATCACTGCTTTTATTTGGGACAGGCCTTTAAAGATGGGACATATGCTACTGTTAAACTGTTTATTTCAACCGGTATGAATAGTACTTGTATAAAACATTAGGTTATTTTCATCTCTCTTGTTTACCGTACTGGTAAATCTGAATTGGTTCCATAAAATGACAAAAATTTTAACATTTATACTTGAATGTTTGATGTAAGCAGTTTACGACAGCTCAATCGGGCCACCTGGTGGGCTTTAAGAGGTATTATAAATCCAGAGAACTTCTTCATTAGAAACCAGATCAGGCGTCTAATTGAGGCCTGTGTTTATTTGTCAAAATGTGTAGCCACACCAGGCCAGTTAAAGAGACAGGAGTCTAACTGGGACTAGGCTTTTAATTTAAGTTTTACTTGTTAATATTAAACCAGTAATTTGTGGACCCTTATGAAAGCAGTTCTCGTCAGGGCCCCTTGTCATGTTGTCTTTCAGTTCCACCGAAGAGACTTTTCCCCTCTAAACTTTTCACATGGTTTCATTTAAATAACAGTTTGAGGCCCAAAGAGCTAAAAACTCTTCAATGTTTCACTAAAAAAGTAAAAGTTAGATATTCCAAAAAATAAATACAGACATCTCGTGACCCTGTGGAGGAGGCGTGACCTTTAGGTTTGAAGAACTACTAAACCATTTAAATAAAGTGGTTTAAAGTAGCTCCAAGTAAGATCTTAACTGAAAGACTTTTTTTTGTAGTATTCACATTAATTTATCAGTTTTCACATTCTACTAATATAATATTTATTATTGTGTCAGTCACAGGAGCCAGTTTTCTTTGGAACAAGTACTTTACTTTGATATTTCAATCACCTTTTCTGATAATACTTCTGTACTTTTATTGAAGTAAGATTTTAACTGGAGGACTTTTTTATTTTTACATTGTGTTATTATGTAAAGTATCTGCACACACACATAAATACACAAACGTAACTAAGTGCATTTAGTCAAGTGGTGTACTAAAGTACAAATTTGAGATATTTTTGCTTTACGTAAGTATTGGTACATGAGACTTCTACTCCACTACATCTCAGAGGTACTTATTGTATTTTTAGTTCCAAGTTACTTTACAAATTAAGATTTTTTACATACAAAACAAATTTTGCTATAGGTTAAACTACCCAACGGAGTACAGCCAAAAACATCAGTTGTGTTAATCAAGTAGACAATCGACAGAATATTAATTTGCAACTGGCATTTCTCACTACTTTTAAAATCTCTACAAACTAAATAAATAATAATTAATAATTAATCCATAATGAAAATAATCGCAAGTATAAATTAGATAATAAAATAGGTTAAACTGAGCTCCTTAATTAGTACTATCCTTCTTTTACATTAATGCATAAATAATAATAATCTAATGATATAACATATAAAAGTATAACAGTCACAGGGGACATTTTTCTGCATTGAGCACTAGGCTACATGTAACAGAGTATTTTTACAGTGTGGTGTTGGTACTTTCCCCCAAGTAAGAGATCTTAATACTTCCTCTACAATAATATACACACACACAGACACACACACACACACACACACACACACACACACACACACACACACACACGCACACAAATTAAACAAGTTTAAAAAAACAATTTTCAAGAAGATTTTTTTAAAAAGGGGATCCTGATTTTCAAAAGTTGTCACGATGTTGATCTCTTGCTCCTCTCTTGTTCTCTTAATCTCCACATACAAACAGCACAACAGCGCTCTCTAGTGGCGTGTAGGACAAATCAAGCCACACAGTCTATGGTTTCTGCTCAGTTAATGTGACGTTGGTCTGTGCATTTATTATATTTTTAACTAAAAGTATTGAAGTATCCATAATTCAAACAACAAGGGTAAGAAATGCTTCTCTCTGCGTCCCAAACATGTTTATCAGAAAGATCCACACCTACATAAATGCAGGGTAAAACTTTTCCGTCATGCTCTCATGGCTTGTTTTCTTTGTCTACTTCGAGAAGTGTTCTGTTGCCTCTGTAGTCATGCATTGAACTGTAACATCCCCTTGCGTTTATTCATTGTCTTTAAAGTGCACTTTGGTCACTGTTGGGGATTGAGGGAGTGGGGACAAAGTTCACAGGGCGCATGTAAGGAGGAGGGGGTGAAGAGGAGGAAGGTTAAAAAAAAAGAAAATTGACCTTTGAAAGCAAAACAGCAGGTGGAGAGCTAAAACCAGGCAGCTCCAGACACATCAGAAGGAAATTCAGCCCAAGGAAAATAAAAGCATACGTCCTCTTAAGCTGAAGAGGGACTACAAATATAATGAAGCCCAACGCCGCCTGTCTGGCCGTCATTTGAGTGTGGTAGGGCACATGAGAGCAGCGTTTGTTTGCGAGGCGGTAGCGAGGTAAGGCATCAGAGTAATGGAAGAGAGGGCAGCCAAGGCAAAGCCGAGCCGCTTGACCGCACTTCAGGAGCAGCTGGTTTGGGCCCTGCTGGGATCTGGACTGTCCCAGGACGTTCTGGTCCAAGCCATGGGCGAGCTGGAGCGAGAGAGGGCGAGCGCTGGCCCCGAGAAGGTAGAGAGGGGGGATGGAGAGAGCTCCGAGGAAGGAGAAATGGATTTCCCACCGCCTATATTCCGAGAGCTGGAGAAGCTTTCATCAGAAGAGGCGGCCAAACTGAGGGTTGAAGTTGACCAGCTACTTCAGTAAGTAGATCCCAGCGTTTCTCTGAAAGCTCCACAGCAAAATCACTTTGGTCTCTCACTAACTGCTATTCTCACACGACACTTTGTCTGTGCCTCCCACCTCGGACCTGATCAGGTCAAAATTGAAAATGCCCTGACCACTTCATCAACGCTGTATTTGAACCCTTTCTTCTGTTTTATCTCCTGTTTATCAGAACTAATCACCCGAGAGTCGAAACAACAGTTTACCTGATGACCTCCCCTCTTTTCCTTTATTCTTCTTAAGCTCGGCTCCCCTGTCTTTACCAATTCCTCCCTCCTTCTCCTGCTTCCATGTCTGTCTCTCTCTCTCTGCAGCCTGGCTTCTGAGGCGAATTTAAAGAGGGTTCCTCCTTTGCTAGTTACTAATTACCCACCCCCATCATTATTCTCTGGCCATTTCTTAATAAATAAGCTACATGCAAAGGTGAAGATTAATGGAGTAGGGCTGGTCATGTGAGGCTGTGTTTACTTAACACGAGGGATATTTGTACATGCAGTTTTTAGGCCCGTTTTTCTAATATTTGGAGTGCACTGTACACGTCCTATTGTACACTTAATGGAGAGTATTCAAATACTTGTTAAGCAGCTGTTTAAAACGTGTTTTATTTACACGTTACTGTCTAAAGCAATGTCTAAATGTTTTTTCTGTGCTGAATTTGAATCTAGTAAAGTCTGGAACCTTTGAATTTGGTGTATTTTATCTGCTTTGGACCTGACAGAAAGTGTTAAATTAGGGTTCATAAACCTTTTACATGTTTTTCCCCTCCAGTGATCTGAAAGGGCTGGACTTTGCCCCTGTGTACTTTCCCTTATCTCGCTCTGTCAATAAGCCTGTCTCTACTTCCCTCTGAGTGGACACGCTTTATGTCTATAGTTGTGACAAACTGTGCCTGTTGAGCCCTTTCCTGTTATAAATATTTAGGGAAAAGAAAAAGGGATATACAAATAAATAAGAATACATAAGAACATAAAGTAGTCAAGTACAAGAATTAAGTCTTTGTCTGATAGGGGGGATCCCTGGCACGTTGCAAAAATGGTAAAAAGCTACATGCAGCAGCACAACCTGCCTCAGAGGGAGGTGGTGGAGTCCACTGGACTCAACCAGTCCCACCTCTCCCAGCACCTCAACAAAGGCACGCCCATGAAGAACCAGAAGAGAGCCGCTCTGTACACCTGGTACGTCAAGAAGCAATGGGAGATCAGCCAGCGTAAGTACACAAGCCGCTGTGGAGCTGACAAAGACCCTAATCTCTACTTTCAAACATGCACCAAATATCTGTTCTCTAAGCGTGCGAGACTGAAAGACATTTTAAAAATGCCCATTCCCTTTCAGAATTTACCAACGCCAAACATGGCTTTGCATCTGGGGAGGAGCAAGGAGAGGACACCAGGAAAGGACGGAGGAACAGGTTCAAATGGGGTCCAGCGTCGCTGCAGATCCTCTTCCACGCCTATGAACGACAGAAAAACCCCAGCAAGGAGGAGAGAGAGGGGTTGGTGGAGGACTGTAACAGGTGGGACATAGTGATGGTACCAGGACAAAATGTGACTATTTGTTACAGCTTTGCTGATCTGTCAGTTTGGCCCAACCAGATCCAAATTATGGGCCGGATGACTGAGGTCAGCCTTGTATTATAATTATTAAAGCCAGTAAAAAAATCAGTATCTGATCTCTGTATTGCTCTATATCAATTTCTATTTATGACAAAATTATCGACATTCAAAGTGTGTATATATAAATATATATATATACGCACATAGCAGTCAAAAACTCATGCTGTAAAACCAGGATTAGTCCAAAGAAATATCACATTTTTCCAACTAACAGCAATTGCGTTCAGTGCTTATTAGCGAATGTAAGCATGCTAACAGGCTAACCTGGTATATATTACCAGAGAGGAGACACGCCACTCAATTACATTCCCTACAACTCTATGGGGACAGCAAGACCGTCACGCCTGCTACAAAGCAAATCTTCTGCTTTTAACAGCCAAAGCGGGAAACATATTTCAGCCAATCGTGTGGTTCCACTGAAGTAAAGGTCTGTTTTATTCTACTGCCCACAAGGACTTTGAAATGCTAACACAGGTTAGCATTGTCACTGTGAGCATGTTAGCATACTGATGTTAGCTTTGAGGTCAAAGCACCATTGTGTCTCACAGAGCTGCTAGCATGCTGGTGGACATTTAATCTTGTTTCTTTTTAACTTTCAGCTACCGTGAAACTTCAATTAAAAGACAAGTCCCAATTAGACGCCTGTCCCGTTTACTGGCCTGGTGTGGCTACACCTTTAACGGAGGTCTCAATTAGAAGCCTGGTCTGATTTTTCAAAGTTCTTTGGATGTACAAAAACTCTTAAAGCCCCTTTTTTACATTTAACATTCATACTGGTTGAAATAAACAATTTGATAATAGCCTATTTCCCATTTTTCCATCAACAGTTTTGTGCAAAAGGAATTAAAGGCCTGTCCCATTTAGATGTTTGTCCCAAATAGTCAGGGTGAGTTCAGTGATTAAAGCAAATAAAAGTAAGGACTAATATTACTACTACTATTACTAATAATACTACTACTTTTAATTGTAAAGTTTTACGGTATCTTAATTATCCTTAAATTATAATTTGATCCAAGACGGTGGAGACTTTTAAGTAATTTTTACAGTGTACTTCCGGTGAACTTACCCCATTATGATATGATATTAAAACCAGTACCTGTGGGTGGCTGGTCAACCTCAAAAAAGGTTTGGAGATCTAAAATCCTTTGGTTAAATAGCGATTTAGGTAACAAACACCAGAGAGAAAGAGACAGCGGCCCAATCCTCACAGACTTTGAGGCGCCTTCTCGGTGTCAAATCGTGAAGTGCGCGAGGGCTCTCTCGCGGACATTTTGAGCCCTTTACAGACCCTTTTCGTAAGTCCGCATTTCTGCAGATTTGCCTGAGGGAATTGCCCACAGTTCATACCGGTAAAAAACACGGGTGTTGCCAGGGTTACCGGGGGAAGCCCGGAAGCGAGAGAAAAATCTCGGCAAATCCGCGTTTTAGGAGAAGAAGAAGAAGAAATCTGTAAACAAACAAGCATCGACACCAACGCTGATGTTAACATTGTTAGAATTTTTCTTAACTTAAGATGGTGCATAGAACACATAAAGTCAGAGGAATACACCTTATTAGCATACACTCTTTAGTTTTTGCTTATGATGCTGTTTTGACCAACAATAGTGTATTGATATTGACAAATATATTGACATTTACCTCTCCTCCACTCTGCAGGACTTAAAAATCAGGCAAAAGCATAAAATAAAAAGTGTGCAACGTGTTTTAGCATTGTCAAGGTAGCGTGATAAAGTGGCAAAGGGCAGCCCAGTTACTGTTTACAGCATATTGAGCCCTTGCAGCCTCTGACACTCAATCACTTAGTGACGTCAGTAAAGTCTGTGAGGTTTCAGGGCTCAGGGCTTAGGGGGGACATTGGGATTGGGTCAATGCATGCCTTTAAAATGTAAAGCCATGTATGAGTGTGCTCTTCCTCCCTCAGGGCAGAGTGTATCCAGAGGGGGGTGTCTCCCTCCCAGCTTGCAGGCCTGGGCTCCAACCTGGTTACTGAGGTCCGGGTGTACAACTGGTTCGCCAACCGCCGCAAAGAAGAGGCCTTCCGTCACAAACTGGCTCTGGACACACCTTTTACCAACCAATCCGCCTCCTCTTCTAACCACGCCCTCCCTCAAAGTCCTGAGCATGGTAATAATCTAACGATGTTCAGACAAAAGTGACACTGACGAGTGAAATCCAAACTGCCTCCTTTCTTGTCTTGTCCTTTTTAACCTTTGCTGTAAAAACAGTAACCTGCTCACTCTTGTCGGCATGCCTGAACTGGTTCTGATGCTCATATTTCTGTTACCTCGTGCTGCCATTTGAGGCCATCACCCAAACCTGTGTTGTGTATTTGTAAAATATGAACCGTGTCAGTGTTGTGGGACCTGACATCTTGTTTTCCAGGAGTGAAATACAGCCACCAAATCCTGTGTGACACCGTGAGCTCAGCCAGAGGTAACGGAGGGGAGAGGGTGGGACGTCTTGTAGTCAGCCCTATCCAACTGGAGCCCAGCCACACACTCCTCGAGACGCATAACCACAAGCAGGTGAGAGCATGTGCGGTGGTCGCTCACTATATTGTAACCTGCATGCACTGCTACCATCGTGACCGTGTTGTCCTCTGGTGTCAGGTGTCCAGCAGTGGTCCACTGCCCCCAGTAAGCACTCTGACCTCGCTGCACAGTCTGTCCGCCTCAACTGCTTCCTCACAGAGCCTCATCATGGCCTCGCTGCCCAGCGTCATGAGTCTGGGGGAGTCCTCACTACTCATCGGTAACATCGGCTCTCTGGTCTCCTTTCTTTCTTTAAAAAAAAATAAAAGTAGGGCTGGACGATATGGCCAAATATGTTATCACGATAAAAAGTTTCATACCTTTCGATATCAATAATTATCACGATAAGTATCAAATTGTTATTTCCTTCGAGCCTAAAGGCTGATTTTTAGTAAAAGTTGAAGAAACCTGATGGTTAATTGTAGTTTAAACTCTTATTAATGGTCAGAACATGACAAACACTTGAGTGGATCACTTCACAAATCTGAGGTTGAACATTATGATAAATTCTTTGTCAACAAATATGCATGAGTAAAATTAAGTAAAAGTCCTTTTTCCTCAACAAAATAAACATCTTAATAAAAGAATGAAGTCCAAATTTCTGTATGATTCAAGTGAATACAATCAAACATTTATTGAAAATTTATTGAACATTTGTTATATTGTTATTGAAAAAAATGATATTGCGATAATTATCGTTGTTGTTTTATTGTCCAGCCCTAAATAAAAGAATAAAAAGAGGAACTTAAAGAACGATTTCTTGATTCGCAGGTTTGGCCTCCACGCAGCCTCAGACCGTGCCCGTTCTCAACAACGTGGGAGGGGCTTTCACCACTCTCCAGCCAATCTCATTCCAGCAGCAGCTCCACGCCTCTCACCAGCAGCCGATATCACAGCAGCTCCAGAGCCACATGGGTGCCAGTCCCTTCATGGCGACCATGGCGCAGCTGCCGTGTCACAGTAAGGCTACAGCAACAAAACGATGAGTTTAACGTGTTAAGTAAAGATTCATTCACATGTTCCTCATTACAGTGTACAACAAGTCGGAGTCGCCCCAGTACCATACGTCCAATCTGCTGTCTCAAGCCATGGTGATCACTGACAGCAGCAGCCTAGGGACGCTGACCAGCCTCGCTGCTGTCCGACAGGTAACTGACAGCTCTGATGGGGTGATTGGCCCGTTAAGGCATGAATAATCCTGTTGTTGGTTTTAAAAAAAACTGTTCTTAATTTGTTTTTTGGGTAGATTCTAACAGCAGAATCTGATGAACCGACGGATCCACCTTTACAAGACTCTCTACACCTGCAGCCGCACTCACCTGTGGCAGGTACACAACTGTAAATACAGTCTCACCATTTCAGAGCCACATTTGCCAAAAAGCATCACACAGCTTGGATGCATCAGTGTTGTTGTAATGCATCGAGCTGCTTCATATCAATATGAAGGAATGATAGATGAAACTGTAATGTTCTGCAATATGTTGTTGAACGATTAGCTTTATACTGCCATAGACTGCTCCTCACTGTGACTACAAGGCTTCAGAAGTCACTGAATTTGGCTACAGATGGGGGGACAAATTACAGGAGATTGGAACAAAAGAGTGGAGAAACATCACATCACTTGAGTGAATAAAATGCTGTGGCCTTCATAGTCACCAGTTTTCACACCTACAAAGAATATGCTCTCCACCACTGTCTCCATCAGACCATAGACTTTCCTCTTCTACTCTAATTAGCGATATCTGTGACTGTCTCTTGTGCTATATGTCCTTTTGTTATGTCTGTTTTTCTTTCTACGTGTTATACTCAGGTCTTTCAAACATGTCTCAATGCGATGGCCTGATTGAATAAAGGTGGTGTATATAAACAAGGGAATATCTGGCCAATGTAGACTTTGCAAGGAACATGTGAGCCACTGGTTGTTGGGTTTTCCTTTAATTTGTCTTCCATCTGTACCTTTTGAACAGAGCTTTGCTGGCCATTTCCACCGGTTTTCAGTCTTTATGCTAAGCTAGGTGGCGGCTGGCTGCAGCCAGACAGATTTAAGAGTGGAATCATTCTCATCTAACTCTTGAAAGGAAAGCACATGTGTATATTCACCATGCATGCATGTATCATCATATGAATAAAATTAATTAATTTCATGCATCAGTTTTGCTTTCAGCTTAACTTAATGCGAAAATATACATAGTGTGTGATTTTAGTGACAGGCTAGTATGTCCACAGGCAGGAGCTCAAAGAAAACAAACATTCAAACCCTCACAGCTTGAACTCTACATATAATGTGCATATGTTCTAAGCAAAGCAATGAGGTGTATGCACTAAATGTTTCTTTAGGGTTTCTAAGCACAGGCACTGAGGGGGGGAAGAAAAAATCAACTTTGCTAAAAGTTTTGCCGTCCAGAAAAACATCTTTCTGATTTTTTTTTTTCTTGTCAGCAGCTTCTTCTGAGAGCCTAGAGCTGTATCCTGCTTCTCAGACGACAGACAGCCATCAATCTCACCTGCTCTCGCCTTCACCGACAGACATCAGCTCCTACATTCCTACACAAATGGTCTCTACAGCGCAGTAGAAGCTGCTCTGGCGATGTAACGTCTCCTCAGTGTCTGGACTCGGGAGCGTGGCGGCATTTTAGATGGACAGCTGCCACTGGTGTAAACTCCACAGGGACGTGTTTCAAAGACTCTCTAAAAAAAATGCCGTACCGCTGTAACACGAACAAGTATCGACATTAGAGAAGATTCACTTTTGATACAACAATCAACTGAAAATCAACACCAAAATGTATTTTTTATTCAAATGTTTAGTGATTGTACATTGAAGTTGAAACTGGTAAACCGCATGTTACCTGTATTTTTTTTATGTCACTGCCTTGCAATGCATTTTCACAACACTCTCATTGAGTCTCTTTCATGACAAAAGCAAAAGACTATTTTAAAAACAGCCATGAATAATTGTATAAAAAGACTTTTCACGTGTTTGTGCTGCATGTCCTGATACAAATGATTCCTAAAATATACTCAACAAGTTTTGGAAAATATTTACATATCTTCAATCATTTTAAAGCTTGTGACAGACAGAGAAAACAGAGAACCATCCCAAACCAGCGAAAGATTTTTAGTTATGAGGAATTCAGTTCAAAGCATCTTCTTGCTTCTTTTTCTTTTTCCTTTTTCCTTTGACTTGCCTGTGCTCCTGCTCTGAGCTCCCAATCTCACCATTGCCTTGAGCTTTAAGAGGTGAGTCTGCAGAGTCACTCTCTCCTTGTTTTTGTTTCCTCTTCCTCTTCTTCTTCTTCACAACATGGCACTCCTCTTCCTCTGCCATTTTCTTCTTTGTCTTTTCCACTGTTTCTCCCGAGGGAGTTGAGAGTGTAGAGGGCAGCGATGATGAAGGTAAGAGGTCTTTGAAGGACACTGCTGCCTCCCGCAGCCTCGTTTCCATCTCACTGTCGCTGTCACTGTGACCAACAGAGAAATTACGTTAAATGAAGGAGGATACAAACAAATGTAGTTGTTTAGAAAAAGACACACACACTAATAAGAACAAGAAGAACAAGAACCTTGAGCTGGGAACAGGCCGACGCCTCACGGGAGCTGGAGGATCCTCAGCTGTCTGTCCCGGGACTGACGTAGAAAACAGACGAAATCCTGAAAAAGGCAAGAAAATAAATGGATATGCGTATATTTAAAGAGTAGACAGCAGAATCCCCATAAAAGTACCAAAATAAAGAATAACTTCACCTTCATCATTATCATCACATTGTGCTGATTTCACACACGATGAGGTTTCGTTCTGCATCTCTGTAATACAACTGACAGCGACAGGCACATTTTAAAGTGTCAGGTGTAAAAACAAAATTCTTAATTGATACATTAAAATGCTAAACATGTCTACATAATCAAACTATTCACCTGTCAAGAAGATGTCCCAACTTTTTGGCGACGTGTGTTCGAAACTCTTGGGTGACCTGGAGCTCGTTGCCATCGTGTTCATGGGCAGCGACAACAACACTAGTTGCACAGCGAGACAACATCCAAGCTGTTTTCATTTGTATGAAATTCATTTTCATTGCAGCACCATAAAGCTGTACATTTATTATGACACACGTACTATTAAAGTTATAACTCACATTACTTACACAGTGTGAAGATGCACAAACTATTTTACACTATAGCAGTTTACTACGAAACAATGGTTTACAGTTGGTTCTTTTGACAAAGACACTTACCGCTTTGACTGTTGCACACTGCTGTCCCCATCTAAGTTAGAAGAAAACAAAGTTAGCAGCAGGTGAAATGCATTTGATGAAATTCTGTCTGAATGAGTTTGAAAGTTAACAACAGTAGCTTTGCGCTGCGAGCGACAGAATGAGCTCTTAATTCCAATAAGGATAACAGCAAAGTCAAAATGTATATTTCTGATAATCATGTAACTTTAGCCGAAGTTTAATTACAACTGCTAAGTTGCCTCTGATGTAAATTAGAAATATAATCAGGGTTGGACCTCTCACCAGGATAATCTCCGTGGTAAAGATCAATCTATGCATAGAGCTGTAAAATCTGCACTTGATTGTTAAAATGCTAAAAGGGTTTATATGGGATTTTTTTTTTTTTTTACAGGTAGACCACATTAGACTAGGTCCAGATCAAAAACGCCTTTGTCTCGAGCTGTCACATCTGGACTGCTAGATTATTCCAGAGAGGCTAAAGTTTCCTTAAACACCGTTTCAGATTTGGAAAACCTTTATTCTACTTTTGAAAATGAAAAAAGCGATTTATTTGGTCTAATGTGGTCTACTTGTTAAAAACAACAGCAACATATAAATCGCCCTTTTTTTGCATTTTCACAAATAGAATAAAGTGTTTTGCAAATTTGAAACTATGTCTTAAAGAAACTTTGGCCTGTCTGGGACATTCTAGTGCAGATTTAAGCGCTCTAGGCACAATGTTTTTTGACTTGGACCTGGTTTACTATGGTCTATATATGCGGAAAAATAAATTTAAATCTCCCGTTTTATTTTCACACATAGAATAAAAAGGTTTCACAAATCTGTAACTAGGTTTTAAAGAAACTTTAGCTTCTCTGGAACGATCTATTCCACATGTGACAGTTATAGTGGGGTTTGATCAGCACCTGGTTTAATGTGATCTACATGCTAACAAAACAGAGAAATCTCCCCTTTTTTCATTTTCACAAACAGAATAAAAGGTTTCACACATCTGAAACTATGTTTTAAAGAAACTTCAGCCTCTCTGGGACCCTAGTGCAGATTTCAGTGGGTTTTTGATCAGGTCTGCAGAATCTGAAGCTAACAACTTCAGCTTGTTTAACGTTATTGTCTCTACAGAAACGTTCAGTTCGTCTCGCTTTACTGCCACAACAGAAACACCTTCACCTTTCTTCTTGTCGGTTCTTGTCTCCCAAACTGCCTCCTTGCATCTCCTGAGAGCTTCGTCGTCACTGCTGCTGGAGTCGTCCGACACACCAGACATCTTTGCAGCGGGGGCCGCCATGATGAAACATGTGCTGCCGGTGTTGTCTGTTTTGAGCTGAGGATTCTGGGTAACGTAGTCTTTCCGGGTGGACACATATCAGGCCTTTTTACTCGGGGTATTTTATAGAGTTTTTATTGATCGCTGTCTTCATACAACTTTGACAAACAAACAAACTTTTTCAACTGTTTGAACAACACAAAATCTGAGTACAGTAGTAAAATAAAAATAATAAAATTAGTCTAGATTCTATTTACATCCTCGCTGGACTGCAGATAAAAGATGTGCAAACTGCCATACATTTAGATTTCCCGTTTCCCAGACTAGTGCACGTTAGAATTAAATGAAAAAACAAAACAAACATGATGCCATTTTCATGTCATATCAAAAAGTCAGAATGGGATAATATTATATTAATTATCCAAAAGGGTGCGGGTTTAAGAACGTCAGAAGGATTTGCACCATTTTCGTGAGATACACATACCTGGGAAAGGTCATATAATATAAATCATATAATCAGATCACCAGCTTTGTTTACAATTGGGGTTTTTTGTTGCAGTCAGACGTTTTTATTTACAATTAATATGATGTGACATGAATGTGTCATTTGTAAAAATCCGCCAACGTAAAAAGAGTAGTCCATGCAACAGGTGATGGAGTAGATCCATACTCTCTTTTGTGCAGACATACAAAGTGCACCCATTTGTCAAGACATTTAGACCATCGGATTTATTTACTTTTAATCACTGACTGATACTGTATGGCAAAAAGTTCAATCCTTCAAGCTACTAACCAGCAGTCAAGCTGAATTACATCCATTAAGTCCAAATGACAAATAAAAGGTTGGCTGTATAGTGTCACAGGGCAAAGGCTGTCCAAGTGTGTGCCTGATATCACACTCGTCGGTTGTTAACGGGCTACATAATAGGTTTTGTAAGAGTAAAGAGTATATATGAAGTGACCAAACACATGCTGTAACACAACCCGTTTCACACAAGTACTGAAAGACTCTCATATTATGTAACAGAGAGCTTAATGTGTTTGCTTTACAGATGGATGAAGCCCAAACATAAAGCCCTTACATAAAAATAAAAGACCTGTATGTAAGGCACACGGTTGAAGTTACAATGTACAAAAAGAAGCACAGATCATTTGTGTATTGAAAAACGACTTCCAGACTGTTCCAGTGGTTTTGCATGATTTAAATCTGAATTACATAATAGTGTTAAAGCTGAGCATTTACAAGGGTTTTAGAATTATTTCCTGCCACATAGGTAGCCACTGATTTCCATTCATGTCTGTCCAATATGAAAATCAAAGCTAATTAGAGTGAATAATTAGGCTGGAAATTACCTTGCAAGCAGTACCATTCTCAAACGCTTCATTGTTAGTGTGCTCAATTAATTACAGAAATTATTATTATGGACCTTTCAGGAACACCTTTCAATTGTTGGAATATAATTCAACAGCACCACAGGTTCTTAAATGACCATATAATCAAATCCACACCTCTCTGATACAGTCAAATTAGTATTATTATTAAAAAAATATTGCAGGACTGTTGAATGTACAGGTGTTTCTAATAGACTGGAAACAAAAAACATTACACATTTGTAGTAAACAATGCAAAAC
The DNA here is from genome assembly GCA_024633595.2 of Lepomis macrochirus. Classification (NCBI taxonomy): domain Eukaryota; kingdom Metazoa; phylum Chordata; class Actinopteri; order Centrarchiformes; family Centrarchidae; genus Lepomis; species Lepomis macrochirus. Next base: position 31,016,758 of record JALXJV020000005.1, read on the forward strand.
CACTAGTATAGTCCTTAAAACAGGGCAAAAACAGGTCAGCTTCTGCATCCACCCTACTGCCTCATTAAAAATAGAGAAACTACCAAGGTACATCACTCTGCACTGTCATGCTACTGTGGTATTTCACTGGTAAGACCTGAGCGCAGAGCAGCAGAGGATACACCCAGTAACCACTTTAATAGGTGTACCACACTGTTGGCCCATCTCAGCTTCTAAATAGTGGGATTCACAGTGCTGTTGTGCCAAACATACCAGTTAGACCTCAAGGGATTTAATATCCATGTGATCATCAGACACGGATGGCATTTAAAGAAAGTCCACTCTGCTGCTAGCTTGTCCATTTTTATGTATCCCAGTGTGTAGAGGATACAGAGGTTGATACAACAAAACACTAGATTCCCAGTTGACAGCCAAAATGTAACATGACACCTGGGATCATGAGAAGAGCTCACGGCGTTCATGACCTAAATGGAGGTCCTACTAAAGACCAGATTGGTCAGCCTAAAAGTTGAGACCAAATAGATGACACAAACAGTCCCAACCTCACAACTGATAGAAGATATTTAAGGAAGAATGAAACTCAAACAATGTCAACTAGTATTACATGATCACCTATGACCTAACAATACTGTGAAACATCTAGTTAATGCTCGCAATTTCCGTATCGGAAACACAATTGTCACTTCAAATAAACAGCGACTGATAAGTCTACTTAACTAATACACAAAGTTAGAACTGAACACAGTCTGAAGACTTTGCCACAAGAGGTCTGTGACTCAAAGGGTCCCTTTCCAGCAGAGACGGCAAGAAACTTAAGGCAAAAGTGTTCAAGCAGAACACTCCTCGAGAGTCCCAGAAAATGGGCTCTATGAGGTACTGACGAATGGATCCATGATTTTATATGAGGGCAGATGCGGTCCGTTGATTCTGGAGAATGTTGTCAAGTTTGTTGGGAATGTGCACCAAGGAGAGAATACTTCTGTTCCCCAAAAAGCTGCTTTTGGATCGTTGTAATCCACAAAAATCAATCCCCCGGGAAGTAGTGCACACATCTTTCCCTTTAGGCATTACAGACCACCATCGTAGGCATAGTCTGCCTTGTTGTGCATGATGAGTTTGTTGTCCACAAAGTAGAAACTGTCTGATCTGGTCTCATAAGGGTGCGCCACCATTTGCCGAACTGAAAGGGGAGAAAGAAGGAAGGAAGGAAGGAAGGATGATGCACAAGATGAATGAAGATATGGATTATTATGTGAAAGTATGCATGCAACAGCATCTCGTGGCTGACCAAAATAAAACTAGAACTCACTGAGGTCGTCTGGAAGCTGCGGAAACTCATAAATGTGTTCACATGTGTTGCGGCTGTTGGGAATGCAAAAACCAAAGTCAAAGTCAAAGTTCTTGAGAAGGCGTCCCTGGAAGTAATGCCTCTCAATCATACGAAAGTTGTTGATGGGCCGGTCGCCCACTGTGAACTCCACACTGGGGTTTAGAAACAGAAACAAGAGAGACAACATTTACAATTCAGTTGTAACAAAAAAACAGCAGGTTAGTTTAGATCTTTATGCTCTCTGCTATTTTTAGTGAAAAGGTTATGGGTCATTTACTTACGTTGCGCCAACAGTGCGCAGTTTTAGGAAGGCTGGTGTGAACTGATATCGCACAAAACGCCCTGAACTGGTGTCTACATCTCCACTCTCTTCTTCACCTTCCACAGGACCTTATGCAGAAAACATGTTTAGCTAACTGGCATCCAGTATTCACAGGAAAGGCAATAAAGACAATGAAGGTGTTATGATTAGGGTTGGGTATCACTTCAATTTTATCAAATCTGGTTCTTATAGAATCTCGGTTTTCATTCCAACCCCTTCCCCACAAATCTTGTCAACGCGCTGTGCCACTTCCTCCTTGCTCATTTTCCCCTTCGTGGCTAAAGTGAAAGGAAAATATATACTGGAATCAACTGAAGATGTTTGTTTCCCTTCACTATAAATGAATGTCAGCTCACCTGCGTTTTGTACCTGAGCGTGAGACGTTGCTACTGTTAGCGTGAGCTGTACCTGAGAGCACGCGACAAACTGAACACGGTGTGTTCCTTCAGATTCACACCGTGCGGAAGTAAATGCGTCTTCATGTTGAAGCTGCTTCCTCCCTTGCACCAAATATCCTTACTGCATTTTCCTTTGTTCTCTTTTTTTTAGTAAAGCAGAGTCAAACTTTGCGTTTGCTGCAGTCCGCCATGGTCCAGGAATGGAAACAGAAGGACTGGCATGCTTCTGTTGACGTAGTGTGTAACTAATGACGTGACGCTAGGTCGGCGTAGAAGGTCCTGGCAGATAAGTGAAACTTTTATGGACTGTAAAATACCCACTGCAGTTCAATCTGCAGACTTCTATATATAAAAATTAGGAATGCATATTAAATGCACATATCGATGGAATCAGATCCTGATACCCAACCCTAGTAAAAAAGCATCTACATACTTTTATTTTTAAAGATACATACTCTGTTATCAGTTGCATGTTATTGCTTTATATTATCGTTCTAAAATAGCAGTGATAAAGCTGCCTCCAGGTTTGTAAGAGCAGTGGTAAATTAATCTGATCAAGATGTTTAAAAAAGGTCTGAAAAAAATCTGAATATATGTTACGCAGTAAAAGAGAAGTGATAAAGATGACTGACTGCTCTACTTGTGTGATTTCCTGTTCTGCCTGTTTTTATATAAATATTTCTGGAGATAAATGTAACCAAGAGCAACCATGAACAGATAACAATGAGTTGAGAGCTTTACACGGCGCACCCCGGGAAACGCTGCCGTCGTCATGCTTGGTGATGCTCGGTTGACCGTACAACACCGGAGGGCTATAATTGAACTGAGCTTGGTGGAGGAACAAAAGTTAATCTGTCACTTACCGCTGTTCGGAGGTTTGGCTATCTCAAACAGCACAGTTCCTGTCTCCAGATCTCTGATTTTGAAACGTGTGAAGTCAATGTTGAAGATATTGTCTTCAGGTTTGCAAAGATAGTCTGAAATGTGAAATAAAAGTTTTAAGACTAACACTGACATTTAATTAGATTTACCAATACTTTAGAGGCAAGTCACAAAATGCTTTTAAGCACAAAGGCTCACTTTTATTCAGAGAACTAAGATAGCACTCGATGAGTAACTAGGGTTTCAGTATCCGTTTTCTGGCTCCTGCACCTTGTGGTGAGTAATGCCGTGGCACAGGCTCCCAGCTTTCAACAAAGTGTGTGAGAGAGAAGAGAAGTAATGTCATTGTTGTCTGGTCCGGGAAAAAGCCAAAAACAATGGGAGGCGTTAGACATTAGCTGCAACTGTGGTAGACCGGGTGTCCAGTGACAGACCCTGCGGTTTGACTCAGAGGATTCAAGCAGGGCAGTTACTAGTGGGGAAATTAAATTACTTAAAGCTGCAGTAATAAACCATGTTACAATAACCATGGATCAAATGAGTATGTGTAATGTGAAAGGCGTCACAGCAGCGGCTAGCTGCCAGATATTTCCCTCACAAGTAGGGCTGGACAATAAAACAATAACTATTGCAATATTTTTTTTCCAATAACAATATAATAAATGGCAAATAAATGTTTGATTTAATTCACTTAAATCATACATGAATTAGGACTTAATTTTTTACTTTGATGTTTATTTTGTAGAGGAAAAAGGACTGAAAAAAGCTTTTACTTAATTTTATTCATGCATATTTGTTGACAAAGATTTTATCACAATTGTTTTGAATGTTCTACCTCAGATTTGTGAAGTGATTCACTGTTTGACAAAAAAAAATCAACCTTTAAACTCAAAAGAAATAACGATTTGATACTTATGATAATTATTGATATCGAAAGATATAAAACTTTTTATCGTGATGACATTTTTGGCCATATCGTCCAGCCCTACTCACAAGTAGGTAGAGACCAAAACGAAGTTAAAAGTTTAGTTTAGAACAGACTGTACATTCATCCGATTGAAAGAAACATTAATGGCAAATGTGTGTGGCAAATTTTTGCCATAACAACATTATTAGATCACAATATGTTGCTTTTATAGCTGTTTGGCTTCGACCAAGTGGCAAAAAATAATACAATTGATTCCTGTATGTTGTTCCTCAAATGTAAGCAGTGTTGAGCAGTAACACATTAGTTTAATATTATTACTCTTCCCAGTAACTAGTAGCCTAGTTCACACTACACGATTTTTAGCCCGTTTTGCCGGTTGGTGAGCTCAACGACTGTCACTCGACATCCACATCCAGCCAATGAGAGCAGGCGGCAATTTTTCAACACAAAACACTTTTTACTCCCCTCAGCTCTCTCTGTAGCTCAGACAGTCCCTTCTACCTGCATGTGCCAATCCATTCTTTCACCCATATCTTGTCTTTATAATTGCTAAATTTATAATAACAAACAGCTGTTTCATGTGTAGGTTCGCCTCATTTCCTGTTACACATTTCACGTGTGTTTTCTTGACAAAACGTGTTTTGTTGTCAGACTACACAACTTGCCGTCACAAGACGGCAAGTTGTGTAGTCTGACAAGAACAGCTCGGCGATCAGCCGACGCTGAAAGTCATGTAGTCTACACAAGCCTTAAGGCTTACAATTTCCAAGCAGTAATAATATTGTAGTTACTAATCCAAGTATTGCTGCATTACTATGTTAGCAGAATGCACTAAAAAGCTAAAGGAAGAATGGAGAACAAGGGAGATAAGCGTTGTTTCTCCAGCTGTATAACCATTATTGTGTCACAGTCTAAGAAGCAAAAACACTGTCGTCTGTTGTAAACTTTGTGCGACCAGCAAAAAGTTAAAGTAATATATTAAAGGTAACAAGTTACTTTTAATACCTAGTAACAAGTGATTTTTTTTAAAAAGGAGTAATTAGTAAGAAGTAACTTCTGAGTAACTTGCTCAACACTGAATGTAAGTCGCTTTGGAAAAAAGCGATCTGCCAAATGAGTAAATGAGTTCAGGACGGGGAGGACCAGAACAATATCCCTCTGGTTGGCTGTAATTCCTTAGTGCGCCCCTGGTATGTCCTACATCTTAGGTTAACGCCAAATAATTAACAGGAAATACAGTTTACACCAAAGCTGTTATCTGTTTGACAAATTTGAAATAATAATTCAGTATTCATGACGCTTAGTGGACTTACTGATCATATAAAAAGTAGTCACTTAGCCACAATTAGCATTTCATTATAAAGGGAATGGTGCCCGTTTAGCGGTGTGATTTCACCGTTTTTAGTTAAAGGTAACGTCCACATAACTTACCCTCCGTGACAGCCCGGAGACCCAGGACATGGTCCGGGGAAATCTCTCTCCCCAGAGCCCGGAGTTCATCCTCCGTGACCACAGGCCACTTGTCCGTTTGACTGCGCCTCGACTTCAGCTTCTTCAGCATTCCTCCGCCAGTCTTTCTTTCCGAGCCGGAGTCTGAGTCCGTCTGTCCTCTGCTGACTTTCGGAGCCGGTTTGTTTCTGTTCATACCGGGACGCTGGAGCAGTAACGGAGACGGTAAAAAAAAAAAAGAGTTGTTGTGCTTTCTGGTCTCAGAGCGGCTTCACAAACTGCGGGTGTAATTTCAAGATGGCGTAAAAACGTGTGCGGGAGACGGAAAACTGACATTGTGATTGGCTGTGATCGCTGGAGATTGTTATAGTTACCGAGAGGGTGTGAATGGTTTAAATCCCAGGCCGTCCCGGTTCGTGTCTGTTAATTTATTGCGTTACAAGAACGCTTTGAGGTTAAACCAGACTATTGTATCCAGTCTACAAGCTACCGTCGGTCATAGCTTCCGTTTTGTGAAATGATATTAACAGTCAGTGTTTTTGACAGTCTTGATAACATGCGTTGACGAACAAACTACACATTCGTGCGGCGCTGTGTCTACTATCAAATGCACCCAGCGTCGCTGTTAACGTCCAGCGTGCGGCGCTAGCAGGCAGCTTTGTTGACGGAAGTTCCTACGGAAGGAGACAGGAGCTGCAGCCATGGTGCGGACGAAGTCGAGGTAAAATGTGCTCTTCCATTTCCTCACATTGTGTGTGTGTGTGTTTACAGTTGATGCCTGACGGTTAATCTTCTGTCGGCAGGTATTTACTGTGCGAAGTGAACGTTTCGGACAAGAGCCGCCTGTTGCTGCTGGATGACCGAGCTGTAGCTGCGGCAGTGAAGGCAGCGGTGGCCCGCACACACGGGGACTACGGGGCGGCTCTCTGCAGCATCAGATTCGCTGGTAAGCAGTGGTGGGGAAGTATTTAGATTAATGTATATTAAACATGTGGATGTATATTAAATCATATTTTATAAAATGTTTTGTATGTAAAATCTTAATTTGCAAAGTAAGAAGTAAAAACGCTGTCAAATAAGTAAAAAAAACATTTGGCGAGGTAAAACTGGAATAAAACTTAAATTAACTGTGTTTTTATTTGCTTCAGTCACTGAACTCCCCCGGCCTGTAGTTTTTTGGTACAGGCCTTTAATTCCTTTCCCACAAAACTCTTGCTCAGCAAAGATGGGAAATAGGGCGCTATCAAATTGTTTAAAGCAGTATGGATATTGTGTAGAGAGAAATCGTTGCCGACCATAAGGCAAGATCAAAGTCAATTACCATAGTTATTTCAACTTGGATTCATTTTTTTGAAAACACATTTTGATTATTTTGATCGTCCTTATGGACTAAAGGAATATAAATAATCGAAGAATGGACACAGATTCAAACTTTATGATTGCTTCTAAGGTAGTGAGTCAGAGCTTTCTTTACTGTATTTATCATATCATAAATCTGAATGAATCGTATCCACCAGGCATCTAATTGGGACTATAGGCATTTTAATTGAAGTTTTACAGGACTCAAGCAAAGTACATTACTTAAATAAATGTCCGCCGCAGCTTGTAAGACACATTAGGAGAGCTTTATGAAGTAACATTGCTGTGTTTAGGTTTCCTGAAAACACATTAAACAGGTTCACAGGTCCACATTTTTTCATCACTCTAGAGGATATTAAGAGTTCCTTTTAGGAGATTATACTGGACCGAACAATTAATCACAGATTACACAGTACTTTCAGGATATTGTGTGTTGACAGAACTCTTATTTTTCTGTTTTTTTTCTTCCTTTTTAGTGAAGTATCTTAATGCGCACACTGGTATAGTATTCCTGCGTTTCCCCAAAAGGTCTTATAAACTCCTCTGGTCTGCATTACCTTTCATTACGAGTGTTGAATCCCGCGGGCAGAAAATCCCTTGTTTTCTGAACTGTTTGCACGTGGGAGGTAAGAAAAACATCAACATACATATCATAATGAATCAGACATATATTTTTAACCATGTTAAATATTAATTGAACACTAATTAAAGGTATTTGTTCTTTCCAGGAACAATCAGAACATGTCAGAAGTTTCTGATCCGATACAACACCCAGCAGCTCCATCGACTGCTCCCTCAATGTAAAAATGAAGGTAAAGGATTTAATTGAATGCCACCTAATATTACTTATACCGAACTCTGCGATTACAGTTACACTTGGTTGTGATCCATTTATTTAGTTATTTGCTCCTTTTTTTAACTTGCTGATAGTAACTAATAAATAGATTTATAATAATAACTTATAATAAAACTAAATGTTTACCAGTGTTGAACATGCATCTTACAGGATGCATTGAAGCATTTAATTTAGGGCCCTTTTTTGTTTTGCGGTCTGAAGTTTACTGCAGACCACAAGATTTGAATGCAAGAGATTAAATTTAAGATGGACACAGAAAAAATGCCTGGTTTCACTGGTTCCTTCTCTTTTGTTCATTTGCAGAGGAAAGAAACCAGGTTCGCAAATCAATTCTTAACTGCTCCCTCATCGGAGGAAAGAAGGAAGCCTTTGGAGATGAATCAGAGAGTGAGGAAGATGATGGAGAAGACTGACTTCACAATATGCAGTAGAAAGGCAGCAGTTGTGTAATTCTCCTTGGATGTCTGGTTCTGAATATTTTTGTTAAGGGACTGATTAGAAAAGAAGATGTGAAGCATTTGAAGAAATACATACGCTATGGAAATGTGGTTTACTGCAGCTGCTTCAGTGGATTTGCTACTAAAGAAAACAGACTGAGTATATGCCTGTGTTCAACAGAGGGACATGTTATGTTAATGTTAATGTTTGTCTCATAAATAATTTGGGTTGGTATTGTGGCCTGATGGTCAGCATGAATAACCTTTAACAGCCAGGTCTATTGTTTAAACCTCAGAATTACAATCCCATAGCTGTTTTGGAAAAGTGTCACCAAAAATAAAAGAAATATATTTCACATAGCACAAAAAAGATTATGTCCTAAATCTGAACAAACATAGTTATGTTTTAATGAATTTATTTTCTATTTATACTGTTTTGTGCTACTCTTTATTTATTTTTTTTAGAATTAAAAGCACTACTTTTGAAGATAATGTGTTTGTCATGGTGTCCTGAAAATTACTTTGCCATACACTTATGTGCCATCCAAACAGTAACAAAATCGGTGGTATACAGTTGGTAAACATATTTTATTAAAGATGCACACATACTATCAATGTCAGGTGATATTGCATAACGTTTAACAATATTGGCTTTGGTTCAATGCTGTGTTTTTAAGACATAAGTTAAATAGTCAACAGATTTATATTTATACTAAACCAACTTTAACTTCACCTGTTTTGTATCTACATGGCAGACAAAGCTATTATGACTACATTTCCCACAATGCCTAGCTGATTTGTAGGCAGCATAAGAAACGTCAGTCAAACAATTAGCAGAATTATATTTTACTAAACCTATTTTAAACTTTACCTTTTTTGTACCTACATGGCTAACAAAGCCACTACTACTACATTTCCCATAATGCCTAGCTGATTTGTAGGCAGCATAAGAAACGTCAGTCAAACAATTAGCAGAATTATATTTTACTAAAACTATTTTAACTTTACCTTTTTTGTACCTACATGGCTAACAAAGCCACTACTACTACATTTCCCACAATGCCTAGCTGATTTGTAGGCAGCATAAGAAATAGTCAAATAATCAGCAGAATTATATTTTTACTAAACCTATTTTAACTACCTTTTTTGTGCCTACATGGCTAACAAAGCCACTACGACTACATTTCCCACAATGCCTAGCCGATCTGCAAGCAGCATAAGCAACATCCGGGCCTCAGGCTTCTGTTTGGCGACCCGTCGCCATTACTGCGAGCTCGTAGGAACGGAGGTATTTTTTTGGTTAAAATCTTAAAATTGACAAGTTTTCCAGCTTGTGGAAAACATTTAACGCCTTGTTAAGGGCATTTTGTTTTCCTTAACGAGTAAAAAACCTTAAATTCGGGGGTCTTGGCCCCGTGTGGCGAGCTTTCGTCCTCCCTTCCAACAGCCTCCATAACTTGAGACGCCGAAATCGTGTCTCTTCTTTTTTTCTCGGGTTTGTTTTATTGTCAAGATGTCGCCGTGATGGGGTCTCCGCGTTTGACAGAAATGAATCAGGGCCTTCGCCGCCTGACCCGCACTCACTGCAGCCCACCTTCCTCCTCCGTTTTTCTGTTTCATGCTAGAGAGCTCAACTGCTCTCTGCCCCGAGCTCGGCCTCAGCACAACTCACCGCACGGAGACAACAAACATGGAGAAAAACCCCAACAGCAGCACCAGCACCAAGGTTCCGCCCCGCTCCAGCTCTACAGGCCCAACACCGGGCGAAACTAAACCCAAAACAGGTGAAAAAGAATAAAACACTCGCACAATATAAATGTCGCTTGAGGTTGTTAAACCCACCGTGTGCGCTTTCAGCTAAACACTGTCACTGCCCTGTGGCCTGCCGGGGCCTAGCGGTAGCGCAGAGGCTGTTTATCTTGTTTGGTTGACGTCGCTGTCAAAACATTTTGGCCCCCGAAAGACGTGCACACTGACTACACTGCGTTTCTAATACCATGTGCCTTATTTTATGCACCACAGTTGTCATATGCATGGATACACAGACATATTGGCACATTTTAACAATAAGTTTCTGCATAAATAAAAGTTTTTATCTACAAGCTTGTTCATAATAATAATAATAATAATAATTATAATAATAATAATAATAATAATTGTATTTCTGTAGCACTTAAAACACTAAAGTACAAAGTTCTTCACAAAAAATACACAGGGTGACAAAAAGGACAGGAAACATCAACATTAAAGACAAAATATATACAAATAAAAATGGAAATCAAAAATGAGTAGAACAGACTATAAAAATAAGACTAGAATTAATAGTTTGTTTATAAAAATAAATGGTCTAAGCAGGATCCAAGCCATAGAGAGCCTTTAAATTAATCAGTAAAATCTAAAGTGGTTGTGTTTTCATACTAAACTGATTAGGCGAATGTTAAGTAATGCCAGTTTTAACTGTAAACTAGATTTTGTGTGTTAACAAATTAGCCAAATGCAACATTTTTAATTCCAATGTAAGTTGACGTCTCATGTGGGAGTAAAATCCACTTAAATTATTTTTGAAGAGTCTAAAGGCTACAGTCACACAGTCAAAAAATGTACCTACGGTGTCCTAAACATGTTTTCTTGACCACGATGCAGAACGTCATGAGGCGAAAGGATAAGTCATAAAAGGGCTTAGGAAAAGACAACTGCTGCACTTACACTAGGCTTTGCAAGGATGATAAGAACAGAGGCCTTTTCTGTCCCACACAGAATCACACACCTAAGAAAAGGATGTTTTCAATGTATACATAAGGTATATTTAAACCGTCATTTATTGGAAGGAACAACAAAATAAATATTGTTGAAAATAAAAATGAAAAAACGGGCTTAAAAAAAAGAAGGAACATACAAGGCAAGATTCCTAGCATTAGTGCTTTTTATACATTTTAAGTAGAGAAAATACATTTTTAGTGCATTCCACAATGCAAAACAACATTTATGTACGTAGTATTTTGTTATAATAATGTCAACAAGAAATTCCTTGTTCTTGGAGCTCAGCCAATTAATGCAAGGATTTCCATAAGTTCTGGATCGTGATCTTTAAATATTGCCTCTGAGGGTTAGTGGAATGGTATTATCTCCTTTCCTTCATCAAAGGGTGGTCCAGTGTCGATCCTTTTTGCTAAAAGAGATAAGAAAGGAAGTGTTGGAGCGCCTTTCCTGAGCTTTTAGAGAATTCAACCAGCTTTTGACACAACTTAAACGCCACTTAGATACTTCCAGGTCATTTTATTCAGTTATGAACCTTCCAAAGTAAAAACAGACTATACGCCCTGCAGCCTAAATGTGTTTCCTAAAGAAGTGGGGTATGCAATACCTATGTTATTTAGCCTATTTATCCTATTCCTAACATTGTTTAATTCTGCAGCCCACATATATGGGTCGCCCACAAGGACATGAATTTCATCAGCGTGAGTGAAAGTGTACTGAGAGCCTAAATTTTTACCCAAAGCACTTATACTTTCCTACAATAAACTCCCCCAGATCACATTATTTCTTTCAGCACTTTCTGGTTAACAACTTACAAATCAGGCAGTTAAAATTAAGATGATTTTACGAAATGATTGATATTTCTGTATTCATGTAGCTAATACTTCTTTTTTTTTTTTAAATTTCAGAAGGTAAAAATAATGGAGGCTCTAAGCGCTACAGCCGCAAGCGCGAGCCCTCATTTCCTAAAACTGACAGTTTCCAAGGCCCTCGCCGCACCAATTCACAGAAAAGCAAGAATTTTGACAAGAGACCCTCTCAGAGAGGTGGAGGACGACAGTATGGAGTTACAGGTGGAGGACGACGTGAGGAGGTTGGTTTTTCTTCTCTTTTTTTTTTTAAAACTATAAACAAGTACAACAGTAACATGTGAGTAAGAAAGAAAACTTTTGAAGCATCAGTTTAAAGTTAAAATATACTCTACAGATTCTTATCCACCTCTGCCCCTCCAGGTAGCGGAGACACGCCGGGCCGAGTTTAGCCCGGCTCAGTTTGCTGGACCGAAAAAAATAAGCCTGAACCACCTGTTGAACTTCACTTTTGAACCCCGTGGAGGAAATGGTGGCGTCGGAGATGGAGGCCACTCCTATTGGGGCCGCCGAAACAAATGGGGCCACAAGCACAAGCCCTTCAACAAGGAGCTTTTTCTGCAGGCCAAGTACGCAGCCCCTCCTTACAGTTCATTACATGTAATGGGGAGCCTGAAAATGTGGCGGTCGGCTTAACTCTGTGTGTCTTTTTAGTTGCCAGTTTGTGGTGACGGATGACCAGGACTACAAGGCTCACTTCACTGATCCAGACACTCTGGTCAACTGGGACTGTGTGCAGCAAGTGGTGAGTGCTTATTATCTTTGGAGCTACCAGTGCATCATGTATAAGAAGTAAAGCCCACATTGATTTACATACTGATGCACGTCATTAAAATCCCATTTGTGTACGTTCACAGCGCATCTACAGCCACGAGGTGCCGTCTTGCCCGATCTGCCTCTACCCTCCTTTGGCAGCCCGCATCACCCGGTGCGGACACATCTTCTGCTGGCCGTGCATGCTGCACTACCTTTCTCTTAGCGACAAGAGCTGGTCCAAGTGCCCCATCTGCTATGAGGCCGTTCACACCGATGACCTGAAGAGGTAAAGGAGAAATTTATACAGCTTAGTAGCGGTAAATATTTATTTAAACAAAGCCTTAACAAGGAAAACACTGACTGGCCTTCACACAGAGGCAGTTTGATTTGTTTTGGTTTGGTCGGGATTCTTCGACAGGTACTTCTAACCTTTGGTTTCTTATCTTTGCAGTGTGGTTGCTATGGAGACCAAGCAGTATGTGGCAGGTGATGTAATCACCATGCGCCTGATGCGGAGGGAGAAGGGGGCTCTGGTGGCCATGCCTAGCTCTCAGTGGGTGAAGGTGGAGGAGCCTGTTCGCTTTGGAGGTGAGAGATGGCTTAATGTAATTCTATTGAATAGCACCTTCTGCATACAGATTTGTTATGTTCCCAAACAGTTTGGTTTATGTCAGTCCCTCCAGGATTTAGTGGGCCTTGTTTTAGTGATTATTGCGGTCTAATATGCCTGATTTTGCGGCAATTGCGATGAAAAGTGTTAGGGTTTGGGGGCATTGTTTTAGCAATGAAATTGTGGGAATAAGTGAAAACTGCTCAGGTAGATGTGATTGTTCTTTTACTTTAGAATTATAGAAACCTTACCCTGCATAAACCAGCTTACCTTGATTGTTTCAGCGTGGAAACTGCAATGATAGGTGAAATACACGGAAAAGTTTCATTGATCGGTCAAAATTGCAAATTGCGCTGAATTCACAGGGATTTGTTGTATTTGTGTATTTTCCCCTTTTTAATTTTCAGTGTTATATACGTGTGTAACTCCTAAAGGGAATGGACATGCAACAAATAAAAAATACCCATTCATCGTGTGATGTTTCCTAGATGCGTGTCTCAGCCCGTACTCCAAACTGCTGCTGACCTCCCCAGCGCAAGTCCTGAACCTGGTGGCAGAGGATAAGGCTGTCCTGCAGCTTCAGCTCAGCCAGGAAGAGGACGCCCAAGGCTGCTTCATCCAGAGCGCCCTTTGTCTTTTGCAGGTAACTGAAGCTACATGCCGGTCTGTAGTCATAAAAGGGGCCACAGACGGTACATAGTGAAGAAAGAAATCACTGTATGAAACAAGTGCATTTAAAATATATAAGTGGAACAGACATGAAAAGAAATACTGAAATACGTTGATAACGGTTAACAAGTGTTTATGCCATTGAGTGTAACATAAAAGTAAAATCTATTTTGTCACTCAGAATATGACCCTGAAGGCTGATCAGCTGTATGTCTTTATGGTTTAGGAGCGAGAGGAAACGCTGCTCAAGCAGCAGAAAGCAAACACAGGAGACGGCTTTGACTTGTCCTCTCTGACTCTGGAAGAACCTTCTTCTCCTGTGGAGGAAGTGGTCACTAACACCAGCAGCACCAAGGTGAGTCTAAAACCGCATCTTTTCATTCAGCATTCTTGTTTGACAATATTGTATCTATTAGTTATTGGATGAAATTATTAGAGCTGTTGCTTCTACTTTGGTATTATGGTTATACTGATCGGTCTCTTTCCTGTGTAGCCCGTGCTGCAGTATTCCTCTGCATTTGATGACGAGGTGCTGGAGGTTCCAGAGGATACCGCTGCAGAGCTGCCGGACTTCCCTGAAGGTATTTTGGAGTGTGTGCTGGAGGAGCCTCCAGAAGCTATGATGGATGCAGCACCAGAGCCCCAGCTTGATGAGGAGACGCCTACCAGCCAGGCGGAGCCAGGCCGCCCCTCAACCGGCGTGGTGCACGGACCCTACTACTATTTCTACCAAGGTGGGCAATCCCACGCACTCCTCCCCACGCCTTGTGGGTGCTCCTCTGCCCACCACATTCAGATGAAGTTGATTTTCAACAGAAATGTCACTTTGAGGAAACTGTGAACTGCAAACCTGCTGATTAAATAAACACCAACAGATAGTTAAATCTGGCTAAAGCAGACATGCGACAAATCAGCTGCCCATCAACAACTGACTTATCAAAAGTCAGAACTGAGTAACATTACCACTCTTTAAAATCTTGTACATATTGGTCTTAGAAGCCTGCAGAAAGCCTGTTTAGTTTCAGTGTTGCCTCAAACTTTTTCTCATCACCTTTTTCCTCCCTCTCCGATGTCTGTCCTTCCAGCTGACGACTGCCAGCAGATGTTCCTGCATCCTGTGAATGTGCGCTGTCTGTTGCGTGAATACGGCAGCTTGGAGAACAGTCCGGACTCCATCACTGCCACAGTGGTGGAGATTGTGGGTCAGACAGTCACTGAGGTCAGCAAACAAGGAAACACATATCACATAGTGGTCAGATGTTTCAGAGCTTGACAAGTGTTTCAGGCAGGGTTTTCCGGTTGGCTTAGATTTTAACTTTACCCGTATAGAAACCTTAAACAGTTATCACTTAACACATTTTTCGCTTTGTTACAGGAAATCCGTCGGAGGCATCGCTATCTGGCTCATCTGCCACTCACATGCGAGTTCAGCATCTGTGAGTTAGCCCTAGAGCCGCCAATCGTGTCCAAAGAAACTCTGGACACGTTCTCAGGTTAGAGCCCTTTTCTTTTCAGGATTTACAGCTTGTAGCAAGGACATTTCAGAGATTGTAACTGCTGATTGTCTTAATTTTCCACCAAACTACTAGATGACTTGGAGAAGAGAAAGCGCCTGAGGCAGAAGAAAGTGAGGGATGAGAAGCGCAGAGAGAAGCGGATTGAAATTGAGGAGAACAAGAAGCAGGGTAAATGTAAGTACAGCTGAAAATTATACTTCCGGAAACATTTACACAAAATCTGAGAGATCTAACACTAAAGGTCTGTAACTCATATGTCCCCGCAGATCCTGAGGTGCATATTGGATTAGAGAACCTCCAGCACTTCCCAGCATTCGGGTCTCCGCCTCCCAACGGCAGCCCTCCAGTGCAGCCTGACTTCACATTTGCCCCCCCTTCACCCCTCAGCTGCAGCCCTTCCTCTGGTAAGAGCAGCTCCTTTCACTGCAAATCATTGTTCACTGCTGGCACTTTAATCTCCGGCTGTTTACGGCTTTAAGCGTTTGAGCTGAGCTTCCTTCTTGTTGTTTTAGATGGGATGACATTCCCAAGTCTGAATGGGCAAAGCTCTTCACCCATTGTGGGTAGCGTGGAGGACGACTCCCACTGTATGTCCTTCGCACAGGTGTGTATGGCAAACACACAAATGCTCGCTTAGCAACATTATTAACTGCCTTCGTCACGGGGGTGAATGCATCACACAACTAAAGTACTACTGTCACACACACACGTAACGTTAACACTTGACATGGTGTGACCCTGACTGTGTCCTGTATAGATGCTAAGAGATGGGAAAGCCAGAGTTGATGCTGGGCCCAGGATCACTCCAAAGAAAGGTAGAGCAAAGACTGTAGATTTTGTGGTGAAGTGTAATGATGTAATTTTAACAGCCAAAATTTTAATTTAGAAGTAACTAACTTAACATGGAAAAGCTGCGTCAGATTGTTAACTGAATACCAAATTAAGGCTGCGTCAACTTAAACCAGAGGCCAAGTAATAAGTCTCATTTTCATACACCCTTTATGCATACGGTAAGTAACTAAAAGCAGTGTGATTTAAAAGCTCTGTACTTAACTGATATTTGGCTACATGACCTTCAACTTAAACTTATAAATTTGAGTTTTAACAACAGCTTGTCCTTTGTAAAATGAAGTTTATCGACTAAGTCAGTATTTTGTTTTTTTAGGTGTATCAACTCTAAAACCTTCCATCAATAAAACTGAAACTACGCTTCACTTGTTCACAAATACATTCCTATATTTGTATATTTCTCTGTATGGTTTGTTTCTTTGTCAGTTGGTACAAGTTGTTCTGATAAGTGTGTGGGAGAAATTACTGGTGTGTATTATTTCCTGTAAAACTTGTTTTATTCAGCTGTTGAGCAGCATTACTCCGTTAAGGCTTCCTGAAGTCAGTATTGTGTCTTGTGCCGTGCAGATCAGCTGCTCGCTCCCCCAGCTGCAGACAGCGACGGAGAGAGCGACGGGTCGGACCGAGTCCCCGTGCCCAGCTTTCAGAACTCCTTCAGCCAGGCCTTTGAGAAGGCACTTCTGCAGCTGGACAATGGTCCCGCTTCTTCTCCGCAACCCGTTGTTGACCCAGGTCTGGCATCTGTGAACTGTATCTAGTAAATACAGCTTTGATTTTTCTTCTAAAGCTAAAGTCTCATCTTTGGCGTCTTGTCTTTCAGATGAGAAAGGAGGAAAGAAGAAGAAGAAAAAGCAGAAACTTCTGTTTAGCACATCCATGGTTCACACAAAGTAGACACTGAAGTTAATTTAATCATTTTGTTTCTTGAGTTGATCTTTCCACTGATGTGTTTTTACTCCCATGCAGAGCTTTCCTGGAACTATAAGCTAATAGAAATAGGTTTTAGTGTGTAGCCAAAGTTCATGCTACTTCTAGTCAGTGTTCTCTGGGGCTCGGCCCACAGTTTAGGTGGCATGCCCGTCGTTTTCATTTACGTGGAATTCGTTGTTCAAAACTTTACAGCAACCTCCTGTCACTCTGAAAGCATTTGATGCTTAGGTAATGCAAATGATATAACAAGCCCAGAGGCTATTATATCCTGTATGATTCATGCTTCCCATGGCTTCCAGATACCTGATGCTATCTGGCTTCTGTGTGATGTCAGACTTTCCTAAAGTTGACCCTGAGCGTTGCATCAGGATCCAAGAGTAATATGGATAAGATAATTCTAGGGTGCTTTATGTTAAAGTAGCAGTCAGCCAGCTGCAGGTACGTTGCACCTTTAAATCTTTCCAGGTTACTCAGTGCTCGGACGTTATCAATCTGAACTTCACCTTTAGAACAGATGGAAATAAGTAAAGGCTCTGATTTCTTTCCAGTGTTTATCATAGGAAATAATCTGGGCTAGCACTTCATCACCCTTCAAGATGTTAGATTTTTTGGGATTGCTGCTTTGAGATCAATGCCCTAGTATTTTATAACAACATGAATACATAATACCATTGTAAGGAATTGAAAACACCGTATTGTATTACAGAGATAAGGTATGTTTGTTCAACAGAGCTCCAGTATATTCTGCCAGACTAAACCGTAAATATGCACTTTCTTCTCCTTCAGTTTTCTCCTCTGTCATCTTATTGTTTACTGACTTTTACTCCCCTGGTTTAATTTCAGTGTTTAAAATGTGTGAAGTTAGAGAACTGCTGGCATTTGACGAACCTGAAGAAAAGTGGATTGAAAATTTATTTTATTGGAAAGTTCTTTAATTTGCCTTTACTTTGGAGCAAGTTTATAGACTAGTGAACATAACTAGTCTGTTGAAATGAATAAACAAATATGCACAACCAAATAACTGACTGTTTGATTCAAGATGCAATACGTGAATACCAAGGACAATGAAGGATCCTGTTTGGTAAGGTCACTACACAAGAAGTCACCATCAAATTTGGCTGCCATCTTTTAGATGCAGTATTTACTTTCCTCCACACGAGGGTAGGGTTGGCAGACCTGATTATCACAATCCTTTTATTATAAAGTTATCCCAATCCCTTAGACAATGTTTTAATAAACCTGGGTTAATACCAGGTTAGGAGCAGGTCCAGACATTAATTAAATGCACAAAGCTGATGGAACACAGAGATGATGTGGGTTTTGTTGTTCACAAGACAATAGATTTGTACATTCAGACAGGCGTTAACCAAACTTTTTGAAACTGGCAGTTAGTCCCAATGTGTTTACAAACACCTGGAGTAAAAAAAGACATTAAATATATATATAGCTGAGATGGGGTAATCCCATTTTCAGTGTAGCATGTTAAAGATCCGTCAAGGTAGCCGCATTCAGCTCAACATCACCGGAAGTCGGAGAATTGCCTTTGCACCGAGGTTGTATTTTGACTGGTCGACCAAGGACGTTGAAATAATCTCAGTGCCAATAATACATAGATGAAGATTGGAGTAAAATCTAACAAAATTGAAGTTATTTAGTTTCTTACAGCATTGGAATCACTTTTGCTATCAAAAAACTAGAGCACAACTGCAGCATTATTCAGAGTTTGAAAAATGTTCTGACATTCATTAAACCGTAATCTAACTGTCACATGTGGGAGTACAGTGCCTATCTCAGCCACAGCATGAAAAAGCACGATAGGAAAATGTATTAATCAGGGAGCTGTGGACTGTGTGACTTTTGGAGTCAGGAACATTGGGAGTGGGATAGCCAGGCAGTGACGGAAAGAATTAATTTTTTTTTATAAATTGCTTGTTCAACCCAAGGGACGAAAGAGGTGCTGGAAAATTTCTAAATTTTAAAAAATACAATTTGAATTTGCAATAAAAAAGTTTGAGACGACCTGTGTCCTTTTTAAAATATCTTTAAATTAAATGTATTCCAATACATTTCTCATTATTGATCAATGAATGATCTAAACTAATTGTTTATTTAATACTGCTACTGTGCAGTGATACTTTATTATAACGTACTGCCCTGTTTCCTAATGTGAATATTTTTGCAAAGTTTTGAAAGACAATATGTGGTAATAGTTTGTGAGCACAGATCTTGCTTTGAGAGGTACAAGCTATTCCCCTCCCCAAAGAACTGCTTTGCTCAGTTTGTGCTGCATTTTATTTTGGAAGTACTAACCGGAACACACCTGTCCTCGTGCTGCCGGACTTGCCGTTGGTGTCTAACCAGTCAGACTGCTTGTCTCTAGTCCAGCCTGTCAACAACACTGCAACCTGAGACGGGGTAGCCAGCCAGTTTGGCTTGCTAACTAAACCAGCTAAGTTAGCTGCGCTGCTAGCCCAACTGTTAACCAACTGTGTCACGAGTCGTAACAACTCCGCGAGGCTGCGTAGATGCGTTTTGAAGTTGTTTCGACAAGAGAAGAGGCAACGCTGACTTCCCCGCTTTGGTAAGTTGTCTCCGGTTCGGATCAAACAGTCAAAGACAGGTTTTCAGTCAAGTGTTTCCATTTTGCGAGTTCAGCTTAGCTCAGCGCCGCCGCCGCCGCCGCCGCTGCTGCTGCTAGCCACCAAGCTGTTGATGCGTTTATCTTCCCCTCCTCCTCCCTTAATTTCAAGTCTCCGGACTCATAAAGACAGGCTCGCCTCTATGATTTCTCTGAATGCAACTTTCTCATTCAGTCGCGTGGTTTTTGTGTTTTAAATTCCCCCCTGGTCTGAGCAGGCCACCTGTCTTCTGTTACCGGACCGGGGGTAAGTTAAACTGTCCACAGTACAAGGCAACAGGATGAAGAGCTCACACTTGTTGCAAATTCTGGACTCGGACAGGTTGGTTTTAATGATAATAGCTATTATAGAAAATCATTAAACTACCTCAGAGTAATTATTAGTAAAAATCAGCCACTGTTTGATTTGAATCTGCAAATAATCTGCATTCACATCTCTTAATTGATCATATGCGTGTATTGTAATTATGTTATTTTGTGGTCTTTGTAGCAGGTACACATTAAATGTAAGTAGCCTTGTGGTAGGGCTGGACAATAGAGCCAAAAAAGTTAACAAGATAAAAAAAAATCATTCCATATATCGATAATTGTCAAATCATTATGTCTTTCAGGGTCTAAAGGCTGATTTTTGCTCCCGTGTAAAAGTTGGAAGAACCCAGATGGTTACTTGTGGTTTTAAATATTTTTTATTTATGTCAGAACAAACACTTGGGTCACTTAACAAATCTGAGGTAACTTACAACATTCCAAACTATTATGATAAAATCTTTTTTTCAACAAATATGCCTGAGTAAAATTAAGAAAAATCTTTCTTTTCCTCAACAAAACAAAAATCCTTATAGAAAAAAAATGAAGTGCTAATTTCTGCGGCATTCATATCAAACTCTTATTGAACATGTTTTATACTGTTTGTGAGGAAATTGATATTGCGAGAATTATTATAGTTTTATTGCCCAGCTCTACCTCTTGGTTATCAGGCACATTGGTTATCCCTCACACAGACTTTATTAATTTATTGTTATGTACTTTTTGATGCCAAGAAAACCTGAAAAACCTCATTGTTACTGATGAATATTACAGTCATTCTTGGATGACAGCAGACAACGTACATCGCATGTTTGAAGATTGTAAACTGTTAGAACTCACTTGACTGGTATTATATGCTGCTTCTTTTATTAGAATAGATCAGCGGACATCAAGTTGTACGTTGCCTCTGAAATCTAATTTCCTCTGTATAACTTGCTGAACCAGGTCACTGACTCGGATCACTTTGGCTACTGTCACTGCGCCAAAACACAGTGCTGGCGTATCCAGTGCCCTTACCGTCATTCTGCATGTGCTTCCTGTTAGATATCTGTCAAATGTGTCTTGACTTTTACTGCATAAACCTCTTTAAATGTTTTTCACTATGCAATATTCACACACATCATTCTAGAAGCAGCACAGATCTTTTGACTTTTGTTGTTTGTGGCTTTCAGTAATGCAGAGTACTCGTATATCTAAGGCTATATAAGGCAGACACTTCCTAAAATCCCTGCTGTGCTGCTCGACCCACCAGCACAGGGAATGTTTTGCATTCCAGCGTAGCGAAGCCGTTTCCTGTCCACATCCAAAGTTCAAATTTTTCAACTTTTTAATCTCTCCCCATTTCCCTTTTTTTTTTTTTTTTTTAATACAGTGAATTTACAGATGGAAAAGATTTTAATCAGCAGCCACGTGTGTTGAAACTTGAAACGCAACAGTACATGAAAAGCGCAGACTACAACGTGGCTTTCGCAGATTTAATTTACATAGATATAATAAGTAGTACGTGGGTGATGGCATGCGAGCAGGGCACAATGCAAATATAAGAAACAGGAAAAGGTAAACACATAGTAGCGCTCAGTTTATGACTTTCCTCATGCATTTTGTTGTTTTTTTTCTTTACCACCTGGACATATGCTATCAGCTCACATGTATGGGCGTGCCTTTGTTTGCTCATGTCTGTGTCAGTTAAAACATTATCTTCTATTTGCCTGTAAATGAAGGCGTGAGAACGCCGCAGTGAAGAAACATTTGGAGCTCTGCTGTGATTTGTCTGCCACAGCCTTTAACCGCAGCAGTCTTGACGGGTGAACAGCTCGTGCGCTTTGTTGACACAAAGTTTGTTCCTCTTAGGGTCCTTCAAGTCCTTCCTGTTGTGTGATATGACATCGGTGCTTGGTTACAGCAGAAGCCAGAGCTCTACGGCAGCAGGCGGTCGACATCTGGTCAGGTAAGATATGATGGGATTATTCGCAGCAGTTTGACCCAGCATGTCGTTTTACCAAAAGAACTGTTGCTTGTCTGCGACATGTGGAAAGCATTATCACAGCCTCTTAAAGGGCCAACACAGCAGAGCTGGAGTTGTAATGTTTTCTATCTTTGGCAAAGAACGGAGTCAGATGGACTCCTTATTTCATATTTATCCTACCTCCTTTTAGAATGAAGAGTCAGCTTATTGGTATTTAATGTTTATTGGGGAGGAGCCGAATCTTGAATGGCAGTCTGGCGTGAGTATTCAGTGGAATCTCCCATTCACTGTGTAAGCCTGATTTGCCTGATGCACAACATGAAAAAGAAAACAATGCCATTGTACAGTTGTCCGGCCCCTCCCCTGTCACAGGATCCACCTCAAAAGGTGCACACAGTCCTGATCACTACTGCACCAGTAATTCAGCTTAGTGAATCACACACCATTGCAGAGGCAATGATTGTATTGACTCCAAGCTTCAGTCATGTTTTTTTCAACATAGTTTGACTAACAAATTGTAATAGATAGTTTAAAAAAAACTAATGGCACTAATGGAATTATAATATGAGTATAGAAAGTATGCTGCCTAACAAATAAAGCTTAAAACTTAAACTTAGGTTCACCCTACTGACACAGCTGAAACGTATCAATGTGCAACTGGTGCTGAGACAAGAATCCTTTTATTTATTTATTTATTTTTTTTATATCATTTTCATTCGTCAGAAAAGTCAGAATTGCAGAAAAGACATATTTGATAACATAAGTGATTGCTGCATCCCATTTAGTTTTGCCAGTTCCAGGCTCCTGGCTTGCATGTTGACCCACTGGGACGTTTTAATGGACCAACGTTAATGTTTTTAAGTCCGCCAATGCTTTTTTCTGCTGTGATACAACAAAGAGAATCTTATTTATAGGAAATATGAATTGACTAAATAAAAGCAGTGAGCGCTTCAAGAGCTTTCATCCTAAATGGCCATCCTAAACCGTTTTGATCGTTGACCTTCATATTGGTAGGCCTTTTTCACATCAGATAATCATAGCAGAAAAACACTGTGTTTGCTAACAACATTTGAAGATGTCTATGTTTACTTCAAGTGTCCCAGTAAGCTGTGACGGTGAGTCAGCGTGCACAACACCAGGACCCTGCACCTGAAGCAGCTAAATGGAATTTAGCCGTTAATGTTAGTGTTTACACTTATGCTTTTCCTACTGTGACACGTTGAACTCTCTTTCATGATGAAGGCCTATCAGTGTGAATGTGGATAATAAAGAAAAGTCAAATAATTGATGAAAAAATTAATTAACATTAATTGTATTGTTGTTTTTTCTGCAAAGGGTATTTTTAAAACAGAGCCCTATTTATTACATATTTTGGGGTCCAAATGACTAATAGGTACAGAACGTTTTGGAATTGGTCGAATAGATCGCCTCAGAGCCGTATGTTAAAGAGTTAAATCCTTTTTGTTTGACTAGAAACAGAAGTCTCGCTCAAAGACACGTCTTGCTTTGAACTCTCCTGAGAGGTGAGTTGTTGCAGGGAGACGGGGTGGAAACGTAAGTAAGTAAGTAAGGATCTCTACAGAGATAATAGTAAGATTATTATCTCTGTAGATATCCTTTACATAATGTTGTCAGACACTTAGAGTAACAATCGGAGCCTGTCGGCGGCAAAAACAAGCACTTAGTGGTGCGTGTTGCAGCCATTGAAGCCGCCTGATGCGATCTGCTGGACCAATTCCAAAACTTTTTGTAGTTATTCAGGCCGCAAGATGTTTAAAAATAGGGTCCATGTTTAAAATATCGGAATTACCCTTTAATCTGCTGGCGGGATCAATAACTGTGTAAATATCTTTCTCACCCAGGTGTATAATTGTGCGGCAGTGTAAGGCACTCCCAAGACAAAGTCCACAGTAATGGCTAAATAGAGTGAGTGCTACGAGCCTAATCGTGAGTTTGTGCTGTGGTGGAGTACGTCGATAATACAAGTGACCAGATCAGTTTTTGTTCCGTTGTTCTGAGGAGAACCTTGTCTTTTTACTTCAAGGTGCAGTTGAAGAGGATGGCTCAGGTGGAGGTTCAGGCTGGGGAGGTAGGGAGGACAGTGGTGGGAGGTCGGCCTCACCTCAGTCCCCTGACTGACTCCAGCAATACGAGCCTCATCGAGATCCCTTCCATCAACCAGTCCCATATCATCACTCCAGAACCTAACAAACCTGTCCCTGCCCCTAAGCCACGGCTCACTCCTAAACCTTTCGCTTTAGAGAAAAGCCCCGCTATTAAGCCCATACTTGCCCCTAAGCCCCAAACCAAGCCCCGGCCAGAGCCCACTCGCCTTGCTGGATACAAACCAGAGCTTCCATGCAGTCCGACACCACAGCAACCAGTTGACGCTGGCAAACCCAGGGCGGTGTCAACCAGCTCCAACCGTCCAGCCCAAACCTCCTTTAAAACATCTAATAAGTTGAACACTGGACAAACGACCAAGCCAGTAGTCCAGCCATTTAAACCAGCCCCTCCTCTTGACCCCGGAGACACCAGGAAACCCACTCCGCCTATTCCAGCGGAGAGGCGAAAATCTGGTGCATCAAGCTTGGCCTACTCCCGTAGCCTTAAGCAGCTTCCAGCAGCAGAGTGGTCCGGAACCACTAAAAAGGAAGATGAGAAGGACCAGATGACATCCAGCAGAGGTAAGACCTCCATGACCAGAGCCAAGTCCATGGGTTTTCTTGCTCAGATTGGGCAGGAGGAAGAAGAAGAAAAGGAAAAAGCTAATCCTGAGGCAGCAGTGCCGATGCGACCCAAGCCCAGAGTCTCGAGACAGGCGAGGCCTGTATCAGCCATTTTCCTTCACACTCCAACCAAGACGGAGCCACCGGTTCCTGCTCCTCGCGCGGCCGGGAGACGGCCGCTTTCAGCTGATCTCACGTCAAAGTTTGAGTCCATAGGTCTTTCACTGCATCGAAAAACTCCCACGGCAAATACTAAGGAGAACACTCCAGAGGAGAAAGCGCTGCCCCAGAAGAGAGAGCAGGAGACAACCCCTAAGAGCACCACACCACAAAGTACCGAGGGTGTAGCTAAGCCTGCTGTCTCAGACCAAAGCAAGACAGAAGAAGTTAAAGAGACAGATGCGGTTAGCGTCAAGTCTCGAATCAGTCTCCTCCTCCATTCGTCCTCCCCTCTTGAGGCAGGTGCCGCAGGCCAAGGGTCAGATGTTCAATCCCCAGTGCAGCCAGTCCCTGAAATCGAACCACCAGTGGGTGTAAAGCAGCTCATCAAGCAGCTGACAGAGGACACGACACCAACTCAGAGCCCTGTTCTGAAACCATCGCTGAAGCCCCGGCCCTTGCCCCTCGACCTGACTAAACGGTAAGAGCTGCTGTTATGTCTTATTTCCACTGCATAGCACGGCTCGACTCTGGTCTGTGTGCTTTTTGCACCTCTGATTTGTTTTCCACTGCAGATGCAGTAGTTCCCCCTCAATTTAGGCGACTCTGATCAACATATAGACGCTATTACTTTGGTCTTAAGAAGCTGCAGCCTTTATTCACTGATAAACTGTCACACTCTGCTACTCTGTCTGTCGCTTAGCCACGCACAAATCACTAAAAAATAGCTAAGCCACTGTCATAACAGAGGAACTGAAAGGGTTTTGCTCTTGTTCCATCTGCACTTTGTTATTTGACCACAGGCGGGGTTTAGCAGACTGCCATTTTTTGAGTGAACAAAACACTGCGGTTGCTATTGATGGTAGCTTGGCTATTCAAAAAATGCCGGAATTGATCAGGATGTCCTTCTAATTTTTTGAAGCATCTGCTAAAGTAGCACAGCCACGTGAAACTTACAGAAAGACACTCCGACATTAACTGTCACTGATGCTTGGACTCGTCAGGAGAGAGTGGCGTTAACGTAACTGTAACTGTAACTAAAATACTGAATACTGCTCTTATAAGCAGGCTACATGCGCAGAAAAACAGTAGTTCAAAAGTAGTTTAAAACTTTTAAACTACTTGAAAACGTTAGGCCTAGGCTATATGCTTTGTAAGAACCACACTCCATGCTTGCTGTTATGAATATGATTTTAGTTAAAAAGTCCAGAGAGACGGTTTTGTTTGGGAGTGAAGGGGTGTTAATGAAAGTAGTGTTTCCCATAATTAGCT
This sequence comes from Lepomis macrochirus, assembly GCA_024633595.2. Lineage (NCBI taxonomy): Eukaryota > Metazoa > Chordata > Actinopteri > Centrarchiformes > Centrarchidae > Lepomis > Lepomis macrochirus. The sequence goes on from JALXJV020000005.1 coordinate 31,042,746, forward strand.
TATAATTTGAATAAATGTCAGTGCTGATGACCACACATTGATTTTCTATTTTTTTGTATTTTGGAGCATATATTCGTGCAGCACCTCCTCCCTCCCTCCCTCTTTCTCTCTTTCTCTCTCTCCTGAACACCTGTGCACAAACCTGTCCTCCCCTGTAACGAGTAACAGTCTGTGGGAAACACTGGAAAGTAACGTAACTAGTTACTTTTATCAGCCAGTAATAAGTAAATTAATAATATTACTTTGTTATAGAGTAATAAGTTACTAGTAATATATTACAATTTCTGAGTAACTTGCCCAACACCGGTCGCATGTTCCCTCTGACCAAATCAGCGGCCTGCAGTGTTTTAATTTCACCGTTTAGTGTCTGCTCACCTTGCTTTCAACCTCAACCAAGGTGATACCAGGTATCTTTCCACTATGGACAACCAATATATACAAATAGCAGGTAGAGTCGAGCTCAGCTGTACCGTGCAGTGGAAAAGCCGTATATGTGTCTCCCAGGCTTGCTTTTGTCCCATTTCTTTGTGCAGGAGTTCCATTGTCATGCATGGCTTTTGTCTTGTGTGATGAATGTTCATCAGGTTTTCATCTGAGAGGTCGCCAGACCTTGGGAGTGTTCCCCTCAGTGAGGCAGCAGACCGCCATGAGATCAGCAGAGATCCCCAGTGGAGGGTAAGAGAAAGGACAAAGCTTTGAAGGAACTGGTTTCTCTTCGGCTCAGTCGATGTTTAACAGGCAAATAACAATCAGAAGCAGTGTCACGGCTCACTGCTGGGAGCAGCTTTCACATGCTGTCCTTTAAATGGAGTTAAAGGGCACATGAACAAAATACAGTGAAAGTCTGATAAGTAGATTAGGCATTAATAGGTAAATGATGGTGAAATATATCTTTGAGAAAATTAAGAGGGCTTACATTTGCTGTTGACCCCTTTGTTGTGTGCAATTAGAAGAACATTTCCATAAAGGAAATGGGGCATTGCAGCAAAAAGTATTGTCACTGCCGTAGATGCCGGCCACAGAAACCTAAGACAACCGGCGAATTAATCCTTCCCGGTGGCTGCCAGTTATGAAACACGCGGACAGGAGATCACTGGGAAAAGGTCAACACAGAGAGGCTTTGATTACTACCTCTGCACCACACCCACGGTTATGAGGCCAACATAGAACAAGGGGATACCGTTTCTATGCTGACTGTTGTTCACGCAATCACTTAAATTCCTTTGTGTGCTGTATTTTCACCTGTTCTGCTCTCACGTCACATGTGTTCTGATCTCTGGTTTTGAAGTTAAAAGCATTTCAGTTCAGGGTAGTTTCATTAATTTCAGATGTTTTCATGTTTATCGTTACTCAGATAATGTGGTTGTTTGCTGAATAGACAATAATTTGAACGCATGCTCTTATCGCTTAACAGTTCTCTGTATATCTCTGACTTTTCTTAGATTGAAGAGTCAGCTTTCACCCCCAGCGACCAGAGGACATTTGTGGATATAAAAGATTCCCAAGAGCAGCTCACAAAGGCCTCCACGCCTGAAGGGCCTGAGGCGGGCCAGATGTTTGGTGCCACTTCCAAGGAGGGTGATCCCAGCAGTGATGTGCAGACTGTGAGAGCATCCTTGTTTGAAAATGTTGTGGAGAAGCACAATGTGCTGATGATGGACGAGGGCAAGCCTGTAAACAAGGCGGTGGATTTGTTTAGAAGCCCGTCATTTAAGGGAGGAAGTAGTGAGGTTGGTGGAACTCTGGTCACTGCCACCTACAAAGAGCCCATATCTCCATCAAGCCCTCTGAGGGTGTTACATGCTTTTGACACTGTGCCGGCAGTGGAAGAGAGCAGGGCAGTGAGTGTGGACATCCAGTCAGCTCAGCGGGAAGATAAGGCCATGACGCTACGCTCCAGGCGCTCAGAAGGGAGCAGGCCCGTGGCAGAGAGGACTGGTTCAGCACCAGCAAGTGAACCAGCTGTGCCTGTGACGCTTGAACAGCAGCCACGAATTCTGAGAGTCGGAGCTTTGCAGAAATGGACCGCTGCAGATCTCGGTCAAGAGGTAAATATGGAGAAAGGGATGCTAAAGGAATCGCAACCTTTGGATAAAGATAGAGACAAGCAAAGAGAGGCGGAACGGGAGGAAGTGGCTGCAGCCCCTAAACGTTTGAAAACGCTGCAGGCAGAAGAACAGCCGAAAGCCAGGGCAACTTACTTTGCATTGACTGGACAAATTCAAGATCCAGTTTCTCCTGTAGATGCAGGAACAAGAATATGGGACACAACTGTGCCCTTTGACTTCTCTGTCAGGTCTGCAATGGACAGCTCTCAAGGGAGGATTGTTCCAGTAAGAAGGAATCCATCTTTAGATAAGGCTTTTGGACAAATCTCACAAGACGATGTTGAGGAGTTGATGATGAGGAGCCGCATGTCGCAAGGGGAAAGTAGATCAGCGCTGGAAGGACAGACGGCAGTGGAAATGATGGAAGTTGAAAAGAAAAGAGAACTTAAAATGAAAGAGACAGAGAGGGAAAAACAGAGACAACTGGAAATGGAGAGAGAAGCACATTTAGAATTTGCCCGAATGAAGGAGAGGGAGATGCAAAGAGAATTTGAAAGGCAAAGACAGAAAGCCTTTGAGAAGGAGAAGCAGGAATTCGAGGAGAAACAACGTGCACTGGAAAGGCAGAAACAGATGGAGCTTGAAAAATTGAAAATGCAAGAAATGGAGAAAGAGAGACTAAGAGACCTGGAAAGAGAAAGGCAACGACAACTTCAGAAAGAAAAACAACGAGAACTGGAGAGACAGAGAATGATTGAAAGAGAGAAGCAGCGAGAGCAGGAAGTGGAAAGGCTGCGTGAACAGGAGAGGCTAAGACAAAAGGAGGAAGAGAGGCAGAGAGAGCTGGACAGGGAAAGACAGCTCCTGGAAATTCAAAGGGAGAAACAAAAAATGGAGGAGCTGGAGAGAATGAAAGAGCTGGAGAGACAACAGCTCCTAGAGTTTCAAAAACAGAAGCAGAAAGAAAGGGAGAGGCAGCAGCTCATGGAGCTTGAGAAGCAGCGGCTTAGAGAGAAGAAGGAGAGAGAGGAGGCTGAGAAAATAAAACAGATGGCATTAGAGCAGGAAATGTTAAGAATGAAAGAGCTTGAAAAAGAAAGGGAACGACAAAGGGAGATGGAGAAGGAGCGTCAGAAAGAGATTGAGAAGGAAAAGCTGGAGAGACAGAGACAAAAAGATTTGGAAAGGGAGAGACAGAGACAACTAGATATTGAGCGACAGGAATTAGAAAAACAGAAGCTCAGACAAAGAGAACAGGAAAAGGAAAGACAGAGGAAGGAGTTAGAGAGAATGAAAGAGATGGAGAGAAGACAGCTCTTGGAGTTTGAAAAGCAAAAGCAGGCAGAGAGGGACAGACAACTAAATTTGGAGCTTGAGAAATTCAGACAGAAGGAGATTATGGATAGAGAGGAGGCAGAACGGATGAGACAGATAGCCAAACAGTATGAAGCAGAGAGGCAGCGTCTAAAAGAGAAGCAGAAGAAAGAGGAACAGGAGAGGGCGAGGTTGGAGTCCTCACCTCTCAGGCCTAAAGTGGTGGATCTGGACGCTGTGCTCCGAAAAGACTCGTTTTCCAAGGCTACTCCTCAGCGCAGTGACCTTGCAACACGATGGAAGGAGCCATCTCCGAGAGCAGAAGAGTCCTATAAACCTGTTATCCTTGACATAGACTCTTTCACACCTCAAGCGCAGGTCTCTCCCAGTAAAGACGTGTTTCCCGTTTCTGGTATTCAGGGTGTAGATGCTGGATTTGGAGCTAGATCACAGCCTACACCTGAGAGAGATGTTAGCTGGAAGGTTCCTGCGCAGACCTCGGGAGGTTTCACAAGCCCTGTATGGACAATGTCACCTCAGGACCCGTGGGAGCTGCGGCCTGTTGAGATGTCTGTGGACAAACCTGTGGCTGAACCCAGAAAACAAGCACCCAAACTCAGTCCAGAAAAACCTCTGATCAGCCACGAGGAATGGCTCCCAGCTCCACAGAGGCACCGGTCTGCTGTGTTGGATGAGCCACTGCATTTGGCCCCTGTGCCCAGGACAGAGGCCAAAACTGCAGGCTCTCCGGGTGGAGTCCCCAACAGCTACTGCAGAGCCGATATGGGTCCCCAGAGAGCCACAGCCTCAAGACAGCAGGGGAATGGTCCGTGGCCACAGGAGAGCACAGGGATCCCAGGTGAGTCAGAGATAGACAGGAAATGCTATCAGAAGCGCAACATTTCATGTGGAAAATGTTTTCATTTAGTACTGGAGTATCGAGTACGTTCAAATCAAACACTACAAATGTATTTAGAGGTTAAAGAGGTGGTGTTACGCTCATTTTGAGGTTCATAATCTTATTTAGGGGTTGTACCAGAACAAGTTTACATGGTTTAATTTTCAAAAAACACCATATTTTTTAGGGATGTCCCGATCAGGGTTTTGCCCTCGAGTCCGAGTCATTTGATTTTGAGTATCTACTGTTACCGAGTCCCGATCCGATACTTCTATAATACTTCTAATACTTAATACCTCTATAAGAATAAAGAAGAGCGAAAAAACAGATCCAGGATGTTCCTTATTTTTTATTTAATTCACCTTATTTTAACATTCACCAACTCTGTCCAGAGCACTTCTGTGAGGCAGCTTGAACAATGAAGTAATAATTAACATAAATTCTTCACATTTGGACTTTAGTGCAACAGTAAATATAAAAAAAGTCTAAGATAAAAACAAATAGCACCTCAACTTAACATACCCGGCAGGTATGTAAACAAATACAAAAACAAAAGTGCCACAGTGTTTGCAAAGTACATATATATACACATTTATAACCAAGTCCTGATCGGGAGGTAACTTCCGGTTCCGATCGAGTCTGAAACAACGTGATCGGGCCGATTTCCGATCTCGTGATCGGCTCTGGACATCCCTAATATTTTTTGTCATACTGCACATTGCTGCAGCTCCTCTTTTCACCCTGTGTTGAAGGCTTCGTCTTAGCTATAGAGTGATACATCTTGTCTGTAAATGATCTTTGTTGGGAGTTGCACATGCGCAGTTCCCAGTTAAGGACTACTAGCCAATCAGAAGCGGCCAGTCACTACTTGCGATGTCAGATAAACTTATTGAGTTACGTTGCTGTTGTAAACATTAATGTTGCTGCTCTAGAAACAACATTTAGCTGTATTTAAAATATTAAATTAAAAACAATCAGGCTGTTAAAATACACACTTCAATATATGTTTATTTATCGCAAGTGATATGTCATCTCAATACATAATGTTATCGCGCATTGAATATTTTCCTAATACTGTGCAGGCCCACCTCATGCCCGTTGGGTCTAGTCTTCCCGAATAACCATCATTAAATAATAGTAGTAAAAGAATCGGATCGTTAAACAGTCTCAATAAGGGTATCAATATCAATAAAATTTAAAGATCCCCATCCCTAGGTGTGAACCAAGAGGATAGATCATGGCACAGTACTATCACCATTCATGATGATGTTATTATTAATGTTAGCTAAGCCATAATTCTGCTCCTTGTGGAACTTGAGCAAGTGAAAGAGTGACCATGGACATGTGGGCTTCGTCTCTCCAGTTGTTACAGATTATTTTGCCACAGCTGTGTGTAATAATACGATATTTCATCAGTTAAAAATGAGGTATCCAACTAGTAGTTAAACTGTAGCGTTGTCTTGTCAGGGAAATTGTATCTTGCTGACGAAAGATTAAGCAAATAATCGAGTAACAACCAACCGTTGTCTTTGAAGAATTTATTAACAAAAGATAATAAACAGAGAAGCACTAAAACACATATACAGCTGGTCCAGAGACCTGCCACCCAGGGCGGCTTCGGGCGTCTGGCCCTGAGCAAAGTGCATTATCATTTGCACAGTCTAGGTTTCTGTGTCTCAGCCTTGAATGAACATTCCAGGAGAGGAGAAGAACAACAAGAGGGGGAAACACCAAAACAATCTCACAGCTCTGACCTGAACCCTAGTAAATGTGGACAGACTAACATAAGGAGAAAAGGTTAAGGATAAAAAACATAATACACATATATCTATAAGCCATAACAATAATAGTAATAAAAGAACATTCATAAAAGATTAAATGTAAGAGGACACAATTTTCTGCCATAACATGTCTCAGTTCGATTTGATTTCTTCTGTTAGTAGATTAACATGCAGTGCACTTTGTAAACTATGGGCCAGATTTACTAACATCCCGAATAAAGAATACTAAATTGGGTGTTTTAAAGAGGTTCAGGTTCAAAATCTTATAATCTTATAAGGTTTAAATGGTTTAATTTTCAAAAAACAGCATCTTTTTTTGTCACACTGCACATTCCTGCAGCTCCTCTCTTCACCCTGTGTGTTCAAAGTTTTGCTTCAGCTATGGAGTGATACATTTTGTCTCTAAATGACCCACATGCGCAGTTCCTAGTCAAGGACAACTAGCCAATCAGAAGCAGAGAAAGGCAGGTCAGTGAAAAGACAGTAAACAGCTTTGATTCAGCTGTAGGCTACATGTTGCCGACCAGCTTGGCAACATGGACTGGAGCAAGAGTTTCAGAGCGGTGAGTTATTAATCTGCAACAATCTTTCATCCATAAAGGTTGAACTGAGCTCTGTCTCTACACCACAGTAACAGCTTTATGTCCACTGACTGCTACTTCAGTGTTTTTCCACTGGTGTTTTTGAGGGCGTGTCGGACTAGTCGCTCAGCGAGCATTAATACACGGATTTTCATTGTGACATCACAAGAAAGGAAAGCAAAGGCTGGACTACAAACGAGCTGTTTTCAGAGGAGAGTTTTCTGTGGGAGATGGGAACTCCCTTTGGGGTGGGCTTTTTCACTTTGCAAACCTAGTACATGCACAAAAAGACATAACACAAAAACCATAATACCACCTTTTTCCGCCATGGCGAGTCGGGAGGGAAGGCAGCCACTGCATAAAAATTTAGGTTTTTTCATTCAGTTTGTCCCGAGTATTTGGAAATCGTGTACCTTCCCATCCTGCCTAAGCAATGTATTAAGTACAGATGCTGTTGCACTCACAAAATTGCTTTTAGGCCTGTTAAATCACATTGCGTGTAGTAAATAAAGGTATTTACATGTTACCCTCCCATTACTTTTCACAATAAAACTGAAACACCCCTAACTGGCAAAAACAGTGAATGAACAACAGGTGCTGTCTTGCACTTTGGAAGATGTCATTCTGCGTCCACACCATTAGTAGATCAGCTTACCTGTTAATTTGCTGGTGATATCAGGTTGGCACATGTTTTTACTCAGGCAAACATTTAGTAAATCTGGCCTTATGTACTTACCTGTGGAGTGCGCACATTTTGACAGGGTAGTGTTGTCCCAAATCTACTACGTATATCGCAACATTGACCGCTTCCTCGTCATCCTATTCATCTTTTTTATGGCAAAGTAACCAGGCAGATCGTTATCGCCATCATTTGACCGCAGTTGTCACCTGCCAAGATATCTGTTGGCTTGTTTTCTCACTCGACTTCCATTCAGTTTTGTTATTAAAAAAATAATAATAAATTATACTTTTACGATCGCATTTTCTCAAGTTCGAAAACATGTTAGTAGTGCCTCCCCTTTCACTACGTAGCCAAGATGACGACCGTTGAGGGTGAGAAGTGTCCGGCGTTCCACATTCAACTCTTTGACAGTTATGAGTGCACCATCATTGTGCACTGCATTTTGCCATACTTGTCAGTGTGAACGCACTTATGCACTCAAAATAACGTGTAAGTATAGACGAGCCCAAATTGAGACACAGCTTGTGTATTATATGAGTGTTTAGGAAATAAACCCATCAGGAGAAAGCAACAAAATGTGGTTCTGAACGGGCTCAATCAAAATGATGATATCTCTCACAGGTTCACGGTACACTCCAGCATCCAGCATGGTAGTGGACAACTATTAAGGAAGATGTGTATTAATTGATGAGGAGCTCACTCTGGTCCCTTTGTGTTGTTAGGAGCTGAACAGGATTCGGTCTCGCAGCATGTGCCGGCGATCAGTCCCTTCAGGCAGCGCTGTGGAGGAAAGCCTTACCAGGATGAGGAGTCGCAGCGCCCACAGAGAGCAGGGCCGCCACAGCTGGGTGAGTCAGGCTGCAGGTCTCAGTCTTCAGTAGCTGCTTCAGTTTGACAGTTATCTGTGATCGCCGCCGTTTTCATTTGGACGGTTTCTCTCACAGCTCTGTGGAGACAGGAAGGGAAATTTGCACTGCACTTTGTCCTTTTAGAGGTTGGCTGTGTGTGCGTGCAGTGTTTCTCACAGGATTTTATGAGACCGTGGTGGGTGGACCTCAGACCCTGGAAATTTTGTACATTTTAAAGTTAAATGCATTAATCAGATGAACTTTGAGGGCAAAATTTAGATGCTAGATGTATGAAGAACTTTGCGCTCTTGTAAACAATTTTGCGGTCTAGTAAACAGTGTTTACACACTTTCACTTCAGCTTTCACTTAGGAGCAAAGATTTGCCTTTAAACTTGAAAGAAATAATGATTTGGCTTTTATAATGAGAATAATCAATATTGAATGATTTGAAATGTGTTATCGTCATAACATTTTCGGCCATATTGCTATGGGGTGGTGACGGCGCAATGGATTGTTGTGAGAGACCCTGGTTCAATTCCCCATTGTGACCCATCCACCATTGTGTCCCTGAGCAGGACACTTAACCCCTAGTTGCTCCAGAGTCTAGTACTGAGTCTCCGCCCTTGTACCAGCACCTATATTTTCCACTTCAAGCACTGATTATAGATGGTAGCAGAAAATGTTACTAAAATGCAGGAAATTAAGTGTTTCATGCTCAAAATCTTCTGGGTTTGGACTTGGAAGTGTGAAAATATTAGTGAGGGACATATTAGACTGTGGCGGGGCGCCATAGTCTCCGTAATTGATGCGAAACACTGGTGTGTGGGTGCCTGTGTTTGTGTGTCTCGTGCACTGAAAAAACAGACAGTAGGTAGAAGTGGATTGCGGTTAGTTGACTTAGCGTTGGCAGCTGAATGCTATCTGTGCTCCGGTAATACAGAGGCCGTGACTAATGTGGGTGGCCTGTGATTCAGGACTGGATTAGTCAAACGGTTAATGAGTACATGTTCCCGCAGCTCATTTATCAGAAGCCTGTCAGCACGGCTCAGGGAATGTTGGGAAGTGAATTGGCCTGTAATGATCATGTGTCCCACAGGCAGGTACACACATAATATTTGTGTGTCTGTATTCCCTGATGCTGAGTGGTTGTACCTGTTAATTTAACCTTGTAGTTTACGTCTGTTGTTTATTGTTTTTGTTGTTGCATTTTGAAATCGTTACTACAATTTGTTTGCATATTTGTGGCTGTACACATTACATATACACATCATCTGTGTTCAGGCGGGTGCAGAGTTGATCAGAGATGCAGGGTTGGGTTCAGGTGGCTCATTGTCATTTAGACTGTAATTGTAGGGCCAGTTTGAAGGCCTATACTTTGAACCCAGAGGTGCAGTATATTGTGTCTCTTAATTGCACAGTGCCATGATACAGAGCCCCGATGAAGTCACCATTAGTTCAAGATCACTACCGCCATCTAGTGGTTGTGTTGAGTTCTCCCCCTTCCTGGTGTCTGAGTGGTTCCTCGTTTTGTGCTTTGATAGTGGTTTGAGTTACAGTCGTGTGAAGTCTGACACGGCTGTGCTGCTTTGAAAGGAGGCAGTAAATTACAATTCAGTCAAGGTTCAGTCAAGCACAAGAATACACACTGCTCCAAGGAGGGGAAACATTGCACATGGTAGATAAACCATTGAATTAGATACAATAAAATAATGTGACTTGAAATTAAATATTGTAAAATAAAAAAAATGAGAATGGTATGCATTACACTTTACAACCCCCTCCTCTCATTGGTTTCACATCTGGGAATGTGTCAGTAGTATATTTTAGACACTGCACATTGCTGTATTATTAAGTATGTGATCGTTTCTTTAACTGCAGGAAAAATGTGACTGTGATTGTTTGTTTTACAGACATTTGTAATTCAAGTACCTGCTCTTACACGTACTCAAAATTAGGGCTGCAGCTGTTGATTTATTTTAGTAATCAACTATTCAAAGTATCAGCTGTTTGACTCATGTCACCGTAACTTTACAACCCAAACTCGCGGACTGAGCAGTCGAAGAACAATAACAACAAACACTCAGTTATACATTAACATTAAGAATTGTGCTTGATTTACTTTAAATGCTAATACTAATGTTACCTTCGGGTCCGCTCCATGGAGGAGACCGAATGCTTTCTGCTCAGATGCTGAAGCGATGTCGTCGTGCTGTTGTGGTAGACTAGTTTTATTTTACAATAAACAAACCGAACAGTGTTTTTGTTTTCTTCTAGCTTGAAATGATCCCATACTTTGGACACTTTGTCTTTTTCTCTGGCCTTTTTCTTCTTCGTCCCTTGTAATTTTATCTCTCTTCCACTATTTTGCAATCAGCACCATCAAATCATATAACTTCACTTGTCCACAACGTCAGCTGTTTTGCAACAGTAATAATCATCCGTCCAAAACAGTGTGCTGTATGTAGTTATATGGATTAAACGAAGCTTTTTAGTAATCGAGTTATTTAAGTTCGTCCATGAATCGTTTCAGCTTTACTCAAAATATGTCATGGGATTCGTACCAGGTCACCAAGATTTGTGTGATATAATCATATTGTTATTAGTATATATTAACAAAGCTAGACAACAACAACACCCAAAAAAATAAATAACACTTACAGTGTCATGTTAAACGGAACTACGAGAGATTAATTAGGATTAATTAGGATTTACAAAATTTTCAAGTAATGTTTAAAGCCAAAATCTGTCAGTGTTAGCAGATTTAGATATTATTCATTTCAACATTGTGTTTTCTGGCATCATCAGACTCATAGGGATGAGATCATAGTTGTGTGGTCACATCGTTGGTTTAAGTGTGTGAGGATTGTGAGTGGGGCAGAGCAGAGATGGGCTCCGGGCTGAGCGCTGTGTTGTACATGTGCTCATGCTGCCTGACTCCACGCTGCCTCTGGGTAAGTGACAGCATAACTCTCTTATTGCCAGCGTTTCTCTGTAAGACGCTCTTAACAACGCACTGATTGAAGGTAGTTACCGTATACTGAATACTGTATGTGCTTGAGCTGCGCCGTGTATCTTCTCCTTTGAGTTATTGCTGGTTGTGTTTCTGCGCACAGATTCATGATGTCAGCAGGAAAGGGGAAGTAACGAGCAGCTGTGAGTCACTTCCCAGAAGGTTACGTCTAGTGTTAGGAGGAAATTTATGGAAATTCAGTAAGCTACATCATGTGACTTGTAATTCTACCTTTGTCTTGGCTTCTTTCTGTTCTTCTTATTCTGATCCTTTTAGTAAAAGCAGTTGTGAAAATACTTCCTACCAAGGAAACTTAGTGCAGCAAGGTGTGGTTCATGATAAATGTTGGAACTAGCACTGCTACTAATGATTATTTTCATAGTCTATTAAGTCGATTATTTTCTTGATAAATGGATTAGTTGTTTGGTCCATAAAATGTCCTCAAAGGTTGAAAAAGTGTTTCCCAAAGCTCAAGATGACATATTTAAATGTCTTGTTTTGTCCTCAACCTCAACCAGTCCTTATTTTTTTTTCTGTCATAGAGGAGTAAAGAAACCAGAAAATAATCAATTTTAAGAAGCTTCTTCCTTTTTCTTTTCTTTTTTATTAGTTTTCAAAAAATTACTCTTACTGATTAAATTGATTATCAAAATAGTTGGCGAATAATTAAATAGTTGACAACTTATCGATTAATCATTGCAGCTCTAGTTGGAGTGATGTTATGTTTTTGTGCTGCCACTATTATACATCATTATTATTTTGACCATTGTTGCATTAGTTTTTAATGGCTGTTCATGTGCTTTATATTGAAATGAGGCGAATGTGACGTCCTCAAATTTCTTTCTTTTTTCAACCAACTTTTCAAAGCCCAATTTGCAGTGAGAAAAGCAGCAAATCCTTAAGTTTGAGAAGCTGGAACCAGCAAGTGTAGGACTTTTTGTAGGAAATTATCCAAATGTTTAACATCTTATTGTAAAATTGTACTTGGAAATAAATTTTCTGCCGATTAACTTATCTGACACATTTTGTCAGCAGTAATTTTGAGGGTTATCGCAACCTAATTATCATATTGAGAAGACAGAATATTATCAAAAGAATAACATATTGCTGTAATTAAAACTGCTGTAACCTCCAGATGAAATATGAGTAAATCAGCTTTTTCAGGTTGTATTAGCTCCTCCTTAATTGTCAAAATGCCCAAAGAAAGGCAGGCGTTTTCAGGCTGAGGAGTACGTGAGAGAGAGGTCTGTCTCTGTGCTGAGAACCTCACAGCAGACTTTGCTTCGGCACTTAATCAGATTACCTGTAGGGGGCGTATGTGATCAGGAATACAGCCTGGATGAAGCCCCTCTGTCCCAGTTTGCTCTCGGGTTAACTCTCCGAAGTGGGTCTGGTGTCGCCTGCTGTGGCTCTATTTACCACTTCACTGGCACCATATAACAGACCTGTTTGAGTTGGTAGCAGATCAGAAAGTGTTTTGTGATCTCTTCTGTGGTGTGAGATTTAAACAAACATTCACTGACGAACTGGTTGGTAAGCTTATAATGTCACACCCACCTTTCCTTTCACCCTTCTCTCTCATGCGTGTCTAATCAATCTATTTATAGTTTATTCTTTCACATGACGGTGCACTAATTTCTATCTAATTATGTCACTCTCTTATAATCCCTACTTTCCCTCCAGCTTTCCCTTTCTGTTTTGAATGGAGATGCTGTGTAATGTCGACATTTGCAGTGTATCTGTTAGACGTTTGCTTCTCTGTCCCGGCTGTGACACTTCACTGTCTTGCCCTGCAGCTGAATCAGGCTGAAGCGACAGAGCGCCGCAGAACATATATCACCCTCCCCTCTCCCTCCAGCTCTGAATCAGGGACCTCCCATTCTGCCTCTCTCTCTCTCTCTGACTCGGCTCCACACTCCCTCTCTCCACCCAGTTTCTCCTTGACGGTGAGTCCTACAGCGCTGAGCACAGAGAACAGCACTTCTGACGCATTTTCTCCTACCTGCCCGTACCTGCAGAAAAAGGCGAGGAGGGGAAAATTTTCTCTCTGTTCCCCCCTTTTCTCCTCTGGATTTGACTTTTCCGCCACAGTACACCCTCCTGTTTCCTCTGTTTGGCACTGCGTTGGTTGCACTCTGGTTTTACTTATGGAATATGAATGACTACAGCAGCTTTCCTGCACCATTTGGCCCTTCAGCTTTTTGCCAGAAGGTAGCACAGTCTCGGGCACCGTGGGAATGTAGCCTTGTTGGATGGAAGGATTTTTCAACTTTTAACCTGGGCCTTGTTTTGGAGGACATGCATCAGAAGCAGCAGCTCTGGGAGAGCCGTCAGGTCAGCTGTATTTGAGGCTTGGATCAGGACAGAGAAGATCTCACCTGGTGAACAGAGAGGTGTCACAGAGCATTGTTTGAAGAAAAAAACCCTCACATTGTTAGGACAGTCGATCTATATAATGGAAATAGATAGTTGAGTGTTCTGCCAAACATAAATAGTATGTTGAAGATGTGACTCTTCTTATTGCTCGTCAGTAGCTGTTTGTACTTTGTGGGCTTGAAGCCAGAGAAACATGGCTGAGAAACCTGTTGGTAGATAGCTACAGCCGTGTTTCAGGCTGTGTCATAGCATAGTGCCCTCTAATAGTAAGTGCTGGCCTTACACAACCTTTACGTGGCCACTCCGTCGGTGTGCCAAGCAAATCACAGCTAGCATATCTTGCACGCATTGCAATAGAAATTCGAAGCTTCACGAGTCACTCAGGGCCGACAGCCTGGAGCCTCGACAGTGATGAGCTGAAAAGTCCTGACGGCTCCGGGGGGGGGACTGCACTGCAGAAAGGCCATTTATAGGAAGAGGAACTGAGGAGAAGCTCCGTCCTGTAACGGTCAGGGGACCGACTGGCGTTATCTGTGCTGCAGTGCTGTAAGCAGCAGACGACAGCACCAGCACCACACTGGACTGACTGTGCCGGGTTGTTGTTCTCTCAGTCACCTTTCCTCACTGCTGCAATATTGACCCAGCAACACACATCAGCGAACACTGTCACCTCTCCAGCATCAGCAGACTCTAATGATTGCCCTCTGCTGGGACAGTAAGAGTCACAACTCAGTTCACTGACTTCATTCTGACGCAGCGGGTGTCGCCACCAGTGGGATGTGATGGAGTATCTGGGGGACAAGCTATCAGTGGCCCACTCTCAGGTTTCAGGGTGGGTAGGAAACGTCCGTCGCTCCCTTCACGGGGCGTTCAGCCTTCTATCCAGCTCGGTCGAGAGGGGAGGCAGGGGAGAGGACGGGACTGGGGACTTCAAGCGAACCAACTCCCTGCGCTCGCTGGCCTCCCGCAGCAGGGAGTCCATCCGCAGGTTCTCACTGCGCAGCCAGCAACGTCTGTCCCTACGCAGGCGCACCGCACCCAACACCCCCACTGCTGTAAGGCAACACGCACCTTTTTAAAGTACAAACACACACCAGGGAAGCACCTTTCACCACTGACGCCAATCACAGGCAGCAATGAGATTCACTACTCTTGACTGACCAGTAGACTTTATTTACTGTAAATAGATGCTTGGCAGTGTTACTTTAACATCTGCTGAAGTTAAATAAAGGGCAAGTGAAATTCAAGTTATTTTTGCAGCAATGTCCATGCAGCGCTGCGTTAACAGCTGCTCGTTTGTCAACTGTTTGGTCTCCAGCCAAACATGTCAAGAACGTATTCTTCTGTCCTCCCTGCTGCTTCTCATCCATCTCCTCTGTGCTTTCAACACTTCTTATATTTTCCTTGGCATAATTTATCTTGTGCCGGTGTGTGTCTCTTTGTTTAGCAAAGCTGCTGTTATACAGGTTCTGCAGGTCACCATGTCGTCTACCATTTGTGTTTGTAGTAATAAAATTAGGCACAAGGTCTGGCAAAAGAAGGATTGTTTAAGATTTCTTGGGTTTTTCTAATCACTTGTCTCCACCCTGACATCTGACCTGGTCTGTGCTCCATGTAAAGGACAGATTTAGAAATCCATTTATGGAAATGGATACATTGCAGTGAAGTTGTTCCTATCTTTAGGTGACGCCTGTTTGCTGAGCTGTGGTGTAACACCTCATGAGTCACTACTCTTAAAGATAAGAGTTGTTTTCATGACGTCAGGCCTAAACATCACCAGCTGTGGTCTCTGTGGGGGGAGCAGCGTACTGGGTCTGTGTTAAGTGGATGAATGACAGTAAGAGGTCAGTAATGGCTGAATGGGAGGGGGGCACGGAGACAAAGTGGAAAATGTTTCTGGTGTCTGAATTATTATGTGGGTCTGTTTATTAGGTACTAGAGAAGATCAGAACAGTGTCTCCTGTGGCTCTGATGTGCGTGACCACGGTCAAGTATTTGTCGTTAGGTTGCTTTGAATAGCTTTGGCTGTCATAATAGATTTCCAGTTAATGAAAATCCTGAGGTGTGTATGACAGTTGAAAGTGACAAATGGCTCTCTTTACTTTATTTATGTTCTACTGAGTTGAGCTGAGTGACGACAATACCAGCAATTCAGACAAAAGAGTTGTTATACTAAAAGTCAACATCCAGGTAATATTTTGAATTTCATGCTCAGATTTTATTGTTGCCATTTGAATCTCTCTGTGAATAGTTGTAATGGCACCCATATATTTACCCATAAGGCTATACAGGTATTTTGAGGTAAGTATCTGATAACAGTCCCTGATAATCTAAAATGATTTGACAAACAGGTTTCCAAATCTCTAGACCATTTAAGCACTTTTAAAGTGGCTTTTGTGTAATATCAAATGTTGTGTAACTATAAACTGCCAACTTCTCATGTTGGCCATGCTTTGAAATCACCTGCCTGGCACCATGAGTGTCATAGCGAGCAGTAAACACATGGAAACCACCAATTCAAGTAATTCGAAAGGTATTAAAATCTTTGCAAAAGGCAAGTTAAGTCAAACTCTATTATCCCAGCAGGAGAAATATAAATGACCCAAACATTAAAAACATAAACACAAAAACACACTCGGACAGGTCAAGAAATATCAGCCATAATTTTTAATGGCGGACTTTAAATTAATGGATGCAAATGATTTTGGATTTGGACGTTAAAAGAACATTGTCACGCAAAGATGATCACAGCCGTTTGTTTTTTTGGAGGCCAGTGTGACCTGATGACAGGACAAAACTGGCAGTGAGACGTATGTTACTAAAATATATCAAATAGGTATTATTGTTATTATTAAATGTATACACTATTACAGCTGTTTATAGACATGTAACTCCAGTGCATTGCTGTTATTCAAATCATCTTAAGGGTCAGCAAATAACTATCTTTGTGTGTGTGTGTATAGGACAACAGAGCTTTCAACAAACTGGTGATACATCGATCTGTGCATTTTAGAGACGAGGAATACCAGGAGACAAAAAACACCAAGCTGAATGAAATGAGATTAATCCTTTAAGTCAGGACCAAGGCTCTCTGAGTTAAATTCTTAAGCCAAGTCAGGTTTTTACATTCTTTCTCTCTGTTCTTACTAGACGCTTTGTCTGTACGAACCACTTATGTAATGAAAGAATAACGGCCACACCGGTGCCTAGCAGAGTTCGTCTTAATGTAAGCTCTCTGACATGCAGCTAGAATGCCCATTTGTTGCCATGAGATTAATGCTCGTGGGAGCAGTTGTGTTGAATATCTGTAGGATATTGATATTGATTACTGCTCTGTGCATGCAATGCATATTTTCCCCACTCCACCCAAGCCAGATTGATTAGAGCAGATGAGCAGAGAATGGGGAGTGGTGACATACTGCAAGTTTAACATAGTGACTGAATGTGTTTTAACAGTATTTGAGATGGTCGCGTCAGATCCCATTTACAATAACCTGAATAAGCTCATACCACGATCATGAGCCATGCTACAGTCCATTTTAAGCACCCCGTCCTCGCCAGAAAAACTCCCGTATAGGTCGTGCATTATAGTTATTTATTACAACCCATATTCACGTTTTTACTTAAACCTCGACATCTCGTGGGAGAAGAAGTCGGGTGATGTTGGGAAGGTGATGGAGTGTATGGATGATCAAAGTAAACTCAGGACTTTACCCCAGATGACCAAGGGTCGAGTCGCATAGGAAAGAAAGTCAAAGTTGACATGTTTAAAGTTAAATAACGGACGCAAATGTAGTTTTGGAACACTTTACTATCGACCTATTTTGTTGTTTGGGTATGAGGACGTGTTATTAAACTGTAAAGACTAATTGTCTGTATTGAAAAATGTTGATCGTTTGTATTAAAACAAAAGAAAACGCACATTTATTGACCATTCACATAATCGGCATGTGCGTGCCGGTGCAAATATGGAGTCCGAGTTGCAGAAAATTTAGGGAAAGAAGAAAGTACTACTATAGACGTACTACACTAACTACAGCAGAGATTCTTTTTGCATGGACCGACAAACTCTTACTTGACAGTAACACAGTGAAAAACAGACAGGGAGTCGTCGCAAAGCAAATACGGCGACATGCACAGTACAAGTGTTTTTTGCAAGGTACAAAATATTTTAATAAAAATACCCAAATATAAACACCATATGTTTTTGCTTTGCGTGACTTTTCAGACCCAATACGGAAGCCAAAGGTGAGCATCTGCGTCATTGTTTTTAAAGACCCTCAATTTCACCTGTCTGCACTAAAACGCTACCCAGAAGCTTTAAAACACAAACAGGGTCAGCAGAAGTGTTTCAAAATTCTCCCTTTTAGGTACTCAGATTCACTGTTTTAGTCTGGACGAGAGGTGCAAACGTGGCAAAAGGTCTGAGTCTTAAAATGAAAACCTAGTAGTGTGGATTAGGGCTGAACGATTAATTGCATTTGCGATTTTATCGCGATGTAATAAAAGGAGATTTTCTAATCGCAAAGGCGGCGATTGTGACTCTGGTCACATGACACCCAAACAGAAAGCAGTCTGACGAAGTTAATGCTTCGTCTGCACGTTACGCTGTAACTTGCCTTCTTGTTGTAAAATGCCCTTAAACTTGACAGAAGCTCACGCTACATAAACTTTAATGTCACATGGAATGAAAGTAGCACCGCGGGTAACTTGGTGGTGGTGGGTGAAATCGTCGGGCCATCCGCGGCTTTGATGGACAGAAAAATGCACAGCAGAAAGAGGCGTGTAGCAAGGTAAGCGTATTGTGGCGATCGGCTGCTGCGTCTCACACACAGCCACCAGTCAGCTCAGGAAATATCTGTAAATTGGCGTTTCAAACTAAACGCCTAAGTCTGAAAGAGGCCCAGTCTGTCCCGGGTTACAGCCTGGTTAAAGCCGGTGCGCCGCTCACCAGCATCGCAGGCTGCGAGGGGACTCTGGTGTTGTCGGAGAATTACTCAGCTTGTCTATTAAACACGAGAGGCGTCACTCTTTTCTATTTTAGTTAGCCAACTTTTGAATTGAACCATAAACTGAGTATTTTTAGTTTGCTTACGGGGATACAGAAAGATGGACTCCAGGAGATTTGAACTGAGATCAGGACTCATTAATTGGTGTTTGAACTGTGGATTTCGTATTGAGCGCGCTTACTGTATAATACCCTGTGGGGAAAAGGTAGGATGACCTGATGATATTATATCATATTTAAAGTCCCCCTCCAGCCAGTTTTAACAACCGTTTTTGGCGAACGTTCTTTCTCAAACAGAGAATGGGGGTGTGGTTAATTGTCGGACGTAACATTACCATGACAACCAAACGACATGCTGCGTTAACATCACTACACTGTAAAGTTTAGTCCACTTTACTGTCTGGCAGGAGCAGCTGTTATTTAGTCATGATAGAAACTAATGTGCGTGTATCAGCTGTTATCAATCACGATGGTCGATGGTCCTGTCACGCGCTGCACACGATAACTCCCGCTACATTTTATGGTGCACTTACTTTACCGCGGAGGTGGGGGGGTGTCTCCGCCGATGCATTGGTAAAACGGCCGTCGGTAAAATGCATGTTACAGACTGTATACAAGACGGTGGCAGGTGAAAGTGCGACGCGTTTTTGTGAAGGACGATAAATTGGTTAGTTCACAACGATGTTTATCGGTTTGATGCTCTGAACGAGGCCTGACAGTTTTTACGGAGGCATGACAGTGCGCCTGCGCAAGCTTGGAGAATGACGTATGACTTATGGAATTTACTAAAGTCATACGTCACCACCCTGTTTTAACAACTAAGCAACTTTTGCAACTTTGAGCACAAAATTAAGCTATTTGTCAAAAAATATTTGGCGAACTATGTGAGTAATCAACATTGTAAGGAAGTGACTCAGAAAAATATGAAATATCATAGAAATGTCAAAATACACTGGAGGGGGCCTTTAATGCCATGACTTGACTCAAATTGTCTTTCTCATATTATAATAACTTGATATGTCTTATTGCTCATAATAATAATTCTACCTAATTCATCATAACACAGGCCTAACCCACAAGAAAGAACAGTGTAAGTTTATCTATCTAATATCATACTATACACTGATTTACTGCTTGTCCGTTTTGAATATTACAGAAGGTAAAGAGCTTAAAAATTAATCGCAAATTAAATCGCAATCGCAATATTGGTTAAAAAAAAACACAATTAGATTATTTTCCAAAATCGTTCAGCCGTAGTGTGGATGGGGCCTTAGTCCAAAGCTTGTGTCTTGGATGACGTGTTTATTATTATTAATATTATCATTGTTATTATATATACAGTAGCTGGTCGATCTGTGTTTTCTGCTCTGATGTAAGACCATCTGCTAGTGGCTTTACAGCAAAGCCCTTCCCTTTTCAAGGAAACAGCAATGCAGTTACTCACTTTCCATTTAACCGCTGAGCAATCCATAGACTCCTGTGTGAGCGTGTCACCGAGCTATATGTGTGTTTGTGTGTGTGTGTGTGTGTGTGTGTAGCACTCTGCGATCGGTGTGTTATCAAGTAGAAGTTTCCAAGGCCTGGTTCCAGCCCTTTCCTCCTCAGATTGTCACTCAGCCCTATTTAGTGATCAGCCCTTTCTCTCCTTCATCCTTCCATTCATCCGCTCTTTGTTATGTTGTTTCCACAGACACACCCTTCCTGTCTAGGGGAAGCTGGCTATTGGTAATGTTATTAAGGAAAAGCCTTCCTCCTGACAGCTATAAATCATTGATACTGAACTGTTGGCCTCCTTTAGCAACCATATTCTCCATGTTTGTGGTTGATAGCGGAGCCTACACCTGCAGGTGGCTTTAAAAGTTGTTTGTTCTTGTTGTTTGGCCAATAAGCCTGTCTAACCTGGCATTGTCTGTAGATTAATGCAGACTGCAGCAGAAAAGAAAGTGGAAAGAGTCCAATTGAAGTGAAGCGAAGCTGTTAAAAGCCCCTATTTGACTGAATAATAAATCGTCTGAGATTACGAATGAGTCTCTAAAAGGCTTTAGAAATTCAGCTTTGAGCAGCCTGCTGTAAGTCTTTTCTTTTAGCTGCTGTATAATGTCGCTTTTCCTCAACATGTTCCAGCAAAGGCGCAGTGTTCCTGCTCTTGCTGATCAGGTGAGGGTGTGTTCTGGGTGTGTCTTGGTAGAGGGACACACGCACACACAGGAAAAGGAATTTTTATCGCCAGAATTTTACAAGGTCGTAAGATTTTGTATTTTGGCATTTTGACAACAGTGATAGCAGCGTAGAGCAACTGGCAGGAGAGAGAAGGATGGCGTAATACCAGCGTCTCAGCTGGAACTGATCTGAGGATGGCGCAATTACATGTTAACGCTCACAAAGGTGCCCCATACTGGGCCTTTTTAATCCTCCATTAAGGTGTCAGTATGCTTTCAGCTAGCTCGGTTGTAGCACGTGTCTTCTGACAGCGTCTTAATTCAAAGGTTTTTATACCTGTTCCAAATGGCCACATGGGAAAAGGCCAAAAAGGCAGCTGTAATAAAGAGGGGCGAGACGTTCTGAGTCATAGAAGTGGGGTTAACGGCATCGAGAGGGAAGTTTAACACCTACCCACTTTCATACCTGCCCACACACACATGGTCAATTGCTGCATGATTGTATGTTGTTTTTTTTTTGACTCCACTGTCAGAAAGGTGCTTTCAGACACTGGTAAAGGTGTCTGAAAACACCACGTCATGCAGGAATTGGCCAGGTGTGCAGAGCTGAGAAGGTTGGCAGGGTTTTAAACTTCTTCCCACAACTATTTCTTTTCTGTGTTGTATGTGCATTCAAGAGCAACGCTGTGAGCGCCTTTTCAGCAGACTGTTTGAAAATATGCACCGATATCCACATATTTAACCGATTTTCACGTCTCTCCCTGTCTCTGTTGCCACCAGCTTTTTACCCCACCTTCCAGTGTGGTGTGGTTTGACAACATGCCGTACAAACTCGTTCAGTCTGATTTATGCTTATGCATTGAATCTACGCCGTAGCTTACGCGTAGCCCTATACTCTACGCCATAGCCTGACGTGCACCTTCCCAAAAATGTAACCACACTTCGCAACGGTTCAGGAAGTGCTCCGTGCATTGAAGTAAATTTTGCTAGCGGCTAAACCAGTGGCTGTAACACAGTGGATCAATATTTTTAAACAAAACAACCCACGCAAAATAATTTCATCTTGAAGAGCCACACAATTATTTTACACCGGTTAAAGGTAGCAGATGGCTAAACCTGGAAGTTAGCCTGCTCGGGCGGCAAAAGTCAACACAGTGTAGGGCTGGATGATACGGCCAAAAATGTTATCACGATAAAAAGTTTCATATCTTTCGATATCTATAATTATCACGATAAGTATCAGATCGTTATTTCTTTTGAGTTTAAAGGCTGATTTTTTTTTTTTGTCAACACTTGATGATCACTTAACAAATCTGAGGTAGAACATTCAAAACAATTGTGATCAAATCTTTGTTAAAAAATATGCGTGAGTAAAATTAAGTGAAAGCTTTTTTCAGTCCCTTTTCCTCTACAAAATAAACATATAATACAATTTTTTAATTTTTTAAAATTTGTGTATGATTTAAGTGAATTAAATCAAACATTTATTGAACATTTGTTATATTGTTGTTGGGGAAAAAAAAAATGTATTGCGATATTTATTGTTCTTGTTTTATTGTCCAGCCCTAACACAGTGGATGTTATTTGCGTAGCTCACACCGTAGACTTGGCACAGAAGTATAAATCAGGCTTTAGACAATCCAATAAGCACTTCAATTGATGCACACTGAGGCCTTTAACCCTGTAAATTAGTATTAATAGTATATTTATATTTACCCTGGGCCACAACCCATTGTACCTGTTGTTTATGATCATGATGGCTGCTGTTTTTAGAGCAGCACCCACCCGATAGATTAATCCCTCATTCTTGTAGTTCAGACTTACTATCATACATCTCTCTCTGTTCTGTATTCTCTGAGGAAGACCAGCTCATCTGGCTACATTAGCTGCCCCCGGTTAATGGACCACTACATGAGTGGAGTATGTGGTTAATGTTTCTGCGTGTTCAACCTACAGGCTGATTTGGATCTTGAGGTTTTGTTCGTTGTTATCAGTGGAAGCAGGGCTGTGTGTATTTCGGCGGGTAAGTGGTGTGACCTTGTGATGTCAACTTGAAACGAGTGAGTGCTGTAAATTGTTTGAGAAGAGGTTTTGAGGGAGCAGTGCTGAGCTCACTGTTCTGTTTTCCTTAGCCGACGAATGACGTCCCGCACTGCCGTTCTCCTTTCTCGCTCTTCAGCTGTGTTGTGCTCCCTCAGTCCGAACGCATCCACGCTCTCTACCTCAAACGTTCTGCCTATCTCATTATCCTTCCTTTTTGGAGTGCTGTTGTATCTCTGCTCTCACATACACAAAGAAAACAAGCATAGCATTCATGGAGCCCTGAGAACGGGGACTCTGATCTACTGTTACTGCTCGTAGAAACACAGCTAGTAAACTGCTCTCATAGTCTTAAGAAACGGGCAATTACATGCGCAGGTGTATCACATTTCACTGTCCACCCCTCGGGCAACATCTGAGGACAGAGGGAGTGTCTATTGTCTTCGCCTATATAGGCCAGGGTTATCGGTTCATGCGGCGACGTGCCTCTGCGAGCACTGTGTGGTTTTGAGACAGTATGTCCTCTGTACCAGGCTCATTAAAAGACGCCTGGTTCAGTAGGCAGCAAACACACACTCAATCAGCTTCCCGCCCACCTCTGTCTTTGTCCCCCGCTCCGGTCCTGTCTCCATTAACTCATCCCTCCACCTTTCATTACCCATCCTACTGCTCCATTAGCTGTTGACGGGAGACTGTTCTTGTCAGTTAAACAGACTTTTGACCAGTAAAGACATTTTAGTTTGGCTTAGCAATACAAATAGACCTGCTCTTGTATATTTACCAAACTTAACTAGATGTCAAGCGTAAAGCGAGAGCAGCTATTGGTGCGTCTTAAGCTGGTTTGTTATGGAACTTAGAACCAATTAATTACTTTTCTCTTCCTCTTGCTCCCAGGTGCAGCAGAAGCAAAGTGGTGAAGAGGAGGGGAGGGACTCAGAAACACTGGTCCGTGACAATGACAGTCAGTATGGGACCTGGGAGACGGGACTGCGCACTGATGACAGGTAAACACACAGTCTCTACTGTCCAGAGATGTTATTTACTTGTACACATGTCAGTGTTCCCAAACTATCAGAATTATTCATGGCATTGCAGAAGGGCAAACACACCTTTTGGTAAGTAGGTTAAAGATTCTCAGACATCCAGGTCATAGTTATCCAAGATGGGTTAAAATGAAGGGCGTCTGGATCCTGTTGAAGATACTCGAAGATGTTTCGACTCTCATCCAAGTCCAGTTGCCCTTGATTTTAACCCAAAATATATTGTTTTTTTAAACTCAGAGAAAAACACAAAGTTGAAAAATTTAAATAATTATTTGTAACTAAGGCTGGGCACGTTAACGTGTTATCTTGTTTATTAATTAACGCTGATAATTATTTTATCTCACGTTAATGCAGTTGTTTTTGTTATTATTATTATTATTTTGAAAGTCCGTTGCTCACTGGCTCTGAATACACATACAGTCAAACCCTGGGTCACAGGAGGGGTGGCATGTTGATCAGCCTACAAATCAGCCACCCAAACAAACAGTGGAGGGAGGCTTCGGCCCCTACGCTGGATCCAGCGTGCGGGAGAAGTAGATAAACAAAAGCAAGACAAGCGATCAAACGCCACAGCGAAGCGGAGAGCTACACACTGCACGCTGATCAGTGTTGGGGAAGATGTCGGTCCTAGGAACGTTATTAAAGTCACAACATAGTCGCTTGGCCCCCACGAGGTTCCTCTTTGCTCCGGTGATCAGACAGGGAGACAAGCGCTCCGCCAGTAAACGGCAGGCGCTCTATGGAGAGTAACCATAGCAACGGCTTCTGTGCGTTACACAGCTGTAGCCTATTTAACTTAAGTTTACATTAAAGGCTTCATAACTTCACCTGATAGGCCTTCACCTCCTGTTGATGTCCTGTTTAGTTAAACAGTTATAGATTCTGGAAACTCACAAACAGCGAGGATCGTTCTCTCTTCGATAGATTTGAGCTGCGCATTGCGTACAAAAAGTTCAAGACAATTCAACTTCGGGCGTGTGCGTGAGGCGACCGCTTCACCTCACTCTAACAGGGACATTTGCTACTGAACATAGGTTGTTTATGCTGCTCCCTGATCAAAGAAAAATGTTCCTGCTGAAACCTGAAAACAGATTTATATATGGAAACCTGTTGCTCAGAAGGTGCCTGTTATGATATTATGATCGTGGCTCTGGATTCTGATGGTAACTTGTTTTAACAAGCTAGATTAAAGGTAATGCCCTGGCAGTGGTTAAATAGCTTTGGTTTTAAATTTGATTTGATTACATTAATGTTTGAGTTGAGATTTACAAGAAATATTTTATTGCTACTGTGCAAAGGGGAATACTGCCAGTAAAAAGCACCTTATTTGTTTAAAGTGTTTACAAACCACATGTTATTGCACGTTTGTGTATAAAGCAGTACATTTAAATCAAAAGTGTGCAATACACTACTTTAGAATTCATCATTCAATTTTGAGCATAACTATGCGATTAATCGCGATTAAAAAATGTAATTGTTGCCCAGCACTATTTGTAACATCAGAGTGTGCAGACACTCTGTACCATGGACGTAATGATGTGTGTGTTATGCTGTGTGATATGTAAGAAACCAAGAAGATGCATGTGCTTCTGCTTTCCATGCTCAACTATCTGAGTCAAAGACCTCCTTTTGAAAGTAAATGTCTGAACTTTGCTCTTTATTTTGTCTTTCAATAATTAAAAAGTCTAAAGATGAATGAATCCTGCTAAGGCATAGTTGTAGCACGATGAATTGTTTGTTGGTTTCATTATCTTCGGGTAATTATTGATTATAATAAAAATATCTCCGGCACTAACACAGTAACTCAGGTTCTTGCTCTGTTTCAGTACATTGTGCTGCATTATATTATCTGTCACTGACCTCCTGTGGTCAGAATATAATATCACAGCATTAATCAACAACAGAATGGGCAATAATTCAGGAAAAAGGGTGAATTGGAGTTTATTACAAATATATTTTATATGAATTACTTTTGTTTATCCCTGTTGGGAATTGTGCAGGCTGTTTTATTTTTTAGGTGCGTCACCTAAATCATAGCTTCCCACAGTCTTGACAGGAACAAGAGGAAAGATGCGACTCAGGCTCTATTCTGATTACAGCTGTGGTTACAGAAACCACACAGTTGCTTTTTTAGAAGTCTTTCCTAACTCTCCCCTCTTTTTTTTTTTAACCTACTTCAGCCTCACACCTGCCACTCCCAGTTCAGAAAGCAATCTCAGCCCTTCACCAAGGAAGCCCACTCCGCCACACACGGCGGGTGATCACACCTCACAGTTTGACACCGACACTCTGGACAGCCTCCTTCCCTCATCCTCATCTGAGAGCCAGTCACTCCCTTTCCCTGATGTAAGTGTCACACACACGGCTGCACGTGCCTAATGCTGTGGTTTTGTTTGTATTTTTTTTAAACTGATCAATTATCAGGTATTTTTAATGCTTTAGCAACAAACGTGCATCGCCACTGCTTTAACACTTGTGCCCTCGACCATCCAGGCCCCGACCGCCCTGTTAGACACCAGCGCTCTTCGCTCCAGAGCCCAGCTGGGGAAGAAACGAGCCCCGCGGACCCGGCCCTCCAAGGCCGCCCGTCAGAGTGCGGCGCTGTCAGAGGGAGAGGGAGGGGCCACCGAGGACTGGCTTTACCGAGACTCCACAGGTGAGCGTTTGACACCAAAAAGACCTGCTAAAATCTTAATATGGTTCTATCATTTTGTATTTAATTCACTACTATTTATCTTGATACTTTTGATAATACTGTAAAATAGATTTTAGATTTTTGTAATTGTATATTTTATTATATTTTCTACTTACCTGCTTTCTATTATTATTTCTGTTACTTAATATCTTGACATGCTGTTGCAGGGTTCTTTAATACAACAACTTTAGATATTTAAGTTATTCCCACGCACAAAGGACATGTGGAACACGGCACCCTCAAAGAAAATATGAAACATTTAAGGAGAACTTGAATAAACTTCTACTCACATAAATCAGATTTGGTTTCTATTAAGAAAATATATTGACATGGTGAGATTCAAGAAACAATAAATCAGACAGTCAACAAATCAACCAGCAATAAAACAAGTATACTGAGTCCTCTTGGGATTAGTTACACTTTGTGCAGTTCAGCTCTTTTCACAACAAGGAAGAAAAAACAGAACGTCCAGCAAGAGCTCACACCAGCACCAAAATGTTGATCAAAGTTACTCAGTTTAACCCAAAATCATTCCACTCAAACACCTGTAAGTCTCTGGAAGACGTTTTAATTACGGTGCAGGGAACACACGTGAATAAAGCGTTAATTATAAGATTACTCGGAGCACCGAACTTCCTACCAGACAGCTCCGATCCTCTGCCGGTAAGACACTTCCTTAGCCGTAGCCAACATCACTTACGTGCGACCTGGCGGCCCGCTGCTGCGTTCACGGGCTCTCTGAAAATATGATTTTCTCAAATAGACAGATGACGGGAAGTCAGACTGTCACGTAACAAAGTATTTCTGGTTCTAAAATTACATCAGACAAGTTTCTTCTCCCAATAACTCGAGTACACTACCCTAAACAGGCGTGCACTCAGAACTGAAATGCACTTTTAATCTGAATGACTGAACGTCTTAACTACACCTCCTCTCATACCTCTTTTAAAGCGACTCTACCGTATGCTCACTTAGTCATGAGAATATTTTGCGTTCTCCCTATAACAGAGGCAAAGGTTGAGAGTAAAGACGATGACTCGGACTCCGAGGAGCGGGCCAGAGGAGCTGACGCCGGCCCTGCTGTCGCCTCTCAGCCACAGAGGGTGGCGCTCTTCCCTGGGATGGACCCTTCAGCCTTAAAGGTGAGCCTCACTCCGTCTAATGTCTCAGTTACTGCTTATAGTAGCATAATGTGGAGTTTTTTGCGTTGTATACATGCAGTTTTTACCTTGAGGTTCCTAAATGTGTCCCACTCCTGTCGTCAGGCCCAACTGAAGAAGAGGGGCGACTCTGACAATCAAATCGACGGACCTTCTCCCTCTCCTTCCCAGCTCTCTCGCTCTCCCAAGTCCCCCTTCCTTCCCAGGGCAGCGCGTGTACTGCCCCCGCCTGGCGGGAAAGAAAATGGGTAAGCAGGGAAGAAGTCACAGAGAACTCGTCCGCACGTCGTT
Source organism: Lepomis macrochirus (assembly GCA_024633595.2). Taxonomy (NCBI): domain Eukaryota; kingdom Metazoa; phylum Chordata; class Actinopteri; order Centrarchiformes; family Centrarchidae; genus Lepomis; species Lepomis macrochirus. The sequence continues at coordinate 31,070,681 of JALXJV020000005.1, forward strand.
TAGCTGTTTGTCTTTCGGCTCGGTAAGGCTGTCGCTCTCTTTCTTTGTGCAGTGAGGAGGACTCTCCCCAGTGGTTGAAAGAGCTGAAGTCCAAGAAGCGCTTGAGCCAGTATGAAAATGAGTAAATAATGAGGTGAGATAGTTAGTCTTTCACTTTGTGTGGGTTTTTTTAACCGGCTCATAATTATTTCCGTTTTCACATCCGTTGTTTCTCATCCTCCCTTTTTAGGTTGCCTTAACAGATGAATCTATATGAAACAGAAGCCTTAACGATCGACCCTGAGAGTAGAAGAGGTGAATCTACAGCTGCTGATGTTTTGTTTGTTTTTTTTCCTATTTGTTTTTGTTGTCTTCCCGCCTGGGTTGATAAATGTGCATGGTGCCTTGTTTTTTTTTTGTTTTGTTTTTTTATGGAGAGTCTCTGTCTTATGGAAAAATGAGCAAAGCGGTGGGAAAAAAAACATCAGGCTGCTCTACTTTATCCATGTCATGCTTGAACCTGTGGACACTCTTCTGGACCAGGAGTCACTTCACATGGACACTTTATGAGGGACCAGGAGGAGAGGTTGGGGGGGGGCGGGGGGAAAGGGAGAAAAGGCAATTATTGGTTAACCTGTGGGACCACGACGCGTCTTTGCCCTGGTCGTGCTTCATCACCTGCTGGAGGACAATCCAGCTAAGATGTATTTAGTTTCCTCACTCTGCTAATCGGACGTGTATGAGACGTGTATATATGTGTGATATCAGACAGTGGATGTTGTCGATGTGAGAAATACAAGCATTGCCATAGGATAACATTTCAGACGCTAATGATTTTCCTTCTTGAACGTAGAGAACAAATCACTGCTGACATTTGACTGTCAGCGAAAAGTGTATATCATGTTAGTTACTGTAATCAGGAGATGTTATATTTGTATTATATGATTGATTTAACAAAGACAGAGAGCTAGTTTTGAAAAACATTAAGGAGCATCACTACCATAAAGGCTCCAGAGCCTTTTACTTTGATACACTCCACAACTGTTGCTGCATACTGTTTGTCTTTTTTGTCTAAATATCACTGTGGGAGAGGGGCGGGGGCTTTTGGCCAAGTGACTTAGCTTCTGTCAATCATGAACACTCCTTATCAGCACAACTATTATGAGAACACTGATCAGTCTGTCTTCCTTCCTTTAATAGATTGAATGATTGTAGCTGCGATTTCATTATAAGCCATACTTTCACCTTGAGTCCCTCACACACACACACACACGCACACACACACACACACACACACACACTCCTCCATCATGTTTTCTCCAACAAATGTGCAATTTCCCACTATGTTGTCCCCATTGATGTGCATGCACAATCTCTGCTGTCAAACTAGGCGTTGCTCAGACCGACTGGCTCAGTGTCGGGGTGTTGGCTTACACTACTCCAGTGGAGGGACGGTTTGTTCACTACATTGTTTAAACAACACAACCTTCTGTAATGCCCCAGATATTTGCGCCTGCTTCACAAATGAACTGTAATCTTTCTCCTCATGATCGCCACCCATCCACCCGCTCACTCTGCTCTTCCTAAAAAGCACTTTTGTCACTCGATGCACTACAGCACTGACCTCTGCCCCGTCTTGTTGGCCATGTCTTGTCTCCTGCATTGCTGGAGAGGAGAGCTCATGCAATGCAAAGTGAATGTGTGGATCGAGTCCCCCGATTGTCCCTGGTTTCTATGTACATGACGTTTTACTTTGTGATAAAATGTGAGGGTTTATTTTTTATGTCCTTCTTTGTCCAGTTTTTTATTTGGAAGTAAAGATGTATATTGCACTGTGTTGTACTGGCCAGTGTCCTAAAGTGAATACATTCTTAATAAAATTTACTTGACTTGAGTTGCGTGCGTCTGTGTAGTGTTTCTTTCCGTATTTCTGTGATCACTGAGTGCACTCTTTGAAGAAGCTTTGAGACTTTTAATCAAGTCACTTACTGGAAGTCTTATTTATATAAGCATAAAGCCTGTGAATAAAATCACTGATGAATTTAATCAAGTTCTTTAATGCAACTGCTGAAATTTTGCTTCACAGTCAAACCTGTGAGTGGAAGTATTTGATCTTGCTGATGCCACTAACCCACGTTTGAGAGAAAGGTGTGAGGAAGTTTGGTGTGGTTGAGACTGGGTGTAGTCCCACAGTGTGTGTGTTTGTGCTGAGCGGGGCTGTTTGCTGAATCCTCTTGGCTCTCAGTCCCTGTGCCCGCACACAGTGCTCGCTGGCAGCCAGGCGGACGGGCAGGGCAAGGCAGCGTGTGCCAACACAGCTGCCTATTGAGAGGCAACGTTACGGACACAATGTGAGCGACAGACTTGCTGTATCAACAGCTCCCCCTTTTTCTGCTGTTGTGGCCAGAAATAAACCATAAATACCCCCCCTGTCCCTGCCCTCTAATGGCTCAACCCCACCAAACACCAAGTGGCACCGAAAAAGAGGGACACTACCACTTCATAGCAGGCATACCCAGGTAAAAAACCTCACTCTGGACACATAGTGGGTGTAATTTTTCCAGTGCAATGGAGTCAGATGGTGCTGCGTCAAGTGAAGACCCAGGTTTGGAGGATTTTGGTTTTATGCATTGTAATTGAACTAAATAAAGGACTGTTTACTTGGAAAAGGATATTTGTATCATATTCAGCTGACGAAAGGCTAACAGAATACCAGGCAAAGGGTTGCTGCTTCACTCGAGGCCAAAATTAATACAATCTTCTTACTCAAGGGGGAGTTATACATTTTATATTTTTCCTACTGTGTGTTTGTGTGCTTAAACATGCACGCGTGATGGATGTCGCTTTGTCTGTGTGTGTGCTGCTCCTGCCAAAAAGTGGAGGAGCAGTGGATCAGGAGGATGTCGGAGCAGCAGAGTGCCCCGGAGCAGCTGGCTGCTGGGAAGAGCCAGGGTGGAGCTGGAGCCTCATATAAGGTACTGGGAAAACCTTCTGTGCAGAGAGGAAACCCTGGGAATTGGATTGGATCACTGGCTCACATTTATGCAGGTGGTTCAATTACTGGTCATTTGCTTATTATGTAGCCTGATGAAGTGATTCAGTGGTCGTGTCCTTCACTGTCTGTATTTCCACAATGTCTTCTTAGTGAACAATATGCACCACTTCATGAAGTCCTTTATCCAAACCTGACTTCTCTCTGTTATCCAGGTGGTGCTGTTTGAGTTCGAGAACTTCCAGGGCTGCAAGGCGGAGTTTTCTGGAGACTGTAAAGATGTGACAGAGAAGGGCCTGGAGAAGGTTGGATCTGTGATAGTTGAGTCAGGACCGTAAGTAATGCTCACGTCTCTTCTCTTAGAGGTTGTTGAAGTCATGTCTTGAAGATCATTCAGAAACCAAAAGAAAATAGTTTCCTACATCATTTGGTCGTGTTTTCCATCTGTGTTCGTCGCTTTTTTCCTCTCAGCTGGGTGGGTTATGATCGCCACGGGTTCACAGGGGAGCAGTTTATTCTGGAGAAGGGCGAGTATCCACGCTGGGACACCTGGACCAACAGTCAGAACAGCTACTCCCTCTTGTCTCTAAGGCCACTCAAAGTGGTGGGTGACTAGTCGCAAATTAAACCTGACACCGCAGCCACAACTCACACATTTCTCCAGACACAAAAGGTGGCTGGCCACTTTCACAAATTGTATTTTGACCTCCTTGCACACTATATATCACTATCAACATCTACTGGAGACATATGAAGGACTTGGAAGTATCCGTGTGTCTGTTTCTCCTCTATAGGACAGCGCTGATCACAAGCTACACCTCTATGAGAACCCTGGATTTACTGGGAGAAAGATGGAGATTGTTGATGATGACGTGCCCAGTTTGTGGGGTCATGGTTTTCAGGATCGTGTAGCGAGTGTCAAGGCTCTTAACGGAACGTAAGATCCTCCCTACATCCCACTTTCATCCGTATTTCACTTCCCCTCTGGGGTTTCTCTTGATTTTTTTTAATTTACCTACCCAACATAAAGCAAAATACTCTATTGTCTAACAGTATTTTGAGGATATTGTGAGACAGGCATCACAAATTTGTCTGTTTTCCCTCCCTCCAGATGGGTCGGCTACATGTACCCGGGATACAGGGGGCGCCAGTTTATCTTCGAGCGAGGAGATTTCAAGCACTGGAACGACTGGGAGGCCCCCGCGCCTCAGATCCAGTCTGTCCGACGTGTGCGGGACATGCAGTGGCACAAGAGGGGCTGTTTCATTGTTCCTGACCCAGCTCCGGCCCCAGGGCCCGGCCCCGGCCCCGACCCCGACCCCGCCCCAGCACCTCCTGCCCCTCCCGCCACAGCTGGAGCCAGCTGAGCAGGATCCCGCAGGCTGCCGACAGTGCCTTACCCCTCCGCCTTACCCCAACCATGGCAAACGCTGCTTGTGCCCAGTGAGGAGTGCCATGTATGTTTCAGTGGCGAATAAAAGTTATTTGACCTGGAGTTGGCCCTGTTTGTTGGTGATGTTATACTTGTATGTCAAGATGGAAATGGCTTTAACTGAGATACTAGAGATTTAGAGAAAGAAAACACTATCAGAGATGCAGAACTGACATCTATGTGGATATATTGAAGCCTGAAATGGGCGAATCTCTTTCCTCAAGACAAACTGCAGATGTGTTTTGAACTGAATTTATTTCCAAGTCACGTGTGCCACTTTTATTGCTTGTGTTTCCCCATTTTAGTCAGACAGCTCAAAACCTCATCTAGCATTAGGAGCACATGATTTGTTCGGTGAATATGTGGATTGGCATCTGCTTAACATCAGTGGAAGTGATGTCATTCTGTATGTAAGCTTGCTATTAAAACAGAGTGCACTGCATTCCCTTGCATAGTCATCATTGTGCATTTGGTGGTTAGTGATCCCCGTGATAAATGGACGCCAAGTAAACATTAGGAACAAATGGCAGGCTAATTATATTATGCTCATGTAAATATATGTTAATTCAAATTATGTTTTGGTAAGTAAATTGTTAGTCTTCTGATAATAATGAGGCAAGATCTATGTTGCACAATCCAAATAAATTCCATCTGCAGACGTGATTACTTTTTATGGTGACATAAAATTGCACACGCAGGCTGTTATTTGGTACATGATGTAGGTCTACTATTCAATCATTCCCCTCAAAATGTTATTAAGAAGAGCCATTCATCCATGTGTTTCTCTTTAGTGAGGATATAATAGCTAATAGAGTGACACTGACCTGCTTTTGAACATAAACATGAGTATATCTCCGTCTGTCTCTGGCAGTCAGGGATGAATACTTGCAAAAAAAACATGCTGTTGTCCAGCTGTGATCCTTAAGTACCTCAGGTCTGTAGCTTAATAACATAAACAATACTGAATCATGAGGAGGAAGCTCTCAGAGAGGCCTTCAGTTAAGGGGTCAGTTCAGTCCATTAATACTTACTGATTATGTTTATTTCTCATATATTGTAAGTGTGCATGTTGGACGGTTTCTAAGCCCTAATGTCACTTTCCTGCACTGGAATCTGTGTTTTTTTTTACTGTAGCGTAAACCCTTCATGACATAAGCTCTAATGTCCAGGTCCTAATTCGAACATACACAAAAAACCTGCACTAAATGAAGCTCAACTGCTTAAATACACACACACAACTTTTTATATTCTTCATAAACAGCAGCCTCACGTCTGTGTTTTGAACCATAAGCTGACAGATGGCTTCGTCATGAATGGCACAGTTTTACTCGAGTCTCCCTCCTCCTGTAATGAGGAGTGAAATACACAACCAAATCTGCACTCTCAGGAAAAATAATTAACTCGTGCTCTCACATACACACTGTACATCTTTTCCTGTGTCTATTTAACTGAAACTGAGAGCACTGAAGTGAAACAAATACAAGATAGTCCAACAAAATAGTCACCATCTATTGTGTGTGTTTCTCATAAATTCCACTGTGTGCCTTAAATGAGAGTCATTTACAAGGTACAATGTAGGTTTAATTGTCTCAATACAGCAGGCCTGTAAAATGAAACGTGGTTTCTAACGCCCTTCTGCTACATAGTAGTAAATATATAGTATAGAAAATAATCACAGGATGGTAAACAGAAGCAAATTTCAAACTATATTCCATGGAGCAGTGCTGAGGATGGATTCGAGCCTCATAGATTTGGGTGGAAACGCCTCTCTGCAGTCTGGTGGTGCGACAGCAGAAACTTCTGTATCGTTTTTCCAGATGGCAGCAGAGTAAACAGGCCGTGGCTGGGGTGGGTACTGTCCTTTAATATCCTTTGGGCTCTGCGTTGGCACCTCCCCTCACCGATATCTCTGATGCTCGGTTGATAGATACCAATGATCTTTCATGAGCAGAGCCCTCTGGTCCGCGGCCATGCACATCCCATGCCAACTGGTGATGTTTCCAGTCAGTTTAAACGATGAAACAACATTTGAATGCACCACAAACCGTTCTCTGAACCATTTCTGGCTGTGAATAAATGAGGATTGACTGTATCGGATTGACTACATTTCCGACGTAACATGAGCAGTTTAAGAACACTGATGGGTAAGACCCCTACAGTCTCCCCTCGCCGATATCACTGACGCTTGGGAGACGGATACCAATAATCTTATGAGCAGTTTTAATCACAGAGCTCTCCAGTCCTGCACATCTATTGCCAATTAGTGATGTTTCCAATTAGTATAAATGATGAAACAACATTTGAATGCATCACAAACAGTTCTCTGAACCATTTCTGCTGGGAATTTATGAGGATTGATTGACTGGTTTATGACATACAGTTACCTACATTGAGGCCTAAGATTCCTACAGTCTCTATCCAGGACTTGTACGGTATGTCAGTTCAGTGGAATGTTCTCTCTTCATTCTCTGTCGTATCTATCAATCAGATCTTTGAGATTGCCAACAGACATATTTTGAAGATGCAAGCAAAACCACAAGAACACATAGAAACTGGGATTTGTCTTGCTTCACCTCTGTGCACTGATCTTTTCGCATTTCTTCACAGAGTTCAGCCCAAGGTCAGGTTTGCACCCCTGGAGCTATACAGGTGCTAACTTGCTTTCATAAGGGTACAGCACCGCCATGACGGTGATCAGTTGAGATGTAATTTTAGTTTCTCACCACTTGAACACTCACACCAGCAGATGTTGACAGGGGCTCAAACTCTTTACTTATTAATATGATAAAAACAAATGTATTCTTTAATTTCAACTGTTTAGTTAGATTCAAATTTCTACTCGGTCAAGAATAGTTGTGTTCAAAGTCCCAGTGTTTCACATTGTCATTGATTTGTCTCTTGCAATATTTCATTACCCACTGCAAATAAGCCCGTAAAAAAAGTGATCACAGCCTAAAACAGTAATCTTATATTTTAGCTAACTGTATAAATATAAAAAATAATGGTTGCTGTTGTTGTTTAAATTACATGATATGTCGTGACCAAACCTCATCCTGCAAAGCAACTCGTGACTGTGAAATAAACGTAGTGGAACAAAAAGGACCCAAGCAATGTAGTGGAGTAAACATAAAGTCTCAGAAATTTGAAATACTCAAATAAATTCCCGGGAAATGCACAATTATATTAAAAGCACTTAATTACAAGTAAATCTGCTGCTCCACAAGACCTCTCAAACCACAGTTTTGATCTGTCCTCAATAGTGACACATGCCCACTTCAATCCAGTTGTATTTAAATTGTTCATATTACTTTTTAATTTACATGCAACGTCATTAAAAGTAATTAAATGAGAAAATGTGCCATATTTTATTTTATTACTTCACTGAACGGTTTGACAGCCAACGGGAGAAAGATGGCCAATGCGGTCAACAGGTCTGACGGAAAGCTGCCTTCGACATTTGACAAGAAACCTTAACAGTGTGTTCCAGAAACGAAATACCAAATAAACCTACAACTGTGGATATATTCAGCAGTATGTGGACTGTTATTCAAATCAGTCCGAATCTCTCCTGCACGGTAAAACCCATCTTTTACCGTCCTTCTCTCTCTCTTTCCCTCTCATTGTAGGTGTGGGACTCTTGGCACTGTTTCTGCTGAATCATGTGGATATTGAACAATGACTGGCTGGACAAAACTGACAACTAATGAAATAACTTTGTGGGAGTGTGACACCCCGGGGTGGGGGGAGGCTACATGGTGACCCCTCATTTCAGTGTGCTGGGCCTATGGCAGGCCGATCTGCAAGCCAGCTTGGACACTGTGGGTTCTGTTGGCAGAGTTTCCACCCCTGGGCTTCCCGTATATATTGAGCTCATCGTGCCATCACAAACACACTGGCACAGACAGGTACTGGTAAGAGGTTCATGTCCGCCATGCTGTATTTTATAACATTTACATTGGAAATTTGTGTCATTGTTCGTTTTCCTTTTGCCTCTATGTTTTAGGTTTAATGTCTACAAACTGTATCCCACGTTGCATTGCTGTACTTCTGTGTTCAGAAGGCTGTGGACTACAGAAACATGTGCTGGAGGGCGAGGGACTTTAATATACATACATATGAGTAAATAATAGAAAACAAAATCCATGATCCAAGTGGGATTTAACAGCAGTTTGACCTTCTTGTACTTTAAATATGATGATATAAGATGTTTTAAATCACGCAGACAGCCGTAGATAGTCATCAAAAACAATGAAATTATAAATTTGTCTGTTTCTTTGCAGGTTCGTCCTTGTTGATCCATTCACTATGGCCACAGACCACCAGAACCCTGCATCCAAGCAGCAGCAGCCAGGCACCAGTGCGTTTAAGGTGAGAGGAAATGCAACAGACATGCAGAAATCAATCCACTTACCTTTTACAACTTCCTCCTTGGAGTAAGCACTTGTGCACTCCCTGTTGGGAATCACTGCATTCTCCAAACATCAGATTGGCAACAGAGTTTAAAAAACCCTTTGTCTCTTCTTTTTACTCCTGTTGGTACACAGCTGGTTATCTATGAGCAGGAAAACTTCCAGGGACGCTGCCATGAGCTGACTGGTCCCTGTAACAACCTCCAGGAAGCAGGCGTGGAGAAAGTGGGCTCCATACTGGTGCTGTGTGGACCGTGAGTGTGGGCCAGAGACTAGAAGACTAGAAAATGAATGGCAGTAGGGGATGCAAATTAATGCGTGCTAAGCAGATTACACTAGTTTTCTAGTGCTTTGCCTTTACACCAATCACATCCGTCCACCTTTTTCTCTTCTGCCCTCTCAGATGGGTGGGATACGAGCAGGCCAGCTGTAAGGGGGAGCAGTATGTGTTTGAGAAGGGGGAGTATCCTCGCTGGGATTCCTGGACCAACAGCAGGCGTAGTGACACCATTGTTGCATTCCGCCCGATTAAAGTGGTACGAAAATAACCTTTTTTCTGTTATACCCTCCCCAATAAGTTGCTTAACAAATCCTCCACTGGGCTAATCCTTTGCTCCTCCTTCAGGACAGCCAGGAGCACAAGATTGTCCTTTACGAAAACCCCAGCTTTGCGGGGAAGAAGATAGAAATCATAGACGACGACGTCCCCAGCTTCCATGCACACGGCTACCAGGAGAAGGTCTCCTCTGTCCGGGTTCAGAGTGGCACGTGAGTCCCGCCTCCCCTGCAGATGTTGTGTGCTACAGCAAATAAAGTCTCTTGTCCCTTTCCTTTCACCTCTAACTGCCTCTTATCCCTCTCTGTGCTCCTGGTGCACCAGTTGGGTGGGCTATCAGTATCCAGGCTACAGAGGCTATCAGTACCTGTTTGAAAAGGGGGAGTACAAGGACAGCAGTGAGTTCGGAGCCCAGATTCCTCAGATCCAGTCGGTTCGGCGCATCAGAGACATGCAGTGGCACCAGAGGGGTGCTTTTCACCCCGTCAACTAAGCTTGTGACTCTTCCCTGTCATGAACCCTGACCTCAGCAGCCTTGCTCCCTTCCAGCACCAAACCCTTTGTCCTCCATTTGCACCACACAGCATTTTGATATCTATTTCAGCTGTTGCAGTAGTGACATTCTTTGAAGCAAACAAATAAATCCTTATTGCTTACATTTGACTTGGTTGTGTGATTTACCTCTGTTTCGCTCTCTGCACACCAGCAACTTAAATGGACACCAACTTAAAGGTGATGAATTATTAAAACTGTCTATAAAGGCAGCATAAAAACAGTTTCATGTGCACTGGCTAACTCCGACCTACAGGTTGTGCTGCAGGAGGTTAAAAATGCCGTCACTTCCTGTTTTCCGGCGAAGAAGAGCTAACCTGAAAAACATGCTCCCTTATTTCGTCGTGTAATATGAACGTCGTTTAAGTAAGAAACGTTATATTTTAAAGCAGTTTTCTAGTATATTTACTCCCCACAATCTCAGTTCAGACCACGGTGCATCGGAAACTTTGGTATGAAAATGTCACCTAATATAAATGCTTAGCTTAACTAGGCTAGCTAGACATGTTTAATGTTGACCGTGTGGTGATCTTGAATTTCGTTTCACTGGACTTTAATCGTGCTGCCAAACCTGATAGCTAATTAACTGCCACGTTTTTCTTGTGCTTTAAATATTGAAAGTTATTTTAAAATGTTTCTGGGGTTGTCTGTATCAACTTTATCCCAATAAGTTTGTGTTGTTGGTGTCAAAACAAACAAGGCTGCTTCACGTCTTTCTTAGCTAGCGAATATCCAGCTTCAAAGTTGGTAATTATAAAAGGTTTGTTTGTTGCCAAAAGTACATTTCTATTGGACAGTGATTAAAGACCTTTTATGAGTCATTTTGTTCTACTCTTTAATTCGGCATGCCTCTAAAACATACTAGTCCACTAATATGACTTGTATATGTTACTTCCTTCTTGTATGTAGGCGAATTGGACTGAATGCCTTGTGGGAAAATGGTGTCCATTAACAACACATTGAAAAATAAAGTTATTTCTAGTATGCACGTTGACATCCATGAATTTGTGTGATAATGTATTTTTAAGCTAATATATATGTGTAAGATTACTTCACATTAAGTGAATGATGATGAAAGAGAAAAGGACATTAACTAAAACCTGTGGGTCAGCAATAAAAGATGGAGCTTTGTAGCTTGGTGTTCGTTTATATGAAAGACTTTGACTTGAAAATATTTGGGAACAACTTTATAACAACATTGTTTTCCTTTTAAAACAGTCAAGATGCCTGTCCAGTGCAGTAGCTGCGTTGACAAGCGAGCCGTGCTGAAACGTCCAAAGACAGGCCACTCGCTGTGTAAGGAGTGCTTCTTCTGGGCCTTTGAGGAGGAGGTGCATCAGACGATTGTAGAAGCAAAGCTGTTCAAACACGGGGAGATAATAGGAATTGCTGCATCGGGTGGGAAGGACTCCACAGTGCTCGCGCATGTGATGAAGCTCCTAAATGAGCGGTACAACTATGGCCTTGAACTTATGCTCCTCTCGGTGGATGAGGGAATCACCGGGTACAGAGATGACTCCTTGGAGACGGTGAAGAGGAATCAGCAACAGTATGAGCTGCCACTGAAGATTGTGTCGTACGAGGAGCTGTATGGCTGGACTATGGATGCTATAGTGAAGCAGGTGGGACTGAAAAATAACTGCACCTTCTGCGGGGTGTTCAGGAGGCAGGCGCTGGACAGAGGAGCCATCATGCTGAAGGTGGACAAGATATGTACAGGTAAGTACAAATTGCGTTATTAAAATGTAAACGCAAGAACTTCAACTTAGGCTTTACGTCAAAGAATAAATATTCTGTTTGGATTTGTGTTTTTAGGTCACAATGCCGATGACGTGGCGGAGACGGTGTTGATGAACATCCTGCGAGGGGACATAGCTCGTCTGCGCCGCTGCACTGCCATCTCCACAGCCAGCGAAGGTGAAGGGGTTGTACCGCGATGCAAGCCGCTCAAATATGCGTATGAGAAAGAGATCGTTCTGTATGCTTACTTTAAGAAGCTGGACTACTTTTCCACTGAATGTATCTACTCTCCCAATGCTTATCGCGGGTATGCAAGGACCTTTTTAAAGGACCTGGAGAGTGTGAGGCCTAGCTCCATAATTGACGTCATCCACTCAGGGGAGAACCTATCTGTGCGGGAGGGGGTGAAGATGCCTGTGCAGGGGACCTGCAACCGCTGTGGCTACATCTCCAGCCAGGCTCTGTGCAAGTCATGCGTGCTGCTGGAGGGGCTGAACCGAGGTCTGCCGAAGCTGGGCATAGGCAAACACCACCGCCTGCATGACAAACTCCTCTCCCAGCAGCCCCTTACTGAGAAGGAGGAGAGAAAGCTGAAATCAGAAGACTTTTGACAAATATTTTGCCCTGTTCTATTTACCGTAGGACAGAAGACATATAACGTTTTTGAAATAAAAATGATTGTCATATTTTACACAGGAAATGACTAGTCTAATGTCATCGATTTGATATTTATTGAAAGTTTGTATGGAATATTTTAATTTGGTTAAACTGAAAACCATTTCAGCCCACACAGGACGGACATAGGAAGTCCGTTCACGGCTGTTTTACATCTGATAACTTCACTGCGATGCTATGGAAACCGACTTTCAAATGTTTTTTATTTTGTGTGAACATAAGCTCATGTTTAATAATAAATGAATTTTCAACTGTGTTTTTGTTATTTTTTGGCTTTGTTATTAAACATGAGATGCGTAACATTTTTCAGTTTCTTTAAAAGCTTCGATACCAACTTCCATGTTGAGTTCTTCAGGTATTATTCTTTAGGAATCAGCATCACTTGGATTCCCAAATTACGGGATATTTAAAACACACATGCTTTAAAGAAACTAAAGTTGTGTACACCTTCAGTAGGCGTGTGAGATGCTGGAACAAGGTTCATGTTTGAATAAGTTACTATCACATTCTAATGTGTTTAATGAACTATGATTTAATAAATGCATTGTTTTCTTGTTTTTCCTGTTTCCTGTTTTTTCTTTGAGGATGATGTTTTTTTCAATCTCCTGAAATATATGACTTGAGGCTCTGTTCTTGTGAAGCCAGTGGAAGTCAAACCAAGTAAACAATGCCACATAATATTATTAAAAATCTAAAAACATTGGAAGGACTACAGACTGTGCAAAACTCAGTAACTAATATAAAACATTAAGAGAAAAACACTTGGCAAACATTTCCAAAAAATCCCTCGAATTCAAATTTATATCAGACACAGAAACTTTACTGGGAGAAATGCCAGAATGCCAAATCCTTGCAGAAAAAAATATCTTCTCATGCCACAAACCAAGGACAACCAGTGGAAACTCAGACTAGACTGATAAATATATTAAATAGTTGTACTGTAAAATTTTCAAATTATTATTTTCATTGTTATTTTAGTAATTGTTCCTTGGATAAATTAAGCCATAAACCATCAATACTTAATGGGTTTATTTGTTAGTTTGTTTTATTACATTTTACATTTGATATTTTTTCCCTTTGATACTGTTTTTTTGTTATTTTGTCTTTTAATATATTCTTCCCTCTTTATTGATCTTAAACATAAAATTACTTCTACATACTACTGACCTATGGCACACACACACACACACTCGTTTACTGTTTTATTTTTATTTTTAATATTTTATTTTAAATTTTTTAACACACACTCGTGCTTACCGTTTTTATTTATTTATTTATTTTAAATTTTTTAATTTTAAAAACAAACACAGACCTTTACTGTTTTATTTACTTTATTGAATGAACTGTGTGAAATCATTTGTTCTTTTGTATTGTATTTTAGACTTTGGCAATGTGGTTGTTTTACAATCATGCCAATAGTAAATTGAAAAAAATTGACTGTTATGGTAAATATGCATGTGCCGCTTCTGGCCGCTAGATAGCGCTCGTCATCGCGCCTCATCCAGGGAGCGCGCACGCTCTGGTAAAGTACACATGCACATATCGCTGCGCGTTCACGAGAGCTTTCCTGACCAACTTCCAGAGCGGCAGCAGGAGACACAGCGGTGAAGTTTGAGGGGTGAAAATCTGAGTTGAGACAGTCGAGAAGCTAAACTAAACATAATACCGACACAGGTCAAAGCCAGTCAGCCACTATGGACGATTTAGGTAAGTTATGAAGTGTTTTTTTGAAACCGCTGTGTGTCTTTTTAACTTAACGGTCAGTTATGAGCGGTTAGCAGGGTGGAGGAGAAACGTTACGACGATTTAATGCCTTCTTGTGTCGCCGTTTGTCACCTTAACTTACTCTGAAAGCTGCTTCAAATCCTGCCTGAAATATTACCGCACAGTGCGCCCCAGTGTTTGTTTGGCACAGTTTACATTTTTTTGTTTTATATAAGCATCGTAGTACCTTAGCGGCTGGACATGGCTAGCCTTTACGACCACCACCTCCTCCTCCTTTTAAACTCTGTAGTAACGTTTCAGATCATAATAACAATAATAACAATAACACGCCATCCTGCCAATTTAAACAAACTACTTTTGAGCAGTATGTGTGCCAGAGGGAGGAGATATTTGGCTGACATTTTGACACCACAGCTTTAACATTACCTCCTCAACTTTTGCCCCCAGGCTGCTCATTCCAGCTTTGAAGTGGTGGAGTCAACAGGCCTCCCCATTTAGACTGCTCAGTTACAGCACAATGTGAGCTCAGCCCTGGCTTGGCTGGCTTTATAATGTATCTCCAGTCTGATGGAGCACACTTTAACTGCTAGGGATACTTGGTTAATTACCATTCGGTCTTTACTTTGTTGCCCTTTTCCATAATTGAAACCCTTGGTACAGGAGACAAAGATGTGACTAGGACATAAATCCTGTCTGTGACTGGATATGTGGGGGCTTAACCCCCCAAAGAAACCCCCAACATCTCATCTTACTGTATCCAAGGTGCACTTTCTACTTGATTGCAGGCGGGAGGTGAAACAGTAGCATTTTCCTGACCTTGATTCCTTTTTTTATATTTGATTGGTGTAGCTGTACCTGTGTCTATATGTGTCCATGCATCACTGCACTGGAGTAAGAGAAGCCGCTAGATATTCAAACTCCTCTATGTGCTGCACAGTTGTTTGGTTTATTGATTTAATTATTGTACATTAATACTTAGAATTGCCTTCAAAGCAAGTTGTAAAAAAAGACGAACTAAGTTTGTTTATCAGCTAGTTACAAGTACAAAATTCACTGACAACACAATAGTGATAGACCGATTAATCAGGCTGAGATGATATATCAGCCTAAATAAGGCAGCAACCAATGATTATTTTCTCGATTAGTTGTTAGGTCCAGAAAATTGGTGAAAAATGTCGATCAGTGTTTCCCAAGTCCCAAGACGGTTTCCTCAAATGTCTTTCTTTGTTCTCAACCCAAAGATGTTCAGTTTACTGTTATAGAGGAGCGAAGAAACCAAAAATACTCACATTTAAGAAGCTGGAAGCAGAGAATTTGGACATTTGCTCTTTAAATCAAGGACTCAAAGGGATACAAAAATAAGTTGGTTATCAAAATAGTTGATTAATCAACTAATCGCAGCAGCTCTAATCCTAAATAACAGAACTAATCTAAAACCATTACTGGCTCGCATTAAATATAAATAGTTATACTGTAGAGAATAATGCAGCCAAATGACGTCACTTCTGACAAACACCAGTCACGTTCTGAAATCCACAGGAGAACACAATAGGATTTCACTGTTTCACTAATTAATGAAAAAACTCCATCTGAAATAACACGTTACTGGCAAAGATAACGTGTAGTTGAATGTGCTGCACTCTTGAATAGATCCACTTTTATGGCTTTAATATTAAAATTAGTGTTCATTTTACATTATCTACTGCTGATGCTCATTACTTCTTGTCATTTACCAAGACCTGTAAGCTAGTGCCGCAGCTAACACTCAATTCCCCAATTTGTTTTGATTTATCAAGCGTTAGGTCTAGAAAACATCAGAAAATAGTGAAAAATTCCTCATCACAAGTTGTGAAACCCCAAAGTAGCTTGTTTTTAACAACCAGTGGTTGGATACCAAAGATAATTAACTTGCAGGGATTGTGGTCTAAGAATAGGAGAAAATACTCACATCATGAAACCAGTTAATTTTTGACTATAGTTTTTCTTTCTATCAGTAAATCTCAGCACTGCATCGATGTGTAGCTCCATGCACCCTATTCTGTTAGTCTATCTTTTCGTGCCTCACTAACCAGTTGCCTCTTCAGTTCAGTGGTCCCTTTGACCTTTGGCACTGAACCCTGAACTTCTAATTTTGTTGTTATAGTTTTCACCAGCTGGTCATTTTGTTATATTTACCCTTACTAATTCAGAATAAATCAGGTATCTGTAGGAATGCTGCCACACTCTGATCTCCCAAATTAGGCAGCAGGCAGTAAAATGGATTTGTGAATCGTTTAAGAGGCTAGACGACGGGCCGCATTTCGAGTTGGCTTGAGGATACAACCAGGGCACGTTAGATGCTCTGCGCCGCTGAAAGGGCTGATTGTTGTTCGAGAGTGAGCCTGAGTGAGCCAGTAAAGCTGAAGGAGAGTGGGCGAGGCTGCTGAGGAATGTCGAGCATCACCCCGAGTCAGGGTCCGAGGCCAAAGACTCTCGTGGGTCATGACCTTTTTATATACAGTCCATGGTCGTGACTCACCTCCCACCACTTAACCCCGTGCACGCTGCCACCAGAGGGAGGGGTTGCCGTTTTTTTAAGTCTGTCTTCCTCAAACATGGGTTGTGTGTGGTAACTGCAGATACTTAGAGATTGTTAAAAAACATCTGAGCGTTGAGGTCTGGTAGCCTGACAGTCACAGAACCGCAAAGTTAAATGGCTTTCAGCTGCTCTAACGTAACCATTTAAATGTTTTTGTACATATCATGTGGCACACCCTCCCACGCCCTCCTCCCTAAATATGCAATAACAAGCCATGTTAAATATTTGTAAATACTTCGGTTTACTGTACTTCCAGGAAACCCTCCCACCTTACAAGCCCCCGTGGCTTATTGATGACTGACAGGTCTACATGGAGCTGTTTGGAAACCTGATCACTCTTTATGTCTACGATCATTCTGCGTATATTAATCTGCCCTCGTCGCTTAACACTTGAGGAAGGGAATTCTCTCAGCATAGTGTGAGCGCTCTTCAAGCCTCTGAGTCAGACTTTTCCAGAGATCAGTCTTTTACAGTGGTGACCAGGTGGCGGCCAGGCCTAACAGCCTAACAGTCGTTAACTGATGTGGCTGAGGGGACAAGTCCTCACCCAGATGTGGCCCTTTAAACCACATGTGGCGCCCTGTCCTTTGGCTTGTCCTGCTCCTGTGTCTTCATGTTTGTGTAGTGTGACGGCAAGCTCCGCTCTCTGTAAAATTCCTCAGGGTTGTGTCAGATTCAGGCAGACTGACCTCACAGGGCTGTGGAGACCCTGCTCCGGGTCTGCAGGTAAACACTGAAG
The DNA here is from genome assembly GCA_024633595.2 of Lepomis macrochirus. Lineage (NCBI taxonomy): Eukaryota > Metazoa > Chordata > Actinopteri > Centrarchiformes > Centrarchidae > Lepomis > Lepomis macrochirus. The sequence goes on from JALXJV020000005.1 coordinate 31,088,058, forward strand.
AATTTAGATTTATACAGACGTGCATTGTGCTGGAGGCTCATGGCTAAAGTGAGAATAACACGTCAATCAAGCTTGATGGACTTCTTTTTTGTTGTAAATTCTCATTAAATCAGATCATTGTGGATTACCAGGTGATCAAACCCAGGGCTGGATTAGGATCAGGGTTAAGTGTTAAAGAGCCCCGCTCCTATAGGGGACATTATAAACAATTATTAATATAAGCTGACATTTTAAACACATTAAGACTGCTCCTACATTAATCTTGAGGTCCTCTCTTGCAGAGGGGATCAGAATAGTGTGCTTGTACAAGCATGGCTTAATCCTGCATCACCTGAGAAGAAGAAAACAGGTATTATTTATCACTTCAATGCCAAAACAGCGTGGGCAACTCATCATCTGATTGGCAGACACAGTGAGGCCCTTGTGTATATGCAGGATGTGGCTATGTGGGCTAAAACAGACAGCTGCACCTGCCGAACATGGCTTTTGTAAACTCAAACAGCCGTCCTACTAGATTTACTGTCATAGTATGAGTTGATCACCTTGCTGGGGAACACCTTATTCTACAGGCAGGAGCTAAAGCTGGCCGTTGTAGAATCAGTGTGGTCTTAAATGTTTACAGCGTTTGCACAGCATACCAAAAGATCCTAGAAGGTCTATAGTGGTTTCTGTGTCCACAGTGTGTCTGCAGCACGGAGTTAATGTTACCAGACTAGCTTTCATCACCCCTTGAGAGCTGCAAGGTTAGTGCATACCGTCCCTAACCAGTGCCTGTTCAGTTAGAGGGAATAAATCAGTCTCGTTCCCGAGCTCCACACCCATCCTGTTCTGGGGAAGAGAGAGCTGCATGGCTGACCTCATCGCTTAGGCAACAGACCCTGCCCCACATCCTGAGGAAACAGAGGAGAAAAACAATGAGCGGAGTCACTGCTGAAGGCCAGAAAATGCTGGTAAAGGGGGCCGCTGCGGGCCCTCAGTCTGTGATCCCGCTGCTAGAACAGCGTTTTCACTGTTATGTGCTTTTGTACCACGTTGTTGCTTCAGGTGCAGCACTCTTCATTCTCCTCCTCTTGCCATGCTGTTTCAATGCTTGCCCTGTTCCCTGGCCTTGAAACTTGGCCCAGAGAACAGGGCTGATTATTTTCCTGACAGGTCTGGGTAATGTAGTAGGAATCCGAGTCCCCAGCTGGATTGTTCGAACGTTACTCAAGCTGGGGAAGCCAGAGGGCATGTTCAAAAACAGGGGAGCTTCATGTGTGTGAGCAGGGCGGGAAATCTCACTTCTAGTTTTCGAAATAAAAAAGTTTTAATATTGTAGCATAAACCTACACTTTTCTGGGTATCAAACTTAAATGCCTTAATTAGTGGTAATGACTGAAATGTGTCTGTAGCACTAGTATTAACTGTAACACAAGCTGACATCAAACACTGGCGGAGATTCATACTTTTTTTTTTAAATCTGACAGCATATGATTTAGAGCTGCAACCATTAGTCAAGTAGTCAATCTATAAATGATTAATCTGCAGATGTTTTCAGAAATAAGTAATTTTTCAAGCAAAGATTTAAAGCATTTGATGATGAACATAATCATTAGTTGATGCTGTGATTAACACTGTAAATTTTCCCATTTCAAACTGTGTTAAAGTTTTATTGAAGCTTTTCTTAAGAAAGACTTTAAAGATATCCATCCAAGAGTGGAGATGATTAGTTGATCATCAGATTAATCTGCAAGTAGCTTTATAACCTGATTTTATTATTTACGTAACTTTTTTGCTTTAAAAATTACTTAAATGCTATGTTATTATGTTAATATGATATCTTTGGACTCTTGTTTGGACAAAGAAGTGATTCGAATATTTCAGCTTCAGGAAATTGTGATGTGTCCTTTCTCCATTTTAAGGACCAAATACTGGTGATGCACCGATCCGATACTGATGTCGACCTGATACTGACTCAGTGGCTGGATTGGGTATCCGTAATGTGGCCAGTACACAATGCCCAGGTATCGGTATCCTGACTAAATCCAACAAAGAAAACATTCAGCAGATTGTGCCGCAACTAAGAATTATTTTCATTATCAACCATTTTGTTATAACCCAGAGCGAGTGGTGTAGACAAACTTCATTCACTGACTAAATCATCAGGATTTTGCTGATTTTAATGTTCTGGCACAGTTTAGAGCATAACTTTGACTGACTTTGTTTTCAGTCAGTGTTTTAGCACAAGAGAGGGACAAGACAGCCTTTCTCTGAGTGTCTTCCTCATCCTACCCAATTATCTTATCGGACAAAAGGCTACTCTCTGACGTACGGTCCTCACACATGCACGGCTATGAGGACTGTGTCCTCAGTGACTGGGTGTTACTTCAGTCTTTAGACTTTCCCCAGTCATCTGCTTTACTGGTAGGGAAGTGCTTTTATTTTGATCCAGCGTCTTCTCGGGGGGGCGTGTCATCTTTCAGTTATGGGGCTGCTTGGCAGGGTATTTTTAGGTGTGTTTATTTTGAAGTAATCACCCTAAGATGCTTCTGTCTCTCTAATAGTATGCTATTACGCTCATTCATCCTTTGTCTGTATGGGTGTGCGCGCTCTACTGTACAAACAGGAGGCTATCTGTAAGCTGTATGTCTCTCTCTCGACATTTAATCAGTTTGCTGTTTTCTCTCATTCAGTCACATTCTCTGTTTCTCTGTCCCTGGTTTCTTCTCAGCCTTCCTGGCATCTCACCCTCCACCCCCCTCTTCCCGGCCCCCGCCTGTCTTGATTGATATAAATATCGTGTCGGGTTGGCCTGATGGGGTAGGGTTTCTGTGTGGGGCCGTGGCCAGTTCTGCTCTCTTTTGCTCCCTGGCTATAAACAGGTGAGCTGTGGACCCTGGTGGCCCATCACCGTTGCCCACATGTTAATAGAACAGATTAAACAACCCTGCCCCCCCACCCTCCCACCCCGTTTGCACTGTACTCCACGCTCTGTGGGAAATGGGCAGTAAAAACATTGACATCTCTCTCATCCTGGAATTCAAAGCATGCTGTACTTAGTGGAAGGAGTCCTGTAATTGTCGACACATTATTTTCATTTTCTGGACTGACAGATGGTGTTTTGTGCTCGAGCACATTCCTCAACCGGCTGTCTTCCTAGAACCCGATAGATTTTATTACAAAGCATCATTATGATTCCAGTCAAGGCAGGTTGCATGTTAAATGTTTCGCTGGATTAGGGCAACCGTGTGTACCTTTCCCAGAGCCACCTTCCCCGTGTGTCCCCGCCCGATTGCTTTTTTGCAGACAGAGGAATGTGTGGAATTCCCCATGTACCTTCGCTTCCATCTGATAAACACTGCAGGACTGTGGCAGAGCCTCGTGTGGCAAGGGGCGGGCGGTGGTGGCTGTGTGCACAGGCAAGGCCATACATGTACCCACTGCCACAAGAATGTGTACAGTATCCACACAACTTCAGAGTTGTTTGTTGTAATGAAGTTTAGTTACCACAGCGTGACCACAGATGGTTCCACTGACAGTGAGGAACTGTTAAAGAGAATCTGCATATTGTTTTAGGGAAATCTGATGAATTCATTTTGACGTATTTGTCCCAGTCATGTCCTTTTTTTGATGACTGCTTTATTCCTCCAGACCTTGCACAATGGACTATTGAGTCAGGATGCTGTTAGAGCAGAATTGGACTTTGTCCATTGTGGCTCCTGCCCCCTGTCTGGAATGGAAAAGATTAGCCAGTTACTTGGCTTACAGTGCATGTTTGCATTCTTAATGCTTTTTAACTCTTCTTAGACCAAACTTGTCTGCGACCGACGAAGGCTTGTTGGCTGCCTTCCTCAGGGGGAATGAGGAGAAAATTTCAGTAGCATCTATTTAATCTTTATCTTTCTATGACCTGCAGCAAATGATGTGAAAGAGAATGATGTGCGTGTGAGGCGACTTAGTCAAAGGCTACAAAAGAACGTGAGCTGGACATTTTGGATATAGTAATTATAAGTTTCTGATGCTAAATTTAAAAAGGACCGACTGTGTTACAGATCTGTCCTAAAGCCCTGTTTAGTCTTTCTTTATCCTGATATAGAAAATGCAGAATCAGGCTGGTGAGTCTCCCACTGTGATTATAGTGCCGTCCATATTTGGGCTGCAGCTAACATTTGAATGAAGAGCGGAAAAGTTTTCAAACAAAAGCACATAAAAATCTATTTGATGGTACACGGGGTACTTTAGTCCTCTGTGCTTAGCTTCCTGGAAAGAGGACCACAATGGAAATATGTTTTCCTTTAACTTGTGGTATTTCCCACCGCAAAATTAATACAGGCATAATGGATTAGACATTAAAGTTTGATTAAATAATGAATTTAACCGTGATTACGTCCCCTGTGTTTTGGGGGCCTGTGCCAGAGTCGCAGATGTGTAGTATCAGAAGGTGGGAGGGGCTATAAGGCGTGCAGAGACCTCATCATTGGAGGATTCTCAAAAACTTGGCTTTGTCTACAAGCGTTTTAAAGGACCTCGGGCAGTATGGTCATCCTCTCTGTCAAGGCCACAAAGAGCTTTCTAGGAATACATTACCGTAATTAGTAAGACTTTAGGCCTTTAATGCTTTTTACTCAACAATGTTTAAGATACGCCAGAAGAGAAATGTGTATTTAATATGACAGACCTTTGTCCCAAAAGGAGTTGTGGCATTTTTTCTATCAGGAGTCTTTGTTTTATGAGCGACAAAGTCAATTTCAGTGAGACCTTGTTTAGCATGTCAGCACCAGGTGCAGATTATTTTGAGCTTGTCACAGATATTTCAGCACATTTGCACAGACACGGGCTACTCGCTGAGCTTACCGCTTTAAATAGGCTTGCGCTCCCATGTGGTTTATGTCAAACTTCATGACTTCAACGTTTAGCTTCTGGACACGATCTCCCTTTTGGACTGAAGACGCAACATAGCGGGCGTTTAGGTGTAGAGATGTGTGAGAGTCACACTTTTCTTCTAAACTTACCCCAGCTCACACTTTTAGATGCAGTTTAACATGAGAGACATACGTTACAGTCCTGTCATTTGTAAATGCAAAAACAGATGCAATTTAAAGGTGAGAATTTTTTCAAATCTTATTATTTATTTATTTATTTATTAAATAAAACAATAATGATAATTATAGCGATATAGTTTTTTCAATAACCATATAACAAATGTTTGGTAAATAGTCTCTAACAAATCAGCACTTGTTGAGGAAAAGGGAATGGAAAAAATATTTTACTTTAATTTATTCATGCATATTTGTTGAAAAAATATTTTTGTTTTGAGTGTTCAACCTCAAATTTGTGAAGTGATCCTTTGTTTGGCAAATGTTAATAAATAAAGAAAAGTTTAAAACCACAATTAACCATCTGGTTTCTTCAAATTTAGTTCAGGAGCGAAAATCAGAACCTTTAAACTTGACTGATTTGACATTTCTCGTGATAACGAATGACATTAATTTTTTATCATGATAAAATTTTTCGCCATATTGCCCAGCCCTAATGTTATTAATATAATAAATACAATTATAGTAGATTATAAAATTGACAGAAGTAGTGCCCAATATCATCAGTACAGTGTGAAAAATACAATACAATATCTAATAAATAAATAGAATTAACTAAATGGGTGGATTTTGAGTGTATGTTGTTAGGATAAAGGAGCCTGAACGGATACCTTCACCCTGTTTGGGCTCTCAAATAACTTCCCTCCCCACAATAGACGGGCAGCATGTCATCACTCCTTGTTGATCACACTATCTTTGTCTGTACTGCTCTCTGTTACACACACACACACACACACACACACACACACACACATACACACACACACACACACAGTAGCTATATAATCCTGCTTGGAGGATGGTACAGATACAGCAGGTGGGAAAATAACGTGAGTACATTTACTGGCTTTTTAACTATTTTAAAAGTTAAATGTTTGTATTCCTGGATTACTTTTTTTGGTTTTCTTTATAAGATTGCATTGTGAACGCTTTGTTGTCAGATCATTGTTGACACTGACGAAGGAGAAACCAATCTTTTCCAAGCATGTGGGGAGAGATGGTCGCTCGAGTGTGGGTGGTATAAAGGCCAGTGTCTGCTGCTTTCACTGAACAATAAGGGGCCTTATTGGTATTAAGTGGTGTGTAGTTAGACTTGATCCGAGTCTCTCTGTACTCAAAACCTCAGCTTTTAAGTGAGATACTCACTTTGCGACTGATGCACAGTGGGATTAATGTAAGGTTTGTGTGAAAGAAAGCAGGAGTGTTTTGGGCAAGTAGGGTGATTTAGATTACAGAGACATGGTTAGTATGCCTACAAGTAATGTGTCATCACTGAACTGGAGTCTCGCTTCTATTTGTGTTTTTTGTTTGTTTCTTTTTAAAACATGGTAATTGTTTTTAAAATGACTTTTTTATACAGGAACAGATTTGAAATCTAAAGAGACACTTTTTACTTGTGTGACTTGTATTTTAGAAGGAGCTGGGTTTGATATCTGACTATCTTCTGGTTAGTTGGACAGTTTTCAACTGTGCCTCTGGTTCATTGTAACTGTTCCCAGCTCCTGTAGTGTAACAGTATGCAGCCGGTGATTGTGGTCTATTCTGGACAGGCTGAGGATGGATAAATGGTGTGATGTAAGAGTCTATTTTGTCCAAACGCTCAGCAGGGTAACACTGTACCCCCTCAACCCTGGACTGAACTCAGAAACATTTTCCGCCTGTCTGCTTCTTTGTTCCTGTCTGTAAAGTTCACACTCGTTTTTATAAAACAGACTAATAAAAGACATGTCCCCAATACTCATAGAGGAATAAGATACTGAAATGATGGATCAAGCTCATAGAAAGGTAGTTCTCATTGTCATCATGGTTGTATTTATAGTGTTGACTGATAGGAAAAAGTATGTTGGGGAAGTTGGGCTCAGTGATGTACTGTGCCATGCTGTGACAGTCACATAGCCTTCCCTTACTGTTGGATAATCTGCTCTGAGGACAAAGCTTTTTTTGGTGGCAGGTTGGAATGAAGACTCCGACTCGCCGCCGTTGTCTGTTTTACGGCCTGACACCACATTCAGTAGTCGCCTCAGAGCACCTAGCAACACCAATAAAGGATTTATTGGTCTCCAGCCCAGCCGTGTTTACAGGTTGAAATATCCTGGAAAAACACTTGTATCTGATGACCCAATGACATGAGGACTTACTGTGTCCCATTTTAATGAAGATATTCATTTAAATGAAATGAAGACATGGACAAATCAACACTAAAAGCAAATGCAGATATTTTATTTAGTTGTTTGACCAGCACCATTGTAATGTGTGTCTAGTGTAGTGTAAGTGTGCCTCTGAACAAAAACTTAGTAAAAACTTGTAACTATCAAATCCTCAGACGCGTTGCTGGCGGACCTGGAATCTACTACGTCCCACATCTCAAAGCGGCCTGTGTTCTTGTCTGACGAGACGCCCTACTCCATCCCCACCGGAGGACACACCTACCAGGATGTGTCAGTTGCACCTCCAGTCCCTCCTCCGCCCTCAGCCGAGGCTCTGAACGGGTCCCTGATAGATCCGCCGGACTCCCACCACTCCTCTCAGCAGGTAGATCTACTGTATGTACTGTGACCAAGTTAGTAACAAGTACCTGGAAGTGACACGGCACAAATTAGATCTGGTAGATATATGAAAGATGTAGAAAACGGGTTGAAAAAAACATGTATCGTATGTCTGTGTGTATGGGATCAAAATCTCATATGTAATTTATCAGAAAAGAAATATGAGCGGGGATGTTCAGTCTTACAAAGTGAACTGGCTGATTTATCTTCTGCAGTCGTTAGGTTCAGCCCAGAAGAGCTCATGGTCCGGGGACAGCAGCGGCTCCCCATTGTCTCACGTTGAAGAGGACCACGTCTACAGGTGTCCTGCTACACACTTGAAATGTTGAGTGGATTATCTGCCACTTTCTCTTACCTGTGTAGTTGCAATTAGCAATTGTCTCTTATGTGTCTCCGCTTCAGTTTTCCAAACAAACACAAATCATCAGACTCGTCAACAGCGGCCATGACATCAGCCCTGGGCAGTAACCTCTCAGAGCTCGACAGGCTGCTGCTGGAACTCAACGCAGTGCAACAGAGCTCCCCTTCATTCCCTACTACAGGTAGACACAAAGCCTTTAGCTTTACCAGGTCAGTTTGTGGTGAGTGTAATTCATTATACTATTACGTGTCCCCAGAGGAGGCAGCTCCACCCTTACCATCCTGCAGCATCACCCACTACGAGAACGGCAGCGCCCCCGACATCATGGTGAGCCCTCCCCCTCATGATAAACCCAAGCGGAACGGAACGAGGCTGGACGAGGCCCGACCCACCGTGGAGAGTCTGCTGGATGAGCTGGAGGGCTCGGTGCCTTCACCCAGGTACACAGAGCAGCTGGTCTCCAACTTAACATGTATTTACATGAATGATGTTTGCTTCCATTACTCTGACTGAGCTGAAAAAGAAAGAGGTGTGTTCAAACTGCATGTCGTCCGACCACATCTGAAGGAAAAAGCTTTTTGTAGCTGTGTGCAATGGGCATCATGGGAGGGGGGGGAGACAGTACAACTGTTAAAATAAAAGGATAAAGGCACTCACTTTCATACAGTCTTTCCGCAAAGGCATTCAAAGTGTTGCACTTGTTTGTGCATACAAATACAGAAGTAATTGTGTAAAGAATAAAAAAAAAAAATAGAGCTAGAGATAATAGTTGTTACTTGAAATGCTGACATTAAACTGAGCGGAAGAACGTTAGTTTGTCCAAATCAAGCTAACTTTGGTTTGGTTTGTTTCCCCCAGAGACGAACAGTTAAAAGCACTGGATTGGATGTTTTGTTTGTCTGTTAGTCCTCTTCAGAACGTACATGCATGCCTGCTGGCAGCCTATCAGCTGGTGTCTTTACTGAGGGTCCAGTTGCAAATTTTAATAGTAGATGGGAGGTGATACACCTGTTGGAGCTGGAGTTGGTGTCTCATGTCAGCTTGGTGTGCAAGAGAAATATTTTGACTTCTCATAGGGAATCAGGTGGGACGTTGGCCAATGCATATTTTGAGTTCTGCTGTTAGTAATGTTTCACTGTTGAAATGCGTATAATCATCCATCCATCCAATCATTATTATTATAATTTGCATTTTCCAGCCCCTCCACTCGCCACAGCGATTTAGACACTCCTTCTCAGCAGCAAGCCAGAATTTCAGCATCCTGTGCTACACGAGAGCTAGACGAGCTGATGGCCTCTTTGTCTGACTTCAAGGTACACAGCAGCATGAATACTGAAAAGGCTTCTCTTGATTATCCAACACGAGCTTCTCCTGTCACATTCCTGATGACTGTCCTATTCCTCTTATCTCGCTTATGCTTCTCTGTCCTCTAGCCCACTTCTTTGGGCTCTCTGCTGCACCCAGAAGGAGCATCTTCCAGCTCTCCTCATCCTCCGGTCTCTTCCTCCACCACCCCGGTGTCTTCTCCTTTCCTTAATCTGTCCCACTCGTCTGCCTGTGCCTCTCCTCGCTTCCCTTTGCCTTCTGGTCTAGAGCTGCACATAGATGAGGATGGAGGAGACGGTGGCATGTCGTTGTCCCATCTGAACCGCCGCCCTCCGCACAGTCCTATATCCTCACTTTCTGCAGCCAGTGACCTAGACCTGGACTCTGTCATAGACGTCTCTGCCACCATGCTGTCGTCCCAAACCAAGTCTCTGCTAGTCCTCTCTCAGTCCGCTTCCTCTAACTCCAACCTGATGAGAAATAGCCCAAGTCCTTCAAATACCACCACCACCCCCTCACTTACGTCAGTTAACACCGTCCTGGATCACAAGTCCTCCAAGTCCCCCAGTCCATGTGTAGAACGGGTCTCGCCCTCAAATACTGTCGGTAAATTCTCTTGTGCTCCTGAGATCACGGGGTCTGCTTCTTTTCATGACCTCGATTTGAATTTCTCCACTCCTCTTTCAAAAAACCTCACCCCTCCTCTCTCAGCTGCATTGACTCCTTCACCCCTCCCCGTTGCTGTCTCATCCTCATCCTCACCATCTCCAATCTCTCCATTGATAGTCCCCTCTCCACTGGCCTACATCAGCCCCAGCAGCCAGCTGTTTGAGTCTGCGCCTGCAGCCCAGAGAGCCAGCCCCCTCGCTGAACAGTACAGTACAGTAGAGCCTTCCCTGGACGAGGCGCTTGACAAGCTGCTAGCGATGAGTTTTGCACAGAACCATGCAGCACATGTGGAGGAAGCACAGTGTCTAGGCAGAGGGATGCAGGAGGTGCACGAGGAGTTCATCCTGCCCATGGACAGAAACAGCGTGCAGCCTGACACTTACACCAGCGCCACCAACACCATCACAGACGACTCGGTGGACGGAGGCACCGATGGGAACGGTGATCTGGACTGGGCTGACGAGGAGCTGTCCATGTCCTTCCATGACGGACTGGACGGCACGATGACGCCTTACACAGAGAGGCCGTACACAGATGGCAGCATGACCCCGCTGACAGAGGCCAGCTGGATGGATGAGTCCATGACCCCGTCTTCATGCCCCGGGACCCCTGACGCTGCCCTGGACCTGCCCCTGCTGCAGACTCCCAATATGGACAGAGTCTCTGCATCCGGACATGTATGCATCTCCTCGCCTGCTTGACACAAGATGGGCTTGTTTTGCTCACATGTTGCCTCTTGCTTATGAGACTGATGCTTCTGCACTGGCTGGCCTCGGCTTCGAGGGTTTTTCCCACAGGTCTTTTTGAAAAGCTGATACACGACACCAGATATCTGTGTCCTAGTTTAATCACAAGCATGCACCGTGCCATTTTACCACAGCAAGACAAGGATTTTTATCTTTTTTAATCTTTCCATTAACCGTATAGTCTGTCAAAGCCAATAGATTAATGAAACCAAAAAAAAATCTGACAATCAAAAAACTTCAGCCTCACTGTCAAGTGTCATTGGTTGTGACAATGAGCTTTAATGTTGTCTAGTCCAGTATTAAACTGGGCAGAAACTAGACAGAACAGCACAGTGTTTGAGCTTTGCTAAAATAACTGATGATAAAAGAAGGAATGTTAGAAAGGGAGTAACTCTTCCTAATCAGGAGTTTGTTTCTTTGATACTACACTTACAAGCAACTCACTGATTGGCAGACCAGCGCTCAGCATGTGTGAAGGAGCCTAGTGCGACCTGCGTTGTGAAATTTGGTGTTATTGCCTGAGAGACTGGGATTTGAAAGGATCTGACATAAGCATGCAAGAAGTGCATGAAGTGTGACTCTAAGCCCACTGACAACTGCATCCTGGCCTCTCAGGGATTTAATAAATCATAACTTACTGACTCACCTGATGCCCTTGAGCTCTGCTGTAACGGCTTCGACTGCGTTTTGTTTGGTGTGGACGTATGATAAGGTGCTCACCATTCCCCCTTAGATAAAGTCAGTGATTAGACGCACCAAGGAGACTCCCAACGTGCACCCCATGTACCGAGACGGTCACCTGCGCAGGAAGATGGGACCCATCATTGTAAACAAGAACACTTCTCAGGACCGCCTCATAGAGGAGCTTCAGGGCAAGTTCGGGATCGGCCGCTCAGAGCGGCGACGCAAACAGTCTGATGACTGGCTGACAGAGGGTGTCATCGTCTCGTCCAAACCCCAGCGTTTCCGCTCTGACGGAGTCGGCAGTGAGGTGGAAAAGGTTGGCTCCAGTGTGCTCAGCAGCTTACCCAAATATTTCTTTCACCTTTTTAGTTTTCTACACGTTTTTTTCTCTGTGTTCCCTCTCTTCTCTCTCTTCCTCTCTGCTTTAGATCATAATTCCCCCAGAGTCGCCTGTCCCTGTGAGGAAGGTGCTCCCACCTCTCTCTCCCCCCGCCCCGCGTCACCCTCCTATTGTAGAAGAACCTAAGCGACCACACCCAGTACAGCAGCCCCCTGTCCCTATACCACCGCCGCCGCCTCCTCTTCCTCCTCCCTCTCCCCCTCCACAACCTCCACACATCCAGGAACCGGTTCCCGCTGCACCTCTGCGGATTATAAAAGCCTCACCTCCACCTGCCCCAATTCAGGAACCCCCTGCCCCCAAACCAGAGCCCCCCTCCTCGTGTTAATAGCCCACTCCGACCTCCACCAGTGGAACCAGTAACACCAATTGCACCTAAAGTCCTGGTGTCTGTAGGCTGCCAGACAGAGTATGACCCAGTCTTCCCTCCGATGCAGGCATGAACCCCTGTCTCTTATCCCTTCTGTTTTTCCACTTGATTATTTCTCATCTTTAGTAACCTACAAACATGATTATTGAATATATACGGGTGTGTTAGATTTCTGTATCAGGCACAACAAAACTGTTTTCATAATTTAACCATTCCAGATTATGGCCCAAGGGAAGGGCGGCGTTCCCGGCGGGCCTCCAACTCAGGTCAACAAGCTGGACAACATGCTCGGCAGCCTGCAGTCTGACCTCAACAAACTGGGGGTGCAGACGGTAGCTAAAGGAGTTTGCGGTGCCTGCTGTAAGCCAATAGTGGGACAGGTGCGGTGCTTTTGTCAAGATGCAACATATAAATAAATGATAATTCTAATTTTTTTTAGTTAGTTTTTAGTTTGCATACCAAATGAACAATCCACTTTTTCTGGAAGTGTAGGTGGTGACCGCCATGGGCCGCACATGGCACCCTGAACACTTTGTGTGCACACACTGTCAAGAGGAGATCGGCTCCAGGAACTTCTTCGAGCGTGACGGACAGCCTTACTGTGAGACGGATTACCACAACCTGTTCTCCCCGCGGTGCTACTACTGCAACGGGCCCATACTGGACGTGAGTCACTGCTGTTTACATGTGTGGTCGCGTCTGTCGCAGATTACAGTCAGCCAACAGTAAGTGTTGTCATCGTGTCTGTTCAGAAAGTTGTGACGGCGCTGGATAGGACGTGGCATCCTGAGCACTTCTTCTGCGCTCAGTGTGGATCCTTCTTTGGCCCAGAGGGTATTTGGATTTATTGAAATAAATTGACTTTTATTCGTTACGTTCATTCATAGTAGCACAAAGTACTGCATTTTGTATTCACTGCTTTAAATCTGTTTCTATGAAGGTTTTCATGAAAAGGACGGAAAAGCGTATTGCAGGAAGGACTACTTTGACATGTTTGCACCAAAATGTGGCGGCTGTGCCAGAGCCATTTTGGAGAACTACATCTCTGCGCTGAACAGCCTTTGGCATCCTGAGTGTTTTGTCTGCAGGGTCTGTATCTTGTATTTCTGCCTCCTTATGAGATATTGTTCTTAGAATAATTAGAATAACAGCATCTTCCCCCACAGGAGTGCTTCACCCCGTTTGTGAACGGAAGTTTCTTTGAGCACGACGGCCAGCCCTACTGTGAAGTGCACTACCACGAGCGTCGCGGCTCCCTCTGCTCCGGCTGTCAGAAGCCCATCACGGGACGCTGTATCACCGCCATGTCCAAGAAGTTCCACCCGGAGCACTTTGTCTGCGCCTTCTGCCTGAAACAGCTCAACAAAGGCACCTTCAAAGAACAAAACGACAAACCTTACTGCCACGGCTGCTTCGTCAAGCTGTTCAGTTAGGGAGCATTTAACACTACTACGTATGGGTCAGGGTTTAGATATGTGTCTACAGCGTCATCACCACGGGTAGGGTGGGAACGGGATTAATTGTGTTTGTATCAAAGAAGGTTGTCTGTGTTCTGATGGTGACATTGGAAAGTGTGTATGGATTAGGTATGTGCGTGTGGTCGAAGCCGCATACTGTCTCTGCCAGACAAAAATAATTTTGACTCGTCGTTTAGAAATTCTGAAAACGTCCCCGTGCCCCCGTGACAGCTGTGCGTTTTTTAAAGCTCTTCTAGGTTTTGAGTGGGTCAGTAGGCGCAAGTGTGACAAAGATATAGTCAACATTCGAAGGACAAAGTTGACAATATTTAAAGGTGACGTTACAAGGGTGTTTTTTAATCCCCTGAGCTGCCCTCCTTGTGTTTTTAAGTCCTTTTATGTTGGTAGATGATGCTGAAATCTTACTGAACACTTTAGAAATCCATGTAATAGTCTGACGTTGTTGCTCACTGGTTGAGCTTGTCATTTTCAGAAACCATAAAAAGTCTGAAAACTATTGCAGGGAGCAGGTGACTTGTTTTTTTAAACCGACAGATGAGGCTTCAAGGTGCGCGATATAGAGTTAGACAGAGCAGATGGATAAACCCGTGATAGGCTGTTCACAATTATTTTGTATGTGTGAAATTGATTGTAGTGTCTTTAGGCTTTTACAGACGCAATCACTACTTCAGCCTAAGAAAACACCTGCATACAAAGGTTCTTTTATAAATGAAGCAAGAATGCAACTAATCAGTTTAACACAGCTTCCAAAATCAAAGAGTCTGAATCACACCTATTGTTTTTGTAGCCAAAGGCAAACCGTGCGTGGATGAACATTTTTACTGTGATATTTCAATGAAGAAATGAAATATGGAGGCATCCACCAGTAGCTGCAGTATGTTTAAACACACCTCACTGTGCCGCCAAATCATTCCTTGACTTTTCACAGAAGAAAAGAGAGTTTCTTGCTAGTTGTCTCAGACGTGTGGAACCACGCAAAGATATTGGGAGTATAGTGAACATCTCTAAGGAGTACATCCTTTTTCTTTTTTTTTGTAAATATCCAATGCAGCTACTTTGTAAGCAAAGCACTGTCACGTACATGTGTTTAAACAACCACTTATTCAAAGAGGGAGAGGGGCTGGCGGGAAGGCATAGCAGAGATACTTTGGTATTTTTGGTGCCATTACTGTATTGAAAAGCTGATGAATGTTCACTGTTTTGAAAGAAAATAAGTCTGCCTGTGATTTTCAACTAACTATGCAACTGTGGATTAACAACTTCAGCGTTTATTTCTAAAGCAACAGGCCGTCTGTGCCGTTGTATCAGTGCCACGTCTAAAATCACTGGTAAATTCAGATAAATACTGATTACAGGTCAATAGTTTATTAGACTGTGAGTCCGCTGAGAAATGTAGGCTGTTACAATGAGAGCCTGGTGGTTAGAATAACTCGTAGGGCTAAGATGACCTATTTCCTTTAGCGTCTGGGTAGCGACCACCAGGTTGGGTCTGTACGTGGTTAATCATGACATGCAGCAGATATATATATGTCGGGCCTTTTGTCTTGTTCAGGGAATTCTAGAGCCTTAAATCCTTTCTCACCCTATTTAAGATAGTAACGGTTGTCTTTTCGAATCAGTTTGGTAGAGTGTTATTTAACCAAAGCCATACCTTCTTTGAATTGTTTTTCTTTTTGTGTGTTTGTGTGTCTGTTTTTTTTTCTTTTCTTTTCACTTTGAATGTCAATAGTCATGATGAATAGTGAGGTTCCTCACCCCAAGTCTGATTACGCAAATAAATTCTGTTTTGGTTATCAAAATGTTGTCCAAGGGCTTCATTTATGATGCACAGCGCGTTATTTTTATGCTAAGGAAGCACCACGGTACACAAACATTCGCCAACAATACCTCCTTCATCCTCCTCCTACTCCCAAGATGGAAGAAGATGAGGACAGAGGAGTTAACTCCTCCCTCACTGTCAGATTTTAAAGATTTTAATCCATCCCATCTGTCAACATTATCAGTACTCTCATTATTATTACTAATATTTATTCATTACACTTCTGTCACATACTATAGAACTGTGGTTCTCAAACGTTTTCACGGCAGGGACCCCTAAACTGACAAATCAGACCACAGATGAGATTTTGTCCAAGGATCTGATCGTGTTTTGGCTTTTAGATGTTTTATTGCTGAACTTGGATGAAACCCATCACATTAAAAACCGTCATATGTTCTGTCACTGTGTCACTTATGGATGAAATTATTGTGAAAATAAGTTATTCACCTTTTTGCTGGGGACCCTCTGGAACTACCATCAAGGACCCCACTTTGAGAACCGCTGCCGTGGGGACTTGATGTGCAATATTTTCTACTTTTTGTCCACTAATGCAATAATTTTAAGGATTTTTTTTTTTACTACATTCCACCTCAACGCTATCTGTACTCATTACTTCTGTTTATCATTACACTCGTATGGTACAATGTACAGATTTATATTTTTAAATGTGTATATTTTCTGCTTGCCAACTTTTTATTTCTCTGTCTTTAATGACTTAATTAGCCAAGTGAGCAACTGTAATGTCCCCTCTGGGATCAATAAAATATTTCTAATTCTGATTGTGAGACAGTAAATTAGGGCGGCAACTAACAATAATTTTCACGTTGATTAATCTGTTGAATATTTGATTATTAGTTTACTGTTATAGAAAACCAGAGAAGATGCTGGAATCAGAGAATCTTCTTGACAAAAATGACTCAAACCGATTAATCGATTATCAAAACAGAGTCATTGCAGCTGTACAGTTCATATAAAGTCACTATTGGCCACAACGTCCAAAATGATCAGTTTATAACGGGGATAATGGCCGTGGACTGGAGAGGAGAGCTCGTTCACTCAGCACAACAGACCTCACGTGGAGCCAGGTGGTGGCGGTAGAGCAACGTTGTCGTTAGCCAACCAAAGAAGAAGTAGGGAGCGGCTCCCCGCTGTGATTGGACACAGCATCACACGTTTAACGTCGTCATACCCGGAAGAGTGACATGTTTATTGTTGCTAACCGTTTCGGGTAAGTCGAGCTAATTTTATACAAAGTCTGTTTGTGCACGTGGGAGAAACTCCGACGTCTCGGTAGCGTCGCACTTTAGCTGTAGCCGAGCTTCAGTTTCAAGTAAACTGAACTCAGTCAGGTTTAATAACCTCAACATTTCGGTGAGTCCGGATTCATCAGAGCATCTTATTGGTTTTCAGCGTGCTGATGAAGGGCCCCCAGTCCGGCAGGAAGTTTATCCAACAGCGAATTATCTGAGCAACTTTTTTGAGTTTGTTGTGCTTATTCAAAAACTCATTTTACTAGATGTTAGTGTTTGTATATTGTATTTAATATTTAAATATTATTCAGGGCTCTCAGGTTTCAGGTTTTGGACTGAGGTAACGCGTGTCAGAGGAGGGGACACTCAAGTATTTGGCCCCTCGGACCCAGCCAGTTCTCTCAAGTTTTTACTAGCAGTACCCAGGTAAATTACCTATAGGTAAATCTGAGAAAAGACTATATATATAAATACAAATTTATCAAAAGTAAAAAATTTGGCCCCAAACGAGCCCGCTGAACAGAGCAGTGCTCAGTGTGTATTGAACCCATCGGCCTACAGTAGGATTTCAGCACTTTGCCTTATGCATGTAGGCTTATGCCAGGCTACGTATTTCAGTTTATAAATGGTGTTTTGTGTTGTAATTGTTTGTTGCACATTTTTTTGCCTTGATGACAGCAGGCTCCCACTTAAAGCCCTTCGCACCATGATGATGGATGATAACCAAAGTATAGAAAAACATCTCTAGTCCTTTTCTTAGTTTCAGGTTTCTAAGCTAAGCCCGGTGTTGGACTGTAACAAAGCAGTACTGTACTTAAGGACACATTAGAGGTATTTGTGCTGAACTGTTTTCTTTTCATGCCACAAAGGGAAATATTGTACTTTTTACTTCACTACATTTATCTTCAATTACTAGTTACTTTAATTAAATAGGCTTTAGAGAGTTTAGTAGAAGTAGGAGAACTACATCACTTAGGCTAATTGACAGAAATTTAATTGCCAGCTGTTTTGGTATTCGTCATTTTTCCATGTAAAAACATTTTATGTTTCAAGCTTCACAGACATGAAGATTTGCTGCTTTTTCTTTTGATGATTTGAATGTATTTTTTAATCATTTTGGGGTTTGGACTGACAAAACAAGCATTGTGAAAGTGTCACGCAGGGCCCACAGCATTTCTCACTATTTTCAGAATTTATTACAGTCGATTAACGGAGAAAATAATCAGCTGATTAATACATAATAAAAATAATCATTAATTGCAGTCTGATACAGAATAGTTCAACCTCAGCCAACTACATCAATGCATGAGGAATAATAATCTAATGATAATTATTTTTAATTTAAAAAGAAAACAAGAATAAGAAGCTATATATAGTGTAAGATGCATGCGCATCCTTGTTGCCTATATATATATATATATATATATATATATATATATATATATATATATATATATAAACAGATTTGTGTGGGAGTATGATGGAGAGACACACGATAAAGTTTGTTACAGATTTAATAACAAAATAACTCCAGCACAGAGAAAGCAACGCAAAAATAAAATTGTGACAGTTTGGAAGGTTATTAAAACATTTCCAGCCGACGAGAGCTGCAGGTCAGCTGCTGCACTCACGTCTGTGTCTGCCTGAGGAACATGATGTTTAACGAGCTTTATTACCTGCTGTAATCAGCTGTTCCGTTTGTTTAGAAGAAGGCGAGACCGACCTCGCCTACCGATGAAAACAACAACTTCTGGCCCAGTATGTAACGTAACTCCATCAGCTGTTTGCTGTAAACACACACAGGCAGGCTGCTATTCAGGCTACATGTAATGCTGACGATTGATCTCAGGCGGACAGCGGCGAGACGCGTGTGCTATTTGACTGCTGATTGGTTTGCAAACAGTTGTGGAAAAGAGAGGAGCAGTAGCGGACAAACACCCCATGCAGAAATTCACTGCAAGGCAAGCCCCGCCCCCCCAAAGCACCCGGTTCTTTCGAAAGTACTGCACCGTGAGCAGGTTCTTTTTAAGGGGTAAAATGAAGACCCCAGAACTACATTTAGACCCTGGTCCCTCTGGTGGGAAGGTAGTGAGTTCCTCCAAAGGTTCCTATTCCCGGTGTAAAGTTCCCCTGGTCAGGCTCAGCTCAGGCTATGACAGCATATCTCGGCGTGTTAATGTCAAACTGCTGATCAGCACAACGGTGTGAAAGAATTGGCAGAAATGTGTACAACCCTATGAGCGCTGGTGCGTGTCTGAAACTTTAAATACCACATACTGAAAACAATATAAAGCAAAAGCTGGTTTCAGCTTCTTAAATGTGAGTAATTGCTGCTATTCTTTGTCTTTTATGAAGAAAAGGAAGAGTTTTTGGGGGTTTTGGACAAAAGAAGCAATTTGAAGACGTCACTTTGGTCTCGGGAAATTGTGATGAGCATTTTTCACAATTTAATGACATTTTATGGACTAAATGATTAATCGTGTCGTAGTTGCTACACTGCGGTGTTGATAATTTATGAAAGAATAATTATTATTAACTCATCGGTTATAAAGGTTCTGCTGAATCCCTGTAACTGTAAGTTTAAATATCAGCTGTGGATTTTTATTTATTTTTGACAAATTAGTGAACCTTCAGGGTCCGTGTGTCTGCCAGGTACCTTAATGCAAGGAGGGCACAAACGTTGGTTGGACCAAAATGGCATCCTACTTTGATGAACACGACTGCGAGCCCACCAACCCCGAGGAACAGTATCGGCAGAATGCTCTGCTTGAACTGGCCAGGTGAGGCTCAGCACACTTCAGTATCATCCTTTACATTGATTTACAGTTTGGTTTTTCAGTTGCTGACAAGCGTCGGTCAAAGCTGAAGCCACTTTCATCAAAACTCTTCACACAGTCTGCAACGTGCATCTTGGCCAAACGGTTAATCTCAACCCCAAAACACTGCATACGTGTCTTTAAAATAAACTTGTTCAACCAAAACACAAAGTGAAACTTTCATATATTATAGATTTATACCAAATGAAGCGAAATATTTCAGGCCTTTTTTTTGTTTTTATCTTGCTGAATACAGTTTAAAGCCCATGAAAATTAAAAATCCATACTTCAAAATAGCCTTTGGGAATATTAGAATAAAGTATATATAATTCAGAAATGTCGACCTGAGAAGAGGCTTTAATTAGAGCCCGACGATATTTAATTTTTAAATTTTATTTTTAAAATCTGGTAGCCGATATTGTTTTTTCCCCTGTTTTTAAGAAACACATGACACAAACAAAGATTGTCCCTAAAATGTTATATTGAGACCATACCAAGACACCATGATATAATGCAGTATAAAAATAATTTTCTTTATTGTTATAAATTGTACTTTGAACAAAAGTTCAATAAAATATATTAAGGTTTTGAAAAAAACAGTCAAATAAAACTACAAAAAAAATCTGATTTGTCATAAATTATTTATTATTATTTGTTATGATAATAAAAAAGTACTACTACTAATGAACTTTTAAGTAAATAGCTATTGCGGGGGCCAGCAAAACAGAAACTATAAAAATTACCCATATACTACTGTTACTACTATTAATAATACCATATCATATCTCATGTCATTGCCATAATAATGATAAACAGGGCTGTCCTACATAGGTAATATAATATAATATATATATATTATTGGGCCACATTCACTTCTGTGTGAAGAGTTTTGACCGTTGCATGTTAGCAACAGAAAAAAAAACACAGTGTTGGTGCACAGTGATCCGGCTGACTGTTGGTCTTTGTGTCTAGGTCTTTAATCCAGGGCTTGGACTTGTTCGACTCGGGGGCGTACGACTTGTCAGACTGGGACCAGCGCCTTCCTCCTCCGGCTGCCAAAACTGCTGTTCAGACCCTCACCGTGGTCATCATTTCTCCAGAGCAAGCAGGTGACAGACGTTTTGCTCCGGTAGAATTAAACTGCATTTACAATCTGTCAAGAACTTGATTTTAGAAGAGGGATGGATCCTGCTCACAGAGGATTTAATTTGTTTTAATAGTTTGTCCCTGAGGGTAGATTTGTCCTTCACATCTACTCTTTTTAGCCTGCAGTAGAGGAGTGTGGAGTGAGTGGTGGACAGTAAATCAAGTACTGTGTCAGTAAGTACAAATTAGAGGTATTTGTACTTTACTTAAGTATTTTCTTTTCTGCCACTTTCTACTTCTACTCCTCTATATCTCAGAGGGACATACTGTACTTTTTACTTCACTACATTTATCTGACAGGTTTGTGATTTTTACACACAAAAAAATGAAGAGTTTAAAAAATATAATGATTTCTTTATAAATTAAACTACCCAACAGTTTATACAAGTAAAGTTTTGATAATCGTCATTTTTCATGTAAACACTTTTCATGGTTCCAGCTTCACAAATGTGAAGATTTGCTGATTTTCCTTTTGATTGTTTTTATATATGTCATTGAAGTGTCCCGAAGGTGTCACTTTGGAAAATTATCAGCAGATTAATTATGAAAAAAGTCACTAATTACAGTCTAGTACAAAATAGTTCACCCTCTGCTACAACAGTAAAATTCTGCTTTTACATTAATGCATGAGTATTAATAATCTTATATAATATATAACAGTCACAGGGCACTGAAAATAACTTAAAATAACATTTTCAATGCAGTACTTTTACTTATATTTTTACAGTGAGGTATTAGTACTTTTACATAAGTAAAAGATAGGCCAACCGAAGTACTTTTAGTGCCAGAACCCAACCGAGTACTTTTGGTGCCTGAATCCAACCAAGTACTTTTGGTGCCCGAACCCAACCAAGTACTTTCGGTGCCAGAACCCAACCAAGTACTTTCGGTGCCCGAACCCAACCAAGTACTTTCGGTGCCCGAACCCAACCAAGTACTTTCGGTGCCCGAACCCAACCAAGTACTTTCGGTGCCAGAACCCAACCAAGTACTTTCGGTGCCAGAACCCAACCAAGTACTTTCGGTGCCCGAACCCAACCAAGTACTTTCGGTGCCCGAACCCAACCAAGTACTTTCGGTGCCAGAACCCAACCAAGTACTTTCGGTGCGTGCTTCGCAAACATTTCCTGGATTTATTACAAATTAGAGGGATTCAAACTGGCTTCTTGTTTTTACAGACAAAGGGCTCAAGTGTCCCGTGTGTTTGCTGGAGTTCGAGGAACAAGAGACGGTGCGAGAAATGCCTTGCAAACACCTTTTCCACTCAGGATGTATTCTGCCCTGGCTGGGCAAGGTAAAGCTCACACATTTGTAATTTAACTCTGCGACTGACTTGTAAGAGAAACGTTACTTAGAATTACTTTGTTTTTTCAATCTTTTGCAATCACAGACTAACTCCTGTCCGCTCTGCCGACTTGAATTACCGACTGACAATCCAGAGTACGAGGAGTTTAAAAAAGACAAGGTGAGTGTTTAAATACGCATCAGCTGGTACAGTTTCCTCCTGCACCAGCTCCCGTCTGAACGGTGTCCGTCTGTCCCGCAGGAGAGAAGAAAACAGAGAGAGCACAGGCTGGAAGACCTTCACGGAGCCATGTACACATGACATGACGGTGCTGTGGTGCAAGGTTTTGTGGCGCGGTGACATTTTACCGAACATTATGACAAACGAGAGCTTCAGGAAATGCAAAATGCTGCGTTCGTGTCATTTCGTACAGAATATACTTCCATGCACGGGGGGTGGGAAGTAACGTCATATTTGTACCCACAAGGCAGAAATATCTCCCAAGAACTATCAAGCAGCTCTATCTAAATAATATCCAACATTACGTAACACAATAAAGACAATTAACTACTTTTTAAATGGTGACCACAAGGCTAGCAATGGTTGTAAGCATACTGTTCTTTCCTATAATTTAGCAAGACTTGAATGCAGCATTGGTAACTCGTTCAGTGAAAACTGAAACTGCTTTTTCTCTTAAGTTGGATGAATGTTTGTTTTTTTTCTCACTAGTTAGGATGAATATATTTTAAGATTTGAGCACTGAAGCACTCAAACATTTCAGCTCAGACTCTTCATTCCTTTTTTATAAACATTTATGAGCTTTAAACGCATAAACAGAAATCATCTGTTGAGCTGTAATTGTCTAATTAATATGAATTATTTAAAGACTGGAATATGTTTTAACCCGTGACTCCTCCTTTGTTATTGTTCTTCCACAAAAATAATGGTTAAATCAGAGAGACTTTTAATGTTACAGTGCACTTCAGCAATGTAGTATACATTTTGGGGACGGATTAAAAGGAGAAATGGCTGAAACTCCTAAGATGCTGGATCCTGACTCAGACGAGCACCCTTCAAACGGTGTCCTTCGGTGTCACACAGGCTTTTTGTAAACTGTAAACCACAGAAGACGTTATGTTTCCACTGGCTGAGTAATACTCCTCACGCTGAGCGAACTGACCTTTTATGTGCGCAATCGGAGGCGTTCCCCTTTTCACTTTGTCCCATGATGTTTGAGAAAGCGTCTCCCCTCTTCTGGCCCACACAGGGGAGCAATTAGTAACCGGTTTTCATCACATCGCAGTGCCTTGCTGCTTCCAAACCACAGCGCGGGTGTATTCCAGCAAACAGATTTAGATACTTTATAAATCCCCATGTGGAAATTCAGGTATCCAGTAGCTCAGACTGTTGGCATACAAACGGATTAAGTGCTAACAGTCTCAGCTACTGGATAGTAGACAGGATGTAGTAAGAGCTCTGAGTTAGTTAACAGTTCCAGAAAGAAAACTTAACCTGATAACCCGATATTGAACCTGCAGCTCTGCTCGCCGTGATTTTTAACCCTCAGGATGTATATGCGTCAGCCATTCTTTGTCTCCACTGCCAAAAATTGTTTCTGCTTGCAAACATAGCTTATTATATAAAGGAAAAAAACACCTAAAGACTGTTTCAGGCTGGTACTAATACTATTTCACATTTAACATAGTAATATAAAAGTACTGTGTGACTATGATGTCTTTTTTTAAGCAGGAACGTGTTGATGATGTTGCTGTTTAAAAGCAAACAAAGGCAACTTTTCTGCAATTCAAGAACAGCCCAGGCAAATCATCTGCGAATAATTTATCATTTTTATTTCATATTTGAATATAAATCTCTGTCAAATGAAAATACCTAAATGATAGACAAATCATACATATTTACAGAATTTATATATATATATAAAAAAAGAAACAAAATCATCTGTGTTGACTTGATTTCTGGGATTTCTCTTGACTCTGTTCTCTTACATGTTTTTCAGATCGAGGAAATACGACTTAATACATTTCTATAGACATTTGTTTCTGCGTTGTTTTGCTCAAGTTCAAGACAAATACAGGTCAGGCAGCCTTTTTGTAATATAAGATTCTCCCACCAACAAAAAAAAGGTAAGTGTACATTTTGACAGAAAAAAGACAAAAAAAATTAAACAGGTTGTAAAAATCCACCGTTACGTTTTGGCCTGCTGAAGATGGCGTTACGGAAAAGATGCGGTTACCGAATAAATCCAACCCTGAATGTTAGGGCTCATACAAGCTGCCGTTTGTCGTCACACTGTGTGACTTCGTTACAGTATGGTGAAATAGGCTACAGCTGAACACAAGATACAAAAAGAAACGATCTGACCACGTTCCCCCGGCATAATACGAGGGATAAGGCTAAAACAGTGCAATCATACGAATTCATACACCTGCTGCTGACTCACAGAAAACCTATCATAGCTCCAGTGGACTCAAGTCTTTTTTTTTTTTTTTTTGGCAAGATCAGGATTGCTGCAGTCCCAGAAAGAAAGTTAAATAATTTGCACACAAAAAAGTAGAGAAAAAAAAAAGGGCCTGACACATGATTACGCATCTCGTGCGGCAGCAGTTCCACAGTCCTGTCAAACGGCGACACTCGCCGAGACAGATCTTTGTGGATTTGAGCTGTCTGGTCTTAAACCGGTATGAGATCTTGGACAGAGCCACAGAACATCAAACCCACAAAAGATTTTAAAAAAAGAAAGAGGTAGGTGACCTTTTTAAAAACGTGTATTGCTGGCTTCCAGTGGTTAGACAGTTACAAATGTGTTAACACTACGCAGAGGGCAGAATACTGTGTGTGTGTGTGTGTTATAAAACTTAATTCTCAAATGGCTCACTCGCTTAAAAACAAGAACTTAATCTGAGTGTTACTTAAATCAGGTGGCATTAGTCAGCTTTAGTTTGTGGCAGTCTGGAGTCGAGATAATTCCCAACCGTCACGTTAAGAGAAATTGGCAACAGGAAATCATACAAAATGTGTGACCCACTTTCACGTCAGTCTGCAACTTGTATGGTTATGTCTGGTTCTAACACTGAATGGACACACACTGTAACGGCAGGACGTGTATGGCACGAGGTCCGCACGCATCGCATTCACCTCTCAAGTTAACACTGAACAAAGCTTCCCTTGTGAGAACGCTTTTACATCACTTCTTTTTCACGGCTGTTCTCCAAACTCTAATGAGGCTTCCAAGGGTCCAGCCTTGAATCTCATCAGTGTGTGGACAACTTCTTCTGCAAATGTGTTAGTCGGATTATAGTTTAACCTTCACGCACCCACTTGTTTTAACCATAAGATGTAGGTCACTTTTAAAAAAACAACAACAAAAAGCCCCGTGTTCAACTCCAACACACTGAAAAAGGCATTATTCGCTCCCAGTGGAGCGTAAACTATCGCTTGATGATTGATGGTAGTTATTGCACCGGACATGGCAGTCGATGAAGAAAAAAAAAAATAAGGTAGCATGAAATGAAAATGTTACATAGAAATGATCAAATCATGCAACTTGTGGGACGATAAAAAAGGAAATGGAGGGGAGACGACTTCGGTTAAAAGCGATTGAGGCGCGGTCTGAGTCATTACAACAGAACAGACCGGTAGTTTTTTTTTTGTTTTCTATGCATCCATCATGCACTCACATGTCAATGAAATGGATTATACAAGTATACATATTTTGTAAAATTATGCGAGAATACCATCAAAATCATCTGCGTAAGTGACTTAAATTGTCAGGTGACGTGAATGATTTTTTGTCAAATCATCATAGGTAAAAAAAAAAGGCCATATGCTTGCAGCCTGTAAAAAATACATAACTTAACTATCCTCAGACATTCAATATTTTACTACTTACTACGCAAATCCATAACTCAAAACATAAACTGTTTTTCTTTCGTTGGAAAAATGTGCCGTGCAGAGAGAAAAGCAAAAGGCCAGAGCAGGGTAGTTTATGACTGAGTGTCTGGGGGTGGGGGGGGGGGCAGCGATGCATTATTAGCAAGAGAAAATAAAACATCTCTCATTCAGGAAACAACCAAGTCGCGGTGAAGAAATGCCCACATGAACAGCCATCTTGGAAAACATTCATGGTTCCAGCGCCTCAGACTGTCTCCACACATTCAGCTCTCCCTTCAACGTCACTACAGAAACAGATCTGACCGTAGCGGCTTGAAGCAACGTTGGCGGGGAAAGACGAGAAAAAAGATAGTACAGCATTACAGATGGGATAACCTGGTGTTGGTTCAAACGGTCAAAAGATATCAGAACTCCACATGCTGCCTCTGTTGTCCTGGAGGGGCCCATGAAGCACCTCTGCAGTTCACACCTTTGTGCAGAGCTACAACATGGCTATGCTCTCTGGCGTACAGTTGAGATGCGTGGATGTGCTGCTCCCCCCGGGGGACTTGAGGCCCTTGGTCGCCCCGCCCAGCGTCGAGCCCCGGGACCTGGAGCCCATCATGACCCCAGAGCCGAGGTGGTGACTCTGCTGCAGGCCCGCCATCATGGTCTCGCTGGTGACGGTGCCGAACTCGTAGGTGAAGGTGCCGTAGAAGACGAGGATGTCCACCGTGAAGACCCACTCGCAGATGGCCGCGGCGTGCTGCAGGATGAAGCTCTCGTGGATGAAGAAGATGCCGCCTGGGAGGAAGTTAAGGAGGACAGACTTTTTGACAGATTTGGTGCATGCGTGAGCAAAATAAAACCAATTCTGCAGAATCTACAGCGGCACAGGAAGGAGAGAATAAAACTGCCTGAATCAATCCCAGGATATGATGAGATGTGACAAGCAGCTGAACCTCGGGGCGCCAGGTGTGAATTAATTATGTGATAAGGGTTAAACTGCAATTGGCTTTGCTGCTCCATCAAACAGATTTAAAAATAGGATTCCAGTCAGTGTCTGCAGAATTATTCACCTTGGATAGACTAAATATTTACCAGACAAATAATACCTGAATGGTTCTTATCCCGGCCGCCAAACAGACGAGGAGACGGCAGCCAGAAATAAAAGGATGAGAATAATGAGAGGTGGAGAGTCTCCATTAAACTGCTTCCTAATTGGAAGGAGCGGCCGTCAAGTGGGCACTCTGCTGATTGGGAAACAGCCACTTTGGTGCATTTGAGACACAACAGGCTGTCAAGGACAAAGCCACAGCTCGAATGTCAGCGAGAGGCAGGCGGCGGAGAGAGGTCGCCGCAGAGTGAAGCCATCAGCTCCTTCACAGGAGGGCGGGAGAGAGGGGACGGGGGGGCAGACAGATGTTATCGTGGCCTCGCCGTCCCGTCTCAAAGTTGAAGGACAAACACCGTGATCTGTGCAGACGTGTCTCAAGGCTAGCGGAGCGACAAGGAGAGGAAAACAAGACGGCTCTCCAGCGAGTGCACTGATGTCAGGAGCCGTGAAGGGTTTAACTAATAAGGGCTGGGTGGAGCAACACACCCAACCTCAACAACACATGGCTTCTAACGAGGTACAAATGATCGACTAGCTGAGTTTAACAAACATCTGGAGTAACTGGATTTAAACCTTTTCCAAGGCAGACATTTTGTCTTGAGCACATAAAACAGAAAGGCACAGGTGTAACAGTAATTTAATGATGGCTCAGTCCCGGTAAGTTATTCCAGCGTGTGAGCATGAACAATGTCAGGGCCTTCGAAGCGCGTGACCTCAACGGGAGACGGTCGTTATGAGACTTTCTTGATATGAGTGTCTCCGGTGAAAAAGGTAATGATGAACTTAAAAGAAGTCAAAATAAACAGATCATAATTGTGTTCAGATATAACAAACAGTACATAACTGCTGCACCTGCACACCACGGGGGGGGGGGGGCACTCAGTGAGTAAAGGATACTGAGGACGAGGGACACCATGGCCCCCAGTGCCAGAGCCACTCGGAAATGGGCCATCCAGTAGTCGAGGGCGGTCACAGCCACCCGGTAGGTGAGCACACACTGCAAGCACACAAACAGCAGCCCCGCTGGAAACGCCACGCCGGGCCCCAACGTAGTGTAGAGATTTGGCGTGATCAACCTGACAAACAGAGTCGTACAGTCAGAAAAAATAAACAGAAGAGGAAGGTCACCAACGTCTTTTCAGGTTAGGGCTGCACGATATTGGAATATTTTTCCTTTTCTGTAATATTTATTGCGATATCAAAAAAAAACAGGAATTTTCATCAGATGACTTTAATTGCTCTATTTTAGCATCCCAGAATTATTGTTGCGAACAGGAAAACACACAGAAAGTAAATAAGCTGAAAATTTTATTTGAGTCCAAACTATCCTTTTATGAGCTTTAATGCGGTAAAAATATATTTTTTAAAAATGCTATAAATAAAAGAGCAGCTAAACACCAGCCCCATGATTGTTTTACAAATGTTGCTTTTCTTTATGCAAGTTTTCTCCAGTTCCTCACTCATTTTCAAGTTGTTGTCGTAAATTAACGGGGGCCGGGCCTGCTTTGGATGTTTAAAATAGGTTGAATCGTCTCCCCATTAAGAAAGACGCTGTGCGCATTTACGCAAGGAGGAACAGCAGCATAACGTCACTGATTATTTGAATCCCTCGACACTCCGACAGGTTCGGTCAGGATCATGAAAGTAATTCATTAAAGCACAAACTCAGCCTATAGAAATCTATTTACGCACGCATCCATCATGGGAGCTACCGTCTCGTTAAGAGGAGCTGAGCTCCACGAGGTCTGCCTACAATCTCGACCATCGGATTCCCGCAACAGGAAATAACGTTGGATATGACGGATATGTTTTCCTGCTGCCGAAATGTTTCTCAGTCTTGGTGAATTACACTTATTTTCAGGTTAAAATGTGCTGCAACGTGCGTTACTGAGATTGTAACGGGTATATTATAGATTTTTTTAGTAATGCGTGCAAAAAGCAAAGCATTACTGAAACCGTGTCACTTTTGTAACGCGTTTCTCCCAACACTGTAGACTGGACATGGAAAAGGAGAACCGTGCAAGTTTTCCTTTTTTTATCAAGCAGCAAAAATTCAGGTCATTAAATTTGCTGCAGGAAGTTTCAACGTTTTTTTTTTACCTGGAAGTTGCCCACCATGACCAGACCCAGGGCGTTGGTGCAGCCAGACACCAGAGCGCTGGTGTTCACCCAGCATCGGTGGCTGTGTTCGATCACCTGGGCGTAGCGCAGAAAGCACACCATCACCACTGCAGGACACGGGGGGGGGGGGGGTGGACAGTATTTATTGTATTATAATTGCATGGCATTATTCTGTTTTTTTGGGGGGGGGGGGAATCAGACATTTCAAGGTTATTACACACATTTTCTTGACTTTCTTAGATTTCAAAATGCTTCTTTAAACATGAAGCACTGTAACTGTCACTGCTGTTGCTGGTTTAGGCTGATCGATGTTAAACAGCAGTTATTTTTACTGAAATCAGCATCACAAACTATAAACCTGCAGGTTGCTGTCTGCTACCACCAAGGCAGTAAAACGCAGATCAATTATATTACAAGGCACCAACAGAAAGGTCAAAGGTCAAAACTAAAGCATCCAAACAGCTTATACAGTAACGAGAGACAAGTGGAAAGAGCTGAGAAAAGAAGGAAATAAAAATGCAATGAAACATAAAAGCTGGAAAAAAATTAAATACAAGAACAAAAGCTGATGGTGGAGTTTTGATAAATAGTAACAATAAGGAACAATTAAGCAATTAAAAGGCAGGAGGAGGACAAACTGGGGGAAAGGTGATGAAACGAGGCGAGGAGGAGTAAAGGAGGGAGGCCATGGAGGGTACGTGCAGAGGAGAGGACGGAGGGGGGAGGTGAAAGGAAAGCCGCATTCATTATTGATTAGAGAGCACAGGCTATTTCAAGCCCCTCCGTGTCTCCTGGAGGCCAGCGGCTGACGTCTGTGGGCACCACACAAAATGGACGGGGGGGAGACGTTTCACCTCCCGTTAGAGAGCAGACGGCGGCGAATCGCAGCTCTAATCAGACATTCAACCAATTTTTCTTTGCATGTTGAATTATCAGTATTTAGCAATGCATTTTTACAGACATTATAGAACAGAAATGTAAGAATATTTCAATAATAAATACATTTTTTTAAAAGGAAATTCTTTGCTTTTAAATACCACTACCAATAAATTATTTTTTTTAAAGAAATAATTCCACATTTTGGAAAATTTCTTACCGAGCGATGAAAACTAAGCTACAGCCAGATGACTGAAAATCTGCGTTTAAGCACCTCCACAGCTCACTAGTATAACTTATCATTATTATTATTATTACATTACATTTATTCATTTAGCTGACGCTTTTATCCAAAGCGACTTACAATTGCTGTACATGTCAGAGGTCGCACGCCTCTGGAGCAACGAGGGGTTAAGTGTCTTGCTCAGGGACACAATGGTGGACGTGTCACAGTGGGGAGTTGAACCCGGGTATTATAATTATTCTATATTGTTTGTTTAATCCGTGTAAAACAGCAAGTTATGTGCTGGAACAAGATGTACAAACTGAACTTGTGTCCTTGAGAAATGTAATTTTGTGCATTTTGCCTAGAAATAAAACTCTTTTATCGAAGATGCATCGGTTGGTAACTTGTATTACCTTGACGGCACTAAATTCACCTCTGAGAATTTCTCGTGAGACACAACCAATAGAGATTTTAAATAATAGCAAAATAAACCAATAAATATTGGTTTTATAAAAGTTCTAAGTTTAAAAACTCCACAAGCGTCTGTGGAGGAAGCTGGTTAGGCAGGCGGGCGGCCTGTCACGCTCACAGAGGCCCTTTGCCCCCACAGTCACACAGACGAACATTTCTACTCTAATCAAGAGACATCTGGCTCGTGATGTACAGAGAATTCTTGGCTCGTGATACTTTGAAGCACTTTGGGGAAAAACTAAAAATAAACAACAGAAGCAGCTGACTGTTGTTGCTCTATTATTATAAATAGACATTACAGGACAGTGTTGGTTACCAGGCCTGGAATGTCATCATTTTAGGGGGCGGGGCCACTTGGCCTTGGGTGGGCAGCCAAATGCCACGGCAGCAAGGCCGCAAAATAAAAAGGTTAAAGGTGATTTCATTTTTATTCTAATTTAATAATGCTTAGTACTCAATAATCAGAACCACGCATCAGGGACATTGGAAATCAGGCACAGTTGGGGGTGCTGACAGAAGGTCAGTCTGTATAAATACTAAACGGTGCGTGACAACAGACTTAAACACCTGCGTTCTCCAGGTCAAAGCGGATACAGCGGCTTCACAACAGGAACTAATGCATGGGAACTGCAGGACATGAAGAGGGAGCGAGAGATGTATAGTTTATAATAATGCAGCGCAGCGCGAGGATGCAGACGTTTCGTAGGAGGGGACGAGTGTATAAAACTTATCAAACCCAAACACGGCTTCTGTCTTATGGCTTCAGCTGCAAAGTTCCTCTGGAGCACTGCAGGCGGCTGGTATCCTAACGCAATATGAGCAGGAACGCATCATCTCAATCCATCAGCAGCGTTATTTGTGCTCGTGACCTTGCGAGGTCATTCTTCCCAGAATGACTCCTCAAGAACACGAGTCTACTGTTTGCGTACTTTATTTCCTCTTGCACAAAACTGAAGGGGGGGGGAGGGGTGATGGCGCAGTGGATAACACACATGCCTACGATGTGAGAGACCCAGTACTATTCCCTTAAAGATGGGACTCTTTCGATGACACGACTTTGTGTGTGCGTCGTTTTAAATTCTGTAAAAAGAGGCCTTACCCATGAAAGCTCCAAGGTTACCGATCAGGCTGAACAAGCAGCTTTCAGGAGGGAAGGAGCCACATTTACTGTAACACATGGAGACAAAAAACAGCTGTCAGTGTGACAGGTAGGAGAGTATAACCTATATCTACATATGTCCCTGTATGCAGGGCCATCGGTCAGTATTTTCCCACCAAGAAAGCAATGTACAGTCAACGTGTCATGTAAAAATCATGTAAAACCATTTGCTCCGACAGCACATCTAGATGTAAAACAGTTCTGCCGAAGAGCCTGCGAGTGCTTTTGTGCTCCTGCCCGTGCGTGGTTAGAGGCTTATTTGCAGATTAAACAAAAGCAATTTATGCAAAGCGTGGATTTTAATGACTGTCACAGAGCCCCAACACAACAAGGTGCTAATTCATGCCTCTGGGCCTTCGCAGACACGTAACTGCTTTTGTGTTCTGCAGAAACAAAAGAGAGGAGGAGGACACCTTATGAGGGGGATGTCCTGGAGGGTGCAGCATGTCTTGGGGAAGCCTGGTCGGGGCAGCTCCTCTGTGCACGTTACATTGTAAGACCTGTGGGAGTGACAAAATGAGTTCAGGTCATTCCCCACTGGTAGCTGTGATGAATAAAATGCGGGATGTTAAGAGTTTTGCGCCCCTTTTTCCCCCTCAGATCAAGACAGAAAAATCACTCACCAGTTCTCCACAGGACAAACGTGGTGATTCATCACAGCCATGGCGTACCTGTGGAGCGAGGAACACGCCGTCATTCAAAGCAGGAAACGTCAAACAGTCTGTAATCCCTGATTAACAGCGTTCAAGAAAGAAGATTATAAAGGGCTTTTGGCAGCAAAGCCCCCCACACTGAAGCAACGCATGAATGCGCTCAAATATTAATTAACAGCATCTCAACACATTGCTGTTTAAAAGTTTGACAGTGTAAATAAATACCTTGTGATGCCCATTTACACATTATGTTTCATTGCGACAGCATACGTGACACAGTGAAGTTTTCGTAGTGTAACTCACACTATCCATATCCCTGTGATGGAGAAGGCAGACAGGCTGACAGGCAGGACGATCCAGGCAGTCATTGGGCTGGCAGTGAGCTGGCTTTGTCCCAAGCATGGGGTAAGAGGGGGGCTTCGGGCAGGAGTGTGCGACACGACGGAGGAGGGGGGGGAGGGATCAGGTGGCGGGGTAGGTGGGGGCGCGGGGTCACTAACACGCAGGGAAACACACAGGGGGGGGCATGAGAGGAAAAAAAGGGGAATGGCACGGCTCTTCTTCTCCACAGGGCCCTGCAACCAGCAGCAACCTGGAAGAAGAGGAGTTTTATAAATACACATTCAGTCACACTGCTGTAAATCTGCGAGGAGGCGTTTCTCCTTCAGTCAGCAATCACCAGCATTTCACTTAAAGGTTCAGGGTGTAATAGTTAGAAGAATACTGACAGAAGTGCGATATGATATCCATAACTATGTTTTCAGTGGTGACCTTACTTAATGAACCGTTATGTTTTTATTACCTTAGAATGAGCCATTTCTATCTACATACACCGGTACATGGACTTCGCCATGTTACGCCGCCATGTTTCTACTGTAGCCTAAACGGACTCAAGGCTCAAACAGGGCGCATTTTGTAACAATGTTGAATACGCATGAAAAATAAAAAAGTAGTAGTCGTCAACTGGTTTATTAGAAGTAAGAAAAGAAGAGAAATTTGGAAAAATGGAGGACCACATGTATTATTTAGCACAAGAGCTGCCAGAGCCTTTGTGTCGGTCAACGTAGCTTCTCCTGGGCGCTTAGAAAGGGAGGGGTGAGTGGTGCATTCATGTGGCGTCAGAATAATCAGAATTATTTTTTCTGCCTTAATTTTTATTCCAATAAGAGGAATACATTTTTCACACGACATAAAAAAGTATACACAACAGTTAAATATAGATAAAGGACTATAAATATAGAAGAAGACACAAATAATAAAATCTTTGCCAGGGGTAGTCTTAGGGCTGGGCAATGAAACAATAATAATTATCGCAATATAATTTTCCTCAATAACAATATAAAAAATGTTCAATATAACGTCAAATATTTGCTTTAATTTATTTGAATCACAAACAAATTAGCACCTAAATGTCCTATTAAAATATTTATTTTGTTGAAAAAAGAGGCCTGAAAAAAGATTAACTAATCATATTTGTTTGAAAAAGATAATAGTTTTAAATTCTAACTCAGACTTCTGAAGTGATCCACTGTGTGGCATCAAGTGTTTGTCACATTGTGACCATAAAGAAAAGTTTAACCACATAATTATCCATCTGGTTTCTTCAATTTTCAATCAGAAGCAAAAAAATCAGCCTTTAAACTTGACAGAAATAATGATTTGACATATATTGTATGATTATAAATATCAGATGACATGAAATGTTTTTGGCCACATTACCCAGCCCTAGGTAGTCTATAATATACAGTATAAAGATATTAAAAAAGGACCATATGTTGTTAGTTTTCACAGCCTTTTTGTTGAAGTAAACTTTGGTAACGGAGTTGCCGAGCTGTTGACGTCATACACTTAGGAACATGGCGAACAACACGTTTGATGCTAAGAAACTTTTGATTTGTGCAAAATCACTATTACATATTGTGCTAACATGTGATATGGTTAGTTTGCTGTCCATGTAGAGAGAACTAATTCCACATTCTGACTTAAGAGCACACAAACACACCGAAGCTGGAAGAACGACTTCACAATTCGGGAAATGGGACCATCTGAGGAGCATGTGAATGCACCTTAAGCCGCTGGTTGCGATTCGCAACCCTCACCACTAGATGCCACTAAAACTTGCCCGCTGCATATCAATCGAAATTCAACACGTGCTGCATTTGGGTCTATCTTGCCAACTGCTTTGTATCTTCTGTTAGAAGTTGTAATTTAAAGACGTCATTAATGCCTACTGCAGACTACACGACTTGCTGTCTTTTAACAGGAGTCTTAAAGTCATTATGGCGTTCGCACTACGAGACTGAACGCTGACAGGGGGTCACACACTAAACGACCTTTTATAGTTTATATATGATAAAACATGAAAAAAAAGGAAAAGCAAAAGAATATGGGTGAAAGAAAGGATTAGCAAACGCCGGCAGCAGGGATCGCCCCCAAAAAAGGTTTAAAAAGCATTTACTAAACAGGTTATACTTCCTAATATCCTAATTTAATCTAATACTTCTAAAAGTCTAACATGAACATCCAGCATTGTAACACTGTAGATAAGTCATAAAATGTGGCAAAGACTATTAGGTCTCCTTTACAGAGAAGTGTAACAATATCTGTGGGGGGGGGCAAATTGAACCGTTGTGAAGCTATGAAGCTTCAGCCAAGGTCAGCTGACAACACAGGCTGTATCGCTTTACAGGCACAAACATGTCCCTTTGCTCAGAGGGAATATACAGGGAACTAAGATGAACACGTCTAATCCAAATGAAAAGGAGCAAAAGGTCAAACACAAAACAAATAAGGCAGTGCTTCAAACAATCTGAAAGTTTTTATACGCATTTTATATCTGTGGTTACTGCAGGAAACCCTGACACAGCCATTTGAAGCCCCTTATTCTTTGCTTTCTGTTGTGATTTGATGATCGCTGTAAGCTTCCTATGATTTCCTGAAGTTTCACTTCATTTCCTGTTATTATGCAGATGCAGGGAAAACCAAGGCCAGGCCGGGTCTCACTTCTGCAAAGCCAAACACCTCAAAACGAGAGTGTCCTGGTTAATTTTTTCTGCATTTCGTCTTCGGCAGCATGTTTCAGCTCTGTATAGGAGTGCATAGGGTCCTGCGATTTCCACGATGCGGAATCGCGAACTTTGATAATAAAAATGCATGCAATAAAAATACTGTAAAACGCCAAAATTTGGATACAATATATAAAAATCTGAGGTTTTCTTAGCATTATAAGCATTTTTTTTAACAGCACTTAAAACACAGAACTCAAAAAAAGTAAAACATGGAAATTGGCAAAAAATTTAAAATAGATTTCATAGGGCCCAAAGTACATTTAGGTTTTAGACAGTTAGAGCTGCAGCAATTAATCAATGAATCAAATGACAGAACATTAATTGCAAACTATTCTGATAATCCAATAATTGTTTTGAGGCATTTATTTAAGACAGAATGCCCAAATTCTCTGGTTCCAGCTTCTCAAATGTGTATTTTCTGCTTCCCTGAATCTTCCATGATAGCAGACTTAATATCTTTGGTTTTTGGGCTATTGATCGGACAAAATAACACATTTGAAGACGTCGCTTTGGGCTCTGGGGATTTGTGATCCTGAAAAACGACTTCAACAGATTCATTTATAATGAAAAATAATTAGTAGGGTTGCATCTGAAGCAAAGGGAATTCTGTCTAACGTTTTTACACAGTTATCCCCCATCACACTTTCAAATTAAATTGATGTAAAACCACAGGACACATTGATTTCCATTTCCCCCAAATGCACCATTAGAGAGGATTGTTTTGTTAGAAGACACCAGGAGTAAAGGTGGGCTTTTAAGGAAAGGAACTTGGTGTGGTTAGTGGTTAGAGAAAAGCCTGGCCATTATTGAGCCCCCCCATAACCCTCCATCCTCTAGAAGACAAAGACCCCCCCCATCTGCCACACAAATTCCTCCATCTGCATGGACATTATTACACAAACAGACCTGGAGTCGGCAGACATTTGCTCTTAGCGTCACATTTGAACAGCGTTTGATGATCAGTTTTGTTTGGAATATGCTGCTGACCTCTCAGCCTTTTGTTTCATCCACTTTTCTCTGAATTAGGTAAATACGGGATCTTTACAGGTTGCTCTGGTAACCCAAACCAAAACCCTTTAGCCAAGATCGAATATCCACCAACTTTTACATTAATCAAAAGAGAAACATCTCAAGGACTCAATTTTCTTAAGCCGTTTTGTTTTTGGTTCATGATTGAGGTCAAAAGTGCATTAGGAACACATCTTTGCGTTTCCACTTTATGTCCCTTGTCTAAACTGTGTTCTCCTTTTCTCAGTTCATTTCCATAAACAAACACTGACACTACATTTGTATGATGTTCACATGCAGCTTTGTTTCATTCACGTTGCTCTCCCACGCTCAAGAGCAGCCGTTTCCTCTTTTGGTTGAAAGTTGTTTCCCCTCTTCTGAATGTATACAGTCAGCAGTGTTGAGTGTTTGCACAGGATTTTGAAGTCAAATATGGCGCTTCAAGTAACGGCCAGAATACAAGTTGTGGTTGTTTCACACTAGATAGTAAAACAGCTCGGAGAAAGGAAAAACACACGAAAAACAGCCAGTCAGCCCGACATTGTTGACCAACAGCAGGCAAAAGAGGGAGGTTACAATACTTCGACAGGTGGACATTGTCAAATTTTACACATAATTATTTTAAGAGTTTGTGATATTAAAACGCATGGGCTCCGGTGTGTATTGTTATGCATGCATTACCAAACTACTGGTGACAACTCCCCGCTGCAAGACGGCAACATACGGATAGATTTTATAGCTGTGGGAGAAATCCCACTTTAGTACATTATATGATTTCACACCTGCTCTAACTAATGTATCAGCCACATCTTTTAAATGGTTAAGTACTGTTCTTTTGTTGCGTCAAACAAAATCACGTTATTACTAATTTATCAATACTGACGATCCAGGTGATCCACAGAAAATTGTTCGTTATAATTAAAAAAAACTAAGGCTACATCCACACTACTATGTTTCCGTTCAGACGGGAAGTTTGAAAACGCTGCTGACCCTGTTTTCGTATTAAAACTCCAGGCTGGCGTTTTGGTGTCGACAGGAGAAAACCAACGTTGACACAGATAGTCCCATTTGGTTTCCTGATTGGGTTTTATCAGTCGTGCAAAGCAAAAAACATGATGTTGTCGTTTTAATATAGACGAATATCAAATCTGATACGCTGGTGTGTTAAATGTAAAATGTAGTAGTTAGGATGTAGCCTAAATGTCAACCTCTCAGTAGGGCTGGGAAGTAAAACAAGCAAAAGGGACTGAAAAAAAAACTAATTTTACTCATAATGCATATTTTTTTGATAATTGTTCTACCTCAGATATGTGAAATGACTGTTGTTTGTTCTGACCATAAAGGATAGTTTGCCACAATTAACCACCCGGTTTCTTCAACTTTCACCCAAGAGCAACAATCAGCCTTTAAACTTTAAAGAAATAATGATTTGACATGTATGTAACGTTATTTGGCCATTTCGCCAAACTCTCAGTGACAATCATACAAAACGCAAACTCCTCATCCTCCAACATTTTACAAAAGTAGATAAAATGACGAACTTCAGAAAGAGGTGTAAGATGTAAGTATTAGTATAACTTAGCTGTTTAATATTCTTAAATATAATCAAAAGCAAAGCTGTGTCTGTGTGTATATTATCGGGGGGGCCATAACACCACCACCCCCCGCAGCCATTCAGAAAAAAAATACTCGCCACTGTTCTTGTAAGTCTCGACCCAACTGTGATTATGTATTTTAATAAACACCGAATTAAATGTATCCACAGTCGACTACAGCCGAACAAACGGAGCAACATCACTTGAGTTCGGCGTCCTGCTCCGGTGAACCGGGAAGCGGTACCGTTAGCTTTGTTAGCTTCAACCTAGCTCGACAGTTAGCTTGATACTTTACCAGTTGTCTTGACTTGACACTTGCCCGCGTCTTGATTTCCGCTAATATACGCGATAAGCTGCTACACAAGACACAGTTAGGGGACAAGAACACCGACGCCGCTGGGGCAGTCGGTACACAAAAACAAGTGTACACCTACCTTCAACCCGCTATTCCCACCACAGACCTCAACAACCTTGGTTTCCCTTTAAAAACAGCGTTTTCTTACCAGACGATGCTAGCGGCACAAGGAACGTCCGGTTGCGCTTTTCAAAATAAGACATAACGATGGTTTAATTCTAAGAAATTTAGGATTTTTAGATTATATTTTTCTTTTACAAAATCATTCCTTTCATGGCACTGTTTTAAAATGAGTCGATATAGAAGATGTTTTGCAGTGCTACCAAAATGTACACAAACAAACAAACAAAAAAACCCCGGTCACCTGAGTTCGTGCACCATGCAGTAAAAAGGTATACCCGCGCCTTAATTTATATGATTAGTTTCAACATGTGTTCGTTCCACTTTATCTTGATTTCATTATTTTTGTTGATAAACATGACGCTTTTATTTTCCCACAATCGCATAATGCATTGTGCTGGTGTAACTAACTTGACGCATCTTTCAGTGTTGTCAGGCCCCACTGGGCGGCACCTCTGGGTCTGTAGTTTCTGGTGAGATGAAAGTCCTCTGAGAAGTTTAATTTCAAATCTGTTAGGTAATATACCTACTAAAATTATAGAAGGAGAACTTGCTAATGGGCCTACACATTGTTTCCAGTCTTAAGATGATATGTTTCCAAAAAAACTAACTGGGATTTTCACTCTGGAATAGGATTTCAAATTTATACTCTTTTTCATTAAACACGTAGGCCCTATCTCTTGTATAACCATACAAAACATATATGTGTGGGTTTGGAATTCATGCAGTTTGTTTCCAAAATATAATGCTTTTCTGGAGCAGCCAAAAAAATTCTCCATTTATAATGTGGGAAATACAAATATTAGAAAGATTGTTGCCTTTTTTACATTTTTTTAAAACCAAAAGGTCTTTAGTTAAATTTCTAGAGATTTTAAACTAAATATTAAGGAGACCCAGCTGCGATGTCAAACCAAATTTGTCTGTCATGGACGTTTTCCACTGCAGACATTTTTATGTGTAGTAAAAGCACAGGTGTTAATTAATAACAGTAATTAACTCTGACACAGACTCCCACCACCACCTAACAGCTGTACAATCACAGCTTCAGCTGCTTCTCTGTGGGTTAGATTTTATCTTTAATTGGAAAACATATGAATACTCAGATGGAATGTGGCAATTTAATTAAATATTAACATTTGCTTAAAAAATTATAATTTTCTATTATTATTATTATTATTATTATTATTATTATTATTATTATTATTATTATTATTATTATTATTATCATTATTATTATTATTATTATTATTATTATTATTATTATTGTTGTTGTTCTTGTTGTTATTTATCAATTTATAATAGCTATTAAAAAACATATTTTGATTACAGCAGATTGAGTTTCATTGATATTCTAATCTATTCCCATTTTAAATCAGCTGACAAAAACATGTGTGAGATTTTATGTGCTCACTTCGCAGTAGAGCTTCCAGCTGTCACAAATTAGAATGATTTTATGTGCGGAGGATGGTGGTTGCTTGACATATTACTTATACCTAATAACATTAACATAAGCTCTGATCTATTCAAGTGCCCCAGTAAGCGATGACAGTGGCTAACCGTTGTCACACAGTACAATACTGGTGGAGCGAGAGGTGTTTGCTCTGTCTCTCATTCAACAATTCATTACAACAGATAACTTTTAAATGATTTCATACAAAATGTTAATGTGACATTTAGCAAACCTGAAAATATAGCTAACATAACATTCAGATAAGCTAATCAGGCTGCTTCTCTTGAATGACGTCACTGTCACAGTACCTCATGTTTAAATGTATTTAATATACATAATGCATAATGATTGCGATGTGAATCTTATTCATAATGACACAGGGTGTCAAACTGAACTTACAGACGCATCTCCTGAACAGTCAGAACCAGTAAATTAATACTGCAGGGGGGCCACATTAGTGTATTCAAACACTAATTGCGTGCTGTGTTTTGATTGATTGACTGGACCCATGCTGCTGAACTGATTGGCTAAACATCATGTGCTTGTATATGTGGTCAAAAAAAGTGTACATTGGTAAATTAAACAATTGTCTTTATAGTGTAGTGCTACACGGCCTAATCCGTTTTTGAAAATGTTGATGATGCTTTTAGAAAATGCATTTATTTGGGATGCCCAACGTCTCCTTGTTTTGAGCAGAGGCTGTACGTGTTGTGTGTAAGCACAAGCACAAGTCAGATTAAACTGCATCTATTGTTACAGAACTGAACAATCTGTGTTTGGATATTCCAGATGTAAATAACAGAGAATATATGTGACAGAGGGCTTTATAAACCTACATGAGGGATTTTAATCTACATTCTTGTTTTACTAAGCAGCTTTGAAGGGACTTTGCTAAATCTTGAGAGCAGATGATATAAATCCTAGTGAAAAGCAAATAAGAGGTATCTGTTGATGCTTTCTTTTACATTCCTGCTTTTACACTATTAGGAAAGGAAATACACATTTAGTTCTGTCGCCTGCACAATAATAACTTGAGTAAGACTTAGATGACACCACTGCAGGGGTGGCTGCCACTGTGTAGAAAGATGCAAGAGGCAAAAAGAGGCAAGACTGCTTTGTTTATCCACCTGTAATGTTTGTCATGGCAATTCGTTTGACTTGTTTCAAACAAACATCTTTGTCCATATTACTGCTGAAAGAAAAACAAACAAAAGCCAAGGCCTTATGCTGCCACAGATGCTGCTAAGTTCAATCAGCAGTCCGTTAGTCTGCTGTCCTTTTATTTAACCATGAGTAATATTTAATTATATTTTAAGGTGTTATATTATTATTTATAATTTAAAGTGACACTATGTAAAAGCAACCACTGTGATAAAACCACGGAAGTATCTATTTATGACATTTTACAATTAAGCACATGTAAAGAAGAATCATTCAACCGGCAAACTGACGCAGTAATGTCAGTTGTGACATTAGCTAACATGAGCTGCTGGTCATATCAGACCAAGTAAGGCTGTAGCAGAAAGTCCTTCAGAGGACTGAATGTATTGAGGATGCATTTTATTGTTAAAGATTTCAGCTTTTCTTTTTTAAGAGGGGGATTGAATATTTCCTTTTTCAAAAGTGTCATAAACCAATCAGCCATGACATTATGACCACTGACAGATGAAGTAGTTGGGATATATTAGGCAGCAGGTGAACATTGTTTGTCTTCATAGTTGATGTGTAGGAAGCAGGGAAAATGGGCAAGAGTAAGGATTTGAGCATCTTTGACAAGGAACATATTGTGATGGCTGTTGGATGTTGAGGTTGAACTATTTTGTATCACACTGCAGTTAATTACTTTTTTTCATTATGGATTATTCTGCTGACAACTTTCTCCATTAATCCATTGTAAAAACTTAATAGTGAGAAATGTTGTCAAAATTGCCCGGAGCCCAAAGGGACACCTTCACCATGCTTGTTAAAATGATTTAAAATGCACTAAATAATCAAAAGGAAAATCTTTATATTTGTAAAGCTGCAAACATGAAATGTTTTTACATGCAAAATGACAAATGTATTGGTTGTACTTGTACAAACTGCTAGGTAGTTTAATTTATAACAAAACATTCTCATATATATTTTTGTGTGTATACATCTTACTTTGTAAAGTAACTACTAAAGCTGAAAAGAGAAGAGAAGAAAATAAATGTAGTGAACTGAAGTACAATTTTCCCTCTGAGATGTGGTGGACTGGAAGCAGAAAGTGGCATAAAAAGAAAATACTCAAGTAAAGTATAAATACTTTACTACTTTGTACTAAAGGACAGTACTTGAGTAAATACACGTAGGTACTGTCCACCTGAAAATACTGTGTGTCATTCATATTAACATTTTCTTTTCTTTTTTTTGCTGTGACCCTCCGGATTGCATGACAAATCCAGTTTACCTCTCGTTCTTTTGACACACTACACAAACAAAAGACTAGCTTAAGTCTGGTAGCTCTTTTAAAACGCCACTGCTTTAACAACTTTAATCCTTAATTGGTTTGAATTAGTCAGCAGTGGCTGGCACCAGGACGGTAAATAAAGGTAAATATACCGAATGATTCATAATGCTATCAGCCAATGGTCTTGCAGACTGCCATCTCTGGTCAGCTGGCTCTGTTAATCAGCAGGACAATAATCTGATATCCAATAAGAGGATTCAATCACCAGCAAACTTATGTGCTCCTTTTAAGTAGAAATTCCATCTGTTTAATTCACAGATGATGTGTTTAATGACATATCACAACCTTACTGATATATCTATATAGGTCTAGTATAAAAAAATAAGATTATTTCCTAGATTCTGTTGCTTTGAGTCACTTCAAGTTCTGAAGAGTCATGCACCCCCTCCCAATCAGGAAGTAGGCTTATGCTTAAAGCCTTTATCCTCTTTTATGTATCCACCGGACTTCCTTTGTTCCCCTTTAGTATATATAATCTTAAAGAACTGCACAATTGTAACCAACATAAGCATTTTATTGTCCATTTGAAAAAGATGCCTAACCTCAAATAAAAATGTGTTAAGTATTTTGTGATGTACCTGCAAAGAAAATCGTGAAAATCGAAAAAAAAGTGTTAAAGTTTTCCTCAAACAACACGAAAGAAACAAGACACGCAATGGTATTTTCGAGTCATAGCCTTCCAATATGACTTCCTTGGGTAATCTGTGAGGATTGCAAAAAGATTAATGCACTGTACAGTGTCTATGTATTCATAAATAAATGTGAGTGGAAACAACTCTGATTGTTGTCCATTTTGACTTTAAATCACCTAAATCAGCTGAAAACACTATCAGCGCATATCATGAAATATTTATAAACTAAAACAGGGTGAAGTCACGATGGCTATTTGATGAAATATGCCATACAGGCAACGTCATGTCAGCCAGGCAGCTCAGCAGGGGATAATGGTATTTAGATGTCCTGTAAGCACGTGGATCCTCTCAGTCAGCAACATTAATGGGGCCATGAGGCATCCTGCTCATGTCCTCCACACTTAGGTGAAGGGGTATTAGATAGCCGTGATGCTGGCAGGTCTGGGCGCTCTGTCCGCTGTGTAGTGTGGGAGAGATCAACATGGGGACCACCAGCAAGATGGTCAACTTGTGGAACAGGAGACAGAGTCTCTTCCCCAACTACAAAGTCACCGATTCAGAAATTAATCGAAGACCTTCTGAGATTGCTTATCCACTAGCCAAGGAAAGCTGCGTGAAGACATGGAACTCCATGCAGGAGCTGAGCAGGGACATCTACGACATTTACGCCGAGTACGAGGATGAAGAGGATGACAATGGTCCGTCAGGCTTCAACAAGCAGAATTCACCCCCCAAGAAAAACTACATGATCAACATCAATGTAGGGGGGAAGCCATACCAGATACCCTACAAGATGGCTGCCAAGTATCCCAAGACTAGAATAGGACGACTGGCCACCTACACGGACCACAACATGAAGCTGGACCTGTGCGATGACTACACTGTGACCAACAATGAGTACTTCTTTGACAGGGACCCAGATGTCTTCCACAGCATCTTCAACTTCTACAGGACTGGTGTGCTGTGGATCAAGGACGAGTTGTGTCCCCGCAACTTCCTGGAGGAGATCAACTACTGGGGCGTGAGGATCAAGAACACCCACCGCTGCTGCCGCATCTCCTTCGAGGAGAGGCAGGACGAGCTGAACGACCAGCTGAAGATCCAGAGGGAGCTGGAGGCAGAGGTGGAGATCGAGGAGAATGAAGAGCTCTTTCAGGACATGTTCATGGGACATAAGCGCAGAGCTATCTGGAACTTAATGGAGAAGCCGTTTTCGTCAATTGAGGCCAAGATGATGGCGGTGGCCTCCAGCCTGTTTGTCCTGATCTCTCTGGTGGCCATGACTCTCAACACAGTGGAGGAGATGCAATACAGGACTCCTACAGGTCAGCTC
Organism: Lepomis macrochirus; assembly: GCA_024633595.2. NCBI lineage: Eukaryota > Metazoa > Chordata > Actinopteri > Centrarchiformes > Centrarchidae > Lepomis > Lepomis macrochirus. The sequence continues at coordinate 31,132,595 of JALXJV020000005.1, forward strand.
AGTGGTAAGACCTACTGGGAATACGTGGAGTCCGTTTGCATCGCCTTCTTCACCATGGAGTACCTGCTCCGTCTGGTGTCCACTCCTGATCTCAAATCCTTCAGCAGGAGTGTGCTCAACACCGTGGACCTGATCGCCATCCTGCCTCAGTACGTGCAGGCCATCCTGGAGTTCTTTGACAATGAGGAGAACTACATGAAGCACGAGGCCGACATGCAGGCGGTGGGACAGGTGGGGAAGCTGGGCCAGGTGTTGAGGATCATGAGGCTGATGCGAATCTTTCGTATCTTGAAGCTGGCGCGACACTCCACAGGTCTGCGGGCGTTTGGCTTCACTCTGCGTCAGTGCTACCAGCAAGTGGGCTGCCTCTTCCTCTTCATCGCCATGGGCATCTTCAGCTTCTCCGCCATGGTGTACACCGTGGAGCACGACATGCCGCAAACAAACTTCACCAGCATTCCTCATGCATGGTGGTGGGCAGCGGTAAGTATGTCTTTGTGAAATGTAAAAGTGTAAAGGACCAGGAGGACAAAAACTCTAAAGTTACAACAAAGAGGGAGAAAATCTTACCTTAATGCTGACATAGTCCCTGATCTCTGTAATGTTATTGGTTTATGGAGAGGTCAGCGAGGGCCAGGGTCAGATTTAAAGGTCGGCTACAGATGACTGATTTATTAATGGCACCTGGTCAGTTGTACAGGGTGGAATACCCTGGTTAATGCCTGTACTTAAATTAAGGTCTTATTGGAGTTAAACACGCAGCCCGAACCTTTGATTAAGTGCGTCTTCCTGTTGCCATGGATCAACCTGTCTGAGATCTCTGACCGAGTGGTAGAATCTTACTTGTAATTCAGGGGAAGGAAATGATGATCTGTTGAGTGACAGAAATGGTTAAAGTGAAAGGAAATGTGAGGACTATGCACTGCCGCTGATTCCTGTTGTATTCATATGAACAGAAGCAGGAGGATTGTGTGTCACCTTTGAGTCACTCGAATCAGTTTAGCTGATCTGTTAGCAGGATGTCTCGAAAAACTATGAATGGAAAGGGAGGACATGGACGAGGGACATCCTGATTAACTGTTTATACCTTTGGCCACTGGGGCATGACAGTGAGCAGGGCTTCTCTCAAAAGTTAGATAACCCTCAGAATATATTTGGATATTGCAGGCTTTGTGACAAGTGTGACAAACAGCAGAAGCTCGACTGCCCTACCACTTTTTCCAAAGACTATAGGGCAAGGCTAACAATGCAAGGCAACTTAACGTCGCTCCTTACAGGCTAGAATTGTGACTGTGATCGTATCTAAATCACAATTACAACTACATTTGAGGCCAAACACCCCAGTCAATCATGATGATTTTCTCTTAATCTGCCAATTTTCAGATGTCAAGTAATTTTGCAACCATTATTACAATAACATAGTTTCAAAATTACATATAAACATTATTATTTGTTGCTTTTATACCAAGTCCATAAATGCAGATCGTGTAAAAATAAGTTTCTATTGCGATTTGTGAAAACAGACAGTATTTTACATGTATATCCTCTTGCTTAAAATTACTTTATAAGATGTATTAGTGTTTTTTAGGACATATTTGATGTCTCTCAACTCTCAATTCGTTTACATAATATCTATAGGGTATATGTTCATGTGACAAACAGTAATTTGTTATTGCTTTAACTAATCTTTAACAGACCTTTTCTCAAAATGACATGCCAAGTCACTTTCCTCGCCCTTCAAGGCAGTTAGATCATCACACACTTTTTCTTAAGTCTTACAGCTAGACATTCTGTAAATGTTATTACAATAAAAACAGAAAAAAATCTGTCTGACTCTTAACAATGAGAAAATGGATTTGTGTTGTATCCAAATCAGTCCATGTTTAACAAGGAAATGCAAAATTGTAATAAGGAAGGGTTACATTTATGTTTACTTTCAGCTTGTAAAATTTCATTATGATATGAGCAAAGTTTGGAAATAACCCTATTTGACTGTGGTGTCTGTGCTTAACAGGCAAATCTCATGATATTTAAGGCCCAGCCAAGAAAAGAAAGCACAAGAACTGCGTGCTTCTCCTGAAAAGTTGTTGGAAATAGGTCACAGAAGAAATAAAAAATATTATATATAAGTATAAAATTAGCCATCAACAAACTACAGTTGGTCATTTATTTATTTTTTTAACTGTTGTATACTTTAAATGACCAACAATTCACAAAACGGAAGCCTAGACAGTTTTTTCTTGATCCACATGATACTCTGTAAACTCAGTATCATATAACACAGTATAATGAGCTAACTGGGTTACTGGGTTTTTATGGTATCTGAGGATGCAGAGAGGCACCAGACCTATGACTGGTTACCTTTTAATTCTTATACTTTTAAAAATATTATTAATATTCTACTACACAGGACACTGACTGAACCTTGGCAGGAAAGGTTTGTGTTTTTAATATGTTTCTACATCACTGACTGCTCTCCTCGTTCAACTGCAGGTCAGCATCTCCACTGTGGGCTATGGAGACGTCTTCCCAGAGACCATACTGGGCCGTATTTTCGCTTTCATCTGCATCTCTTTTGGAATCATCCTCAACGGTCTGCCCATATCCATCCTCTTCAACAAGTTCTCAGACTATTACTCTAAACTCAAGTCCAACCAGTACACATCCGCCGTGAAGAAACGAGGGAAGATGAGAGTTTACAAGCGGACAGTGAAGAAGCTCAACCACTGCTTTGGAGACAACCACTGCCCTGGACATTGATTTCTTATGTGACTTTTTTATAAAGAAACAATATACGTACCTCTAACATGAGGGTTCAATACAAAGTAATGGCGCATCTGGTGGTGATTTCCAGTAAATTGGCAGCTTTTGTGGTTGGGAAGCCGGTGAGGGATCACACACAAGCACAATGCTATCTTCACCACCTCAAACCAGTTAGCATTGACAAGGACAGAACAGTTCAGGGAGGAAATTATCCACAACATGTGGGGAGATCAAGGGGGAGAAAATTAAGCAGGATGACTGTCTGATCTTATAAAATATTTGCTTTTGTATACAGAAAACAATATTTTTGTTACTAAATAGAAGCATAAAAAGAAATACAGCATTTAAAAAAAGGAAAGTTTAGTTTGGCCTTGTTATTAACATATTATCACATAGATCAATTACACAAAACAGGTTTCCTTTTCAGTGACACTTTTTGAACCTCTGGTCCTGTCCATAATTACAAATTCAATCATATCTATCGGGAAGGATTTTGGGGAAACATGTATAAACTGATGCACAACATATTTTCATTTGATGTGATGGTGCAGCGACACAAATATGGGCTTGAATCCTGGATATAATTAGGACACGGCTTCAGTGAAGTTGGACCAGGTCTACAAGGAATGCTAACATTTGATGTTGTTCTCCACTGTGGGTGTAACTTAAATTTATAATTTCTTATCTTCTTATAAGATCTTTTAAGAGATCTCAGTAACATTAACACCTGCAGTGTTGTAAATCTGTGTGCTCACGTGGGAGATGTGCAGGGGGGTTGCAAAGTCCAGTGCTGCTTTTCATGTGTTTGCAATGTTCAGTAGTTTCACTGATAGTTTGATTTAGTTGCATTGCAATGCACTCTGTTTTCAATAAACGCTGGACTGCCCGTTAAAGTAGTTTCCTCATTGACTAAATACTGCATCTTTATTTTCAGTGTCAGGCTATACGGCCCTGTTTACCTGCATAGGTCTCTACTGACCTCTTCTGGATGACCTTTTGTATTGCAAAAAAACACCATTTTCTTGGTGCCCAATTTTGAGTTCACTAATTACAATGAATGCTGTAATAGAAAAAAAAAAGAAAAATCATGTTAGAGGATGTAGTGCGCCCTACAATAATTCAGATTAATGTCTGTAGACATTCTTCTAAATGACCAGTGATTAGCGGATGCATAAAAAGAACTACACAGAAGTGCTCATGTGTTGCACAAAACAAACAAATGGCAATATAGTGCACGGGCAGTTATTTCACATTGGATGAGGACAATTAAAACATCTTATTATTAGAAATAAAGTCTGAGGGTTTGAAAAAGGTGGGCAGCGCACCAAACCACCGTGAGGCATATGAGGGGGGAGGACATAATCTTTCAAATATGATTACTTATTAAGAAAAAAATTATATTATAAATCAAATGTGTCCTTTCATTTACTGTTTAAACCACCACATTTGTATTTAGAAAGAAATTCTAAATAACTGAGACTGGATGAAAACTTTCTTGTAATTGTGATTATGATTTCAATTTAATAAACCTGTTAATATGCTAAATACATATTTTGTTCGTAGGCCTATTCTTTTAACTGGATGTGGACATTAAAAATCACCTTCTGGAGGTCCAGTGCATTAAAACAATAATTATGATGTAATCCAGATCAACAGGTCCCACCATACTGGTTTTAGAAATGAAGTGGGACCAATGGACCCAGTGTTATGTCTGCACTCAAGAGGATGGAAGGCAATTAATAAAAAATAAAATCACCTGATTTCTTTGATATGGGAATACTTTTCTTTGCTGGTGATTAGAAAACATAATTTAGCCTACTATAAAATGGGCACTGCACTTTCCTCCGGAAGATGGCAGCAGTTGAGCACAGAGCGCGTGAGCAGCAGCAAACCCTCCCGCAGAAGAAGCTTCTCCTCCCACAGTCCTCGGCGGTGCGAAAGTGACCTCTGCTGCTAACTGTTAGCCCGCTGTGAAACGATGGCTCCTCCAGTTGCGGTGTCGCCTTTGATTAAGGTTTGTGTTGCAGAACATATAATAATAAAAAAAAAGGTTTACTGGTGTTTTCTGTAAAGTGACTCTTACAGTCGTGTGTCAGTTTGCTAGCACCTCAGAGCACGCTAGCCTGCTAACAGTTAGCTCGCTAATTGCTTGTTGTAGCCTACATAAAAAATGCCCTTGCTTGGATATAACGTTAATTGACATTAATGAATTAAGAATGCATTTTACACATAATTACATATCTTTTATAGTTAAATATTCAACTTAGCTATAACTTGAATTTTAGAATCAGTGTGTCTTCCTCGTTTTTCGCCCGCTGTTGCTCGTTTTTGGTTGTGACAGGCTGCAAACATCAGATGGAAAGGCTATTAAAAGTATATATTTTAATTTAACTAATGCTTCTCGGTTAATTCTGTTTTTGCCGAATTAAGAAGTGATTCCAAATAACTCTAAAAACTAGTTCAATTCTCCTCTGTTAGATGTGTAGTTTGTGCCCATGACCAAGGTCTCAATAAATTCTTGCAGAAGTCTATGGAGTTCAATGGGTTTAGCAACATTATGGGAAATCAGAATTAGAAAAACTTTATTGATCCCCGAGGGGAAATTCTTGTCACAGTTTCACACCTTGCACATCAACAAGGCATAAAGGAATAGAAATAATAAAAGTTGGTCGGTAAAACAATATATAAATATCAAAAGGCTAATTATAAAACATAAAGGATATGTACAATATTTACATTAACAGGACTGGATAACAGGTGATGAACAGTAGTAGTGAATAAATATAAGCAGAATTGCAACAAAGAATAATGCAAACTGAATAATAAAACCGAATATTGCTCAGAAGCAATGCTAAGAAGGGCTATGTAAAACTTCCAAATCAAAGGCTTCTGTGTATTGTGTTGAGATGAAGCCTCTAAATGAGTGGCAAAACGTCTTAAAGACAAAAATCGAAAGCCCAGTTGTCTTTAACTTAATGCCTAAATATATCTTGTCACCGGTGTGATGGAGCATCTGCACAGACTTTGGAGTGACAGCACGACTGGCATTCATTTGCATTATTTTCTCATTTACAGACTGCAAGGTATTCAGCCTTGATTGCCGGGATCATCTATGGCAAAAGGAGATATGGTGAGTTATTCTTCTAAGACATAATGTCCACTTATCACTGAAAATATGCCAGAGTTGCCAAAAAAAGGCTCATAAATCTGTATTCCCCGGGCAGGCAATAGTTAAAAGCACTAACATTAATGACAATAAGACAACAAACAGCACAGAAACACCCCACTGTTCTCGTGTTCACAGGTTTGATTTCTAATGAAACAGGCCCTTAATACACTTGATCAGTGCACTGAGATAAACCAACTGTAAAACACGGAATATAACAATAATTAAGCAAATAATCTGCAAACATTGTTTAAAGCCCTAAAAACAGCAAAACATGCAATGTCATCAATTAGATGAAAAACCTATAGTTAAAGTTAAAAAAGTGGACAGATCTTCATTCAATTTCTGCAGCATCTTAGTTCAGGAGGCTGTATTATTCATTACCAATTTACCTCAGGTGTGTACACGTCCATATCTTCATCTGTCGTTTTGAAATATAGATAGTGTTAAGTGGAGTTTTTTACCCCTTAATGAATGTTGCTTTGTTTATTTAAATGCACCCCTTTAATCCGCTCAGATCACCTGAAGCCTATCGCAGCTGAGGAGAGACGGATCGAGGAGGAGGAGAAAAAGGTTCGCGAGGAGCAGGAGCGCATTGCCAAGCAGCTAGCAGAAGGTAGCCTCATCAGCCTTTAGTCAGTGGACACAATAATAGCAACACCAGCGTACAATATAACAGTTGGTGTTGCATTGTTTTTTTAATAAATTGCACGTTTTTTTTCAACATCCTAAATGTTCTAATCCCACTTATTTTACTCTCTCCTTTCAGCAAATGAAGATACTATCCTGAAGTAAAGCTTGCGTGCTGTGTGAGGATGTAGTCCATGGGATGCCCATGTGCAATTTCCAACTTTTCCCTCCGTTTTCTGGAGTAACGCTGACAAATTCGTGTCACAACCTGTCAAACACTTACCTTGAATTATACAACACCTGTCTGGACAATACAGTGATTTTAAGTTAATTACATGAGATGAAATATGGCTCTTGAACTCAGCATTGTAAAACTGCAAATGCAGCCCCGCTCATAAGTTATTAAGTTTGTAATGAAGCAATTTCATAAATGCAGACGTACATGATCACTGTTGTCTACCATGTGACCTTTGGTTATAATCCGTGTTCTCCTTTAGCCACTGTTAAATGTATGACAGATGTTATATTAAAAATAACAACTTATCAGTTTGCATTCATGAATTTTTGTTCACATTAAATGCAGAAACGTTTGATCTGTTGCTGTTAGTTCACTTGTTTCCTAGTTGCCATCACCTGTTTTGATCACTGGTTCCCATTTAAAATATCTACTTTGAATTGGACCTTTACTCACTTAAACACGACAGGGCTGTATGTTTCATTAGAACCATTTCCAAAGGAAGATGATTAATTTAAAGTCTCTTATTTAAGTCTCTCTTCTGGAATAGCAATCATTAATTTCCTCACCCTGTTCAGGATCTATGGTAGCTTTGTGAATCTTTGGAAATTTAATTACGGTGAAAAACAATTGCAGACATATCTTTGAGACATTTGCTGTGGAAATAGACTTTCAGTTTTAGTGAGTCAGCTTGGTTGACTTGAGTTAAGCGCTGAAACAATATTAGAAATTAGTCAACCTTTTTATTTTCTTGATTATGTATGGACAATAAAATGTCATTTATTTTCAGCACTATTTCCTGATGCCCTGGGTCATGTCAAAGTTGTTTGTTTTTGTCTGATGAACTGTTCAAAACCCAAAGATACTGAAGTTTGTTGCCACAAAAGGTTAAGGCAAGCAGTGAATTCTCACAATCGAAAAAAATTTTGCCTGGTTAATTGTCAAAATAGTTGCCCATAACCTTAAGCTGGTGATACATGGGCCAACTTTTTGAGCAATGTTGCTGGGCAAGTCTGTATATGTTTTGAATGGATAGTGGCGGGACAGAGCGGGTGGCGAGCGATGGAACAAGGGAACTAAGGTAGTAATCTTTGCTCATTACCATTGATGGCAACATTGCCCAGCACCGTTGCTCTAAAAGTTGCTCCGTGTATCATCAGCTTTATTACTGTCAATTGACAAATCTGTTAATCGACTCATCTTTTCAGCTATAAGTAGGTTTCCAGACTCATTGATTGATATGATTGGCTTGATACAAACTTCTCTGGAAAGTGATCTGGGAGAAACTACCCTGCACTCCCTTCATGGCCGTACGTGGCTCACAGTGGCCTTAGTCTTGTTGCCGAGATGCATCCACATTAATCTTACAAGGACAAACTAAACCTCAACGTCTAAATCCTTTTATTTATCATGTATGTAATAACATTGCATCATCCAGAGCAGAGAAAATCTTGTGACGTGGCTTGTGCCAGTTACACAGTAGGTATTAAACAAAATACTGCAAAACACAGTATGTGCAGATGGGAAGTATGGTCAGCGTGAGTAGAAAAATAGTAGTACCTAAAATAAAACTTCAAAGGGACCTAAAAATACTGTGGAGATGTATTCTTACATCTGTCTCAAATAGTCACCCTCTTGTTATACAACTCGCTCCACAGTGACCTGACATGTTCAACCTTAGCTCACCTGTTAAGCAAGAGTGTGTCTACAACAGGATCACTTAAACCTAGCTTTTGGTTTCAGATTAGAGGTGCAGAGTTAACACTTACCATGTCACAGCACAGAGGCTTTACCTGATATCCTCAGGACAGGTTATTATAAGAAAAACAAAAATGCCAGGGCAGACTAAAAATACAGCGGGACTTACTGGCATGATGCTCGTCTTTGCTTAGCTCTCACCTAGGTACCCGAAATATCTCCGGACTGGTGAGGGGACCACAAGGGCAACAACGTGTGAGGGGGATTATAGCGATCTGTTTACGACATTTTTCTTTAAAATCTTTTTTAATGTACACCACAAATGCAAAACGCACTTTAAAAGACAAAAAAATAATTGAATGAGTAACAAATAATGAGCAAGAATCAACACTAAAAAATGCTTTAACAAACTACAAGGGACCGGGATTGACGGGGATTACAGCGATCTTTTGTGACAATTTCCTGTTAAATTAAATGTTTTTTTAATGTACACCACAAAACAAATGATGCAATGTAGAAGACTAAAAAATTAAACGAATGAGTAAGAAATAATAAACGAGGATCAACACTAAAAATGCTTTAACAAACTCATAAATTACAAGGGATAGAAACAATAACACGCAACCCAATGAATTAAAGCAAGTCAAACTGGACTTTACGAATACATGGACAACATAATACTGATGACATGTTGAGAGCAACATCACAGATTACAGTTAAAAATGTATCTGAAGCAGAAAATCATTTCATGGATTTTTTTTTTTTAAAAGTTAGTGACCCTGTTCTGGTCTGTAAAGTGGATCATTGTTGCACGTGTTGTATCCACATTTGCTGGTGCAGAAGTGGTTTAAACTTCCTTTGACACACCTCACCAGCTGTTTGCTGTATGACATGTTTAGCATGGGATTACAGGTTGAAGCTTTGGCAGCATTTACAGACAAGATGACAAGTTACTTACGGGAACAGCTGAAGCTCTGCTGACATAACCAGCATTACCAGACTATTTTATAATGTGGTCACTATTTCTTTTACATTTGTGGTGTTTGCAAATGCTCCTTTTTCACATTCTTTAGCCTTACAAAGCATTTAATATCTGAATGTGAACCTGATTTTTTTTAAGGACTAAATTTTGTAGCTTTTTGTTTTTACACCCAAATGAAACTGCTTGTCTACAGTAATGAACAAGGAACAGCATAAATATTTTAAGTGCACTTATAGTCACTTTCACATTAAAGAGAGCCGGGCATTTTTGAGATATCCCAAAATAATAAAAGTGGAATGGTTTAACCCCTTGTTATCATGGCCCGTTGTGAATGTAGTGAAGTATAAAAATGGAACAGGAAAAGCTTTAGGCCTGCTGGCCAGACATTGTTCTCAGGAAAAGTATGCCAGTCGTGAGATTTGGGAACATTTAATCTGAAGATGGCTGGTTTCATGGACACTTTAAGAAGAGAAAAACAAACCCAAAAATTACAACATCTTATGGTATCACACTGCATCAAATCACTTTCTCAGCAGGTTTGACTTGGTGCTTAAAAATACACCTGTCTGCACATGTAAACACCTTCGCCACAGACGTGTGACTTGAGGCTCAGGCCACCTCTTTGCCCTGGGGCGTCTGCCGTTATGTATCCCATTAATTAGCCCTGCAAACAATTACATAAAGACTAATACAATGCTGAATGCGAGGGTTCAGCAGCTTACAGCGGGGGATTTTGTTAACTGGATTAGCGGTAGATTTAAACTCCATTTAGGTTCAAGAGGTGAAAATAATCAGTGAGCCTGTCTGTGCGTCAGGTATAAAAAGGCTCGTGTTCTCACCACAGCTCAAACACAGCAACAGCTCTGCACTGCAAACATCCTGCGGCTTCGTTCTACTATCAAGGTAAGAAACTGCTGCTGCTTTGTGGGGACGGACTGATCTTTTTTCCAACTTGGGCTTGCACAGTGTCATTATTACATGATATTATAATAGCAGAATAGAATAATACAGTAAATAATAATAGTATTCTAAAGGTGCATAAATAATACATAAATCATACTATAACGCAAATTAACATGTGCTGGACTTGGGTTTTGCCTGTAGAATGGACTTCCAAATCTTTGCCCTGGTGCTTTTGTTCCTGGCCTGTGTGGAGCAGAGCCTGGCCTCCTGCGTGGTGGACAGCTTCACAGTCAAAGAGGACTTTGACCCCAAAAGAGTGAGTTCAGAAATAATTTTGGAAATACTTAAGTCAATAAATAGATACATTCTTAAATTTAATCAATAACTAATATTAACTACCAGAGGAATTTATGTTTTTGTTTAAGTTCCTGTCACTTGAATGAGCCTGAAACCATTTACAGTAATAAAAGTTAACAGAAGCAGCATTATCGACATCCCCATATAAACCAGAACATCGTCAGCATACAGTGACATAGTGTTCTGTATTGTGTACTACAGTCTGAGTATTTGAGTTGTTTGAGTAATTGCTCTACTTCACCGGCAACAGTATGCAGGAAAGTGGTACGCTCTGCAGAAGAAGGATCCTGAAGGTTTGTTCCTGCAGGACAACATCTCTGCTGAATACACTGTTGGAGACGATGGTGCCATGGTTGCCTCCTCAAAGGGCAGAGTCACTCTCTTCGGGTGGGTGTTTGGCCATTTTTAGAAATCTATTTAGTAGAAGACTGACTGTGATGTTTAAACTGAAGTTTTCCATTCCTGCTTGCAATTGTGACTTTTTAAAAAATAATCTCCTTTGGACATCCAGGTTCTGGGTTGTGTGCGCTGACATGGCTGCTCAGTACTCAGTGCCCGACCCCGGCACCCCCGGCAAGATGTTCATGAACTACCAGGGACTGGCCAGCTACCTGTCCAGTGGCGGTAAGCCTCCTCAGTTGTATCCACATGCACACAATCTCGCCGTCTCTTGTCTCACACAGCCGACCGTGACTGACTTCTTTCACTCTGCTCTTCCAGGTGACAACTACTGGGTCATTGACACAGACTATGACAACTACGCCATCACCTATGCCTGCCGCACCCTGAAGGACGATGGAAGCTGCGACGACGGCTACGCCCTGGTCTTCTCCCGCAACCCCCGTGGCCTCCCCCCTGCCATCCAGAGACTCGTCCGCCAAAAACAGGAGGAAATCTGCATGGCCGGAGAGTTCCAGCCTGTGCTGCAGTCTGGTATGTACTCAGCCTTTCACATTCAGCTTAACAGACAGAGTGACCATGTACCTTGACTTGCATTTAAAAAATTTAGATGATGCTCTGATGCCAAAAACTCCAACAAGGACACATTTTTTAACATTAAGAGTAAACACAGAAGTACAAGTCTCTTTTTTTTATAGACCCCTAGCTCAATTTATGGATCTTAACTACTAATTTTAACACATTTTACTGTGTATATTCAGATTAAATGTGTCGAGCTGTGTATTACATTTTAACTCCTCTAACACTTCCTCTTCTCTCTCTATGTGTTAACAGGAGCTTGCTAAACTGCTACTAAGCTGAAGTTTGTGGAGCAGCTGGATTGATCATCCTGCCCCAAACCAAGATGGAGCTCTTCTCAAAAGACCCAAATTAGAGTTTTATCCTCTTAAGCTTATGATTTTCTATGTTTGCTAACGTCATAGGAAAGAATTATCAGATAAATCCAATTCAACACCCAATGAAAAGATTACATTTCCGAGCCAAATACCTTGATAACTGTGACTGTTGACTGAATGTGAATGTGAATCAACTGCTGAGTGGTGGTCACACTGATTGGTGACACCTGCACTGTGTAATCATCCTGTATTAGTGACAATACACTTTTTAAAGAAACTTGCTGTTGTGTTTTTCTTTGCAAAACTAATCCTTATCTAGTGCACAAACAAGTAAAACAGTATCATGTAACAATGTAATCATGTATCATGTACAACATTTCAACTAAAAAAAACAGAATCCAACAAATTTAAAAACACATTACAGAAAAAGATTTTTTACTGTCCATTAACTTTAATCGTCTAACAGTTTCTGCAACAGTAGTATCAGTAACTTATCCATGTATTTTACATCTCCTCTCATAAAACACACAGTGTGCACAAACTGCACTACAACCACGAACAGTAAAATCTCATTTTAACACAGCGTTTAACAGGTTGTCCTGTATATTCCTATATATAAGACCAAAATCAACAATGAACTGATCCAACTAACATGTTTTACCTGTGCATCCCAAACCTGATTTATCTTATCCTTCTGTGCCATAGAGCTCTATTGATATTGATCCACTGCTTGCAAATAGTCCTCAACAAATGTGCAATTTACTTCTGTTTGAGCAATGTTTGCTAAAAACTACAGTGCCCGGCTGTTTAAGTAAATTATTATTTAAAACTCTGTATTTATGACCCATTTTCCATCTTTTGTTTTTAATATTCATAATCTTCAATGATGAAATATATGAAAAATTATTGATTTTATTCGAGTCAAAAACAATGCAGGTGCATTTTGAAAAGTTGTTTACATATTGTTTGTGCGTTGTTTCCCCCGGGTTCCCAAAATGCTGCGACACAAACGATTTAAAAGTGGCGGAGGCATCTTCTATGCTACCTTCACCCTCTGTCATGAGACAGCTTTTCACCTCAGTGAGAAATATCATTGCGTTTCATTATCGCCCTAGTATTCAGTCCCTTTTATATAATATTCTCAAAGTGGACAAAGAGCAAAATGAAGTGTTTTTGAAATTGCAGGTGATGCCTGTAATACTGTCAAATAGAGCACGAGCATACATATATACACACACACACACATATATATATATATATATAAAAAATCCCCCTCTCACCCCTTGTGGGGTGGTATGTGTCATCCTTAAGCTCGGGTCGGGACAGAGACCTCTGATGTTTTACCTGGAATCTGCTGTAGCCACTCTCCCAGTTTGGGGGTCACAGCCCCCAGTGCTCAGATTACCACTGGCACCACTGTCGCTCTTACTTTCCACATCTTTTCTAGCTCCTCTTTCAGCCCTTGGTATTTCTCAAGCTACAGAAATATACAGCTTGAGAAATAATATATATATCTATATATATATATAAATAAAACATGACATATGCTTACTTAGCGCTTACCTAATCAGAAATGTCCCTTAATGTATTAGCATTTATATAATCAGCACATTGATCGCTATAAAATATCTTTACATTGTACAAAACAATTAAGAAACATAATCTGAATGCCATCAGATGTGACCCTGGTCTAGTGCTCCTCTGAATACCTCTCTGGCAGCGAGTACGGGCCAGCCCTGCCCCAGTAGTCCACAGCTCGAACTCTGTACAGACCGCTGACCTCCTGGTCCACTGCAGAACACAACATAGTAAATGGTGTTACAGTATTTCGATGGTGAAGAAAATCCACTGACGGTTGCTCGTTGCCACCGCTTAACAGGGACAACTGAGAATTCTTACCAGGCGAATAAACACAAGAGGTAAATATGGTGTCTTGTGTATTTATTCTGCTGAATTCCTTGTCGTCTGTGGAGAATTCCACTTCAAATGTCCTAATGCATCTGCAAATGCAAACAAAATTAAAATGAGCAAATGGGCTCCTCATATTCGCTGCATCTCATTAAGAGATCAAATCTAATGTTCTGCTGCGCTCAACATAAGCAGTTCTGCCTGGCAGGCATATTTCAATGAATAAATCTGTACCTACTTTCACTCCTTTACATTTTCTTGAGGTGACAAATGCAAGAGTAAAGAAATAATCATGTGGAACGTACTTGGAATCAACACAGTGGTCTGACCAGACCATCAGTACTTGGCCTTTGGTGATCCCGATGAAGCGCAATCCATTGACCTAAACAAAAGTCAGTTGAGATCTCATGATCACCTCTTTTGGGATATGCAGCCCAGTCCCATACAGGTCTTAACATTCATTAAGCATTTTCATAACAGCACAGGCTATAGGTTACATACTGGCTTCATATTTAAATCATAAATTGCTTTCTCACTTTGCAAAATTCAGTGACTGGAGAAAATCTGTCTTACTTGCACCGACACAGAAACATTCACTCAGTTGTACAGTGACCAAGTAACACACACACACACACACACACACAGGTGGACTGTTGAAGATCAGTAATACTTATTAGAAGGTGGACGGGGAGGCAAACAATCAATGACCTGGTCTGGCACGGCTTTGGGCAGGGCACAGACATGGATGAGGAGGACAGAGGGCACAGACAGTTTGGCTTTCAGAGTCAGAGTGTCCCCTGCAGGAACTTCCCAGGGTCCGTCAACATGAGGGTCCTGACACAAATGACACATCGCCAGGGGGGTCAAAGCATCTCCCAAACCACTTTACACAGAAGGAAACGCCCACATAGAGCAAAGGGAATGTCGAGATCTTTATACATGAATACACCTCGTCTTAAAACAGTGTGCGAGTAGGATGTGCAGATACACAGCAGCATCTTAACCACGCTAACATGAGGGCCTCTACACCTGCCCTACCTCACATGAATTCCTGTTATCAGTCATGAACACTACCAGGAAATCTGAGAAATCGTGCACAATCTACCAAACTGCATCCAAAACCTAAAGATATCTTATTATCATTAATGCATAAGTGTATTTAATATATTGTTTCAGTATTTAATGCATGTAAAATCATAACCACATAAAAGGGTAAGATGTAGTAAGGCAAATTAGGCCCATCATAAAACACTCTGTAAGTCATTTTTCTGCTTGATAAGAAAAGATCATGACTGATCTTTGAAAATAATTCAAAGCCAGCCTCAGGAAATCAGGTCGACGGAGTCAGTGAACTCCTTTTAGTCCCTGAAGATTTTAGTCCACTTTATTTTATTTTCTTGTAACTTATTTTAATTCATTAGTGTTTTTTCTAATTTCATCTTATAACACTCAAAGAGCATATGATTATTATTATTATTGTGTAGATTTTGTAATGTGTATCTACATTTAAAATAATAACAACAACAACAATAATAGCTATTAGGAGGAAGTATTTCTGTGTTTTAAGGAAAGGATGTGCAGAATAAACTACTTTTTTTCTCTCCAAATAGAATTACAGAAGGAAAAAGCTTTACATAAGTTATTGTAACATTATTGTACACATCTTCTGTAAAAAGAGCAATGTAGCTCTGAGTAAATATATGTTTTAATGTAAATTATTAAAATATCGTTCAGCCCTCCTGTTTACCTGCACACTCCTGAGGCATCTGAACTGTTCTGCTGTGGGGTAGTCGGGGCTGCCCATGCTCTGCCACAGCTGGTACGGGTTGCTTACATTGTTGTCAATGTAATATGTGACGTACACAAGACCTGGACAACAAACAAAGATATCAAACAGGACTGAAACACACTGGATCTGGTATTATTCTCCTTAACATGGAATCAACTATTAATCTAAAATAACACTAAACCTAACAGGAGGGATCCAACAGTTTTTCGTTAAACCTACCTTTTTGTGCAGCCAGTCCTTTCAGTGACACGGTGACGTCGTCAGTCTTGGCGGAGGTGCTGTTGTCCTCACTGTTGTAGACCAGCACCGCTGCCTGCCAGCTGTCTGAGCCGACCGCCATTACGGGCTTGTGGCTGCTGGCAAGAACGCCCACCGTGCTATCCACGGTTCCTGCAGAGTTCAAAACCTGAGCCAGGACCTGGGTCTCTCCTTAAAGTGGAATCACACACAGTAGAGGCAGCATGGCCGTTAAATAGGGTCGGGGCAGGTGGAACAGCACCTGAGCTCAGCTACTTTAGAAAATGCACACATGAGGTCGTCACCTAGTAAAGCCAGCAGGCCCATGACGGAGAGGACCGGCTTCCTGATCAGCTGCACGTGAGGTGGCTGGGTGTTGTTGACCTGGAAGCGGGCGGTAAGCGTGCGCTGAGTGAAGGGGTGTGGGTGGTAGCTGAGGAAGGCGTTGTCGTTGCTCAGCAGGGTGTAGATGATTGTGCTGTTCGGGTCTGCCAGCAGCAGATCCTGGTGCTGGTGTATTACCTGTTAGAAGGAGCATGCAGCGATTCGTTAGTGAAGAGCAACACGAGCCATGAGAAGCATCCTTTAGCTCGCATACCGCTACCACAACTACACAAAGTGAACACTTATGTACTATATTTATATTTGAAAATACAGTCTTGCAAATCTATGTGTGAAGGTTAGCAGTAGTGCTATGCTAACATGCTAATGTGTTCAGTCACAGCACTCTAAAGCACATATCAAATAATCAATTATCTTAATGGCATATGCATAGTAAAGACAGCTGTCTGTATACTGTATAAGGGTTAAATGGGTAAACTAACTAGGAAAACAGGCAAATATTGGCCTTCTAAGTCTCAATGTCTTGCTATAGTCTAATTTCCATCATGTGAAGAATAAAAGTCTTGGTAAAATACCAAACTCCTATGTTAACCTCAGTCACTTATTCAGAAAACACAATGTAAACGACTTCAAGATGGTCACTTAACAAATGTGGATCTTTAAATGTGATTTTTTATACTGAACGTGTTTTTCCCCTTCTGCTCACCTTCACCACCATCGCAGCATAGGTCACGTCAGCCCTCCACTCCTGAGGCCGGGACCAGCCCACCAGGGGATCCGCCTCATCATTGTAAACGGGGAGGCTGCGGAACCGGGGGAAACGCTCCTGGATCTCCCCGACTGTCTGCATCTCCTGCTGGAGGATGGGCAAGGAGTAGCCTCCTCCCTGAAGGACAGAAACAAAAGGTAAGCACCCAATTTAAAAAAAAAAATTGCATCAGTTTTACAGTTAATTAATTATTGAATGCAATAATAAATCTAGGTTTACATAACATAGTCAACTGTTATATTTAAATAACACCCCTATCCTTGTATGGGACTGTGTCACCCTATGAATATTCTGTGAAACATTTCATGAACTGATATTAAAAAAGGTTTTAAAGACCGATCCTAACAAGTATTTAAACAAATTCATCATATTATAAGGAATTTCTAAGATTTAGTGATTTCAAGACAAAGTCTTGTCCGCATTTGAAAAAATAAAAAAAT
The DNA here is from genome assembly GCA_024633595.2 of Lepomis macrochirus. Lineage (NCBI taxonomy): Eukaryota > Metazoa > Chordata > Actinopteri > Centrarchiformes > Centrarchidae > Lepomis > Lepomis macrochirus. The sequence goes on from JALXJV020000005.1 coordinate 31,150,109, forward strand.
TCTTCACTGAAAAAATAATAACTTTCTTTCTTTTTATCTTTAATTTATTTGTAGCTTTGGCAATATCGTTGTTTTACATTCATGCCAATAAAGCTAGAAACTTTATTTTAGAGGGGCTGGCACATCAAATCTAAAACTCTTGAAAATGACCGTATTCACTCTCTATTTGTTCTAGATTTGCTTCCGAGTCCAGAAAAGCCGACCTTCTTGTGCAGGGCGATGTAGTCGAGCCTGACGCCCGTCTCTCCGGTGAAGTAGTTGGTGCCGTTGTAGCAGTGTTGCAGCATGGCCCAGCAGTATGGCGAGTGTGGGGGAGAATGGCAGGAGTCTCCTGGACCCCCAAACCTCAGGAGACTGCTGGCGGCGCGCAGACCCTCCGAACAGGCATCATAGTAGTTTAGAAACCCTAAAGAAAAGTTTATTATGCTGATAGAACCACAGAACTTCTCATGGGCACAGCACTGCAGTGTGTTTTCATGTTCAGTAAAGGTATTCTCAGCTGGCAGACCATCACTGCTTGCTAAAACTCTCCAATAAAACCCAGGATTTATCTGTTCAGGTGCAGGTTTCAAATCAGTCATTTATCAAATGACACATGTTTTAGAATAAGCAGTAATATAATAACATGTGAAGGAATATCCATTTAAAGAATAACTGACATTATATGAAAAAAGTCCTGTAGGATGCTTTACGGACTTACCTTGAACTGACACGGTGACATTATCAAAGTCGTGGTTGTTGGGCTCATTCCATGTTTCAAAGTTCCACTGAGAAACACTTCCCAGGCCATATTTGTCTGTAGAGTCAACAATGAACATTTATACATAGGTCAACAATTACCTCTGAAACTTTGCATATGTACAGATATACACCGTATAGCATATTGATGTATGTATATAGTGTTTATCTATTAGTTTACTCTTTGCACTACATTCCCCTGTGCTGCTGTGCCAATTTAAATTTCACCTACAGGGGATCAATAAAAAAAAAACATCTTATCTTAATTTACACAAGAAACATTTGCATTTAATTAATGTCTCTGTGGAGACGTAACACTGCCTGAATGATCTTGATAGGGAAAACCCTACTAGTGTTAAAAAAAAGGGGGAAAAATTATAATTATGGAATACAAATGCTAAAATTTTAGGATTTAAAAAAGGTACATAATTCTTTAAATTTCATAATTTTTTAACAATTATTCAGCCGTTTGAGCCAATGCCTGCACCTCAATTACAACCAGTGTATTTTTTTTTTAGGTTCAGGTTATTATTGACCATGATTAGATGGTATGGAGTGCACACAACACAATAAAAAAACAATGCAATAAAATAATGACGAAACAATGAGCACTCACTCACCGATGTACCTCTTGGCTATGAGGTAAACCAGATTTCTCCACTCGACCACTTGTGATTTGTCCTCAAAGTCAGTAAAGTAGTTGGAGACACTGCCCATCAGTTCAAAACCTGAAAAGTGCAGGAATGAAATTTACAGATACAGAGATCAGCAAAATCAAATTTCACCAGTAGGTTGTACACTTTAAGTGTAGTTTGGAAAAGGCTCTAACTCTGCTTTAATTGACTTCTTAATTGAATAATTTGGGACAATAATGCCTCATTTATATTCACTTAACTAAATAACAGTCACATAAGAAGCAGCCAAAGATTAATCAAAGAACATCTTCCCAGCCTGGGGTTGTGTGCTGCAGTACCGGGTCGGAGTCCATTAATCCACAAGAGTTCTATCAGCTGGTCCAGTTTGGTGAAGTTGTACTGGGATCGTCCACCAACGTCTCTAATACAACAAAATCAGACAGCTGAAAATGTATCATAAAGCTAGCAACTGATAATCTTCATGTTTGCCATCTTCAAACGAATTTGAAAGGTTTTATTTCACATGAGTGTATTTTCTGGCTGGAGAGGTGTCCACTTGCTTTCTCACTTACTGCACACTGATCAGCTCCAACATCCAGTGTATCCTGACCTGCTGGATCCCTCCATGGGGGACGGAGCCCACGTAGGCCAGGTTCAGCTGCTGGTCAATGCTCAGGTCAAACCGGTGGGCATCTGTGTGAGGGAGCGGGGGGCTAAACACAAAAAAGAGCCTCCTATTTAACTCTGAGATGCACCAGTGACAGAAAAAAGGAGGCAAAGGATCTAAAGTAGAGGACCAAATTTGCATTTGTTGTACCCGGTGTGTTTATTGTGTTATTGATTATTATTAATATATAAACTTAATATGAAAGTATAGCTTCAGACGTCTTGAGAAAACTGTGCCAATCTCCACTGAAGAAAACCACCATTCATAAAATGTCTTGTCCAGTTAAAGAAGCTCACTCGGTGTAACAAGTTTTAATAGCTCTTATTGACTGCAGATGTCTTGTGGTAGATTCGGTCTTAAAATAAACCCACACTGATTTGTCTTTATTAATAAAAATCTAAACAGCTTCTTGTCCATTTCTGTGTATTGTGCTGGCGCGTATAAAAACAATTCACGTGACCTACCAGAAGCCAGTGCTTCTCCAGAAGTGTTTAAGCTCTCCCACCGGTCTCCCCGCATCAACTGTGATGACATAGGACGCGCTTGAAGTTTCGGTAACATTAAGAAGTAACGCAAAGACAGAAAAAGTTATCCACTGCATGTCTGCGACCGAGCATGGCGACTTGGTACGTCGCGCTAGTTTGTTAATTGGCTCTAAAAGCGATGTGAAATTACTCCCGACGGGTCACCTTGACTCCAACATAGGTTTGGTTAGATTAAATTAAAACGAGGCCTTTTAACATAATTCACTTTAGACCCCAACAGCACAAACACATCTTCACTCCAGGAGCGAGCTGCAGTCAGCTGAGCCTGATGACGTTTAATGCGTGCGACCGTGTTGTTGTAGTCTTTTTAAGGAAGTGGCGTTAAGTTTCCATGAAATATATTCAGGATTCACAAACTTGTTTTAATCTGTTGCGCGTAAACAAGCACTCAATACGAACTAGATAATACATAAGTACTAAAAACATTTCATAACTGTTTAAGTAGCCCGATTTTATGCACTGTAATGATAATTACTGATAATTTTGTCGATTTATAGCTACAATAAACTTCAATAAGTCAAGACTCAGTGGATATGATCGACAGATATAATGAGGTACACGGTAACTCAGTGTAGAAAATAGTTCAATACTAATTGTTTTGTTGTTGTTTTAAAGTACTGATGCACTTAACATAAACATAAATAAATAAATAAACATAAATTAGATGTCCCAGTTGGTAATTCCAGAGGATATATTTCAGGACCTGGAAGCCTTAATATGAAAGAGGCAATTGCCAATCAGCATTACATTAGTTTTAAAAAAAGATCTCACAGAATAGGTTTATGGTCTTTCCCACTTTTTCAGAGTCAGAATTTTTTTTAATTTGTTGTAGTTTAAAGTTATGTCAAACAGAAATATTAGATTCTCTTGGCTCAATTGTTGAGTGTCTGTGGGACCAGATATCATAATTGTGATAATGTTATTTAGAATTGTTAGGAACCATCCGGACCTCTCAGGTTGTCTGGGATCAGGTCTGCTTTCTGTCCCCGGCGTCAAAACCAAACATGGAGAAGCAGCGTTCAGTTTATATGCTCCATATATCTTAAACAAACTCCCAGAAAACTGCAGCTCTGCTGAAACGGTCAGTTCTTTTAAATCAAGACTGAAGACTTTTCTTTTTACCACTACCTTTAATTAAATCAAAAGTAAGGCTGTAGATTAACATCTTAACACTGCTCTGTAACTTTCAGTCCTGTTTTTTTATTGCACCCTTTGATACATTTTTTTTATTTCCCTGTAACGCTTTTGTTTTACGTAAAGCACTTTGAATCATCTTGTTGTTGAAATGTGCTATACAAATAAAATTACTTTGCCTCGTTTTGAGCGAAACTAAGCAAGTAAACTAGTTTTTTTCCAGCTTTGTCTAAGAGGAGGTCAACAGACTGAAAACCCCTGACCTACAGCGGCAGTTGATCCAGTATCGCCTGGCAATAAAGTTGACTTACTTAACAAAATGTGTGGTTTCGATTTACTTACAGTAAAGTATTAATCTTCCTTCCAGTGTGCGTTTACTCAAGTAAGGTCAAATAATAGTTTATAATAGTTATATAATCATAATTTGTATGATGTCAGTTCAACTGCTGCATCAACACAGAGGCTTTAAATTTTTCACCTGACATAATATCTTGTGTACAGTGAAGACAGAAACTACTGACAGAACTTTGACAAACAAGTAAAACAACAAGCTGTTAATGGGACATTTATTTAAAAAAAAAAAGTTGGGAGAATCAAGAAGGCATGAAAGGAAAGTTCATGTCATTTACAGTCAAACTCGAGATACCGTTAAACAGCAGCAGTTATACACAAACCATTTACACAACCTGTACAAATATTTTTTCCCCCGCAAATTTGCAAATTTAAATTCAAAATAACTTAAATAAGCTTCTATGTAAAAGTGCAAATCCTTATATGTGGGATGTCTGTGAGTAAGACCATGGCGACAGAAAGGGGTGCTTTGATGAGTTCACTGGCGATCGGGTGTTAACTTGTAAGGCATCACAAGCACATTTCAACACTGAACATTTACCGACTATACTGTCTTAAAGCACAGTCATATATTTATATATATATATGCTTTTAATGTACAACATCTACACTTTTAGTAGACCCTTGTGTAATAATGATGCCTTACGTTGCATTTCAGCTTTGCTACTGTGCACATTTGTTCTCTCATACAAATCTATATTTTAATGACTCAACTTTTGTGATTTGACAGAGAGCCCTTTCTCAATTTTGCAGACCCAGCCCTGAATAAAAAACCACTAAGATAACGTTTCAGTTCAGTATTTGTAGTGTTTCTTGGGGTGAAAGTTTGGACACTCAGCATGAAAGCATGGCAACAAAGCGCCGTTGCCTGTTTGATAGTGTTAGCATTAAAATCACAGTTACCAGAGGCCATTCTTAACAGGATGAACCAGGATACGGCTGGGCAGTAGTTGTCCACAGGTTTCAGGCTTTGACAGTGTGTGCGTTGCGTGTGTTTGCGTGCGGAGGTGAGGGGTCGGTGATTCTGCACAGTCACAAGGCGTGAGGCAACAAAGAGTGGCAAACTGTTAATGCTGATAAGTCTCTACAAGCATCCTCCTGATTGGTGAGGAGGGGAAAGAAACTAACTAACCCACGCACACTATTGGGCCTGACATGCTTCTGTATTAACATGCAGCCGATGAAAAAAACGAGTAGTACTATACAGGGTATCTGCTAATGGAGCACTGGTCACCATGGGCTCTACTGGACAGGAGACTGGAAATGTGTTTGGTAAATAAAAAGGTTTTCAGGCATTTGCAATACAAAAGGAGAAAATAACGAGCATCGAGTCCTTGTGTGTGTGTGTGTGTGTGTGTGTGTGTGTGTGATGAAAGTAACTACGACTTCTGCTCAGCTCCTGCTGCGGACTGAGCTGCACTCTCCGGTTTAAGGATCTGGTAGGTGATGAGGTACTCTGGGTAGGCCTAAAGGGGGAAACATGGCAATAAATTAGCCAACATCACACAGCAGGTGTTAATAATGTAGGGATGCACTGAATATTCGGCCGACGAAATTGATTGGACGAAAAAAAACAAAAAAGCACATTTGGCGTTCGGGCTAATAAGTCAAAGGACTGAATAAATTTTTCCGAACATTTACGTTGACATGTCGGCAGCGTGGAAGCATTTGAAAGTGTCAGAGAAAGACGCAAAACTCGCCGTTTGCAGACGCCGTTCTGCTGAACCGTCTCCTAGCAAATCCAAATCTGTCTGTGGCTGACTTCTTAGAAAAGGCAACAAACTGTCTGACCCGCTTTGAGTGTTTCTGTCACTCGTTTGTGAGACGGCGATTAAACGAGCTGCACCAACATTTGGAGAGCACACGTCTTCACTATGGTAAATCCACTGAAACGGACCAGAGAGAGCCGACAGGCAGGTTAGAGAGTTTATCCTGTCAGTTTCTCTCTTTACAAAGACAAGTGTTGCAGCGTGAGGCTGTGAAGTCTTCATGTTACGAGAACCACATACTACATTATTTTTTAAATTAGGTCGGACTTGATGAATTTAGTGCGAGGACACACATGCGACAGGTTTTCAAAATAAGGTGTTTATGCAAGATGGAAATAAAATGAATTCGATTATATTCACAGAAAGTACAAAACATATTACATGTGTCCATTAAAAGTAAATGGACACATGTAATTTACTTTGCTGGTGTCTAGTTTACTTTACTGGACCCTCTTGGGCATCGGACCCACCCACCATAGTCTCTCCAAGTCCTGTGGGAAACGCTGAGTAAAAAACACATTTTGACTATTTAATTTATGCGATGGTAAAAAAAAGGCAAAATTAATTGAAAAAATGTGAAAAACCTTGTCCGGTGTTGGTTGAGAATATTCATTTCGGTGCATCCCTATTATAATGGATTTTGTCTGATCAAACATAAAAGCCTCAACGGGATTTGGAGCACGAGACCTTTCACACGCTGGTGTCGTCGTTTACCTGCTCTCCTCTGTAGATGACATACTCGGCGTAGGCCAGGCCGTTGACGCTGGGCCGCCCGATCACTGAGTGGTGTCCCGGAAGGGCGTGGGCCATCTTCATGGCGCTGAACTGTAGGAAGGACTTCCCCAGGGTCACTCGGCAGAACAGCATCTGCCTGAGAAAGCAGATGAGAAGAAAGAGGTGGTGACATGGGTGCAAAGTTGTTTTACACCCAAACCATCTTCTAGTGTTGTTGTTTAGTTTGAGAGTCAAGGTCAGGGTGGGACAAAGTATTCAGATCATTTAGTAAAAGTACTGAAACACACTAAAAATACTCCTGCTGTTACAAGTCCTGCATTAAAATGTAATCATCTGCAGAAAAATGTCCCTGTGACTGTTGTTCTATATTATAAATCTTTATAGCACTGATGTAAAAGCAGGATTTTTCTGTTCCGTTTTGAACTATTTTCTATCGGATAGAAACTAATGATTTTCATTGTGGATAAATCTGCTGATTACTTTCTCTATGGTCCGACTGTAATTATTACAAGTGCCCCAGGAACAGTCTTTGACCATATCTTGGAAAAATATGTCAAAAGAAAGCTAGAAAATGACGCATTTGGGTATTTAATTAATAACAAAACACCTCTAATAAACTCTATATATGTTTTGTCTGTAAAATGTTAGTAAGTAAGTGACTAGAAACTAAAAGGTACCAGATAAATGTAGTGAAATAGAAATATATCCCACTTAGATGTAGTGGAGTAGAAGTAGAAAGTAGCATGACGAGAAAATACTTTAATGTAAATGTAGTTACTGTGCACCGCTGGTCGGGCTTCAGTTACCTGTGGCACAGGTAGCAGGATCGGTCTTTGTGCGTCGGGCAGCCCGTGCCGCCACCGATGCCGTAGACGTACTGATTGCTCTTTGAAGAGTTCTCCGCAAAGTAGATGCCCGCTCCAAACATCCCTCCTATGTATGCGTGGAGCTCATCAAAGCCTTTGTGGATGATGGCGTTTATGAACGGGGAACCTGAATGAAGACGTGACGACAGCGGCAGAATGATATCACATACAATCTGGCAAACAGACACCGAAAGTGTGTTTGCGTGGAGCTAAACTCTTGTTCGAATGAGACTAACTACTCCTGATGCTGACACACAGAGCAAACAGGTGGTGTGACAGAGGGTGTGGTTACCGTGAAACAACATCCGCTCATTGTGGTGGTTGTGGTTCTCATCTGCGATCTCCTTCTGCCGGTGGGTGTAACGTTCCCTCAGCTTCTTGTTTACCACCTTCTGAATCTGTGGGGCGCAAATATGACACACATCAAGCAAGACGCTGGGCGGCGTGTCGGTTATTAATACAATCTGCCTAAGAAATAGTCCCTATAAAAGCTGCTCTGTGGTTCAGACGCAACAAGTTCGGAGAGATTCCTGGTTCAGACCTTGATGATGTTGTATTTGCTGAACACACCGCCAGCGTTGCCTCCGTCTCTGTGCTCTCTGATGGTGCTCTGCATCTGAGGGGGACACACACACACAACAAATACACAGTGACTTTCTTATCAGGCAAACTACTAGCTATTAGCAAATGGTCTGCACATTTTTGCTTCTCAAGTTTATGACTCAGTTCTCACCAGCCATGTACAGTGAATCTACACATTTTGCTATGATGCAGTTATTTTAAATGCCATCATGTAGGATCATAAGTTCACAATCAAGAGTGGATCATTATAGGAAATGTGTAAAGCATCATTAGCTTCTGTTGAAAGAATGATAATGTAGACTGAACCCGACTCACCTCCTCCTCCACAGACTGGTACTCCTTGTCGTCTGGGGCGAGGTCTATCAGGATGGTGCCCTGATTGGCACAATGGAATGTCAGGTAGGGGTTGGCACCTGAAAAGCAACAGTACAGTTATTCACTGGCTAACGGGTGTTAGCTTGTAAGGCATAACATGCAGACAGTCATTTGATGTGGAGGCAGCACTCTTTCTGGCTTTGGATTTTGAGACAGATACCAGAGTTTTATTTTAATAATACATTTTATTTATAGGCGCTTATCAAAGCACTCAAGGTCACCTTACAAGACAGAATAAAATAACACTGCAGCACTAAAATTAGTAACATTAACAAAAACTGTGACCGCCGCTGCTACTTTCACTCACACACAGTGCGAACACGGTAACACTCAGCGCTTGGCTCGCCTCCTCTTCCTCATTCTTCTGAACATCTACGAGACAGGTGCTGTTATAAGAGCAGCGTAACTCCAAATCGGGACGTTCATAGCGAGTGTTTGATTCTCCGAGCGGCAGAAAGTGATGGTGAACGCGAGCGGAGGAAAATATTCTGGTGCTAAATGTATGTGTCGGTTGAAGTGTGTAAGCATCTCAAGACCAAGAAAAGTCCGTCTGTTGTTTTCCAAACTGCTGGAGAAGTGAAGCCTGTTTGCGCCAGCTAACATTTCCCCTCCCCTTCAGACTCCTCCTTACCTTGCTGTCCACCCAGCAGCCTCTCAACGCCCTTGATAAGTTTGTGTCGGTGGCCATAAGCATTAATTCCAATCTCCTTCAGCTCCTCGTGACCCATGTCAGCGAGAACATCCAGGGTGATCTGGAAAAAGAATTCATTATAATTAATATATTAGAGCTACACAGGAGAAAACAGATTATAATCAGTAGACTGTTTCTGCGTGCTGAATCTGTTCAGCTTCACAGGACTGTTTCTCTAAACCCACTGGATTTAAAATGTTGGGATGTTTTATCATCGTCTGGGATTGACTGAATGACAGACGGTTGTGAAATTGGTGGATAAAGTTGTAGAGTAAGTATATTTAGCATTTCTGAGATAGCTGACCTGCTCCCTCTCAAAGATGTCCCTCAGGTGTTCCAGGCCCAGGCTCTTCATGAATTGACTTATATTCATGTCCAGCATTGCCACTAGGAAAGACAGGACAGTGGAGTTGAATGAAAACAGGGTTCATGCACATTTTCCTCATAAAACTCCCACAAAATGTCCAGATAGTTTCTGTATTCACCAGCTTTGTAAACTGACCAGTAATCAATATGATAAATGCTACAAACTTACTTTCCCCTTCCTTGCGGTCGGTGCCCGTGGCTCCATCTGCCACTCCGGACGACCCGGAGGCGGCGGCGGCAGCCAGCTCAGTGAGCGGCCCGGCCAGGTTGTCTATGCTGCTGGCGGCCGACAGACAGGATGGCGTGGAGGCGGGGGAAATGACTGAGGCGCTGACCACTGTGGCCTGGGGCTTAAAGCAGCTGGGCAGGGCGTCTGGTGGCATGGCGTCCATCAGCAGGGCCCGGATATCATCAGCCTGCAGGGGTGGCAAAGAAAAAGCAGTTGAAAGCAGCCTGAAGTGAATTCCAGCAGATTTATTTACTGTATGTTCTCTGCCGATTGAACTTAGGTGTCATTTACGCTCCGGACGCTGGCGACATGTTCCCACTACATTTTGAAATGGTTGGCTTCGTCCCCATAACTTTTTGAAAGCATTTGTTAAAAAATCTTTTGGAAAGTAGCACCAACAGATGTTATCTAAAAAATGAAAATGCTTTGAGATTTATTTGCACAATAAAAACATGCAATACTTTTTATATGTAAAATAAACATATGTGCTAAAAAAGGTAACTTAAGCTAAAAAAAAACAAACAAGCTGCTGATTACTACATTATATTCTGTTATATTTTTATATTTATGAATTGTCACCTGCCAGCTGAATTTTTTTGTTTGGCATTTCCGCTGTTTATTGGAGCAGAAAATGTCTGCAAAATGCAGGAAAATAAGTTGTTAATGCTCCAATTTTCTGCAGGGGGACCTCCAGAACCCCTGCTCAAATATTTCAGCATTTCCTATTTATTTTTTCATCTTGTTCTTGTGCCCCAAAGTGTATCATCACACCCTAATCTAAGCCCTTACGTCCCCGCCACTTTTCAACACAAAGTGACGCGCTTGTGATTACAACAAGGAGCAGTACGAAGTTCACAAGAAAACTAAGTGAAAAAATAGACTTTTCCATTTTATGTAAATCATTTTCACACCTCTTATCTAGGCCTGAAAAACTAATTTCACAGTAATTCCTAAGCTGCCGGCGTCTGTTTGACTGAAGCGGTTACCGTGGCGAGGTCCAGGGCAGTCTGGCCCTCTTGGTTCTTCATGGTGGGGTCGGCTCCATGAGCCAGCAGCAGCGCACAGAGCTGTGTACGACCCTTCTGGGCCGCCTCGTGGAGGGGCGTGAACGCCCATTTGTCTGTAGCGTTCACACACGTATTGTACTTGATCAGCAGGGCTGCAATGTCCACATGCTGTGAGGAAGAGAGGCGACAGAGTCAGTGTTTGAACCATGATAGTGAAATGTAAGTTTACCAAATCATTCGTAGTAGCTGAAGATCAGACCACAAACACAACTATCTTTTAGTTTAAAGCCAAAGTTACACATTCACAGTCTTGAGTTTCCGGTTTTAGACCTGCTTTAAGCTTTTTGACTGTGGAAGTCAAGCTGAACAGGACCTGTATTTAACAAGTAATATATGTGTGTGTTCATGTTGCTGACCCCATATGATGCAGCATTATGAAGAGGGATAAGGCCTCCTTTGTCCTGGGCGTTGACATCAGCCCCGTGCTCCAGCAGATACTCTGCTACCTCGAGGTTGTTGTAGCCGGCTGAGAAGGAGGAACAGGAATTAAACAACCAGACAAACAAAAGCACAAACAGCATCAGAGACAACGTTGCAAGCTTATATAAAAGGACATCCCTGCGTACGCCACATCAGGAGCGTGTGTTAGTACTTGAATTCAGTACAAAGAAGACAAAACCAGAAACATGTCAGAGCAGCTGATCACCTGCGAGGTGGAGTGGTGTGGAGTTGCGTCCCTGAGTGTCTCGGCAGTTGATGTTCTCTGGGGAGCAGAGCTTCTGGACTCGGGCCAGGCAGCCTTTCTTAGCAGCATCCAGCAAGGCGGCATCACCCCTCAGCAGGTCCTGGATGTCTGTGTCTCCGTCTTTCACCATGTCCAGCGGCATGTTGCCGTCACGGTTCTTCTTGGATGGGTCGGCTCCGTGCTGAACAAAAGAGTTTGGTTTTGCACTATTTAATATAGTTATGGTAATGTGAGGCTTCACGGGTCAAAGCAATAAATTTCCCCCTCGTAATATTCATCTAACTAACAAACATGAAACAAATGAATGTACAACAGTAACAGATCCTCACTTTCAGCAGCAGTTTGCAGATCTCATATTTGCCTTTGGCTGCAGCCTCGTGAAGTGGTGTGAATTTCCACAGGTCGGCCACATTCACTGAAGCCCCGTGTCTCACCAGCAGCTCAGCCACTTCGTAGTGACCGTAGGAGCATGCGTTGTGGAGGGGAACCAGACCGCTGAAGCAGGAAAAACAGAAGGGAAGAAGTTTAAATCCAATACTAGCTCTAAAACATGTCTTATGTAACCCGACAGACAGTTAAGCTGGTAGTTAAAGAACTCACCCCTTGTCTTTGGCATGGACATCAGCTCCATGGTGTAGCAGGTATTCAACGACAGCCACTCGGTTGTAACCAGCGGCAAAGTGGAGAGGAGTGGAGTGGCGACCCTCCAAGTCCCGGCAGTTTACATTCTGGGGGGTGCAGAGTTGCTGCCATACACAGAGAAAAAATAAGAATTAGCAAATCAGCTGAGATTAAAGTTAAAATGGGGTCATTTGCAACCCGCTGCTGGCAGTGCAAAAAGAAAAAACAGACCCAGTGTACATTAATGCATCCATGGGAAAGTAGTGGGCAGGTGAAAACTGTCTGCATAAAACGAAAAACAAAACAAAACTGTACCACGTCTAAAAAACAAACTGTTGCCACTGCTGGTACAAAAACTACCAAACTTACTTGCACTGTTTCCAGATCCCCTGCTTTGGCCGCCTCCAGAAATCTGTAGTCCACGTCAGAATTACGTGTGGGAACATTTTCTGGGGGAAGAGAAATTAAGAAATTCAATGCAAAGAAGAAAAAAAAAATCACTGCCAAACAGTATTCATCAAATGAAATCCCTGATCAGGGTTAAAAAAATCTGGTAAACCTCTCAGAAGGCATGTTTGTCTGGAATCCCATTAATTAATTTGAGCAATGAGCACTGAAATTCACCGAAGAGATAAGCATACTTATAGACACTAGATGAATTTTAAAGGTTGTAATATTTTAAACTCAACTCTAACCTGGTACAGGGGCTGCAAATTAGTAGGGGAAAGAAACCTGTATGTATGGCATCTGCTTTGTATACTCTCTAAAACAATACCTCCTGCAAATCTGCCTCATCTTGGGTGAGGTAATTTAATATTGGTGGAGTGCGTTTCCATTCTCCAACGGAAGCAATGTGGGTGTGATTACCGTTAAGAATCTGTTGTACAGCCTCGTTGCCCATCTGAGCAGCGGTGAAACCCTGCAGAGACACGATGGACGGGTCGGCCCCGTAGCTCAGCAGCAGCTTGCAGGTCTGGATGTGACCGGCCAGCGCAGATCTATGAAGAGCTGTCTGACCCAGCGTGTCCACAGCGTTAACCTGGAGTCAGAGGACGTGGCGTTAAATTTCAGCTGCTACAAATTAAGTCAACCCTGTATTTAGATCATGATTTACATGATCTAAATACCATTTTACATCAAAACAACGGACCTTTGCTCCATGTTTCTGCAGCACCTCCAGGATATCATTGTGAGCTCTCTCAGCAGCAACATGCAACGGAGTCATAAAGCTTAAAGACAAAACAGACAGGAAGTTATGAGCCATACCAGTGGATACTCTTGTGTTGGACTTTTGAGGCACTATTTATTTTTCTTCTTAGAAACTTAATCCGCTTTTACATGCAAAAAGGTTTTTTCTATGTCTAAGACATCAACTTGTTGTCTTCTATGTATAAAAGTAAACGCTGTGTACTTACTCTTTGTTCTTCTCATTGATGTTGGCTCCTTTACGCAGCAACAACTCAGTCACCTGCTTCCTCTTCGGGTGGGGGGAAGCCACAGCACAGTGCTAAAATACACGTAATCCAATATCAGTCAAAGACCTGCCGACTCGGGGCAAATGTTTTGAGTAAATGCAAATCCGCAGAGCCTTTAGCCAATCACATGCATGTAACTGGCTGTGTGGCATCACTAATCAAACAGAGGAGAGCTGGCAAGATCATTAATTCATTTATGAATCAAGTGAATTTTCTTTTTTTGTTTGCAATCACCAGATTTTAGAGGAGCAGGAAACTAACAAAAGTTGCTCTATTAGCATTGTCTAAGCAGTGATTTTTATTTCCATGCTGCACTCAACCAGTAGTAGTAGTGGTAGTAGTAATAATATTTGGTTCTGACCAGAGCTGTCTCGTTGGTCTGAGGATGTTTGAAGCTGATGATCTCTAGAGCCAGGGTCTTCTTCACTTTGGCCATGTCTGCCTCCCGGGCTGCCTGCAGCAGCGAGTGACCTTTGAACTCATCTGCATGGAGGAGAAAGAGAAGTTAATAGAAAATTATGTCCATGGTCTGATTTTTTAAAAACGCTGCCCGAGTGATATCAGCTGCTTAATGTCAACAGCTTAGTACCTAGAATCTATATTGTGTCTGTGTGAGTAAACGGTTACTATCATTATTATGCATTTACATGTCTACGTTTCTGCCGTGTGACTGAGAGCACTCACAGGTGAGCCTTTCTTTCAGCTCCGGGGTGGGGGCCATGTCCACGGCGCTCTTGCTGTGACAGTTGAGCAGGGTGGGGTCGGCCCCGTGGCTCAGCAGCAAGGAACAGACCTCCACTCGGTTCTTGGACGCTGCCTCGTGGAGAGGAGTAAACTGCCACAAGTCCATGGCGTTCACACAGGCTCCGTGCTGCAGAGAAAACAGCACATCAAGAGCACAGAATGATCTCAGATCTCAGTATCTGACAAAACATTTATAAACATTTGATTTGAGATGGTTGACTTTGTTGTGTTCTTACTTTAAGCAGAAGCTCAGTGACCTCAAAGTGACCATATGAGCAGGCATTGTGAAGAGGAACCAGGCCACTGCAGGACAAGACATTCGGGTTAGTGCCACATACATTATGACTGATTGACAAAGTCTCATCTGCCTGAAAAAGTGTCTCACCCTTTGTCCTTTGCATGAACATCAGCTCCATGCTGTAGAAGGAGCTGAACGATGCGGACCCGGTTGTAGCCGGCAGCCAGGTGGAGGGGCGTCGACTGTAAGAGAGGACAGCTTGTTAGCAGACACAGAGGGCCGGCTGGTTTAGTGTGCACTGCCTTCGACGGCCACGGGAGCAAGCGGCTGATTAGGGCCAGAAGCAATGTGCTACGGCAGGCTATGCTCTGTGAGTTGCGAATGAATGGCAGGTATGATGATGCAAGGTCAGTGGAGTTTGTGGGTAAATCCAGCGACAGAGTTCATTTGATGTCGTTAACTGTGTCTGACCTGAGTGGGTGACAACAAAGCAACTTCAACCTGATTACTCATCTGCCTCGACTTCCATTTGACAGTGTCAGCAAGAGAAAAAGTTATTCCAAGGGTCTTTGGGGTTTAAAATTAGGTTTTGTGAAGGTTAGATGAAAAGAAATACCTGCTAGTGAAACTGTTGAGACTATTAAATTCAAAATGGCTGCGTAGAAATTACGGCTGGGTGATGATAGCTGGAATTTTTAAAATCCTCTATTTACTTTAAAGGTTAAATCCATTTAGTCATAGAAAACACACTATAAGTAAAACTTCTTCTCTTTAAAACTGCTGTTGAGTTTTGGTTCATAAATATTTAATTACTTGCCACTATTGTTTAAGAAGCTGAACTGGCAGTAAACAGAATAAGATTTGATCGAAAGCTATCGACCCCCAACCGTAACAGGATGCAAGGAAGCTACAATAAGCAGGCTGAGCGTTTGAGTAAGCATCTTCAGCCAAGGAAAAGAAACGTTAGTCTAAGCAAAGCATCAAATCCAACTTCAGCAGCATTTGTTCTCTATTCAAAAGTCTAGCTCAGGTCAAGCTTACAATCACAAAAGGAGGGACTTCATTCATTTCAATTTCCATGCAGTGATGTTAATATAAACATAAAAGACTTGAAAGCCAACTGTCGCCAGTCACGGTGACAAAATCAAGATGGGTGAGAGAGTCAAATCATGGAGGCATCATTAAGTGCAGGACGAGCAATCAAAAAGCAATCAAAAGTCATTAGCATTGAGGGTAGCATAGCACTAGAATGACTAATGTTGTCCATTCATAACTGCATAGCAACTGATCCAAAAGGGGACGTGAAGTAGACACAGGTTTCACAGACACTTATTCAGGATTTGCTTGACAAAATGCAAAAGAGGCAGGCCGTCAGGCATGCATGGGTGATCATCAAAAAATGAATGAATAAAAACAAAAGCCAAATCAGATACTGACTGACGAGCAGGTGATTAAAAGTTGGAGAAGTGTGGGTGAGTGTGCAAGGAGAGGACAGACGCTGAAAAAAAGCAGGCAAGTGGACATTTTGAGCTCCTCTCCAAATCCAAAAAAGATGAGTCGTCACCATCCCACCTCACTCCCTCGCTCATTCGTTCACATGCCACGCATACACACAAACAAACACGCATCCACGCACAGAGGAGCATCAGGGTAGGATACATGAGTGACCCGAACACCCAGGTCCATGATGTGCAATTAACAAGTGACAGCCAGCTTATTGGTCAAATAAAAACAATGGATTAAAAAGGAATAAAACAAAAACAACAACAAAAAAAGAGATCACAACAGTGCATCAATCAAGTGGCCGTTATTCAAGGTCAACTTACCAGCATTTTTTGGGATGTTGACTGATCGACAAATGTTGCCAGAGTCACACGGAAAACAAAATGAAACAAAAATTACAAAATGACAGTATCTTTTCACAGCAATTCTTCTCTCCCCTCTTAAGTCAATGAAACAAAAGCCCTGCATATAAATCACTGCCTGAGCCGTCAAACATGGTTTTGAGATTCAGGGTAAGTGGGACTTCTCCTCGGTTTCCTCTGGGGCTTTGTGAAAAGGCAAGGACTGGTTAATGGTATCGGCTGGTTAAATCCCAGACCAAATCTACATTGGCATACTGGCTTAGATCATGCAGACTCTAAATATACTGCAAAGGAGGCAGGGGAGGAGCAAAACTTTAGCTGCTGTTGAAGAGAATGCGGTTAGGAATAAATTAAATATGCCAATGTTGATATATGGTTAGTGACAGAGGATTTCTTTGGCATAGTGAAGCTTTTTTGTGAGTTAAATTTAAAAGACAGGAAATACTTCAATCATTTCTAAGGACGGTACACGCATGACAAATTAACACCCCTCCCCTCCCCCCACACACACACATTCACACAAAAACAATTTGAGTAATTACATCAGTGTCTGGCACGACATGGGTATGAAATACAAAAAACAATCCTTCACCTAAAATAGAAATGCTAAACGCTGACGTTTGGAAAAATAAGTGCTACGTGTGTGTCTGTAGTCCACAAAGTGAGAACACAAACTGAATGTCTAAAGTACCACATTGTGATCTAATCACTGCTCTGTGAAGATTTTGTTTTCTCGTGAACATACATAGATGTTAGGTTCACAAATAGCTTTGTTTCCAGCATCTGGCATGGAAAAGTAATTGGGGGGGTTAATACTGCCAGTGAGACCCCTTGGTCCACACAATGTTTAAAAAGGTATAAATAACTAAATAACTGACAGAAACATCAAACACCTCACAACACAAAGCTGAACATAGAGCATTAATGAGGTTGGTGAAAGTTGAGATGTTTATAAAAGGAGAAAGGATGGTTTGATACATGCATAAATTAGACAAAACAATTTACAGTGTGTATGTTGCACAGCGGTTTGTCCACAGTAAGGTGGTCCCTATTAACACCCTCCCACAAATCCAGTGACATAAGTCCTCTTTATATCTACACCACACAAACTAATCCGTCCATAATCGGACTGTAGAGTGTGTTTCTTTACTCACACGCTGTCTGACTCAGAAAAAAAACACTTGCTATTTTTTTGTCAAGAAAGTTTTAACCCAAAGTGCAAAGAGTACAACTCTGCAGAACATGTCGTATCACTGCTATCTGTCTGGTGTGATATGGTGTGTTACTGGTGGCTCATTTACCTTGCGGCCATCGCTGGCGTGGCAGTTGACATTTAATGGGGTCAGCAGTGCCATCAGCTTTTCTTCATTTCCACTTCTGTAATTACATGGTTGAAAAGACTGGCGTTATTAAGTATTCCCCATCAAAAGCAGTATTCCCTTGGTTTTTAAAGGAGATTCTGTAATCTAAAAGTCATTTGTTGCCCTTTCACGGATGAATGCAACTGAGTACTACTTCTTTGGTGCCGAAGATGAAAATAACGGCCTGTTTTAGAAGCTGTACATCATGTGATTGTTGCAGCTGTGTACTCTGAGGTGTATTTATTTCTCCTGTGTTTCATGTGTGCTATCTATTACTTGAAGAGCACACTAGTCACCAGTACAGTTTTTAAACTATGGTTGTGATACTGTTAAGAGATCGGCTTCTCACTGTACCTTACCACTTTCCTTGCATAGCCACAAACTCTGCTTATAGTGATGTTAAATTGAAACCCCATGAGCAGAAAGTAACAGCTATGTAGTTGTCTGACTCTTGCCAATGTGAAATATGTTTAATAACCAGTCAGGCTGACACTCACCTTGCTGCTTCCAGAAGTTCATCCTTCTTGTATTCACCTGTATGAAAATACACATGCAGATTAGAGCTAGGCTTGCCACAGGCTTTGCATAAATATTAGCATGCGATGCAAGTTTTTGTTGTATTAGTCTACAATGTTACTGCAAAATGTCTGCTTCAGTGTAAGTACAGCATACTGACGCCAGGACTGAATCATGTGTACTTTCTCTTGTGTGAATGCCCACTGGTTACATTTAATAATGATTATCTGCAAAATGAAGGTTTATTTAGTCCTGTATTCATACATCAATAGCAGTAAAAGTGTAGGTTAAATGCATAAAATGTTAATGTGAGAGATAAGCAGCGGAGAGGGACTGACCGGTTAGCACAGCCTTGGCTGAAGGGTCGGCTAGATCCAAAGCAGATTTCCCATCTGTGTTGCGGATGTTTGGATCAGCTCCGTGCTGCAGTAACACTGTGAGAGGCGCAGAGGAAGAAAATAGTTTATTCTTAAATCTTTCACATTCCACTTCTGTGTCACCCAGTATGCTGATTGTTGCACAGTAGGCAAACTGTTGAAAAACAAACCTTTTGATTGTTTTCTAAATTAAATTCTTGTCACCACCCCTCACATTCTTTAATAACCCTTGGCTCAAAGTCTACACCTTCTATAGCCAGCTGGCAAGCTGTTCAAGAACTTATAATAAATTGCAACTAATGACACTTAAGGCTAGAACAGTCTAGAAAAGCCTTCGACACAGATTTGCAAACCTGTCAGCGCTTAAACACAATTGACACGGATCCTCACCAATGCAAACATCTATCTTTCCCTTGATTGCAGCCTCGTGTAACGGAGTGTAGTTCCAGTTATCTCTGGCGTTGGGGTCTGCACCCTGACACAAGAGGAGGCTGACAACTTCAGCATGCCCGAAAGAGCAGGCATTATGCAGGGGGATAAGTCCTCCGTCATCCCTGGCGTGAACATTGGCCCCTGTCTGCAGGAGGTGCTCCACCACATCTTTTCTGCCAAAACCTGAAAGAGGATTAAAAGGCATGTTTTACCGCGAGGTTAGGAGTGATTGCACTTACGGTAACTAGCCGGGATATACCATTTAAAAGAACCAGAGCCTGACTCATTTATCGACCCATAGCAATTAAATCGGTATCTGCGTTTGTAACAGCTGATAAATTAATGATGATTCACTCTCTCTGCATTACAGATGGTTAAAAAAGTTGCACGATCTAGCAGCAAATATTGATTGATGTGCTTTTGAATACTTGTAATCTATCTGTATGTAATCTTTTTTTAAAACAGTGCATTTAGGAAAAGTTATTATAGCCTAGGGCTGGGCAATAAAACAATAATGATAATTATCGCAATATAATTTTCCTCAATAACAATTTAACAAATGATCGTTATATCGTCAATAAATGTTAGACTTAATTCGCCTGAAACAAGAACTAATTAGCACCTAATTTTTCTATTAAGATATTTATCTTGTTGAGGAAAAGGGACTGAAATTTATTTTGATCATAATTGTTTTGAATGTTCTACCTCAGATTTCTGAAGCGATCCACGGTTTGGCATCAAGTGTTTATCACACAATTTAACCATGATCTGGTTTCTTCAACTTTCACTCAGGAGCAAAAATCAGCATTTAAACTTGAAAGAAATAATGACTTGACATTTATTGTGATAATTATCGATATCTAATGATATGGAATGTTTTTATTGTGATAACATTTTTGGCCAATGGCCTTCAATACTGGCCTATTCTAAGTGTAGTTTATACAGAAAAAGAGGTCTACTATCTAAATCATTTTCAAAATTTCGGATTATAAATCGGCTCTTTTTCACTTTAATATCAGCATTAAAAAAAACCCTATCGGTCGGGCTCTTAGTAAATTGAGGGATATAATCCTTATTTACATACTACAGCTTCAGTATAAACATATCACCCCAGCCATTATTTACCTGGCAGCTGAGTTTTCTGCATTAATTTTGTTTAGGAGAATTCAACTAACATTTTACATGAAATATAGATTATAGATTAGCAGCAAACTGAGAGGTCGTCTTGTGTTGCTTAGCTTTATGATGGAGAAGTTGGAGAGACGTTCACGGCACGTCTGTTTGGAGAGCGTCGCATTAGCTGGTTAGCACTAACTTGACCAGGCTATAAATGCAGACCTGATATAAACCGAAGTTACATTTCACGTTTTCAGACGTGCAATAATCACATGAGGAGTAAACACGTTGAGCAAAACATTAGCTAGCTAGCCGTCGCAGCTTGTTACCTACTGTTACAAAACACAACGCAGCGGTATCGTTAGCATAGCTCGTCTTTACCCGCAGCGAAATGAAGGGGAGTAGATTTGCGGCCAGCCATGTCCTTCGCGTTTACATTCACCGAATCGACAAGTCTCTTTACTCTGGATACATCTCCGTTACGGCAGGCCTCGAATAACTCCCTGAAGGCGCCGCCGATGCCGCTGCTACCGTCGATGGGGCTGGCAGCTCCGGACCCGGGGCTCGAGACGCTGCTGCTGCCGCCGCCGGAGGTTGTCGTGGAGAAGCTCGCGCTGCTGGCCAGCACCGGGGTGGGTAGGTCCGGGGAGGCCACGGCCATCTCGATCCCTCCGCTGCATTCCCTCTCGTTCTCCGGGGGTACTACGGCCGAGGCCAGCAGAGCCATCGGCGGGGAGCCCGGAGGAGCGCCTGAAATAGCGCTGTTTCTCGGCGGAGACTGTAAAACGCTCTGCTGCTGTTGCTGCTGCGATGAGCGACGAGGCACCGCCATTACAGCAGCTCTCGGGTAACGACAATAAAGAGCTGCTCCTCCTTTCCGGTGAAAGTGGTCGCGTTTCCTGTCAGCTGTTTACTCGCAGTGGAGGGCGGCTGCCCGTCGAGAACCTGCACGGTTATAATTTCTTTACAAAGAGGTGCACTGATCACACTATCAAGTACATGACTTAAAAAGTCGTGATAAATGACCTGCATGCGCTTTTGTTATGAACATGCCACTCCTCTCGGAAATGCAGATTATTTTCTTTTTGAAGCCAAAGGATGTCAGAAATACAGCACCCAGACTTTATTGCTGGTGCTGTCTGCAAATCGTACTGATTAACAGTGGTGGACGAAAAGATCCTTTAGTAAAAGTCCTAATACAACACTATAATATGTACTCTGTTACAAGTAAGTTTTGCATTGAAAATGTTGGTTAAATAAAACTAGGGCTGGGTAATAAAACAATATTATATCAATAGCAATATAACAAATGTTAAGTAAATGTTCAGTATCGTTTTAATAATTTGACTAACTAATCAGCATTTCATTTTTCTATTAAGATATTTATTTTGTTGAGGAAAAGGGAATAAAACGTTTTGTTTTCTTAATTTATTCATGCATAGTTGTTTGTTGATATTTTATCATAATTGTTTTGAATGTTCTACCACAGAATTGTATAGTGATACCACTGTTTGGCATCAAATGTTTGTTCTGACCATAAAGAAAAGTTTAAAACCATTTTATACAGAAGCAAAAATCAGTAGTTGCATTTTTACACACACTAACTTGGGTCTGTGTCTTTAATGTTTGCAGAGTGGAGACAATCTGAAGGACTCCTGTGCTGCATAGAGTTCAGCCACAAGTAGTGCAAAGTCTGTCCAGGTTTACAAAAAATCTTGCACAAGCCAAAATAAAATGTAAACTTTATAGGAAATAATGAAATATACAAACAGACCAGCTACAAGTACACAATGTCATCCTTAAACATATCTGTATAACATGTATTTTATAATATTTCATTACACAAAATACATTCAATATTGATTAACCCCTAGGTTTTAACCCAGAGAGGCGACTCATGATACCGTAGTAAAGTTGATTTTGACATAGTGGCAGTATGATGTTTAGTATGATGCACAGGATTATTATTGTCTTCATTCATATTATTAAATTGAACCCTCATCCTTATTTATTAATTTTTGGTTTATTATTTTAAATCCTTTGTGTAATGAAGTCAGTGAAAAACCTACACCTACACTCAACTTTTCCTCTAGGACAACATCGGTTTTTGCCCACAGATGGCAGTAGCAGCTTAGTAATGTCAGTGACTTGCTGTGATCCTTGCATAGAAGTTACTCAAGCCTGAACCTGGAACAGTACAACGAAGGCCTGTGCTGATCTAAAACTGTTGTTTTGCTGTATTTGCCGTAATTAAAAATACTAGGCACCTGAATCAACATTGTCTTCATTCATCTTGTGTAACACTGCAACCTGCTCAAGGGCGGATATTTCATGTCACTGTTGGTGGGGGTAATAAACTACTTTGACTTTTGTGGCTGAGGGTCTGAAAAAAGTAGGCAGTGGACCAAACCACTGAGAAGCATAAAACCATCTTTCAAAACAAAAAATGCATTGGACTCATTGGAGAAAACAAGTTAGTATACAAAATAAATGGACTAGACAGTGATGGACAACAGTTGTTAGTATTTATTTGTTTTCATTTAATCAAAATGATTCATACAGGCAATTCAAAATCTACTAACATTCAACACAAAAACAAATCAAATTGTATGAACATGCTGTTTTAAGACAACAAGAAGCGAAGAAAAGTGTTGATAGATCTTAGGGTAGGATGAAGATTATTCCAATCACATGGTGCTTTATACTGAAATGATTTCCGTCCAGCTACAGTAAAAATTCTTGGTACAATAAAAGGGATGTTGCATCTGTCTGAGTGGATATGGAACTCTACAAGGAAGTAAAATTGTTTCAAGTATGGAGGACAGATAAAGTGAACACATTTGAAAATTTATCCAGAGAAATTCCCTTTTTGCTTTAGGCTGTAACCAGTCAAGCGACTCATGCATAAAGCAGTGATGAGTGTTAAATGGACACATCAAGACAAATCTACAAAGAAAATAAAAAACAACATTAAGAGGCCTAAGATTGGTGTCAGTGCTGTTCATATAGATAATATCAGCAAAATCAATAGTCTGCAGTATCAACTGAGAAATAATTATTTTCCTTATTTGAAATGTAAAACAGTGTATTGATCGGTAAAAAGAACTTAAACAGCCATCACTTTTTAAAAAATGTCAATATGCAATTCGAAATTGAGTTCACGGTCAATCCAAAAGCAAAGATATTTAAAAGAATCTACTTCATCCACGAGAGACCCATCCTCAAAGTTAATATGCATATGAAAAGTACTAAGACGATTATACCTTGTTCAGAACATCATATTACAGGACTTTTTTTATTTAATACTAATTTAATCATGTGAAGCCATTTTTGAACCAAATTGAAATCCGCTTGTAAGGAGTTCTGTATTGTTAATATATGTGAGTCTGAGGTGTAAATAACTGTATCATCAGCATACAGATGCACTGAGCAATTTTTACAGATTTTGAAAATGATGAAAATGAAAAAAAACACACTGATGCCTCCTGTATAGATAAGCATTAAAATAGAGCAGAGCATTTTGATGCAAACCAATGGAATAAAGCCTATCAAGCAGCAGGTAGTGATCAACTATATCAAAGGCCTTGGAAAAGTCTATAAAGATAGCACCGCTATATTGGCCAAATGCTGAGATTACATCAGTAAATTTTAAAAGAGCTTTGGTGGTTGAAAAATCCGTCTAAAGCCAGACTGATTAGAGGATAAGATATTGTACTGATTAAGATATTGTGAAAATGAATTTCTCAAAGATTTGGCAATAGAACTGAAAATAGAAATTTGATGGTACATGTTCACATCAGATGGGTCTCCACCTTTGAGCAGAGGTGTAACTTTTGCACATTTCCAAATTGAGGGAACAGTACAAGAAGAAAAGGACAGGTTGAATAAATCAGCAAGTGGGTACATTAGCACATGAGCAGCAAGCTTAATAAATCTTGCTTCAAGATCGTCAGGACCCACATTGCTGTTTTCTTTTAACTTGAAATGACATGAAAAACATCAATAGCCATGATTGATCTAAAACAAAATGCACCAGTAGAGAAGATTATGTTGGAAGAACTATCTGTGTCATGTGAGTTTATGATTTTTGAACTACTAAACGAAGAAAAATGCTGATTGAAAGCAATGAAAATAAGTAAAGGATCTAAAATAATTATCAATTTATATTTGATTCACAGAGCTGTTATTATTTTTATTGAGTATACGGTTCAACTGATTCCAGAATTTTCTAGGTTTTATTGGCAGGGTCTAAATTGTATGCTTATGAATTTGACTAAAACATACAGTTTTTTGCTGATTAGCAGAGAAAAAAAAAGAGCGATTTTAGTCTCTTGGCAGCAATGATTGTCTTAAGATTACAAAAAACATTCTGTTAACATGGCAAATTTTAAAGTCTTAAGACAACAGAACATAGCTGCATCTTCCAGTTTGAGTGCTACTAATTCGTTAGTTTCTGAGGGGAAATCCCACATACAATGTTTGCAAAAAACTATTTCCTTTCTCAAATTACCTTGTATAAAACGAGATTAAGAAGTAATATTGATTGAATTGGGCTTAACAAATAATATTTATTAATAAATATTGATATGGTTACTTGTTAGGGAAAAATTATCTCGTATACAAAATCACACTTAACATATTAATTTAATAACTTTAATTTAACTTTTGTCTAATCATGAACAGACTGTTCAACAGGATTCACAGTTTTCCTATTTGACATACCACATTTGTGTTTAGAAAGCAAATTCTTATAACATGAGACTAGATGAAAACACACCCTGTTGTTCATCTTCTGGATAGGAACTTATTTTAGGGGCATTTACTAAACTGCCAAAGATTGTATACAATTGTAATTTTAAATTTAATAGAAGCTTTAATGCTAAATACATATTTTGTGTAGGCCTATTGTTTTACTAGACCTCCTGCCCCCAATTTTGACCATTAACCTTTTGTCTCTTGCCTCAGGTCATGCATTCCAGTGCCTACTGTGTCACTGCTGAACAATGACAGCCTTTAAAAATGCACATCGTCACCCGTGTGATTCCAGCTCAGCGATGGAGAAAGTGTGCCATCTCAAGACTGTAAAATACAAGACAGCAGACATCACTTTAGAGACAGAGCCTGAGGAAGAGACACAAAAACATACACTGAGTTGACAAGGGGACAACACCACGGCCAGGAGTTATTGAGAGCCCTGTTTCCCTGTGGCAGAGGGTGTCTGACAGGAAGTGTCCTTCAGAACACAAACACAAGAACACCCAGGAGGAATGTATGGAGAGGGAACAGTTTCTTATGATGATACAGCACTCTGGCACCACAGTGTCACCTCTCAGCACACTTGGCCAGTGAAGAACACCACATGTATCAGTATAAAATATAAATTCAGATTGTGTGTTTTAGTGACATATACCTTCCATATGAAACCATACCGACAACTTCTGTAATGTCATTTTAATCAAGTTGCACATCCAGGTTAACATGTTGTAACATGTTTGTTCATTGACACATTGCACCTGAAAAGCCCCGGGCCACTCTGAAAACATTTAAAGCAGGATTTCTAGATCTCAGCACAATTTGATAAAACATGATAATAGCGATTCCTCTTTTGTGGACTTTATGTTCAAACCATTACATGTTATAATTATAAATGTGGATGATACATCTCCAATGGAAAGTAAGAAAATGTCAGGAAGAAAAAAATGGCGGCGTTCTCTGCAGTGTGTCCATGGAGAAGATAAAGTAATTTAAAATGTAAAATGTTTTAAATGGATGCAGCCCGGTCATCAGACAACTGAGGCCACTTTTTGTTTTTCCTGTAAAAAAAAACATAAAAAAAGAGTAAATTACCTGCAGCCTCATCAACGCCTAACGACCCTGCACGCCTCAAAGACAACTTCAAGCTCCTCACACTGGTGACAGAAAAAGTATCGATGGAGATTACAGCTATATGAATGTACAAAGGAAAAAAGAGGGCTTCTTTGTTATTTTATATATTATGTACAAGATTATACTGTATGCGTTTTTCTGAGGGATGCAGGGGAATGGAGGTTGGGGGAGGATAGTCAGTATGATTTTGTCTGATTCCTTTGGGAAGTATTTATTGTAATCAAGTAAAAGTACTAAAAAAAGAGCATAAAAGAGAGACTTCCAGCTGTGAGGCAAACAAAATAGCAGTGTGAACTTGAGTTTGTGTTTGTCTTATTTGGGCTGTCAGGGTATTAACGCCTGGACCATGAAGACCGATGATGTAATTTTTAGTGTTAAACTAGTATCAATCAATGTAAATAAATAAGTTGAAAAATAAGAAAATGCTAAGGTAATGTTTTACAAGAAGGATGGTTGAATCGAGTTGAATCAAGAAGAGCATCCACTGAGGACGTTGCAGTGATACAGTGTCTGTCTTAACCATTAGGCTACCAGGCTATCATTCTATCAACAGTAACTGTGACAATGTACTCACCAAGTTAAGTGGTAAAATAAAAAAGTCACATGGATCGAGAAACATGAGACGTCAGAAGAAGACGACGAACTAACATTACATTGTAAAATATCAATCACAGACTTCCCGCCTCATCCTCCATTCAGCGTACTTGCCACAGTTATAGACGCACACAGTTTTCCAGTGCAATGGAATAATTATTTAGAGGTGCTCACTGTCACTTTACGCTCCAAAAAAATGGATAAGATAATCTGGACAAATAACTTGGTGAGTACAATGTTTTCAAAACTAATGGAAATGATTGCCACATTATAAACAAAATTCGTGCTTCAAGTAAATATTTGTATACTACACATTCATCATGTGTTATTCAAACTATAAGGAATTGAATGAGGTTGTGGAGGAATAAGAAAGTGATTTGGGTAAATAAATAAAGGAAGAGCAGATGAGTGGAAACCTGAACGCTACAGGAGTTCAACATCAGCCATCATTTTCTGCATCAAGCCATCAAAGTTCTGCCTATCAAAGGTATTTCATCAGAACATGACAGCACCACCTGAACTGACTGGAAAAAATAACAGGCAACACTGCACAGCAACAATTACTCTCAGATCAATTCAACAGATGCATGAAAAAACTTCCCTTGTAATCTGAAGGAATTCCTTTGAGGCATTCCTGCTGCACTTTCTAATGTCAACCCTTGAGAGACTTTTGTTCACATAGATGTTCAAAGCTGTCACTTTCTTAACCAGGTCGTCATACCCCTGCTGATCACACACTTATTTTAATAAAACACGATAAGAGTCTCATAAACTGAGCAGAAAATATCAAACAAAGCTGTGCACCAACATCTACTCTCAGACCAATGAAACAAGTGCATGAAATCACTTTGAGATAACTGAGGACCAAACTTTGTATCTCGAGACAAGTCCTCCTTCAGGGCATTGAATAGCTGCTACAGGTGAAAATGCACTAGTCGAACAACACCAAGAGCAGCTCACACACTGTAACTCACAAAATGTAATAAATGTAAATGAAAAACAATGTAGATCACAAAGATGAATGAAAGCAATTCTCAAAGCCTCATCTACCCTTCCTTTTTGCTTTTTCTTGTCTTATTTTCTGACTAGTTTATGTCCAGTCTTAATCAACTTACATTTCACTCAGGCTGGTGAAGAACAGAGGCATGTGCAGACTAACATGGTTGTTATTGTATTAATAACTATAAACATCAGAATCACACAAATTTGTTTCAAGCAGGTGGTACGTGAGAAAAATTGTGAAGTGCAGCCCTTTGGTCTCCCTGTCCAAAGGCAAGCATCATTCAGAGTTTAAGCTGCTGCATCTCCAGCAGAATGACCTCTGTCTGCTGGACACATGAACAAAATGGATACCCACCAGGCACACACAACATTCAGCGTTCATTAACTGAGCAAATTAATAAAAGTAAAACTTGTGACCTCAGAAATCGACACAAACAGCTTACCTGTACGTGTTTCATCTCTACCTGCTGGTGCTTCAAATACAGGTCCTGTCTCTCCTCGAGTATACGTGCACTTGTAGAAATTATAAGAAGTTTACTTACTTTCATAGTTTTAGCCAATATTCCAGTCAATTTTAGTAAAACCTCACTCACTACTTTCACTGAGACCTGAAATGTTTATTGAATAACTGTAATCATCTTGTATGGTAAAGATGTCTGAGCTATGGTAAGTGCTGCAGGTCAAATTTGAACCAGAACGAAGGTCTACAAGACTTACAGCACACAGTTTGGAAAAAAGGCTGAACATTTTTCTTGTTTGTTCAGTCAAACACACTGTATGGATGACAAAAGACTTGTGTTGCCAAAAGTTTTCCTTTAAACATGAGCAGCAATGAATTTCAGGGGACAAAAACCAAAAAACTCTGATAATAAATATTAAATATGATTTCATGATTTTAAATCTTAATTTACAATACCAACAGCAAAATTCTGACAAGTCCAATTTGCTTTGTTGCCTATTTGTGTAGTATTATTAAAGCTATGGTAATGATGAACAAGGTTGCTTGAAATCTTTCAGAAAGCCCTCAAATGAACCTCCAAACTCTTGATCATTGCTTTTCTCTTGGCGGCCAGCTGTTGGCGGCTCTCACACAAAGTTGGCTCCATTTCCTACAGAGCCTCTGTGTTTGTTCTTCTGCACAGCTGCTGGCATCTTCATCTGCAGTTCCTTGTCCTTATGCTTCTCAACTTCAAGTCATCTCTAGCAAACGAAAAGAATCTATGGCATATTGAGCAGGCGCCAACAAAGAAAAAACATCTTTAGAAAAAAAGCTATTTGTGCATAAATTCACCTCTCGTGTGACAGTTTTGTGCATTTTACTTTAGTGTGACAGGATTGTGAGAAGCCACCAAGGCCAAAATTCCAAATACATTGCTTGCACATATCGATACATACATACACGTTTGCACATACATGCGTACTGTCATTCGTAAGTGTGTACTGTATGTGTGATAGGGTTGGGTATCGTTTAAATTTTATGATATCAGTACTAAAACCAGTACCCTGGTGATACCGATCCCAATAGAGTCCTTCATTTGATATCTTGCATTAAAAGCCACAGTAGTTGATTGGTAGCCTATTATAATTATTGTTGTTATGGACAAGGAAGGTTATCTATTTTATTTTTTTCTTGTTTCAAATAACTGTTTCATAAAAGTATTGGGAAACTGTATCACGTCCTCCTCATCCTAATTAGTTTATTCTCACGGGTAGTGTTAGCCTGTAAGGTGAAAGACTACAGCTTGCGATTTTAAAAAAATATTTGAATGAGACAGGAGGAGCAAGTTGTGGTAAACACATTTAAGGTAATTTTTTGATACGGGTGTTGAAAGCAACTCTCGAGTTCCACCTGAAGTCTTACACGTTCCTCCCAGAGCTGCAGGTAAAAGATGGCTGCGTCAGTGTATGAGGTGAAGACTAAATGACAGAAAGAGATGATTTTCAAGGAGCTGTTGACCAGAGTACACCTACGACAGCTGTCAGATTCATTATCAGGTCTCTTAATGTACAAATTGGCCAGCTGCGGAGCTCCCACGTAACCTCGACCATTCGTGCATGCACACAGCAGAAGGCAGCTCCAATGGTTAACACAGGAGTTTATAAGAGATGGATGGATTGACTTGATCCATCCCCATGGGGAAATTCACATGTCACTCACAGCACCAGAACACGAACAAACAACACACAAGAAAAGTGCAAAAACAAATGTCAAACATGAGCACGAATATCAAAGTAAAAGAAAGATTTCCTTTTAAGCACAAGTCATAAAGTGTGAAACAATGAGATATTTCCTACAGCTAAGAAAAACACATTGAACTGTCTCTGAACTACCACAGCCCACACTGCCCCAACCTCAGTCTAGTCTAGTTGATTTAGCTTCATCGCTACCAGTCCCTGAGCTACAGATGACCTTTTAGACTGGAGCTTGAATAGAGTATTATGGAGCCTGGCAGGTGTCAGTGGTGGTAAATGTGGTAGGTAATGTATTGATATATTTATAGCAGTGAACATGAAATGACTTGAAACTAATAAATGAATTACTCATTCATTAATGCCAGGACCGAGCTACTTTTTATAGACGATATTTGGCAACACACCAACTGACATTTCAGCTGCTTTCATGTCTTTCAAACATGAGTTCAACTGCGGTCATTGTATACATAAACTATGACTACGTAACTGCCCAGGGCTTCATTGAAACTGAAGCCTCACACTCCAGCCCCCACTGGCCGGGCCTCTCTAAGCTGAAACACTGGAGAGCCCAAATCAGCTTCTCCTTTCTAGCTCACCCTACAGCCCCTATACCTCTCTTTCATCCACCTTGCTTTTCACACATTTAAACACAATACAGTTTACAGAAGACACAAGTAAAAATGACTTATTTTATAATCTCTTACCTTAAACATACTGTAAATAATTCAAGATGACAGCAAAATCTTTTTACAGGTATCCATGAGTCCACTGCAGAGAGTCATCTTATAGTGTTGATATAAGACACTACAACTTTCACTGATACACTTAGCTAATCCTAGTTAGCTAAGTTAACGATCAGCTCCCACCTCATCATAGTCAGTGACTTCTCCTTAACTAATTGGTTTTGTCTTCAGTCTTGGTTGACACACAATAAATAAAAATGAACACATGTAAAAACCCTGTTGCGTTAGCTATGCTAGTTTCATGGCTAGTGTCTGTTTGATGCTAAGTTAACACTATTGTATGCAGACTGTACTCAAAAGCATCACTGAAATACAGATTAAAAAACAAGTTTGCCGACCAGTGTCAAAGTCATTACAACGTTAAAAATAATTAACATTTTAACCTGCTTTCACATCAGCATTGTAAGTGTAAGAAAGCACATTTTCAAGCTAGCTAGTTTTGTTATGTTAGCTAGCTTTGGTATGTTGTTAAAAAACAAATCAACAAAGAAACTGTTCATTATTGTAATGTTTAAATATACTGCAATGATGACTGTGCATTACAAAGTTGACATATAAAGAAGTATTTCAAGTTCATAGAATTAGCAGGGAAATGTGTTTAAATGTGCTTCACTCTGGCAGGAAATATAAAAAGAGACATTAAGATCTTATGATTATTCTTCATTTTTAAATTTTTCTTTATTTTTGACCCTTTAAAGAATCATCTCATCAGATAATATTGCTTCCATAAAGCAAAATTGCTGAATATATTATCTTATTTGTTGCTGTGTGTAAAACTCATTCCTTAATTACCATTATAGAAATGTTATATATGTATGTTTTAAAAACTTTGCTTACTAAGATATTTATTAATCAAAAATAAGAATAAATTAAGGCCTGCACCCAGGGGATGAGTTATATGGTGACATGGATGTTTTCTCAATCTCTGTAGCACTGTAGAGCAGAAGTGCTCTGGGGAACAAGGTAATCACAAGATTTGAAACCATAATATTTAAATGTACTGTTGATATGAAGAGAAATTTATTCAGCGTGACAAACGAAAGAGGCCCTGACAAATGCAGAGACGTCGTTGAACTGGCTGCAAAAAATAGGAACTGCAATTGGCATCAAATATTAAGAGCAGGATCAGCCTGAAAAACTGGACGATAGATTCATTGTAAAGAGCTAAACAGATAGGACAAAATAAGAAGTGAAAAGTGCACGCCTGACAAATTGCTCGCTATCGCATCTGAGGTGACATTAACTTAGACAGCAGCAGCACTTTGCTGTGTGATTGCGTGAGATATATTACGAATGTAATAAAGATGATAAATAATTGAAAACTATCCAGGATGCTAAAATTCCAATAGTTTTAATAAGAAATATGTGTTTTACATGAAAATGAGTAACCGTATTTAAATTCATTACTGGTATTAATTGGTTTATATTTATTTTATTTAGTTTGATTATCTTTTTTTTTAATGTTGCAATGTGGAATATTTCAGTTTGTATGATACAGCTGCAAATACTTATTTGCAGCTGTATCATACAAATAGTTAAAAAAAATCATACATTGTGATTTCTGGATTTTTTTTTTTTTTAGATTATGTCTCTCACAGTGGACATGCACCTACGATGACAATTTCAGACCCCTCCATGATTTCTAAGTGGGAGAACTTGCAAAATAGCAGGGTGTTCAAATACTTATTTTCCTCACTGTAGATATGTCCGAGAGACAGGCTGTAATCCGCGCAGAGATTGTGGATTAATTTTTTGTCTGTTTATAAGGCAAAAAAACATTAATTAAACAGATTTGAACTTTCATACAATATTAGTTATTTCCATTTAGATTTTTTTGCAAATGTGTCTCAAAAGATTAAGGGACACTGTAAAAAGCAGTGCTAAGGTTATAAAAATAAAATGTATATTTCCACATGCATTATTTTGTGTTAATGTTATAAATAAGACGTCGATATATAATATTAAGCCTTATGCAATTACCATTTACTTCAAGTACAATATTTAGAGTAACTTCATGGGGACACAAAAGCCACCGATAGCCAGGAATGCTTTCTAAAATAAATTCTTCATGGTTTTGAAATGAGATGTCACAAATGTGTGTGTATGAAAGGTTGACATGCATTTTAAATATTATTGGTGTTGTACGCCTTATGAGATTACGGGTTGTTTATATATAGAGATGTTAGTCCACGCTATTAATTCCAACATACGACAACAAATTGTATCACCTTCCTTTATTAGAAGTCTTCACTTCGCTGAAGATCAGTTAACATCACTCTGGCCTCAAATAGGCCTTTGTCGCAGAAGACATTTGTAGGAAGCGGTTTTCAGAGTACAATGAATGATGGCTAAATTCAATTAAACTGCTGCAAAATAAGGCACATGGACTGGTTTCGTCAACAAAAAACAGCTTCAGACAGAAAAAGTGGGCCCACACAGATGATGACAGAACATTACTGAAACTCAGTACAGTACAAAGCTGGGCAGGATTGATGAGATACTTGTGTATGGAAATCTCTGCTCTAAAACGTTTACATCTCTTTCACGGTGATCTAACTTTGCATTATTGAACAAATAATAAGTATAATAAATGTTTAGTGTATATTATTTCTGAAATAAATGTCACAATGGGGTCTGAACTTTAACCAACGATTGACCGATAATTACGCCACAGGAACAAGGGCTAAAAAAATACTGAAAACTCAAAAGGCAAAACTTTGCAAACATTCATTTTCTCCATTGGGAATCCTATGTGGAAGTCTACAGTATTTTGCAATATTCCAATATACTTTTAAAGTCTAAAGTGCACAGGAATCTCAGCATTTCAAATGAGTAGTTTGTCTTTTTGCACAGTTGCTCGTGGTAGTAACTGGCGCAGCTCAAAGGAAGAAGAGTTTGTCCCATAGCTGGACGGCCGGCTCTAAGTGCAGGTACTGGCCAGACAGGAAAGCCAGTTTGTGGGCATACTTGCATGGTGCTGGAACACGAATAGTGCCCGGCCAGTTCCAGTACAAATGGCACATCTTGAAAGTTAGCCTGGGGAGGGACCAAAGCAACAATGTTAAATATTGGATCTGATATCAACATTAAAGGATTTCTAGTTTTCACTGAATTGAAAACACAACAGCAACACCTGACCAAACAGCAGGGTCACGTTCAGAAAGGTATTTCTTTGCAATCTAACAGAGCAGCCCTGTAAATGTTTTTCCTTCAAACAGGTTATAATGTTCAGTTGTTCCACATTTATAATTTTAATGTGTTCACACTGATACAGATTTCTCTGCACACGCACACACTCTACATTTAAGGCCGGGACGTTTCGTGGACGTAATAGGTCGACTCTCATTACGTGCGTTGAAGCGTCGCTGCATACGGTGTGAGCAGGGATTCCCCCGACAAGCACCAGCTATAAGGCCGCGCCTGCAACCATCTAAAGTTTGGGAGAATTTCAGATAAGACACTCAACAGCGTGCTGCTCCGTGAGCTCTCAGTGAATTAGAATTAGCTTCACTGCAGCACAACTGACATCAACACTTGAAGCAAAAGTATCCCGGTGCACCGACGGCAGCACCGCTAATCCTGTTTACTCCACACAAGCACGGCTCGACAGGCTCAACAGGAGGACATGTAGTCCATGAAAAAGTATTTCTTCATCACCGTCATGTTAAAAGTGATTTCAGCCCCGACGCTGTCATGGTAACGGCCACGTATGAGTGAGACGACAGCTGAATCTAACGCTACAGACAATCTGTGACTGACTGCACAGTCTGTGAATCCTTTCAGTTGTTTTCTTTGCCCCACACTGATGCAGAAATACATTTGATTATCACACTGCATTACTCAGTATTGAAATAAGTTTTAAGTAAAGTAGCCTAATTAATTCTTTAATCTGTTATCACAACACACGAGTAATGTGGAAATTGGATTCATTTTAACATATGCTACTATAGATTATTCTAGTGTGCTTCATGATGAATAAAATATTGATTTATTGATTAGACATATTTTTGATATTTATTTTGGATAAATTGGTATGTTAATAGGCAACTTTTTTTCTCTTTAGAATACACAAATTTATTAGGGAGATCAATCGACTACTTGAAAAAATAATCTCTAGATAATCAATTTGAAAAATAACTTGTACAGCCCTAATTACATTACATTCTATAATCCAAATATTTTAATGTCATGGTATGGATAGACTGAGTTAGATAAGATATTTTGCTGTACAACAGCGAATCAGTCTCCACTGCATACCTGCCATCACAAAGTGTAACAGCTTACTTTGCAGATGCCACTTCAGTTTGCTTATCAGGCAGGAGGAGAAGTCAAGGATACAAAAGCTTTTCATTAGGGCCGAACGATTTGGGGAAGAAAAAAAAAATTTAAAAAAATCTAATTGTGATTTTTAGTAAAATTTTCAGATTAGACAGAACATTTGCAGTGTTTATACAGTCAATCATTTCATCATTTGTTTCGAGGAAATTATTCACTGCCCTATTTTTTCCAGATTCTGTGTTTTCCGTTTTCATTTATGTGATTTCTACTTGACTGCTGATTGTTTCTGTCCATGGACCTTCTGCAGGACAGCCTCTGTATGCTGCTCGAACACAACACAGTAATAAGTGGGTCTACACCTTGCCTTGGCTGATGGGGTTACGCTTTTGAGAGTTTGAAGTGATGACCTTTTGCCAGTGTGCTGACTCTTTTTGATATGATGGCGTGCACAAACCCCCGCCCTCTGTGAAACAACACAAAGGACAGAAGCAGTGTGCCCATAAATTACACCTAAACACAGCAGCAGTTTTTTTATGTTAATTTGGCTGCAGAAGGAAGTTTTTTTTGGTAACAAGGTAAAACACAGATTTTTATAAATTACATCCACATTTTGGCAGATTTCACATTATTTGGCATTTTATTGTGTGATATTGTTCTGGACGCTTAGCATTGAGGGTCCGGCGGGGTGGGAGATTACGGTCGGTTGTACTCTTAAATCATTTTCCGGTTCGCACTGGTCTACTTTTTGGAGTGTTTAAGAGTGAAATAGGCGCACGGTAGATCCCTGCGCATAACGTTAGAGAAACAAATCACACAGTCGCTGCTCTCTGCCTGTCTTTATTTTTGGCTAAGCATTATAAATAAATACGTTTATCTACACTTTTAGCAAAATAACGTCTGAACAAACAGGATTTTCACATTGAAAAAAATCTCTTCAAAATTTAATACCTTGTTAAATGGTGATTAAGACTTTTTAATGGCCTTAATTTTCGCAAAATTGATTTATCACCTTTTAAGACTTTAAGACCCCGTGGACACCGTGTTTAATAAACGTCAATAAAGACTGTCCTGGTGAATTTTTTTTTAACCAGCTGGTTGAAAGGCTTACTCATCCATTACTCTCACTCACTCAGACAGCCTTCAAACAGAATGATGCTTAATGTAAAAAAAATGGGTTATAAATACCTTTGCAAATGGTCTGGTGTGAGGTTTGCCGTGTTGTACAGGCAGATGTAGTGTGTAGGAAGTCCACAGCCTTGGCGAATGTGATGGGCCATCAGATAGAAATCCACCCTGAATGAGAAAACAGACAAAAAAACTGCAGTGTTAGAAACTTTAAAAAGGCCTACACTGAGGGGTGATTTCACAAAGAATGGATTGCAATGAATCAACCGCTTTCTGCCCTGTCTCAAAGTCCGATTCGCAACCAGTATTTGGTTTCCATAAGGTTTTCCAGAGTGCAATTTTTTTTTGGTGAATGCTTGTTTGAGATGGCTAAAATACATTTGCTGCTGATACAACTCTTCTCCAGAGGGGGATGCACAGACTAACATCTGCTGCAGGTAACACACATGGATAAGTACCTCATACAGCCCCACTTCAAAAATCTCTTTAAAATCATCCATCAATGCATTTTGTTGGGCAAGCCCACACATGAAAGGTGGCACATGTTAGGTAGAGTAACTTGTGGCTATACTACCATGATCATAACATCTTAGCATCTGATAAGGCTTCAAATTGGAAAACGATTAAGAGCTTTAAAGAGACTTTGACATCAACTCATTCACTTAAGACCAAAACTGACCAGTCTCTCTGAGTGAGCGTGTGATCCAGAATGGTTCCAGGTGGAGGTGTGCCAAAGCTGTTTGACGCTGAGAGGTAGAGGGTGGTGCTGATGCGCTTCTGGACCACAATGAAGACCAGCTTAGGCTCGTAGTTGGGGAAAGTCTCAAAGGATTTGATCAACTGAGGGATCTCGTACTGCTCCACCATCTTCAGCTGACCATCTGAAACGCCGTCCCGATATACCACAATCTTGTCTGGCAAGTTGTGGTTCACCTGTACAAATAAGTAGACACGAGTGTTATGTCAGGCGTGCGTTATCCAAAAATTGTAGTTTTGCTCCCACCGCAATGCACTCTGTGTGCATTTACATGCGGCACAACATATATTTTTATTATCCAAAAGAACATCCAGACAGAGATCCCCTCTGTAAAATCCACTGAGGCACTAATATCAGAAGCTCTATATTGATCGGCTTGCACTTGATATTCTACGTTGACACCTTGAGAGGAAAAGAGACGGCAGGTCATCTACAACAACAGTTATCTCATAGCACTTTTCATAAAAGAGCAGGTCTAGACCGCACTCTGATGTTATTTACAGAAACCCAAAAATTCCCACCAGGAGCAGCTCTAGGTGACCATAAATTGGTCCTTTTGAGAGACAGAAATCTCGAGCAGAATTGACTCAAGGTGGGCGGCCATCTGCCTCGAGCTGCTGGGGTGAGAGAGAGAGGGAGAAAGAGAGTGGAGAGAGAATATACACAGACGTACAGACAGTAAAGGTAATGTTGCTATAGACTGAATGAAAAAAAAAAAAATGGCACAGCTCTGTGACTCTTGGCCGAAAACAGATTGTGTGGTTCAGAGAGGAGGGGAGCTGAATGTCAAGACATGTATGTTAAGCATGTTGGCAATATTTACCTCAAAGTATTTCTGCAGTGCGGCCAGTAAGCAAACTCTGAAGCCATTGATCAGCTCCTCACTGGGTGCCTGGAAAGTTACTCTGGAGTACCAGCGGGTCAGTGAGCTGGAGAAGAAAAAGCAACTACATTTCTATTGAGACATTACGAAGAAGTCTCTAAAACACAAAGAGCTTTAGCACTAATCTGCAGACTGAACGTGTTTAGTTTAGGAATGTTCTAACAGACTTTCTGCACATACAATCTTAAAAGCTGCCAGCCTCTCCATGTACAATATATGCAAGTTACCTGTTCACACTTGCGACAAAGCCCATGACTGACCGATGCGCCTTGCTGGTGTCATGGTGGACATCCACTCCAACCACCATCAAGTTTTTCTATTCAAGTGAGACAAAGGTTTATTATTTCTCCATTGACAGCAGTAATGTTATTTTAATGCTGTTCCAATGAGGATGTGTGTGGAGGTGGGCTTGGTTTGCATTCGGCTGCAGTTGTGAGAGGTAGGGGTCCCCAGATGTCTGCTGCCAACCTACCCAACACACACACACAGTGGAGACGGCCGTGTTGGGTTTTTTTTGTTAGTTTGAGTTGAACCTCGTGAGCTGGATCAGAGCGACCAGCAGGAGCAGGTCGGGCAGGGAGGACGTCGAAGAATCATGTTGAGTGAACGTGTGTTTGTGCGGGCAGCGGAAAAATTAAGTGTCTAACAATTTTGATGCATCGTTTTCACAAGTAGCATTATGCTTATTTAACCGAAGCTACCACTTTACTGGTGCGAGACCTGATACTCACCAAAGGGACACTGACGGTCCACAGCTCTCCTCCTAACTTGCTGTTTATCTGCAGGAGTATTTTTTGGGCAACACTCCTCAACTTCTGCTGCTGGGAAATTGTCCGGACATTGATAGCCTGATAAATAAGTGGTAAAAAAAGTCAAACTTGTGGGAGAAAATAGTTTCAAGAGAAAATTTTACTAGATGAGTAGGGCTGAAAGACGAGCAGCAGTGTTAATTTGCATAAGCTAAAACACAAACAACACATCTAAAATGGGAAAGAGCTGGACCACTGGGTCTATATTTTGACTTATCCAAAATGTTACAATGTTCATGATATTCACATTAAACATGGTCAAATAATTAAAAAAAATAAAGGTTAAAGTATTTAAAAGAAATCGCTGTGAGCAAAAACCTCAGATTTTCTCCGGTTGTCATCGCTCTGTTTTGAACAGCATTTTCTACCAACGGCTCAGTTTGATGACACCCGGAGCCTGGTAACATGCTTCAGGTCTTGGCCAATCAGAGGACAGTGAGCTTTGAGAGGGGGGGCCTTAAAGAGACAGGAGCATCTACAGCTTGTTCCAGACAGAGGCTGAAATGAAGTCCTACATGAAGGGCCAGTAGAAGACAGTTTTTTTTTTTTTTTTAAACTTTGAATCATGCGAAGCTGCCATCCAGGAGTCACAGAACAATAATATAGGACCGGAAAAGCAGTATAATAGGTCTCATTTAAGATGTTTTTTTAGTTGAGGAAAAAGGACCGAAAAAAGCTTTTAATTTTTATATTTGTGAAGGGATCCACTGTTTGGCATCAAGTGTTGACTAATGAAGAGTTTATAACTACAATTAACAATCAGGTTTCTTGAACTTTCACGCAGGACCAAAAATCCGCCTTCTAACTAGGTGAAATGGTTTCAGTGCGTGTATCAGTACCTTTTGAACATTTTCAACACATTCTAACAATACTGTGATAACACTGATAACCGCGATCATTCTGGTCAATTTAATCGTGAAATTTTCATACCGTTTCATCTCTCAATTACAAACCTGGGACGGGATGGGACTATTGATGCAGCAGAGCTTCTTGATGGCGCTGTACAGATCGTCTCTGTTGCCGACCATGATACACACTACGAGCTGCATATTGGGCTGTAAACAGACATGAAAACTCACAATGGACTTTCATTGCATTGCGGGCTTAGTTCAGCTGTGCCAGATACTCTGAATGTAATTATTGTCAAACTTGAATTTCCTACTTGTAAAACATCACAACATTCAAAAGTAATAAAGAAAGATGGATCATGGATGGAAGCTGCCTGGAATTATAAGTTAAAAATTACTAGCATTTAATGTTTTTCTACTTGGTAGCTAATGGGATAAAACATGCAACATTTTTAAAGGGATTGACAATGACGCTCATGTTGCCCAAGTCAACTAGACTGGAACCCCTGTCAGTCATTTTATGAGTTTCCCCTGCTTTTCCTGATCGACAAAGAGAGTCAGAACTCAAGTTGTTAGATGGCCTAAAATTAACTAATTGAACATTTTACTTTGATTACGATTAACGATTTTGCTTTTGGTATTCTTATTTTTTTTGCCAGACTTGCTAACCCTCCTGTTTTTCACTGCCCTCCCCAGGTTCAGCAATGTGTTTAATGTTACGGTAGTTGGGTGTTAGACGCTACGCTGCTGACGTATGTAATTTCTTTAACCGTGAGGCAGTTTTAGCAACAAAGCTAACGCCATGTTTATCAGTGGAGGAGCGGTAACATTCACAAGCGATTAAATTATGTTTGACGTATTCTAAATATATCTGCGAATTGCTTGTCTCTAGTTACAGTCAGTGTGTCAGAAATGATTAAACCGGAGCAGACTTGTGAATAAACGTGTATCTAACACAAAAATTAGACAGTTTATTTAAACTGCATTATGTCATGGTATCTTGGTATGGTCTCAGCATAAATTTAAGGGATTATCTTTGTTAAGGTTATGCGTAATATATACAAGAATATATGTCAATATCTCGGCATGTCTGTTTTAAAATCCCAAAATTGGTATCTGAATTAAAAATCCCAAATCAGTGGGGCTCTAAAATTAACTGGTTAAAAGGTGCTGAATTTTGGTTTTGATTAATCTTCTCATCCCTAATACAACCGCTATTTAGTCACATGGATTTGCTGTGTGAGGGATGAGAAACTAAACAAATATAATCACTAATTAATTACATAATTACAGTTATTACTACAGGACAAATATGTGTCAAGGTGAGCTGCTCTTGATAATTAATGCGAAATACTAGGGGTGTGACATCTTTAAATTAAATTAAAATGTGATGAGATTTCCTGTCAGGTTTAAAACTGTCTAACGAGTCTCCTCACACCCTTACTATTTAGCCAGTGTGCCTTAATGTGGCTCTGAATAGCTTCACTTCGGTGCATGCCAATCATATTAAAAGACAACATATCAAACAGCAGAAACACTAATGCTCATTAAAAGTGTTAAGGTACTAAACAATCTGTTTTATTCCGTACCTCACTGGAAATCTGAGTGTGGATGCTCTTGACATAAGTCTCAGTGCGATCGTCCCTCAGCTCCACACTAATGGGTCGATGCAGCCGCATCCCAATAGGCCCGGCCACTTTGTTAAAGGTGGAAACCAGCTCTTCAGCCTGCTCTGCACAGCGGCGAGGGTAGAAGATTGACCAGGTGGTCAATGGGATCTAAGAGTAAGACGGGTCACAGCTGGTTAAGAAACAAAGTAATATAGCAGCCCGAGGCCGAGACAAAATAACACATTGGTGTCTAAGTAGGGCAGGTAGAAAGCGTGGCCACTGTCACTGCAGATGGTTTGAGAATTTGGCCTACGCAGACGATCAGCACATCAAGTGTGGAAAAAATATCACCCGCTGGACAATGCTGCCCCACTGCGACATCTCTTCTGCATAAAGGTTTTGTATGTTGCGTTACAGCTAAAACTATATTGATCAAATTGAGGGGAAGAGATTTCTCTTCCAGCACTCACAGAGCTGATTGAAGCATCCCTGCAAATCTCTCTGGACCAGGATGCATCAGCTCCAGTGCCAAAGGATGTGGACTGCAGACTGATGGTTTCAACAGGCAGAGTTCTGGCTTTAAGCTAGAAGACAGGACACAATACACAGTCAAAATAAAAAAGGAAGTGTGGTAACTGGACCAGCACAGACAACGAACACAAAGTATAAAAAGCTAGAGCAAAACAATACATTACATTCGATTTTACTGTCCTACCTACCCGCTTCACCACTGTGCACCTGTCGCACAGTTAACCAGCATTTAAATATTTTATTCAGATATGGTTATACTTTATGCTTTTAAACCGTGTTCCTGGGGACCAGACTTACTTTGAGTCAGTCCCCAGTTTAGATTTTAATGGGCTCTGGGTCCCTGATTGTTAATCACTGCAATTCTCTTTTTAAAAGTAGACTGATATGAAAAAGTGGAATGTGGCTTAACAATACAGTCAGAAGAAATATTGCATTTATCAGAGTATTATGCAAAATAAAAGGAGTTTCTCTTAATACAAAAGAATATATTTACATTATTAACAGCTGAATCTGAAAATAAACCCTTCAGTGTTACCAGCAGAACCTCACCACCACGATTTCTGAGCGAATCTCCAGTCCCCATCGGCTGAGCTCCTTCTGACTCTCAGCGTTGGAGCTGATGTTCTTCAGAAGCTGCTTTATTGAGTGGGTGTGCTGCTCACTGCTCACATTGATGTGCATGGTCATGTCCTGCAATATGTGAAAGACACAGTCTGTCTCCACAAGTTACTTTACTAACAATTTTATGCAAATTATTTTAGGCCTGTTTCTCCTGAGATGATATTATTGATCTACACTTTCTAATCTTAGGTAATACTTACACTTTGTATTTAACTTCATGAGTCTGTGTGTCTGCTGCTGTGGTTGGAGTTGACATTTCCTACCTTCAACAGTGATTCCTCTCTCTTTTTTTATTACTTAAAACAATAGATACCTTCCACGTTTTAAGAACGTCTTGTCTTTGCAGCTACCTTAATACAGGTGTTGTGCGTAAAGTTTGAAAATGAGGAGCAGCCTCTGTGAGGAAGAACATCGTGCTGATCCATGACATTTACCTTCATCGCTCTAAAGTCCTTCCTCATTTTCTCAGGTATTCCTGTCATAAAGGACAGCTCCGGCACCAAAAGGATCTCTCCAGTAATGATTTGCTGCAATAAATCAATATTACAACATTATCTACACAGTAAAGTGTGTTATACTCACATATTGACACAATTTCCTTTGCATTTTTTATGCTTCTGATGGACTAATGAACCGTAAACATTCATTTGTACATGGAACAAATGTTAACGTACAGTTCACATGACGAACCAAATTTTAGTTGTAAAGCAAATTTATGTTTGTTTTTTTTTGCGCATTCAATGTCCCGTTCTTGTATTAAAAAGTATGCAGATTGCAAGACTTATTGCAGCCACAAGGTGGCAGTCTCATTAAAGACTTCAGTTCATGTCAGCTGAGCGGTCCACTGCTGTCAAGAGACTTATAGCTGATTGCTTGTCTTGAGAAATAATGTTATAATAACTAATCCATCTCATATTTTGTTTATTTTACATTCATTAACTGTGTCTATTACTACTAGAACATTATTTATTTTATAATCATTGTTCTATTTCTGTTTTTTGAAGACTGGTAATGAGGCAGAGGGGAAAACTTGCCTGGTCCTGATGTAAGTCCTGTAAAGACTAAATAAATAACTAACTAATTGATCCACAAGAGAGGTTTTACCTTCCCTCCTGGTTTGGACCTCTCCTTCGGCCGAT
This sequence comes from Lepomis macrochirus, assembly GCA_024633595.2. NCBI lineage: Eukaryota > Metazoa > Chordata > Actinopteri > Centrarchiformes > Centrarchidae > Lepomis > Lepomis macrochirus. Next base: position 31,193,308 of record JALXJV020000005.1, read on the forward strand.
GCAAGAGCAGAGGTTGATCCATCTCTTTGATTGTAATCCCGTAGTTCTTGCTGGTAATATGTGGAAGTGTGAGAAAGTCTTTAAAATGAAAAACAAACACACGCACCCCAAAAAAACAACACACTAACAGGGAGATAAACTTAAGATTTTCACAGCCATCACCATTTCACTATCACCACTTTCCGTGCAAACACCTGCTTTGCTCCCCTGCTCAGACTTGATCAGTTCACGGTTCAGAGCCGTCTCACCTGTAATATTCAACAAAGGTGGTTTTTGTGCCATTCATCAAAGTGAAGGTGTCTTTGGGTGACTTGTCCCACTCAATGGCATCAACGCGGTAGGTGCAGTTGTTGTAGCGGGTGATGACGATGCTGCCGATGAGTTCTTTGGCACACTCGTCTCGGAAGTTCTCCCTGCTCTGTTGGTACAACGTGTTCCTGGCAGACAGCAAGAGCCAAAGGTCAGATCTGTTGTATTTTTAACCTACAGACGCATCAACCCTGTTGCATTCGTCTAGTTGCTGCCCTTCAACTTACCTCTTAATACAACCACATTCCCAGAGGGGTGGGTTGTAGTGGTTGGGGGTATTCATAGTTCTGTCTCAGAGGACAGCTGCACTAAGAACATCACAAACTGGTACTGAAATATGTATGACTATATCACAGAATATGGCATTTATATAGCTCTGTGTGGCTTGGTTATGGCATCCTCCATGTATGAGCACTTAAACTTGTATGACTATGTTACAGGACCCCTACAGAAGACACGCACACAAGGAAAGAATAAATGAAAGATGCACTCTTGATTTTATTACAGTGTCCACAAGACCCACCCAAAATGGACAGATTTCCTCCCAGCTCATTGTTGATGGGTAAAATATCAATGGCGAGTTGTTTTTGGAGCACAATTAGGCCCTAGAGATGAAACTATTGATTATTTGATTAATAAAAGCACTTAAGGCTCATGCAGACTACACGATTTTCAGCGTCGGCCGATGGCCATGCTGTTCACACTACACAACTTGCCATCTTGTAACGCGAGTCTTAAAGTCGTTTTGGCGTTCACACTACGTGACTGATCGGCGACAGGGTCTCACATACTTCACAAGCTGACAGCAGCTGTGTCACCGATGCTGGACTTCTTTTATCAAGAAAACACACGTGAAAATGTAAAATGAGAAATGACGAGAACCTACACACGAAACAGCTGTTTGTTATTATAAAGATACCAATTAGAAAGAAAGAATGTGTGAAAGGATGGATTAGCACACGCAGGTACCAGGGGTCGCCTACAGAGAGCGCTGGAGGTCAGTAAAAAGTGTGAAAAAGTAGCTGCCTGCTCTCATTGGCTGGATGTGGATGTCGAGTCGGCCGACTCCTCCAGATATTTGGCGTGCTAGATATCTGGCAGGCGTCGGCGATGTAGCTTTGCCAGCCTGTAGCTTTGACAACTGAGTGAGTAATGATGCAAATGAATATGGGGTCCTAAATACGTTATAATGAAAAATGCTCCTATCTGTGAACGTGCTACTGTTTGTGCGCTACTGCTGATTCGCTGTGAACTCACATGACATCCAGCACAGAGTCATTCCGCAAGACTTTGTGAGATATGTCCACGCACAGGAAGAGGCCTCCATCTGTGCGCTTGATGCAGGTCGAATATCCTGGCCACACTTGCAGCCTATAAAGACAGACAAACAGCGAACAATGAATGGACTGGAGTTGCTATGTTAGATTGCATCTGATGTCAAAATACGACTCAGTACTAACCGATGTTTTCCAAGTATGACTGCGCTTTCTGGATCGTAATGGTTTCGACCCACCAGCTTCAGTCCAATCGTTTTCATCACCCTTAAAAAACGAGAACACTAAGAAAAAAAATACTCAAACTTTGCCAAAAGCTCTAAACCTGAATTGAATTTTGTTTTTAATTACATTAATTCTTTTCATGGTTTCATATGTTTAACCTGACGGTTACGTAGAAGATTACTGCCTTCTGTCTCCATACTAACACAGATGTGTTTCAATTTGATCATCTATGTGTAATCTAAAAGTAAAGTGGTTCATCTCTGAGGAAACAGTGTAGGCGCCTTTATTAAAAGTACCTCCTGAGCACCACATTGTAGAAGGGGATGCATAGGTCTGAGCTGGGAGGCAAAATCTTTGTCATTTGGATTTTGATTTGTATTTCCTCATTATCAGTCCGTCTCAAACTCTTGAGAAACACCACCTGCAGGTCATAAAAACATCATAAACAAAAACAAAAAATGAATATGGAATCAGCATTAAGTTCAGCAAAGTGACGGATCTGCACTGTATAGTTCTGCACAATGAAAATGCAATACATTTAAACTTCCTACAAAAACTCCTTTGATAATACTGTTGCTTTTCAAACTAAGCTTCAAGCAGAAACTGTCCTTAATTAACACACCTGAAGTTTATTAGCCACACAACTAATAAAGGGCGACACCTACGTCATTCATTTTCACAGGCAGGTAGAGTATAGAGCCATCGAAAGCTACTACTTCCCCCGTGGTCGGGCGGTGATCTTTCATCATGCCAAAACGCATTCCCATCGATTCCACATTTGGACTGAAAGATGATAATGAAGGCACACGTCTAAGATCAGGTACAGTACTTATATACAGTTTCAACAGACATTACTGATTCAACAAATAGTAGCTTAGCAACAGCATGTGGCACCAAGCACGGAAAAGGTGGCTAAACTTCACACATGCAATTTCATTTATTTGCACCAGTGTATTTTGTTGAATGGTCACTTAATGCGAGAAGCACAGACTGAAAATGACACATGATACTTACGTGAACGTTACATGGTACTGATAAACTGCTTCATTCTTGCAATGAATCGGGATGTGATTTGAGCCAATCGTTATAGGAGGTCCTTTTGTTCCAGCCTTATTAGTTGGCTCACTGACCAGGGGAAGATACACGCACAAAGAGATCATTTCAGCACCAAGACACACAATCTTATATTTCTGTAAAACATAAGCGAATAGTGGTTCTGACACAGCGAGCCGAAGAAGTAGCACTGATAAAGGCTGGCCGATCAAATGTATTGTCGCCTCGCATCTGTAAAATGTTGCTTACGCCACAAAGACTACAGTCAAAGGCCTGCTGACAGCCAATGTGCACATACTGTACGCCCTGTTTATTTATTATCAATAAAATAATGCATCATATGCTCACAATACAAATTGGCTACTTGACTACTGCAGCTATGTATTTCATAGATTAAAGCAGAACAGAAGGATGAATGCCCAAAAGGTTGGACTGGAGTTGGATAAAAGAGGATTATTTCTTGCGTTGTAGAAGTCAGAAATTGAGCCGGGGAGGAGCGAGGCAGACTGGAAGACTCGATGCTTCAGAACCAGGTTGGAGGCTGCAGTGCAGAGCAGGAGGGGAACGTAGCTCAGAGTCCAAAGGGTGAGAGACTGAGTTGAGCAGGTCCACAACAGATCACGGGAATATATTAACCGGGTGGGGGTCCAGGGAGAGCAGATGGGATGAGCATCTTTTCCGGTAGCGGAAAGTAACGACGTTATTATATAAAATTCGCTTGTAACTTTTTTTTTTTATAGCCTTCTAAATGTTCTTAAACCACAGAACTGCCACACTGTCATTCTCACCACTCAGTTTAAAGTGCTCCCACAGGACTGAGGGCTTCATTTTGTTTCCCCTTTGATGTGAACTGCTGTGAACAGAGGTCAGGTGTGCGGAACAGAAATAAATAAATTTCAATATTCAAATCCCAAAACTGAAAATCAAATGTGTACACAGTGATCGAATATTCAGGTCCAGCCCTAAAGGAATCCTGTAACTTCACAAATAATAAATATCGCGACCTGCTTTAAGTTTCTAAATTTAGAAACAATTAGGGCTGCAACAACTAATCAACTAAAACAACATCAGAGTTGCAGAAACACCTTCACAACCTAAACCACCTCCAGAGTGTGGCAGCATTTCACTCTTCACTCAGTCTGAACTCTCCTGGAAACACCGGAGCGTCTGAAGAGGAGGAGCGCAACGTCGTGTCTCTGTGGATGGTGAAGACTTGTCGCGAGTTAGCTTCACATTAAAGCCGTGTTACTTCAAGTTATGAGCTGAAACGTTTTCTCTACTTTGGTGTTGATTGTTACAGTAATGGCGCTGAGTAGCACATGATTAAGTTACACAACGGCAGCGTTCACGTTCCAGATGTGCCCTGACTTTACAATCATAAACGGTGCTTCGCTCATGCTGCTGCCGAGAGCGGAAGATTAGACAACAACTATTGGACAATTTCATACTTTCTAAAGAAGAGAAATCAGTTCTCCTGTCTGAGCGTGAGGCGGCAGCTAATCCGGCCCAAACTCCCCTAAAAAAAAAAAATCAAAAAAAAATCATGTTTTGTGAGTTTGGGGAAACTATATTTGTTGTGAAACGCTGTCTACTACAAAATTGTTATTATTGATTCCCTCTTGTAAATTTGGAAATGCATGACGGTATTCCTTTCTTCGAATACGGTGTCAGTTTGTCCTGGGTGTTGCAGTACTGGCTGAAAGCTGCTCCGTCACTAAACAGCAGATCAGCTGCTCAGATCAGGACGTGATTTCAGTGGAACTTTCTGTTGCTGTAGCAGAAACATTCATTAAAGATGTATTTTTGAAAGTAGTATTCATTTTATTGTATTGACTGTTAATTAGCACATGCCTAAAACAACCTCAAGTTTAATTTAAAGGCTAATAGATAATGAGAGGCATTGTGTAATTTTGCGATTCATAATCCGAATAGTCGATTATTCATTTCAATAATCGGTAGATTAATCGACTATCAAAATAGTCGTTGGTTGCAGCCCTAGAAACAATATGCATTAACAATAGACTCAAAGCCAGTTGGAGTAACAGGTAGCTGGGGGTGTGTCAAGGCCCTGATGGGTAAATGCAAAGTAGACGGAGTAAGCTTACCGCACTGCCTCCATTTTCAGCTCCATCTGTCCTGGAGCAGCAGGAAGCTCCAGCACCTCTTGAGTGGTGGGCACTGGAGACAAAGGTCCTTCATATTATTTGCATTTTAAAATCTTGTATTTTTTCCAGAAGTCTTTATCATATTATTACAAACATGACTACAATTTATAATAAACTGGGTTTAAATATACTGTAAAACTTCAATTAATAGCAGGGTCCCAAATAGACAAAATAGATTAGATTGTGCACAATTTATTTGCTCTGTTAATTTTAGGGAAACAACAAGCCCCAAAAGTCTAATTCAATCAGATTTACCAGCATGGTAAACATGAGTGACGAATAAAACAGCGGACTCCCAACCTCCGAAGCGCTCATGAAGCCCGAATGTGTCCTAACTTCTGCCACACTTTTCTCTGCTTCCTGCACCGTGTTGTTGTTGGGCGCATTTGTTTTCGTTGCCTGCATTGCTGCTACCTTGCTGCCTACAAAATAAAAGCGTCTTAGCTGTCTGTCAGAGCTCTATCAAATGAAGCAAGGCCTGATCATTGTTCTAAGCTCACGCAGTCTCTCAGAGGTAGAATGTGTCTGACTTGACGGCGCTGTTTTTATTCCCCTATCTGTCAAATCGGCGAAAGTCAGCCAGTTATCTCAAAGGACCTGTTGACTACAGCGTGCTAACCTTGACAGCTGTTTTCCAAAGTTAACATAGCTAGCCTTATTAGCTAGGCTCCGTACATGCTCGCTAATAACTGTTTTGAAGGGTCTCCGACTTTGGACAGATTTGTGCAGCGGTGTTTATACCAACTATTCAATTCACAAACGCGTCCGTTTGTCCGTGTTTGTGAGAGACCGAGTGAGAGGATGTGCGGAGTGAATATGCGCTGCAATCAAAAACCAATTTTTTCGCCAAATTTACTCAGGCGGCTGTTAATGTACCCGGCCAAATAAAGCCTATGTGTGGGGAACACTGATATTACTTGAAGTTTTACAGTAAGCACATTGATGTAAGATCATTTACTGCGTTAGAAAGTCTGAAGAAAAACTGCACACTGCATTGAAACATTTGTCGTACATTATGTGGTGAATATTGGATTCATGAAGGCTAAATATCCACTTTAACGAGGCTAAAGGGAACATTTAATGTTTAGCAAATTGTCAGATTCGCTTCCTTACCTGTGTAGGAAGTCTGAGAGGGTAGGGCCGCTTTCTGCTCAGAGGCAGGAGAAACAGGCTCGATATGACCTGGAGGAAATGAAGAAGGTGGAGGCTGTCTTCCTCCAAATCCATGCTCCGGCATCGCTGCTCTTCCAAGTCCCACCATCGTCTGAGGGGCCAAACCGCGGAAACTGTAACAGATCAGGGCTGAATGTCAGTTTTCCCAGCAATGATAACGGTTGTTACAGGTGTTGACGAAGATTCGATGCGTCGACAGAATGAGCCTGATCAGGCTACCAATCTCACAGTTGAATCGTTATAAAGGAGTTACGAAACAAGCTTTCTGATCAGCTGCTGTTGCCGAGGCGACATACGTTTTGTTTTAAGGTGGACGGACGGTAACTTTAGAGTTGTTTTCTTCAGCTTGAAATAATCCCATACTTTGGACACTTTCTTCTTTGTCCCTCGTTATTTTCTCTCTCTTCCTCCACTTTGCAAACAGCTCCATTATAATCACGTCATGTTCACAGCGTAAGCCATAAACCGTATATGAGAAATGGACGTAGTCATGGTGACGTCACCCGTTGGGTTTGTGGACTGCTGTTTTGAAGCCTCGAGTTTGGCTGATAGGTCGCTGCCATGTCGAGTTTTTCCAACCAGGAAGTGCCCGGAAGTGATGATACGGCGGAGCTAGCTGCAACTCGTTACAGTTGCGTTAGCTTGTGACGTTAACTGTCATTTTAACAGGCTGATAAGTTTGTCTAGCGAACAACAGTCTTAAAACTAAATGTTCTCACCAGAGAAAGTGAACAGCCGACTCCTAATAAGCTTTTTCCAATGGCGCTGGTTAAATTTACACGAGTCGGCTCTAGCCTCATTGACAGATCGCCATGGTAACGACTTGTCAATCATAGATAATCCCACCCTGAAACATTCTCTGCTTTGTGGTTTATTTTAAAATAAATGGGACCATAATTTACTAAATGAACATCATTTTGTATTGAAGACTTGAAACTAGCGACTGAGACCATAAACTCATCAGGAAAGTGTTTACTGGGGTAATTATTCAGCTGAGAAGTAGAAACATTTTCCCATTATTTCTAATGGAGCCGGACTTCTTTTTGCAACCAGAAGAGTCGCCCCCTGCTGGATTTTCAATAGATTGCAGCTTTCAGGGACGTCCGCATTCGCTTCATATTGTAGACCGGAGGCTTCCCGTTTGGCGTAAACGCGATGTGCGACAGTAATAAATATCCGTGTGAAACACTGTGCTGTATAGTTCTATGAATTAAACGAAGCATCGACGCAAAGAATTTGTCCTTTATTAATCGATTTAATCGACAAATCGTTTCAGCCCTAGTCTCAACCTCAAACATTTGAGCACATTTTCAGTTTGCCATTAACTTCAGTAAAGTGCCAATGTTCAAGTTCTACACAGTTGATTTTCCGACTCAAAACTTCTCAAAAGTGTATTTAGTGATGAAATAGCGTACAAAACTTTTAAAACAAAAAAATATGTTTTCCGTTACTTTCCGCTTCTCGCATGAATGTTTCTTCTTCTTGAGTAGTTACAGTCAAGCAGTCATGGCTGACAGTGGAAGCGATACTGGCCCCAGCACTTCCTGTAGTGCACTGCAGTTAGAATTTTATAATCGATGTGATTGATTACGTCGACTCATCGTTGCAGCCCTACTGTGTAATGGCATGTCTGCAATGTTCAGTTGTAGAACTGTTTCATGAAGTTTATTTATATCATCATTTTGATGGTGGGGGAGGTATTCGATCATATTGACAGGTGTTTCTGATATTTATGGTGTGTTAAGTCAATCCACTGGATGTTTTTTACTCCTCTCCCGCCTACCTGCTGCCTCTGCCCATAACCTCTTCAGGTTGGCTGATGCTTTCTGGGCTGCTGATGACACCTGTTGGTCCTTGCGGCTTCATGTCGCCCAAATCTCCAGCTGCTCCTCTTCCTGCAACAAAATTCAACAACTCAGTTTTTATGGTTGTTCTCCCCGTGCACAGTGACATGGGGTTAGTAGTGATCAGAACGTGTCAACACAATATCACCCCTTACCTTGGTTAAACAGGGGTCGCTAACTACCTGCCTTTGTAAAAAAAATGCCTCTATTTTAGGGAGAAACTTAAATGAATTACATTGTTTTTAAACGTATTTCAAGCAACTCCCCAAACAGAGAGCGGAAAGGAGGAAACAAAGAATAGATATGTTGATGAGCAAGTGGTCAAATAACGATATGGAGATTGGCTTTGCGATGTTAAAATCAACTAAGACTATTTTATTCTATATAAATTAATATTTTCCTATAAAAAAGGACAACACAATTGTTTTTACTGGTGCAAAATTATAGTTCTCATTTTCATTCTGTTAACAAATCATCATCATTCCAGAAATACAGATAATGCCATTTTACAGCAGGGAAAATATAAGTATAATCAATGATTCTAACATCATTATAGGAATTAATGTTAATTTTATGCTACTTTTTAAAAATTCTCAACACTGCATATTTTCTGTCCATTTTGCCCCATGCAGCTTCTTTCTGCCACGAGAGGGTGCCAAAGCTTTTTGCATTTCACCTAATGCTCCTGTCCATCTAAGGAAGACACTGATGAGTGAGGAAGGAAAATAATCACAAACATACAGAAACATACACAGATGACACACTGCCTGTGCATGGCCACATCTTAAAATGGTAGCAGGAACTAACAGTAAGTTTTTTTTAAGATTGTACATAAAGTTTACTGTGCAAGACCATCAATAACTCATTATAGTTTGTGTTCAGTCTCTAACAGTGACTATCAATAAACCAATAACTGGTCCCAGTCCTATTTAACTGTTTCCAACAAAATCTAATTTTTTTTTTTAATACTGACCCATTGGTTGTGTTCCTCTTCCCCATGAAGTCAATGAGGGCTCAATGCCCATTCCTCGAAACATTGAGACCAATGCTGATGTTTGCCCGTAGGTAGGCATGTCACCCTGTAAGCAGACAAAAAACGCAGCAGCTCTTAATGTAGGGCAAAACAATATTTAGAAAATTAAAACATATCAATTGTATATGCATATAGACACGTTTCCTGTTCAGACCTCTTTTGTCGCCGAAGTCTCTTCTGGTAGGTCTCGTGGCGTGGTTTCACATGGAGGTGGTGTCTGTCTGTGCTGTGGCTCCAGACCAGACAGGACTGCACCTCTTGCCACGCCTACCTTTGGTTCAGCTGCTGGTAAGACCAGCCCTCTGGCTCGGCCGACTCCTCCATCATCAGGCTGCACCGGCATCCCTCTGGCTCGGCCAACTCCTCCATCAGGCTGCACCGGCATCCCTCTGGCTCGGCCAACTCCTCCATCAGGCTGCACCGGCATCCCTCTGGCTCGGCCGACTCCTCCATCATCAGGCTGCACCGGCATCCCTCTGGCTCGGCCAACTCCTCCATCAGGCTGCACCGGGATCCCTCTAGCTCGGCCAACTCCTCCATCAGGCTGCACCGGGATCCCTCTAGCTCGTCCAAACACAGGTTCAGTACCGGGCAGCGTTACTCCTCGTCCTTGTGGGGTATCGCCAGGAGTGGGAAAATCTCTGGCTCGTCCTCTACCAGGCTCTTCTGTAGAGAGCGGCAGCCCCCTACTACGTCCTACAGCTGGCGCCTCTGGCTGTAGTCCTCTTCCGCGTCCCAGCCAAGGAACGCCCGTCATACTTTTGTGGTCAGGAGGCTTGTTTGGATCCATTTGATGAACTTCTGGTTTTACCAGTTGAGACAACAATGGGATAACTGCAGAGAGCAACCCGCAGAAGGAAAGTTAGCAGCACGTCTCATTTATACTGTAGCTAATACTAGGCCTGTCATGAAATTTACATTGCTGACTTATCATACGATACATGGAGATGACCGCAAGAACGAACATCGCAACATTTCAGCCTGTCACGCTGTCCCCTCGTCTGCTCTGTGTGTTGGAGGCAGGGCTCGGGCAGCTCCTCCATATACACAGAGCGGACGGCGACAGGCGAAGATAACGTGAGGCTATTAGGTGTTTCATTTTTTACCCTAGGACTGTTAACCCCAGACAGTTTCCACAGGGCGTGGCTGCAGGAGCTGATCGTGGCCATTCTAGGCAACGCTTGCGATTCCACCAGATGCGCCGCAGCACATTTCAGAAGCGTAGAAGCGATTCTCTGCTCCGTGCGTATCCTGTGTGTGAGGCCGAGCGAGTGAGAGAGAGCGAGCGGCAGAACGTGATGGTGAAAGTTAGCGGTGAAATATATTAGCAGTAAGTTTCTGTCTGGTTGTAAACTAAAACGATACTCGATGCATCATATTTTTTCTATACAGGATCTCTGGATAATTACTAAGCTTTTAAGTTGTGCATTAAAATCCAAAAGAAACATCTCCTAATTAGCTTAAAATGACTAGTTTGCATCCCTAATTTACTTTATTAACCTCAGCTCCATTGTCCCTCATTTCATTAACAACCACTTGTCAGACTCTGAAACTGAAAAATAATTATCAGGATGTAGCCTACAGTATGTGTACAGGACAGAGCTGTACACCAGTTTAGTCTGAGCTTGTGCCTGTTTTCAACCCTTGACTAGTAGGTCGGTTAGTAATGACATGCAGCAGATAATATTTTTTACTAATTTAGCTAATGTTACTTAAATAAATATATTTAGCGCCTTTCACAGGACCCAAGGACGCTTTACACATAGTTCCAGTGACAGAGCAACAAAAAGTCATTCAGCCTTTGTAAAGAGCTGGGTTTTTAGTAGATCATTGAAAGTGTCCAGACTGGGAGCATTTTGGATGAAGTTCCAGACGGGGGGGGGGGGCTGTGACACTGAAGGCTCTGTCCCCAAAGTCTGGAGTGGGGGACAGAGAAAGCCCTTGTGCAGGGGGACATGTTAACTAGCGCTAACAGCCTTCACTTTTCCAGCCGTTAGATAGATTTAACATACACTGTTCTTTCTTGTAGGTCAGGCCTGTGTTATGATGAAATTAGGTAATGCATGAATTATTAGTATGAGCAAGAAGTGTCAAATTATAATAAAGATAATTTGAAAGTCAAGTCATGGCATTAAATAATATGATATAATATCATCAGGTCGGCCTGCCTAACTTACAGACAACAAGAAAATCTAAGGTCACCACAGTGTGTTATACAGTAAGCGCCCGATACAAAACCCGCAGTTCAACCACCAATTAATGAGTCCTTATCTCAGGTCAAGTCTCCTAGGAGTCCATCTTTCTACAAAAACAAAAAAACAACTCAGTTTGAGGTTCAATTAAAAAGTTTGCCAACGAAAATGAAACCAAGTGATGCTTCTGGTGTTTAATAGACAACCCCCCCCCCCTCTGCAAAGTCTGCCAAAACTAATGACCCCATGGTGACAACTTTAAGTAGATTTACACAACACAAGCCTACCTAATATAATGCACAGAAACTGTGTTAAGGTCAGTTTTATCAATAGGTGGCACAGTAATTTTGTCTTTATAGTTGGTGCACGTTAATGTTAACAATAAAGGGGAGGGGCAAGGTATATTGTCTAATTTAGCATAAGATGTAACACTTTGACAAAAGTTTAATTAATTATATAAGTTTACTGATTGTAGAGGAGCTTAAACAATTTTAAAAATCGTTTTAAAAGCATGAGACCACGTGGCAATAAGCTAGCTAGGTTGCACTTTATGAGATGACGTTTGTTAACTTTAGCCATTTATTATCGGGCTGTCTGACGCCATTTTAACGCTAATTAACGTTTGATACCGTCTTTCCACACCAGCTTGCCTTCATGAAGTTAATTTTATTTATCAGTTCATAAACCTACTAGCTGACTTAGCCATGTTACACTAGACATAAAACTTTGTTAGCACGGCAGCGCTGTGTCAGTGAAGCTGAGTTAGCTAACTGAAACACGTGTTGAGGAAAATTTTCACAGCCGACGGTGACAACCGCTGGAACCGAAATATTTCCAGAAAACACAGCAGTGGTTATCAAGTTTCAAGAGTACAGTATTAGTTATTAACATTACAGCATGATAACTCACATATAGTCGACGAGATGCCTCCAGCCTGGCGCAAAGTGTCCAGTAACGTATCTGCCCGCGGTGTCAATTAATCCAAAGTAGGAATTCAAACACTTGATGGATGGTGTCTTCCCTCCGATACCCTTATTGGATAATCAGTAGATTCTATGGCAAGGTATTGGTTCACTCAACCTGTCAGTCGTTTATTGTAAATTCATAATAGTGGGGAATATGTTTCGTCGCCCTCTGGTGGGTGCACAGGTGCTGCGACACCTGATCAATCTAACTCACCCGTTGAATCACGTGGGCAATAATGCGGAAAATCACTTCAGCATCAGTTCACAAATTGATGTCAGTGACCTGCATGTCCTGTAACTGACTTTTAATGCAGACTCATGAGGTGGAGTTGGCTCTTATAGAATATTTAAATATTAAAATGATTAATCAAGCTGAAGTAATGTGCAAAACCAGATGGCAGATTATAAAATTCAGGTAGAGCAGAACTGAACCGCCATTTAATGAGCTAATTTCTCTTAGATGTAATTACCATTAAAATAGCATTTGGTGTTTTTTTCCTTTTTCTGGGACCCAGCATGGCCTCCTGAACCTGGGAGCTAAACACTGGTATGTTGGTGGCCAGCTGCAGCCCTCTTAAGACAGTGTAGTTCATAAGTATCTTTGGGCAGCTTGCTGGATGTTGAGTTCTTTTTCAGTGAGGGTTGTGACTAAATAATAAATCATGACTAATATATTAAGAGATGGCTGAGGAGTTGTTGCCTCACAGCAAGAAGGTCCTGGGTTTGCATCCTGGATGGAGGACCTTTTTGTGTGAAGTTGGTGTGTGTTTCCTCCCCCACCATGGAAGAACACGTGTGTGCCCTTGACCAAGGAACCGGTCCCCGAGCGCTGCACAGTGGCTGCCCACAACTATTGCATACATATTCTGCCAATTTATGTGACAATAAAGTTAATTTCATTTAACATATTTAAAATGCTTGAGACAAAGCTAAAGATTGTTACTGTGACTAAACATCCATTCATGGCCTTCATGAGGAATTTGTTTTACAGATCTTGGCTTTCACTAACTGTCTCACTTCACCACAAAGAACATTTATTTTGTATACAAAGAGAGCTAAAGAAGACAATCGTGATGAAAAGACGCTTTCACCTCCCACTCAAGGTCGCATGCCTTCAAGTGCACAGATATGTGTGTCTTTGTTATTTGAAAACATATTTTCCAATAAGAATGATGGTGGACTATCATTCTTAAAAGTCCAAAACCCCACAGAGCTTTGGTTTTTGGGTCACCGGTCAGGCATGGTGGCAATTAGTCTTAGACTCTTTTGAAATAATCACCAACATGCTCCCAGAGGTACTGAGGTGATGACTTTGTGCACACACCTGGTCTCTGCAGGAATACGTTAATCACTGTTCTGGAAAGTAACCACTTCTTTGGTTCTTTTGTATAAACTAATTTTTTTTAGGGAGTGACCAGATGGTATAGTGTGTTTCACTGCTGTCAAGTCTCCTCTCTCCTCAAGTCAATTTTTAATGGAACTTTTAACAGTTATAGTTATTTTTAGATTGATGAACATGCCAAGGCAGTCCTCAACAGAATCCATTTCATCACTGATGCTCACAGGACAACATCACATAAATAGCAACAACTAAAAGGCAGCCTGGTGAGGCTTGTAAATGATTTTTATCATTATCATATATAGGCGACTGCCACAGATAAGAGAATCAAATTAACCTTCAGTGATGAACCTGCTCTGAAAAACCTTCGCCATCATGCCAAACAACATCAGAATCTTTTAGATGTATGTGTAAATTTAAATTATGCATCATGTTACAGTAATTGCAACATGTATGTTCTTCATGATTCACAACTCACTGAATAAGTGCCTCAGCAAAATGTAAATGTAAACCAGTGCAGCTAATAGCCTGTCAGTGTGAAGGATTTATTTTAATTCTAATTAGAGCGAGCCTTGTTTCAGATTCGTGGGGGGCAATCAAGCAATCAGTAATTGTTTAAAAAACTTCTCAAACCCAGAGGAGCCTAAGGCGTTTGCGACCTTGGATTTAGACTCCCTGCATGTTCCTTTGAGCAAGGCACTTCCATCCCCACTGTTTCAGCGCAGCAGCGGTTTGTAGGTACGATGTGAAGGTGATTCAGCTTACTCACGGCTTGTTCGCAAACCCAACTCCGTAGAAAAAAATAAAGCTTGAGAAAATTTGAAACCCTGTCCCCTTTAGTGATTAGTCAGCCTTGCCCACACCACTGAAGCTGACAAACTGTCAAGTTTACCTCTTTCTAATGTGTTACATCTATTTTTTTTTCACTGTTTCACTTTCTTTGCTGCATTTGTCTTAAAAGACTGAAATCACATTTGGTTCACACTTATGTCCAAAGCAACTTAAACTTTCCAAAAGCAAAAGCACTGGGAGCAACTTCAGTTCAGCGCCTGTTCACATTAAGAGCCTTTCGATATGTGGCCAAGAAAAGCTGGGGATCGAATAACAAACCTTATGATAAATGGCAAATTTGCGCCCACAGATGCTACTAACTTTGCATAAGTCTTTTAAAAAGAAACTCAGAATGGAAACGATAGATCATTTATATGCATTAAGAGCTCATCCAGTTAATAATTGTTTATCTCTCCACTAATTGCATCAGCAATTAAATCATCCAAGAGGTCAGTTAAACAATTATGAATGCTTAGGGCTGCATTTACAAGCACATACAATTTAATTTGGATTTTACTGTTTAATTAACAAGGACAATGCCTAATACATTTATTGCCCCAGATAAAACTAAAAGCTGAAGCGTCACTGGCAGAGGCCAACATGGGGAGGAGAACTTTGAGACCTGGTAGACGACACTGTCATGTCAAAATGAAGCCAATACATTTAAAGCTTTAGGTAAATAATTTAACTTTTTATTTTCATCTGCCAGCATGTGACCGTGTCCAGTAGACTCGCAAATATTGGCAGTTACGCTACAGCGAGGGGTAGCATGTGACTGGCTCTGACTCAATTTTAAAAGCTCAGAATGAAGATCAGGGCACGACCATTGCTGTTACTATTTTTTTTAAAAATCAATCACAGTGGAAGCTGCCAACAGCAGCTGAGAGTAACGTCTGTGTTAAGATGTTAAGAGAAACCTTTATAGATGCAAAACCTAAAGCCCTTTTGTTGCTGCTTAGCAAAGGGGGTTTTAACTTTTGTTCATCCACATGAATGTGTGGATATCTGTCTTTGTTGCACTGCAACATGTGTTTTACTAATTCTAACTTTTTAAGACATGACCTCTTTTTAAATTAGCTTTTTCTGGACGTTTTTACTTTACACTCAGATAATTGTTTTCCTCAATATCACTGACAAATAGGTTCAATACTTCTGCTACACTGATGCAGATGAGCTCGACTATATCACAAAAGTGTAAGACCAAACCAAATAATAGTTTACCTAATTATGATGCGATCAGTTCTCTATGATTCGATACTGAAATGATTCATCTGTGGCTCTGAGTATACAAAGCTTTATACATATATATATATGCTTTGACCTAATGTGTTGTTGAGATAAAGGGGTTTAAGGCAACATGAACAACTGCTTGGCTTCTGTAATGAGCTAGCAAAAAGCTCAAACCCATTTAAGTTACATGAACGCAGTGTAAGAAAACACTGATGTTATTGTTTGTTAGTCATTTGAAAGTCCTTTTGAGTTCGGCGCAGACAAACACTCTTCTGTGTTGCTCATCTGTCATTTCTGTGGTCAGGTACTTCTAAAACAAATGTGTTTCTCAAGTACGCCTCTCTAACATTGTGCTGTCATGATGGAATTACCTGTTTGCTGCCCAGCTCCTGCTCTGCGCCTGATTGTGTCACTTTATTAGGGCCATGTTCGCAAATCCTCAATTTGCTGCCAAGAAAACCAGATAAACAATGTTTATCTCCCCCCCTGGTCTATGAAGAGGGACAATCTCCACCTGTCTGCCTTCAGCTGTAATCTACATCTAAAGAACAGACATTTCACTTCAACTGACTGACTGATAACATTATGCCAGTTCATGTCAGAGGCACAGATGGGCTCCAAGCCGACATAGTCAGTAGCATTTCTTGTCATGTCAAATGCAGCATGTTTGGATAAGACCTGCGGGCTTGCTTTTGGCAGCATGCTCTGACATTTAAACATCAGAAAATGATTGACATGTTGGTGTAATTACAGGTCAAAATGTAAAACTTGATGTTTACTTAATATTTTGGTTTCATTAAGGCCAATTAATGCCAAATTAAAAGGGATCCGGGGCGAGTGAACAAATGTCACATGGACTCACATGGGGCTTGTTTATTGGACAGAGTCTGACGTTCCACCAGGGATTGTGGCAGGCAGCAAGGGGGATCAAAAGTTTTGCATTTTGAGGTCATATTCCTGTAATTCCAATTATGCTGTCACTTCTGACAAACTACACCACCGGTTTTAATGAAGTAGGTGAAGGATTTGCATTTTCGGCTGTCTCAGCGTGGTAACCCGCTTGCACCAAAGTTCAACTGTCAACAAATGAAATGCTCGAGAGTTAGAACAGACGTGATGCCTGGGAGCACCACATGAATGTATGGATGGAGTACTGAACAGAGGTTATGAGCAGGCCTACTGAGCACTGGCCCGGGGCCCCCCCTACCCCTTGGACCTCTGGGCCATTGCTCAGTAGGCAGCTGTTCAGACAGAAAACTCACAGGCAGAGATGAAAAACAACAAATGAACACAAAGAGAGATAAAAGAAAGATATGAAAGAGACACAAAACCACTGCAAACACCATAAATTGAAAATGACTGAATGTTTATGTTGTTGCTTCCACAAAGAAACATCACCATTAACTGTTAACAATTAGCAGCTGCAGTTTGATTTGAATCTGCTTTCTCCTAACCATCTGTAATTATTGCTCCCACAGAAGGTATAATCCATACCTATTTAACCCCTTTCATTAGAAGACCCTCAGAGGGGCTGAAAGAGACACTGTCATGCTGACAGGTTGCTTTGCATAAGCTCCAAGAACTCTCCTCAGGGGCTCTCCACCCTGGAAACGTGACCCGTCTCCTCTGACATCCACACATCTGTAATATCCTCAGCATAAACGGCCCAAATTTCCTTGACAGCAGGAGGACTAGCAGAAACTGCCAATGGTCACTGGCATTAATCTGATGTGACAATCATTACTGACTGTCTGTCAGACCGAGTGGTAGCTAATGGTGAGTAAAAGGCCATGGCTGTGGTGGCTTGCATCTAAGGGGGTTGGGAGCAGTGATGACACGCTATAAGGGAACTGTGGGAAACAGCATTTGCCCCTCCAGAGCCAGAGGGGGAAAACACACCACAGCTGTTGCAGTCTGGACAACGATGCAAGTAGCCGAAGTCCTGGGAGGCTTTCCCATATGTCCTAACTGTCTTCCAGCATCATCAGCGGTGCTGGTCTTTCTCTTTTGATTTGTCTTCAGTGCTTAAATTTAAGGAGGCCACCAAGAACATCAGCAGCACAAAAGAAAAGCACATTGTATACGCTACAAGAGAAACTTTTTAATGAGTGGTTTTTACTTTTGAGTGTTAACTTGAGATGTTCTATTTATAAAACAGATGATTTTTGCTTGTTGGAGGCAGTGGCAACATGCCATGAGGTTCATTTTCAGTCTCTTCTTCAATTCAAGAGGCATGTGGGGAAAGCAGAATTGTTTTTAAAAAACAAAATTTGCTGCATTATTCCCACAAACCCAACCCCCACCACCCCTGAACAACAACAAAAAAAAGGGTCAGCTGTGTTTAAGGGTCTTGAAAACAAATATCTGTCACAGAGGCCCCAGCCAGCTCCTCCTGACCATTATAACAATACATGCAGACCTGTACTGAGGAGCAGATATTATATGTGACATCATGTGGGATTTTTGTGATATTATCTCACAGCCAGACATAAAACAGGCAAAGACTAAGTTCTATTAATAAAACTGAATCTTTATTTTATGACCAGTAGCCACTCTATGTTAACTGTCATTGTGGTAAGAGTTGTTAGGGGAGGGAACCCCGTGCCCAAATGCATAAATAGCAACAAAAGTAATTATGGTTTTGCAGGCTCGGAGCTCCCTGAATCCACTTTGAAACCGCTACCGTTTTCCTCACGCACCGTATTCAGTTGGTTGTCTGCGCGTCCTAAGTGATGCGTCACACGAAGGTGCGGTTTGCGTAGCGCAACTCCCCAAATAGTCCATATTTGTCAGGTCAGTGCACCGAAACACAAATATTTCGGGAGCAGCTATGTTTAGATACTGTAACTTTTTAAATTTGTTTTTCATAGTTTTGGAATAGAAGTAATTTTTCCACCTAGAGATGGAGCACGCACTTCTTCAGGCGGATCATTCTGCGGTCAAGAACCCTTGTGAGTTGTTGGCAGCTCTGATGTGGTGCAGCTGCAACAGCCTCGATCTAAAACCGCTGGACAGGAGCCGAGAGCAGGTTACATATATCCAAATATGCGCGTAATTGGAGTGCAGTGGCGAGGCGTCCCTTGCATCCCTGCCGAGATAACGTTGTCGTGATGTTCAATACTTCGGGAATTGAGCTCACTTTTAACAAGAAAGAGGATATTTCCGAAGTTAGCAATGGCACTCTGCAGCTTCTGTACAACGTCCTCGTCACCATCAGCCCCACAGCCATGTGGAACGAGTCGTGCGGAGAGCAGCTGCTGGATTTCGGGCGCCCGGAGAAGATCATCATCGGGGTGATGTTGGCGATCATCACGGCGGTTACCGTCATGGGAAACACGCTGGTGGTGATCGCAGTGTGTGTGGTGAAGAAACTAAGGCAACCTTCAAACTACCTTCTAGTATCCCTAGCAGTGGCGGACCTGTCAGTGGCCATAGTAGTGATGCCGTTTGTAATAGTGACAGACCTCACCGGGGGCAAGTGGCTTTTTGGGGAAGTGTTCTGCAACATCTTCATCGGCATGGATGTCATGTGCTGCACTGCCTCCATCATGACCCTGTGTGTTATCAGCGTCGATAGGTAAGTTTCCAAAGTTAGAAACTGAAGCTGCTTTGATGTCGAAGAATTTGCAGTGGCAACGAAATTACGCATACAGCGCGTCCATGCGTTTAAAATGACACGGAGAAGACAAATACATGGGCTCCTGTAAGCTGCTCTGAATCACTTAAGCGTACTGAAGGCAGGCAATAGTTCAAGTGCCAAGTAATGAGACGCACAAAATAACTGGGCGTTTTTGCGCAAGAGTATGATATTTAAATGAAATGACTGTCTGTGCGGTTAAAACAACTGAACCAGAAAATGAACACGCCGACTATAATTAATTTACAGCCCGCTAAATTAATTTGCTTGACCGGACCATGGGCAGTGTTTCCTGTAATTACGTATTTAGGATCAGCGCCCATTGACATCACAGCTGTGACTCTGACACATGATTTACATCGTCCTTCATTTCTGTTAAGGGCCCACAGGTTGCGCCTCTTCTCTGAATAGTGCAATGGGTAATGTTCCCTTCTGAAATGCATAAATAGCCTATGAGGTGTTTTGCATCAACACATTGTTCTTAAATTATTCATGAAAGTTTGTTCCCAAATGTGAGTGGCCTTTAATTCCACATTAAATTTCAGTAAAGTGAAGCCTGAGCGCTCATCAAGACCCACTCTGCGTCTCAGGTATGCCACAGGTCTTTGGCTGCTCATCATGCCGAGGCTGAGCCTCATAGCTTGTGCCAAATGAGACATGTCCATTGCTTCCACTATAATATGCAATGAAATAAAACTGAACTGATCGGTGTCACTGCTCTGCCTCAGTAACCATAATGAAGATGTAACCCACATCTTGTAAATTCAGCTCCACAGAAGCTCATTATTGTATTGATGAACAGATTATTCCCTCCTGCTTGCCTATCAGGCGTTATTACTTCAGTGCATTTCACCCATAATTGTACATGTTATTCATGTGGATGCCAGTGAGCACAGGGGACTTAAGGATGCCTGAAGAGCTAGGATATCATGGGAGGAACTGGATCACAGATATCATGCTGTGATACAGCGTGATTGCAGCTGTGATAGAGCTGACAGATGTGTGAATGCGTTTTGGGCTGGTTGCATAGAGGGTGACAAGATTAGTTGGGTAATGGTTGACAAGCCATTCAGGGGCTTAGTTTAGAGGTCACCGAGGTCGCTATGATTACTGAAGATGGAAGGACAGTGTGTGATTTGTAGGTCATCCGTGGCCACTCACTCCCCAGTCAGGTCATGAGCTGGCCTCTTCGGTCAGTAAGGGACCAATTACACATCGTTCAGCTACATTCTCCTATTGCAACTCTACAAGGAGGAAATCATCTACATTTAATAGATCTTACCTGAGTAGAAATAAACAATGTCAATGTGTTAACACCAGGCTGCTCTCAGTGGCTCAGGGTGAAAAACCTGCACTGTCGGTTCTCATGGCCATTGTCTGTGATTAGAGATGGGAATTGCTCACAGTACATACTCAGAAAGGACACCCACCTGTGAGCGAGCATGTCTGAAAAGGCAGAGTAGGTGATAGAATCTGTTACTGTGAAAGCAAAGCGTGCACACCCACCAAACGGCGCCATTCTAGAGGATCCTTTCCGTGTCTTTCTGCGTTTTGTCGACCACAAGACTAACTGGGAATATAAAAGAAAGGGATGTTAGTTTGGGATTATTTTCCTCCCCACACAAGCTATATGGCGGTTCTGTAAACTGTTTGTGCTGATCTCCATGAAAACAGTTTTAATGAAACAATGCAGACTGTGTTTGGCATATCATACACAATGGGAATCAAATTCATTAGTATGGGAATTGTCAATTAGACACATGATTAGCTGTAATTAGGGTTCACTCACTTTCATTTAGGATTTCCAAGGACGTGTGGGGAGTGGTGCAAGAAAGGATCAGGATAAAACAGGTTTGTCTATGCGGGTTCAGTCCCTGAAGACTCCGTGCTACAGCACAAGGGGATATTGATTGTCTCTCAGAGCCTCTTTAGGTTTACAGGGGGGATGCTACACTGTATATGCCAGTATGGACAATGTGGTGCCAGAGGAGTGGTCCCTAGTGTATGAGGCCAGTGAATTTACCATCCTGCAAGGACGTGACAGACTTCAATAGATGCTCTCAGAGAGACAACCGCCATCCTCGTTGAATACTCTGACATTCACTATCTGCTAAACACGAGTCTGATCAACCACGTTGGGTTCAAGAGGCAAAAATGAGTTGAAGGCCTCCACTATATACAATTACATAATAAGAATTTAAAAATCTCATGATTCAAATTGATGCAGCAAAGTGTGAGAGATTGTTAGGTCCAATGCTTAACTTAAAAGAGCTCGCTATTAAGCAAAAGAAGCCTTTTTTCTCAGGCTAAGTAAGTACGTCCTCACCATGACAAGTAAACTGAACATGATGTGCGAGAGTAGTGCGTCTTGAATATTGCAGGACCTGCTTAAAGGCACTTGTCATTTAGATTTTTCTGAAATTCCAATTTAGTGGTGCATGTTCATAGAGACATTTGCAATTAACCAAATTACTACAAATCACACACATCGGTCTGGTCACTTGGCCCACTTGATAATCCAGCTTTGGTCTAATTCTACAGTCTCATTGCGTGTTGTGCCTGGATTTGCGCATGCAGTCACTTTGAGGTAAAATTGTGCCTTTTATAGACATTTTAAATCTAGTTTAGGTAACACAGAAACTAGCAAGAGACAGCAAGTATCCAGCTGAAAAAATCCCACCCCTCCCTTCAGGCCTCCCTCCAAAGCCACTCCCCAAAACACATTCTGATGCACAACGAGTGCACACAAGTAGGTAGGTAATTTTTAAGTAAGTAGAATTTCACCAAATATAATAATAAATGCTTCTGAAATAAAATGCCTATGCTTTAAATATTTAAACAAATGTTTAAAGACATTTTAAAAGACTGTTTATACTTTCTGAACGGTAAGTCTAAACAGGTGACGGAGGTTCAGCAAGAAATTATGTATTTCCTGTCTTGGCAAACAATGTGGGAAAATAATAAATCACTGTGGTTAAGGGGCTTGAAGCAGTTTTAATCTTCTCACATTGGCATACAGTATCATCTGGATTAGGGGAGGGAAAACAATCTGCAATGGCCCAATACACCCCAAAGTATTAAAGAGATATTTATCATGACAAAATCTCCCTTGGTTGACAAATTCATATCATCTTTGCACCCAGCCCTATTTAATATGTCTTATGAATAACGATTACTCTTAAATAATAAACAAAATAATGTCCAACTATTGCCTCTTTCTCTCACCCCGCTTAAAAAAGTAATCTTCTCTAGCTATAACCTCCCGTATAAGATTTTGTTTAGCAACTGTTGTCACCCAGTAACAGCAAGACTGTTAGAGAAAAGGTCACTTGTCCTGCAGTCTGTGTCACATCAAGATAACTGCAGAATACTCTTCAGTGGTATTGATTTCCTACTGTATGTGCAAATATTTATATATGACTGTGAAGGCCATGCTTATGGATGAGTACCCATTCATCACCTCCAGCTTCTTTAAGTGGCAGTTCAACTCTGTTAGGTTCATTGAACGTAGCATACACAGCAGAAGAGTCCAGTCTGAGTGTTGTGAAGTGAATAAAGGAGAAGTTATATACCCAAGGCCATCTGTCTAAATGAATAGAGGGCCGCTCTTTCACAAAATATCCCAGCATGCACTTTCAGCAGAGGCTTAGCTGCTTTCATGCCCACTTCCCTAAAAAGTTAGTATCTCTTTTGGCTACAGTCAGTTTTTACCTTCACTGAGAGTAATATGTTGTATGTTCAATAATTCAAAAGTGAAATATGAATGATTTATTCACAACAGTGGGTGAAGAGGGTAGTCCTTTTCTGGAGTTCCTCAGACATCTAAGAAAAGACTAAAGAAAAGCAGGAGGAATCGTATAGCAAGAGACAGACGCTAGTTAAATTTGCAGCAAATCAAATAGAGCCTGGCTTAACAATCGGTGCTTTTGTGTAGGATGTTTTGGGATGTAGGTCAAGAAAATATATCACATAACTGCAGTTAAGTAAACTTTTCCACCAAGGTTCAGACTAAAGAAAATACAGTGTAGGTGTGATCACACCCGTAAGCGTCTGCAGGGGATTTGAGGGTGGAAATCATGCTAGCTAGGGCCCTTAGATGGCAGCAGGATTAGCCACAGTCTTCTCATCCTTTCTTTCCAACTCGTGTGTCAATGACGAGCAGAGTTAACACACAGCTCCCACCTCGACCCGTCCTCCATATCTGATAATGTTTCTGTGAGGTCGGCACGTAAATTTGTCCCAGGAGAGACAGGGCTTGCTTTGCGCAAACATCAACCTGCGGCAGCAGACACAGATGACTTGACCTAGCTGACGCATCCTCAGGTAATGTGATGTGACGCCTCAGCTCCACTCTCTCAGGCGCTATTCACTTCCCACTTGTCGGCCACCTCGCCGAAATGTGGAGGATTGGACATTTCCTGCTACAGGCCAGTGCGATCAGATCAAAGGCTGTTCATGCTGATAAAGGAATGCTAAATCGGGACAGAAAGTGTGTTGCGGTACTAAATAGGATGTTACGCCGAATTTTGAAATCCTGTGATCACATCCACTTTACAGAGGGTGCTACATTTCTGAGGTTTCAAAAGATGCATTTAATGTTACAAGCTACTACAGCTGTTTCATACGGAGAAGACAAACCACTCTCATCTTTAATGAGGAAAGAATATTTAAATTTAAAACCCATCACTGCCCCATATCCTGTAAACAAGCACTTCTTCTAAAGCAAAACTGCTGTCAATGAAAATATTTCAGAACACTATTAAATAAAAATGCTGGCAGAAGGCATTTGGCAAGTTAATCATTGATAAGCGCTACTTGTACTATCAACCGCAGCTCAGCTTCCGTACTGTTAGGTTGTCTGTTTGACTTTTATTACAGGAGCACATGAAGTGAGAGAGAAATTGTTTGCTGATCATGTGATGAAATGGAGAGGGGGGTTAGAGAGTTTGTATTGCCACAGAGAGTCAAAAGGTCACAGTCATTGCACAGATTTCTAAATTTGAGATTTGGAGCGATTTAGCTTGGATGACGAAAGCAACCATTATTTCATCACTTCTCGTTCTCAACTACATTTAGGCTTGTTGACAAATCTGCAGCAGGTCCAACATGGGCTCAACGTAGTATGCTGCATTCGGGCCATATGGAAATTACCATATTTAGCAGATTTCTTCTTGTTCAGGTTTCAAGTTTGTTTGTTAATATGCAATGGGAAGCAGGGTGTTGCAATCGATGAGAGGCGTGTGTTCTGTCTACCTCCTGATGATACTAGAAATGAATAGAAAAAGAAAATCACATTACCAACAACATATGCATATTCACAATGTTTCTTCATCCAAGTGATATTTAAAAAAAAATCAATGATATATACAATGAGATAAGCCATAGTTATGGTTATAGCAGTAGCTGTTGGAGATGTCGTGCCTGGATAATCGGGACTAACGTTGCCATCCCTACAGCCACACCAGCATGTCTGAAGCTAACTGTGCACATCTGTTGTTTTTGCTCTGCAGTTGACTTCAAATCATGTTAAATACACAGCATAGTTTATTTATATTTATTTTTTACCTCTGCCCCTGGAGCTCTGTGGAGAGCTTTGGAGGGACGCTGTGAGGGCACTCCAAAGTGAAATGAAGAGTTAAGGGGGAGAAAGTACTGTGACAGGCAGAAAGGCTGGCCCTTGCCCTTACAAGGCACTAGGTTAGAATTTATGGTAGAGAAAAATAATATTTGAAACTACCACACGTGTTTAAACTGCACAGAGATTCATGCTTGACTGAGACACGGTGTGTGATTTGATTTAGTTTGTTGATTTATTCTGTAGGGAGCCACTTAAATCAGATTTGAATACATAACTAATCAGTGAGCCCTTGAACCAGAGCCAGCTCTGCGTCATATTTGAATAGTAGTAGTGGTATTGATGGATTGAAGACTAAAATGAAAATACACAGCCAAAGTGCTTTCACAAAAGGATAATTAGGTTATGAAGAGGGTTATTTTGGGCTGCAATAGTTTGCAGGTCCCTTCTTTGGGTAAAAAAAACTCCATCTGACTCCAATTTGATGTTTTTGTTTAACTTGAAGTGAAATTATACACAGTTATTGATATTTTGTTTTTTTAACTTTTTTTTACTGTTCTTAATTCCTAAAAAGCCTGGGTTGCCCAACTTTCATACGTCAGCAGTAGCATAGTAATGTTACGCTTTCCTGCTCAATGTGAAACGGAGGATGATGGGTTAGTAACCAGTCCACAGACAGAGATCTGATTTTTATTTTGCTATTCCCAGCTTGTCATCGTATTTACCAAGCAATCTCCCGGGGCAGGAAGAAGAAAAGGGCGAAGTGCGGAGTGACTTTAGTGTGGCATAAATCAAGCTTTGTGTTTGGCATAACAAAGGTGGAGTCCATTATTCATCAAGATTGAACAAAGGGCCAACTAGCATTTACCAAGCAGTTAGATAATGGGTTTCCTGTTGATGCAGCTGAGAGACTACAAACATACACACACACACACACGCTCACATCGTGTTGTGGATTGTAAATAATATGGTCTGAACATTTAGCATTTTGCTGCTGTTGCAGAATATCTATGCAACTGAAGGTTTGGCATTTGTTTCAACTGTGCACATGAACTGAATATGTATACGGTCCATTAAATACTCGAGTAGTATGAATGATCCTATAGATAATTACTGAGAAGTTAGCTTTTGTAAACCAGTGACCAATCGTGCATCCATTTTTGTTTATGGTTAAAGGGAGCATAAACTCTAAGTGTCTCTTTATTTGCGCTCACTCTGTTACGCTGCCAGAGGCAACAGCTTTTAAAAGCAATCCCTCTCGACATGAAGACATTAATCTATTGCCTCATATTTCTTTCTGCCACTTCATATATGTACTATCAATCTATTGTAGTTGTCATTTAATTCTAAACTCATTATCCAAAGGGATGGGTTACTGAATGATGGCAACGTTTGTTGGATGTAGTTCAAAATCACTTTATAGCTGAAATTCCTCTTCTTACTCGGGTCAGGTAGATGCTAAGAAGTTGATTGCTGATTTAACCCCTGGCACTGAACAGAATTTGTATTCCAGCTGTGAAATAGAAAGTTGTGGCAAAACATCATTGCCAAATTGTCCTTGAGCAAGACACTGAACCATAGAACTGACCATTAAGTAGGTCAATGCACTGCAGGCAACCCCGCACTCTTTGAAATGCCTGAGGGTGTATGCAGCAGACTGGGAATATGGAATTTCCAGTCAAAAGCAACATCAAATGTAATCCAGCACATAAACATTTGAGGGTGAGGGTTAATTCTTGATCTGAGCAAAACAGCTGTTTGTCTATTTGTGGGCTGTTTTTGAGCTTCCGATTATATCACAAGCTATAAGAAATAATAATTTCCCCTTGTTGGGTTAATAATGTATATCTAAATCTACGATTCAACTGGTCAAACTCCGGCTGACTAGGGAGCACCCTAGTCAGTCCATTAATACTTTCTTTTTCTTGGACACTTTTCTCCTCACAAATCTGCTGGTACTCTTTTCTGCCCTCTCTGTATCAGCTAGGGGCAATTCATAACGGCCCTAAATAAAGTGCATTACGTTACGCTCACCTGTTCAGGGATTTAATGAAAGGACGAAACATACAAGTAGCAAGTGTAAGGAGTACTGGGTGTGCGTGTGTGTGTGTGTGTTGGGGTTGTTAGTTGTAGCAGGAACGACCTACTAGAGCGTATAGCGGCTATCGTGGGTAAAAGATATTAGCTTTCTAGCTCAGAACATTTTGACAGATTTGTGGGTTGTGTGGGGGTGTGTCTCTGTCTGTGAAGATGTACTCAATGAGCGGCCCCAGTGAGGCAGGAGAGTGTGTACTATATTTACTGTACTGTTGCTCGATGCCACACGTTCAAAACTGTGAATCGCAAGTTCCTTTCTTTAGCCTAACTGATAAAACACATTGTAGTGTATGTGAATGAGGAGCCAATGATCTGGCATGCACAGATGGATGATTTTAGTGTCCCTTAATCTCCCCAAAATCTGGTGTAGAGACTCTCAGATGAATGATTTTAAGCCACCAGGCTCGTGCTGTTTAGTCCATTGTAGATAAAACACACTGTAGCTGTTCAGAATAATGCACCTTTGTTTATTTTGTAAGCTCATTGCATTGTTGAGCATTCTTACTAGATTGACAGTTTCTTACCTGTCATTACGTGCACTGCCCCGGCAACACAACTGTGAACTTTATTTCACCGGATCAGTATTATTACCCTGCTGTCACAGCTGTGTTTGCTCACCTATGATGGCATTTTGTTTGTCTATCTTTCAAATTTGCCTGCGTGAAGATGAATCCTGGAAATGTTCAAATGCGATACGTTGCATTTAAATGTGCTTTGCCAGTAGAAAGAGGCTGAATAACGGAAGAGTTATTTTCTCCCTCTCGCTGCTCATAGGCAAGATAAACAGCAGTAAAATTGCTCTTCTAATGAATATTCCTGTCATCCGTTATACTTTTGTCTGGTTAGTGCGTATTGTGCTCAGACAGGAACACAGATTCCATCTTCATATCTAATGTTCTCTAACGTATGTCCCCTGGTGCAAAATCAAATTATTTGCAATTTATTTTCTTTTCCTGCAGAACATTAATATCAGTCCGGCTGATGTAAGCAGTAAAGCTGCTATTATCCTCTTTTGTTGAACTGTTATGTGTGGCCCAGTATTATTAAAATACTAACTAATTTATTGATTTATAGGTTGCAGATTATACCTATATTAAACTGACACATCTTGCTGAAGACTGAAGGCATACTGCAGATTCAATTAATCATTTCAGAAGATCACAAAAGTCCTCAAATCTCCTGGAGAGCACTCAATATGCTTACAATTATTTACACTTGTACATGTGAAAGAGAACACGTGTACATATCTGCTTCTTCATACAAGCAGCTATTTAAACATAGTAATGATGCAACTCTTGCCCCATGAAGATAAATCGATAAGGCTTGACACACACTTCAACCACAAGACCTTTACATAAGAGATAAAAGTGCTGAAAAGATATGAATGTAGAAGTATGTTAAAGATCTGCGACATTATTCAGACAGATGGATGCCATTTTGCTCTATGGATATGAAAATTGAGTCAATCATTGGTTCATTATTTCTTGTTGGATCTGCCTTTTGAAGAGAGGTTCAAAAGATGTGCTTTGTAATGATACTCAGGGATCCAGAAGCAAACTTGTATATCATTAAATCTTGTTACATTGAAGGGGAAATAACTTGACAATGATTTTAGGGCGTTCCTTAGTCTATTTCTGGACAGATACATTGCAACCAGGAATAATAGAAACATTTTGAAAGGTGGAAGAGGTTTATTTTAACTGAAGAATGCATTTAATTATTGTGGAATTTCACTATACATGAATTACAGATTTGTTTTAGCGATTTTGTTCTGTTTTTGCACGACTGTTGTTATGTTTTGAGTCTCAATAAAAATGGATATATGGGACATATGAAACGGAAGAGATAAACAACGACGTGTTTCAACCTTGTAATCTATCAGAATAACATCACGGAGGCTCATATTTTCTATGTGTGTGAACAGGATGAATTCAGGGAAACAGGTATCAGTGGCATTTTCTTTCTCTTAGTTGATTTTTAAGAAAAAAATATCTGTGATATTTTCATGTCCCAAAAATAAAAGGTCAGAAAGAGAGTATGAGGTGGAGAAAAAAAAACAGCACAGTCCTCAACATTTGTCTTTATGCTACGTGGTGGTGTCTAGTGACTCAGGAACAAGTTGGATACAGCTCCTCCTCACTGTCCTTTTACATTTGCCGAGCCATGAAATGATGACATATAATGGGCCGTGCAGCTACTTCAGCTATACTAACTGCTGGCGATATGCCAAATTGGAAGAAAGTGAGTCTGCTGAAAAGAGGAGCTGCCTGTGGTATCCTTGGTAACTAAAATGTTTTTTTCTTAAAGGTCAGAAGTAAAACGGGAGGAAGTGGAGAATTAGATTCCTCCCCCACATCTGAGAGTTCCTCTATCGCTCATTTAGTTTTCGAGGTGTCCTCTGAGAGAGCCGGTGCACTCTGTGACAGAACCAAAGGGAAGGTGACAAAGATGGAGGGGCTCTTCACACTCGCTCTCTCACATCATCATGACAGGAAAAAGAGAGAAAGATGGACTTACTGCAACATACTTATTCACCTTCCTCTAACAGACTTTAGTCATTGTATAATAATGAAGAGAAAGCGTTAGCACGCTCATTAATATTTGAGTGAGCGTTTTGGGATCTCACTAAATGAGTTTGCAGATTTGGGGCTGTTAGTGGGATGTTGACTGCAGTGAATGTACATTTTAGTGGCCAGTAATAGCACTTCACATGCCATATTACACGCAAATGAAAGACTCTGACTGTGGCAGTGGCATGCATGTTCATATTTAATTTTCTTGGTAGAAAGAGAGGGTCTGCAGAGGCTTTGTAGCTGCATCACAAATCTGGTCACCATGGTTTTTATCATAATGAAAGTCCATTAAAGAACTGACAGGCAGCAAAAAAATGACTAAATGCATAAGTAGCAGGCAAAAATCCACTCTGAGTGGTGATAGAACGTACAACGTCAAGAGTGGCAGCACAGGAAACTGTCTTGTTTAGTTTAGCTTATCTTATCGTTACTGAAAAACATTCTGGTTTACATTCAGGAAACAGTGCACACCACATGCAACACCACCCAAAAAACCAGTTGGAGTTGGTATTTATCAAACTTCTCAAAGTGCCATTTCAGTCTTAAGTGCTGAGAATTCATAAAATCTACTCCTACTTTTAAACTTAAGAATAAAAGCCAGTTATCAAATTTCTTGAAGCTAAGAATCGCTCTTACTCTCCCAGTTATTTAAGACAGCTCCAGAGGTCTCTCAAGTGGTTAGGAGCTGCCAGCCGGGGCTTGTGATGGCGCTGCGGACACAGAGACATGCGCAAATATCTTCCAGAGAGGAAGAATGTTTCTGCATTATTTGATGACGCGCACTTAATTAGACGAGCTCGGACAACGCCGGCAAGTTGTTGAGGGACGTCATCTCACCACTGAGTTTATGCAGCAATACATTTCAGCTAAATTGAAAGTTGTGGCTCAAATTAGGAGTGGGATGCTTGATAACTAACTTTTAAGTTCAGCTTTGAGGCAAGAATTTTTTACTCTTAAGTCAGTTCTTAGCAGTGTTCTTATGAGTAATTCTGAGAAGCTTTATTATAAATACGGGCTCAGGGCCAGTCCTAATTTGAGTGAAATGTAGGACTAAATCTTAGTGCTGATTCAGGACACTTTATTTTGGATGACGATGTAGCCAATAGATTTCCTCATTTAAGAATATTCTCAGATGAATTCACATTGAATGGTGGAAAGAGGAGTTTACGTTTAACAGACATTTGACAATTATTGTTTGCTTCTTATCGAATTGCGTTTGCTTTAGTCGGATTACGGGGGCTGTTGTTGGGAAGTCGATGAAACGCGGGACAATGTGTGGAGCTGTAAGTGCCTTAATATTTTCCATGACAATTCAGCTTATTGATGGTTGTGAGGGGCCAAAATCATCAGCATTGCTGCGTTTGTCCTGTGGCAAAGAAACAAAGCTTCATCACAACTTTCATTTTAGCTGGAAATGTATTGCTGCGTAAAGTCAGTGGCAACTCCTAACCACTTGAGTATAACCGAGAGAGTAAGATTTCTTAACTTCAAGAAATTTGATGACTTGCTTTTATACTTAAGTTTGAAAGTAGGAGTAAATTTCATGAATTCTGAGCACTTAAGACTAAAATGGGACTTTGAGAAGCTTGATAAATACTGGCCCAGAGATTCAAAATACTAAAAGTTTTTGTTGACTGATGAGCTCACTAACAGTGCTTTGTTGTTATCCATATGTAAATTTTGCATTAACCTCATTATTTTGCTTTACATACTAGTTATTTATAGGTGAGGGCCTGAAAATTAAGGTCGTCAACAATTAGCTTCTGCTCCAGAATATTAACTACAAGAAACAGTAAGATATATGACCTTGTCTGCACATTTATGAAAAGAGACTAAGAATGAATGGCAGAATGGGCTCTCTGAAAGAAACTGGTGGCTCAACCAGGAGCGTCCAACTGAAGAATAAGTGACAGTAACAATTTATGGTAGCTACCAGATAAATCGGCGTTAAGCCATATAGATCTACTGACTGAATTTTTCAGTTAATAATTTTAACCATTGATGCTGACTATGTTAAGGTCCTGAAAGAAACAAGTTGATAAAATGTTGATGCTGAACATATCAGTAAAACATTCCCTGACAACGTATTTCAGTATCTTTGCATACTGACTAAAGCATTAGGCCTATACTAAACTATTTTAAATATTACGGGGTTTTTTTAGGCTCTCACTACTCTTGGTTTAGGTTAGGGAGAGATAGTGGTCTTGGTTTAACACAGAAGAACTCTGCTGTGACTTGAAACAGGTGACACAATGTGTTAACTGACACTTAAATCACTAACTTTCCTTAATGTTGACCAAAGAGTTTTTGTTGCCTACACCAAACTCAAGTCTCTGCGGTCAAAATCGTGCACTGTGAACGCCCCACATCCAGTGCGGCTAAACATAATTACAGAGAGACAGTTTGGGAGCAACATGCACACTTAAAGGTGACGATAAAATGATTAGCTTACTGTATAATGTGATACTATGGTGATATTCTAAAGGAGAATATTTTGACTGGTGTGCACAAAAATGTGGCCTTCTTGCACATTAAACCAAGGCCTAGTTGCCGTACCTTAATCAGACATTATAACCTTCATCATTAGTGAGAAACATTGTTATCATGGTGCACTGTGTATTTCAGAAAATATATTGCATTCGACTCGGTCTATTAAAAGCAGCATCCCCACCCAATCACAAATCCATCTCATGCCGGCTCGGGAAGGAAAAAACACTTAAAACTAGTAATGGAATAAATGGAGCCACACATAGCACTATTGTACGAAGTAGGATAGAGTGACAGATCAAGAGATACGTGCGAGTGCTTTGGAAGTAGGCTCTCTTGAGGACAGGACGAGCTGAGAGAAGCTCTCCGAGGCTGCCATCATCAGCACGAAGAGGTCAGAACAGCAGGGAAAGATCAGGGTCAGATGATGTGTTGTGAGAGTCCGGTGGGACGGGGGAGTCAGAAACGAGACGAGAACAACGTTAAATAATGTGTGTGTCGGGAAAGTGTTTTTCACTTTACTTTATTTTGTAATTTAATAAGATGTAATAAGCCGAACTTTGTATCAAATCAGCTAAAAACTAGAATTAATGTGTTCTTTCTTAAAAAACAAACAGCTATACCAGGATAGACAGACACCATACACCTAAATTATGCTGTAGAAACCACATATAATACTATATACCGCCCAAAATACACTATATTTAGACACTAGTATACCAAATTATAGTTAAACTGGAAACCAAATAGGAGATTCTAATGCACTATTAGACAGCATTATACAAGATCACAGTCTAATTAGAAACCAGATAGGCCACATTGCAACATCAGATCCAAAATATGCCACAGTTAGATGCTATTCAACCCTTCCTACCAAATTGTGCTGTAATTAGACACCACATTTAATGCTAACAACACGGGCCTGTGAAGGCTTAATTAGACAGCACAGTGTGTATTTAGGCAAATGTAATGCCTTATTATATCTGGCATAGCTTCTATAGTAGTCACAAAAGTTTACATCCATCATTGCCATTTGATTGATTATTGCGTCTCGCCTTTCGCCATCATGGCAGGCTGTTCAGACCTCCCTCGAGTGGGGCCAGCTATAAACTCTTTTGCCTTCAGACGTGTTTGGACGACATGTCAAATGAACTCTTTTATTTCGAGTATACCCCCGCTATTAAGTCACCTTGCTGTGTTTGATCTGCTCAGCAAAGCAGAAGGAATCATTAACTGTTGTACTTTTTTTTTTTAGTTGCCATTTATCTTCCATTCTTTTACCCTATTCTCTACCACTCTACTCTATTCTGTAGGGCCTGTAGGGTATTTTCTTTGTTGTCCAAGGACACCCGGCTCTGACAGGGGTGGACACACTGACTGTTAGAAGGGAAATCCATTTATCACTGTGGCACTAATAGCTGCCCATCATCTCTATTGCTGTGAGAGCCACTAAACCACTGATATGGACAGGTGGTGTGCTGTGCGGCGGAGGCCATAAAATATCCTGTACATCAATTAGGAGGAAGTGAAACAGACATCATAAAGGGTGTAAGGACTTAAAGTCAGAGGAGTGGAAGCGTTATTTCCAGGTGCATTTTTCACACAAGGATTATGTAGCTCACCAAGCATTCGCCTGCAACACTATTAACAGTATCAAGCAAAGCGTTATAGTTTTGAAAGGGTGGTCAGGGTTGCCATCCGTGGGGGATTGAAATAATTTAGGGAGACCACAGCTGGCGCCTGTGAATCATTAGTTAATTTTTGTATTAGACTTGCCCCTCATGATAGTCACTTTCAGTCAAACAGCATCCATCAAATCCACCATGTTTTTTAGAGATGAAGACGAATAAATACATTTAATAGTTCTTTGTAAATGGACTCTGTTTGTGGTAGTCACACCATGTGTCTCAGTTTGTCTGCGTATACTGTTCCTTCTGTTCTTTGTATTGTGTTTCTGATTCTAAATCTGTAGGTGTAAGAAAGTTCTGCAAGACTGCACACAAAAAGAACATTTGATTGATTTATTTCTCTACATCTCTATTTCTCCTGGAAACAGAAACCATGTAAAGTCTTTCTCTCAAGATGAATATAGTGGAAGTAGAATGATCTTTAGCTTGCAGTATTTTAATTTAAATATGATCTTACACTAATAGATAACTTGAAAATGTGACTGGAAAATAAAGACAACAAAGCTGCCATATAAAAAGACTACAGCCATGCTAGAGGCTCCGTGAGGCTGCTCTTAGGCATTTGGGCTAAATGCTAATACGAGCATGCTAAAATGCTAACGTTAATCAGGTATAATGCCAGCTTAGTTTAAAGTGACAGCATGCAAACATTTGGTAAGTGCCACTCAACACAAAGTGCAGCTGAGACTGATGGGAATGAATTAAGATTAAGATTAAGATGTACTTAATTGTCCTGAAGGGAAATTTGGTTTGTTTGTTCTGTAGCTTTGCAAAAACAACACAAAAATACAGTAAATAAATGTCTCTGAACACATACTCTGCATGCAAAACAACACATGCTCTTATATGCATTAGACAGGTATATTGTCTAAAAGTATACTAGGAATGCCAATAGTTTGGTCATTTGTCAAACTAATATTTTCATCTGCTGGAGGCACTGTATGAAAAGTTAAGTGATTGCTGAGAGGACGTAAATGTCTGTCGGCAATCCAACCAATAGTAGATGCGATATTTCAGTGTGGTGCAAAGTATTGGACAGGCTGACTGATGCCATCCCTAGAGCCACGCAGCTAGCGTGGCTAAAATACTTTGGTTGAGTGCTTACATTTCGCCAAAATCAAAAATGAATGATGTACATCCGTATATATATATATATAGCAAGCTGTAAGCTAGTAAGTATATGAACCTTGCATATGTCTCCCCTTCACCCCTGGTACTAAAATAATTCAAAAGTAATTACGTAATTAGCAGCTGTCCCCATGGCGACATATCACGGGTAGTAAGTAGGAACATTATAATGAGAGGGAAAATAACTGTATTTGTAACTAGGGGGAACAAGCCAGATCAGAATCCCTGACAAATGTTGACCTTATTTCTATCAAAAAGATTTATTGAGTGTACAAGTCCGTAGCCATCATTAAAAAAAGCACAATTTAGACCTATAAACTTTCCCCTAAACATTGATTTTGTCTTAGGGGGGCAATTCCCAGGCATCTTCTTCTACATGGGTGCAGGCTAAAATGAGTGCAAACAGATATGCCAACAGTTACTCGCAGGCTATTTAACACCAGTCGGATTTAAGTTGGCAGGCCTGTGGCTGGAGGTAACAGACAAATGTGAGGGAAGATGTCTGTCCACAGATGACTCAGTTTGCCTTGTTGAATAATCTAAATGAGATTTTTAAAAAAAGTGCTGCTGTATTACTCACTCATTCTATCCTCAACCTGAGCAGAACTCAGAAAGCAAATCAGAAACTGACCCAAAGCTCAATTTTCCTCAAATAGAATAGGAGAGCTGAAGGATTCCTTGAGGGCTGAGGTTGTTGTCTGATGTCGGTGAAATCCCTGAACTCTTAGGGCAGCTCAGAATAAATACTTAAATAATTTTTACCTCAAAAAAACTGTTTTTAAAAATATATATTTTACAATAATTAGATTTTCCTCCAACAGCAAGAGTTTGCACTGAAGACCAAGTGAACAATGGAATGGGCGTTTTTCAGATTTTGCCCTTTTACAGCACTCTCATTCATTTTATGTAAAACAAACCAAGCATGAAAGCGGTGAATACACACTAGCGACTGCTGGATAAAAAGCAGCACTACATCTTCATCAAAAATACTTTTTCGATAGATTTCAGGCGGCGTCGACACGCCTGTGCCCCGTCACGCGCACAGATAGAAGACTATAACAAAAAAAGAGATTCTCCCTAAACTTCACCACTTCACTTTTTCACAGGCTCTTTTTGAATTGCCCTCCCAATGATTGCAATGACAAAGGCCTTATAAATGCCTCACTGAGATGAATAGGTGAGGATTCTCCTGTGGAAAGTTTCTGTGGGAAAAATGTAATTTGACTAGACTTCTTTCCTGTCCTGCTCTTTTTAGGAGAACGTTTTCTAAGTGTACCACTCCTCCGTTCAAACCAACTGCAGCTTGGTAAATATTTCACTCCGTATCCCCTCTCAGCCATAAAAGGTTTCTCCCGGAGATGACAGACGACTGTTCCGCACCAGGGCCAGTTACAGTGTTTCAGTGCAGAAAATACAGTAGTTCACTTTACTGTGATCTAGCTGGTAGCCTAGCGGAAGTAATGGAATTCTCCATTAGCCTGGGCACACTGTTGTGTCTGTGGCTGGGTAATCCCAGAGTGCTGCTGTGGCTGTTGATATGTCCCAAATCCAGAGAAATGAAAAAAAAACCCTGCTCTAAACTGCCCGTATGCGTCACTGTTTCTGTTTAGCTCATGTTTTTTTCTGGGAGGTAATTATAATCCATTGCCACTGGTGTTTAAGCATGATTATGTGCTTCCTCTGAGGTGTGAAGTATCCCCCTTTAAATTTGTTGCATACTGCAGATAGCATACTGAAAAATAATGGTCCTTAAAGCTGCTGTGATAAATAATGTTATATTAACAATGGATCAAATGATGCTTATAATTTGGTATTGAAAACCAGAGAACTATCATCTGATTTTGCAGTTGCTATTAGCTTTTCTGACACATATTTAGTATCTTAAAGCTAATTGTTTTTATGCGACTTTGCTGGTTTGATTCACTCTCATGGATCTCATTAGCCTAGATTTTAGCTGCAGCAGGCTGCTTTTTTTCCAGCCAAAGAGCTATAAAAATTGTACATAAACATTGCACGCTATATGCCCAGCACCAAATGGCAGGCAGACAAAGTCAGTGACTACCACAAGGGCGTCACTTTGCGTTGAAAAGTGGTGGGGACATAGGAGCTCAGCTTAGGGGCGTGAAGAGACAGTTAGCTCGCCAGATATCACAGGCGCGATATTAGGTTCACGAGAACGAGACCAAAAGATCCTTCAACAGTGTTTTAAAGATATCCTCATTGGCGAAATATGTGAGCAGGGTGTCTGGGGGGACCTACCCCAGGAAATTTTGATCATTAAACACATTTCCTGCATTCTGGTGAAAGTTTCTGCACCAAGTTATGGTGGAAATGTTTTATTTATGTAAAAGTAAACACAAAATTCAGGTGGCAGGTGACATTTCAAATTATATTCATATAATTTAATATAATACAGTGCAGCTCTCAGGCACTTTGTGTTGCTTTCAAATCTGTTTCTCCTGTAGATCAACTTTTTTCTTGTAATATCATCCCTGCTCAGGTAACACATATGTAGGCATGATTTAGTCTTCCCTCCTCTTTTGTCATGTTCACAGGGAGAGAGAACGGAAAACTTGGACAAAAAGAAGCTGTAAAGAAGTTGCTAAAGTTACTGATTGGCACATACACATTTTTGGGTAATTTTATAATCAGTAGCTTGTTTTTTTTAGCATAAGTTACTTTTTTTTAGACTATGCACATATGTTTCTTCTATGTTTTAATTGCATTGCATGCTTTCTGAATTGTGCAAATAAATCTTTCTAAATGCATTTTCATTTGTTATTTAATTGCAAGGTATATTTCTGAACATTTTTTAACAAATTATGCTT
The DNA here is from genome assembly GCA_024633595.2 of Lepomis macrochirus. NCBI lineage: Eukaryota > Metazoa > Chordata > Actinopteri > Centrarchiformes > Centrarchidae > Lepomis > Lepomis macrochirus. The sequence continues at coordinate 31,230,954 of JALXJV020000005.1, forward strand.
TAAAAAGTGGTGGGGACAAAATCAGTGGTGGGGACATGTCCCCAGCGTCCCCAGTGTAAATAACACACATGGACTACAGGGTGAAAGTAGTTCAAGTGAGAGCAAAACAGAGGTAAAAGCAGAGTGAATATTGGACTTACATTCATCAGGTGGACAGGAACATGACTCCGAATAAATTATCATGTTGCTCTGTGTTGGCTGGATGTGTAAATTAGCAACTATTTGCTAACAGCCATGTCAACTTTAAAGGTGATAATATGCCAATGTTGTGTTTACAGCACGTTTCAGATGTCCCCAAGTTGCCAAAAAAAAAATCAGTAATTCATTTTTAGGTTTAATAAATCTACATTTTACATGATTTTGTTATATTCACTCATTGTGCATATTTTCATTTTTTAGTGCTGTCATTATTGGTTGTGAATGTCTATACACCTCATTTTGCAATGCTCCTTATTATATACTGAAGCGTTCACGTGTGCTGTATCTTGGTACAGGGGCCAGTTAAGTTCAATCTCTTTATGTCAAAACATTGTAGATAAAACTAACCGGAGGTGCACCAGCTCATCCTGGCATAAATTACATGCAGGAAGCTGTGTAATTAAGTCTTGAATTCAGTGTGCTATCTTATCAAACCTGGCAGTCGTTTGTGTACAAAAGGATGGTGAGAAGATTTTGTTTTGTATGAGAGTGCGTCTGAAAACAGCTCTGCCTTCTAAAGGGCCAAAGATGAGTCATAGGTTTGTGGAGGACTGCTCTCCACCCCCCACAGACACACAAATATCCCCCCAAATTAGCACAACAACCTCCTTCCTCGTTATTAAATAATGCATTCAGAGAAGAGTGTTGATTTACTGGGTTTCCATTATGTATTCCTAAGAATTCCCACAGCATGGAGTGTACCCATCAGGATCTGTCTTGCATCTGTTTGACATTGCTCGCCTGGATGTGTTCAGGCCCCCCTGGAAAGCTTAAGTATATTTTAAGTGAGGGTTGTAAGCTAGACAAAGCAGGTTGGAGGGATATGGGGTTCAGTAAACAGTAGCTGTTATGTAATATTCAGTGAGCACAACTAATCCAAGCCAAGGGATCTTTAAGGACACTGTAATAGTTTTGATTGATGAGTTTAAATGGTAACCACAAAGTTACTGTATAGGCTGATGTGTGATTTCCCAGGAGTGGTATTTATTCTACATGGAGAGTTTATTTTTGACTGAGACGAATAATTATTTGGCTTTCTTTCAGTTCTTGTGTCTCATGGTCGTCTGTGCCACCACCTGTCCACCCGACCTGCCAAGGGCGACAAAATAATGACACATGTCTCAGATGAATGATGGACGTTTTCGCTTGTTGTCATGGCAACGGTGGCATATACTGATATGACTTGCATGTAGGTCGCAGGCCTCAGGCACCTGTCGGATGAGGTCCAGATAGGAACAGAATAAAAAAAAGCAGTTAAAAGCAGTTTAAAAAACACAAGATCATCAGATCTGTGTCTGATTTTTGTAGTGTGTGTCAGCAAAGCTTTAAAAAGCACTGGAATGGATTTCAGAATATTTTTGACAAACATGTTTGACCAACAAGTTGCTTAAATAACACCTACCCACCTAATAGTACGGATTCCTCACAGTCCCCCGGTGTTTGTATAGCACTAAACTGTGCAAACATTAACACTAATGCGTAAAGATAAAGTAACATGAACGAAGTAGAATGAACCTGACTGCACTCGATATCTGAAAGCCGTTTATTAAGGGGCCTAGCTGAGCTGAATTTCATGTCCACGGTGCTGATAGCATCACTGCTGGACAATGAGTCGAATTGGCCAGTGCTCCCTAAAGCTTTTTTTATCTTGATTGACAATAGAGCAGAAACCAGAAAAACAGCCGGGAGTGTCAAATACACAGCTTTCATCAATGACGCACTTGATGCTAAATTAGGCTGCGGGCATATAGCCAAACAACACAGAGGTGAACACACAGATTTATCATTTTGTGAGAACAGTGGCTATTTTCCCAGTTTTGTACAAAGTCAAGGCTTTCGAGCCTCACTTTATCTTTATTTTTCTGACACCTCCAGCTGCTATTTCAAACCACTGAGCTGTCCGTTTGCTTGATAACTCCCTCTCTGCCTCGCTAAGCTCTCCCAAACTCCTAAGCCAAAGAAAAGCAGTTAATGGCCCTCCAGGCAACGACAGAGCTTATGACCTCTCAGTGAAATGTCTGTCTTTGAAATGAATGGACATGTATTTGATGCTACACTGCAGTTTCTTCTCAATGAATACAGACAGTCTGTGTGATTTCTATTTTGCTGTGATAAATCTACTGTACTGGATAGGTTTTAGAGCAAATATCGAGGTAGCTTCGATGAAAAGCTGCCTGGAAGTTAGCGCTGTTACCACTGATACTTCTTTTGTCTCCTTTTCTTGTAGATATCTGGGGATCACGCGGCCCCTTACCTACCCAGCCCGACAGAACGGTCAGCTGATGGCGAAGATGATCCTGGGAGTGTGGCTGGTATCAGCATCCATCACCCTGCCACCTTTCTGCGGCTGGGCCAAAAACGTCCACACAGCCGGTGTGTGCCTCATTAGCCAAGACTTTGGCTACACCATCTATTCCACAGCTGTAGCCTTCTACATCCCCATGCTGGTCATGCTGGTTATGTACTACAAGATCTTTAGGGCAGCACGCAAGAGCGGCGCCAAGCATCGCTTCACTGACCTTTCGCGACGCGAGCGGCTTGAAACAGTGGCTAATGAGGCACTGCGAATGCAGGGACTGAAGCCACCGGGTGTGGCGGAGGAGTGTGCCGCCTTGTCCCGCCTGCTGAACCGAGAACGCAGAAACATCTCCATCTTCAAACGGGAGCAGAAAGCAGCTACAACACTGGGGGTGATCGTGGGGGTCTTTGCCGTGTGCTGGCTGCCGTTCTTCATCCTGTCCACTGCCAGGCCCTTTATCTGCGGAGTGGAGTGTAGCTGTGTGCCCATCTGGCTGGAGCGCACGCTGCTCTGGTTAGGCTACGCCAACTCCCTGATGAACCCCTTCATCTACGCCTTCTTCAACCGAGACCTGCGATCCACTTACCGTGACCTTCTCCGCTGCCGTTATCGCAACATCAACCGTCGGCTGTCTGCAGTGGGCGTGCACGAGGCTCTCAAGGTTTAAAGCAGGGTACGTTAGGGGCTTATATTGGCTCTCAAAAAGTTGGGTATGGTGGCCCCTGTGCTTGTACACTTGGTGCTTAAAGGGCGACGTGCACACAGCAGGACTGTAGATAAGACAAAGACTGACAGAATGGGAGTCACTGTTGGTGGCTCTCTGGCCCCCACGCAAAGGCAGAGAGACAGCACGATCACTTCAGTGTGCGTGTGACTCAGTCATTCTATTTTGGGAAAGAAAATCATTGAGCGTACTTGATGGGCTATTCAAGTCGACGTGCTTTTGTGCATATGCCACAATTCCGTCCTGGCTCCGGATTTATGGTAGGATAATGCAGTGACAAAGGAAATGACATGTAAACACATCAATCATCCCAGGGCTTTCAAAGGGAACAGAAAGGAAGCAGATTTCTGTATATTAACAAAATTGATGTTTGATAAGGAAAAAAACATTTGTTTTGTGGCAGAATCCCCGCTGAACATCGTCATTGAAACATGCATTTCGGCACATCCCAGATTAATTGAAAACAGAAAATGAACACTTTGAGATGTATTGTGCTTTGTGCCAGGATTGGATTTTATTCAAATCACCAGTCATAGCGTTCAATTTGGTCCTCTCACTAAATTTAATGGGAGCACCTTAAATGTTTCACAAGCGTTTGAAATGTGGAGATGCCAAGGGATTGAAGGTGGGTGGTGTTAAAATGCAACATGAAGGGAACATTTTCCATTCATGAAATCTCAGTGTTTGTTGCTATAAAAAGAAACTGAAAGTAGTTTGTTTAGTGTCTGCATGAAACACAGTTGTCTTACATGCCACTGTATACATAGATCAAAAGAGATTTTGAATAGTGAATGACAATTTGACAGACGTGTTTCCATGTTTCACCCCAAACACTTTATCTCACACTTGAATTTAAAATGAGCTCAATGCTGTATGTGTAGGAAACCATGATACTGTGGACTTTCATTCATAAGTTTCATTCCACATTCGGCTGCTGAACCTATTGGGTTTTCTACAGTTACCTAAACGTGTTGAACTCTGCAGTTTCACTTTAAGAATTTACATGTTCTTGAGACTCTTTTGCTCCACTGGTTGTTAACAGCGTCCCTTTTTAAATCATGATGTGGTCACTTCCTGACTCCCATTTAAACTCTTTGGTGACCTGTATGATCCCATGTCAAATGTCATCATTTGAGCAGTGTGTGCTTTTTCTACCTCGATTTTTGGGAATACTGTACATTTCCTCTAAACAGATGTACCGCTGTCTTGCATCATTTTGTAATTAACTGCTATTTTATATTGTGTAAGATCGATCTGTGTACAACTGCTCTGTTATTGCTCTGTTTGACCGCTTTGTCATTGCCTTCAGAAACAAGCTGGGGAAGTGGCGATGCATTTCATCACTTTGTAAATAAAGAAACACTTGGTTAAAATGTCACTGTGGCCTACATTGGTAACCTCGGATGATTTACTCTCATGCAAACTGGTTCGGCGATGCAGTTCTAGTCCTTTAGACTGAGAATCAAAAGGGCTTTTTTTCTTCTCATTTTCAAACAGGAGACAATCCACACAGGCCTCCTTGCTTTCTAGCCCCACAGAGCATCTGCTTATCAAAAGCCTGATGCACACAGTTTGTCGTACAAAATTCATTATCCTCTCTGACTTGATTGATAGGTCTATCATGAGGAATAAAGACACCTTAAGACATGCGGGGAGAAACATTTGAAACATTCATGGCATTTCTTAAGAATTAGCACCAAGGCCGTCATGCTACCGCGAGGACTCTGGAGACGTGTTTGAGGATGGTGACCCATATTCTCTGTCTGCTTGGAGCAAAATATTTTATTCAGAGTCTGGGTGACAGCTGTCTGCTTGCTTTCATGACTGAAACTGTCCTGTAGAGAGAGACAAGGATGAGGTAGTCTGACATGTGGGCTGTGTCGCGTCTTGTGGTCAGAAGGTATGTTGTTCAAATACACCAGACCACTAGGAAATAAGTTAATAGGTCAGTTAATCATATGACCATTTACAGCCTTATTCTGACTGTGATTGTATATATAAGGATGATGTGTGTGCAAATTGGCAGTTTAATTAATTAAGAAAATAAAAACAAGACAATGAGTTTGTTACAAACGGTCATGCTAGCTCTGTGCGGTTGTACTTAAAGCAGCAGGGTGATTCGGTGCCCCTGTCGTGTAATTCACCGCTGTTGTAAATAAGGGCACGTGCATTTGCTGCGATTACTTTACTTATGATCAAAAACTAGCATGTTGATAACTTGGCTAACATCAAGCAAGTGTGATAAGACTAGTCCAGGTTTTTCCTCTTCCTCACTTCCTCCATCAATGTCCTCTTCCGTCTCTTCGCCTCTAATTAAGATAACATTATGTCCATTAGTGATGGGAATTACAGCTCTTTCAGCCGGATCTTGTGGGTCCGTCCCTTTCCGAGAGCCGGCTCTTTCGGCTCCAATACTGCTCTTCATTTAGGACCACTTCTGCTTAGGTTTCAACTTGATTGTCATTATGCAGAGTATGGCTACAGAGCTAATGAAAGGCAGTAAGCATGTAACCAGAAGTGCAGACGTATAGTGTTTTTACAGATGAGTGCAGTTATGCTATCTTACAATATGTGCAGTGGAGTAAAACAGATATTATACAGTAGCCTTTATGTGACTATAATAAAAATGTTTAGGAGAGAAGTGGATCCAGACAGAGAAAGTAGAGTGCATATGTAAGGATGTATGCACGGTATGAAGTATGAGTGTAACAACGTGTACACATAAGGTTACATACTGTTTACATATTACATATACGGATTTGAGGGTGGAGTGGGGGCTCTGGTGGCAAGCTAGCTAACAAGGCTGGACAGCAACCGACCCGAGACGACGTCCGAGTGTGTTATCCAGTGAATCTGCTAACATGAACTGAACATGAACTCAACCTCTGTCAATCCCCTTGCTGATTTCGCCTTGTGTCGACAGCTTTGCTAGCACAGGCAAACATCAAGCAAGCGCAACACCACAAGACATAGCAAGCCAGATAATAAGATAATACTTACTTGTCCGACAGCAAGAATCCTTTCAACTCTTTTATCTCACGCCATTGAGAAAAGGCCAATCTGATGTTGTCTCCTGTCCGGTCTCTTCCTCGCCTTTTGCTGCTTCTTATAGCTTGTTTGCTGACGAGTCGCGTTGGTGCCGTAAAGCATTACACTGTTGTCGTGATAAATTTCCTTCCCAGATGTCCAGTAGCAGGCACAGTAAGCCCAGAGTGCTAAAGACAGATTACAAGTCAGTGTACCATCAAAATGATTTTGTATGTGTTATTTTAATAAAAAAAACATTACTACATGACGTTGCTTTAAGCACAGCAGTTGACCTAAACACTTTCACATGCACAAAGGTAATGCTAAACTTACAATAACATTTTTTCTCTGTAACTTGGGGGCCGTTAAGACAAGCTGTGAACACAACTTGACATTGACATATTATCACCTTTTAAGTTTATAAGGTGAACTTGTTAGCGTAAATATGAGACTCTTTGTTGTGTTGTATGTTTTCCAGATAGTCGCTAACTGTGTCTGTCAGCCGTTTGGTGCTGAGCAGGTTGTATACAGTGGGTTTATCAGCGCTTTTTCACTGAAAACAGCTGCCTGCTGCAGCTTGAAACTATTGTAGGCTAATGAGAGCGGTGAGAGTGAACCAAAACAATAAAGTAACAGGCTGTACAACCAAAACAATAAGCTAAAGCTCTGTAGAGCTGAGAGGACCTACAGAGCTGGAGGATAATCACTTGTGGGCTAATCAGGACAGATCTTTTTCACATTGACACAAACCAAAGTCAAATTTTGACTAATGTTGGCAGGAGATGAAAAACTGAGGCATTGCCAAAGTTAGTAGGACTCATCCTTTGGGGCCCCTGTCCGTACAAAATTTAATGGGAATCAAACAGTTGTAGAGATACTTCAGTCTGGACCAAACAGGTGGACTGCACCTGCTGACCGACATTGCCATCGCTGGAGCCGGGTGCATGTAGCAAGACTCAAAACACTGGCGGTCATTGCAGGTGTTCTAGGTTTTCTCAATACATAAAGTTGACAGGCATTATTGTGGAATACACGCGGATCTGATGGATTGCCTCATTAAAACACCTTTGTATGTATGATGCCACCGAAAAAAGTAACATTTCTGTACTTTCTGTTGTTTATAGCCGCTACCTGCATTAGCCTGCTAAATCAGGGCCAAAGTATCTTAATGGTATCAGTTCACGTTTCCAAAGCTGTTTTAATTTGTTTGGGTTGGCAGTACATTTGGACAATTCCTGCACGCTGCCGTCTGTGAAATGATTTGGTGGGACTGTTCCGAATTAGAGCATAAGGACTTTTCTAATTATACTTGTCACCGTGAGCATCTCTGCTAACACTGTTACATAATTCAGAGCTAATTCAGCAATAACAAAAACCCATATCAGAGTCCAAGGGACAAAATCTATTTAAATGGGGCTTTGTGGCCTAACTCCCTAAAGTAAAGAGCAGGAGCGTGGCCTCAACCAGCATGTTGACATTTTGTTTTAGCACATAAAATAGCAGGCAGCCCTTGTGGACTTGGTGTGCCTCCCCTAAGATGTCCAGTCTCCCAGCAGCCATGTCATCAGGCGTTACTCTCGGGGAGTGAGCACAATTGTGCCCAATCTCTCAGCATGCCTGGCTCACCTCCTGCGCTGGCTCCCGATGTGTGTCACCCCTATCAGTGAATGGGATAAGAGGGTGAAATATTTACGTGTCATGTAGTATATTCATTAAAGAGTCAAAGGATAGCAGCAGATGAGTCTCACATATGCTGCCCACAGGCTCAGTTGCCAGCTCTGACAGGCTGTGGGGGATGACGGGGGAACGTACACTCTGGCTTTGCTATTTTTAATCTGCCCCAGAAATTAAGTGGGTAAGTTTTGACTAAGCATGGAGAAAGAGATTTGAGGTGCTACAATTTTACAATGTTGAAATGTGTACCCCTCATATGTAAACGCTCAGTAATTTGTTTGATGGTTCCTACTGCAGCTTGATTAAGGTGACCTACAAGTGATGAAGGTAATAATTTGCCACATCTATTTTACTAATCTGTGCTGGCGACTTATATAGAGTAGCACAGCAGTGAAACTCTTTGCCAATGATTTATATTTGACATTTCATGTCAGGGTTTAAAAAAGTACAAAATATGAGATTTTACATTTTTACAGTATTAGAATCATCTTATGTTAAATCTGTAAAAAGATATTTGAACAAACCTTGGAGCATATTGTTTATTTTTGTAGCATACAACTGTTGCTTTACAACATGTGTGTTGTTAGATGAATCGCAAGATGATTAGCCCGGAAGAAATGAGAAATAAACAAAATTATATTTATTTAATTGGTGGCACGGTGGTACAGTGGTTAGCACTATGGTCTCAGAGCAAGAAGGTCCTGGATTTAAATGTCCCAGGTTCTTTCCAGGTGCTCCAGCTTTCCACCACTGTCCAAAGACATGTAGGTTAATTGGTGACTCTAAATAGCTCGTAGGTGTACCTCGCCTCTTGCCCAATGTCAGCTGGGATTGCAGCCACGTGTTGGCGTACCACTGGTTTACGTGACATAAATTTAAGTGTGGAGTTTTATAATAAATTAACAAAGATGTTTACATTCATTGTTTCTCAAAAAGATGCTTTTTGTGTATCCTTGAGGTCCAACAAATACGTTCTTTCATTTGAAAAAAAGACATTTTTAAAATGTTTTCTACATTGTTCACATCTATCTCTATGAGCTAGCCTTCCCACCACTAACTGTCCATCAGTGCAATAGAATGAAACCAGTGACAGGAATGTGTATTGCTTCACCTGCATGAGGGCGTGTGTGCATGATACAGACAAAATTGGTACATTGCTCCATAGTAGTGCTGCTCGATGTGAAAAACTACACACAAACAATAGCAACAAGCTTTTCCTTGCTGTGCACAACAGGACGTGAGTTTTTGTGCAGGTAGGGGTAGAAGAAAAGAACTGGGCAGTTAGCAGTGATAGACAAAGACAACAGTGGCACATGCAGCAAGACACACTTCGGACTAGGGCTCAATGATTAAAATGTAGGTTAATTATACAGCACATCTGAACCATTTCAAATAGTCATGAAGTTACAAAATTCATTCTGTTGTCATCCTTGTGTGACAAATCTGGGGCAAATTCAATCTCAAAACGTTTTGCAACGGTTTGCAGCATTTTCGGATTGAACGACATGTTTCCTTGCAACATTGCGCGACGTTCTGCAACGGGCTTCCAGGTATGTTTTTCCCGTTTGGTGGGCGTGTCTCAGGTGTTACCCAGTCAGCTGTGACAAGGTACAAAGGTGTTAAAAAGGCAGGGAAATGCAGTGCCCTTGTGTAAACAACAGGGTGTTCCTGGCACCACTTTTTCTGTTGAAACATTTTGTCGGCGCTGAACTTGCCCCTGCTCTGTGTCACTTCATGTGACTTTCGTCAAAAATAGACTGGCAGTGAATATTGTAGTGAACTTTAGCAAAAATAAAAATATTGCAAATTGGAGTCCCAATATCTGGCAACATAAACCACTAGTGGATTTTTTCCCCAAATCATTCAGCTCTACTTCAGACACAGATGCAGAAAATCCATGCAAAACGACATGACTGTTCACACAACCCACGCTCGTTGTGACCACAAGGAAGGGCAGCCACAACCGCGTATAGCAGCAAAGACGTCACACCAAAACTGTGATATCTTTTGGCTCCAAATGGCAGGTGAGGGGTAGCTGTTAGGGGCTTTTGAAAATTTATATCATATAAGATACATACAGCAAGCTCATATTTACCACTAGGCTGGTCTGTGACACCTCATACCAAAGCATGAAGAAAAAGAAAAGAGGTTACTGTGTTTTAGTTTCCTGCAGGCACTGATGCAAACAAAAAGTATTTAAGCAAATGTGACACTGACACTGTCTCATTTGCATTAAAAGCTTTTCTCTTGTAGCCCCAGTAAGACACGTCAGCTGTAAGATGGTTTGTATGTTTTCATAATTTGAATTATATAATTTTATAATAACACACATCAACACAAAAGTGGTTATTCATTTAACCGCAGTGGCAAAAAAATATTTATATTACCTACGCCTTCTCAAGGTCACCCTTGATTAATCTGAAGCACAGAGCGATGTAAATCAGATTTGTAAGGCAGTGTGGGTACATGTGTACCCAGCAGTTATGGCCTCAAATGTAATTGGACCGTGAATTTAGCCTTGTTCCCTACTTTCCAATCAAATGGAAGCTATAAATACCCCAGTAAACATGTCAATTATGTGTTAATCCGATTTATGCGGTGTGTCCTGAAATATCAACTTCCTCCCACGGCCACCACCAGCGGCCAATCACAGCAAGGGAGCCTGCTATTAGTCTATGCCACTTCCTGCGGTGATGGGCCTGTAGCTAATTAACATGCAGAGAAGTTAACTGCGAAGTGTCAAAGCGACAGCCAAAACTGTTGTTTCCCCTCATTTTATTGTCTGGGGGCAGCTTTCCCTAATTAGGTTCTGTCATACTCCTGGAAGGTAAATGCATGCTTTTTAAGGTTGTCAGCATCAAAGGAACTGTACATGAGGTCACCCTCCCCTGTACTCTTCAAAGTGAACACAGTAGATATCTGCCTGCTTACGTTTTATTGATTTCACTGCCATGTATGATGTGTTTTACTCTAGCTGTGGAGTATCTGAGTGTTGACTCATTGCCTTGTATTTTCACACATGTTCACAACGCAGACTGCCAAGAGTCAACGCCCTCCTACACGACGAGTATGGGATGAGTCTGTCCATTGTTTTGCGTTGCATCTGTGATACAGATCTGTAAGTGTGTTTGTGTGTGGTAGAAATACACACATATGTTCTAATACTGCTGTCACGATCCTGTCCTGAGTTTGTCTGTGTTAAGTTATTTTGGCCATGTTTTCTGTATTTTGATATTGCTTTCTCTGTGTCATGCTTTTGGGTTTCAGTCCTGTCTATATGTGGTCTTGTATCCAGTCTCTCTGTTTTCCCCTTCTGTCTCTCTGTCTCGTTAATCCTTATTCCAGTCACCTGTGTTGCTCCCGCCCTGCTCGTTAGTCCTGGTGTATAAATGTTTGTTGTTTCTGTTTAGTCCTTGTCCGGTCATTGTTGCAAGTCTGTCCTGCCCTGCCGTGTCACTGCCTGTTACCTGAGTTTTGGATTTACCACTTCCCGTGAGTTTTTGTGTTTGCCTGCTTGTTATTGGATTAATAAATCACTGAACTGTTCCTGCTTCTCTACGTGTCTTGCGTTTGGGCTCACTCCTGCTGCACCCATTCGTGACAACTGCTGCCTCTGTATTCACTTAATGTGTTTAGTATATCTAAGTAGGTGCACTTTCAAAATCATTGCCTATTTTCAGAGACCATAAGACCATATGCACGTCAAAAGCAGATTGTTTCATTAACTGGGAAATGGAAGAAGCATATCTCTTGCCTTGCTGCTGTCAGGAAATGTGAAGTGGAAAGCATCTTGCAAACCATATTTTTCAGACATTCCTATAATAAGCTCCCGCTGTTAGATTTTCCAGAAATTAAAACTCCCACTTGATGAAACTGCCTGGATCAAGAAACAGGGTACACATATTGCTGTATTAGATATACACAAAACACATATTACTAAAAATACTGTGTACTAAAACTGATAGACCACAAAACCTACCTAAATAATATCTAAAACACAAGTGGACCTAAAGACAAAGTCACCTTAGTCAATTTAGTCCTTTATGTAAAATTATAATTATAACTTGCAGATATTATCAGCCATTATTTTAAGATGAGAGATGTTTATGTCAGGAATATTTTTTTTGAGTAATCTTACATATCTAAAATAGTGTTTCCCGACTTAAAGGGGTACTCAAGCATATACTGTAAGTACGGCACTCACAAGAGACAGATTATAAAAAGACTGGACTCAACTCCAAGTGTAGATATTTCTGAATTTTCATTTCCTAATTTGGGTCAAAAACACTGGATCCTGCAATTTCCAAAATGCAACTCAATAGCATTTTGGTTAGACCCCTGCAGCATCAGGGTTAGTTTTTTTTCTTCAAAGCTCAGAAAGCTTCCTCCAGAGCCACAGAGGATATTATACAACTGTTTTCACAGTCTGAGTAGTACTCCTTGTGATGGGTAAGCCGAACTTCATGTGTAAAAGTGTTGTTGTGCCCTTTTAAACCTTTTGTGCAGTACCAGGTACCAGTACCAGTGCAGGTGAGCTACTTGTTATTTGCTGAACTACCTTAATTGCCTTTTCTCTGTCTTTTGAGAGCAGTGAAAGAAAACAGCAGTTTGGTGAGACCGAGCATAATGGACTGCCTTCTGCATGCAGCACACTGCTCATGAAATGACCTGATAAAGAACATTATCCCACGTGATTTCATTTTTTGTCAGTAATTTTCTGCTAGACCACGATTTAAAATGCAATACCATTTATTATAAATGGTGAGGGACGTTAAGCAGCAGGCGTTTTTATGCAAGAGATAATGAACAAAACAGTATTGGTATTAATCCCACTGTGTGTAGAATTATGTGATTGTTGGGTCAGACTAATTTTACACACGGCGGCTTTGAGATTCACTTAACTTGCTGGTTAGTGTACGAAACTTAGAGTATAAGGTCAGTTTAAAGCTGCAGTAGACAACTTCACAAAGAAGGGCATTGGGAATTATTTGAACTTGTAAAACCAAAAGTCCTCACATTGAGCAACTTTCACCTCCTCTTGCATAATATGTTTACTGAAATGCAAAACAAATTTTCACAGATCACTCACTGCAGGGATCTTCCAGTACACAGTATATCGTGCACTGATCCACATTATATAAACCCTTTTCGGTCACTCAGGATATCTCTAAATGGCTCAGCTGAATAGAAATGTGCAGAGTGATCTAATGAAAATCTGTAACTGCCACTGATTGTAGAAACATTGTACAATTGTCATGTATAATGTAATGTAATGAGTGTATGTGTGTGTTTAAAGGCAACTTGAGACTGAAGTCGTGAAGTGTGGGTGAGGTGGGAACTAATTCGCACAGCCTGCCTATGTCAGTTTGTTAAGGCTCTGGGGGTTCAGCAGGGTGCCAAGTGAGGACTGACAGCAGCTGGTCTGTGAGTGAGACTCAGGAACACTCAGGTGTTCCTGTGCTGTCTAAGCCACTTACATCAGCAGTCAATCTGCACCTGCCTCTTGTCACTACACATTGTTGCTGATCTGCAGGGACGAGCCAGCGCAAGCATTTCTCATCCTGACTCCTTGTCGGACTGCTCTCAAATCTCAGCCCTGTTTGCGCCTGTCAACTCCCACAGTGCACTGCCCCACGGTCACTCAGGTTTGCTGTCAGTGAGGAGGGGCAAGAACAAGACAAGATGAAGGTCTTTCTCAAAGGATTTTCTCTCCATCTAATCTCTTAATATGTGCTGGCCAGTAAAAACAGATCTTGAAGAAATGATCTCGTACCTCTTGTACCAAATATCATGGCAATCCGTGCAAAAGTTGTAGAGAATGACAAAAGTGCCAACCCTGCGGTGGCACCAAAGGAGAAGTCAGAGGAATGTTTGTACCAAATGTCACGGCAGTCCATGAAGATGTTGTTGAGAGTTGTTGGACAGACGTTGCCATCCCTAAAGCCACCCCACCTGAAATGAAGCTAAACATATCCAGCACCCAAAACTGAAATAAATACAAAAAAATTTGTGATGCTTGAAAAGTTTCTCATCCTGATCTGATATTTCTCCCCAGTCTTGATTTCCTTAACACTATGTGGTCCTTCTCCATGCTTAGATGCTGCTGATGATGACACACATGGCTTTGTGGCATTCATATAGCATTTATGACCTTTGCGTGGGCAGTGGTGCTTTGCACAGGCAACTCATGCAGCCCAAATGACCTTCAGGACACAAGCTTCAAAAGACAGCGTTGGTTCCCGCTTCCATCTTGAGATTTCAATGCTCACTGACGCAAGACGCTGGTCCTCCTGGCTTCAGCCTTCATGTGGCATCACACACAAGCCAGCTGGTCTATAATTATTGATTTGAAAGCATGGAGGAGAAGATCCAATCATAGTAATGGACAGGATTTACGATTTTAAAATAGTTTTGTTTGTCAGAAAAAAAAAATCATAACATTGTCTGTCTGCAGCAGTTTTTTTTTTTTGTAAAGTGACTTAGAGGCACACAGCCATGGCCAAAAATAACTGACCGCCTCCTCATTTAAGTGCATCACCCAACCTGCAAGGTGACAGCGTTTTTTTAACAGAGGGCTTAGTTGTTCTTAAAATCAATAGAGCTGTAGTCTATTATTAGCAGTACAGATTGAATGGTTCTTTTCCACAGTGAAGCCTTTTATTCTTTGCATTTTTTTCAACAGTATATATAATCATAATCCTTTACAGTAATCCAGACATACATATTTTTAAAAAAATTTGATACCACAGCAGCACTTCAACACATGTATTGTCCTGAAACAAGACAAGCAAATTATATTACTCTGAATGCAGAAAGATCCGCACCAAACGCATCATACACTCCTTCAGTTATACTTTGGTACAAAACTACTATGGTAACTTTCCATATATTAGATAGTAACTTATTACAGAGGTACAGGTAAGTTCACAGACCCACTATTGCATATTGCTGCATTTTTATTCACCTATACACAAACCTTGAACACAAATAAGACACTGTGAATGTACAATTCTTTCAAATGCACCAAACAAGAAGAACCAGCTAATGAATCACACGCTCCGTCTGGGCCGACCACTTGCAGTGTATTCATTCAGCAATGCTCCACTTCCTTTTCAGTGTCCCACACCTGGTTAATGTGGGGTGGAATTGTCCACATCCATTACAGATGATATCATCAGAAGTGAGGGGTGGCTGGCTCGGTCAGCGGTGGCGACTCTTATTCCGGTCAAGGTGATTGGGCATACTAGGAAGTCAGAAAGCCTGGACGAGCCGGGGCACTGTGTGCTTCGCAGTAGGGATTTAGTTAGGTGGGAGTTGTTTCCATTTGTGACCGTCTGCATTCAAGAGGCGAGGGCGGGAGAGCAGATTTAGTAGTTCAGATTTTTTCTGCTGATAGCTAAGCGTGTATTACTCACCCCCCAAAGGACAGCTGACTTGCGCCTAATGCACATTAGATAGACACACTCTAAAATCAGTTATTGTGTTAGATACCACTATCCATCACTTTATTTGATTTATTAGATTCATTTGTTCTTCCTCCTTCAAAACATGTTTGATTATGATCACCTCCTGTGCTGAAGATGAAAGAACTGTGTCCAAAGTCCTGTCTCCCTGGTTTGGTTTTATTTTGTAATTAAACAATATGTAAATACTTGCAAATGTATACTTGATACATACAGTACGTACACCGATGTGACATGGTAGAGTTGTATGCACACAGACAAAATATAAAGCGGATAACAATCTTATTTTAGTTTTGTCATGAAAACATAATATTTCAGGGAAAACGCCTGGGGATGGGTACCGAGCGCCCCAGGGCTAAATTATTATAAAAGCATTACTGATAAGCCCCAACGCGCTTGCTCGGCTAGTAGGGAATTGTTACAACCAAGCTGAAACTTGAACTTGAACTTGAAATTGTATACAGACATAGACAGAAAAGGCCTACCGGTGAGAGACATGGTGCACCCTAAATAACAATTGTTTCCTAGAGCTGTGTGACATGTGATGCACCCAGAAAATCAGCTACTCCGTATGACATGAAAGTATGGGTGCAACCAACAGCTTAAAAACAGACTGCTGAGAAGATCTTGTCAGTCAGATCTGTACTCACGGTGGTGCGTGTATTGACTACTTTAAAGTAAACTCTCATTGAAGAAGACTCCAGTGACTGTCATTCTTTAAAAATGACTCTAACAGATACTATCAGTGTAATCAAAGTCTCAGCCGGGCTTGTAGATGACACACTATATTTGACTATCCGAGTGAAATCAAGGAGAGGACTCCAGATAAAATGGGTCCCAATTCAGTAATCGCAATTGTCCAAGGATTGCTACAGCAACAGCTGATGCTACACATCCAGCTGTGCCATGGGACCATCCAGCATCTGGAGTTGTTTCAGATGAGTGTGTTTGTAACAAATTACACCCTAGAATAAAGATGAAGACAGAAATAAACTCGAAATTAACTACTTTCAGTTTCAATGACCTCACGTTTCTGCAGCTGACAGTCCTAATGTATCTGTTAAATCTATTTTTGAATGGTTAGGCCAATGTGTGTCTGTTTTACATATAATCTGTAAAAACTCATAATAGAGTTCCTGTTAAGTTTGGAAACCAGTCAGTCACAGCAGAAGTCAGAAACTCGCTTGCTGATTGCTTTTGCCAAAAGGCGGGAACAAAAAAAATAAACAAAAAACCCCACTATAAATTCGAAGTGAGATGTAAATTCACTTTTTATGTGAAAATGGGCGGTGGTAGCTTGGTCCGAACCGCCTCAGGGTCGCCGGTTCGAATCCAGCTCGGACCAGGGTTGCGGAGCATGGACTGATCCTGGGTACTGCTGAAGGAGGCCTTGCGCACTGAGTGGCAGCCCCCTCACTCTGACATCTTTCAGTGTGTTGCTATGGGTCCTGTTTGTGCATGTGTGTGTCTTTCGGACCTGTGTGTAAAAAAATGTTACTTGCTTGTTATCTTGAAGTAAAATAATTTGGATAAAGCCATTTCACGGTGCTCCACTCTTAACCCTTTGCATACACAGTTCCCCAATGCAGCAGTGCTTTGTTCCACAAATAGCCGAAGCAAACAGTTGCAAAGTCAGTCCCATGAATTCCAGTTGCTTAGTTCAATGCAAGTGTTTCACATGCTGAAAACCAAAAGCAAGCTACTATTCCTGCACCATTCACTTGCAACATGCATGTGAAAACATTTTGAATCCAACCTATATAGAGCCAACGCAACAAAAAAAGAAAAGTGTGTCACTAATTACTTGTGAACTGGACCACACAGTAAGAATAAATTCATGACTGCATGATTCAAAATGAGCCATAATGTGCATCAGTGCATTCATGGTATTGTTCTTTGTTTTCAACTCTCCACAGAGACACTTGACTACAGGTTAGAAATAAAAAGCAGCAGCAACTCAGTAAGAGACCCTCATCTTATGATGGAATGACACAATAGGGCTGAAATGTTTGGGTTACATCATGAAGAGAATAAACCCAACTGTTTTCAGCAAGACATAGTTTTGTATTCTGTATGTGATCAAAGAATGGACTTGCACTGTAAAGAAGCCTTTCGTTGCATTTGTCACGGTTTGTCAAGCAGGGTATCGAGGAGTTCAAGCACTGAATCCAAATGCAGACTCTAAGGCTCAGCTGGTGCAGTTCAAATGAGTTAAAATGCCAAAATCAACATACAAAAGAAGCTTAGAGGTAGTTCGACAAGCACGGGCCAAACCAGATAATACTCCAGAGGGCAAACAAATCCAGCGGGGGCAGGCAGAAAATCCAGAGTTCAACAAGAAACACTGGGAGACACTTGGAAAGGGCTGGAATGACAGGCCACAAAGGCACACACGTACTAAATACGCTAGCGAAGGAAGGATAACGAGATACAGGTAACAACTAATCAAGGTGGGGCAGAAAATCTGGGGTGAAAACACACAAATGAAGGACTCTTACAAAATAAAACATGGTATAACTAAACCAAAACTCAAACCGTGACAGCATTAAGATAACTGAAGAGTTTGGATGTTGCTTCGAATTTAGATTTAGTGTTATTGACTCACATGTCCGGTGATTAACAGTGTGACGAGCCTCCCATGCTGCCAATTCACTTTAGTGCGTTCAAGTGAGGCAAATCTACAGTCCTTGTACATGGAGTAGCACTAAAAGTGGTATTTTTTGCCTCTTGTGTTGTCATTGTATAATACCCACAACATATTTAACATCCACTTCATTTAAACTGTGTCTTTTTTTTAAACACACAAAGCAAAATAACATCACAATGAACTCGCCAAACTGTTAGGAGTGAGTTCCTCATTCAAGCTGCTACAGTGGTGCTGCAGGTTAAACCAGCATTGCATCCTATCAGCGGATGGCTTCCAAAGAGGCATTTCTACCCGGGTGAATTAATAGTATGTATAAAAGAAATCATACACTCTGTATTCAGTGCCACCCACTTCCCCCCCGCTAACCCCATTCATGTTCTGGGAAGGTTTCAGACTGCCATGTCTTCACATCTTCAAGACCCCCGTTTATACTTTCATTTCATGTGTCTCGAATCCAGATTTTATTTACAAATAGCCAAGCGTCTCGTTTGGCACAAATCACCCAGCGATCTATTGTGGTTTTCCCAGGCTACATGCAAACCAGGATGAGCAACACTTCAGTCCAGGAAGCTGGTCTGTACATAGTATCCATTTACCAACACAAACACACGGAAAATTACAGAAATTGTTGGACACAAGCCCTCAATTCCGATGTCGGAAAGGTTGTGTGGGAGGGGTTTCCGGAGCTATTGGACCATCCAATAAGCACTTCTGATGAAGCATACAGCCAGCTTAAACCTACCCCTCTTCATGCAGGTGCACTGTAGGATTAACTAGTGCAGTGACCATCCCTCACCATTTCTGCACACAAACAATGCTGCACCTTCAGCTTTGCACCAATGTGCAAAAAGAGGTACATATATAACATGAGTTTTGCTCTCAGTTTAAGCATTGCCCCAACATACTTCATCAAGACACTCAGGGTAGACTGTGTCCTACATTTCCTGTGGCTTCTTCTACATATTCCAAACCCATGATGTTGGTGACTTTGTTGTGTAAAATGCATCATTCCCTATTCAGCAGAGGATTCTGTATTGCTTTTAAATATGAATTCGCCTGTAGATCAACTTTTCTCATTTAATATCAACTCTGCTGAGTCACACGTGTCGGCATGATTCCTTCCTTCTACTTGTGTCTCTTACGTTTGGGAAAGTAACTTGTTTCAACGTGCATGTGGCACCTATGCATGTCAATGATGAATGAATCCATTTTAAATAATTTACAAGATGCCTGGGCTTTAATAGCTCCCATGGTTTCAGCAAGTTTTCAACTCATGTTTAAAACATTCAAAATCTATCATATATATGTCCTGTGACTGTTTATTGTGAGATAAAGTTTTAATTTAATGAGATTAAAGTCCTAATACTTAACAAATGTAGGCGTACCTGCCCTGTATTATCCCCATACCATGGCAGACACAGATCCCTATTTCCGACTGTACTGGATAAGACAGGTACGCTGCTCTTCATTGGATAAACACTTTTGATCGTGCATGAATCTCACCATAAATCTACACAGATGTTAACTTGTAGCCTGTTCTCATTTACAGAACGTCAAATACCTTTCAAACATCCAAAAACAACAAATACCTAGACTGCCAGAAAATAGTAAAACATGCACACATGACTCGAAACATCCAGTTCAATTATGACTTTACTGAAATCTCTTTTTTTCCCCTTCCAGAGGCCCTAATAATCCGTTGTAGTTGACAGACCACAATTACCCTTTTAGTTTGTTATTCTCTCGCTAATTTGCAACTGATGGTTAACTGTTTTCTGTGCCACATACATTGACAAAGGGGAATGGGCCCGCAGTCCCAGGGTGTGCGTGGGCAGGAGTGGCGCGGTAGCAGGAGACACAACCAGGCGGGGGGAGACTTTGAAACGAGAGTATACAATCTGGCGCTGAGTGGAGGTAAAGACCCGGTATATGAAGCAGAGCATAATGAGGCTGATGGCTGGCAGCTGGTATCGGGCTCCTGCACACCTGACTCCACTCCTGCAAAAAAGGCACACAATTGAAGGGGGGTGGGGGGAGAGAAACACACACACACACCCCCTACCCAGGAACAGGGGACCTGACAGATCTTTCCCTATCCCTTTACCAACCTGTGTTTTGCATGCACAGATATTGTGGAAAGCAAAATTAGAAAATGTTTTGAACATCAAACTTGTGGATTTGACAGAATTGTCCAATATTGATGTTATGGTTTGGCAATAGGGGATATAGAGCTCCTCTTATACAGTTGAAATTGCAAATAAAAAGTAATTTATTGACTAATAAACTGAATCACTATTAAATGATATCAGTAGGTGAAACCGAGTAGCAAAAATGCCATTTATTAATAAGAAAAAACATTTCACTTTAAAAAAAAAAGGTGCTACAAACCTTGATTTCTCACTACCAACTGATTGATGCTACTTGAGCTGAAATGAGCTGATATGCTTAAAAGAATGAATCACACAATTGCATGAAAAAATAACACCTCTGAGTTCGACACCCCCAGTTTTCACACTTTGTTGTGACAAGATTTGAAAGTACCACAAAATCCTCACAGTTTGCTTTCTGGTGTGTGCTTGTTGCTCCCTTTCAGGTCCAACGGTTCTGTGCAAGGAAATTAGACAAAGAATCTCGAGGCAGATGAGAAAATCTTAAGCAGAGGAAGCAAGTGTAGTTACAACAGAGGGTGAATGTGGAGGACAAAACTGAATGGCTTTTCCTTAAGGTTGGAAAATGTAAATAGACAAGTAAATGAAAAGAGAATATGGGAATATGGGAAACAAGACTTTTAGGACTAAACACGACTTAGTGCTAACGGTCTATATGTTAAATAAAAAGAAGGAATATTACACAAGCTTGAAAGGATAAACTAGGCGATGCATTACATGTTTCTTTAAAACCCTCTTCTTTACGTCCTGAAAGGAACTGTATAGTAGAAGGTTGGCTTTTAAGGTTTAACGTTCACTGATGGTGAATACATTACAGAAAGCCTCTCCATCATAACAAAGAAAGAGATGTTGTGCACTGAGTGCACTTTTAAAGCCTCTTCACAACCAAACAAACCATTACACTCACATTTTTTCACTATTTTCTGCACAATTTCTGTGTTTTGCTAGCACCTCCTTAAAACTCCAGAGCTCAGCTGGAAGTTGCGTCTTTGGAAATTTACTGTATGAGCAAAGCAAGTGAAAGTACAGATCAATGCTGGAGAAGTGGATTATGCGTCAAAAGCAGTCTAAGGCCACGTCAACACTACTCCGTTTTTCTGTAAAAACTGAGTTTTAAAATGAATACGCCACCATGGTTTCAGCTGCGTATCAGAGTTCTGTCTAAGTTAAAACGACTGAAACGCATTGACCATGACCATGTGTTTCCGCAGTCGCAGGAGATGTTGGCAAAAGAAGAAAGCAATACAGACAAATCACTACACCAGATATTTAACATAAGGTCCATGCAAAAAAAAAGAAACACAGGAGTACAAAGCAACCATGGCGGCGCAAAGTAAATACGGCAACATGCATAGTATAATTGTAGGCTATAAGCTAAATACACTTTGCAGTAGCGTTTTGCTGACTGATAAGACCCAATCAGGAAGCCAAACATGAGTGTCTGCGTCATGTTTTAAAAAACTGCGTTTTCGCCTTTCCTCGCTAAAATGCTACTCTGGAGTTTTAAAATCAAACGGGGTCAGCAGCGTTTTCAAACTTCTCTGTCAGATTCATGGTTTTAGTCTGAAGGGGAGGTGGAAACATAGCAAAAGATCTCCTTTTTAAAAAAAACAACAACACAATGGTGTGGATGGGGCCTAAGACTTACAAGTCCTCCAAACAAAGAGACAAAATTTGTTGTTTAGTCTAGCCTAGTCTCATCTCAGGGCATCAACGTCCGAATGCTTTGAGAAAGCCCAAGAAAGTGTCGGTATTTCATGCACAAGGTAGCCTTTATCGTTCCTATGCGACGCCCTGGGCTTTAAAGTAACGCCATCTGCCGTCACGTAATGTGCTCAACGAAACCATGAACTTTTCCTAAACTTAAAAGCTGAAGAGTACCTTGTGCAAAACGGACATTTTTTTTGTTTTGTGGCACTCCAGAAAGAGATAAACAGTACGAGCATTTCTGGATCTGACAACCTTATCAGCAGGACAACACGAAGTTGTTTTCTGATCTGACACTATATGGTTAAGGTTAGGTGAGGTTAGCGTTGGTGGGGTATAGGAAGCAAGGGCAAGGGCATAGGTTTGGTTTCAATGTTGTATTCTTGTCTTTTGTCAGGCAATCAATATGTGCTAGTATGTATGTGTGTACTTGCTGCACACGCACACACATGCACATATACAAAGAGCTGGTTCTGCTGAACGGTTGCTTTATTTTTAGGACTTCTGATGAGCTCACTGGACAGACACAGTGGACAGCTGGTCTTGATGAAAGCTAGCGGTGAAGGGGTGAAGGGTTATTTCTGTATGTGCAGTGTCTGTCTTATCGGTGGTGCCATCCATCCACCCAGCCACAACAACTAGCGCGTCAAAGCAACTTCTCTTCCTCTAAAGTAAACGGGGCATAGCATGGCTTAACAGTGTGCTATGCTGAGCACATGGCTGCTCAGCTTATATCAGTCTACATGTCCTGATTGGATTTGTTAACATTTCATGGTTATGATCTTTTTCATGATTAACGTGAAGTCAGTATTGCAACCGCAGTTCTCAGCCTCAATCTTTTTGACTTGCCACCGTTATATGACACAGATCACACACATACACCAGTAATTTGGCCTTAAATACAACCGTGTGTGACTAGAGGAAATGCACACACGCATACGCCTTTGTCCATCAGTTTATAGCATTTTAGTTAGGGCTCATCTTGGGTGTTTTGCTTTTGTCTCTCTTATACATTTGCTTGTGGACATACATGTTGGTTTCTTTAATGTCAAATAAGATTGAATATATCACTAACCTCTTCTATGCAGAACTACAAATTATATATTATACAATACTACCTACTTGCTATTGATGGTAATATTTGTTATAGTTAATAATTTAATTATTAATCATAGTTCCAAATCGATAGTTTAGTACATTTTATAAATATAAATAAATGTTATTATTATAATAATATTCATCTCTACCAGGAACCCAGTCTCTGCTTTGGAAGTTCCAGCACGTCCTGCAGCATCTGACTGATTCTTAACAATCTCTTCAGCTCATGAAAATATCAATGCGCCACTTGTCACCTACTCCTCAACTTGAAGAGATTGATCCTGGTCACCTTTCCTTAAAAGCTGACTGATGCATCCTTCAGCGGCCGTGTTTTAACCAGCTCCCTGATGAATTTGATATTTGCAGCATTGCTTCATTTGCCTGCACCTGTACGTGTTGATCCTCCTGTAGACAGATACAAATAATTATGAATATTTAACCGTGCACTTCGTCAGAATCTACATGAATTATTAGATTTGTTTAAAAAGATTATGCGAGCCTGATTCAGTACAGAAACTGAAAGGGAAATCTTTGACCCAACATTTCTATAAATGGAACTGAACCTTTATTTTTTTTACCAACTTCCACAAGAAACTAGATCTAGACTGAACCTGAGCACGTACATTGCCGTTCCCATGGATACACATACAAGGTATGGTGGCTCATAATGACCACAAAGGACAAAAACTTTGCCAAATGATTTACAAAAATCTAATCAAGAGTGTATGTTTAAATATAATTTTGCTACGTTCTTATCGAGAGGCATGCATTAGGACTGCATTAGGATTGGGATCCTGCGTGTCCTGTGAGAACAAAGCCGGCGTTCTAAACTTTCCTGCGGGTGGGAGTGGGTGCTCCAGAACACACACATTGCGGGAGCGGGATTAAGAAAACAGTCCCACGCAGGGCTTTGCTCCCTCTAAGGGAAAATATGTTTGATCATGCTGAATCCTATACAGTGTAACCTTTGACTGAATCAACCTTGGCCTGATTGCATAAACCAAGGCATTGTTGCCGAGCTGAATGTCATCACAACACCCTGACCTTTGACTTCAGGCTCTTTGTCTTGAGAACAAAGGCGTGTTAAAAGCCCAGCGGGGGAGTAAGAGGTATAAAGAGAATAGCTTTCCATCGGGGTGCATATTACAAACTAACCTTTGTCTTGTTTGCACCATATTCTGAGATGTTAAAGTGCGACAATACTGTGAGAGATTGTTGTCCCGTTCCTCGTTGTCATCCTCATGTACGACATCCCCGACACCTGCAAAAGGACTCTGATGTGTAAAATCAAAGTGCCCCTTTAAGATGATACGGAAACCATTGTTTTACTCCACATTATGCTGTACACTTATGTAAATGTGATTTCTTTTGTCCAGGGGCTTCTGGTTTTCAAGGATGAATTGAAATTTTAATAAACTAAAAAAGAAAAAGACGTTAAACTGTGATAACGCTCATGATATCAGAGGCTTATGGCTCATACACAGACAAACCCCGCAGCTTTATTTTTAATTAGCCCGAACCTTTCACTATCTGACTGCTGTTGACAATAAAGCTGCTGTCTGTCAGAGAGGTAAGAGGCCTACAATTTAAAAAGCTTCCCAGCAGCCCGAGGCTACAATATGAACGTGTGAATGTTCACACATTTTGATGAATATTGACAGCAATTTTAATGGCTTTCTGGCCATTGTTGGGTACAAATTGGATGATTCTGCCTCAACAGTGGTACCGAGTGCGCTTTCACACTTTTAGTTCAGTTCATTTGATCCAGACCAAGGAAAAAAAATTGCTGCCTTTTAGTTCTGGTTGAGTTCATGTTCACACTGGTTGTGAACCAGGAGGAGTAACCACGAACTTATACTGACTGACTGTTGTGGATGTCATCCTGCATCATCTGCGCTGCACACATGCATGTGGGGGAATTCAAATACTGGTGACCAACAGCAGGTCATGCAGAGTTTAGAGCTTCTTATGCGTATATTTATGTTCTCTGGTGTCACAAAGAAATGAAGAAATAACCACATTGTTGACCGCATGTTATGAATAATGACAAGCAGAGAAAGAAGTGTCTTGTACAGCAATGTTATAGCAATGCGTTATGTCACACACTTTTTAATGGACTTAATGAAATGTCAAAGTACATGGAGTAGGATACAAGCACAACACACTCTTGTTTCTACTGGTTCTGTCTGATTTTTGCATACATCTCTACATCACCCTGTTATAAGATCACCTCCTGAAGAGTTCACTAACAGCAGATAAATGTGAGAGTATTTCACAAGCTTTTGAAATCTTGCTAAAATAACATATGTTCCGCTGTTGGTCTGTTTGCTTCCACAAAAAAAAACATAGTGAAAATTTTGGCCTCAAATGGAGGAACGGTCACAGTTGGTAGGTTTCCTCCACTGATAACGCGAAGGATTTACATCAAATTAATGTCCACAGCAATTACAATGGATAACCCGTCCCATTAGTTCTCAGATAGCCTGACGGATTAAACAGCCAACAATGCTATCCTTAGACTCCGCAGACTGGAAATAAACACATAAATAATTAGGTAGTATTTGTTCTTATACTGACACCGAAGAGGCGTTTGTCAGCTCACCCTTTCCAGGTAGCTTAAAAAAGCCATCACTTGTATTGTTGACACTGTGGTGACAAGAAGTGTGGGATTCAGACACTTGTTGTGGGCTGATGATGAGAGAGTGAGCGGTCAACTCGATCCACTTCACACTGGGACGCATTTAATTCTGTACACACACAGCAGTGAGCAGGTGAAGAGTTTTGTTCTAAAATGAAGCATTCGCCTCTATTGGACATGAAAAGGTGACACCTACGCATTTAAATTTGGATCACAGGATTACAACAATTTACTGTGCTCCTGAAAGACTGCAGACTTTTTACAGGGTATTTCCTGCTTCTTCAGAAACACTGAACATTGAACATCAGGTGCCAAAATGAATATGCAGCAAAATGTTTTGGAAATGAAGCTGTCAGTTCAATTTCCAGAGAGAAGCTCTCTCGGTTGCTTTGGCCCTCTTGTCTGCATCTTTAGCACTGACGCTAATTCACATTTACATCTTTTCCAAGGCTCTTATGCAAAGCGACTTATAATCAGTGCTACTCAACTCGGAGAGCAGCTGTAATCACTGTAAGCCTTCATTAAAAGATGGGGCCAGAAAAAAAATAAAATAACAGCATGGTTAGTGGTTATGACACGCCAATAGCAGCAACAGCTGATAGAGCACACATGTCAAAATGCAAAGCAGGATCGCTTCTTAAACAGATTCTGTGGTGCTGAATCCCTTTTGGGTCCATGTGTCTTTGTTGAAATAGTTCATGTTATTTCCTGACTTGATAAGGGTTAACATCCGAGCGGCAAGATATGCAAATCCTTCTCCCAATTGTCCTATTCATTTCCCACGCACGATTATATTCAACGTACACATGAATATTCCTCTGAAGTCCCAAAGCCTAATAAGAAAACATGATTGAGGTGCCCAGGCAAGGTGGCTTGAGTGACTGGAGGATTAGATGTTCTGTCACCAGTTCCATCCTCTAATCACAGCTGGATGCTGCATTTCAATACTTCAGGTATCACCTGATGTAGACAGAGGATGTCGAAAGGTTTGCGCCCAGTGTGGTCCTGAATTAAGTTTTATTTCCTGAAATACAAATGCATTAGCTCTCTGTATGTTTTAGAAACTCAGCAGGTTTGTATTCAGTCAACTTACTCGTGTCAAAAAAGCTGTTTTACACTGATTTTCCAACCAAATCCCATCCCCCACCACCACCCCCACATTAAAATAAAAAAAAGGAAATTAAAAATCATACAAATCAGCTCTTCACTGAGTGTGGGTGCCACCATAGCCCCAGGTTTATGTTGTTTTTGTTTTGCCTAATAACTTTGGAGGAAATGTGTCTGCTGCATCGATTTTGTTCAAGGCAACATTGTTTTTTCCAGTTTATGATGCGCTACATTCTTGTAGTTGCAGGCAGGTGGTCGGAGGACAAAGTGCATTGACATCAGAGACTGGGGTTCACGTTCTCAGTGTTGCTGGGGTACTAAATCAGAAGGCAAATGTGTTTATGGTTGTTTTGAACGGCCACACTGGGAGATGGGGTGACAAGCTGGCCATAAAAGAAAAGGAAGGGATGCGATTATTGTTTATATATAGGGACAAAAGTGTACATTTTCTCCTGGAAGGCCATCATAGTAGAGCCCTTTTTTTGTAGACATGAAAAGTGATGGGAATAGTTTTGTAAAGAATAACAAGAGAACAAGAGTTTAAATCATTCTTACTTTCTCATCTCCACACACCTGGTCAATGAGTGTGAAGCGGGCATGAATGTCGGGTGGTGTTACAGATACTGTTGGACTCAGCCCCACCTAATCTCTGTTTGAACACACGTGAGGAAGAATATTTCCGGTAGAACAGTGTGTGCGACATGAGTATAATAGTATCACATCACATTTCCTGTAGTTAAACTTGTTGCAAATGTTGCGTTATGTTTTGGCAAAAGCTGAGCCAGGTTTAATGTTTTCGCCTGACAACCCTGTACATTTTTGCTGGTGCCGCCTGTGTTGGCACTCCAACTGATGCTGTTTGTGAATGCCATGTTCTGTGTGTGTAACCAGGGACTGGGCTGCACATGTCAAGACGAGGGTAGCTGCAACAGCACATTAATAATAGAGTTCACTAAGAAATGAAAGAATGAACAGCTCCCCTTTAAAAGCGAAATGAACAGGCCAGACATCCATCCCCACGCCACGTCTCCAGCTCATCCTCCGGGATTCTGAAGGCCAGGTAGTAAATGTTATCCCCGGAGTGTGCTCGGGATCTGCCCCAGGGTCTCCTTCCTGTTGATCGTGATCAGAATGCCTTTACAGAAAAGCGTCTGGCAGGCATCCAGATCTGATGTGGAACAATCTCAACTGGCTCATTGTGAAGATTGTCAACAAATTCGCCCGTCAATCTTCGCCTCCATCTTGTCCTCACTTGCATGTCTCTGAGTTGCTTGAACTTGAACAATTCCTCGCTCTGGGGTGAACCTAACAGGGGCCATCTACACTATTTTCCAGCACAGTACTATGGCCTCAGACGTGAATCTATAAATCCTATTGTGACATTGTAGACGCTAGTAACCTCAGCCTCAGGCTAGATGCTGCAGGGTAGTTAGCTCGTCAATAAGAGTGACAAGTGTGGAAACATTGGGACATAATGTAGCTTGAAAAAGGAAAGAAATATTCCTCTGGGCTGTTAAGACAACACTGCAGAGCTCAGCGGTTCATAGGATCCACTGCTACATGTTCACTGATTTGTGCAGCGTGACACAACATTTACTACTTCGAGGTTTACCTTCACTGTCAAGTATCTGTTGTAGAAGCAGCAGACATTTTGATACAGACAAGTATAAAAAATGTCCAGCTTATTCATCTCATCATAGGCCTTAACTCTGCTCACTGCACATTGTTTATGATGCAGATCTAATGAGGCATAGATGATATATACAATTAACATCTGGGTATTCCCCAAAGGTGAAGCTTAAACACACTCCATAAGTGTGTGAAATCATACAGTTCACACTGCACATTAATTATCAAATATGCATGAGTAATCACAGTCGCAGACAGCACGGAGGATCCTCTGAATATAGCTGTAAATTGTAGTAGTAAGCAAAGCTGTAAGAACGGATTAGAAAGCCTCCTTGCTGGAGTATTGTGCCACCCTTGAGACCCTGCGTGAACAAATGTCTTGGAGGCGTGTGAATGTTTGATTTGGAGACTGCGGCTCCCTCTTCCCCAACCTCCTCGCTATCCTCAAGGAGGATCGAGTGGAGGAGTGTTGCAGGAGAGCAGAGAGAGTCAGGATGCAGGGAGGAGAAGGATTTATAGATGCGTGCAGGCCACTTGCTTGCTCTGTGAGATCAGAAAATAAATCTCATGCAGAAAGAATGGTGAAAGAAAACATGAAGCAGTGGAAATACAAATCCAAGCTCTTATGTTACAGTTGGTCATGTTAAGGTACTGAGATGTCTTAAATGTGTTGAATATAAATTCCTAAATTACATTTTGTATTCAGTGGAAATACTATTCGTGTTTCACTATGGCTTTCCCACTATACATTTTATTAATCACACAATGTGTTGCATGCCAGCTGCTGCTTGTGTTGCAAGTTTTCTCTGTCTAGACGTAGAGTTTACCATCTGTTGTATCGTATCGTACTCGTGGCCACTGAACAGCTGCACTGGAGAGGTTGGCGGTGGACTGCTTTGTATTAGGAGGTGTTTAAGAAGGGGAGAGTGTTACTCATGTCCTTTTCCCACGCAGATTTTCTCAGCTGGTCTGAGAATTCAAACTTGGACTTTGTTCCATTAAAAAAGTAGCAAAGATAAAAAATCTGCATTGATGAAGACCTTCCTTCACTCTTTTGTAAAAATGGATAATGGAAGAGTAGTAAAGTTAAGGTTGAAATGACTTACTGAAGGGGTTGTTAAACATTTTGGGAAATGCACTGATTTGCTTTATTGCTGAGAGTTAGATGAGAGGATTGATACCAATGTCTGTCACTTATGAAGTACACAAAAGGTAGTGGTAGGTGGACAGCTGCAGGTGCACAAATCCTATGCTACAAATCACAAAAGTAGAAACTCATACGCTCGCAATTTTGCTACACTGCTGCAGTGGATATGCTGCTTTGGCGTGCTACCTGTAAACTGGCGAGTTCATTATGGATTGGCCAGGCAGGGAAGAATTGTGGTTCCGTTGTCAAAAGGTCTTTCCTGGGCAGATCGAAGAATCTGTTGCTCCGTCTAGCTGCTCAGCGCTTACCTACTTCATTGCTTCTGTTAGCATGTGAAGTCAGCTGGTTTTGTATTGTATCCGCTGGCGCAGACTAAGCTTGTTTGCAGGTGTCTTAAGCCCTGAACAAACTTATTTTTGCGTTCGCAAGATGGCTGCCACGCGTGTCCTGTGTTCCTTTGGAGTGTAGGTTGTGCATGTCCCTAGAAAAAAATGCTACAGGGGGCAGTATGGCGATCTGATTGGCAGGTCAGCAGCAATCTACTGTTCCACACACCAGCCCAGGTGGTGGCGGTATGCATCTGGTTTGTCAACCGCCATTAACCGCAAAAGAAGAAGACGGTCAGCAGCAGACTCATGATTAAGAAGATCTACAATAAATCTCCTGGAGCTTGTCCGTAATTACCAAGATTGCTATGATGACTCATTAAAATCACAACCTCCTTGAATGTCACTATGTTTGGTTTGTTTACAATGTGCAAATTCAGAGGTTGTCAAGGAAGGATGATCCAGCCGTGATCTGCCCCCTAGTGGATTCACGTTTAATTCTCCAGGTAGACGCATAGTACGCAGTCAAGTATGTGAACAATCCCGTTTGCGCTGCAGACGCCTGTCTACGCCTCGCACGGCTAAAAAGCAAGTATGTCGGAGGCTTTAGGCAGGCTATCGTGTCTGCTCTGAGTGTGACATGCTGGGTCAGCACCTGCAGTGAAGTCATGAGAAAAGAGAGCGAGAAGGCGTCCTTTTGTTGGGTTGATGACATCATGAGTCATAGGTCAAACTGACCAATGGTAGATGAAAGCTGGGTCCTTGGGCGGAGTTCACACTTAGTTGTGTATTCCTTCAGGATTGTGGAAGACAAGTTCAATGGCTTCAAGGTTTAGAACGAATTAATCTGTGCACATGATGAATGCCTTTGTACAGTGTCCAGAATTGTGTAGTTTGCATACAAGCACATGTGCATTAATTGTACACTTAGCAGCTATGAGTGAGTGTGAGCGGGAGACAACATTTTACAACTGAAAGCAGAGCTGCAGTCTGCAGAAACGTGGGGAAAAAAGGTAATAAAAAGTATGTTCAAACATATTTCATCATTAGTTTAGCAGGACAATGAAAATAACACAGAGTACACTGATGGCAACTTTCCATTCTGCTGTTTAGCCTCCAGTAGGGATATTTTGATTCTGTGGTCCAGTGTACTATTGCCTGCATATTGGCTGTGATGAATCTTTTAAGTCTGAGAAAAGGCAAAAATGCTTTAAAGCTCCTCTTTGTGCAGTCTGTCTACATTAAAATGGAAAAAATGTAGAGTCGGAATGTGAGGAATACATTTGCATTTTTAGTTTCTTTTTATGAAAATGTAATTGTGTGCTCACCTGGACTCCTCACGGGGAAGTGGCTTTTATTCGAAAGGTCGTCTCTGCGGTGGCACGACCCTCCACCCACACCTCTCTCCAAGGGGCCTCGCCTCAGGCTTTATCAGGGCTGCCAGCCCCACTCTCCACACACTTACTGTACAAACAAGCACAAGCGCATAGACACTCACACATTCACTATGTAATTACTGTCAAGGCAGACTGTGCAGAGAAAATGGGCTGAAGCCAAGTTGTTCTTAAGTCCTTCCAGCTGGCTCAATGTAAATTCACTTTATTCTGACTATTCTGAGAACAACAGGAGTCTGACTGATCACAGAGTCTCAGGCACTGTATGGTAATTGCAGAGCAACTTGTTATGACATTTATTTGTGCCATTTTGTATTCTATTATTAACAGCTGTTGTTTTGCGACAACCATATTATTATCACATCTCCAACCTCTGCAGTAGTCAGACTCAGACATTAATTTTCACTGTATGCTGAATGACTGTGCACAGTGATTGACGACAGTGGACTGAAATTGTTGCTAATAGCTGCCAGATGAAGTCTGGAAAAAGTACCATAACACAGAAGCTCAATTCAAATTCTGCTGACATGAAAGTAAGTGACAGCACTGTCAAAGCATTAAGACAGAGATTATACTTGTATGTGTGTGTGTGTGTGTGTGTGTGTGTGTGTGTGTGTGTGTGTGTGTGTGTGTGTGTTTGTGTCAATAACACAATGATGGTGCGATACATACTGTATGAACCGATCAGCTGTGTGTCCTTCACTTACAATGATTCCTAGTTTGAACTTGTCTACTGGGCACAGAAACTCTCTCTGTCTTTTCTGTCTGAGGGATTATTATTTAAAGGAGACTTATTATACTGCTTTTCCAATCCTATATTGTAGTTTTGTGACTCCTGTATAGCAGCTTTGCATGTTTCAAAGTTAAAATAAACATTTTCTATCTTATACTGGCTCTTCAAGTAGGGCTTCATTTCAGCCTCTGTCTGAAACAAGCTGTCGATGCTCCTGTCTCTTTAAGGCCCTCCGATCTCAAAGCCAACTGTCTTCTGGTTGGCTGAGAAATGAAGCATGTTACCAGGCTGTTGTTGCCGCTGACCGTTCCATTTAGCTCGGAAGGTCGGAGCTGGGAATGATGTCACACCCGGTTAGCCATTGGCCGGGTTAGCCATTGGCCAGGTTAGCCATTGGCCAGGTTAGCCATTGTTACGCCGGCTGATAAAAAAAACGCATTGTCTCTTTCAGGCTAGTGCGGTTCTCCAGACTTTCAAAGTCAGAAATCTGACTTAAGGCCGCGTTCCTTTTGAAATTTCCGACTTTGAGCTCGTAAATTCTGACTTCCCATGTCAAATGGATCGCACAAAGACGGAGCAAATGACCATATATGTCGTCAAACGGAGCCGTTGATAGAAAAAGCTGTTTAAAACAGAATGTTTAGAACATAACCAACATTGTAACTGTAGATGTAGAAGTCATAAAATATGGAAAAGCACAATAGGTCCCCTTTAATTCAGTATGCAACTTAATCAACTAATCAGCATGCGTTACTGTGACTTGCTTCACAAGCTCACTTAGGCCTTTTATCAGTGTTTTTGCTTGTTGTCTAAAGTGGGGTGCAAGGGCAGCTCATGAATACTGATACACAGACACAACCCCACCATCCTCTTTTTGGATCTGACTGTACATTTATGGAATAACTTTTAATAAATGGATGAGAATTTCACACTATAAGTACATTTTTATTTATTACGTCTTCAAAATGGAAAAAATAAGCAAAGAAGCCGACGCTAGGATGCCAACTGGCAGTTGTCGGTTGTCATAGTAACAACAACATCAAGGTGCACAGCAGTTATAAATAGTGACTGTCAGACCAAGTGAAATACATATTTGTCACTTTAACGGGAGCTCAAATAAATGCTGATACACCCCGACCCTCAACACAGTCTGAGACAATTGTACATGAACCAACCAAAAGAAATCAAATCAGACCGTACACTTATGGCTTTTTATGGCGATGTGAAGTTTGCCGTCCCACTGGAATGCCTAATCTAAACAGAAAAACTGGGGCTGTGTCTGAAATCATTCCCTTGTTTACTCATTCTCTTGTCTCTCTTTAAATAACACTAACTTCACCCTACAGTGAGCAGTAAATTGATATTTCTGACACCTCCTTGGCATTTTGACTGGTCAGTGACGGGTGTAGCGTCGCATGGGCTGCGTAACTTTGCATCTATCTATAAAAAATAGAGTGATTGTAATGATGCTAAGTAAGCTCAATGGACATCTAAAGATAAAATCCATCTTATGATGACATGTGATGTGTGGGAGGCATCGGCCGTTTCAGCAGGTGCTCTAAAACGACACTCATTGGGTGTTAAGGACGAGGTAAGATAATGTTGTTATACTGTAGTATAGATGATGTCTGACAAGGGCTGAACTTCACGCCGGTTAGGTAACTTTAAATAAATTAAGAGCTTTTCCCTTTGTGTGACATACAGTAGCCATTGAAATGACTTTTTCATGAGTTACACACAACAGGTTTGAATTTTATGAATGTGTATTTAATAGTTTGTGTCTGGCTCCGCATTGTACAGTACGTTCTATGTGCACTACGCTGAAGAACCTTCCTTTGACAGCCATGCGGCGCTGCAGGGTAGCAGACTAAACCAATCAAAGTAATAACAAGAAAGAAAGGGAGGATACAAGGGGAGGGAGGGAAAGAGATGGATACAAACAGCTTTCGCTGATGAGGCTGAGCCAGTAGGCCTCTGGCTGTTTGTTCCACACCAGAATGTCAAACAGGGCAGCAGCAGCCTGTGCTGAGTCACAGAGTTGAAAATAATGTCAGGCGTTGGAGAAGACGAGTCACCAGACTCCCAAGACCCAAAAGTCACCCACACCTCAAAAGCCGTGCAGACAAGGCTGAATACTACCCACACTGCACAGGCTTGAATTTCCTCCTCCAGGGGACGTGTGGTGAAATATACTTCTTGGAAACGTGACTTATTTTTCCTTGATAGATGCATTTTCTCCTTTTCTGTCAGTGTAGCACATTAGGCTGTGAACAAGAAGCTGTGATGAGGCATTGATGTCTTCCCACCACATACCACAGGAGGAACCAGCTGTCAAATGTCATTTCGACAGGCAGAGACATATTTACTGTGACATTTGGCTTGATTCTTTGGTCTGCAGCGTGGGAAAGTTGCAAAAATGAACTTTCAGCTGAGCATTCAGCAACAGCAAATCATATATCTGTGTTTGCTATGTCCTGGCTATCACTGCACCACCACTGGCAGTACAGCTGGCTCAAGTCAGCCATCCAACAGCATGCAGCGATGTGGCTGTGGGCGGTGTGAATGTTGTCACTCTTCAGCCTGGATATATTTTATGCATCTCCTCCAGACAGTCGGTGGCAAGAGTGCTTCATCAATCAGTCTCAACTAATATTGATCCAGCCTTTTTTTTTTTTTTTTACTGTATACAATTTCTACAAAAACAGTGAGTGGAAAGAGGGGGGGTAGAGCCTGAATTTGTTGACATTGCTGTTGACATCTGAGTGCAGTGTCGAGATCCTGCTGTTGGCTCCCACAGTGTCTGATCAATGATGGACTAAATCTGGATCCGTCCCCTGACACTGGACCACAAAGAAAGTTAAGATGTCAAAGATGTGGCCGCTGGGGAATGGCACGATTTTTACATGTTTAGCTTTGTATAGGTCACTCATGTTTAACACTGATAAAAAAAATACTAGCCAAACTAGACTACAGCCATGCAAGCAGCACTATTATGCTGTGGGCCTACATAAAGCTGGGCTTTGAGCTAATTGTTGAATTCAACATGCTCTCGTGTTCACAATAACAATGCTAACATGCTGATCGTTAAGCAGATATGATACCTTGCTCACTGTCTTAGTTTTGTGTGGTAGCATGCTAACATCAGTACGGTGGAAACCTAATCACTCTGTCCAGGTCAAATTGATCACTGTAACTTAAGCGGCTGATTATCTAATTGACATTTTTCCACCAAAATATAAAGCACTGACATTGACAGCTTTGCTATTTACTGATTTAAATGTGGCCCTCTCATGCTCCAAGCCCTGTCTGAATGGTCAGGATGAAAACATTACACTCCACTCATGCAGCATACCTGCTGCTGTGAGAGAGCAGGGACCATAATTGTGTACTGTAAAAACGCCAGCAGAGCAGGAACGGGAGTGCAAAATAACTCACTGATTCTATTTTGTACATGCTTGGCCCTCGAAAGGGCTTCGCTGTTGGTTTACCCCCTCAAGGCTCTGCCTTGGCAACGGAGAAAAAAAGATATTTGAACTCACCATATAAAACCCCGGTGCATGCTCTACTCTTCACCCTTTTTACACCACCTTTTTCAGACACCGGTGAGTAAGACTCATCACTGCAATTCTTGTCACCCACCAGTGTCACAGAAAAGTCCCGAGACTAGCATCATCATGTCCTCCAAGTTGAGCAAGAATCAGTGAGTTATCTTGCACTCTTGTTCCTACTCTGCTGGTGTAATTAAGGTCCCTGCTCTCTCACAGCAGCCGGCGTGTTACATGAGTGGAGTGTAATGCATTTACTAACCCTAACCCTTTCCTGACTATTCAGATGGGGCTTGGAGCATGAAAGGGCCATGATTAAATCATTACATCGTTACGCTCTTTGGCAATCCCAAAACCTCGCACAAATAAGGTAGAAGAGAGCCTGAGCGTATGACAGCTACCAGTGGTAGGCTGCAACAGTTTAAATGTTCCACAATGTTGTCATGTATGAAAAGACCCAAAATGAATACTGTAAGCGGATTACTTGAATTACTAGCAACACTTTACAATATGGCTGGTTCAGAGATGATCAGGAACGACTCATTAAGAAAGTGGTCAGAATGATCAGTTCACAGAAATTCATAAACTTATCATTACCTTATGATTCATTAACATAGGATCTCCTCGTCTGTTCTCTACTATTGTCCTCCATTAGGAATTATTAGGGAAGTACTCAACAATCAGTCATTCCTGATTTGTTCCTCAAGTGTTACTGAATCATTTAAATAGCATTTGTACAGGATGCTGTTCTCATCTTTTTGATCCACATAAGCGTTTTATCATTGTAACTGCGATCACTATGAGCGGTTTCCACTTCAGTTTTGCAGGTGTTTAATTAAAAATTAAAAGTGAAAGTAATGGACAAATAAACATTTTGACTTTACTGGCATTGCCAGTAAAAAAAGAAACTGAACAGCTATTAACAATTAAAAAAATAATTTAGACATAAGGAAAGGAGATCACAGAGACATCCTCTGTGGGCGATCAGCCATAACTATGCATTAACTTTACCCCAAAATGTATTACTGCTTAGCTTCCTTAATCCTCAAATAAGGGTTTGAAAGGAAGGCGTGTGATTATTTCACAGGCAGGAAATTAATTGTGAGGGTCTTATGCTCACTGCTCGTCACATACATGGCATCTAAAGTGTGAGCGCTCGCCCCAAATCTTCTGGTGGAAAGCTTTTGGTTTTCATTTGCTTTCCAGCCCTGAGCTTACCATTTGACAAACTGCCACCTCAGCAAAGGGCATGATTAATTCTAATAAGACTTGAAGAAATGTTCCTGCTATGTGATTACATTACTTCAAAGGACAGGTTTCCATTAGTAAGGCAAGGGGTGGACCTTTTTTTAAAGCAAAACAGACAACTGTGCGCGTTTCTCCCTTTAATGCGTCTTTGTTACTTACATGTGCTTGACATAAATATATATAACTATGAATGCGCAGTCAGGTTTTCATGATATAAACTACTGAAAATCTGCTTGATGGTAAAAATAGTACAGCAGCACCAGGGTTGCATTCTGATGATATGATGGAGAATTGTACAGGACTCCATAACCTAGATTTGGAGTATTTTGATCTTTGCCAGCAGCTCTTCCAGTACTGAGGAGCTTGTGCCAAAGCAGAACCCTCACTGATTTAAGGTTTGAACACTGTTAATAATGAATAACAATAATGCATGTAATACAGCAGTACTTCAAGCTGATTCTGTTCATGAAAGCTTTATCTTTTGCTGTTTTAAACTGTGGGTGTCCTCTGGGCTGCAGGATGTATTTTATGTTTCTTTCATAGCTGAGCTTAATAATAGAAGAACTGGGTTGTTTTTGAGTGACCGTGGTGGAACAGACAGAATTAAGTGATGATTCCGTCCTGGATATACAGCAGTTTTCTTTCCAATAATCAAATCAAAACATCATCATTGATGGGTTTATATATATGATACAGTCAGTCCACCCACAACTGAAATATCTTAAGAACAATAGGATGAACCGCCGTGAAATGTGGTTCATGTAGCCACGATGCCCAGAGGATCAATCTGGAAGAATCTGGCGGTCCCTTGAGTTTTCCTCTAGCGTCACCACCATGACATTTGTGGGTTTGAAATGTCTCTACAATATTGTTGTCAAATTTTGCTTCAGACTTTCAAGTTCCCCTGAATTGTAATGGTGATCACCTGACTCTTCATCTAGGGCAAGGGCAACTGAACCTGTCGAAGATAGCTGAAGACATTTCGCCTCTCATCCAAAGGGCTGAAACATCTTTAAGTATCTTCAGCCAAGTCCAAGTATTTTAACCTTCTTCATTTGAGGTGCTTATTCAGTTGAAGTCCCTCAGATGAGAGACGAAACGTCATCGAGTACCTTCACCCAGTTCCAGTTGCCTTTAATTTGAACCTCCCTTGGATAACTATGACCTGGTTGACTGAGAATCTTCACAGATCTATTCATAATGATTACAGAGCCAATAGTTTAGGCTGCATGTGTCACAAGGGGGATGAAGGCGACTGTTTAGGTATAATTTCAGGGAATAAGGGAGAGAAAGTGAAAAACACAAGTAAGTCTACGTTGAGTGTTTTCAGTCTCATTCGTATGACCTCTGATGCAGGCATACTTTGTTCCATTTATAAGTACAAATGAAAGGTAATGAAACCTAACTTCAAACAAAACCTTTACCATAATAACCAACAAAACTCAGACTTTTGTATGAGCCTATTACCTATAATCTACGAGCACAATTACAAGACACACTGACTCTTTCTGTATCCCCACATATCAAAGACAAATTAAAGACCTTCTTTAAAACCATGAACATGTTTCAATATTTACATCATAGCTGTATAAAAGCAAACATTTGCTAATGATGGAGAATACATATTCAGCAACCAGTGTCATAAACAACTGGGGCCGGGTTTATAGCCTCTTCCTCTAAAATCCCTTTCAAGTGCCTATCTGAATATTCATTACTGAACCTTTCCACTTGAAATTTTGTTCCAGAAACCCCCTTCTTATTGAGCACAGTCACACTCATCCGGTAAATAACTGCATGAAAGTGTATTCATCTGCACCTTTGAATGTTCATGTTCAAGATAGGAGGCATTGCAAAACAGCTTTGATATGCATGATGGGATACAGTGCTTCTCCTGACAGCTCATTGTTGTGCTCTGGACGCAAGTCCTTGTTTATTAAAAGCTGCCGAGGATCCAAACTCAGCTTGTTGTCATTACGAAAAGCTTTTCATCATTTATCTGTGAGTGCAGTGCCGTAAAGTCAAAACGTTATGATATGCATCCAGTCCTGTCAAGTCTATTTCTGTCCTACTATTGTCTATTTCATTCTTGCTATTTTACTGGTGAAGGTGTAGACCAGTCAGCCAACCACAGAGCCTGTCAAACTGCCAGTAGTCATGAAAGCACTTCACAGCAATCAAATGTCAAGCTACCAGTCAGATAAGAGAGAGGGAGGAGACAAGAAAAAAGAAAAGAAAAGGTAATTACAGTGCTGAGCAATACAATATAAAATGTTTTCTTATTTATTATGTAAAAGCAAACCTTTTTCAGCTGTGCTATTCTGTGCAGTACAATATTCATAATAACAACAGAATACACAACATACCTCATACCTCAGGAATATTTTTCATGTGATCACCGGGGACCTTACATCAGACAACAAGCCTGCAGGCTAAGGCATTTAGTTTCTGCTTTGGTTTTCAAGTTTGCACAAAATGGAAGTGCAGAGAGTACGATAACATCCTACTCCAGTACAGAAAACGTACATTTATATTTTTATTGATTCAAAATTGCTCATTTAAAACACTCTAGAATAAAAGTTGTTCATTAAAGAGACCTGTTTCTCTTACGTGAGATAAAATGAGATAGTTAGAGAGTCTGTACTATTTAACTTTATCTCAGTCACATTCTGATAATAATGTAGATGGGAAGCCAGTTTAGGTGCAACACCAACACCAACTCGTTCCCATTTAGCAGTAAATACATTTCTACACATTGACATTTCATGCACATTTCTGAAATGAAAATATCAATTCCCATTATTTAGAAAACAAAGCAACAAGGCTGACTCAAGTCAATTATGTATTGATGATTTTAAAGCATAAACTAAAACCTTTAGAGGTAAAAGTAGAAATCCAAAAGTTAAAAATTGACTGGATTCAAGTGCTCGCTACGCAGAATGAACCACTTAAATGTTTTATACTAATGGTTTCTCATCACTTATGCAGTACATTTACATTAACATTTAGGGCATTTTGCATGCTTTTGTTCAAGGCAACTTACAATAAGTAATACATATTAATATTATATAATAAGCATTAATGTGTACACAGCATTTGAATATTGAAGCTGGTCGAGATGAAGTTAATGAAAGCTATTTACAATACCGGTGGTTGGTTCAATCTATATACTGTAAATGCATTGTATTTAATGAGATGATAGTAACATAAAATGCAAGTACAAGTGCCGCAAAACTTTACTTAAGTACAGTACTTGAGTAAATGTACTCAATTACATCCCACCACTGACTGTCTTTTGATAATTTTTTGCAGAATCTTTTCAACATTACAGTAAGTTCCCACAATGCTGATT
This sequence comes from Lepomis macrochirus, assembly GCA_024633595.2. NCBI lineage: Eukaryota > Metazoa > Chordata > Actinopteri > Centrarchiformes > Centrarchidae > Lepomis > Lepomis macrochirus. Next base: position 31,271,075 of record JALXJV020000005.1, read on the forward strand.
AAGCATTACTGCTTTTGGACAGATTGGTATTTGTTAAATATTTGGAGTGAGTGAGCTATTACATTTAATAATGGATCATTGTCTTGGAACTGTGGTAATTTTTTTCTGGAGTCTGGTGCAAACACACCTGTTGGCGTACATAACAAGCGCATCCACAGTGCTGTGTAGCTACTTTCAATGCCAGGAGGGGAAGACAAAGATTGCAGGAGGTTGCAGGTTTAACCTAATGTTTCTGTATTCTGACCTTTAGTCCATGCTAATGCTAATGTGCTAAGGTATCGGAAAGAACTCAAATTTCCCCCCAGCTCACTTTTGATGTTTTGAAATTTTGAACATTTATAGCTTCAACGAGATTTGGGCTGTATAAAAAACAGGGAATGCATGTCTGAGCAAATATACTAAGCAAGTATTGTAAACATATATTTAGAAGCATTCAAATCCCAGTAACTTTTCCCCACTTTCTAGAGTCGGTGGCTTTATGATTGACTTCTGTGAGAGATAAGCACATAATGCAAGAACAGTCATTTTGCTCAACAAACAAGTGTGTTAATTAATAAAAGATTGGACACGCATAAATAACCCTTTTTTCCACAGCAGCTCACACGTTTGCATCACTGGCTGAGACTAACAAAGCGCCTTGCTGAGATACCCATGTCTCACTTCATTCAGCTGCCTCCGATGTGGGGCCTTCAGCGGGAAGTGAGTCATTCCCTTCTGCTCCTGTGTTGGTGGTGAAGAGATGAGCCGCATGACCCCAGTGCATGATTAATTAGCGATCATTATCCCATCTCCGCTCTCCTCAGTGGGTGCTGTGCTTTTGTCCTCGCCTTTATTAGCATAGCTAGCTGCAATGCCAGCCGCCTTTTGACGTGACTCTGGAACATGGGAATGTGTGCGTTGCAGAGGCCTGGCAGAGGCTGTCCGATATGCTGATCAGATGCTTTGGTGTTATTCCAACATTTCTTTCTTCTTTGTGAGACGAAAACGAAGAAGGGAAGCGAGCAAGGAAGGAAGGAAGGAAGGAAATGTTCAGTGGGTGACAGCAAGGGTGTCATTAGAGCTCTTTCAGAGGACGAGTTATTGTGCCCCAGTTAGAAAGTAGTTTTTTCATGGACAAAAAAAGTTTTAAATTCACATTAATTTATCAAAAAACATGCAAAATGCCAATTTTCATTGACTGGTAGTGTATCTGTGATTGGTTTGAACACATAGAGGAAATACTGCCTTCATTAGTTACCTAGATATCCTAATTCAGCAGCAGATATCTGATGAGTCAGTAAATCTACTAGACACATGCATGGGTGTAAATTTCATCTAACAGTACTGGAGGACAATAAAACTTTTCTCAAGAGCAATTTTTAAAGGGGACACAAATAACACAGCCAGAATTGTACTTGTTAACGGCAGCCTGCACAATATACACACAGAGGTACAGACAGTAAAGGTGATGTTGCTATAGACTGAATGAAAAATGGTGCAGATATTTACAGTATTGTTAATGATAATAACTGTAATGTTAATGATTATAATGACAATAATAACAACAGGACTAGTAACAATAATTGTAGCAGAGGATGTCGAGCAGGAACATGGAGGCAACAGGTGACTCGCAACCACAGATCCAGACTCCACAGCTCCAGAGCCAGAAACATGGGGACTTTATGTACTTACTTGCTGTTTTAGTCCACTGAAAATTTATCTTGCATTTGTTTTTTCTTTTCTCTGTCATTTTATCTGGCCAACAATAAGAATCGATATTTATTTAAATATGAGTTAGGTTCACTGGAACACAGTCATTATAATTTTCATTATCATTATCATTATCTTTCGCTCTCCACATAGTATTTTAGGTGTCGTCTGGGGCAGAGGACGGACGTCTCTTACTTAGATATTCAACTGCAGCAAGCCCACTGATCTAACCCTTATTGAGCAAGACCCAACACAATGGTAGATCTACAATGTTAGCCTGATATCAGTTCACTGATAGGCTTATTGCCATGCCTTTTGTAGTGGGTGACTTACTGTCCAACAAGCTAGAAATCTTGCCACCCTACTCACTGGACTTCCACAACTACTGAGGTGACATTTGTAAACTTTACCAGTAGACTTGTGTGTGTAGGTGACCTAAAGGGGAAAGCAAAGACTCAAGATGTTTTTTAAACTTAAAACACGAGTTTGTGATTTTTGCCTATGGAAACATGTATTCAGTGATGAAGAGATGGCAACTTGGACTCTGTTCTTCGTGTATTGATTTAGGGCTTAACATTTTTGAAAAAATATCCAATGCCAATTACTTTGATTGACATTGCAATTGCGATACTATTTGCAATTTAAAGGGAATGATCATTTTTACATCATTATTCTCACATTTATTGAAAACATTTTAAAATGAATTATAGTGTGATTTTGCATCTGTACCAGACAAAGATGTTTTCTTAAGTCTGTAGAATATATTCTGTAGTCCAGGAATCTTTGCAGCATGACAAAACTTAAAATTAAAATGGTATTTTGACACACAGTTTGCCTTCAACAAAATTGCTCCTCCTGTGATTTGAAAATTGCAGTAGATGATATTATGATTAACTGTTCAGCCCTATGCTGATTTTACATATAATCCAGTTTGATGTCATTATAGCCAGTTCAAATAATCAGTGATTATTATTATTTGGTTGTTATTTCACCCTATTTACCTAGTTGAATGCAGGACTAACATTGGACGATACCTGTGCAGTCTTATTTTGAATTTAGGGAATATTTAATGGAAAGTTGAACCTGCAATCAACATTAAAATAATTGTCTGAGCAGGAGTTAATCTAAAACTATTAAGAGCATAATCTAAAAACATATTCTGGAAATGAGATTCAGCCCCTGACAGCCTGTAATGAAACAAGAGATCAGAGAGTGAGACTAACTCTGATTACATCTGCAGCACTTGATGCGTCGTTCTAATGGCTTACATTACACTTAAAAAAATATATTTTATGTGCTTTTTTGTGACAAATTTTGAAATATCTTAAACACTTATGAATTTTTATTTATAACTCATTGTTGAATGGCTCACCTTTAGACAGCCATACAGTGAGCAGCACACAATTTCTGAGATTCCAACATGGAAATCTGTTTGTGTTTTGCTACCAATTGGGACAACAAATTTGTCATACCTCCAAATTAAACTTGGATTTATAAAGATTACTTCCTTTTAGCCTGATAATCATTGCCATTTTGTTTCAGTTCAAACATTCAGCCTGAAACTGCATCTATATCAGCTATGGACAGTTAACCTGATGTTTTTCACAACGATCGTAAAACTATGCTACATTTTATTTGTATTTCTATTAGACAACATGTTATTCTGTCTGACGGGAAAACATGCCAAAACTCATGATATGACATGGGCATTATTGCAAACATATGAAATAGAGACGTACATCTGAGGCTGTAACTGCAGTGTCAGAATTCATCCGTCAGTGATACTCACACACAACACACACTACTTCCTTTAAAATGTCTCTCTACTCACTCGCGGAAAAGATTTTTGAGTGCTCTCAGTCCAAGGAGGGATGCTTAATAACAGCACCAGTGAGCCCTAAGAGCTGACCCTTCTCTTAACACCTACTCTGACAGCCACACACCTTCTGATTACCTTTCATCTGGTGTGCTGCGGCCATCAAAAACTCCAATTACCTCTGCTAATGGAGCAGCCTCTTCTCCAAACTGGCCTGCCATCTAGTTATGTGTGAGGCAGCAGAGGTGTGAGAACAGCTGGATTATAAAAAAAGGCCAGATTGTTACAAGTCAGGAGAGTGGTACTTGTTGATTTACAACTCCTGTATGCTAAAAAGTAAGTTGAAAAAAAGAGAAGGAACAAATATTCAGCCAAGTCTGTACCACTTTTTCTGGCTTTACTTGTGCACACCCACAGTTCAGTTCCTAGATGCTAACAATTTTATTAAAGGCTAAATCTGCTGCTCCACCACCAAATCACTGAAGGGTGTGACTTCAAATCCAATGTGCTGGGAAGTTTCAGCACATAGTCTAACAGTAGTCGGCAGGATGCCATTACATGCAACTTACAACTCAAAGAATGACCAAACAACGCAATTACCAGTTTATTTTCCTGATTTAACTTTTATTCCAGCAATTCCACAATCCGAGTGCTTGTTTTTAATTTCAGTGTAGTTTCATTTACAAGCAGAGATTTAAAGGATGGTTAACTTCACTTAAACTTCACTTAGTTTACTGATTGTTGTATTTTAAAAAATAAAGTTACCCATCTAATAGTTTCAAACATCAGCATGAAACTCCCAGAACCATATTTGAAAGTTTATTTGGTTTTGTTTTTTTTACACGTTGAGCTATAAGCCTGAATGTGAACCAAGACCCCATTGTATCCAATTTTTTAAAAAAATCTCCCTTTTGGGTAAACATTATGTCTTGGTTCATTTAAAAGCATTTGCACCGAGGGATGGAGGACTCTTTATCATTTAATGTTGTCAACATGAGAACTCCTTTCACCGAACAGTTGTGCAGCAACGGGCTACAACACTAGCCAACTTCAAGTCTTTGCATTTGCATTATGGCTCATGACACAGTCTAGGTTATTGTGGTTGTGTATTCTGAGCACGGACAGTGGGCAACTTAACTCAAGATCTCTGCAGGTAGCCAGACAACTCCCGGGGGACGGGGGGGGACGCTGGCCACTCACTACTATCTCACTGCTTCATCATGTATCATTATGCCTGGGAGCCTCTCACGCTGTCTGCAGCCTGAGTACACATTAAGTTAGGGCCATTATAATAATGTCAATATAAACTCCACAGCTGTACTACCATGAAGCATGATGATGGAGCATAAAGCAAAACCTGTTGAAACTTACAGGCGCAGTCATGATAACGCAATTCAAATAAATACATACACAACATACTTACACTGTAGGTCTCACATGTGCCAACACTATTATTTATAGCCTCCTGTTTCCATACGCGTGTCTTTTAAGGACGCATTCATAAATGTTTAATTTTGTAACGATCACCACATGGCGTCTGTCTCCTGGACTAGAACGCAGGGTGAGTAACCACCACTGGGACTTTTTCTTCAAACTTCAGTAAAACCCTGTGGGCTGTAAAGTCTACACTGATTACACAATGCTCAGTTGATTTGTAAAGACACTTGTCAACACATGAATCGCACCATTTGCTGCCACTGCTTTACAGCATCCCGGTAAAGGGTGAGTGAGGCTCCACTGGATTATGTCAGAGGCTTTCTCTGTGATACTGTGGCAGCACTCACACAACCCCGGTCCTGTTTGGGGGGGTTAGTGTAGGGCAAGACTTCTTGACCCAGCAGAGACAGGCGACACGCAGCCAAAGAGTCCTCTTCCTGCTGAGTCTGCTCCAAAGACCCTGTGGCTGCAGGATGTCTACACATGGGAACCAGCATTCGGACAAACAAATGGATGATTGTTTTACTTTTTTAATTGTTGTTTGTTTTGTTTTTTTTACAATATAACAGGCAAGACTGTCTCTACATTTATCACTATTGTCATTACAAAACAACTACAGATTCAAAATGTTTCACATTCTCAATGTCCATCACCAGCCTCATAAACTCAGTATTTTTTTTGGATAACTGCCAAAACGCACAGAGTTAAAACAAAGCTGCTTTGCTCCTGAATAGCTGCTGTTATTTAGCAGATTGAACATTTTCATGTGACTAATGATTTATCCCTACAGCTGCAACCACACTCAAGCAGGCCATACCACCATATGAATAACATCAATAATGTCCAAAGCAGATTTCCCGGATAATTACAGTTACAAATGGCAGAAATAATTGTGCAAAAAGTGCAACGCTTGCAAGAAAATAGTTTTTACCACTTGTTGAAAGTTTTGTCGAGTCAGCCACCTAGTAATTTTCTACGAAGGAAAACCCTGGCGTCTCCTTAAATCAGGCATCTTTCTTTTAAAGGAATTGTTTGATATGTTGGGAAATACACTTATTTGCTTGATTGTTGAGAGTTAGATTATAAAGACTGATAATACTCTTGTGCCTGTAGGCAGGGTGCGAATTATGCAGTGACAGCGGGGGGCAACTTTTTTCCAGGTCAGAAAGAAAACCAAGCACAGCACAGGAGCGGGCTTCAGTAAACTTAAATCTTACAGTCATTACACCATTTCATGGGTGCCCCATAACACGCGACAGCTTTTGTATTCAGAGGTCACTATTCTACAGCAAAACTGCCACCAGGTCAGGTCTAATTTTTATCAACTTTTTTTTAGCATATATCTCCTTTCCTCCTGCTCTTGTTGAATGAGAATGAAATGTAATCTGCATTCAATAAAACAGTTGTCATGCACTGTTGGAGAATTGGGAATTTTTGGTCTCTGTAAATGATATTAAACAGAGAGTACTGTCTAGACCTGCTTTATATAAAAAGTGCAGTGAGAAGCCTTTTGTTATGAATTGGCCTTATATAAATAAAACTGAATACATTAGAAATAACAAACCTGGATTTTAACATTTACCTAGCCAGGTAAAACTCCTGAATTCCACAGTGAAAATAAATATTGTGCTTATTGTAGAAAGACTCATAAAATACTTAAAATGAAATAATAAACTCTATATTGGTGTCAAAATGCCTCAGTTTCACTGCTCATGCCTGAGCACCAGTGTTGGCTAACAGTTACAAAATATGAAATGATATAATGGTAATGAAACGATTCATCGATTAAATCTATTACTAAAAAGCGTTCGTTTAATCCATATAACTCCATAGCAGTACTGTTTTGCACGGACATTGATTACTGTTGCACATTGTGCTTACGCTCTGAGCTTGGAGTGATTATTATGCCGCTGTTTGCAAAGTGGAGGAAGAGAGAGAAAGTAACGAGGGGTGAAGTGTCCAAAGTTCTGGATTATTTCAAGCTAATGTTACAGTCTGTCCACTTTAAAAACGAAACTTATGTCGCCTCGGCAACAGGATGACGGCGCCTGATCAGTAAGCACCCGGTGTTCTGCCAGCGGACCAGAGACAAGGTAGAAACAGACATGGCAACTTTAGCATTTAACTGAAATCATGATTGTTGAGTTGAAGCCAAAGTAAGCCGCAGTCCTCAGCTGAAAATTCACACACGTGCGTTTCTTTTTCTCCTGGTTAAGCCGTGAGTTTGGGTTCTAACGTCACAGTCATGGGCTAACTGCATCTCTTATAATATTCAGTCCAGCTCACTAACCATTTCATTATCATCCAGTACATTTACAGGCTCGTGCAGACTACATGACTTTCAGCGTCGGCCGATCGCCGTGCCGTTCACACGACACAACTTGCCTTCTTGTGACTGGAGTCTTGAAGTTGTGGCGTTCACACTACTTGACTGATCGGTGACAGGTGGACACACACACACACACTACAGGAGCTGACAGCGGCTGAGTCACCTGAGGTCTCCAAACCACATTTTGTCAAGAAAACACGTGAAATGTGAAACAGGAAATGATGCAAACCTGCACACGAAACAGCTGTTTGTTATTATAAAGATACCAATCATAAAGACAGTGGGTGAAAGAATGGATCAGCACACCAGGTAGCAGGGACTGTCTGAGCTGCAGAGAGCTGGAGGGGAGTAAAAAGTGTTTTGCAGTGAAAAAGTAGCTGCCTGCTCTGCCAGCTGTCTGTCTCATTGGCAGGATTTGGATGTCAAATCGACTCCTCCAGATATTTGGCATGCTAGATATCTGGCAGACATTGGTGATGTGTCGTTTTGTAGCGTCGTGGTGTAGTTCACACATAGCGACTGGTGACCACCCATCGATCGCTGACCGCTGAGGTGCTATTAGGCAGATTTTGGACTGAGCTTTCAAGTTTTTATGCTAAGCTAACCTTACCATCTGCTGGCTGTAACTTCATAGTTTGATACTGACCTCCTCAATCAATCTGTTGGAAAGAAACTGAGTGGAACTACTTCTTTAAAATACAAACAGTGTACTTTACTTTTAACACATGTAGGCATCAATAAATGAATTTATGGTGCTCTACATAGCATTCACTTCTACAGCATGTACAATATATATGTGCAGCATTTCAGGCCTAAAGCATCTGAATGATTGATGGGGAAGATGCAGGATAAAACATCATTACAGTAAAACGTGCACTTACAAGCTTACAAGCAGTTGCTTGTTTAAAATCTCCGCTCAGAGCAATTCAATGATGGCGAGAAGGCACAAAAAGATCACAAAACTCGATAAATCAACACTTTCCTCTCAACCAACTGCTTGACTCCTTGTATCCTATTTGCTCAGCGCTTCATATGCGGATGCAATATGGCTTTGTGAGTTTCTCCAGCTATAAAACCCTGAGCATCAGCAGGCAGCAGGATATCCTGCTGAGAAATGTGGCAGGGATAACAGCTGCCGCTGATTTCTCTGGACTCGCTCGATCATGTCCGATGGCACAGAAGCTTTCAGAGGACCGTCACAGAGCAGAGTGGGGCCATTACACACTCTCGAAAAAAGCTTGAGACCATCAGCCCAGCTCTGAGAGCTGCTGTACCAGACAAAAGTGAATCTATCTGCGCCTGAGCTCACCTCTCAATGGGAAGTCATTGACATCTCCTGCCAGCTGTGCTGCGGGGGAGAGTTTTCTTCCATCATGTTTATCGACTGGGAGCTGTCCTCTAATTGAAAAGAGCTGGAATAGAGACTTTCACTTTGACTCCCTCTTCATGAATAACTCATCAATAGCTTCATGAAAAACTAATCAATGATTCTGAGTCAAAGACCAGACACGCATCCTTGCAGAACTTAGTTGGAGGATAACACTTCAGACTTTGCCTCATTAAAGACTGAATTGTAAATATCACCTTACCATCTGTACAAACGATGAGCAACAACATATCTGCACTTACTGGATTCACTTAAGGAAGAGCAAACAGGTGTCTGTTGTAAAAATACACCAGCTCACCTGCCTTTGCGGGGAAATCCCCAAACCACGCTTAGGCTTTGGGGCTTGGATGAAAACAATGGGCTTGGCGTGACCTTGTGCTAAATAGCTTTGTCGTCATGATTCTAGTAAATGACTACTTCATGCCCCACCAACCCTTCACTACACACACAGAGGTTGAATTTTCCTGGTGTGAATGTGTGTCACGAATGCAAACTTCTTTTTTACTAGCCCACTGTCATCAGGCCCAATTTTAAAGGTTGCCCACCTAAAACAGAAAATCCTTTGGGCCCTTGTAATACATTTGAAGTGAAGTGTTTCAAGAATGTATTACATGTTCACATCCATATAATGGAAATGCTTTTATCAGTATGCTAACATGATCACGATGACAATGTTACCAGGCAGATCCGCTGCAGAATTCAGTTTATGATGATTGATAAAAGGTCCAAAAACACAATCATGTTCCTCAGTTGGGAAGAAAGTTATTGGTAAAATTACCACTGGGGCACATATGCCAATACACAAAATTAATCTGAGTACTTAGCAGGTTTGGAATAATTAATATATTGTTTAAACAACCCATGGGTTGGACTTTACCCTTTAGAGGATGATGAGGTTTATTATATTTATACATTTGAACAAGGACAGCACAAAGACAAACAGGTTGAGATAAATGAGGTTAACATTTTACTGTTTCAAAAAAAAAGATAAATATTTTCTCATCCATTTAATAAATACACTTTACAGTTAACATATACTCAACATATACACATAAATGACAGTGTACTTAACAGGAACTGCATATGAGCTCTCTATGCACAGAATTAATCTCTGCCACATAACTGATGACTGCCCTCATAAGTGATATTGCTTTGAGGGGAAGTGTTACATAGGTGTTACCTTTCTCCAAGAGAGGGAACTAAGACCTGTGAGCTGCGGTGACACGATTATTGGTTTACATGGCATTTTGACCTTTAAGTGTCACCTGAGGTGCTCTAATGAGGAGCAACAATGAATAAACCAATAAGGAGGAGGCAATCCAGTTAGCAGGGATCTGTATTTCATTGTCTCACTATAACAGAACACAATTCAGGCTGCCTCAGTAACAGGACAATGAAAGTACAGCGCCACCATGTGGCCAAGATTGAAGGAGAAATATGCCCCGTCTTATGTGTGGGAGAAAGGTCTGTATGAGACCCACAAACAGATCCACGTGACCATATGGCAAATAATGGGGCTTTGTATACAGAGGGGAAGGCAGAAAAGCATGTCACAACAACTTCTGACTGACAGCTGATTTTTAAATTTAAAGCCATGCTCTCCTTAAAGTGAGAATAACAGTAACTGACACGGAAAAGTCTGACGTGGGACAGATGTCGCTGTCAGTCGGTGATTGATGCACGCACCGTGGCATGAAAAGATCATTATAAAAACATCTGAAGTAAAACAATGGAGACACACTAATAATGGTAATGGAGAAAAAAAAAAACTGGGAAGATTTTAACATTAAGTATCGTCAGCTATTGTCTTTTTAGGTGGGGGAAAAAAAAAATAAGCACGGAACATGTCGCGATACAAAGCAGCACTAAATGCACTGCTCCCACATTTACAAACATGCACACAGCACAATTCCTATGATACACGAGCCAACAGCTGAGGACTGAGCAGTGATATAACAGGTATATTTATATAATCATTATTAGGATAATGGGTTAAAACTGTCTTTTATTGCTGCCCTTGGCTCAGATCATTAAAGCTTCCTATTGTGAGGTTTAAGTGGTGACCCTGTCTGTCTCTACTTGACACTCTGCATTTGTGTACATGCCTTAACTGACAGCTCTGGGTAAGGCTGACTTGCTATAGGAACTTGAAGAGCCATTTCCTTATTGTGCGAAAATGATTTGAGAGGAATGACATTCAAGGATATCCAAAGGAAAGTATCCCCCCCCCTCCCCACTTGTGGCTGACTTTGCTCTGCTCTTCCTCTTCATTGTCACATTAAGTGTTGTGACTAGACAGCATCTACATCAGTGCTCACTGCATAACTAACAACAGGCATTTAACCGTTGCGTGTTGTCATTTCAAAAGAAATATTGAGAATTTGTACTCTTAAGGAGCAGTCACATGACGACTATCGCATCACAGCAGTTTCCTGTTACAGCATCACGCTGGCTAAACGCCTCCTCTCTTGCTTTTAAAAGCAAAGACGCAATCAAACAAACTTTAAAAAAACACTGTTGTATGTGCGCAATTTGACAGACTGTCGAAAGCAAATAATGATGACGTCCGATGGTCTCGTCAACTCCAGAGGTTTTTAAAATAACTGAACTTAAAAAAAAAAAAGAAACCACTTTCATAAGAGAACTCATTCTTTGATCGGACGCTGATAATCCTGAACACAAGTGCTATTACTGAAATGCATTATTCAGTAATTTCACACAACATTTACAGAGAACATACAGTAATGTGACTTGGATCATTTCTCCCAAAGTGCTTGGATGATATTACTTTAAAATGATTAAGTCTTATTCAAGCATGTGTTTGCATGTATAAGTAAAACTGCACTGATTTAATAATCAAGCAGCAAACCTCAAAAGGATTAGACTGGATGACTCATGAAAGGTCGTGATGTGTAAGTCTGGTGGGACGGTATATGAAGCCTTAGAGCGTTGTGGTTCGTTATATTACTAGCAAATGCTTTATCCTCTTCCAAACTTTCAACTTGCAAGACATAAGCTACAGTTACATGGACAGTATTTCTTCAACCCGACTGAATTCATTGTGATTACAGATTCCAACATAATTATTTACATAGATGGTAAATAAAGTGAGCTGCTAAGATGCATGTTTACATGCCACAAAGCACTTCAGCCCCAGTGGTTCAGCCCACTGTGAAGCATTTTATCTACTGGAAATATAACAGAAGTAGTGCTTCCACCTGTTAATACAATTTTCAACATCGTGTCCTGGGAACAATATTTGTGTTTCTGTAGAAACTTGTTGTTTCCAGCCTTTTGACCAATCTTTAAAACTTTTGAAGTCTACAACGAAAAAGCTGTAGCAGCCACAGACCAGTTTTGTTCTGCTAACACGTTTCTGATGTTATATTTCTGTGTATTGTAACTTTACACAGCGGCGCGTACAGTGCAGAAAATCAGCATGCTCAGAACAACCCCTGCCTGGATAAATAAACTGAGAAAGAAATGTACGGCCGCTTGGTGGCTTTTCCAACTGCACCTCTGACATGTCGGATGAGCCTCTGCTTGGCGAGGTGAAACATACTGGACAAAATAGAAAAGGAAACGCTTCCCGTCGGTGGCGTTTAGTCCAGAGGCACCTCCGACGCACTCGGTAACATGGAGGCTGTGGCCCGCTTAGATTCCTTCATCTTCTCCAGGCCGAAGAGGAGGTCCAGCTGGGTCACTGGCCGCAACCGCTCCTCATCCACTGGTCTGGAACAAAGAAGACAAGCGGTGAGAGTTCAAGACACAAATGTCTGCGTCCCAATTCGCTCACACTGTGACTTTGAGGTGTTCCTGGAGCTGCTCCGCCAGTAAGTTCGACCATTCTCATTCTGCACAGCCTCAGTGTTGATGTCATACTGCTTTAAATTTCTTCATGACCTTGACATGGTGATGAAGTTGGTTGCAGTGTATCCGACTTCTGTTTATTTTAATAAATCTGCTGCTGGGACAAACGCACATCTCAATGATCAACTCAGTGCATTGATTAGAGAGAACTACAGTAAGGCTGCACGTCTGCAGAGAGCATTTAGAGATGTTAACTGCTCCCTCATAATCATTTAAAACATGATGATGTCTGGTATCATAACGGCAGAGAGCTCAGCTCAGGGTTTAGTGTTCAGAGTGCTGAAAACTAAGTTATATGTATTTTTTCATTGTCAATATCGCCTTTGAGGACGGGGTTACAAAAGTTGCTTAGCAACAGCTGAAGCATGGGTTGCACAGAACAGATATTTTAGCCTTTTAGCAAAATATCAGATATTTTAAATAAATAAACCAGATCCACTGGATATAGTCCAATTTAATGACATACAGTACTTTAAGTTGAAAACACTTTTTATTATTTTAATACGTATCATTGTGGAATTAATGCATTCATTCATGCAAAGGAGTGTTTTTGAATGTATTCATGCAATAAAGCTTCTGATTCATGTTTTATTCTAACCAGTAGTTATTACTTTTAATGTACCATGTTCGAAATCTTGCTTCAAAAGAGCGACTGTTTTGAAAAGAAAACTGAAAAGAATTTAAGAGTACAAGTCTATACATCACTCAAAATAACACTGCCACCGGCTTTCAAAATCCCACACTGGTGCTCAGAGGACACATGGTCTATGAAATCTTGTGGGTGTTTGAACATGACTCATACCTTTCCTCCTCCTGGCAGTCCTGTAGCTGCTGAGCGATCTGCCTCATCTGCTCCTTGCGGACATAGTCCCGGACTCGGTACATGGCGGCGTCGCGGCAGAGCTCTCGGAGGTCGCTGCCGGAGTAACCGTCTGTCTTCTCGGAAATCTCCTTCAGATTAATGGCATTGCTCAGCTGAGCAGAAAAACAGAACATCAATATGAGACAATTACATAGATTGAGTCAGTTAGTCATCAGGGGTCTTTGACTGCGTTTGTTACTGCCAATCAAGCGCCAACTGTTCATGTGTGATCAGCTTTACAGTGGAAATGCAGGTGTGGAGTGGCCTCAAAAGAGAGCATTGAACAGACTCATTCCTGCCACAGCTGACTAGGATGAAAAGAAATCCCATCTTACGTTTTCTCCTGCTAAAATCAACCTCAGGATGTCCTGTCTTTGTCTCGTGCTCTGCAAAGACAGAAGTGGTTCTTATTTAGAAAATGAAGCATTGATGTACAACCTAGGAATAAAAAAAGAAGAATGTACCTTTTAATTAGCAACAAATCACCAGTTGGTGGAATTTCTAACGATCAGACGCTGTCTAGATGCCATTTCATTTATCTGAACACATTATACATAAACAATATGTGAAAATACATTTACTGCTAAATGCTTTAGGTGTTTGGGCAGTGTTTATTCATTTACTGTTTTCTTCTGTTAAGCCTCAACAGCTCACAAACATTTATATCTGACATGATAAGGGACTGTTTATTGTGCTGGATCTCGCCCAGGATTTTATTTGGTTTGGAAAGCAGCCATTAAAAAACCTGAGACACACAGTCCGGCATGTTTCAGCTGTGCTCCTTTACTTTATGCATAGCTGGAACCACTCATCACTAAATATTAGCTGGTGATGATAAAGAAATTGTGGTACAGTAGGGCCTAGATTTAAATTTCTGTAAATAGAAGCTTATTCTACTTCTTTCATTTGAATTTACTTATAAAAATGTGGCATACATTAAAAAAATTATGATATATTCCATATTAAGATGCAGTCATATATTTTACTTTATTTTATTTGATGTGTTTATTAATGTAGATTACATAGATGAAAAGTGTTTGTGGTGGTTTATGTGTCCACGTCTTACTGGCAAGCCAACATGAAAAGTGGTGGGCATCCTGCGCAGGATGGCTGGATCCACGTCCTGCGGCCTGTTCGTAGCTCCCATCACCATCACCTGCAGTCGTAAGAATCACAAGTGCTCAAAGACAGAACAAGCAACATGTGAAACAGGTACAAAGTGCTGCATGCAACAATGTTTATGTGCGTATTTTCAAAAACTTCCACTAACAGCTCTTAAGAGACAAGAGAGATCCCACCCAGGGTGATTTAGCCTGCTAGTGTGTTTTGCAGTTTAGGACAGAGCCCTGGTTTGTGTCACCTGGGTGGTTGAGGACGTATCCAGGCCGTCCCACAGGCTCATGAACTGAGCCTTCATCATGGCTGTGGCCTCGTGGTCCAGGCTGGAGCGGTTCCTCAGAAATGACTCTAACACACAAGAGACAAGGAGCAAAAACAAGAGTGAAGACAGCATACGTACAAAACTCATCTGCAAAACAGACGGAGGTTGAACAGGTTTAGATCAGTTTGGGCAATTTCACGGAGATGAAATTGAATTAAACTGATTTGATTGTATATTAGCTTGATATTGCCACTTTAATAAAATATGTATCCCACACCAGAGGTTTTTTAACTGTGGTGTTTGTGTACTGAAAACAAGAGGAAGTTAGCTAATGTAGATTGGCGTGCCGATTTGGCCGCTTAACAGCCAGCAGTTGGAGCAGCAGCGCTGGCTGTGACACTCAGCTCCTGGAGCCAGTTAAGGTACTTTAAAGCCGTTAACACCTGTTTACCGCTCTATGCACTCCTTCTAGCTCGGTAAAATCTGCACACACAGACATAATACACATATTTTTAGATTCAGTGTGACTTCCCGAAGACATCGTTGTTGCTGTTAATCCAGTCCATCCCACATAAATGCACTTTATCGGTGGAAAAAAAGGAAAGGATGCTCCATATAATTGTTTTATGTTTTCTTCAGTATTAAAGTGCGGGAACACATTGGGTAGGACAGGACCTGCCACTAGCTGGTGAAGCATAATTTTAATGGTGCCACTTTGCCAAAATCTAAACAAATATAGGCTAAATAAAAACAGGACTTA
Source organism: Lepomis macrochirus (assembly GCA_024633595.2). NCBI lineage: Eukaryota > Metazoa > Chordata > Actinopteri > Centrarchiformes > Centrarchidae > Lepomis > Lepomis macrochirus. The sequence continues at coordinate 31,286,606 of JALXJV020000005.1, forward strand.
AGTTGTAGTCGCAAGTGTGAGTAGTTTCGATACTCAGAAATTAAAGAGGTGGTATTATGCTCATTTTCAGGTTTAAAATGCTATTTAGAGGTTGTACCAGAGCAGGTTTACATTTCAAAAAACACCATATTTTTGTTATACTGCACATTCTGCAACTCCTCTTTTCACCCTGTGTGTTGGACGCTTTCTTTTAGCTACGGAGTGATACATCTCGTCTCTACATGATCTTTGTTGGGAATTGCACATGCGCAGCTCCTAGTTAAGGACTACTAGCCAATCAGAAGCAGAGAAGTGCGGATCAGTGAGAAGCAAACACGGCTTTATTTCAGCTGTACAGCTTGGCAACACGGACTGGAGCAAGAGTTTCAGAGTGGTGAGTTATTAGTTTGTAACAAAAGGATCTTTCATCAATAACGTTTTAGCCGAGCTCTGTTTCTACATCACAGGAACAACTTTATGTCCACTGGAGGATTGGAAGGGAGAGGAGAGCTGTGTGCGAGCTGTTTTCAGGCTGTTCAGAGCAGAGTTTTCTGTAGGAGATGGGAACTCCCTTTGGCTTTTTCACTTTGCAAACCTGTTACATGCACAAAAAAGGTATATAACTTAATAAATTAGAGGGAAAAGCCAAAAAGCCTAATAGCACGTCTTTATTAACATTGCTGCTTCAGATGCTTTTCCAGCATGAAGGAAAGCCCTCCATTTGTTTGGTATAAAATTTCTCAAAACATTAAAACAACATCAGTGTTGGCTTTTTGAAAATCACCTCTGCTTGAAAGATAATCACATCTACCATTTTCAAAGTAACCACTCTTGACATGCGTCCTGTTAGAGAAGCTCACCCATCTCATCAATGAAGATGATGCAAGGCTGGATTTTGACAGCCAGTGAGAAGACGGCAGCAGTCAGCTTCTGTGATTCGCCGTACCACATGTCTGTCAGCGTGGAGGCCTGAAGGTTGATAAACTTGCAGCCCGAGGCTTTGGCTGTTGCCTTGGCGATCATGGTCTTCCCGCACCCTGGAGGACCAAACAATAAAACACCTGCAAGGATAAAAGTTATAAAAACACATGAAACTTAAAATGAATTTTAAATGAATTATTCAGAATGTCTATAAAATATTCCCTGTTTGGGCAAAATAATAAAATGAGATTTTACACATGAGTTTACAGTTTAAAGACTTTATTATTTAAAGAAAATTGTGACTCTTATCAACCGTTACTGGCTACTGTGGAGAGATTTATTTTTCTAAACTGGTCTTCTCTAATACACATCCAAACAGAACATTTGGCCCAACGTGCTGCATACTTTTTAAAGGTTACACGACATAAACAACTGCTGGAAACTAGGAAGGGAACCAGATTCCCAAAGCAGCTAATTTTGGAGGCTGACTCATCCTGAAGCTCTCTGCAAAACAGTAAAAACTCTTTACAGAAAGTAAAGTGTTCCTCTAACTGACCATCTGCTGTCAAACTGCCAAATACACAAATCTTGTCAGATCCTTTTTGGCACAGATGGCTCTAAATGGAGGCATAATGGCTTTCTAACAATAATGAGAAGCCAAACTGATATATTATAACAATTTCGGATGTCTGTAGTTTGTCATGAATCTTAAAACCTAGTTTTATGTTTTGCCCTTCAACTGAAATTATTCATGACAGTCAGAAATTGTTGCAGTGACTTAGTTGTCATTGTTTTGGTTCTATAATCTAATAATGTATTGGATTTAGAAGTGCATGTTGTTCATGATGTTAAAAGGATGACTTTAACACTATAGCTTTTACATGTAGACCCACAATTTTAGGACTAAAGTAGGACAATAATTCTGTACATACAGACAAAGGAAATTTATTTTTGGTGGTCTTGACAATCCAACTAAACATGTGTTTTACTAAATAAAAACAGACTGAACGGACAAAAATCTTCCTGAAATTAGTGAGGAATGAAAATGGCTGCAGTACAGGCCTGGCAGATCATCACCAGATAAGAAACCAAGTGTCTGTTGGTGGTATTAGCAAACCATCTATGGCAGACTATTTATGCTGTTTATTGTTGTACAAAAAATCTTTCCATCTAATAATACAAAATTTAACTTTTGCTTCCCTAAAATATGTGTTGAGAGGCTGCAATTTAAACTTGTTGTTGAAGCACTGACGACTAAATAATGCCACATAAACGAGTATGTACCAATCCAGTAGTTCATAACTCAAAAGTACTATTAATAACTACTATACTAAGTCCTATTAGTCCTATAATTTTAGCATGTACATTAAACTTTACACTAAATTTGACCATTATAGTTCTGTTTCAAAGATGCTGCGGTACCTTTAGGAGGCTGAAAGAGTTTGGATCCAGCTAAAAGGTGTCTTTTCTGAAAGGGCAGGATGACTGTGTCTTGCAGCTCATTGATAACCTCATCCAAACCTGCTATGTCTCTCCAGGATACCTGTGGGAAGGACGCAGAGTACTGTGAAAATTTGTCATGTCACACTTAATAAATGTCATGACACTTGACAATCTCAACTTCACGGGCTGAGGATCACGACTGTTACCTTCATAGTTTGCGGATCAACTAGGTGAGCTGCAATGTTCATCTCGTACTCTGTTAGCTTGACCCCCTCGATGCCAATCCTCTTCATCAACTGTTCTGCCTGGAGAGATAAGACACACACCTCAGCTGACACAAGAGGATAACAGAGCAAGAGAGAGATAGCTACGTCCACCTTGAGCTGAGATAATATAACAATGAGGACATGCTTGTTTTGTGCTTATGTTCTATGTACCCTTTTCTTGGCTTGGTTTTTCTGTTTGCATGTGGGGTCCATAGCTTCCACAACCCACTTGATGCCATAGTAAGTCACTGCGCCAAAGATGGTTAGCCTCAACAACATGCCCACCACTTCATTCCTGGATAACGGCCGCATCAGGGCCTCTCTGGGAAGATCTTTAAGCAGCATCTCTGCTGGCTGGTGTCAGTCCATTGGCTGGAAAAGGATGTAGGGAACAGAGGGATGAGACAGACAGATGGGCCACTGCACTACACCAAATAGAGGTCACCAGGAGCATTAATCGTATACAATTTAGTTCTGTCTGGTGCAAGAAATAGCTCCAGGCTTAACCCCAAACTATATTGTGAATTGCAATGAATAGAGTGAAGCAAATCATAAAGTTGAAATGTTATTAACATAACATACTACATGTTGGATAAGACGTATGCCGAATTAAAGAGTGGCACGGTGTGATTAGCAATAGATCGTAAAAAAAAGGATGAGGCATGAAAAAACCCACGCAGTAGAGCATTACTTTATTTTTTATCATTTCTGAATGAGGTTTGGCGTAAACAAACCGATCTCCCACCCAAAGGCTGACCTGTCAGTCACTTGTCCAAAAGACTTGCTACTAACGTTATTTGAGCACGAAATGTACACACCAACACAAGGTTGCTATTTCATGGTAACAGTTAGATCCATGGTTTAATAGCAAAGAGGAGAAAGTCCTATTTAATCGCAAGTTAGCATCTCTAGGCGAGCTACAGCTAACACAGCTGCAACTAGCAAGCACCAAACTGTCACTTTACCAAGTGAACATTTAATATAAACGTACAACAGTTCACCCTCACTCTGTTTATTAGCACCCATTAATGTAACGCCACTCAACAGATATAACACACAAAAAAATCTTACTTACAACGGGAAGCTGAAGGATTGTAACGAAACTAGCACCATGGACTGCGTACCATGTTTAGTAACTCGGGTAGGAACAATCACCATGGTTTCGGATGGTTCCGGTTCATCTAGTCACTGCCCAGTCAGCCACTGGATGGCAGAGCTTACACACGGATAACAAACAGTGCACTCAAATCTTCAAATACTTTTAAGAGGATAGATGGTTTGATCAGATAAAATTGAAAATGTTAGGAGGATTACATTTATTTTATAACAAAGAGGAATGAAAATAAATGTGTGCGATGTTCAACGTTATAACATTGCATATAGATGTATTAATGTGTATCCAAAACATGCTAAAAGTGTATTTAAATGTATGTAAATGTTTGCCTATCATGCCACAAAGTGTAAGATACTGCGAATATCTTCTGGAGTAGAATATTTTGGGCTGTCTATTTGAACTGTCTATTAGACTGCGATTGGTCCCAGGGTAAGCCAAATGGCAATGTACTCCAGTCTGATAGATGGCTCAAATCTAAAGCCCTAATCTGTGTTTGGTTTCCACTCATTTCCAGTGCTGTCTGAAAATAGATACTCCAGTCTTCTTAACAGCAGCCTCAAAGATAAGGCTGTAACAAATGGGCTTCTCCTACAAGCAATTTATCGCACACGGTCCAAAGGGATTGTTAATTTGTTCACAAAGATAGGAGTGTCCCCAGCTGCCATACACGTCATCACACAGACTCAACAAACCAGCTTACACATCACTCCCGATCAGAGGCTCCAGGTGTATCCGACTTAGCTGTATATCTGGCTCGTCGAGATCTTGTCACAGCTGGACTTAAAGTGTTTGATAACCAGCCTGCTAGTTATCTATCCTGGAAATCTAGCTTTAATAATGCTATAGATGGGCTAAACCTCAAAGCTAGTGAACAATTGGACCTGCTCATTAAGTGGCTTGGTGGGGAGTCACTGCACCATGCCAAGAGGCTAAGGGCAGTTCATATCAATAATCCGTCTATGGGTTTGAACATGCTTTGGCAGCGACTGGACAGGTGTTATGGCTCTCCTGAGGCGATTGAAGCTTCTCTCTTCAAAAGACTGGATCAGTTCCCAAGACTTTCAAACAGAGATTACCAGAAGCTGCAAGAACTTGGAGATCTTCTCCTAGAAATCGAAGCGGCAAAGTATGAAGGTTACCTGGCAGGACTTGGTTTTCTCGACACAGCAAGGGGAATAAACCCTATCGTGGAGAAATTGCCCTACAACATCCAGGAACAGTGGATAATGCAAGGGTCTCGCTACAAGAGGGAGCATAAAGTTCCCTACCCCCCCCTTCTCATTCTTTGTAGACTTTGTGTACAACTATGCAGAGACAAGAAATGACCCCAGCTTTGCTGTCCTAACGTCAAACTCGGCTTCGTTTAAAGGTGATGGGTCTGCAAACAAACAATGGAAAACAAAATCTCCTATATCAGTGAGTAAAACTGAAGTAGCCAACCCCTCAGAATCCACTAAAGGGCCTGTCCTGGATCCAGATAGACAGTGTCCTCTCCACAAGAAACCTCATTCTCTCAAGAAGTGTCGAGGTTTTCGGGAAAAATCAATAGCAGAACGAAGGCGCTTCCTGACAGAGAACTTCATATGTTTTAAATGTTGTGCTTCGACAACACACCAGGCTAAGGAGTGCAAAGCTGTCATCCATTGCTCAGAATGTGACAGTGACCGTCACATCTCAGCGCGCTCCATGCCGGACCAGCACCTTGGGCTGTGAGTTCCAATGTGTCTGCTGCAGAACATGGTGGGGAGCCAACTGAACCTCATCCAGATGTAGCAACTTCCTCATGCACAGAGGTCTGTGGTGAGGGTCTTCGAGGCAAATCCTGTTCGAAAATCTGTCTGGTCAACGTCTATCCGAAGGGGCACCCTGAGCAAAAGATGAGCACATACGTGATACTAGATGATCAAAGTAATGTATCACTAGCCAGATCAGCGTTCTTTGACTTGTTTGATATTCAGAGTGATGCTTCTCCCTACACTCTCAAAACATGCGCAGGAACTACAAACACTGCTGGAAGGAGGGCCATGGGATTCATGGTGGAGTCAGCTGATGGGGAACTTCACCTACCACTGCCAACCCTTATTGAGTGCAACCTGATTCCAAACAATAAGGACGAAATCCCAACGCCAGAGGCTGCACGCAGTCACATGCATCTCAGGCCCATAGCTGACAAGATTCCTCCTCTCGACCTATCGGCTGAGATTCTTCTGCTACTTGGTAGAGACATCATCCGTGTCCACAAAGTGCGCAGTCAGCGCAATGGTCGTCATAATGCACCCTACGCCCAACGACTGGATCTAGGCTGGGTCATAGTTGGTGACGTCTGCCTTGGTGGGGCCCATCGACCAACTGCCAATACATTAAAGACCCATGTCTTGGAAAATGGACGTCCCAGTTACCTCAGGCCTTGCGAGAGCAAAATCTTCATCAAAGAGAAGACAGTAAACGAACAGAACAAACATCCAATCACCTCGGGTTCTAACTGGCCAGGCTTAGGTAAGCTGATCTTCAGCCACTCTGAAGATGATGACAAGCTAGCGCCGTCTGTTGAAGATGAAATCTTCCTTCAGATCATGAACAGGGAGTTTGTGAAGGATGATTCCAACAGCTGGGTAGCTCCTCTACCATTCCGTACTCCAAGACCACGCCTACCAAATAACAGGGAGCAAGCCCTGAGCCGACTGATGTCTCTTCGACGAACCTTGAAAAGGAAACAGGAGATGAAACACCATTTTGTTGGCTTCATGGAGGACATCTTCAGAAATGGACATGCTGAGCCTGCCCCGCCTCCAGAGCCTGACAAGGAGTATTGGTACTTACCAAGTTTCGGTGTCTATCATCCCCAGAAACCAGGGAAAATAAGGATTGTCTTTGACTCAAGTGCACAGTTCAAGGGCATATCATTGAATGATGTGCTCTTACAGGGACCAGACCTCAACAACACCTTACTTGGGGTCCTCATGCGCTTCAGGACAGAGCCAGTAGCTGTGATGACAGACATCCAACAGATGTTTCACAGCTTTCTAGTAAGAGAGGATCATCGGGACTATCTCCGCTTTTTGTGGTTTGGCAACCACCAACTTGATGGTGAAGTTCTGGAGTATCGCATGAGAGTGCATGTGTTTGGTAACTGTCCATCACCAGCTGTGGCCATGTATGGACTGAAGAGGACAGCCATGGAGGGAGAAGAGGAATTTGGATGTGAAGTGAAGAATTTCATACATCGACATTTCTACGTCGATGATGGTCTGCAATCGTTCAGCAGCGCAGAAGTAGCCATCAAGGTACTGAAAGGAGCACAAGACATGCTGGCTCAATCCAATCTCAGACTGCATAAGATTGCATCTAGCAGTGTTGAGGTTATGAAAGCTTTCCCAGCTGAAGACCTTGTCCAAAGCCTGCAAGATCTAGATGTGGGTCAGGATCTTCCTCCTACACAGCGCAGCCTGGGCCTTGAATGGGACCTTGCTACAGATACACTGACCTTCAAAGTTGCTGCTACCAACAAACCTTTCACACGTCGTGGTGTTTTGTCCACCATCAACAGCTTATTTGATCCACTAGGATTTGCTGCTCCTGTCAGTGTTGGCGGTCGCTGCATCTTAAGAGAGCTGACCACTGACACTTGCGAATGGGATGCACCACTTCCCCAGGAGAAGCTCGAGCAGTGGCAGCGGTGGTGCACATTGCTACAAGAACTTAAGGACTTGAAGATTCCAAGAATCTACACTTCGATCCCACTCTCCGCAGCTCAGAGGAAAGAGATCTGCATTTTTTGTGATGCTTCAACAAAAAGCAATTGCTGCCGTCGCCTATCTGAAGGTCACAGACGCTGCAGGACACAGTGAAGTTGGATTCTTGTTTGGCAAGACAAAGCTAGCTCCCAAGCCAGAGATCACTATCCCAAGGCTTGAACTCTGTGCAGCTGTTCTAGCAGTGGAAATGGCAGAGGCCATATCTGCAGAGCTGGACACAGAGTTTGATGACATCAGGTTTTTCACAGATAGCAAGGTGGTACTTGGCTATATATGTAACGACTCCAGACGATTCTACGTTTACGTTCATAACAGAGTCCAACGTATCAGACGTTCAACCAATAAAAGCCAGTGGAACTATGTTCCCACAGATGTTAACCCAGCCGATCACGCAACTAGAGCCATCCCTGCCAACCAGCTTGCACTTTCCTCATGGTTAAATGGACCAGCCTTCCTTGTAGACAAGCAACAGCGTCACTTGCAGCAGGAAACCTTTGATCTAGTTGACCCCGGATTAGATGTAGAGTTACGCCCAGAGGTAGTGACATGTGCCACACATTTGTCACAACAGCTTGGCAATGCGCGTTTCGAGCGTTTTTCGAGCTGGAAGTCACTCTCCAGAACTGTTGCCCGACTCTCACACATCGCTCATTCTTTCACACAAGCAGCAAAAAGGAGGCCCTTGCCATGGTTGGCACGTCTGCAAGCAGCCTCTCAGTGCAGAGCAGCTGGATCACGCTAAGGTTGGAATCATTCTGTCTGTCCAAAGAGAGATCTATTCTGAGGAAATCCACTGCATCCAAAATGGAGAACCCGTTCCAAAACAGTGCCCCCTCAGCAACCTCTGCCCTTTCATTGATTCTGAAGGCCTTCTACGTGTTGGTGGACGGCTGAGGAAGGCTCAGCTTACACCAGAGGAAAGTCAGCCAATCATCATTCCCGGAAAACACCATGTTACCTTCCTGCTCATCAGACACTACCACGAAAAAGTATGTCATCAAGGACGGCTCTTGACAGAAGGAGCTTTAAGGGCTGCAGGATTTTGGGTTGTTGGAGGTAAGCGGTCTGTTAGCAGCTTGGTCTACAATTGTGTGATATGTCGGAGGCTGCGCGGCAAACAGGAGGAGCAGAAGATGGCAGACCTGCCTGCGGATCGCTTGAGCACAGACCCTCCATTCACCTTTGTAGGACTAGATGTGTTTGGGCCGTGGTGCGTCACCTCAAGAAAGACGCGTGGAGGCCTGGCAAACAGTAAGCGTTGGGCAGTGATTTTTACGTGTATGAGCACACGCGCCATACACATTGAGGTTGTTGAGTCGATGGAGTCATCCAGTTTCATTAACGGTCTTCGACGCTTCTTTGCAATTCGGGGACCCGTTAAACAGCTGAGGTCCGACTGCGGAACTAACTTTGTGGGAGCCTGCAAAGAGCTTCAGATTGACTCCAGAGGCTGCAACAACAAGCAGGTGGCCAACTATCTCTCAGATCAGGGCTGTGTGTGGGTCTTCAATCCCCCCACACTCTTCACACATGGGAGGCAGCTGGGAGAGGATGATTGGCATCACACGTCGTATCCTTGATGCAATGTTCCTCAAGCTCGGGCTTACAAAGCTCACACATGAGGTCCTGACAACCTTCATGGCTGAGGTCACTGCTATAGTCAACTCCAGACCACTTACTTCTGTGCCTACGGATCCAGATGAGCCACTTATCCTTACCCCCGCTATGCTCTTAACGCAGAAAGTCAGCACTCCCCCCAGTTCCTCCTGGCAACTTTGATGATAGTGACCTCTTTAACCGTCAGTGGCGACAAGTTCAAAGTTTAGCCAACGTGTTCTGGGATAGGTGGAAGAGAGAGTACCTCAGCAGTCTCCAGGGTCGTCGGAAATGGAGGACGGAAAGGCCAAACCTGAGGGACGGAGATGTTGTCCTACTTAAAGACGAGCTAGTCAAGAGACATGACTGGCCCACAGGACTGATCACAAGAGCTTTTCCTAGTGATGATGGAAAGGTTAGAAAGGTTGAGGTGAAAATTGTCAAAGATGGTGTACCAAAATTGTTCCTAAGGCCCGTCTCTCAAGTCATTCTTCTGGTACAAAAGGACTCGGTCAAATGACTTAACAGCATAGGTTTGAGTGTGGCATCATAAAGGTGCCAGGTGGGGAGTGTTATGGACCCCAGTATGTTTTTCATTAGTTTGTGACCCCTAGTGGTTGCTTGGTGAACTGTCTCTTTAACTGTGGAAACAGGAAGTGCTTCACTTCTTCTCCAGACCTTGCCTGACAGCCACATGTTACTGCTGGCTACAATCTAATGCCATCCTCGCCTTCACAGTTTATTCATGGCATCATCTGTAAGTTACATTGTTTATTAGTACAAAAGAGGCATGACAACTTCATTATTTGTTAAAATATATTGTGTTTAGATAGTCATGTGTTTTCTAAGTTAGTTAACACGGTTGACTTTATTCTTTGTTATTTAGTCAAGTATGATCAGATGTGTTTGTTTTGCTGGCATATGGCAAGTGGTTTTACTTTATTACACTGACCTTGTACTGTGTAACTAAATAACTAATAACGTGACTTATTGGTCCTCTATTATATATGGTGGTCATATATGGTAGCTTTTAAGCTAGGCTTTGTGTGATTTCATTTTGTGTATCCTTTTTGCTCTTTTTTTTACAGTTTTATACTGAAACCTGATTAAACTACCAAATCGAACATATCAGCCTGTTCCTTGGAGTTTGGTTGGGAGAGTGTTTAGCTGTCTGTATAGCTGAGTATACGTTCGTGGGGACAACACTTAGCGAGGACAGAACAGTCAGAGATTGTGAGTTAAATTTGAAAATGCTATTACAGCTTGTATCCAGACTGGTCTCTGCTTGAGGATTTCACCAGTGAAAAACTGAGTAACATTGCTGAGATGAAAATGATGAATAGAAAAATATAATTTACAGCCTTTTACATAAGATGATTTAATGAGTACACAGGTGCCTTTTAGTATTTTCCCCAAGACTCAGCTTTTGAATAAATCTTAATGCTGAACCTAAAGCAAAAATGAACAAAGACAGATTTCACTGTGACGTTCACTGGTAGTCCAAATTGGCCCAGTTTACCAATTATCTGTGAGCATAATTAACTCAGTTTTGAACAATGTGCTAGAAAAGAGGGATTGTCTTTTCCATTTTTGCTGTGCTGTGTGTGTGTTGGTTAAAATCCTCCAAAGCAACCCCCCCCCCTTTTTGGTAGTCCAATTATTTGTCCAAATTGGATGCAAAATTCCATTCTGCACAGTTCCAGCTTTAAGCGTCCAGCAAAGTTAAGTCTACCCTTGTTGAGAGAAATGGCACACAGGCTGCTATGGTGCACACCTTTGGCTGTGAAAACGCTTCATAAAAAGCTTTAATCCCACTGTACTGCAGCACGGAGTCCCAGGAGATAGCAGCCTGACAGGGCCATTTGATGGGTCTGGGCATGAAAGCGCAGGCTTGTGTATCTGCAAAGTACAGCTGGGGCTCCCACAACGCCTTGCACCTCGCCCAAACAACCACTCTGAAGCGGGTGGGACCGAAAATAACACATTCAGCTCCCATGGCTGTCAACCTCCACCACGCCACAGCTGAAATAAAACTTGAAGCTATCTGCTCGTTCACATGCCAAAGCAGTAAAAAGGTTGCCAGCTGATTGTTTTGCAACAAGAGACACAAATCCCTGTTGATGGGTAATGCCTGTGCCATTATGTGTTATTGTATGCATGCACTAGCCAGATATATTTTGGCTTTTTTTCGTGTGTGCACTACTGGACATTGAATGTGCTGTATGTCTACCTTTTAACTGCACGAGTTAAACTGTTTAAAGCTTCAGTAAATGTTGGTCACGCACAGCAGTTAATTACCCTTTCTATCTCCCTGGAGATATATTTTCTTCAGCAGGATAAAGAACTAATCGGGAGTGGATTGTTTATTTGCCTGTTACCCAAAAGAACCAAAGGGATTTATTTTTGAAAACACTAAGTGTTGGAAGTGGACCGCTCACCTGAGTATATTCACTTTCGAACATAAGATACATAAGTGAATGTGTTTTGGTCCATTCTGTAGCATAGAGTTTTCATTTATGACAGGAAGAGACTTAATTGAGGTTTTTTAAAAAATGGTCCCACTTTCTAATAAGGCAGCCATTATAAAGGGTTTGTAAGTCTTAACTAATGGATTTACTGACGTTTCTTTTTTTCTTTAAATGTATTAATGAGAAATTCCAATGGAACACCTACCTTATGGAAAAACATGCACAGAATGAGAAACTACATTTATTTATTAAGAGCTAATTAAGCTGTGTCCATGCAGACTTGACAACATAATAGATAGTGTCCATAAATAGATTACCTGCATTTATAACTGCATTATTTCTGTATATAATGATAAACAGCAGCCGAAGAGCGATCTTTCACTATAAGGCAACTCAGTAGTTGATTGTAACTGTTCTATGCAGCATTTGCAAGCGCTTCATATCAGGTATTAGTTGCAGCTTATAAACCATCAGAAAGAATCAGAGAGTGCTATCAAAAATCATGTCATGCAGTTAAATTCATTACAACTTGTCCTTTATATTTAAACTGAATGTGATGTACTTATTATTCTAGCTACAACCCGTATGAACCAAGATTGGCCATGTCTTTTCTTTTTGTTGTCGGTTTGGGGTGTGGGTGCAAGCTGCTAAGAGAGCCAACTGTTTTTGTGTATTTGTTTTGTGTATTTAGGTTTTTGTGAATTAGTTATGTGATGTTTTTGTTGCTGTATTATGTATGCGTGTTTCTGGACCCCACTGAAAATGAGATGCTGCATCTCAAGGGGCTATCCACTAATAAATTGAAACTGAAATTGAAATCATAAACCATCAGAAAGTGGTACCAAGCTTCATCATCTCATGCAGTTACATTCATAAAGAAACAATAGTGGCAAAAGGCATAAAAAAACACAATGTTCTGCATTCAACCACTCTCCTTCCTCTATCACTAGTGTGCCACTATGGATCCTGGTTGCCCTTTCTGGCACCTATCGGCTCCACTTCAGGGACATAATATACTGTAAATAATTTGTGTCAATAATCTGACAAATAAACCTTTCATTGTCTTTTTGTATAGATGAAAAGACAATGAAAAGAAGAACGAGCAGACAAGAGATGTGTCTGGGTGAGACTCGATACCGCTCGACAAAGGGATTTCAGATGGTGCTGAAGCTTCCTCGGGCATCCCGCACTCTTTGTTCATTCTGCCAAGGTAGCTCACGCAAGTCGACAACCCGCCGACACCGCCAGAGAAAGATGATTGCAGCTGTAGTTTCAGACTGGCAGATTTCTCCAGTTTCCTTGACTCTGCGGGCCTCACCATGGTTACAGAGCGACTGACAACACATGAAAAAAACTGATTAAATAAAAACACAGCAATAATTAGTTTCTCCTCCTTCTCCCCCCGTCACCCGAGACAGATGAGAAGACAGTGCGTCTCCAATGGCACACCTATCCATGCATATACATTAGGCTGATTTCAGACTTCAGAGAAGTTTGGTGAATCAGTGAGCTGGAAATTTGTGGCGAATAAAAAAGTAATGTATCACGCCATTAAAACAACAGACGACAGTACATAATAGATATTCTACTGTTTAACACATTAAAAAACATACTGTGAAGTAGGGTTTGGGGATAAAAATGTCAGCTGTAATTGTATTAGTATGCATCTGCGATGAGAGGTCAACAATGGGATCCCAATTATCCACTGAAACCAAGGATTACATTGTTAAACACAGAGTGGCAAGAGGAAGAAGACATGTCGCAGCTGTGTAGCATATTCAAACATATAATTAAATGAAGACCTGTGTGAAATCCTAACACAATTGTTGGATTAAGAGCAGTTCTAGTTGCCCAGAGACACAACCAGTGTAACAAGTTACTGATATGGTGTAAAAGTTTTTAAAGGGTACACATCATCTAAGAATAAAAGTGTTAATTTCTGCAGCCTGGAGACGCTGATGGCGATAGCAGCGAGGAAGCTTGTCACATCGGATGGATTGTAAATACTTCTTTCTTCCCTCTGTGTAGCACGGACATCTGTTATCACCTGTCATCAGTGACAGGCTGCTGGCTCTCCTCATCTACTTTAAAAATGACATGTTTGGACTCGTGTGTTTGGACTTCAGCACGTATCCACATGTGCAAATATGCGGTTGAATGACATAATCGCTGAAGAATTAAAAGGGTAATGCTCATGCAACATGCTTTTTGACATTTAACTGGCTCAGTTTACAGTTTATGTTGGGTTGACTGAGCAGCTGTACTGAATATGCTTTACTGAGGCAATTATTAGCCTACATCATAGTCTTACTAAAAAAGATATACATTTCCACAGCAGAGTATGAGATTATTGTAACGATCATCATTAAATGCAACAGCAGTAGTGACTTGACATCTCGGGGTGATCTGCATTCTTGCTGAAATCAAATCTGACATTCATGTACTTAACTTCCATTTCCACTCACCCTTTAAAAGTCTGATCACTGCCCCTTGTTTCCCATCTGACAAGTGGGATGTATTTATTTAAATGACTTCAGATGTAGTGATGGAGATGAAATGCTGCAAAAACGAGCATTGTGAGAGATTAGATATTATATGTCTATTTCAGTATATAGTGTTGTTTTAATGAGGCCTGTAACTTCAAATCATTTTGATTTTGTACACTGTTATTCACTCTGATTTACAATGTGTACAAGATGGCCACAGTTTTAGTTTGAAACATTCAAAGAAGAGCTTGTCAACCAAAGCTGCTGCACAAGCTGCTCTCCCTTTCCCCCGCACTCTCCAACCTCCGATTCCTCCACGAACTCAACTTTTTTGTTTCCTGTCACCACTTTAAGTAGCAAGAAAACAGACTAATAATCTACCATAAACAATCCAAATTTTATATTTTTTAATATACAAATGATGTGATTCTGATAAATGATGAAATTTGCATCCCATGCTTGCCAATCCTTTCAATTTCTCTGTTCCTCTCCCTTCTGTTCTCCAGGAGTTTCAATTCCCCCGACACTCCCAGCCCCCACCGCATGCACACAGTGAAATATCAAAATCTGCCCATCCACTATAATTATTAGAAATAGTATCACTGCTGTGTTAAATTACATACTTATTCCAAATATTTGTCAGTTCTGTCTAAACAGAGCACAGCAGACACACACCGGCAGGAGAGAAGCACCTCCCCGCATGTCATCACAAGATGGTGGTGCAAAAGAAGCAACGCCTGCTAATCCAAGAAGACATTAAAAACTTAATTTATGAGGTCATTATAAATATAAGCTCTACATGTGATTAGAAAAGTCCAGACAAGCAGAATGGCTTAGAGAGTAGCCTGTCTGCCTGCTATTTGTTTGGAGTGAGTGGCCAGGAATGACACGTTGTACCTTCAAAGGAATGGCCGGGCACTGCCCAAAGGTAAAAATATCCCTCTACCAGCTACCCTCAAACTCACCGATTAACATGTTATCTCTTTTCTGTTTTACCCACCCAAGTTGGTGCTTTTCATGGAATTACATGCCGGAACTATTTTTTGCGCTAAGCTAATCGATTCCCCAGCTCTTTCTTCATACTGAATGATCAAGCTGTCAAAAGGGCAACCAAGACAGCTGCAGCAGTGCCAAGGCCTGACCACACCACCTCCACACATCCACCATGGTTACGTCGTCACCGCTCACCTGAAAAGCTGGAGCCGACTCCACCTGGCATGAAGCATTCTGAGCCTGTGGAGATTAAATTGAAGCGAACAGACCCAATTCCTCAGGTAGAGTCTAATAAGAAAAGCCCCTGGGATGTCAGGCGGGGGGGCCTGGCGTCTGTGTACGTGTGAGAACAATGGCAGAGGTATGTGGGCCTCTAAAAAGCACGAAAATGGCAGAGCTTCTCTGACAAGGAGGACGTTTAAGTTCAGAGCGTGTGAGACTTGTCCCGTCGAGTGAAAACAATTGGCCAGTTCCAGCTCCCATTCATCAAAGTGACAGCACTTGGCCACGTGGAAATGAATGAATAAATAAAGGAGAACGCGTTCAGTGTGCAGATGAAGTGGAGCCTGCTGGGTAGACGCTGTCAGAGAGGACTGTCAGTATGTATACTATCAGCCCTTGTTGGCTAAATGACATGACTGAAACGCTCCACACTATGCACCACATAAAAATGATTTCTGACAGTGAAAGTAAAATTTCATATTTCCAATCTCCCCCTTCACCTCTCATCTAGTGATATTGCAGCCCCTGCTGGGCTGCTGTCATGGCTGGCCTGTTGTCTGCACACTGAAGAAACAGGAGCAGTTGACCTCAGAGAACTCAAGCATATCAACATCCTTTTCTTGACTTTGACTGTGAAAATTGCCGTATTTGTACGCACCCGTGTGGATACAGAAATGTATGCTTCACCTCTCACTGTGCTGCTCTTGAGCTATGACCTGTCACCCATTCATTATTGATCATCACATTCTGACTTGCCTGCCTACCTACGCGCATACATGCTGGCCCACAAGCCTCCTTCCATGTGCAATTCACAAGAAATAAGAACATCTTTGATAAAGAGGCCGTCTGTGCTGCTGAGGTTGTACCGTAGACACATTGGGGTCATCTCACTGGCTCCTTTTTATCTTCAGAGTGAAAGAAGTTGAGGAAATCACTAGCAATGTTTTCTGCAACCCATTTTAGCAATTTAGTTTGCAGTTAATGCACGTAAATGCAATGGGATGTTCTATTTCAATACTTTTAAAGTGCATGTATTATATTTCAGTACCTATGTATGCATGGTAAAGATATTAACTGAATCAACTGAATGTTCTCATCTCAGGGCATCAAATACCGACACTTTTTGACTAAGCCTGTGAAACTGTTATTTGATGCACACAGTAACCTTCAGCGTCTGTATGAGACACCCTTTTAATATGTGCTGTATAAGCAGCTTGGTTAGGTTCAGGCACAAAAAGTACTTGGTTGAGCAGGGCTGGTCCTGACAGTGTTGGAGCCCTAGGTGATATTTTGTATTGGTGCCCACCCCCCATCTTTTGTGCCCAACCCTAAACTGTCTGTGACATTACCGACCCCAGTGTGTAAAAACCTCTGCAGCCAAACCCATGAAAAGCCGAGTCACCGATCATGGTCAATAAGAGTAATTGTGATCAGCCTACTCGCCTTCCTTCAGACTTCAAAGCCTAAATTGGGAGACCAAAACTAATCTGGTATTTGGGAATGTTCCCGCCAAGACTATGTGTCAAACAGAAACTGTTTCTGTCATTTTAGGGAATTTATGGAGTATTTTACAAGAGCATAGGATTTATTTAAACATCAGAGGGGACAATTATTGAGTGGGGGTGAGCACTGAGCGTTAAACACATCATTTCCTGCATTCTGGTGAAAACTTCTGCACCAAATTTGCCTTTTCCACATCAATTTATGGTGGAAATGTCTTTATTTATATAAAGGAAAGACGAAATTTAGGTGGAAGGTAAAAATTCAAAATAGAATATAATGCAGCAGGGCTCTCAGGCGTTCTGTTGCAAATGCTTTTAAAATGCCTGTAGATCAACATTTCTCATTTAATGTGAAATCCCTGCTGAACACAAATAATTTAGTTTTCGCTCCTCTTTTGTGTCTTTGTTTGGGGAAGTAACCTCATTAACGTTGCATGTGGCACTTTTTCACCTCACTGATAAATTCATTCATTTTAATTCATTTATAAACTCCTGGGCTTTAATAGCTCCTGTGTTTTAGAAGTTGTTCTGCTCATGTTCTGTTCTCATGTTTTCTGAAATTGACACAAAAAAAGCTGTGATATCATGAGACCAATGTCATAATTGACCAATGCTAAATATTTCAGGCTTGCTGTGATTCCAGTGTTTAAGTTAAGCTAAGCTCGATGTTGATATCAATCTTCTAATCTAACTAAGCAAATAAGAGTATTTTAAAAAAAAATTGTTCAAAAACTATTTAATGCTTTAAGTTTGCAAATAAACCTCCATTTTGCAACAGAGGCCTGAGAACAGTTCATCTGTATCATTTGTCATTCAAAGCCACTTTAAATGCATCACTCGGCTCTAACTTTTTTATGGGATACCTCGGATCAATCCATCATCACATGAACATAACAGAATTGAACAAGCAACTTCTTTTTTTCCTTTGTGAGGACATAAAGCTCTTATTTTCCTTATGAGCCGGGCTCCCTCAGCTGTAGCGTATCATTCTGAGAGTGGCACCTTCATCATAAATTACATACAGGCAGCAAAATGACACCCAACTTTAGCCTGGGGTAAGCAGTGGGTGGTGCGGAGAGTCTTATGTTGCTTGGCTGCGCAGGGAACCATATTGATTACCACTCATGTTTCTTTTGAATCAATCTCCATCACCCATTGGCCATTTTCTCCATTATATTTCATCTGGAAAGACGGATGATGGAGATGGCTGGCTCCGTGCGTGGAGCCAATCTCTGGCACTGCAGAGATTCCATCAGGAGGTTTAGCATTGTCTCCTTCACACCAGGATTTGCTAATGGAAGGAGGCACATCACTGTCACTGTCTGCACCCTCCAACCTCCACCATCCTCCCTCACTGGCACCCCCTGGGGATCCAGAGACAACATTTACTTTGGCTGATTAAAACCCATGCCAAATAACACCTTGGGTTCAGGCAAGACAGCCTCAGTGACAGACTGGACGTGTTACGCTGTACGGAACAATTTCTAGTTTGATGTTCCTGTCTTTGTGAAGCATGAATAAAATGCCTGGTATTGATGCTTCACTGTGCATTTTTTATTAGATGCATCAAGTCCTTCCTGAGGCATGTCTGAAATAATAAAACAATTTCCATGTCAATCAATCAAAAACAATGAATATCCCCCCATATTTCTTTATTTATGCTTTGACAGGAAATTAACTCAGAAGCCGTATTAAACCTCCCTGATCGGAGACATTCCTCACCATGACAGCAACCGCACATGGCATATTTATCCTCAAGCACAATCTAACTTTTGATTGTTCCTCGATAAGCCGGGGTTGTTGGATGGAGGCTCTGTGTGGAGCGGATCTCACTCAGCTGGTGTCATCCAGATTTATTTTTCCTCCCAGAATTGAGCTCGGTCAGTGCTAAGCTCAGCCCCAAACCCCCTGGTGCTCTCAGCAATCTATCAGGTCCATCAGTGTTTCATATAGCCTGAGGGACACTTGCTGGCAGCCCAAATGAGCTCGCTCCGTCTCCTCCACTTCTTCTACCTGAGATTGCCTCCACTCCCTGTGCAACATGTCTGAGACACAGAGGCCTGCCTATGTTTTCTGAATGTTTGGATTTCTCTCCTCCCGTAGACTGCAGGATGTTTTCGCATTGAAATGTTCGATACCCACCGATCTTTGCTGGGAAAAAAGTAAACTATACCCTGCCTGCATCACAGCCTTTAAAAAAAACAATAGATGTTGTAAAGAGGGGGCATCCTGGTGGTCCAGTGGTTAAAACATGTACCATTTTACTGCAATGTCCCCCGGTTCATTTTGAGTCATGGATTTTTGTTGCATATTACATCTCTCTCTTTCTCTCTGTCAACTTTCCAACTAGAAAGAGAAGAGGCAAATGAAGTGGAGCAAAACACCCGTTTATGCTGATGCATTTATTAATAAATAAAAAATATCCCTAAAGACACCAGGAACCACTGCCCATTGTTGGCTGTTGCAACACTGACTTATTATCGGCCCTTTAAGTTGATGAGGCTAACGTCTTAGCAAGCATTCATTTAGAGTCATTTGTGGTCATGTGTGATGTGGCTTCAACAACTCCTGAGGGAAACGTCTGGCTCTTTAGTTGCTAAATGCTCCACAATGTTCTCAGCTAGTTACTATCTTTCTTTTTCTGCAATATAATGGTGCACAGTGTTTTTTTATATGTGGGACCCACAGTAATGTTGGCCCTGTTAATGGATTATTTTAATTGTTTTGATTTTGCTTTATTAATCTGATGTATATGTTCTTGCACAAGTGTAATATTTTAGTAGGTCAATTTATGGGTATAATGAGGAAGGCTCACACAGGCACTTTGGGCAGCGTGTGGGGTCCTTGGGGTTAGACAGGAGAGCACACGACGTCAGTCAGAAGACGTAAAGAGCCTGCTGTACATTGAGACAACGTTCTGCTGATGTGTTTCTGTATTTACAGAGAAAATAAAGCAAAGTCGTTCTTTTAAACTCACGCACGCCTGGAAGTCCCTTTTGTGTCTAAGTGTGCGACATATAATTCTTTTGTTGAAAACAATGACACTGATGAGAGCGAAGGAGAGTGAACCAAAACTGTAAAGTTGCAGCATTGAGCTAAAAGTTACTATAAATCACCACCCAGCCGAGGGGAAACTGCAGTACGGTGATAATTATATAACAGTGAACCCCCTCACATAAGTATTCATGTATTGAAAGTACTGATTATAGCTGATTTAAATCTAAATGTATAATACTTGTTAATAATTCTCAGTTGTCCTTCACTACATGTTCATGAGTGTTCAAAAATAAAAAAATTCAAACATTTACAGTGAAAAAAAGTAAAATATACCAAAATATAAGGAATAAGCAATGAGCTTGAAATATGTCTGAAGTAGTCCACTTTCCATTCTGTTTAAACCAAATAAACCAAGCTGCTTTGCAATGTTTGTCAAAATAATTGAGTTACAAAAATTGTTGACAGCAGTTGGATTTCTCTTTATAAAATCATACTTTGCAAAGATCTGTGACACAACTGCAGCTTCAAATTCTGTCAAGATCAATCTCAAGAAGAGCTAAATGTGTCTAATGTCTTGTCATAGCATGACATAATGCAGCTTTTTTTATGATTGAGCTTTACAGATAGATAGAAATCTTTAATGCTAGAACTGTTGGCGCCATATTGTACCCGCTGAAGAAAGAGAAGAGAGTTCCTACTCTGCTCCAATTTCTGTGTGCTGTAAAGCTCCAGGTGCAGGCGCCGGGCGGCATGATCAGTTACTAACTTAGAAGATATGGTTGCAGATATCTGTTATGTAATCTTTCGTTAGAACATCTTGAACCAACTTTCTGTAGTGTGGGATTTTTCAAAGAAACTTGTGTGTCAGAGTTGATGCCCTTTTATTGCAGACTGGAAGGGAGGCCCCTTTCAACAGTGATTTATCGTCTAATGCTCGTGATCTTTGGCCAGCTGCTGAGCTCTAAAGAAACACATTTACACAGACTGTGATTATGCTCTCAAAAGGTCACCACAGTGAAAAGTGCTTGTAATCATGTATCTAGTCTAAAATCAGCGAGAAGTGGATTAGGACTATTTTATGAGGTCCCTCGCATTTTCTTGTTGCTTAGTGACGAGGTTCATGTGGGATTTTTTAAGGAATGTGGACCTCTCACAATGTCATGCCAAACAACCCATGCATTCATTTTTCTATGTGACCCTACAAGGGCATGACATAAATTGTTTTTTGAGACTAGAGGGCTTAAGGATTAAAGTGCTTTAGATGTAAAAGCATGTTTTATATGCCCTTAGTTTAAGTGAAGATACAGACAAGATTAATGCAGTTTGTTCATTTCCACAAACCCACAAGCTTCTCAGTCCCCGAGGGTGCGTAGCTGTTAGATACATGACTAACAAGTTTGAAGTAGCTTAGTGGAATTTAGCTGAGAAAAAATAAAGAACGAACTGAACAGGAGGCCAGCTGAATAATTTCACACACAAACAGATGCCATTTGGGATCAGCACTAGAATCACAAGGATGCCCAAGGCTACTTCACTGCTCAGCTGTCTGGAGCATCTTCCACAATCTTCCAACCAAACCCACCGAGGATCTTATTTAACAATATTTCATTTTGAGTAAAATTGTAAGAGAGATGCTGAGATTTTTAGCCAGAAGTTATGTGATAAAGAAATATTAACCTTAGTAGTACTTTGAATGAACATTTCTTCTGAAAAAGCTACTATACAAATTGGCTGTCTGATTTAATCCTGTTTGAAATCTTGGCATTATTGTTCATGCTTAATGTATTTATTTTTATTTAATTATGGGAATCAGCCTTTAAATCATCGTGGTTACTACCGGTTTCAAGCATGAATTTATGGTTTCTTCTTTTTCTCTCTGCATTGGCGAACTTCCTAGCACAGTCATCACTTAAAAATATGCTTTAAACCACCAAACTCATATTTTACAAAACTAGTGACCATTGTGGATTTTATTTTGACATTTGGGAAAAAAATGCATATTCACTGTCTTTCCAAAAGTTAAATAATAGGATTGATACCACTCTCTTTGTTTTGGTAAATACATTGCTAACACTCTTTAGTCAGGATAAAAAAACACTAATGTGCCAGTGCATCATTAATTCTTACCATCATGAAACATATCAAAACTCCATAAGTAAGGAAATAAATGGTTCTCCTCCGGGCTGTTTTTGATAATACTCAACCCTCCCTCGGGCTCAAATTAAGCAAAAGCTATTAATCTTTCATAAATAGCTACAGAAATATGAGCTGCATGCTGTGCCTTGAAAGTTGAGGGTCAAAGCTGTGGTGTGCAACTGTTAACTTTTTCCCCTCAACTGCACATCTAGTACTGTAGAGGAGAAATAGGAGGAAGTCGCCACATTATCATTTATTTAATAGATTAGTCAAAAAAAGGCCAATTTGTTTTAGCTGAAAGGTGCATAACAGAATTGTGTGCTGCAAATATTATATTCTTGTGTAGGGGTGTGGCTGCATGTAAACAAGTAAACCTTGTGAAACCAGGTACTGTTGCAGTGTGTTGAAAGATTAAGAAAATACAATTTGTGATTTACATTGGGGCACACTTGGTGCTACCAGAAACAAAAACACAGAATTGACGTAAAAATCACCTTTTGAGGTGATATGACAAGAATTATCTAAACCCCCAATAGATCTAGCTCAGTTTTTGGTCTTCCAACCAAGCTTGCCCTTTATTTTTACCCTCCTTGCATAACTATTACCTGAATGACTCAAAATCTTCACAGACATCAGGCTCTTTTGTCATTAAATGCTAAATGTTCACCAGCTAGTCGCTAACTGTGTGTGTCTGTTGTTTGGTGCTGGGAAGGTAGCGTAGCGAGTGGGATTATTGCAGCTTTTTCCACTGAACAGTTGCATGCAAATATCTGACTCATCTATAATACATGTAAGAAAAGCACTGTACCACATTTATGTCTGAAGACGATACATGTTTAATGGATCTGAGAGCTGAGATGGTATGCTATGTTAAAGCTAGGTTAGGCAATGATTGAGAAACTAGCAAGAGACAGTTTTATAAAGTATCTAACTGAAAAAATCCACAGGTATGCAGACAGGTAGGCTCAGCAATCATTTTATTTCGACAGCAGACACCATATTTTTTCATTTTTTTTGTCAGAGCATTTGATTTATTGATTGCTGCCATGATGTAAAGAATTTCAACAAATATAACAAAAAATGCTGTTGAAATAAATTGCAGAGCCTTTAAAATGGCACAAGCATCCCTCTTCTCAGGTAGCTGTTTTGCAAGCAGCAGCATTCTTACTCTCTTTCCTTTTAAGTGGTGAACACTCACTCCATCCTTCAAAGGCATTTTTTGAAGAGCTAAACATTTTCCAGCCAAGACAGTTACACAGCAAGACAGAGGTGGACTTAACACATCCCTAAGGTTAGTGTCCGTCTCCAGGCATTGTTTTATGTAGAGGTATGAACACATTACCAATGTGAAACTCAGGCAGGCAGAGGACATGGCTGGAGGGAATTATGTCATTGCAACACCAGGATGAAGAAAAAAAAAATCAATACAACTTTTGAAACCATATTACAAATGTGATGGTGAGGTTAGCCAGGCAGTTGAAGATGAGTTGGGTCCTGCGCTCTTGGTCAGCTCAGTTTTAGGGGATGGGGTGCCAGAGCCTGATGAGAGTTTGTTATATGATCGGTTGAATAATTCTGAGTCACTCAGAAACTTGAACACACTGTTATTTCCAGTTGAAACCTGGTGAGATGTCGGATTTAATGCAGAAATATCCCTGTATGTTTGGTGATGTTCCTACTTACATGGACTGGATGTAGCATGATAGTGATGTCGGAGATGCGTAGCCAATTAAACAGCGGTTCTATCGAATGTCCCCAGAGAAACGCAAACAATTGAGAATCATTAACATCGGACTCTGAAACCGATTAAATGCTTAAACACAACATTGCTGGGCCGTCATCCTTGAGTAGGTCCTCCTCCTTGCATTTTGGTGCACAAAGCAGAAAAAACACAGAGGTTCTATGCAGATTTCAGAAAAGTAAATTTGGTTACAAAACCAGACTCCTTTCCGCTGACTGTATTGATCAGGTGGGGTCTGACAGTTTCGTCAGTAGGCTAAATTTGATATGCTTAAAGGATATTGGCATTGCCATCTGTTACGCCATCTGGTCTCTATTCCTATAAAGTGATGCCATATGGTTTAAGAAACACACCTATAACGTCCCAGCGCCTGAAGAACTGCGTTGTGTCTGGTTTGGAGGGTTGTGTTTTTTATGTGGATGACATGGTCATCTACAGCAACACATGGCACTCTCACCTTCAGCGCATCCGGGCTTGTTTGAGTGGTTGGCTGAGGCTCGCCTTACCAGCTACTTAGCTAAATATGACTTTGCTAGAGCTACTGTAACATATTTGGGCCGCGTACCGGCACAGGGCCGGGTGGCTCCGGTTCAGAACAAGGTGAGGCATCCTCAGCCTACAACAAAAAGGAATTGCAACGCTTTCTGGGTCTGGTAGGTTATCACAGGAGTTTCTGTAAGAACTTTGACTGTGGTGTTTCCTTTGACTGAGCTGTTAAAGACCAAGGTATTCGTCCTTTGCATGTCAGCAAGCCTTTGATTATATTGCGTTATTTTTGTTATCTTATGTTACAATAAACTTGTTAATTGAAGCGTGGTGTCTTGGTGTCATGGCCTTTGAGCCTGGTCATGACACGGAAAAAACACAACAATCTTGATGGAAATGAATAGAGGTGGGCCAGTATATGTGCAACTGGGCTGATGGGGAAGTGGGAACAGGTGTGCAGGTGTGCAGGTGTGCGGAGGAGTGTCAGGTGATGGGGAATGCCCAATGTTTTAGTTGCTACGTTGAGACTAGCGTTAGCGTGGTTATTCCGTGGTTATTCCGTGGTTTCCATGTACATCTAACTAGTTTAAAGTTCGTGTAAAGTCACACATGACATGACACAACCAGTGTTTGAAGACTTTAAGCCATGAGTTCAATCCAGTTATTGAATGCTGTTGAATGTTTGAGAGCTGTTTATTTTTCTATGTTTTATAGAGTTTAATTTAATGTAATGCAATAAAAATGTAAAAGTGCTTGAAGTTTGTAATATTGTCACAGTCACCCCTAGTCACATGTCTTCCTGTGTTCTGTTTTCCAGCCTCTCATCTGTTTCCATAGTTTCTGTCATTTAGTTCATCTGCATCACCTGTGTTGAGTTAGTTACCATCATCATCATCATCATCATCATCATCATCATCATCATCATCATCATCTGTTCCACCTGTGTTCTGTTAATCAATGTTCATCTGTGTTGGTATTTAGTTCCTTCAGTTCAGTCAGTCTTTGGCCGTTCTTCTTTGTAGTCCTGTTTAATGTGTGTACATCCTGCCTGTCTGCCCCTTTTGGAGTTACTTTATTAGTAAAACGTTTGAATTGGAACTTTAGACCCCTCCACTTCATCCTCTGCCTGCACCACATCGTGACAGATATAAAACAAAGTTTTATTTTCTGAAAAAAGGCATACTGGCACAGCAACCCAAGTTATTTTTGACCCAACTCCTGGGTTAAAAAGGGACCCACTAATTTCTGGGTTATTTCAACTTACATATTGGGGTTGTTCTTTTGACCCTAAAGTCCAAAAGAAAAAGAACCCATTATGGGTTATTTTTGACCTAGAAGTTTTTAGTGTGTCTCCCTCCCCAGCTCCACCCTCTATATGGTCACTTGTTCCAAAAAACAAGACGCCAATGGCCAGTATCCAATCCAATCCACTTTATTTATATAGCACAATTTTAAAAAAAAAACAAGGTTACCAAAGTGCTTAACAGAGATGAAATAAAATATGCTCATGATATATAAAAACAAAACAAATAACACCAACAATGACAGTGACAACGAAGACCACAGCAGCTCTCATGGTGAATTAAAAGCCAGGGAATAAAAATATGTTTTTAAACGAGATTTAAAGGTGTGGAGGGTGGGTGCCACTTTAATGTGAGGAGGTAAGTCATTCCACAGTTTGGGGGCAACTGCTGAAAAAGAGCGGTCGCCTCTGGTCTTCAGCCTGGTCGTGGGCACGGGCATCTGATCTTGACGGTGTGTAAGTGTGCAGGAGCTCAGAGATGTACTGAGGTGCCAACCCCATTAAGTGACTTAAAACAAACATTAAAATCTTAAAATGTATTCTAAAATGTACAGGGAGCCAGTGGAGCGAGGCCAGAATGGGGGTAATGTGTTCGTGTTTCCGGGTTCCTGCTGAAAGACGAGCAGCTGCATTTTGGACTAACTGTAGGCGTGAGAGGGAGGTTTGGTTCACGCCGATGTAAAGTGCATTACAGTTGTCCAAACGGGTCGAGATAAAAGCATGAATCACATGCTCAAGAAGATCAACAGATAACACAGGATTAATTTTACATAAAAGCCTCAAATGATAAAAACTGGATTTAACCACACTGTTTATCTGCTTGTCAAGTTTAAAATCATTGTCGATTTTGATGACTGAATTGGTGACTACTGGCTTTACGTATTGCTGCAGGGAACCAAGGTTTACGGGAGTGAAGTCACAAACCCGGCTGGGTCCAAACACAATGACCTCTGTATGCCAAACTCAAGGCTTTAAATCGGTAGTCCACAAAACAACGGGTGACGTCACAGTGGCTAAGTCCAGTGCTTTTATACAGTTTATGACCACTACCCCAAGTTTTACAGTTTTACCCTAAAATCATTCATGTTTTCTTCCAGGTGAGTTTCCATGCTCTCTAAGCACAAGGTACATATTGTGTGTTATGTTACATCACTGTTCTGTCTTCATTCTGGCAAGAAATGTATGATGTATGAATATGTCATGTATAGCTGGAAGAAAATATGAATTTCCTATTAATAATATGGGGTAGTGGTGCACATCAGCCTTTTGTGGCTGACAGCAAACACATAAAAAAATTCTTTTCCCAACTTGTTTCACAGATAAGAACAAGTTAAATAAAGAAGTTTTGCCAGGATAATATTTTTAAGTCCCAACACAGGAGAGACAGCAATTCAGATTCAACTTTTTTCTCACTTTTCTCTCAAAGGGCTTCTAGACACCTAAAGGTATTTTATTCAAAACTAAAAAAAAAACAAACTAAAATTATATCATATACATTTCTCCCTTTTGGTTTGTGAGAGAAGAAGAGAAGATATGTATGCTGTAGCAGAAACAAAATTAAATTAAATTTGAACTTTAAGTTAATTTGCATTTTCTTTTGTGTGCACCAACAACCACCAGGTGGCATCTGTCAGCGAGGTGAAGCCCAAAAAACACTTCTGGGATCCCCTCTTAACTGTACAGAGGTGGAAGAACGTGTTTCACTAATTACAGGGAGGAGGTACAGCAACACACCGGGATCAACTGACAGACGATGCCGAGACACAGGAAGTAATGTGATGTAACATGTGGACCAGGAATGCAAGAAACTGAATCAAAGAGGTTCTACAACTGTGGCACAAATACCAGAGAATATCTGTGAAGATTCTCAGTCATCCAGGTCATAGTTATCCAAGGAAGGTTAAAATCAGGGGCAAGTTTGCTTCTTCCTCTTCTTCAACCAAGTCCAGTTGCCCTTGATTTTAAACTTCCTTGGCTAAAAAACATGTCTAATTAACATGCTGAGTATGTAAATTTCCCAAATTGGATCCACCTCCTGGCTGCTACTGAGATTTAAACAGAAATTCCATCCATCCATCGATTATCTATAGCCGCTTATCCGTGCGGGGTCGCTGGGGGCTGAAGCCAATCTCAGCTGGACGAGAGGCAGGGTACGCCCTGGATAGGTCGCCAGTTCATCACAGGGCGCATAGAAGCAAAAACATAAACGCTCACACCAATTAACCTGCAGGTCTTTGGACGGTGGGAAGAAGCCAGGGCACCCAGAGAGAACCCACACAGACACGGGAAGAACATGCAAACGCCACACAGAAAGGTCTGGGACGAGCAAGGTTACAGAAATTACATCCATCCATCCTTCGTCAACTGCTGGAGACAATCCCAGCTGACATCGAGCGAAACACGGGGTCCACCCTGACCAGGTCGCCAATCCGTCACATGGCCACACACACACAAACAACCACTCACAGCTAATAATAATTTAGAGTCTCCACTTTACCTAGCCTCATGTCTTTGGAAGGTGGGAGGAAGCTGGAGCACATGGAGAGAACCCACACAGCCACGGGGAGGA
The DNA here is from genome assembly GCA_024633595.2 of Lepomis macrochirus. Lineage (NCBI taxonomy): Eukaryota > Metazoa > Chordata > Actinopteri > Centrarchiformes > Centrarchidae > Lepomis > Lepomis macrochirus. The sequence goes on from JALXJV020000005.1 coordinate 31,314,583, forward strand.
CATGCAGACTTCAAGGTTTGAACCCATTTTTTAAATGACTTTTAATATCTTATAATTCACTGTGTCAATGTTACATCTTTATCCAACCCATTTACATCTGAGGAACAACATGCAAACATCAGCAGAGCATCAAATACAGCACAAGATCTACAGCTGACTATACATGCTAGTAACACCAGCAATAAATACTAGTAAGAGCTAATAACACATATGGCATCAATGGGGTAAAGAGAAGTAAGAGTTAACAAAAAAGTGCAGATAACCATGACAACCAAAATGAAAACTAAAAATATAAGTTCATGCAATGCAAACAATGCCACTATGAAATGTAGCCAGTAGCTGCTTTAAAATGAATTTGACCTCTGCACCATGCAGGGGGTACGTACAGTACATGTCCTGGGGCTGCACTACTATAAAATGTACTATTAATCATTGTACGGATTATTCAGTAATGTTAGACAATGTCTATTCTTTTTTATGATAGGTGGCTAGCTGTGAAATTGTAGGTTGTGACATCAAATTGGCACATTTGGCATATTTTTTGTGTCATTTTCACTGACTGACACCAAAACATAACATTTACATCTAACATCTAAGTGTTGTTCTGTTGGCAGATTATGAGCGTTTTAAGGCAGGTTTTCCCATTGCCACTGATTTTACTAATCCGTTTTGTGCCCATGCTTCATCCACATCAGTGATGTTAACACTTTAATTAGTCTTGAACAGCTGCCACACAACCATATTAAACAATTCTCAAATCAACACTTGACATCTCGGAATAATTGTCACTGAACAATCAACACTGAGAAAGAAGCAGAGTGGAGGGGATAAATATGATTAACTAACACCACATCAAATAATCCATGCCTATTCATGACTGATTTATTGATGAACAGTTTTCGACCTCACAAGTGATAAAATCAATAAAACACATAATATGTATCCTAACCATAACACATCTGCAGAATATATCTCCTCCAGCTTTCCAGTTTTCTATCTCCACAAAAACAAACCTGATGAACTCATTCTGTCTGTGAACTAATTAAACAGTAAGTGGACTATTTTCATCCTTTGGCACCGAAGAAGCCTTTTTTATGCCAACTGTATTTGACCTGTGACACCGAGTTGGAAAAGAAGGACAAACTGCACGCTACACTTTAATGACTGCTCGTTTTGCACACTGGCCAAGGCCGCTTCCCTTTTAAGGTTCAAAGTTAGTCCATGTGTCATTTTACAACACGTGGCTGCTCAGATGAAATAAAAGCTGTACGCCCCTTCACACACAGAAAAAATATATATACACAAGTATTTAAAATTAGAATAGAATAAAAATAAAAACAATATATGCAGACATATATATACAAGAGTAAAGTATATATACACAGTATAGTTCCATGTTACCGATGGTTGAGTGAATGAGGGTCTCAATTTCTGTCTGTTAATTTATGCAATACTACGGGTGCACTGTAAATGTTCCCATTAATAAGTAAGGAGCGCCATATGGAAGGCAGATGTTTTAAAATCTTGTTGCACCAAATTAATCGGCAAACACTTGATAACATCTGCATTACAACATGACAGGCCAGCACTATGGCAGTAATTGCTGACAGGAGCACTGTAGGCCGATTTTTAGGCAGTTTTTGAAAGAAAAAAATTATTTTCAGCATTTCTAGCATTCCTAGAAAGTATTGACCTGATGATGATGTTAGGCGAAAGCCAAAGTCAGAATACAGAATACATCATGAATCAATATGTTAGAGGTTTAGCTATTTCACAGGATTAGTGAGCGAGATGAAACATGAAGAGATCACCAAAGCTTCCACAGCTCAGGTAAAATTTCATGGTAACCCATTTAAAAAACAAAACAAAGTGGAACATTTGAGTGACTGGCTGAATGACCATTAAAAATGTGAAATTGATGCACTGTTACTTCGGACAAACAAAATGTTCCTGTGCGAATGTTGCACACATTATGATTTTGATTGTGATTTTTAACTGTGCCTGAACTTTTAGTATCAGAACTAGTATCAGTGCTGAGTAAAGGTGTCCAAGGGTTGAACGATCCTTGAAATGAACCCTGCGATATTGCTGTGCTTTTAACAGCTAAAAAAATAACACTTTGTGTAGCATCAATAAAACATTTTACGTTTTATGTAAATTATTATCCCCAGCCAGCACTGACAAACAAGACACAGTAATGAAATCAAATCTCTCTTTTCACTGAAACAACCGCATAAGAAGCAGCACAACAGAGCGTGTTCGCCTCGGCCTTGTCTTGAGTGGTTAGAGTAAATCGGGGCCACACGGGAAGCTCAGTGAAATGCTGTTGTTCCTCCCTGACAGTGCAGCCCTGTGCATTGTGTTTGTCTGCGTGTTGAGGTCTGGGGAATGTTTGGCCGACGTTGGAAGGAGAAAAGGCTCGGCTCACATCTGAGAGCGGTGGCTGACGCTCGGCCCCTTGGGCTCTGCAGCACCATCGCTGTCAAACCCCAGGGCCCTCGCTTCTTCTCCTAGAGCCCGCGGATCAAACACTCGGCACAGGACTGTCAAAACCCATCTCGTCATGGAGAGAAGAACAGACTGTGATCCAGTTTACCAACAAGAAACAGGGACAAAAGGAACACTTTGATTTGACTTTAAGGACCAATGTGTACACTCAGCAGTTTCTTGTGTCTTACTTGCATTGCAGCATGTTTATAAATGTGTCCTACTTACTGACCATACATGAACAGCATCGAGCGCTTCGGGAGGTTTGTTGCAGAACAACATGTTTCGTGTCCCTACATGCTCACGGTGTTCGAGAGTGTGTATCCTGTTTACCTTTCCTTTAAATCAAAGAGCAAAATGAAAATGTGGAGACAAAGCATGAAAACAACATACAGAGATACAGGAAAGAATAAACAGAAAACAACATAGCCTTGGGCACCGAGCAGCATCTCGGAAAGATTAATGAGTGTTCCAAAGGACCCCAAATTAAAATAGCATCGCTTTACATATCATCTTGACAGGGCATAATTAATAACCAGCCTCATACAATTGTTTTCAGAAACACTGTGATTACTGTATATGCACAAAAAGTCGCCACTTCCATTAATGAAATTCACTCCTCTTCTAATAACTGTCTTCATTGGTGGGGTGCCAGCAGGTCAAGAGAGCATAACTTGGCATCCACAGAACTGCTGGCTCAGGTACTCGCTCCTCAAACTAGAACGTTGAAAATAGGACTTGTGTGTGGGAGAAGTGGGAGAACAGCACCTACATTAGAGGGAGAAACACACGCGAGAATGCAACAAGGGCAGTACTGCAGCTATTTAAGTCACGGGGACTTATGGAATGGCACAGTATCTTTAAAGCAAGCTGAATAAATTATGGAGTGTCTCACGTAAGAGATAGAGCTCGCTAAGAGAGTGGAAGGTGCGAGTTTGTTTCACCTCCTCATCAATCAAGCATGGAAAGCAATCTAAAGGCTGTCGATACAGGATGGCAAATAACTTTGAGAGGTCTTTGGAAGGCGCATAGCCAAAATGTAAGCCCAGATAAAGGCAGAGTTAGATTTCAGCTGCTTGACGTCATCCTAAATCTTGCTTCACTACTTGGCAAGACTTCTTATAAAATTGCAGCTGTTGTGCCATCCAAGAGGAGGAAGTGGGGCTGCCAGCAGAAAGGATCGTCCCGTCCACGTACATGAGAGGCTTGGATTTGCCCTATTTGCTAAAACAAAATTAAAATTTAGACACACTCTGCCCACAGAACCAGATTGAAAATACAACCTGTGGCCTAAACAGCAAAATGGTCCTCTTAAGAAAAACAACAGCAGTGGTTGTCCTTTCAAACAGCTTAAAAATAACTATGGCTACATTAAGTAACGTCTAAAAACAGAATTAATCACAAGAACGACTTGGAGATGATTCCAAACTTCTTTGAGTGTGTGTGTGTGTGTTCCTCTTGCAGTGCCAGTGTAGATATGTGCAGAATGTCCATACATATGTGCATATATATATATATATATATATAGATATGATATTGATGTTGGATATGATATATATGATTAGTCTCTTATATATAGATATATATATATGTATATATCTATGTATATATATATATATACTATATATATATCTATATATATGATGTATATTGATATCTATATCTCAGATCTATTCATACCAATCAATCCATCATCTATGTAGCTTATTTTCATTTTCCCAGCATCCCTTTTGAATGTCTTTCAGAACTTTTCAAAGTAAAAGCTCTCAATTCAACTAAAAAAAAAAAAGTATTGCTAAATAAACTTTCTAGCGCTTTTATTTTAGCACGTTCACTTAAGAGGAAGTGATATGTGAGTAACTGCTGCTATTTCTGCTTTTTATTTGTTTGTTTGTTTATTTGTATGTTTGGCCTGCGGGCCGCCTATTGCCAACCAGAGTTGCTAACAATGGCTAATGGTGAAACTAATTTGAGACGCACATTTTTAACAAAAAGCACAGGAGAGGCGTCACCTCAGCCCCTGTGAACGGGCACTAGTTCGAGTAATGTTTGGATCTGGTGACTGGGGATGCTGTGGAACAATTTTGACTCCATCCTGGATTCGTGACACGACTCTTGATGCAAAGCAAAAGGGAAAAAAAAGCAATACAATACAACAGTGAGTTATCAGTTTGTGTATGCTAACATGCTCCTCATGGCATTAGTAATCTACCTGGATGTTCAGACTACAATAGTTGGCAGAAACCATTGTAAGTTGACATTATCCTTTGGTTGTTGCCAAACGTAAATGTTCTGGACAATCAGACCATACAACCTCTTTACAGATCTATCTTTAGTGCTCTAAATTGTGTTATATGACTTTGTGCATTCCCTTTGGACTCAAGCCATTTCTAAATGACATTGCTGCCACGTTGGGTATAATTTCTTCAGGATGGCTTCTTAAAAGTCTTGATTTACTGTAGATTGGTGTTTTAAATCAGCAAAAACCCTGTGTGCATCCCGCCCTGCCAGTGATCCTTAACTTGTGACAGATGTTTCACTTTTGTGAGTCAGACAATGCTGATGCAACTATGCCTTGCTGCCATGTTGCTGTGTTAGTGTGAGTGCATGCATGTGTGGATTTGTACAGCGCTTTGCACTGATCTCTGGCAAAAGGCACTTATAGAAAATGCACTGCAGGGAAGGTTCGGCTGAAATAAACTTGAGTCACTTTCGTCAGTGTGCTAGAATTAAAAATGCAATTCAACACCCCAGTAAATTGTATTTACATAGTGGCCATTTTGCAGTAGTTTATTTTAACTGTCTGTTTGTTTTTATATATTTTGGGTTTGTGATGCCATCTACAAATCACCATGTCCTGTCATACTACTTCCATTCCTAAACTTACCCATGCCTTAAATAGTGTTGCACACATAAGAAAAAGACTATTACACAGGAAATATGATTCAGTACACACTCTGTTGTTGCTGTAATTGTTTTTTTTATCCACAGGCCTTTTTCTTTCCATTTTTGTCTGAAGACCAAAAGGCTGAAAAGCAATTGATCTTTGAGGTTGAGCAAGTGCATTTTCCAAAGCAGATACAGAAGAGAATCAATTTGAAGCAAGAGCACCCGGCGCCACTATTGTTTGTGGGTATCAAAGGCTACCCTTTCCTGTCTCATGAAACAAACAAACCATAAATCACTTCTGATTGGACAGTGTGGACGGCGCTGGCTTAACCACAGCTGGTACAAGAAAACCAGGATTCCCATTAGTGAGGTAAATAAAGCCGTGGAATGTAAATGCCAGGAGTGAAGCTGTGTAATAATATTCAATTCAATATATCAATAAGTGGTTATCTGGAAGATCAGAAATGGCGATTACATTTAATGAGTTGAGTAGAACTTACTGGAGTTTAGGTTTCCATATTAAGTGTAGGGAATGGATTAAATTCTTTAGTCAGTTTCTGTCGTTTAATAAGCTTACCACCTACAGTCGAGGAACAGAACTTTATAGGTGATGGAGCATTTTGTTAACTAAGTACATTACTTTGTTGTTACTTTTAACACTGTGTGGAAGCTGGATGATATTTGGGGTTGGGCCGGTTACCAATTTCAAGGTATCTAGGTATGAAAAAGTCACAGTGTCAGCACCACAAAAATTATTTGTCATATAGTTGCTGCGATATCAGCTGTTCTTCTGTGTCTTGTCAGAGACGGAAAGTGCAGGAATCCCGCAGATTGTTTGCAGCGTAGAGAGTTACACGGCCCCTCCTCCTCAGGTTGGTACAGCAGTCAGTCACCTGTGTGCAGGACGGCTGAAGGAGGGGATCTCCTGAACATTTTCTACCATCGAAAAAGGCTTTTAGTTTTAGAGATTTAGTACAATAATTAAATTTAGCTGGTATTACATCGATACTTTTGTTTAAGTCTTCCACCAGTGATATATTTACCATCTGGTAAATATCACGACATTTAAAAAAAAAAGAGAGAGAAACAAAACAAGAACTGCTGGCTCTGGTGTCTTTTCCACTGTTTGTCTGTTGTACGAAAAGAGACCAAGTGTTTGTGTTTGGGTGTGTGTGAGAGAGAGAGACACACACTCGCGCTCTCTCTCTCCCTCCTTATGTGTATCTGCATCACCACTGAAATTACAATAATCGATTTTACAGTGTTATTTGATATTATTCTTAGTAGTAGTAGGATATATTGTTGTTTCAAAATAAAACATTGTGTTCTGGAAAAAAAAGCTCTTTCACCCAGACATTTAAAAACATTTTTTGTTTTTAAGCTGTAATCGCAATAACGTGATACCATGAAACCGTGATGTTTTTGCTTAAGGATATCATGAATATCATGATGTCTCGCACTATTGATTTGGCTCCAGAAGCAACGCCAGTCAGTAATAGCCGAGATAGTCTTACATTCTCCATACTCATTTATTAGTCCTCATCAGGCCTTACAGCTCTCACCTGAGTGTGAAATTTGGTTTGAACACAAATCCTGCTTTCCCACTGAACGAGATCCACAGGAACTTATGCAAGGAGAAGAATTTGCAAGCTGCTATAGGAGGTGTTCCACTGCCAGCTAATGATGCACTCTAATTAACCGAGGTGGCAGTCTCCAATTCTCTAGATGATAAACAGAAGAATATCACTGTGCAACTTGTGATCGCTTTCTCATTTCTTCCAGGAAAGAAAATAAGTTCTACGCCCCGCTGTCGTTCAACTAAGTTGAGTTTTTGGTTTCCTCCACAGCCACATGCAGGCCACCCCGCAGTTTGGTTAACAGCAGGCGATCCCCAAGTAAGAGGCTTTTGTCTGGGCAGAGAATGGTTAATAACTGGACTTTATCAGTTAAAAGACCAGTACCATGGCTGTCAACTCCAAGTTCACCTGCCAGGTTACTGAGCGGTAAAGGGACATTCAGGGTATGAAATTAGCACTCACACCAGCGGGTAAATTCCTGGCAGTGGCGGGTGAAATCGTTGGACCATCCACCACTTTGGCAGACCCCTCCGTCACACACACATCACACACACTCCAGTCAGCTAAGGGAATATCTATGGCGGCATTTCAAACCAAACTCACTGGAAGAAGAGGCCCAGTCTGTCCTGAGTGATAGCTGAACAGCAGCACAGCGGCCAGACTACAGAAAGTAATGGCGCGGTCGAGACTGGTCGGGACTGGGATTTTTCCCAGTTGAAACTTACGACCTACGAGATCAAAGCGTTCCAGGTGCGTGGTGGTGCATGACGCCGAAAGTGAACGAAAATCATGGCTGACCGTGACACAAGTGTGCACACAGCTGCACCCTCAGCAGTTAATTAAAAGTTGTGGGTTACACTTCCTAATGTTTTGACATTTTAAACAATAACTTTTATGCAGAAAAGATGACTTTATGAGATTCTTTACTGTAGCCAGCTACCCGATGTGTAAAAACATGTATTTCTACATCAATGTGCATGCAGAACAGGTTTTACTATATGATCGTATGTATTATTTTAATTCAAATACATGCAAATATACGCTTTGTTGCCATCTAGATTATGGTTTACCATTTACAGTGTGCTTCCCTGGGCGCTGACATTGTTTTCTGACGTCATTCAGCTGCTACTCGTGAAGTCGGGGTACATATTTTTTCTCCAAGTTCACAAGTAGGAAATCCGACTTCAAGTGGCGTTCCAGGATAGTTTTTCTAGTTGGAGGTAGGAAATTTCCCAGTTCCGTGTTGCTTGGAACGCAGCATTACTCCGGTGTTGTCACTAAGCTTGAGACACAAGAGGCCTCAGTTGGTTTTATTTGCATTGGCCAGCTTTGATAATTGTTTTTTGTTTGCTTGCTGGAATCCTGAAGATGACTTTTTGGTTGCGATATGGACTCTAACATGATTTGAACTGCGAAGGACTCATTCATTGGTGGTTGAACTGTGGGATTTGTATTGAGAACTCACTGTATAATACACTGTGGTGAACTTCAAGTACTGTGTGCTTTGTGTTTCATGTCATCTGTCGATACCTTTGAAATACCTGGTTGTTAGTGAACGTTTAATAAGGTGGAGTGATTGTCGTAGTGAAAGACGTGAGTCCTTGTTTTTGTGTAAACATATTGACCCCTGAATGCAACAATACATGATTGAATTTACATTAAAGGATGCCTAAATGAGCTCAATGTAATTCTTTCATTTGGCATTCATTTCAGAGGTGGCAGGTAAAACTACTTGCCAGTGAAAAAAGTTAATTACAGAACAGCAATTAGGATATTATGTACCTTGCTTTTTTCTGTCTATTTCCATTTTACCTACCCACACACACACCTGCATGCCTTACACACATCCACCCACACCTCAAACACACCAATAGCATGATAGCATAACTCAGCTGATCTTGTGGTCAGGGACGTCCACCATTTTGATCCACTCCAATAGAGTTTATTTAACTTTAGAGCAGTTGTCTGTGATTATTTGTATGTGTTGAAATAACAGCCAGTTGTGACAGTTTGTATTCGATCTTTAATTATTCGCCTTATGACTGTAAAATAGTCATTAAATATTTGCATCTTTAAGGTACCAATCCCTTTTTGAGACTTCATCCATGGTCCTGGCTGGTGCCTCATAAATATTAACATTTCTGAATACTTTTGTTGATATTAAAACATATGTTTGATATTTGCCCATAACCACACCTGCCCTACCAGATTTCCCAACAATATTTACAAGCTCTACACTGGAACCAGAAGAGTCTTCTACATTGATCATCAGCTGGTGAGGATGCTGACTCTTTGCCTGGAACATGCAGCTTTAACCTCTGTCTTTGTCCACTGGCATGACGTCATGCAGCATTATGTAACCTTTAAGTGTAAATTCAAACAGCTATTGAAGGTACCGTTAGCTTAATTAGCTGGTTGACTGAAAACAGGTGTCGTTTTGCCTCCCAAAAATTAGAAGCTCTCGTTTTCTTCTGTAAGGAACTCAAGACTCAGTTGTTTAAAAAATAACTAACAATATGAACTATGAACATATAAACACTAAATAAACTGATTATGGCACACTATAATGTAGGTGAAGCTACAGCAGCGTGTTGCTGCCACCACAACAAAATACTATTTGCTTAGTTTCTTGTTATGTTTGTCACACTCTGCCTCCCTGTCCCTCCTCTCCAGCCACAGGTCTGATTCCCAAGGCCCCCATCTTCCTTCTATCCACCAGATGCCCTTGGATGTCCCTTCTTTGTCTGCCCCACCTTGCACACCTGTTCCTGCTTTCCTCATCTGCTCTAAAATTGTCTCGTCTTCCCCGCCCACCCCCGCTCACCTGCATCTCATCCACTCATCAGCCACTTTCTACAGGCCCAGATCCTTTGTTCCCCTGTCAGTTCGTCCTAGTTACTATGCCGCTGTCTCACCTTGTGTTTCTTGCTTTTGAGCTTCTGTCACCTTAACCAGGACCTCTCCTAGTTACCTGTTACCTGTCGACATGCCTGCCTGTCTGCCCACCTGTACCCGCCTGTAAGCTATTTCATAAATAAATCACTGAAGTCATCCCGCTGCCTCCTCTGCCTACACCTCGCCCTGTTGCCAGTTTCCCTCACCGTCGTGACAATAACAAGAAACTCTTCTCATTTTTCTCTCCTTTTCCCGCATAACTAGATATTTTTTCATGTTATTCTGTTTTTACAAGTAACGTATCACTTTATTTCTTTATATCGCAAAACATCCCATTAGAGTCGGTATGTTAAATGTTAAAACAAGAAGATTAAGAGATTATGTTGTATGTAAGATGAAACAGATCTTGAACAGATTGCTCTGTCATGGTGGCAGTAATACACTCCAATAGTATTACATATGCTTGTTGAAAGCACATTGATAAACACTAAAATGTATGTGTAATGGCTTACTTAATATTAGTTTTATAAAACATGTATTAATTGTTTATATACTGCTCATAATTGCTGTGTTACTGATTTTCTCTTGCTCACTATTAATGTCTCTGTAACCACTCTGGTATTTCCAGAACAATAACTTTCCGTGGGCCAAAATACGTTGAAATTACTTGCTTTCACGGTCATTAATTTCTCATAAGCCAACAGACTGCGCATCGTGGAACTGTGTGATCATCAGGGTACAGTGTGTTCTTGGCATATTTTTCTCCAGAGAGCACAGGTAATAAGTTGGTACATTTCACTCCTCGACACTGTTTAGGTGGCGATAAAATTTCCATTGATGATAATCATCTGTATCAGAGCACAGCAACGGTGATTAATTGGTGATTGTCCATCAGAGTGGTAGCAAGTGATGTATTTTATCCAACTGTTCCCCGTTACAACGATTCACAGACTGATTGCAAAGGTTATCTAAGACTAAGATAAAAGCTCACCTTTTTTTTGAAGACAACCTTGCACAGATTACCCCTCAATTTGCTAGACTTCTCTTTTCTCAGGAAAGTCTGAAACTGAGTTGGTATAAGGGCCCGATGTTGTTCTCGGCAGAGGTAAGGACTTGTGTTGTCACGTGTGTTTGTTGTGCAAATGTCCCCTTTAAGAACTACATCAAGGGCATCAGCGGCTGGCTACATTTGAACAGACACGGCTGATTATTTAGATAGATAAAAGGAGGCTCATTTGTATTCAGAGATGTGTGAAGAGGGAGATGTAAGTACATCACGCCCAGGCAGGACCAATACTTGCAAATTAAAGCAACCCGCAGGTCAAATCAATAATGTGTATACGATAATACTGTAAAGTGCATATCGCGGCCATATATAGCTTTAACAACAATTACTACCCCAACGATGCAATGGATCACACACACAGTCACACAAAGCACAAACACAAAGCACAGCACCCAGCCACTTGTCCATTGTACGAGTTAGAGAGGAAAAACAATGCAGAAGGGAACCTGTAAGCAGGAATCTTTGAATAAATATTCTAAATTAACTTCTGAGATTAGTCACATCTGTTGAGAATTGTTATCTGAGCTTTCATTTCCATTTCTCTCCTCAGCCAGTCTCTGATTGGCATTTAAACAAAGCTTCAAGTATCCTGCAGAGGATTGACATTTGCTTTGCTATTTTTTTCCCTCCCTCCTCTGCATATTTTGAACAATAAATCTTTCCTAGATGAATCCAACACTTCCAACTCTTCCCTTTCTTCCCCCCACATAATGGAAGGCGGACCTGTAACACAAGTGAACACTTTTCAGACTTTCAGACAACTGGGACATCCTCCTTCGTCAGAAAGTTGCGCTTTGAACTTTGACCCTCTTGCTCATGCATCCGTTGCAGACCGTAGTGCGAAATTAGGAAATTTCTAAATTATACAGGGTCAGCGTCTCAAAAAATCTGTAGTACTTCTGTAGTACTACTTTGCGGCTTCTGTCATCTGTCATTGAGCTCTCTTGAGTGAGTCAGGAGATGTCACGGATCTTCTGCTGTGCAGAGCATTGTGGGTCTGAAAAGCCAGAGAAGAGTGCACTTGCATACTGCAAAATATGACCCGATGCAGCAGGACATCCTGGTATTTTTGGCATACTGTATTTGACATAGGTATTGGGGTATCGGGCTAATTTTTTTTTCTGGCTTACTAAAAAGTATGGTAGACCTACACACCCTCTCTGCCTGTGTTATTTTTTCTGTGCAATTGACGCTTTCAATATCTGAACCCAATTCGTGCTCATACTGACACGTGCTTGGCCTACTAGTTCAACTGGGAGTCTCAGCTGGTGGAATATTTATTATATTCTTTGCTATGCATTATTAACAACCTTTGTGATTACATGTTTTCTTCTTATGTATTTGCTGCAGTAAAATGTCAGCAGCTCCCCAACACAAGCATGTAAAACACTGCTGCTACTACTACTAGCCTTACGATTACTAATGCAACTACTACTTCTACTACTTCCAATGATAGTAATAATGTGTTATGTAAATATGTGCAATTTTAACAACTCCACACACAGAGAAACAAGATAATTAAAATCACATATCAAATAAAGGTATTAAAGGCATTAAAACTATGTGAATGAGAGAAGCTGGCTTATTGAAGAATTGTTATTAATGAGAAAAATCCATCAAAAGCACAGTCCAATATAAAACACACAAAACAAAGCCAACAAGAGACAGCTAGCTGTAAAATATGTCTTCAACAGATACTGCACAGATGAGCCCAAGTGCCAGCTGTAGGTCATTTAAAAGTTTTCCCACTGTTTTCGGATGACAGATTTACAGTTATAGGAACAATACTGACTTAAAATCAGTTCCAAAATGCCAGTTCAATATGCTAAAATGAATCCCTTGTTAAAGGTCTTACTGCAGCATTTAAAATCAGCTTCAGATGCCTGATAATAAAATAGGAACGTACCTTGGATATAGTCCAGATCTCAGCTGGTAAAAACAGGATTGACCTATTGGTTGCAGATGAATGTGGTTGTGCTTCCGCCTTGACCAATTCCTGAGGTAAACATCTAACTCTTCAGCAGTTAATTGATCCACTATGTCCAGCTAGTCATTAACTTTATCCACCTTTGTCTGCCTGCTGCAAACAACGATGATGGGGGCTGTTAGCCTGAACCAAGATTAAGAGATTAAGATTTACTTTTGTTGTCAATGCACACAAGGAAATTGGTTCTTTTGTGTCCACACATACATACAGTCCTCCCACACGGGAATTTCAACACACAGATCAGAGTGCAGGATCGCCTGCAGTGCAGCTGGGGGAGCAGTTTATTATGCATGGTAATTTTTCCCCTTATTAGTATAAATATATGGATACATTTATAGCTTTTAATTAGGGCCAAAAGTTACCCCAGCAGTTTTGTTTGAGGGCTTGATGCAGGATTAGATTCGATTACTTACATTAGATTAGATTACTCACATGCTTTTGTCTAACTAAATTTGTAAAAATGGCAGCCCCAGTAAGGTAACTTGTGGAGAAAGACTAGACAACCATTTCTGTTGTAACTCAGACAATTCTGGAAGAAAAAAACAACTGAATAAGGTCCAAAAATGTTCACATGTCTCATTTATATTAAGCCAAATCATGCTGAAAGTAGAATGTGATTAGTCAAAAACCTCCTTTGGTAACATTTTAGGTCTCTAACATCAGGCACATACAGTCCTAACAAAGTTCTATATCAAACTCTTTGTACTCACCAGTGCATCCCACAATAGGAGCGTCATCAGAGAGCTTCTGGAGGTGGTTTGACCCTGAGCTGAATAAGGTAGAAAGCATTGCTTTAATAACGTTTCCAAAGAGACAGGGTTTATTTTATTTTAAAAAAATTGGAGAAGTCAGGAAACACGATTTTCACCACCTGTGGACAGCGTACAGTACGCTATATGATCGCATCATCTTTGCCTGATTTTCTGACCTAAGGGGGGGTCCAGGGAGTTCTTCGGCAAGGATTTACAGAAAAACCAAATATGTTTAAGGTGAAAATATAGAGTTTAGAAAAGAGAAAACGTAACGTTTCTTCATTCAGAAAATAGAACTCTTCGCACAGATCACTTGGTCAGTTGCATCCTCTAACTTCCCTTAGCCCACTGCACACCCAGATGCATGAACATCTGAATGTCCCATTACCAATTCACTGTATGGTGAGATTGATTCCATTCATCCGTGTTATTAGAGGCCTGGAGGGCAGCCAATGAAGAGGGAGTACAGTATGGCACAGCAGAGCTACGGTGACAATTCAATTAGCTGCCTCCATCTTTGCATCACCTCCACATGACCTGCATGAGCAGTTTTTGCTGACGATCAACCTAAGTAAAGTGATGGCATCCTTGGGTTGTGCCGCAAACGCAACCAACATGCTGATTGGCTGAAAGGACTTCGGGTTAATGGGATGGGTGGAGGGGGCTTCTCCTATTTTCAGCTCGGAGATTGGTTTCAGAGTAATAGCTGTAGAAAATCAGCGTCGGTTCAATTTCAGAATACACAAAAGCACATTCAAATTACAGCTGTCTCCTCTATTCTCTCAGAATGAGACTAGTGTGCCATCAATGAATGTAATCATTTATCTTGCAGCTGCAGTACTTCACTTATAACCTGTAATTTCATTTCTGGATTTGTGTGGTATGGGATTAGCTAGTAGCTCTTTTCTGCTGAATATTGTAAACCAGCTCACTGTGTGCTGTTTTCAGGTTGGCTGATTCACCTTGGCTGATCTGTGCATATACAGTAACCTACATTTACTCTGTCACTTACCATATTTATAGGGAGTCAGTTAAGGCCTTGAAACCTTGAAATGTTTGTATTTTCTGTGTGACTGCTGAGTATGTAATAGTCATTATTTGTCAGTTGCTTCCATTACTACAAATAACCTTTGCTCCATCGCTAATCCGCATTGCCATTGATATTCACCAGCTAGCAGACAATAATAAAAGTGTTTTTAAGGTGATAAAGATTCTCAAACACTGTCAAATTTTACTTGTATTAGCTGATTACTGTTTAAGTGATTACAGTACTTATTTGCATAACCAGCAGAATCCTAAGAACACCACAATTAATATACACTAAAGAGCAGCCAACAGCGGCCGTAACAGGTCATCATGTACCTTTCTGAACAACATGAGCAGGTTTCATATAGAAGAGATGTTTCTTTTTCATCGTGGCATCATGTATTGACCTAACTGGTTTCATCACCACAGTACAGCTTACGGTTAAGTTGCATGAGTGCATGCTGCATGGGTATGTTTAAGACAGATTTGCACAGCTGCATAGTGCTTTAAGTGCAACTTTATACACTGTAAAACTCCAATTTGTATTCTTTGGCACAACTAAGCAGTTGTTTAGTGTCTAGCATTTAAAGTAAAAAGTTTCAGTTCTCTAAGCCAGTCTCCTGTTTTAGCAAAATGCTAATGACAACTTTTATTTTACTGACAAAGTGAAAACATCTGTTATATCTTGTACATTGCATGAGTTGACTAAATATGCAGTTGATCGTTCACACAGCTCATGTGCTCAAGTTGCGTTAAGTTAAAATTGCTCCATCCTGGTTTGTTTACATCACAGCACTATGAACTGTGGGTCATTCCCTCATTCCCTCTGCAGGGATGCAGATGCGAGGAAAGTGTGCATAAAGAGGTCAAAAGGTCGGCGAGAGAGCCAGCCCCCGCGCTCTTGACGATTTGACAGTGGGTCAGCTCTCAGCCCTCACAGACTTACAGGGAACTTGCCTCAAAGTTCTTGAGTGTGGAGAGTTACATAATCTTGACTCTTGAATCAAAATTAAAATAATGCAAACCATGATGATCCCCACACAGTTTCAGTGCATTTCAACCACAGATTACAAGCAGTGATAAGGCAGTATAGTGTGTGTATGAGGGGAAAAAACTGAACTTGTTTTGTGAAAAAATAAATACAGCTGGAAATCAGATCTAACCACTGTTAGGGTTTTGTAACTGGGAGGACTTAGATGAAGACATTGAGACAGTGGTAAAAGGAGAAACCACAGGGGATTTGTTGATGATAGCAGGTGGATCTCCAGACGGCGAAGCTCCGTGAGCAGGCGGGCAGGTGGCGTCAGCTGGGCAGGCAAGTGGAGGCAGCGGGAAAACCAAGCAACAACAAAGTTCATCTAGCTCTAAAATTGACGAAACACAAAAAACCCTTGCATTTGGCAGTTTTCTCAATTTCTAAATATTTGCACTGTACAAGCACACAGGGCATTTTGAAACACACAGGTGCACCTGTGAACACACTGGGACTGAGATATTTTTGAACCAAATGTAGACCAATCTAATCACCTCTTTCCCTTCCCGGTTCTACAGATCTATGTAAATCCTGCTATGAAGAGAAAAGTCGTGAGTGGATTTACCACGACAGCATTACCCAGGAGGAAAGTGGATGTCCTTGACGTGTAGAAATAACATGAATTAATATGGCAGGATAAAATTAGCCTGGGAGGAGGTACCAATGTGGGAGCCAGTTCAGTGATATTAGGCATAGAGCCAAACAAGTCAATAGTGAGCAGCAGGGACAGTAAGGCTGAGGGAGGGATCCATCTACCAGCTTGTCTTTGACATCTATTAGAGGACATGGCTGCCTACATAATCTCTATCATGGTTCTATTTTGGATGACATTCACACATATATAGTCGCATGTGTATGTACTTTAGTTAGAATGACATGTTGGTTCTTACTCTTTTCAGCTTGAGGGAATTATATCAAAGTAAAATTGGCCAACATCCGCAGCAAGAGTGGCTAAGCCTTTGAATAGGATGTGTGCATGTGCACATTACTTGGTTAAACCACAGATATAGCACAGAACCTCACTCTGCCTCATACCATGTGCATCTGACAGGGTTTTAGGCAAGTGACATAAACACCAGTCCCATTAATCCTTGACACTGAAATTGGACTGCTTCTCTTGATCATTACTGACTCTTGCTGCGCTTCTCCTCCTACACAAGTGTGTAGTTCACAGCAAAAATCCTGCATTCAACAAGAAGGCATCACACAAGCGCACGACTTAAGACTGTCCTGAGCTTGTCTTAAAAGCAAACAGTATTTCAGCTTTTATCACTTTGCAGCAGAGGGAACTCATGGATTTGAGAAGCTTTAACTCTCTTTTCTGATTTTAGGATTTAGAAAAGGCTCTAATTCGTGAGCAGGTTGAAACAATACAGAACCTCCAGTGTTTCATAGATGTTTACAGACAGGCTGATCATAATACCATAGTCATAGTCACTTTTGCAAGGCCGTTGGTGTTAATATGTAGAGTATGAACTGTAAGAAACCAGAGCAGCGAACACACTGTAAGAGATCTCTGGTGGGATGAAGCTGCATAAAGAGTTCAGTGGCTGAGGGAACCTTGCTGTGGCAAATAACCTCAAATGTAGCTATGGGTAATGCATTCCCCCTCAGGTCATTGTGCTGTTTTGGGAAATAGCACCATTAAAGTCATCACTGTCTACAATGTGGAAAGAACACAGGGATGTGGGAGCAAAAGACTGGCTGACCTTGATGGAGCTTATTAGCATAAAGCAGCCCTGTGGGCCCCACATACTGGTTGGTGGTGGTAATATGTGTGTGTGTGGAAATGTAGCCAGCTCTGCAAGCTACTTCCCTTTACCTTGTGATATACAAACCTGAAGAATAAAAAGAGAATGATGGTTGATATTATTCTGAAAAGTTACAGTTACAGTAAATATAAACAATTTGAGGTAAACACTTTCAATCTTCTAAATTCTGTTTTTGAAAGTCAGCTGTGATTGTTTTACTTTTTTTTGGAAGTCTGTTGGATTAATTCACTGCAAATTTTGTGGTTATGCAGGCAAAGTAATCCAGCAGTAATGAGAGCTGGTGTTTAAAGCTGCGTTATTGATTTTTCTGTTCACTTGAAAACAGCAGAAAAAGCTGAAAACAGAATATCGACATATCATTTACACATCCAGCTAAGAAAAGCGGCATTAGTTTAGATGCACCCACTGAATTTAAGGCCAGTATTTGTTTAGATAATTTTTGGTCTCCACCAACTGCTGAGAATACAAAGTTGCTCTTTAGTGGCTAAATGCTCAACTATGTTTCCCAGCTCATTGCCAACATTGATTGCCTGGGGTTTAGTGTTTTTTGGGAGCATACAGTCGGTTCATCAGACCTTTTTTTTGTTTTGTCCTAAAAAAGCTGCCTGTTGCAGTTGGAAATATGGAGACATCTCTGTGAAGGGAACTGCTGAATGAAGCTGAAGTCTCTATGAACAAACCTTTTCACATTTCACTTAGTGATTTGGTCCTTTGTAAATATAAAAAAGCATTGATTAACGCAGCTTTAAGTAGACTACTCATGTTCAAAAATAAATGCACAAGTCATAAAAAAACTAATTTCATTTTGAAAGCAACCATCCAAGGTTCATTACAAATTTGTTTTCACAAACTGGGTGGATTCATACTTTATTATTCTACAATTTATTTCTCAGTTACAAGTTTTCAATTTGCAAGCATAGTTGCCGTTCTTGAAAATTCAGCCTTTTTGTGAAAGTCTTTATTTTATGTTACATTGATTTATGTTGCTGCTTTACACTATACCCAGTGAAAATAGTAAGCAGGATCATGTTGTGACTGCCTGGGCTGTAAATGAAGCTGTGAGTATCTTTCTGTTGATGTCAGAATCAGGGAAGAGGTGTTAATCAATACCAGAGACATATTTGGTCAGAAGCTTCTGACTTTCCAGCTTGAACCCGGCTCAGTACACATTGGACTTGAATGCCAGGGACATGTGTAGGAGAGGTTCTATAAATGTTGATGCAACTTCTCCTGGCTCTGTAAAGGTCATAGTTTATTTTGTGTGGTCTGTTCCTATAGAACGTAACGTATCCCACCCTTTTAAATGCTGGAACAGTTTTATGTTATAATATCGGTTTGTCTACACCCTAGAGATTCCTCCGCTTTGTTCGATAACTGTCCCTGTGGACAACTGTTCTCTATCATATTAAATGTGAGCCCACTAAACAGATCAAACCTGTTTCTCTATTCGTTTGCCAAATCAAGGCCTAAAGGCATCTTCAGACTTTATTGGTTTACAGCAGTTATTTTGAACCCTGGAGCACTTTCTTCCTCAGTTGGATTTTTTTGAGCATTAGGGAATGCGGCTGTCAAAACCAACGGGCTAGAGACCGTGTGGAGGGTTTTCAAACCAGCCTTGAGCTTCATCTGGAGAGAGAATGTGATCTGACTAGCTACAGGAAGTGCAATCAATATATGAATAACACACAATGGGACTGGCTTGTGAAACATGACCAATTCCAAATGTAAAATAAATGTAAATCATCTATCATATGGACATCGTTGTTAAATGCTATAGTTAACCCTTAAAAAATAGTCTATTATTTATTTCACTGTATCAATCTCAACCACACCAGTATGTGCGCACACACACACACACACACCTACCCCCACATGCATACACATACCCCCACATGCACACACATCACCTCTGTGCTGCCTGTACAGTTCTATCTTGGAGGCACAGCAACACTGGGCCTAATTGTGTCTTGGAGCTACTGTGCTGCTCATCTCTGGAGATCTCATTATAAGATCCACAAGCTGTTCAGGCACGTACCCGCTCTCTTCACTCTCTCATCCCATCAGCTTGTACATCATAACTGTCTGAAATCTCCATTGCCTCTCTGCAGTATTGACAGAATAAAACAATTATTGTTGATTAGGAAATTGCACTGTGCACCTAAAGAGAGAGACGCACAGAGACAAACAGATAAACTGCTCTGCGAGGTGTTTGATCTTGCCGTTGGTTGTCGATAGCAAGAGTCTAGTTAGCAACTCTGATCCAAGCCATGAGAGCAGTGCGGGTTTCAAAGTGTTCAGAAAGTTTTGTCCATTTGACAGCAGATATTGCAATTGAAGGGCCTAAAAGCATAACTTTTTTTCACAATCCTGCCATGCTCTCAGACCATTTTCACTCAGGGAAAGTTACAAGCTGTAACCATTTCTTGATGCTGAGACTCTGCACAGAAGTCATAGCTGGATGGATAAAGCTCATGTTGTCGAGAAATAATAACACCACGTAACTTCCTGTAAAACCACAAATTATAACATTACATTTTTACAATACTGCTTGCATACAGATTAGAAAAACACGCAGAATTTTTTAGTTCTGTTTAAGAGCTGCTGGAAGAAATATTTTTGAACTTTGGAGACAGCCAGCTGCTTCTTCCATGCTTTATGCTGTATTAATAATAATAATAATCTTTATTTATTTTTTTTTTTTTAAAAAAAGTTACAAAGTGCTTTAACAAGTGCAAAGGCAATAAAACACATAAAACAAATACAAGATCAGAGCAAGAGAGAATACATGTTAAAAGTTAATATATAGAGAATATAGAAAAAACTAAAGTCAAATAAAATTGGCTCTACTATAAAAGTATGTTTTAAGAAGGGACTTAAAGAGTTCACTGACTTAGCTGACCTGATTTCCTCGGGCAGGCTGTTCCAGCAAACGCTCTGTCCCCTTTAGTTTTCAGTCGAGACTCTGGAACAGACAGCAGACCTCTGCCTGAGTGTATGAGCGTATGAGACTAAAGGGTCAGAGATATAACAGGGCGAGAGGCTATGTAGAGCTTTAAAAGTGATCAATAAAACTTTAAAGTCAATTCTAAAACATACTGGGAGCCAGTGTAATGAAGCTAAAACAAGGGTAAAAGGATCATATTTCTTTGTTCTGGTTAAAAACCTGGCAGCTCAGTTCTGGACAGTCTGGAGTCGATCAATATATTTTTGGGTTACACAAGTAAAAAGGCTGTTGCAATAATCAAGGCGTGTTGAGGTGAAGGCGTGCAAAATAGTCTCAGTGTCCTTAAAAGTTAACATAAATCGTATTTTTGATATATTAATAAGCTGGTAAAAACATGATTGCATAAGCTTTCTGGTGTGCTGTTCAGAACTGAAACTACTATCGAACCAGACACCGAGAACAGGCTTAATGTGATCAACCAGGGAACCAGCAGATGGAGGAAGTTCAGCTGGAGGAAATTATTTGACGTCCAATTTTTTACCTCACAGAGGCAGTTAGTAAGTAAACTAAGTATTCCAGAGTCTGTGGATCTGACGGGCAGGTACATCTGGGTGTCATCAGCATAAATATGAAACATAAAAGCTAAGCTTTTAGCTAGCTAAGCAAAGCTAACCCTCTCCACACAGACAAGAGTGGTATCAATCTTCTCATCTAACTTGTGGAAAGAAAGCACATACGTTTACCCAAAAACTTTAATTATATATTATGATCAGATATTTTGACTTCAAATTTTCCTGTTGTCGCACGCACATAGAAAGATTTAAAAAGATAAAACAGTAAAGATGCTACTACTACTAACGATGAATATATATTCATATATATCTATATATATTTATTGTTTATTAGTAGTAGTGGTAGTATTGTTTTACAGTATATTCCTGGTTTGTGTAAATGGCACACTGTTAAACAGGCAAAAATATAACAAGGAGAAATGTTTCCTATTATGCCAGCACAGTGCAAGAGTGAACATCGGTCATCTAGGACAGGAACTATTAAAGAGGTGAAATATTGGATAGAGAAATGATCATTTTATCACAAGAAGTGCTCATAAACTGTACGACATTAATCTGTGCAGCAATGACCCACTCACAGTTCCCATAAAGTCTGGCTGTTATCCAGACCACAGGAAAATATGAGTTTTTTTAATAATCCCCATTGACAGATTTGAGTAGACGGAGTCAAAAGGTCGTTTCGATTCTATGGGGGGAAAAAATAAAGGGGGATTTTCTGCTTTGTTTTTCTTTTTAAAGAATTGAAAAACACATTTAATAAAGATAACATCTGCATTGCACCTATGCATAACATTTTTGACAAAATGAATCTTTATTTGCATCTTGCATATTGTAAACTTACTTTACAATTATACTGTTTTGTGTGTGTTTGCCCCTCAAACTTTCCTCATTAAAACTATTTTACTTTTTCTCTTATTGAGTTGGCTATCTGTCCAGATAGCTGTGCTTTCCAAACAGGGCAGTAATTGCTGTCAGTTTCTCAGCAGATAAATAATACACAGATTGCACTCCTGGCTCTCTAGATGAATATATGAATATATGTGCAAACAGGATCCATTCGTGGCCAGTCCAGGGAATTAGCATCAGTTTGGTCTCCCAATAGAAATGCTCCCTTTTGCAACACTTCTATGAGACACCATTGAAAACGAACCCACAAAGCCGTCCCACCCCCCCAGCTCGCAGCTGTCTGAATAATGAAGTCACCTCTCTCTCTTGGCTGTAGGCCAGGAGGAAAAAGAGTATTGTCAGTATCACAATGAGAAAGAACGAGGGCCCCCTGCTCATGAGACGGATGTGGTGTCCTTGTCCATCCAACCCTCTGCACCACTCCCCGCCTCAAGCTCCCTGTCACACACACCTTACCCCCACCCTCCCCCCATCACTCACTGTCACTCTGTCATCCAAAGTCAGGGAAAATGAAACCTTTAAAGCAGGCTAACCTTCCCTTTCACCTGCTGCAAAGGGCTCAGTGGCTATTGTCTGACCATCACACATGCAGGGCTCATACACACACATGAACACACTGTGCACATGCAATTTTTACACTATACATGTGACACACTAACCTCAATCCCTAACTTTAATCCACAACTTCAAACGATAATCCGCCCAAAAGGTATTCTTTGACTATAAAGCTGTCACTCACGCTTTTCTGTAAACAGGCAAAGTGCTATATTTTAAGTCTACAAAGGGTTTGCAGCACCACTACCCCAAGTCCAACAGTGATTTTAAACAAAAATTCAAATAAATTCAAATAATTATCTGACAACATTTGGTCCTTTGGTCACACAAAACACTTAATGATAAGCTCCATACAGTACCGTAGCTCTCAGTGTCTGCTGTCTGCCATGTGCACCGCACCTCCTCGGAGCTGCTGTAAATTGACTCAAGCCTTTATGACACAGAGCTGCTGCAACTCAATGAATCCATTCATTCAATCAGGTGGGGTAACATTATTCTGCAGGTGTTAAGTCCGGGGAAACCCATATTGCTAGAATAATAATTTCTCGGTTCAGACTATTTGCTGACACGGGGGCCATGAGACATTGCACTGGCGGTGTGTTTGTAAACCTTGTCGCAGACCAGAGTAAGATATTACCTTAGGAGGGCTGAAGCAGTCTTCGTTTAGAGGACACTCAGATGATGCATTGCTTATATGAAATGATTAGAGGCAAAGAAGCATGACATGGTGGCAAGTGCAGGCAATCTCTCAGGGTAAACCAGCTGGAAACCAAATTAAATTGGGCCTTTGGAACATGCAGGTTGGATAGCATGGCTAACCCCAGTGAAAAGGACTTTTCACTTTCCATTGCGTCCTAAAATGCTCAGTATATCTGGGCTGGAGGATAGTGTAGAAATAGATTGGACACACAAGGAAGCCTCTTGTGAACGCAACAAATGTGTTCAGTCCTTTCAGGATAGACAGCACTTTTTAGCTTACATCCGCTGTGTATGATGTCTGTGTTAAAGGGAAAAGTAGTCTCAGTTTTCTCATTTTACTCTTATTTCAACTTTTATTAATACTTTAATAAACAGAATTTTTATCCCAAGGCAACCCTGTTTGGTTTACCTTGGGATGTGTGTATTTTTTAATTGTGGTGTCATTGCTGCATATCTGTTTGCAGAAGTTAAAGATAAATTTCCACAAAGGTGGACAATAAAGTTTAATAATAATAAAGGATTGCCGTGGTAAATGCTGTTTCAGGGGAGGTGTAATATATTTATTATGATAAATGTCAATAAAAATTATGGGCAGCCCTTGAACATATTTTGATATTTAAGTTAAAACTATGTCAAAAGACATTCTCAAGTCATTCTTCCTAAAATGCTTTTTGGCCGGACATGACAAAAACTCAGCAAGTAATTAAGTTCCTTTCTGGGTGTAATAATTGGAAAGCTTTCAGTGCTTTCTGAAAGACCTGTTATCCAGAGGGCAGGTTGAAAGAATAACAGTACAGGGCTGAGAAACCTGATGAAGGCTTGTGGTGGTTGTAAGAGCTGGCAAAACAGGCAAATGTACTGGTGCTGGTACAACAGTACAAAAGCAAATGCAAGTCCTTAATTAACACCCAGCCAGGGACAACAAATGTTGACACTAAACTCTTTGATGATAGAAGTGACATAAACTCTTGAGAAGAGGAAAAACGGGGTCATCAAAAAAATGATTTTATTATCCTAATTGTTATCAGTGGACAATATCAATTTATCACTTTTTACAATATATTACTATCATTAGACTGTCTTATACATTGTTTAATATATTATAATTTTCAAATAATTTTGTACATGCTTCTGGGACTGACATTCCCTGGTCAGATTAAGCAGAAAAATGAGATAAAAAGGCACATGATTGCTCCTGTCCACAGTGAGCAATGCAGTCCAAAGAAACAAAGAGCTGTAGAGGTTTGTGTGAGTGCAGGTGAAACGCCTCCTGATCAGATGATGGATTTGGTGACCAGCCCCTTTGAATCCTATCACGCGTTTTACCGGGGTAGCACAATATGTCCAAAACAATTTTCCAAATCACAGCCCAAAATAATCACTTTGATATGGCAACTGACAGCAATCGTATCTTTTGATTTGCTCAGATGCACTCAGGAAAAAAAAATGCTCTTTTTCATCTCCAAAGATGAGACAGTTTTACAGTAGAAACAAAAGAATTACTATGATCCTGAACCACCTTCTGGGGCTGCACGCAGGTGTCTTGTTACTTTGCACTATACATGTAGCTGAACGTCAAAAATATGGGCCATTTCAAGCTGTCCGGCTTGCCCGTAAGGTCTCTGTGAACACGCAGTGGAACACATGAATTGATCATATTCTTCTTTAAGACTCCGTGTTGGAAAGCTCTGTGGCCTGAGGGAAGCTCAGTGTGCAGTGCAGTCTGCAGTGTGAAATACCCCACACTAGCACCATCAGTCCCTGCTCCTCTCTGAACTGTCCACAGTTTGAGATCCAACCGCTACTTGAAACACTGCCCAAACTGTCTCAGAGGTTGTTCTCTGGCTTCAATGCCTGGGATGCTTAATCCAGTTTCGTATCATCCACTTCTGACCGGAGCATCTCTGCACCACCAGGCGAAGGCCAAAGTTGGCATCTTTGGACATTTCTACCTCCAAGCATCGGCCAGTGTCCCTGCTGATGATTGGACCGTTCTGCAACAAAACCACATGAAAATATGACACAATTTGCCCAATAACCTTAAGAACAAAGAGCAGACTCCTATATTCGAATGCTGTTATTAGGAATTCAGTAACATGTGCATCACTGTCTTATTTCATTACATTTGTTGTGCTGGACGCATTGCACATGTGATATTTTTTACCTGTGTAAAGTCCCAAAGCCTCTGGGAAATCCTTGAAACAGCATCGCATTTTTTCAGTCTAGGCGTACGTCCTCTGCCATCATCAACGAGGCATTTTGTGTCAGGCAGGAAGGTGGTCGACCCCAGGGGTCCTAGCTGGAGAAGCCCCTCGGTGGAGTAGCGGGCGAGCTGCAACACAGAGATAACCAATGTGTCACACTACCGGACTCAAGTACTGTAGCAGCAATCACAGCTTCGAAAAACAAACACTCAAGTTTTTAGAGAGCACCTCAACATCCGTGGAAAGCACAAGCTGTAAATGATTTGAATGTTTTTTGCAGTGATGCTGTTTATCTGTTCTGCCCTACAAAGACAGATAGCAGTAACTACACAAGCAGTGAAGCAGGGAACAAAAAGTGCCTGAAGTTTTTTAGGCCGTTATGCAGACTGTGTCACAGATAGAAAGGATGTAATGCTTTAATTTTATGCCTTTTTAAGGGGATTATTTTATGTAAAAAATAGAATCTACATAATACATGGGAAATGCAGATACTGCATTCTGCCTTTGCATAAGCATCGCTGAAAGTCAGGCGGAAATGCCTTCCTTAGCCAGTTCAACAATTTGTTCAAGATCAGAGACTTTATTTTAATTATTTACAGTCCATGTCTTAATGTGACTTCAATGCATCCTTATTTTGCCAGGTGTCTGTGCATCTTGATATATATATCACCGTAATATGTTAATTTACAATTTAATACATTTAAATGTGTTATTTAAAAGTTTCTTAACTGCAGCACATCACATGGCACATTACAAATTCCAGGTGTGTCAAAAGGAAAAATTCTGAGAATCTGCTGAGCTAGTTAACCTCAGCAGGTTTAGCTGATGTTTGAATCTCAATTATTTAAGCAGTTGCCCCATTCAGTTGTGTGTGGAATTATAAAATTAATTTTAAAGATGTCATTTTATCAAAATTGGTATTTTTCGATTACAAACTGTAGATGAGACTAGCTTTTACTTGATACAGCTCTCGTACTTTAGCTTTAGAGTTTTCTGTTTCTCTGTTTAGTAACTGAAAATTTAAAATGTTGATGAAATTATACATTTTTATGGAATAAAATCTTTTAAAAGATGTTAAAAAGTCTTGACTCAGTTTGACCTAATATGTAGTTACTCTGTTTAACCCTTTATTTTTAGACGCAAAAACAGATTTTCAAAAATACAAACTGTGCTTCCTTATCAATGTTATCAAGGTGTATTTATCTATTTATTTTAGGCCCTAAATAAGCCTACATTTCGAGTGTATATGAAGGCAGGGGAATTGACCTTGAGGGGCAGTTGGTCTGGCCGATAGGCACCTGTTGATGAACCGCAGGTATGTCATGCTTTTGTCCTCCGCATGAAGAGCTGGCAGGCTGCGTGTTGTGTGGCTGGCCTGCAACGATTGCTTTATCTGTCAAGAGGTCATGGGGTCAGAGCGGCGTCTGGCCGCAGTAGCAGGTGGCAAAAGCTGTTACGAGGAGAGCCCCATGTAACGTTAAGGGAAGGCTAACTTAGTCGTGAAAACCCAGGTAGGGATCAGCTGCGTACATGTTTTGAACATATTTTTTATTATCTTTGATACAAACATGTACAAAATAATATGAATGCAACAACTGTATATGGCTGTGTTTTGGTTAGTTTGGGGTGCAGGTAGCGTTACTGTCTTGGTGGTTTTCTTTCCTTGTTTGGTTCTGTTCATCCTGCACGTGTGATGAACTTGCCCCTTGACTGTGAGCTCCCCTAGCGCTGGGTTAGCATGTCCGCTGGTCATTATATTTACTGCATGTCAGCTAGTGTGTGTTTTATGGGCTCATTGATTTCTCAGCCAACCTGTCTCTTTGTGCTTCACATTGTTTTAATACCTATTTTTTGCTTAATAAAGGTTTAGATTTTAATTGCTTTTCAGACATACTTCAGGGTGCTAGGGACCTGTTGTTTGTGGCTCCAAGGGGGGCCTACACTATCTTCCAATTTGTTAGCTGTCCATCAAATGTATTTCACCTCCATTTATTGTATTTTACCTATTTAACCAGGTCTTAGGGTTTTCTGTATGTAGGTTAGAAATTATACTTTAGGTTGAATGTGCGTCATTTATTTGTAGTATTTATTTAGACAATGTGTTAGTACTTCAAATATTTGCTTAGTGTTTGGGCCCCTATGTACAAGCTTCACACCTTGATGCCTGAATTTATTTACAATAAAAAAAATAAAATAAATTACAGTATGATGCAAGTTAGCGACAACAGGCATAAACGAGAAACCAGTGCCAACAAAAGGTTTCCAGGTACGTTTTGATTTGATTATGTGCAAACAGACATTGTGGGAATACATATGCTATGTCAGCTGCAGTCTGACAGGAAGAGGTTTGATGCGAATTTGCAACAATCGGAGTTAACGGGTTAAAAAGGTCTCCCTTTTCACAAATCTGCATTATTTCTAATGATTGCACTTATATTTTAATCTTTTGTGAAAAAATTCAACTAGACTTAACTGAACTAACCTGAGCATCACGCAGTGACAAACTAATAAAAATTAAACTAAAACTAAGCATTTTCAAAAAATAAAAACTAAACTTAACTAGCAAACCCAAGTTAAAAACTAATTAAAACTAAACTGAAATTGAAAACAAAACATCAAAATGAAATAAAAATAAAAACCAATGAAAAATACAAAACTATAATAACCTTGTTGCTTATAACATGTCGTTTTGTAGAATATTTCAGTGTGCAGCATTGCACAGAAACCACAGTGTACAGCTTGTTAACGCTGCAATATTTCCCAACACTAAAACTTGATCCCTCACTGTTTAATCCTGCACATGAAAGGCTCTGTGACGATAAGTATCTATTACGTAAGGATACAGTAGAGATAGCATTTATTATTTATGGGAGTGATCCTCTCTGAAAAATGAGATGCCAAAGATAGGGAGATCTTTAGTACGACAGCAGCCCTGCTTTGAGGGTAACACACAAACATGCCTGTCCTGAGTCTCACACACACACACACACACACACACACACACACAGTTTTCTATTAAAGCAGAGTAGCTAGCTATGTTATTCACAGAAAAGAATCAATGTAACAGAATGCCTCTGAACCAAGGCTGCTGAAAAGCTGAACAGTGCTTTATTGATGCAAAAATATGCTATATCCTTTCCTCTCACAATGCGATCTTTTTCAAAAAAAAAAAAAAAGCACAGATTTTCTGAGATTTTTGCTAAGAAAATGAGATAAAATATGTTGACTCCATTGTAAAAGCAGGTCTTGTGAGTATTATCTTTAAAACCTGTAAAGAATATCTGTTGGAGCTTCAAATGTAATGGTATGAAAACCTATAATTGTGGTTATACACTGATGGTCCCTGCCCTTGATTGTACTTTTGTCAATCAATTTGAGCATGTAAAAATCTCTCCAAACTCAACCTTTCCTGAGAATATTTGGAGCAAGGACAGAGAAACTAGAGCTGCAGTAAGTGTTTGTGTGGGTGCTGCTCCTTGTGACAGAATGCAGGTGGGTTTTAATCCAATGTTCTGCCCTAAAGAGCCACTCAGTACAAATAGGAAAACAATGAAGCACCACTTTGTGTGTCACTCAAGGTTCACTTGAGCCTGTTGGGCTGTTCATAAGGATGCAGATATGGATAATTCTCTGGACTAAGCAATGTCAGGCACTTACATAGACATTTTTCAAACTCTCAGTCTAATGCGCGACACATAAAGCTGTGAACTTGTGCTATTTTTCTCTAAAGGTCGTTATTACAAGCAGTTTGATTAAGAATTATTCATGGAATTCTGTGTTGCTGTCTTGGGTCTTTTGAGGTTATAATGCTCTAAGCAGATTTATCCACGGTGTAAACTATGACTGGGCACAAGGAAAACCCCATATAATCCCCACTAATACCTGTTTACAGAGCAGTCAGGCAGCCTTTTATACGCTAATACATTTAAAATGGGACCATAACAAATAATTAACACAAGGAAATGATTCTGCCAAGCCAATTAACCTGTGCCTCATGCAGCAACATTAGACGCTTCATTGCCTTCCTGCCATCGTGAAAGTTTTGCAGCCGCCTTTTGGAGGTCAAGCTAATCCCAAGTTTCTTAATTAGCTCATTAATGGCGCAACGCGGTGACAATGTAAATATAAGATGGTGTGTTTGTACATTGTATTGGGTTACCGCACCTTTCCTGTACCTTGTTCCACCAGGAAGTGAGTATGTTCAACACAAATTCCACAGATTATGGCAAATGTCTTAAGAAGGGGCCTCAGCACTGGACTTAGCGCATGTCCCCTCAATATGGGACTATGGTCCAGCACAGAAATGGCTTAAGAGGCCTCGGGGCGTAAGCGCTGCAGAGTGTGTCCATCAGCACCGTGCACAACCAAGTGCACCATATAGTTGCGATTCCTTGTGGGAGGAAACCCAGGACGTGGGCCCTGTTTTTTGTTGACCGGTGCAAGCAGCACTCCGGCTGTTGTGGGAGATATTGCACTGAGAATAGCTGTCTGAGAAACATTTTGCCAACAACAATAAAGTCAACACTTGATGCAAATGCACAGCAATAATAGAATAAGGCTTCAAATGTGAATAAACTGCTTGAATTAAAAGCCTGTTTAATGTGGTTAAAGCAGTGTGCATTGATCAATAAATTAACATGGTTGATTCTCTGCCGTGCCAGAGTGCAGTGCGAACAGATATCCACTGTGTTTACCTGTGATGACACCAGGCCGCAACAAAATAATCCCATACACCTGCGGACTCATCAGACTTGTGGTATTCTGCCTGTTTATTCAGGAACTGCTTGATTAGTGCGGCTCATTAGTCCAATCATAGTCTCCTTTCAAACATTTCTTTTAGCAATACTGGCATTTCATGTTTTCAAAGGCTACTGCTTCGTGTGTGTGTGAGTATATATGCGAGTAGTGCAATAATGTGGGTTTGTAGCTCCTCCACCATGCTTTCAATGCATTGCACTATTGGACAAAGGTGAGACATTATCCATGATTTAGATTTCCACTTGGAGAGCTGGGAAAGAGACTCATTCATCAGAAGCACAATAAAGATTTATTCCGGCCAATATCTTTTTCATAAGTAAAAGAAGCAATGGTAAAAAGAAATGCAAAATCACAGTGTCCCACGAAATTAAATTTGGCCCGCTCACAGTAATGTCGGTCATCACCGTAATCTAATGATACAAAGACACAAAATTCATCTCCATTTGCCCCCCCACCTCTCCCCCAGGGATCAGGATTAAAAGAGTCAGTGAAGCTTTACATTACTGGACCCCACTGAGTTCTCCCTGCAGAGGAAAAGAGGAGAGGCTGGGGAGCTACTGGCCTCCTTATAATACTCTCTCATATGGCAGATAATGAACATGCCACTCACCAACAGCAGGAGAAGTGGCTAGGAAAGGTGGGCGAAATGATGCATGAACAGCATCCACATGGTTTGTCTTCAGGATTATCTTTTGTTTCACAGCACAAAAGGAAAATAAGCAACAACAACAACAAAAAAACCAAACAGGACAACAGCCTCCCACCCACAGTGCCATTTGTCTTGGTATCTATTCAAATAAATTATTATGCTGAGCACACATGTTGTTTTTTTCAGAAGCATTCAACTGCATATTCAAATAACTACACCTGGGAGTGGCCCAGTTTTCCAGTGTTTCCTACTGCGTTGCTCACTCTGTACTACCTCAGAGTACTACCTTTGCCTCATCGGATTGATGATCAATTTCCAAATACACCATAGATCCTGACATCCAACGGTATTATTAAACTAGTGAAAACGTTATGATTTGCCTAATCTTGAAGCAGTGTGAATAGTTGGTTAATTATAATACCAAACTTCCAATTCCATTTTATTCTGCACTTGTTGTTAAAGAAAAGATCTCAGATCTCCAGGAAGATCTAAACTGCAAAGCACACTGTGCAACATGAGATTTACGTTATCTGTGTTTTAAAGCAATACGTCCGTGACTAGATTCTCAAGCCAATGTGTCTTTCAGATTTAGTCTTTTCAAAAGGACAAAACAGATTACTCTTCCTGCTAATTATTTAAATTAATTTATAAAGATTAGACTTTATTTTTACAGGTTGAAATTAAACAAATGGAGCAGTGATCTATTGACAGAAATGCAATATAAGATCCATAACTATGTTTTCAGTGGTGTTTAAAGACCTTACATAATGAACCGTTATGTTTTTATTACCTTAGAATGAGCCATTTCTATCTACACACACAGCAGGTCCTCTTACATAGATGTCGCCTTGTTGCGCCGGCATGTTTCAACAACAGACTGCGTTTCGTCACTTTGTTAAATACGTACAAAGAAGAAGACTTATATGTAATTCGTAATATGGTTACAACAGTTCGTTTGCTGTCCATGTAGAGTGAACTAGATGTCTGCGTTTTGTTTTTATACTCTTACAATGGTAATCCAAAACACATCTGTGTAGCAGCGTCCATGTTGATTCCACATTCCGACTTAAGAGCACATGAACACACACTGAAGCCGAAAGAACGACTTCACAACTCGAGAAATGGGACCATCCAAGGAGCATGTGAATGCACCGTGAACCACTGGTTGCAATCCTCAACCTTCAACCTTATTCTAGATTATTCTAGAAGATTATCAATTTTCAATAGTAATTTAGTAGTTTGCATTTATTTTCAGATAGAACAGTCATTTTAAACTTGGACCCAAACCCCCATTTATTTAGTATAGTATATAGTAATTACATCTATTAGATGTCCTAAACATAGCGTACAGCCACACAGGTTTAGTGGATGTAGCAATTAGAGATGTGTTGTGACCATGCTTGATTATTATCAAAGTTATTATAGGCAAGTCCTGCCACCCAGCAGCCATCTTGGCAGCGCCTCCGGGCAGCTATTTCTGACTAACAAAACCAAGCTCCTGTCTGAATGAACGGGCGGTAGACCCCTTACATCAGTGGAACCTCAAGATTGCCTGAAATATGTTTCCCGACTCGGCTGTTAAAAGAAGACAATTGGCTTTCTAGCGGGAGGGACGGGACCGCCGCCATCTTTGGTGTTATGGGCTTTCCAAGTGGCGTGTCTCCTTTATATAACGTTTATTATAATCTATCTGAATGTCCTGTTTTATGTTTGTTAAACTTACAACTTACCCTTATGGTCATGGTTGGTGACCTCCATGAATGAGAACACCTTGTTATTATTCACTGCACTGACAATTTATTTTAACTACTTCACTGGTGATTTGGGGTTTCATATTATAATCTGGCCTCAGTAGCTGTTCACTTAAAAGCTTTGGCTGACATGTGCGGGGGGTCTATAGTTTTGTTAAATGAGAAGCAACCACATTTCTCTGTGTAGCGCTGTTGCTACCCCTCTTAAATAAAATTTGATTAACTTCTGTGGGGCTGGAATCACAGCTCATCAATCTTGTTTTAAAAGCAGAATATGTTGATTCATAAATCTAAAAATCTATAGCGCCTTTCTATTCTTCTGACCACACAAAGTGCTTTTACACTACATCACCCATTCACACACATTCATACACTGATTGCTAAGGTGCCAACTACTCATCAGAAACAGAAATTAACATTCACACACTGATGGAACCGCCATCGGGAGCAATTTGGGTTCAGTATCTTAACCAAGGACACACAGTAATGTTCTTTGGAAAGAATCAACACAATACACCTACTGACTGACAGCTTACTTGCATTGCATTATTGACCGATTGCCTGCCAAACAAGGATGTTTTATGAGCACAGCAGTGAACACGGACACACAAACTATTTATGAGGCTGGTCTGACCTGGGAGGACATGCCGTGGCAAGGGTAGAGGATGGCTTTATCGTCGTCCTCAGAGCCCTGGTCCAGGCAGTAGCCGCTAGCTTTGCTGTTCCTCACCTGAAAGACAACACAGGAGGAATTGGTACAAAATGAATGTTTGAATTTTTAAGGAAAGGAATATGGTTGGAGACAAGAGAGAAGTTACAAGTACGGTGGATGGCAGCTGGATGGCCATCAGGATTAAAGGTTGTTTTCTATGAAGCATTTTACCAGAACAGTTCTACATTTTGGGAAATATGCTTGGTTGTGCTGCTGTTGAATTTAATCTAATTTCTCTAGGAAGTCAAGAAATAGCACAATGCCCCTGAAAAACTGATTTTTTTTTCCACTTTGACTTTTGTGTGAATTAAATGATATTAAATGTTAGTACTGAGCTTTAGAGGTGCTGGAAGACCCCCCCCCCCTTTAGATTGAGTGAGGCTAGCTGTTTCCCTCTGTTTTTCAGTCTTTTGCTAAGCTAAGCTAACTGTGTCCCGGCCATAGAAGCTTTATCGTACAAACATGAGAGAGATATCAATCTTCTTATCTAAATCTTGGCAATAAAGCAAGTAGCCTAAGCATATTTCCCAGTGTTTCGTTGTTGCATGACGTTTGAAAAGAGTGGCTAACCTACAAAAAAGCTATTTTCCTAGCATGACATGGGTAAATACCAAACACATGTTTGAAATATTTTACATGAGTTACATGACATTTAAACATCCTGAACTTTAGCTAAAATTTTAACATAGTGTTGGAGATTTTGTTATCACTGCTCTAAACGTACTCGCCGGCGTGGTTACATTTGCCACGAAAGTTAATCTGCAAGCAAATCAATTCCTGCTTGCATGTCACACCGCTGCCATCTGTCTACCAGATCTGGTGTGGCTTGTTCACACACCAGAGTCTTCTGTCATCTCAAAGCGATGACCCGGCCATGATAGCATATCATCATGCAGTGAACAGTCCCGGTTCCCTCTCCCTCTCCTCCAGGCCTCCAGATGGTGGTGTGCATTGAGCATGAGCTTTGGTTCTGGGCGATTTGAATGCGTACGGCTTCATTTCCAGGTTGTGACATATCTATCATGTGCTGTTGTCAGGGAAGGTTCCACTCGGCTGGTCTGGTCAGCATGGCCGAGCTCGACGCTGATGCTCAGTGACAGATGAGACTTACTTCAGCTGCAGTGGCTGTGTGGCAACACAAGGTAACAGTTTCCCAGCTTGTCGACAGATCTGAAATAGTGCCACTTAAGTGGCTGCCGCTCTAAAGAAATCCATTAGCTGGGTGCCAGAGCCAAAACAGGCAGCAGAGGAAACAAAGGGGGGAGTAAATTCACACAGCTTTGATGAATCTAGAGGTTAATTTTGATGTATTCTGACATCGCACTCACATTTATTTTCCATTGTAGAAATTGATATGACGAAAAATGGTGCATTTCAGCAATCCTGCAAATAGTGTCTGACTCTAGAGTGTGTTCAATTCTTCAACCTGTCATAATCCTGTTTTCTTCCCCCACTGTGCTCAGTGCATGGCCAAGCCCAAAACAATCAAGTTGGAATGGAAAACTAATAAGTGTTTAATTAAAACTCATTCTGAGGAAATTGCGTTTAATCCTATGTGGTGATGCTGCTTTGCTATAGCAATGAGATACCTTTACCTTAGACTGGCTACAGTGAATGCTTATTTCTTTGTGCTCTGCCGTGTAATCGCGGATGGTATGAGGCTGTCACTATGAAGATGCTCGACTCTTTATCTGTACGTGTCAGTTTGTGTTTGACCACTGCAAAGGGTTTTGTACAAATTGAAGGAGATGTCAACTAGCTGCTGACACCTGTGTTAGCAGGGAAATGTTTCTCGAAAAAGAATTTCACAGAAAAGATCCTGATAATGCACAGCTCACAAATTAATAACTTCTCACCAACTCATTTTCTCTATTTATCATCCGTGGAATCAAATTAACTGTCTGCATCCTCTTTAAACCACAGCTCTCTAATAGAATTACTGATGATGATATGGAAACATTTACATGCAGAGTATTTCTATTATCCTTGTAGCAAGCATCTTTCTCACCTCGCCGTACGTGATGGTGTTGTTGTAGATCCGCATCTCTGGGTAGACGTGCTCAAGGTACCAGTGGAAACTCCGACACTGCAGCCTCTTCCTTAAGGCCAAGCGCTCCGAGACATCCCCGAAATCAACCCCCGGGTTCTGTCAACAAATGATACAAAACAAAGATGAAAAAAAATCTCAGCCAGCGGGCACTTTACTTACGAACCAAGAGAGAGTACCAGCTGCTGGAGATATGGAAGACGCAAGAGTGTTGAGGTGCTGAGAGGACGTACCAAGCATTTAGTTTAGAGATGGATAGATGTGCCTGTCATGTGGGACCTTCATTGTTCTTTCATTAGACATGATCTGTGCTGAGCAAATTCTAATCAGCTGCTTAATTATGAGCCCTCACGGCCGTGCCTGCATTATGGAGGTGGCTACCCAGATTGATTAGGGGAATGCCTAATAGCTGCACTGCCTGGCACGGAGACCTAATCCTGACGCGCATGCACACACACACACACACACACACGCTCACCCATTTCAGTAAATGCATTTACAGCGCGCTGCTTAAATGTGCAGGAAAATGTAAACAAACACACTTTCTGTCTAACCATGGTAAATATACACTACATGCATAAGGTCAGTGAAATTGACACACGTAGACATTGATGCAAAGTTACACACACACACATTTAGACAATTTCTTTATATGTTGAGGCTGCATGCCTCTGAGCAACCAGGGGTTAAGTGTGTTGCTCAGAGACACAATGGTTGATGTGTCACAGTGATAACTGAACCTGAGTCTCTCACGCGATAGGCATGTGTGCGCACAACTTGCCTTATTACCAGGCTGTGTTTCTAGGCAAATCCCCCTAATCAGTTCCCCCTCTCTGTTTCCCTGTCCTCAAGTCTACAGCCAGCTGCTGAACTTGCTTTCAACATCTGTTAATAATGAATTCTAGTTGGAAATGTCCAATTTTTTTGTACCATAAAGCGAGTGTAACAAATGCATTCAATTTCAGTGAGATGTTGTTTGGTATTTGGACTTGGGGCTGGCCACTGTGGTGAATCATAAAGCCTTCCCCCACCAAAGTAATTGTACTCTCAGTGGGTACCTCAGACAATAACAAGAATCTGTGATTGTGTGTGTGGGAGGGATGGGGTGGGGGGGCTGGATGGAATAATCGTAGCGTTAGGTCTTTGTACTGTACACAAAATAACTCTGCGCCACAGGACAGCTGGGGTAATAACGTGCCACACCACTGTGTTTGTAATTACACTGGAGAAGGGATGTGGCCTGATTGGCTAGTTTGTCACAATTGCCCCCCCATCCACAATATGCTGCACACACGCAACAGTTACAATATTTCCCCAGTTGGCATTTCCTAACTGGACTTAGTGAGCTCTCATGGAATGATGTTTGTGCCAAATTTCTAGACGACACGCAGGTATCAGCAGCATATCAGACCTGTATGTGACTGCTACACAGCCGGTTATTATTTTGTCCTGAACAGCCGTGTTGTTTTGGGCAGCGTTCACAGGCCTTCCCCGACAGTCATCTCATTCTGCATGGCTGAAGAGGCAATTAGGATTCAATATTTAACTCTTTACTAATGAAAGTAGCTGTTTATTATTTTGCAGCCCATCTCAAAAGACCCTTGAAAGCAATTAAGCTAAACTGATGTGTACAAAAATAGACTGATTAGACATGAGGCTCCTCTCATTCACTTGGTGCACCTCTCTCATTTGTCTGGAGTGAAACTCCACTGCTTCCTTGCTTTGCCTTTCCTCTGCTGCCAGCGTGAAGGTCAAGTGGGATGAAATCTGAATTTTGAATTTCCATTGACTGGTGTCTCCGGAGACCCGGGCTGCATGTCTGAATGAGCAAGTGAGAGGGGAAGTGAGGGGGCAAAGGGAGCTCAGGGATTGAGGGAGGGAGTGATCTAAGAAAGAGAAAAACTTACGTTCATGGGAATGTTCCAGGCCATGTAGACGTGGGATTTGTATTCATCCATCCACACCTCAGCGGCCCGCAGGGCATTGCGCTTAGCGTAGTAATCTATGTCATTGTTGTAGGGCTTCTTGGTGCGCTCGATGTGAGCCACTCTTGCACATGGCAGGACTTCCATACTCCCTCCACACTGCCACACCTAGACAGCACCAGGAAAGAGTACATGTTTAGAGTAATGTGGATTTACACAGTCTTTACTGAGCGTTTTTTTTTTTAAATACACAAACATACGCTGGATGCTTCATTTCCACTATGATGCGATCAGTGGAAATTTCACAGCTATTGCTTGCCAGAAGAGTGGGCTCATTTTAGATTAAAGTCACAAATCAGATGACTTTAATAAAACTCTAATGCGTCACAAACTCAATAAATAAATATTCTTCACTTGGACTCTAGTTTTCTGACCCAAAATCGACAATCCCGAGGCCCTCAGATTTTGGAATACAGCAACAGTGCTACAACAAATTCAGCCCGGAAAAGAAGGAGCTGTCAGAAAATCAGCTAAATTGTAAACAAGCAGGCAGTTTAGCCAGACTATTTTAAACACTGTATTTCAAGACACACCGGAAAGTAGGTTTAGCTATAAAATCTGTTATAATCTTAACAGCAAGTACTGAAGGTCATCGTTGATTTCCTGAGGTTGGTCTGTAAACAGTGATGGATGTTTGCAATGGTTAATGGGAGTTTATTTTAAACCTGTCTGACTCTCTTGCTGCTTGTGTCCCTTCTCTCATCTGATATTTCTTTTAGTAACCTCAACACATTTCCAGGTTTTAGCCATCTACCAGTGAGTATAATGTAATTAAGGATGGATAAAACTACCAATTACCAACAATTTACTGCATAAAACTTTAAAGCCATACTATAGCATTATTCCCCATTTCAGTCACATTTGCATTATGTGGCAGTTAGAGAAATTCATCCATCCATGCATCGCCAACAGCTTATCCTGCGTACAGGGTCGCGGGGTGGCTGGAGCCAATCCCAGCTGCCATTGGGTGAAAGGCGGGTTCGCCACCCTGGACAGGTCACCAGTCCATCGCAGGGCCACACACAGACAAACAAATTTGATTTTAAATCTGACAAAATCAAATTAATTTATTTAAACATTTTGACAATATGAAAGCTTGCATTGAATAGTAGGCAAGTGAATAAACTTGACTACTATTTTTAACCACTTATCACACAGCTCTGCAGCTGCCCAGGAGTTTAAGGAGGAAATTACACACTGTGAACATTCATATCTTGCCACTAGAGAGCAAATTTAAATACAGGGACAAAGGTCAAACATGCATCTTCATTAATGTGTCAGTTGCACTGTGTTCATAACTGCACTTTCTGTAACAAGCCATCTGCTTTCTGATGCAGCTTACTGCTTGACACATAAGACGTATTCATGGACACACAAAATGTGCTGCTAAACATTTCAGCGCATAAAAATACACGAAACACAAAGTCTATTCAAAATACAAAAATGGGAGCAGAGGAAAAGAACGAAAGGCATGATTTAAACAAATGTTTACACTATTTTACCCAAACAATATTCTTCTTTTAGCTTTTAATATGACACACGTGCTGCATGCTGCAATTAGGTGTTGTTGTTCATTATTTTCTGCTGAAGTGAGAAAGACTATGATAAGTGGCTCTGTGCGCCTATGGCCCATAAATGCAAATGTCCTCAGAGAGTTGACAACCAGAAAACCCTGGTGCTGTGAAAGCTGTGTGTATGGCATGAGGAGTGATATATAAAGCCAGGTAAATATAGTGAATATTTGTCATCTGCCAGCATTGATTGATTGTAGATGCGGGGATGTTGTGACACTCGTCCGACATACTCAGGTAAAAAAACAGAGGCAGGCAGTCACATGGTTGTAAAACAGTCATTTCTTAGAGGGCAGAAAACTATTTGAATTTTAAACTTCTCTGTGAAATAACACCCTCCATTGATATACAAATCTGCGAATCTATGCCACGCTGTGGGAAAGTGGTCCAGGAGTAACACACTCGCGCAACGTCATCAGAATGCCACAGCATATGGTAATGTCCTTCCGACCGTACAAACTGCAGAGCCTCCACCACCCACAGTCTCTTAATGATGATCGCCACAATGGGTAACAGATGTTCTGATCCATTAACTTCTCTCTGAACCCAAAACGACACCCCCTGCATGGTTTGAAAGGAGAATACTGCTGCAAAAGTACTTTCTCAATTAAGTCCAGAGCAGGGGGTGAAGCCTGTGTTGAGCTGACTATGTTTATTTAACGGCATGGAAGTAAATACAGCTTCTTGTGCTTGGTGGCGTGTTCACAATAATCATGTTTGGAGTGGTTTATTCAAAGTTCGGAGCATTCCTCCAGTACTCTCTGCCTAGTCAGGCCAGAACAGCTATTGAACTTGTAGCAACAAATAACGACCTCAGGTTTGGGCCTTTTAATCATTCTCCTTCTGTGTGGTTCACCTGCGATGATAAATTGAGTGAAGAAATGAAAAGGCTCTGAAGATGATTCAAATTTATTTTGAAAATGTTGCTCCTGCTTTTGTTGTTAACACACAAATGTGAATTCCCAACAAAGGCTTGTTTGCTACTTTTTAGTGTTGCGTGATGGCACAAAAATCGGTGAATAGTAAGTAATTGTGAGGTACTTGTGGAATAATGAAGGATTACTCGCAACCTCTTTATGTGAGGGGGCACAAAAATAGTGACTAATGTTTAAGTAATTAGAAATGAATGAGTAGGTAATAGCATTGCACCACTCAGCAGCACGTTCAAGGTTAATCAGAATCTTCTCTTGAAAAGACCAAAATGAAAAAATGCATTTCTCAATACTTTAAGACTTCCTCACCCTGATCAGCCAAAATAATTAGTGAAGCTCAGGTCACAAATATGATACTTTACTAAGACCCAGCAAAATATGTTCCTAAAACAGCTATGCACAGTAGTTTTTAGTAGCAATTTACTATTTTCAGCCTTGGATTAATACACATGCGGTGCTCTGTTGAGTCCTTCTGGCAGCAGGACGGTGTATGTGGGATTGACTTAAAATAAACTACAGTGCCCACGTTTGTCGTAATGAAGAATTCAGGGAAATGGTGTGACTCACTGATGTGTTTTTAAAAG
The DNA here is from genome assembly GCA_024633595.2 of Lepomis macrochirus. NCBI lineage: Eukaryota > Metazoa > Chordata > Actinopteri > Centrarchiformes > Centrarchidae > Lepomis > Lepomis macrochirus. The sequence continues at coordinate 31,354,936 of JALXJV020000005.1, forward strand.
CTTTGGATGACAATGGAGCTGTACGGCGAAAAGGATTAAGCTCTATCAGGCTTTGGGTACACACACACGCACACACACAATACCCACTGTTGATTCGGTCTTTTCCTGTAATTATGTATATATAATATAGAATATCAGACTAATTCTCTAGAAGTGATGTGTCACAAAGTCTTTTCTCAAGTAACTTCTCATTATCTACTGTGTAGCCCTTGATTCAGAGTTATTTAGAAGCTACTTATTAGTGATTCATCAATTATTCATTCTTAATTTGTTCCTTACTGCTTCCTTGGTGACTGCTCTGTATTTTGTGTATCTAATGAATAGATTAAAATGATGACAAAGAAACCTGGCAGGCTGAGCATTTGTTAAGGCAGCAAAAAGTCAAATCAAATCACAAGAGTGAGCCGCATCAACTTGTGCTCTTGTGGGCAGGCGAGATGTTTGAATCAGAATGAGCCATATGGCCAAAGTGCGCAGCGTTGGAAATGAGACGCTATCAAACATTTACCCAAGTCCCAATTATCATAATTTACATGTTTCTGCAATGCTCAAGGGTGTGTGAAAGCTTGTGCTTAATTGTACATTAATAAAGGCATCCATCCTCTTTTAGTCTCTCTCACCCTGAAACCCTTAATTGCCCTCGCTGTATCAGTAGTGGAGTAGTTCACTGGGGCTGTTTAAACACCTCCATTGACTGGCTGACCCCTCATCTTCACTGCTGGTGATCCACTGTGACCCTGGCCTAAGAAATCCATTAGTACTCTGGAGTAGGCTTTACCTGCTTTGTGCAGCCCATGACAAGTGCTGCTTTTCCACACCAGCCTTTATGGTTGGTGCATTTCTGTGGGAGTAAGTGCAATACCAATTTAATGGTAAGTGTTTAGTCCTTGCCGATTCCACCCATCACCTTTTGTAACGTATTAAGCTCTGTGTAATGCCGTCTTTCTTTAGTTTCTTTATCTAGGTTTCCTGTTTAAAATCAATAGTGTGTGTGAGTGTGTGTATGTGTGATAGTATCTGTGTGTGTTAAGTGCTTGTGAATATGTGTCGTGAAGCACTCCTGGATAATTGAAAATGTGTATATGTGTAATTGTAGTTTGCAGTTTGACCCGCACTAAAAGCAAATTGAAGATCAATATTTTCTCAACCACCATTTCCAGAAGGTCAGCGCGACCTCATGGCTAACTAGGCTTTAGTTTCTTTGCATCACGTCAGGCTTCATGTGGTGTCACTGGACACACACAACGCAGTTTCTCCTTTCAGTAATCATGGGATCCACGAATCATCCATGCATTGTTAAAAATACACAATGAGGCTATAAGCAGATCAAGTGTCAAGTATTTCTTTTCGTTTCTATTTTATTTCTTTCGTGTGGCAGCGCTTCACTACATATTGTTACCGCTGTACCTCCAGAGAGCTGAGAATAACACTGTGAGGCTGCAATTATCTCAATAAGCATAATTTCTTATAATTATATATCACAATATGATGTGCCGTAAATCACACGCTAAGTAAACTCAAACTTAAGCAACTATTAAATGTGATATTCAACAAAGTAAAACGCTGTATTATCTACCAATTTTGGTAGCTGTGGGTGGTTTCTGAGATCTAGAGACTTTTAGGGCAGAAAAAGAGCATCTATTCCAGCACGGCTGAATAAACTGAACTGCTATAGCTTCTTACATACATGCTGAGCTCTGTTTACCTCTGGGAGCAGGGCTGAGACATGGACTGTCTATGAGCCAACTGTATGTGTTTTATCTGATGGGGACAAGCGTGTTTGTCAATGACTCAATATAATCAGTATGGTTGGTTGTGTGTGTCTGTACAATGTGTATGATGGTGACAAAAACATTTCTAGTTCTAAAATCGCATTACAGCAAAAGAAGTGGATGAGCAGGAGGCTTTCTTGTTTAGAAGGACCTCACATGTACAGGATAACCTGCTTGACAGCACGTCACAGATGGCAGTTACAGAGTCAAATGTAGTGGTGCTTCTCAGAGTTGACAATATATTACACTGTATTTAGATTGTGATCCACTTCTGGAAGTCATTGAGCGTTTGCTTTTGTTGATATGTGACAAGTGGACACGAGCATGTTGACTTCATGGTCACGATGTAACTGAAAAGTAATTTTGTCTCCTCTCAACAGGTTCCTTCGCCAGAGTTAAGGGGGTGGGGGGTGGGGAGGGTACATTTATTCATTGATTCAGCAAAAAAAACCTGGGGCAAGACATCTGCAGGGAGTCGACTCTGTCTTTGAGGATCGTCAGTGCTGATGTGACCCTTTTTCAGCGTGTGAGAAACACCAATCTGAGGATTTGGAGGACAAACAGGACGGCGGATTGCTGGCTTGAACAGTGTGTTTTACATTCCAGGACTGCTCATTATGAGTCTGTCCTGCAGCGTCTCTCTTCGTAACGCGAGTTTTAGCAAAGCAAATCAGAGAAATCGACATAAAAGACAAAGTGATGCCTGTGCTTTTGTGCTCTCACACTGGAAAACGTATTAACACCAAGCTGACAACACCTCTACTAATGACAGCGTCTCACTTTATGTTGTTGTATAGTGAATCATAACTATAAGGTATATACTATATATATTTTCACACTAAATAAACTAACCACTAAGCCAAATGGTTATCTGCTGCTGTGCTTACTAATGCAACCGGTGTACTGTCTTATTTAAATTAATTAGGAGACAACATTAGGAGACACAAGGAAAACAAATGTTTGTCTTCATGTATGAATGGACAATTAATTTTGGAAAAATGTTCAAAACATTCAATTAGATACTACTGTAAAAAGAGAAACGGGGCTTCAGAATGGGGGGGGGGGGCATGCTCCCTTTACAGATTGTGGCTTTAAATATTATAATATTATGAAAATCACTTCACATCTAAATACCAAATAAGGCTGTTTTAATCTACCGTGAATCTACCTCTTATGACATCCCACACACAGGTTCTCAGGACTGCATTTTTGCAAAGTCCATTTGGCACTGACCCTTCATAAAATTGCAGCCTGCGTCATTAAGAGGAAGCACTTAACACAGAGCACTTTGATGTAGTGGTAATGTAATTGCTAATTTAATCTAATTGTCTCTGTACATGCAGTTAGTTAATTGCAGCTGGACCATTTGCGTGATAAGCTCTACGGGGTTACAGAAAACATCAGCCATAAAAAAACATAAAAGCTATTAACAGCAATAAACATGTTTCCACCAGCACCATTACACAATGCAGTCAATAAACTGGGCAGCACACAGAGGCTTATGATGGGCATGTAGACAGGCTTAGAATTTAAGATCTTGGCTTTTTTCCTGACAAAAAACACACGTGTAGGTGAGAAAAGCCACTTGGACAGGACAATATTTAAAACAACAGAAATGAGGTGTCATTACTGTACCCAGATTGGAATTACTTTGCAAGTTATTGAATCAACCTGTAAGCAGTCAGAACTATAAACTAAAAAATTGCTCTCAGTTCAAATCCAAAATAGAGTACAGTGCCGCTGACTGTTAACAACACCTATTCCAACTGTGTTGCTGCTGACTCCCTGATCCGGCGTCAAGCTATCAGGCTCAATTGATTCTTCTGTTCTGCATCCTTTTGTTCCGTTGGCAAGACTTAGGTTAAGATTTGCATGGCCAGACATCCACAGAAGTAAATGGGATTAGACTAAGTTTAACAGGCTACTACTTGAAAATGAACCTAGTGTTGTTCTTTGGAAATACTGATGCTGCAAGGGATTTCAGGCATTTGACCCGACATATCAAAGGCAAAGTCAACCTTATTGTCAATTCTACCACGTAAAAGGCACACAGAGGATTGAAACTGTGGTTCTCTCATGACGCACGGAGAATGCGAGACAAAAAAAACTCAATTATTTTCAAGTCAAACAAGTAATTTACAAATAATTTAACTACTACAACTACTACTTTAACTGTCTACAGTGCAAATACTGTTCATGCTGTTTCCACAGTGCAAAGATAGATAGCCGCAGTTATTTATATTAGTTTGTTTTGCGGCAGTAAGATGGCTGGTGCTGGATATGGGTGGGTTTAGGTTTGCAGTTTAGACTTTTGGGGCAGAGGGGAGACTAGGGGGGAGCAAAGGGGGAGTGTTTAGCATCCTAACAACCTGATGGATGGAACTATTCCTCAATCTGGCGGAGCGGGTACGGGGACTCTGTTTCCTTCTCTTCGATGGCAAGAGACTGTAGAGGCTGTGCGACCGGTGGGTGGGGTCTCCAACAATGCTGACTGATTTTCGAGCCATGCGGGTGCTGTATGTCTTAGAGGGATGGGAGTGAGGCGCCTATAATTGTTCCAGCTGCATTCACTACATGCACTGCAAGGTTTTCAGTTTTTCTTTAGTGCAGCTTTCAAACCACACAGTGATGCGGTTGGTCAGGATACTTTCAGTGGTGCCTCGATAAAAGGAGGCCATGATTGGTAGCGGGGTACTTGCTCTCTTCAATTTGCGGAGGAAGTAGATGCTCTGTTGGGCTTTCTTTGCCGCTGGTGTAGCATTCATTGACCAGGAGAGGTGCTCTGTAATATGCACACCCAAAGATTAGACGCTGCTCACCCTCACCGCAGTGGAACCATTGATGGTCAGCAGGGGGCTGTTGAGTGTGTGTTATCCTGAAGTCAATAACAATCTCTTTTGTTTTTCCCACATTAAGAAAAGATTATTTTCGCTGCATCATGTGGCCAGCTGGTTCACCTCACTTCTGTAGTCTCATTATTGATGTTGATGAGAGCCACCATCACTGCACTTTTATGCACAAAAAAAAGCTCAGACCTTCCTCATTTGTCACTTCAGCACTCCTGGCCAATCACAGCATGAAGTGGGTGCCAATGTCAGATAGTTGGTTTTGGTTACAGACGTTGTCAGACACAGCGCCCCAACCCCCCATTACGCCATCAGAAATGTGAGGATGATTATTACCAGTTAGGTTCTTTCTCAGTCTGTGGTCAAAATCGAAAACAGCGCAAAGGAGAAGGAGCCAGTGGGCCAGCTAAGAACACGGACTGAGATGGTGAAAAGGAGTGCTGAATACATGCATACTTAATATAATGCCTCCTCTTGCTAGCTGACGGATTTGACAGACAGGGAGGAAAACTATCCTGCAGCAACAAACAGAAGCCCCAGGTTTGCCCAGATGAATGTAGCAGTCGCCCGGGGTCAGCCAGAGTTCATCTCCACCTTTCTCAGCTATTCTGTGTGCATGACAGCTCGGCCACAGACACAGTCCACTAGGTGTGAAGATGTGCGGGGATCTTACTTTTGAACATAACTGAGAGAACGATTATCTGGAGCTGTGTGCACTGAAGGACAGACTGATTCACTGGGGGTATCGATCTTTTCAAAAAGAAGGCGACATAGCATTCTGTCCCTTTCAGCAACACGAACATACAAAACTGTGTCCTGATGCTTCTGTTTTGTCTACTGGGACATTTTTCAAATGATTTCATCTTGATAGAAAGCTCTTTTGTTGTGCTCTTGATTGTGACTGTCACTATATACCTTTGTACAAATGTGTACGTTTTATACCAGGATCCCATTAAGTGTTGTCCACCCTGTCTCGCACTGTGGGTGTGTCCTGCCTTGTTCATTTAGTTTCAGTCAGTCATGTTATTTGTAATCTGTTTAGTATCTGTCATAGTGTTTTGGGTTCTGTCCTGTGTCCAGCATCTGTTGTATAGTCTGTTGTGTTTTGGGTTTCATGTCCGTCTCTGTCTGTCTTCTTGGTGTCGTTGTTCCCTGTCCTGTGCCTTAGTTCATGTCGTTTTATTTGCTTCTGGTTCTTTCTCTGCATCTTTTGGGTTTAGTCTGCTCGGTACTCTGTGTCCTAGTTCTGTGTTCTTGTTTAGGTTTTGTCTGTTATGATCTCTGTGTTATAGTTGGTCAGTGTTTGTCTGTTTACATGGGTTTCTGTTATTGTCTGAAGTTACATCCTTGTCTGGTATTTAGTTACATGTGTTCTGTCTGTGTTGATTATTTTTTCTGCCCCATGTCTGCCTGTCAAGTGTTCCGTCTGTTTTCCCTGCTGTCTCTCTGCCTGCCTCGTTTACCTTGATCCCTGTCACCTGTGTTGCTCCCGCCCTGTTCGTTAGTCCCTGTGTATATATACCTGTTGTTTCTGCTTAGTCTTTGTTGGGTCTTTACAGTCTGTTGGAGTGTTGTCTGCTCTGCCTCGCCTCGCCTCGCTCGCCTCGCCTCGCCTCGCCTCGCCTCGCCTCGCTCTGTTGTTTGGATTGTACTCCTGTTCTGGACTTTTCTGTTGGATCATCTTTGTTTTCTTGGACTATGTTATTTTTGGATTCAGCCACTCTGTAAGTGTGCTCGGCTTTGTTTATTAAACCCATAGACAGTATATTACTGGACGAAGCCACCCCGCTGATTTGAATGGAGAGCAGTGAAAGCCAGTTTTGGACCAATGAAATACTACTACAGGTCTACTTCCTGTTGGTACCAGCATCTATTGCGCACGATCGCACAACATAATCGTGGTTTATTTAAGTTACAGTGGTTTGCTATTTTTTTAAAAAGCAACATATTGAACTTTACTCATTCTGCTCAGAAACATTTAGGGATATTCACAAAATAACAAAAGAACAAGGCTCTTACTTTAGGTGTCATGTGTGAAATGTTCTAACGTCTCTGGGTCAGTGGGGGCATTAATTGACTGCCAATCTACCTGCTTACTTGAAGTTTCTTCACTAAATATCATGAAAATGCATGAGAATTCCTCCTGTCATTTGTTCTTCTCCATATGGAGCAAAAGATAATTACTACTGTGTCATTACTGCACTGCTGGCAGAACACTGGAAATTAACTTTATATAACTCATCTCTACTTTCAAACTGCTCCATTTATTTAGTATTCTTCGCAGCTCTCAGTGTGGTGGCGTGCGATTATGCAAAATTTAGGCAGCTCTTTGTGGTCTCTATTTCTGTCTATTCAAAAGAACATTTTACATTATTTCAATATAAGAAATGAGCCTAAACAGCTATTCCTTTTTTTTAAATTTGATCTGTTTTTATTCAACAGGCTCCGTTTGCATGCAAGGGACATTTCAAAACCTGAACAGATCATCATCCTGCAGCATGACTGCTGCATTTCAAATTCATTGTTCATAATTATGCATTAATCCAGCAGCTCTCAGTTCTGGTACTTGAGTACACATCAAAGCTGGTTTTCTGTCCTATCAGACAATAAATACCCTGCATCTCAAATGCCAGGTGGTAGTCAGTCCCTGACTAAATGGTATGAAAACCAGAAGGGCTGTAATACTTCGATCTAGTGCTACAAAACCTTGGCAGTGATGGTTAAAGTACTGAAAATCTTCAATCAAGTAGAAGTAAAAATTCCAATTTGACAAACCTACTCAAGTAAAAGTACTTGGTTAATAAACTACTCAAAGTATATTATAGTATATATTGTAATGTGACCAGGCAAGAGATATTAAAGTAACGTGATTTGGCCGCCCTACCGTTTCAGAATGTAATATACCGCTGTCGTAAATAAGGACAGCTATACGCGGGCATTTGTTATGATTACATTATTATACATTACATTACTTATGATCAAAAACTAGCAAGTCTAGAGAATGCACTCAGCTTTGCATGCTGATATCTCTGTTTAATATAATTATTTTACTTGTTTTTTTATTTACATGAAGGTATTAATAAGGTCACTTTACAATATCATGCTTGCTGCTTAGCCTACTATTGTTCCCTGTATCTGTTGTCATCTTGATATGGACATGTAGCCAACCATTTGATATGAAGGGAGCTGCATGTAATTTGCCTTCTCCAATAGCTCAGGCACCAAGTACAATTATATTCCTAAAGCATCAATGAACATAATCTTGATAATCTAAAGAATAATTGTGGCAATATCAAAAGTAGGGTAAGCCTATATAAAAAGAGATACAAGTTCGTCATGTGTAAAGCTAAGACGGGTTTATCCACCGATATTTTCTAACCAGTTGTCATTTGTTTAGGAAACAATTACTTTTTGGGAGGCTCTTCCAAAAGTGAATAAATAACAACTGGTTGCCTGCCGAGTGAGAGCCAAGATCAATTTCACCTGCGACATTCTATCTAATGAATTCACCAACGGGTATCGCTATAAAATAAATAGCAAACAATGCAAATTAGAGAAAATAAAAAATTTCCATCAAAAGAAAGCCATGCTCTGTGCAACAAGAGGATTCTGTTAATGCATCGGAATCAATCCAGTGATCATCTGACTTAGATGTGTATGCAGTGTGTAGGCTACATCTGCACAAACTAAATGCGCTTTAAAAACACCTTTAATGGAAAGTGAAAGAATTTCTGCCAACTTGTGAAAGGCCGATGCAGGCTGCTTTCCAACACGGCCACCAGTGGCACAATGTGCACTTACTGGATTTGAGTTGCATTAATTAAACAACTAAAACTTAAATTTAGAAGGAATTATTATCTAAATGTTTGTACGTGCCCAACTCATTAATATCTGACATAAGTGCACATCTCTTTGTACCACAAGGGAGATCGGAGCTCTCCCGTGTAACCGCACACAGAGCATGAATGACAGCTCATTTCAGATAATGGAGCAAAATGCATAGCAGATGAAAGAGTAGTTGTAATGAAATTATTAACGGTAAATGTAGCAAAGTCAAAGTAGATAACTGGATTCTTACTGGTAAAAATACAGTTTTTAAAATACACAAAATTACCGTTCCTAAAAAATACTTACTACTCACCACTGCAAATTGAAATTAAATATGATGATGATTAAATTTGACTGACACAAACATGAATATTTTTCACTTTGGTAAAAAAAAAAAAAAGTCCACAAGCTGAATATGAAGCTAGATTTTGCCGTCAGAGGAAACACTGAATGTTCTGCAGCCATCAAATATGCCTCCATCACATTTCTGGTCAGAACCTTCTTTACCGATCAAAGATGATAAAACCTCAAACCTGCTTTAAAGAGCTGCTTTTATGCTTTTTGGCCTTTTCCCTCCTTTATTGAGTTATATATCTTTTTTGTGCATGTAATAGGTTTGCAAATTGAAAAAGCCCAAAGTCCACCCTAAAGGGAGTTCCCATCTCCCACAGAAAACTCTGCTCTGAAAGCCTGAAAACAGCTCGTTTGTAGTCCAGCCGTTTACCTTTCATCCCATTGAAGTCACAGGGATGAAAGCTAAATGCATGTCATTTAATGCTCGCCAAGCGGCTAGTTCGACGCCCTCAAAAACACCGGTGGAAAAACACTGAGCTGCAGCACACCTCCTCTCTCCCTTCCAAACACTAGCTACCCTCCAGGCAGTCAGTGGACATAAAGTTGTTACTGTGATGTGGAGACAGAGCTCAGTTAAAACTTCATGGATAAAAGACACATTTGTTACAGATTAATAACTCACCACTCTGAAACTCTTGCTCCAGTCCATGTTTCCGAGCTGGTCGACAACATGTTTACCGGCTTCTCGCTGACCCGCCCTTCTCTGCTTCTGATTGGCTAGTAGTCCTTAACTAGGAACTGTGCATGTGCAACTTCCAACAAAGATCATTTAAAGATGTATCACTCCATAGCTAAAATGAAGCGTTCAACACACAGGGTGAAAAGGGGAGATGCAGCAATGTGCAGTATGACAAAAATGATGGTGTTTTTTGAAAATGAAACCATGTAACCCGTTCTGGTACAACCTCTAACTAGGATTTTGAACCTGAAAATTAGCATAATATGACCTCTTTAATCAATTTGTTTGGCCAGTTTGGAGAAGTGCAATAAGCTATATAGATAAAACATTTTATAATTTTTCTTTCACAAAACACACATCCATTCTTGGCATACAAATATTGATTATTGCAGCTCTAAGTTCAGAATGGAAGTCATAAAAAAATTGTTTATAAGTTCTTAGTCCCTGAGTGAAGCCTTCAGTAGACGCTAAACAAAAACGCCTCAGGTATTCTTAGTAAAGTTACAGTAGTAGTAGTACTTCCTTCAAGTTCACGCGGACATTTTCACAATTATCTTGGAAGAAAGCCATCCACAGACTTGCTGTATCCACTTGAGATAATGAGTTGTGTGCACTCAGTTGTGTCTGGGGAATTTTACACGTCCCTGTTTTTAATTGAAATGCTCTCCACTCTGCAATCTCTGCACCCAGGGGATGTCTTTTTGCAGGATAACATCCCAAAAAGTCTCACCCGTTACAAAGAAATGCCAGGAAATGCTTATTAAGGGTGCAGGCTAGCCAGACTGCATGTTTATATTGTCTCTCATTCTCTTTTTTAAGGTTATGAGGAGAAAGACATAAAGACATTATGACACATAGGAAGTGATTTTCTGGTGTACTCTGGATGCAATCTGACTTCCCTGTGATGTGTTGAATCATCTTGTGCTGGCAAAACAGTTATTAAACACAGAGATGGCTGAATACATTAAAACAGGCATGGATGTAACCTTTCCCTCATTTATAATGTGCCACTATCTATGCAATGTTTATTCACACCAACACTAATTTCTAGATCTGAAAGCTGTGAATATCACATGGTAGCAAGTCATTTTTCAAAGCTGTTGTGTGCGTGAGGAGAGCGTCAACAGAGAAATGCAGAGGTAACATTATAATGCGAACAAACAGCATAAAATAAAACACTACTCTTCTAACAGAAATTTCGGTATTCTAGGAATTTGTTTTTGATCTCATGAATTATAACTTTAAGAGGATGTCAGGCAATCTAATACAATAAAGTCAGATGCTTTTATTTCACATTGGTATTTTAAAAAAGTTAAGAATTAATGACTTATCGACCTTCATTAGCCAAAGAGGAAATGCAACATTGACAGGTCTCTGGCAGAGCATACTGTGGCCTTTAATTAGCATAAATAATAAATGTATGTCTTTACAAAAGCACAATCAAGCTCGCTAATCAGGACACAGCTCTAACAAAATTACATCTAGTTAAGAGGTTACTCAAAATAACTATAATAAATATAGAGAGTAAATACATGTGTACTAAGAAGTGTTTTTCTTTGAATAGTGTACGGTGGAGAAGGGTAAAAACAACTTTTGAATGGCAGAAATTAGAGCACCATGCAAAATATAGCTACAGAGTCCTTGTGTGTTCAGTGACATGAAGCCTGATCCTGAAGTCTTATTGAATGTACCTGACCTTTGACTGATGTGTCGCACCTTGAATGAGCCTTCAACAGCTTATACCCTTTCTTTGGTTTAATCAATGTAGATTAAAGACTGGTAAATGAATAGTTCGGCATTTGGGTAAATATACTTTTTATTTCTTGACATGTTTGTACGCTAAATATGAAGCCGCAGCCAGTTAGTTTAGCTTAGCATAGACTCAGTAAAGACTGGAAACAGGGACAAAAAGCCCACACCTCTAAAAGCTGATTTATTAAGATGTCATATCTCTTTGTCCAGGAAGTCACTACATCTAGCCAAGAAATTGTCCTGCACAAAACCACTTGGAAAAACCACAGTGTGATGGTTTTATATTTCTATTTTTGTAGAGATTAACAAATGTTATATGATGTTTTAATTAGTGTGTCTTAGAGGGACTGCTAGATGAACTTCTTTTTACCTTTGGACAGAGCCCAGGTAGCTGTTTCCAGTTATTACTCAAAGCTAATCTAATTGGCTACTGGTGGGACCTACATATCTGCCGTACAGACAAGAGAGTGATATTAAATAGGTGCAAATAAGAGCATTTCACCAAATATTTAACTGTTCTTTTAAGTTTCGTTACCCACTCCAGGATACACTGAGGGTCCCCTTCATTAAACACTTTCCCAGCACCTGTTTATGACTTTCTGTGGACATTTTCCCCAGTTAGTTGACAGAACCACTGCCATGCTAGCCTCCTTCACTCCCTTCCTCCCAAGTCTTGTGTAATGATGAGTGATGTTTCAAAGTGTTGGGAACTGAAGGCTCCCTTCTCCATTGAGAGGCTGGATATGAGCCACTCCCCATAGGCCATCACTTCATTTCATGCCTTCTTTTTCTGCCTCTCCTCCTCATACATCCATAAAATGGAAGATGTTGATGGGGGGATAGATAGATGCAGGAGCCCTTTTAACCATGCCTGTCAAAAGCTAATTCCATCTACTTGCTGGCCTTTGTCTTTGATATGCCTGCCGATTTGCTGGTGTGGCCAAATCAATGCGTGCTAGTACTCTTCAAATACTTTGGCCTTGTCAGATCATTTCAAGTTTTCAGCCTGACTCTGAGACATCTAACAGAGGCAATTACGTGAACAGATTAACTAATGCTAATAATGATAAGATGAGCTTCTGCTTGTTAAACGTTACTGTATTTCCTGGTGATGAGCCTGTCCACAGAGATGCTTCTCCATATAATTCAGTTGTCCTGAACTTGCAGAAGGATGTGAAAAGCATAATTCATCTAAAATTATTTTAATTACCTTGTCAAAATGTGCTCAAATTAAGGTGGGAGTATCTGCAGTCACTCTTGAAAAGAGGTTTTTAATGAAGTTTATGATTCACATGGATAATAGGCAAGCTGACAAGGTCTGTCTAATTACTTATCCCCGTGGCCCTGAACACCAAAGCAGCAACTCTCTGAGGTTTGCTGATGCTCAAGAAGCCATGTTATCTTTCCAAAGCCATTTCAGACAGAGGAGTATGCTACATGTCATTGTTAAATGGTAAACATAAAATATGCTTTCCAAACACACAATCTGTTGAGGCGTAAATTACAGATATAGCCTGGATCAGCAGGACCTGAAGTAACAACAAGACAATAATAAAAGTCTTGCATGGAACACACAGATGAATGCAAATCATGAGCATTTATAATGCCAGCTGACTGAATGCAAATCCTACAGTAAATTCCACAACAACACAAAACATATGCAGAGCTGCTCTTCTCCGCCATACATCAGCAGTTAAGTCCTTCAATAGCTGCAGTAATTCCTCTGAAACAATACCTTATCTGAGTCAGAAGGTTTACAGCTGCATCTATTCTCACTTGTCTCTCCTCCCTGAGATGGATGCAGGCGGGAACATACAGTAATGAACCATGGAGTAAGCAAACCTGAGTCTATTAAGCCTTATGGATTGATCCAGCCACTAAATAATGCAGACATTGAAAAAGACAAATGCCCAATCGATATCCAATGCTATTGTTACCTTTACTCTGACTGCATTGATTGAGAGCAGATGGTTCCTCCCATGTTGTGGCGGCATTGTGAGAGAATCAGTTCTGTACCAGGGATGGGATTTTCAAACAGAGCAGGGTTGTAGTTAAGGCTACCTCTGACCTGGCTCAAGTATCACAGCCCTGTAATAAATAAAATCCCCACAGTTGTTATATATGCAGACGTCAATGAACCAAATTGTTTTATATACGGTGCCTTGTCCACAGGTTCCTACAGCATTCCTCATTACGACATTCATCCCATAATTGTCCGCATTAATCTCTCCCATTTGATGAAGCGTAATATCAGGATCCCTCAGATGCCTGAGATTTGTTCTCATTTTTGGAACGACTCGGTTTGTTAGAAAGGGCTCACATATGGTCAGCGCCCAGTGTAATTTGCTGCTTGATGGACATGGGCGTGCTGGTGATTTTGAAACTGCCAGAATGGTTGGTGTCCACAGATGGCTGGGGTTTAATGCCGCCTCGTAACGACATTCCTGCCCTTTTCAAGGTGACCACTTTCGCCGTGGAGGGCTGCAGCCTATATGACAACAAGGTGACCAGTGCAGATGTTTTGTGTACGGCAGAAATGTTCACAGTATAGTCTGTAGGATCTGAATGTTCCTGCATGTTAAAAACATTAGATATCCCACCAAAAATACACAAAATACTTCCATTACCCAGCACAAGAGAATCCTCAGTGCGATGTGCTATGATTGGACAGAGAGAGCGCACACAGCTTTGCTGTTCCCAAAAGGAACTTATCAGGAAGTAACTTGTTCAGGGCTTATCACAGCAGCCCCCGATAACTCCTTGTTGCCTGAAGATGACGTGAAAATTTATTGTGTTAGTCCCGGGAAAGGATCAGTGTTGAGCATGGCAGTGCCATCATGTTACTGCATTATTTCAGAAAGTTGAGAGCAAGCCACAACAACTACAATAACATTTACTTGCTGAATGTCATGGTCCTGTACTTGTGATTTATGGGCTAGGCTGACTGAAGTGAGAAGATTTTAACACCAAAATGCAGCAAGTTTTCTAGCTTTAGGATCACTATCTGTGAAAAGCAGAGCCGATGTGTGTTTGATGGTGTAAGCAGTCTTGCTGAGTCCTGATTCTCAATGTAAGCCTGGATTTAAACTTGATGCAAGGGGTTAATAGGAGTCCCGCTTAAAGCATCTACAGCTTAGGTGTATGATGCATGCCTGTGTTATAACAAATGGTTCAAAAGAGGGAAGAAAGAAGCCATTTACACTGTGGTAGAAAAACCATATCTCAACAGGGGAGGAAGGATGATACACCACTTATCCCCCATCTTAAATGCTGTCCCTTCATCCCTTCCCAGGAGATTGAACAAACGCTCACCCTTGACCTCATGTGACAATGCTAACGACAGTTTAAGCCTGGCATCATGTGGCTCCAACTACCACAATGACACAATGTTGTTACAACAGCTAGCAGCATTAACATTAACTAAGCAGTATCCATAACATTGATAACGACCCCACATTGGTAAATAGCTAGAACTCCCTGCCAGCCAGTCAGAACTGAAGAAGCCTCTTGGTTGAAAAGTGAAACTTCTTCAGGTATCTTCAATCAAGTCCTGTTGTCCTTGATTTAACTTCCCTTGTATAACTATGGCCTGGATGACTGAGAATCTTTACAGACATAAGAATGTGTTAAAATATAATGGAGCTTGTCAATCTCTGCCAGCATCAGAAATTTGTAGAATAATATTTGAGGAAGCGCGCGTCAGCTACAATTTAGCCTACAGCAAAGCTTGAGAGCCTCCACACAGAGCCACTATAGGTACGACATAAGAGGTATGAATCCAGCTTAAGTCACTGTCAACCTTCTTATCCCCTGATAAACTTCAACGCATAGATTAGAAAAAAAAACACAGGATACAATGAAAGTAACTCCCAAAAATGCAGGTAGAACTATTACCGTTGGTAAGAGAAACATTCAAGAGCTCTGTTTCACTCAAACAATCCTTCTCACAGTCTCAAGACATGTTTAACTGTCCTATAATAGTAATGACTGTATACCAGTATTATCACAGTTTTGGGCATGTGCAAGTCCACAATTTATCAACAACCATTTAACGTTTGCAGGGTTGCGAGGGGCTGGAGCCATTCCAAGCTGACATTGAGGGAGAGGTCGGGGTCGCCAGTTCATCACAGGGCCGACACACAGAGACAAACAACCACGCTCGCATTCACAATTTAGAGTCACCAATTAACCTGCATGTTTTTGGACTGTGAGAGGAAGTCGGAGCACCTGGTGGAAATCCACACAGACATGGGGAGAACATGCAAACTGGAATAAATTGTATAGTTATACACACATGCATACATATAAGAGTTGATACAATACAAACACATCTGGAGTGAGCTAACTCCCTTTGAATCCATTTGTATCTACACATCCAGATGGCTTATGAGGTTAATCAACCATGTTAAAGTGTCCAGGTTTCATATTTGTATCAGTGGGGCAGATGTTCTCAAAATAAACTACAGTAAGAGCAACATCTGACTGCATCTACCAACTGCTTTGAAGCAGCACCTGTTATTGTAGCGCTTGAAAAAATGCTTACAGGCTCATCCTGAGTTCACAGTTTTTTTAAATTTATTTATTTTTATCAAGCAAAGTTGCAATCTGGAAAAAATTATGGACTGTGATATGAGAGCGGTGGGAGGCATAAGATGCAGATAACTGTAGTATGGGTTCTTGGGTTTATGGTGTGATTGACTGGTAAATGACGCATCCTGTTCAATGGATAATCCATCTTTTAAATCAGGGTTCAACAATAATCTACAATATTTGATCATGAATAAATATTATTTATTACAAAATGACATACTGTATCATAATAATTTGGAAAATTTTTCCGTTCCCAGTTGGAGTAAACTGAAGCAAACAGCATAGAAGCTGAATTTAAGCACCAAACTATTTGAATAGTAAAGAGTCAGGAAATTGAACACAGGTGCTATGAGCTGGTCCTGTCTATTCCAGTATTGTATAAAATTAAATACAGCAACAGCAGATGTTGTACAGCTATGTGCCATAGGTCTGCAGTACATCTGCCAACAACAAAAACAAAAGAGGGAATCCTTTCTGTGTTGGCTGAGGCTTTGTCCTGTACATACATTACATGCAATAATTATACACATCATATACACATCATATTTCTGTTACAGGTGTTTGAGACAGAACTAGGGGTTGTTATTACATTTTGGTACATTGACACCAGTCAAAAGTAAACCAAATAGCTATTAGCAGTTACAGTTTCAGTTTTCACTGATGGATGAACAGCTATCACTGGATTGTTTTTACTTTGATACTGAAGAAGTATTTTTTCCTATCAGATTCAAACAGTTTTATAAATGTTTCTTGGTGGACATCTGAGGCAATCTATATTATTGAACTCCTTGGTGTGAGTTAAAAGGTGAATAGCGGTATACAAGTGTTCTCATATTAGGCTCTGTCACTTTAAGAGGGTAACCTCTGACCCTGAGGTGTGATACACTTTGATGTTTATCGTAGGTGTGGCCTCCGATTCGTCCATGTAGATGGCAATCACGTTTCTAAAACTCTGACTGGTTAAGGGGCGGGACTAACAGGCAGAGCAGATCGGAAGACACCGCTGTTATGCCGAATGTGTGTTTTCTGTGGAGGCAGCGACAAGATGAAGAAGAAAGAAAAGTGTAATTCAATTAATGTACAGAGAGAGTTAGTAGCCTGGCTAGTTTATAATAACTCTGTCACACTGCTACACAGTTTTGTGTATTGTACTGTGAGAGCTAATAGTCTGCAGACAGCAACAGGTTAGCACCATCGCTAACACGGCAAGCTAACGTCCTACGAACACCGGGGAGCCCCTGACAGCGCGACGTGTGACCGGCTTCAAGGGAGACCGACCTGTGGATAACAAAACATGAGAACAGCGGGAGTCATCTGGACGATGCTGTGAAACTGGACTGAACCTTACTTGGAAGGGTAAATATGGCTGCCCAAGCAGGCCCGCCATTGAGCAGCGCAACAAACACTGCGGAGCCACAAGGAGTCGGCGGACTGTATGAAAAACCTCGGAGTCACGCAGAAGTTTGCCCGGAGGAAAAACCGCCAGGCGGCCTTTCTCCTCAGGTGAGGCCTCAGCTGTGGTGAGTGAAAGCATCTTTTATTATCGCGACTCTGCTGCTGGTCCCTGCATGGGGAGATTGTTGTGCTGGATCGGGTGAGACTCGGCTATGCATTATGGTCGTTGTTGTCATGTAGCCGCTTTCATAATGCCTTATTATTTATTAGGCCAGTTTGCTGGATTGCTGCATTTTAAGGTACAGAGCTGGGAATGGGAGATAATTGGCAAATAGTCTTTCCGTTTTGATTGCGGGATCTCTGTGGAAAGCAGCTACAGAAAAGTCTAGATCCCTAAAACGCTGTCTGTGTGAATCCTTGTTGACTTCAGTGGTGTTGAGCTCACTGCTGTGTGCTTACGGTCCTGTAGGCTCATTTGGTCTGAGCTTGGTTGTGTCAGCTTGAATATTGCATTCTTAATTTAGGTTTGTGACAGTGGTACTGTAACTTGTGTCAGTGCATTCCTCCCTCTCTCTCTCATGTTAAGTGTTTTGTGGAGCCTTGCTGTAACATAGCAGTGCAACACAGTAGTGAGAGAGTATTGTAGTTTTACTGGTATCTATGTTTTGAAATCGTTGGTGCGCCACCATTATTGGTCAAATTGGTGGTTAAAAAGTGGGATATTTCAAGAATAACTATCCTAGTTGTTTGTAACAAGAATAACACCAAACTTGTGAAATGGTATGGTTAATAAATAATTACACAACTCTACACAGACACATATCATATATTTCAATTTGAATTGTTAGAAAAATTAAAAGAAAAATATTTATGCTCCATGATGTCTGTAATATTGAGTCGGCTTGTTCCCAGTAAATGTTTTGTTCCTCCCCGTCAATGCACTCCTTCGAATAAAAGCTGTATTTGTCTTTTTAAGGAAAAGGCCAACTAGCATAAAAGAATAATTAATTGCCTAACATATAACACATTAAACTGAACTGAACTTAACTGAACTTGTTTTAGTCTGTTTTAGTCTGTGGACGTTCGACAATGTTAACTGTAAAATAATAAACCAAAGTAATTCAGTCTGTAATTCCTTAATTCATATTTATACGTAGTATTCAACTAGTTTATATAGTGCATAATAGACTTCCTGAAATTCAGTTATGGCTTTTGGTTTAGTGTGCCACCCCAGGATTTTTGGTGGCCCAATCTGGCCACCCCTAGGAAAATTTTCTGGGGGGCACCACTGATCTAGAATAAGATATTCTTGGGAAGTGTAAGCCACTAAGAATCTAAAACTTTGTGTACCGTGACTGTGTGTTCAGATTTGACTGAGTTGCGACTGAGAGACAGAGTGAGGGTTTTGTTGCAAAGTTATGGCAATAATTGGGCACTGAGGGTTTTTAAAGTATCCTGACGGGGTTCATGAGCCGTGTGTGTCACAGCCACTGCTGAACGTGTTGGTGGTTTTGGTTCTCTGTTAAATATTTAATACAAAAAACTGATAAATAAATCTAATCTAAACCCAAAGTAATACATGTACTGAACTGCTGTACTGTATACTGTCCTCACACTGCCATAGCTCTGCTTGGGATGCAGACAGGACCAAGTGAAGTGTAATTATGTCCCACTCCTCTCTAGCTGCTGGTGCTGCTAGACTTTAATTAGCTCCATTCTCCTCACTACAGAGAGATTATGACCAGATGCCCCGAGGCCCAACCCAGGTGGTTATGGAGACGAGACTTCAAAGAAAAAAAAAAATAGAATGATTTTGATGTTCATTACTTTTGAACGGAGTTCCTGGTGATTTTAATGAATGTCGCTGAGACAAGCAGGCCACCCCGTGAGATCACACTCGAGTTTCTGAGATTCGGGAGCGACTGATTGATTGGACTGTTTTTAAAGACATATTTCATAAAGCAGCTCGGACGGTTTCCTGATGGCAAACTGAACACATGGGTATATTATGTTCGGTAAACCCATCTAGACTCAGACTGGCCTTTTTTTTTGGTTGCCATCATGTTGGCCGGCAAAACATATTTATTCACCCAATCTGTACACATCATCGAAAGGATGACTGGATGTTGGGATTTTAGTTTCAAAGTAGTGATCAGCTGTACTGCGTTTGGGACTAAGTCACTGCAGGCCTCTATTTAAAATCTAATTAACATGTTGTTTTAACTTTTTTCGAGCTCCCCGTTTACCAGGTGTGCACTGGCACACACTCTCCCCTTCTCCTGCATCAACCAGCAAACAAAATCGAAACAGGCTGCCTTACACAGACGCGTAAAACGGACCTTTTTAAAAGAAGAAAAGAAAACGCCTCCTGTGTAGACAAGCCTTTAGTGGCAATTTTTTCATACATTAGTACTTTAGTTTTGTCAGATTCATTTCTGCTACTGTCATGATTCAACATACAATTGAGTTTTTTTGTGATTTACAGAAAAAATACACATGTAGAATAAACAAAATTATCAAAGTGAGTGCAATGAAACACTATCATTTCATAAGTTATGAGCTTTATGTACCTTCAAAATGACTATGTTGAAGCATACCTTTCTTTACTTCCACTAAATACCGCTGTTAGCATGCCCTGCACTCTTGTGGCCTAAAAGGGGGAGAAAAAAAAGTCTGATATATTTATAGCCCCGGCCATGTACATGAAGTAAGTCAAGGGAGTGATTTTGCAGTTTCCCAAACCTCTCTCTATACACTGCGCTGATGTTTTAATACAATCTATGTCTTTATTTAATTTTATAACAATATTTTTGAGGATTAATGGTTCACTTAAATGTGGAATGACTAAATATCGTTTCAGAGGCTCAGGAAAATAATTACTTTATAATGAAACATGATAGAATATTAAATATAGAATAAATAATGGCCACTGACAACTTCTATACAAATATAAAGGTATCACAGTGTGCTTTTGAAAAGAGTGGACCCCAAATGTAAAGGCTTACTCACCAATCCACTGATTCATATTTAACACTATGTTTGAATGTCATTCCCTTATCTTAATGTATACGACCTGTTAGCTTCGCAGAAGTTGTGAGAGCAATTAAACTATATGTAGAAAAGTTTCTCTCCACATCAGCTTTCAGTGGAACTAGCAGGAGCAGCAGCTGCGGCGATGACCCTTGATTGATCTGATGTAGTAGTATACTTGCTGACAGAGTCACCACGGCATAATACTTGTGCCCACAGGAACTTTGAAATGAAAAGCAATGTCCTGGTCTCCTGAGATGCACTATCAGCAAAGACTCAGCAATGCAGGAGGGGTGGGAGACGCATTACAAGATAAACTCATATCGACACTTCTGGCAGAAATCATCATTTCTATCCCCAACCATTTTTCTCTGTTTGCGAACGGAGCCTCGTGGCCAGCAGGATGTTCTGTCCAGACAGGCCGTTTCCAGTTATTTTAAAAGGTGAGGATATCAACTTCCTACTTTGCTAATAGATGTGGCACAGGGGACAAATGTGTTATGAGAGCAAGGAGCATCAGTTGCAGGTAAAAATATATGCAGTTGATTCTAGTGAATTTTGCAAGGTTGATATAATGTATTAGCGTTGTGGCTGTAGATTATGTAGCTTATATATCCCCCACTACATCATGCTGGGAGCATCTTTTACATATCCATTTTCTTTGTCTCTGCAGTTTTCCCGTCTCTCTGTTCATTTCTTTCCATTCACAGGCGCTACCCTGTAAATTATTACACCTGAACAAACAGCAAACTTCAGTGGGATCTATGATTTATTTTCCCTTCCCTTGGTTTTATTTCATTCTCTTCCTCACGGAAACAACACCACACGCAGTGCTTTGTACTCTATCATCAGCCCCGTACATGCGAGCCTCCTTTCTGCTTACAAAGAGGCCAGTTCTTTGGATCCTGGAAGCCGTTTTACCCAGAGCTAGACTCAGGATCCGGAACGCACGATAAATTATAAATACGCCATAACCTTTCGGTGTGAACCCTGCCTTTCATCAGCCCCCTGTAGTCAGATGGTCCCGGGCAGGCTCAGCTACTGCGAGTTGCCCCGGCTAATTGTTAAACATGTTCTTGTCAATCAAGCCTATCCCAAATGGCAACTCCTCAGCCGGCGCTACAATGAGCTGCCTGAGCTGCTGTAGCCTTAGAGCAGTAATTGCCGTCCACTCGCCAGACGCCCATCTACATTCCATTAGCGGCTGTACAATATGAATGGTTGAAGCTGGTTGTTGACTGCAGACCTATTCAAGCTTGTACATGTGCTGAATAGCCCCTTTTTCTGTGGCATGTGTTTCACTTCCACATAGACGGGAGGAGAGGTAATTACATTTGTGATGGCACTGTGTTCGCAGACGGAGAGGAATACTTCGCTTGCATCAAAGAGCAACAGTAAATATTCACAGGGACAGTGAGTGAGGAGCTTGTGTGTGTGTGAGAACTAAAAAAACGTCACTGTTACACTATATCACATAATTCAACGGGATTGTGCTAACTTTATTTAGCTGCTCTAGCTGAATTGATCTCCCCCTCAAACCTCGTCTAACTCAGGAGCATGGTTTGTTAGGTACATATAAGCAGCTGTACTAAATGACAAAACACTGTGTAACCTTGGGGGAGGCTGTTGGCAGTTGCCACATAATACATAATGCTAAGTTATTACTCTATGATAAGTGCAACACAACTACCAGGTAAAGACATAAAAAGATGATTGTGTCATTATTGTCAATGGCAAAAAAAAACATGCTATTGATGTATGGGGAAGCCACTCTGTGGAATAATGAGAGGCTCTGAAATTGTCACCAACAATTGTAAATGTCTCTGGCTTCAATGAAGCACTGCCGCAATCTGTAAACCAAGATCTATTCTCTGGTCTCAGTGCTTTTTCAAAGGCGTCCGACACTTCAGAGGTGTTGTTGAAGCCATCTCGAGATTTTTAAAATGGATGTGGGGATGACGTTAAACGAGGGAGTGGGATCTTTCAAGCATATCTCATTCCAATAAGCTCAAGGAGTGCGTTTAGATTCAGAATGGTTCCACTTGGCTGGAGAGAAACATTTTCTGAATTTAAACGCTAACCAATTCTTCAGCAGGCCCTTCGCTCACATGAAGCGTTAAATTCAACTCAAAGCAGCAGCAAAAGAGATTTACATTTTCCTTATACAGGTTTTAGAGCCTTTGGTTTGGCTGAAGATTTGCATTAAGGGGATTTTTTTTCTCCTTCACTCCCATCTAAGAAACTTTGCAAAGTTTAATCATGGCTTCTGTTGACGCCCCTGGGTTTTGCATCTTAAGCTGTAGCCCTCTGGCTGGGAAACATAAGAAAACTTCATCATAAGCTGTTCCAAAGCCTGAATATAGATTTCACAAATCATTTCCGGCCAGGACTGTACGTCTAAATATTACCCCGTCAAATATTGGATTTGTAATTGTGGCTTTTTGTGTGGCCTTCCTGGTGCACATCTGCACACCGAAAACCCTCCAGCTTTTGAAGGAATGGCTCATTAAAAAGCAACTTTTCTTACAGCAATTCTGTGAGGAATCTCACCTTCCGCTTAACACAGTGGCTTTTAACTCAATTTAAAAAAGAATAAAGTCTATATTTCAAGTTATTTATCAATCTCCTTCCAGCGTGAATCCATTCCAACAGCAGCATCAGTAATAGTTTGTGGTCCTTACCCGCATGCCGAGCTCGATGTTCTCGCCTCCGTAGACCTCCATGCCAGGATCCAGCAGGCCAATGTCACCGAAGTATTCCCGATCAACCACAAAGGAGCAGCCAATCATAGCTGGAGTTCTGGATGAGCACAGAGAGACAGCGTCTATTGAATTTTTATTATCTAGCCACTAAACTTTTAGACACACAGAGAGAGAGAATGTTAAAATATTCAATGCAATCACAGGCTTCAGTGTTTTCATAGTAAAGTTACTGTACAGTCCAGAGACTGATCAACTGAACGTAAATGTCCAGGTATGAAACAGTTTTGGTTTTTCCTTCCTAATTTTAAAAACTTGCAAGAACATGTTTATGCACGGAGAAGTTGGAGAAAAAAATATGTTCCCGCTGGAGATAAAATTACCTGTGAATAATGCATGTGTGCAACATATAGAGACTCTAGTTTGTTTCGACTGCTCACTCTTATATGTGGTTAAGATGCAGTATATCCGATTCCGCATGACAACGAGATGATGGGCAGGAAGCGTAAAGTGGCTTTATCAGAGCTTTTTGTTGAAAACAGCTGCCTGCTGCTGCTGGAAATAAGGTTGATGAGAGTGGCGAGAGTGAACCAAAACAGTAAAGCGAAACCAAAACAACGAATGGGAAAGATGCAAAAAAATATGCTCTGCATCTCTGAGGGGGAGTGCAGAGTCGTGGGATTATTCTCTGTGGGTTCATCCCTGAGCTACACCCTTCATATTACACCTAATCATTTGATACGCTGTTAAAGTAAAATAAGTTAACAAAAAAACAAATGCGAATGGTTTTATATTTAAATGAAACTAAAAGTACTATAAAAGATTGAAAGAAAAAAATAATACATGACACAAGTCCTATTCTCATTCCCATTCCAGTACAACAAAACAAAATGGCATATTCACTGTAATTATCAATTTCATTATATTTATCACTAAGCAGAAGAACCTAATATACTTTCAAAACTACTACCATTTAAAAGCTACCAGGTTCAGCTGGTAGAGTCAGAGAGTGTTTTCACTCAGAATACGAAGAAAGTGGTTATTTTCCACCTTTACGAAAAGAAATGGTCCCACTTTAGCTGCTGTCCCCCCAGGGCTGCGTTTCACTTCTATTATCTGTCAGTTCTTAAGTGCTCTGGGACAAAGCCCCACAAAAAGCATTACATTCATACAGAGTACTGAGCTGCGTTGTTTTTTCTCTAAAGTGACCAATGAGTGGCTTTATTCTTTTTTTTCTGAAATGGCGCCCGGGGTAAGTTCACCATATATTATTACACACACGCACAAACACACAGGAGAGGCAAATGTGTGTCTTCCACTTTAGTTTGAAAGACGTGGCAGCAGGAAGTACTAGCAGGAGGGAGCTGCATTATGATTCATTGACTCTGTATTAAAAGAGTGCACTGAGCCATACAGTGTGGAAGCCAAAAAGAAGTTGATTTTAGATTTAGACCCTTAGATAAAACACTGTCTGGATCACCATGCAGTGTAAACTTGATAAATCTTTATGCCTCCTAAAAGTCGACTAAACTGTTCATGTCTTCATTAATGAGAAGAGTCTTTGTCAAACTCCACCCTGGTCGTTAAACCTGCGACCACAATATCCAAGGATTGTTGCAACACAGATCTCTTCTGTTGCAACGTGGATTATTTGTTTCTACCTGGGTGTTCAGACTACGGGGGAGTGTTGGCAGGAGGAAAAGGTATGGATTGCTGGGAGGAGGAGGTTTTCAGGCCCGGCGTGAAGGAACCCAGCGGGGAAGCTGCAACTTCCCCCCGCTGGCGGCGCCAGAATGAGCACCAGAACGGGAGCCGAGCAAGCAGGCAACGGAACCAGGCTCAGCAGTGAACACAGACCAGGACCGAACACCCCGACACCAACGGAGGCCAGTTTGACCAGAGGGAATACAGTAATGAGGTGTTTTACATGAGCTTAAAGGGGCATTATGGAGCGGACACTAGCGCTGCGGTTTTAAGATTGCAACCAGGTGTGTGCTCGTACGCGTGCTCGCTTGAACTCATGAGCGAGCAGAATCCGAAACACAACCGCTTTCACACAGAAATCCTGCAATAAACGCAGGAACAGCAGCATGCAGGCTGTGGCTTTTCACTCAGACATGTTCAGGCTCTGTTACTTAAACGTTCCCGTCTCACAGGCGGATCAACACCGGCGCCGTAACGTTACTTCATTCAGCGCAGAGAGACAGCGGCATATCGGCACAGTACTCCCGAAAAAAGGCAGAGTGACAGCGGCTGTAGACAAACAGAGCTGGGAACTCAGGTGAACTCCCACTGCAACGTTACAGTAATAGTTTTATCAGCTGCAGGTTGAACTAATCCACGCTCGGTACATTTACTGCATTTAGCCAACGTGCTACATCGTTAGCTCGCCTGCTGCTTTCAGTAATTATCTTTACTATCTGTGAATCTGTCACCGGAGGCTCAGCAGTGTCAGCACAGCTACATGTACTGGATGATAATGAAACGGGTGGAGAGCTGGACTGAATATTATAAGATTGTGTCACACTTTATAGCAGTCAGACCGCAGTAAGTAAATTTACTGTAACTAGTGTTAGTGGATGGCTCTTCTTCCTCTGTGTTGTATATTATGTGGGTCATGTTAGTTACAGCGACTGAGAGGTGGAGAAGCTGTGTACCCATCAGTAAAAGGCAGTAAATCTAAATTGAACGTTACGAAGCAAACAGCGGCGGGTCCGAGCTAATGTAGCGTTAGCTAGCTGCTCGTGGCTGCCTCACTATGGGACAGTAAACAAATCGCTCCACATTAGCTTTTAACCGTTACGTTACATCATTTCTTGCAGGCTTTGACAAATTGAGTTTATGTTGGAGTCTGTGTTGTGCTGGGAGCAGGTCTTTCTTAGTGTTAGACTCCATGTCGTAAGTTGCAGTGTCGTCGCTGCCGAGAGCAAAGCAGACACAGCGAGAGGCTCGGGAGCGCGCATGCTGGTGTCAGTCACTTGATTTCGCGGAAAATCCGACCGGGAGCCTTCGAATAGGAATAGGAATACCTGCCTTCAGGGTTAAGGGCCAAACCTGGCAGGTGGATCGTTTAAATGTCAGATTACAACCCCTTCACACACAGGCAATAAAAAAAGGATTCATTTTAGTAGAAAAACTCCATACAGCCCCTTTAACATTCATAGCAGGTGCTATGTGCTATGTGTTGCTCAAATAAGACATTTTTAAAGAAACATTAGTGTGAAGTTGTAACTAACAATTACTAACAAACTAACAAAGCTCTTTTATTCGCATTTACATCCAACAAACTACAGCAACAAAACACTTATTAGTGGAAAACACTCTCAAACTAACGCCTAGACTGTCTCTGCTATCATTAGCTAATTATTCTTACTACCTTTGTTCCACACCTGTTAAAATTACACATGCTTGCTGACTTATACGCTCTTATTGTCTCATACGGTTTTTGTTTAAATTCTAAGATGGTGACAGGGAGGCTTTGAAGTGCCAGTATTTGCACTCAGTGTGCAGATAAAAAGACAGACTCAGCCCCGTTCACCTCATCCTTTCTCCTCTCTTGACAAGTGACCTACCTTGGCTGTCTGCACAGTGCAAACTTTGTGCAGCTCTCTGTGAGTGTTCCTGTTAGAATAAGCTTCCTGGCAACGTTAGCAATCTGTGTTTAAGTACAGACTCAGCGCCTTACGTCAGATGCATGCGATGATGAGGCAAAAACCTCTGGCTTTGGTGGGTTATGCATTGGTAACGTTCAGTGAAAGAAAAGATAACAAATTATAGCAACGTTTGGCGCCTCCTGTATTTGCCTAGTGTGCGAGGTGATCAAACGTGCAATATTTAGGCATGAAAGAAGTAAATCCCATCCTAGAGCCAGCTAACTGAAGCCATTCAAATGAATAATAACAGCCAGCTGTTCACCTCAAATGCAGAAAATAGTGAGGATGAATACTGTCCAAGTGTCGAGAATCAAACAGTGACACTGACTCACGATTTTACAGCAGTGTTCTGAAATCAAACAAAGCAAAATCAATCATAGAACAGGCAGAGGTACCCATTTCTCCACAGACAAAAGTGTTCAATAGACTTTGATGCAATGCGACCCCAGTCTCTACTCCGTGTGGCCCTGCCATTAGTTGTGTGTGAAATACAACACACTCTCCAGTGGCTTTTTTGTAAGTGGGAATGACACACCCAGCCATTGTTCTCTCTCCATCACCTGCACTCTTGTTCTGGCTCTTTGTACCTACATGTTTACACAGCACAGAGTAATCACTGCTCCAAGGTTTGTCAAAAAGCAACTTGAGACAAAGTGTGTTTGTGAAAAACGAGAGTTTCTCACAAAATAACAGCAGTAGACATCGCAGATTGATTGTGAAATCTTCCAGTTCTCACTTAATGTCATTTGGTTTAGTTATTTTTAGCGTACAGATGGTCAGCCTGCAGGGTTTCATCCGCCCTTCACACCCCTTAACTCTGGCCCCCAAATCATTTGCTAGCAGTATGCAGTATGAACATCTGATACATTTATGCAATTTGGCAAGATAAAGACTTTCATTTAAGATTACTCATCCTCTCCCGGATGAAGACATTGCAGTTGAACTGCTTTTTGACCCTGACATCTGACTTGCCTGTGACCTCTCATTACAAATTGTCATCAAGGCCCTGATGCTTCAAGTAAGGTAGCAAAGAAAATGCACACATTAATGACATTTTCTGTCATTTATAAGTAGCTTTTTAATAGTAATAAGTACAGCAATATTTTCAAAGTGATAAATTGACTATTATAAAACACTTTTTAACCATTAAAGTCACTATTGATATGCATAGCCAGGTCCAATATATAATGACAGCGTGCAAACTATACCATAGCTTTCAGAGGAGCTCACCTTTTTTTCCTGGGACTGAGGTGGCGGGAGACAGACTGTGATTCTTACTGGTGAATCATTAGTAGTTGCAGCATGTTTGTCTCATATTATTATTATCATATGTAGCCATTTTGCTACAATTACGCTTGTTGTTTGCGACCTGACCTTTTTCTTTCCGTGAGAGGGAATTTAAAAAGTTGCGTGGGGCTACGGCGAGCCCCCAGCTGCAGTAGCCTAATATTCATCCAGCCAGAGAGAACGATCACAAACCGATCACGAACCGTTCACAGCGCGTCGGTCGTACTAGCGACACAACCCGTTGTAGGTACTGGAGAGGGAGTGGGGCGGGGACACAAGGCCAGAGACAGGAGATCACGGAGCGACCGGCCCACTGCGGACAGTCGCTAATCGTTCCCTGATGTCTGATGCTCCTGATAACGCATGGATCCATGATGATAGAGAAATACAGAAATTAATGGCAGTAAAGCATGATGTCAATATTTTGGAGACCCCCCCCAAAATACCACAAATCATGCTTTTAGGGGAGCTGATGTCTTAATCAACTTCTTCCCCGGACATTGGCAGATAATCAAAAGGTCAGAAATTGCATGTTTTCTATTTTTTGTCTATAGTCCTGTTAAATGTTCCTTAACCAGTTATTTTCTGGTTTATGTTATCCTGGAAAAGCTTATACTTGTATTCGTCTCCCTACATCATGTTCATGTACTGCACTCAAATGCATTTAGTCAGCAGATTTTTGGAATCTGCTTAAGCAATATGCTCAGATTGAAGTATTTTTTAAAGTATCCTTTCAACAAACAGGTTCCTTTAGGCCACTGCAGATAACAATCTTAAGAAATGACATAGATTCTTTGTGCGGACCTTCCTTATAAAGCTTAACTCTTATCCATACAGATGGCTTTCCACTTAGGAAACAACAGTCTGTCCTTTTGGTTAAAGAGTTCAGGCTTCTGTCCACACTTAAAAAACACTTGGTGGCCATTTCCACTGTCTTCCTATTCTGTCTCGTCAATAATTGCTGTGTTTGCCAAAGAAACCCTCTTTTTGTCAGATCTGCAAAGTGGTTGCAATCCTCTGTACTCTCAGAATGTGACAGTTTTGTGCCTTCTTGTGCCCTTTTCTTCGCTTTGTTGTCGAAGGCATCCAAAATACCAGAAAAGACAGGAGACTGAGGTCTGGATGGCCACTGAGCTGCTGTTGTTGATGGGCAGAAACCATGAGGAAACAAGTGGGAGAATGATTTCCAATAGAAATCCACAAAGCCGACACACAGCTGGTCCTTGAGGCGATCAGTCCATTTGTAGTCCAAGTGTCAATAGGGAAACACAAACCAGCTCCACAGTGTCTGAGGCTGTTCTCTTATCTTTCTCCTATCTTAAGTCTAGCACTTGATGCTTAATAATACATTTTCATGGAGCTTTGATAAGACATTCAATATTTAGGGCCACAGTACGAAATGTTATTCTGTTTGTTTGTATGAGACCAGCTGTATCAAATGAAACCATTACTGCTTTGGCTACGCTGGACCGAGCAAAGTAATGAAACTCTGGTTTTGAATCCAGTTTTTGTTGCCCTTGGTCAAAATCCGACAGTATGTGTGAATGTTTAAGCTTATAGTTGTATCCGTGTGCTTCATGTTTGCAGCGTGGCTAAAATGCAGCAACAAAGGAATTTAAGTGACACAAATCAACACATTTACTTTGTTCTGATTCCAGCAACTTTTCGGGCAACTGAGTGACTGACATGGTTGACAATAAAATACCACAGGCCTCCCCAGCCACCCATTAGCCAGTGTGAAGCCTCAGATCCTCAGGCAGGCCCCTTCAGTTCTTGCCAAGTCTATTCTTGATTCTGGCTCCAGAGCAGGGGTGTCTAAACTTTTTTCCACTGAGGGCCACAGACAGAAAAATATATACGAAGGGCTGGGCTGCTCACTAGAGGTGAAGCATGTGCCATACCGCTAGTGTATTGCAGCAATATCAATCCAATGTGACAAAAAGAATGAACTGCCGACAAAAAGGGTAGGCAGTTCATTCTCAAAGCAGCAGCCTGAGTTTGCTTCTTCGTCAGGATGGTGACCCCTCTTCACAGCGAGGTCGGAGCTGGGAATGACGTCACACCCAAGTTGACGGCGTTCCAGTTACAACCTCGCTCGGCCAGCTGTTTGTTTACAACTAGCCAGGTTAGTTATTGATACGCCGGTTGATTAAAAAACGCATTGTGCTGTATTTACTCACACTAACTGTAGCAACACGTCCACAGACAGCTGTTGGACAGCAACATTTCTGAAGCCGCCGGGTTTGCTTCTGGGAAAATTTACTTTTAAGAAGCTTCCCAATGGAAAATTCGACAAGACTAAGGTTGTTTGCAACTTGTGCAATGCAGAATTAGTTTACTGTAGGAGTTCTTCCAGTCTCATGTACCACCAAACCGCAAAGCACATCACACGCTACACATAAGTACATCTTATTGAACATGATTTATTTTCATCACCAATTATCATAGTACAACAGCTTTCTTAAGCAGTTTGTGATGCATTTTGGAAACAGGAGATGAGCCTCTGGTCTAATGCGCCACCTGGCTGAAACCTGGCTTGAAACCCGTTCGCACACATATTCTGAATGCCTTCAGCAGAATTCAAATTTTACTCATTACTCAATTTTTTTTTTTTTTTTTTTTTTTTTACCAAGATGTTGATTTTGTTGAGAAAAAAGGACAGAAAAAAAAGCTTTTACTTGTTGAAAAAGATTTTATCATAAATGTTTTGAATGTTCTACCTCAGATTTGTGACTGTTTGGAATCAAATGTTTGTCATGTTCTGACCATAAAGAAGAGTTTAAATCCCAATTAACCATCAGGTTTCTTCAACTTTCACTGAGGAGCAGAAATCAGCCCTTAAACTCAAAAGATATAATGATTTTATATTTATCGTGATAATTATCGATATCGAAAGATATGAAACTTTTTATCGTGACAACATTTTTGGCCATATCGTCCAGCCCTAGCTTTATTATATAAATAAGTTATTGGGCTTGTTAATATCAACTAATGTTAATGTTAGAAAACTTGAATTGACTGAATTCATTAAATAATTGGACTTATTAACAAATGAATACTTTGTTATATATAACAGCACTTAGTGGCAACAGTGATGCTGCACTTTGGACTGGAGGTTGGCTGGCAGCTCAGGGGGTAAGTTTGGTAAAGGACATCACAGAGATGGCTGTCTGTCATTTTGTTTCTCAATCTGCTTTTGTGCAGAATTAACTGAAAATGTTTGCTCACATATGTATCTTGAGCAGAACAGACGAATTTTTTTTTTTTGCTTGGCTTCTCATCAGAGGAAAATTTTCTGAACACCGATAGAAGTCGGTTAGGTAGAGGAGCTGATGCTGATTCTTCAGAGAATCATCACACTGCATTTCGATAAGTTCCATCTGCAGACTCTCTTTCACTTTATCTGCATCCATCAGGAAAGGGAATCGAGAACACCTTGATTTCTTTCTCACAGGAAAATCCTTGAAGCGCCGACTGAATTCTGTCATGAGAGATGTGATCACAGACACATATTTCCCCTTTTTAGCAGAAAGGTCATCCTTTGGAAAAGTACATTTGATTTTGAACAGCGTGGGGAAGTGTGCAACATTGAAGTTGCGTAGTTGTGTCTCAAAGACACGAAGCTTCGCACAGAAAGCTTTCCTTTGCGCATAAAGTTGCATCCCAAGCTGGTCTCTGAACTCTTGTTCAGCGTGTTAGGATGATAAGTAAGATCAACCAAAATGCAAGGTCTGCCACTATAGAGGGTCACTCAGCTCATGAAGAGGTCTTCTCTTTCAAAGACAGGTCAATTTCTGATCTCAGGGAATAAAACCGCCACAGCACGGAGCCGCGACTTAGCCAGCAACTGAGAATGGTACAGGCGGTCCCTGTATTCAGCATCAACATCAGATAGAAAAGCTAGAAATTCTCTGTGGTACGGCCCTCGTGCTCAAATTATGTTGACCGTTTTCACAACAGTGTGTTCATCACATCGCCAAGCTGGACTGTCTTGGCACAGAGGGCTTCTTAGTGAATGATACAGTGCATTTTAACACTTTATTTCACCTTGGCTCACACCATAGAGGCCTTTACTTTGCACTCATAGCTGGAGGCCCGTCCGTTTTAACTCCACACAGCTTGTCCCGTTTTGGTTCCATCTTGTCAAATGCATTTGACACGGCTTCAAAAATGTCCTTAAACGTTGTTGCGCACTTTTGACTCCCAAGTTCAAGCAGCTCCTTCGTAATGCTGTCCTCACATGCAGTCCAGTAAAAATCAAAAGCACAAACTTTATCTGACACTTGATGTTTTAAGTTAGTTGAAAAGTCGGGCGCTGAGTTGAGCTACCTCGTAGCAGGCTGTTGTGGCATTTTCTTGTATTTCGTTAGCACGGGAAAAATACTGATGTTGAGCTAGCAGGCTAGCTGCCATTTCCTCAACTTTCTCTTCTTGCCTGGCACCAGTGTAGGACGTGTAGTTCTAATGTTTGGTTTCATAGCGTCGGCGTACATTATACTCTCTCATCACGGCAACAGCTTCATTCCATTATGCTGTTAGGCTCTGCTGGCTGTAGTTTGGACACCTCTGCTCCAGAGCAACCAAGCAGAGAAGATTATGCTTAGTAGCTAATTTACTTTTGTGATCTTAATTTTTCCTAGGTCCCAGTTTATGCTCTCTATGCCTGTCCTTGACCCTGTGGTACCTTTTGTTGTACAAATGAATAAACCAAATTTATTGCAAACTAGTGAATAATGTGCTGATATTGAGCTGTACCTTTTTATCAATGTCTTTTGTGCTTCCTGCCAAAGTGTAGCAGATAAAAAACATTGTGGTAAGAATCCTTTCATATGGCTGTGTGTTTTAACATCATTTCTGAACTCAAGAAGTTTATAGCACTAACACTGCAGTGGCAATGCACCAAGCCCACAGCAACATTTGCAATCCAGCAGTGCCATGAATATGGAAAGGATGAAAAATAATAGCAGAGCTACTTCATGCTGGCTCCGGCTTGACCTCGCGCACTTGGCTCCTGCACCAGCAACTACAATTCATCCACGTGAAGCAGCATATAAAAATGTTCAGTGTGTCCTTTGAGAGTTTTTAAATTGTCCATACCATAAGACAGTTAAGTCATGATATTTCATACATTTTCATAGTGCCATTTATTTCCTTGCATGTCCCTCTGAGACCCATGCATTTATGCATTTCATCAGAGAGATCAGAGCTCAGGGACACCCCAAAGTGCTAACCCTGCACCTGGGAGGCAGTGACAATGTTTTGTTAAAGGGCATTTTAATAGGTATTCTACTTGCATCTGCTTTTCAAATTTTTCTAGAATCGAGCCCAGCCAGAGATACTAAACCGTATCAACACGTAGCAATAAAAGACATCACATCAATTTGTGCAGCTACACCTCTCTCGCTGGTATTGAACACGTTCCAGTCGCTGATGTCTCCCTGTTGTTGTGCCTTCAGGTTCATGCCGGCTCAGCCACACTGCCAGAGTAACTAAATCACGGTAATCTTCTCTGTTCAATGATGTAAGATGTTGCTATTGTCGTGACAGTGCTGGCCAATTCTGATTTGAGCGTTCAAAGAGAAGCTGCTGGTCAGCTGCATGCCTCAGGATCTCACTTGATATTGCACAAACTGCATTTTAGTGTCCACATTGATTAAAAAAAAACATGGAATGGACAAATAAGAAATCTGACTCTTTTAAGCAGATATTCAGATTCTCTGTCCACTCTATGCAGATGTGTACAATATCCAGAGTGTTTTCCTGTTGTCTTGATAAAGTCTTGGTGAGTTTCTCTTTTTAACAGAAATGCTATTTACAAGGATTTCACTATTACCTTTAAGGAAACAACACGTCCTGCACTGATGTTTGACATTAAAAGCCTTGTACTAGCTCAAAGAACAAAAATCCAGAGTGTGTGTTTTCTGGTAGACGTTTAATATGAAACTCTCCAGAAACTGTTGATTGTCATTGGCGACTATTTTATGTAGATACAGGATATACTGAAGCCAAGAGGTTTACCACATTTCCAGTTTGTGACTGTCACAGGGTAACGGTCATGTTCGCAGATGAAACATTTAGTTTAACTACATGGACTCTGCAGTTAGTGTTACTGTAGCTTGCGCTGCCCAAACAGATGCTGATTGAAATTTAAGACCATTTCCATGCAACACAATACTCCTGTGCTCTTTCTCAGTCAATTAAAATCCAATATGATTTGACCTAGGACACACATAATGAATTCTAGGATTATACAGAAACATGATACAAGCCGGTGATGTCCTCCAATCAGCGGCGCTATAATGGAACGCCCTGCTCGTATTCAACACACAATTACACTAATGACACCGCATCGCCGTAGCCTCGTGATCCTGCATCAAAATAAGGATATTCATCATGGTGATCACAGCTTTCTATTGGAAGACTTTATTTATGTGTTTGGTTGGGACGTCAGACTACTGAGCACCTTCGTTTGATGGTTCCACACATAAATAAGTCATACCCCCCGAGGCTATCCATATTTTATCAAACATCTTCATCTATAATAGACGCTGTTCGCCATCCGAGGCCCTCACCTGATAGGGGCCGTCTCATCGCCCTTGTCCAGCCACTCCTGCGGAGGGATGATGTACATACACCACAGCCCCCAGTTGTATCCATGGGCGGCATTGGCGTACTGCTGCACCTCAAATGTGTTGTACTTGATGTTGTCTATGGCGGGCAGGATGATGCGGGTATGATCCTCCTTCATCCGGGTCAGAATAGGTTCGGCCCTTTGGATAAGAAAAGAGACACAAGTTAAGAGGAGTTTCCTAATTAAGAATGCAGAAGCTTCATTGCACAGTTGCAAAAGCTGATTTTTTTTTTATTCTGCCCTTAGAGGTTTGAAGTAATAATATTCAAACAAATTTAATATATATAGATTTGGTCTCGAGAATGACCAGATGGATTGGGAATGTAATGTGAAAGCTGTGAATGTGGTTTCACAGAAACACTGAGCAGGAATTCGACTCAAATATTTTTTGAAACACACTGAACAGAGGTATTTAGTGTAGATCCTGATCCCAAGAAACAATGCCACGAGCAGCTTCGGATGACTGCAGACGTCGTCTCAACTTTCACTCTAGTGCTACATTTACATAGATCTTCACCGACGATGCAGTCTGTCGAATCAGCATTTATTCATCTTTCAAAACAATTGCTAGGATCTGCTTCCCTCCTCTGTTTATGACGTAAAGGTTATGCAAAATGAATTTTTTTGCGGAACAACAAATAATATATCATATTTTATATCTGCCGCTCGTGAAAACGAAATGTCAAAATGTGACACGTATCCCGGTGAGAGACTTGATAAGAGGTAAAACCTGATAAAGCAAAACACATCAGGTGAAAAGAGAGGCTTAGTCTGCTCCTGGAAAAACTACCCACTCGTTTGTTTTTTCCCCTCTATGTGAAGGGATGCAAGTCAGTTTCCGAGGAAGTCCTTTTTCCACTCTGCATCTCGTGGCTTTAGCTCCCAGGCAGCTTTGGCTGGCGCACATTCTTTTAGAGCACGTCAAATGGAGAGCAGGGGCCATATTCATGATACATCTTCGGGCTATGAGTAGCTCCTAACAGGCCAATTTGTGAGAAACATCTCAAAACGATAGGCTTCTCAGTCCAAACTTTATTACTTTAATAAAATGTTTTTGTCTTCATGGATCATTTTAGCACAAGCTCCTGAGTCTGGAAAGTTAGGGGGTAGTCAAGACGGCTCATAAGTCAAACACAGTCCTAAAAAATGGAAGCTGCTGGCAATCCGTCCAGGAACTTGTTCAATAGTTTTGAAATACTTAAAAACTTTCACTTTTAAAAAAAAATGTATTGAAGTTATTGTGTATGTTGACGAGTGCAGAACTAGTTACAATTCATGTCCAATCTACAGTCAACACTGACTTCTCTTGAGAGAATAGTTATAGAAATATATTTAATTTCTTCTCAAGAGTCAGATGAGAAGATTGATAACACTCTCATGTCTCAAGTACAGAGCTAAAAGCAATTAGCTCAGCTCATCATGGAGACTGGAAACGACTTCCAATCTGCCTACTAACCAGGGGCCAGGTGGATACAGCTCTGTTGATTCCAAACTTTTAAGTGTGTGCATGCACAAAGACTGAAATCAGATTTATAAAGCTGCATGTACGCCTGGCTCTGACTTAATAATCTCAGTCACTGTGGCCGCACAAGCATGAGCCTCATTTCCACACCCACCGGTAGCCCTAAATGGATGCTAACGAGCTTAAACACCCGTTTACATGTCGATAGTTGTGCAAGCTCCGCCACTCATTGAGTTGCATCAGCAGTGTTTTCCAACAGCACCAGAGCAGCTCACATTACGCACGGCTGTACCATTCTTTCACCACAATGTTGGTGATATCTCAGTTATTATTAAACATCAGAAGGATGACCAGTGATTCATTTATAGAGGGTCCTATTGAAACAGACATTTTATAAAGTGCTAAAAGAATCAGAAATGTTGAGAGCCGATTGGAGATAATTTTAGCCTGTTTATTAATTTATGACGCGCTTTCACGGATCGTGCATAGTACCGACCAATCACTGACTCTTGTGTGAGCCAATAGCCCATGATCTGGACTTCATCAAGGACTCCTAGGAAATGACTTTGGCATGCAGAATCAAAATGTATTAACTAATATATGTTATCTAAAGAGAATGTGAAGTTCAATAAGTGTGTATGATGTTTTTTACAAAACATGGTTCACTGTTTTGGTGTAGTGACACAAAAATATTTTTTAGTGACATGTTTGGTAACAGTTTCATCAGTGTAGATCATTACTTTCAACCCTAATAACCTATTTCATAGGCTTTTTTTCTTTATTGATTTCTTAACCGTAACTGTTTAATTAAATATATGTCTGTATAAGGTTACTTTATAATTTGTATTTGCCTATTAGGATGTGTTGTGATGCCTTCATTATGTCCTCACTCCACTTGTTGTAGCCTAGTTGGAGTGTCCTTAGTAGATAATGAAGGTTAATGAGTATATTTCTTAATTGGAAAATTCATCATAGCTCGCAATGAGAGAAAATGCAAGTTGAAAGGCCACCCTGCCTGACACAATGGCTCTCAGGGTGCAGTCGCGCCTGCGTGTGAGACATGAGACATCCTTTCCTCTGAAGCCTCATGTGAAGCAGCGTCCATCTCTGACAACAGCAGCAGCTGATCGCAGCTGGAGCAGCGGTCAGTCGGCTCTAACAGCTGTAGAGACTTTTTCCCGTGGAGTTTGTGTCTGCACACATCTGCACATGAATAACATTATGCATTCTGGATTTATACTGCGTACTGTGCCCTGCTCAGAGCCACATGATCATTTCTACCGGCAGAGTACGTTTATGTTATTTATTCATTGTTTTCATCAGTATTTGTTGATATTCTGATTGAATAACCCAGAATGATCAAGGTGTCTTTTGAACAGTGGGGAATTATTTATTATTTATTAGAAATGATGTGACTCATATCAAACCCAACACTCAAAAATTGTCAGGCTCTCTGATGTGACTGTATGAAAATGATGATAAATTATGTAAAACGTGTGTCTTGCTGACAGACAGGCTTTCCGACTCTCTGTGACTTAAATTGTCTCTGTAATAAAAGTTAATGGGGGAAATAACAGAAGATAAAAAGAAAAACCTCTCTATTCATTTAAGAAAGTTGTTTGTGGACCTTTGTTGCTCCGACCTACATTTAAAACAGAAACTAGTTCTAACTAGAGGGTGAATCAGAAAACAACTTGTAAGTGATGCGCTTAAGTTTTCTATCTTCACCCCAGTATGCTGCGATGCATGAAGATCAGGCTGATTAGCTCCAGCGTCCAATCAATAAGTGACACTTCCGCGAAGGCTGCTCCTGTGTATCCTCCCTCATGGCTCCTAAGAGATCTCTCCTCGCTCCTCAGAGCAGAAATAAGAGCGTCGGGACTGCCTGCGAGATGACGGCGCAGAACGGCTTCCGGTTCAATCAAGATGTACCGCAGAGAAACGTATCAGCTGGCCAAGCTGAGATGTGGGAGGGAGCGCGCACGAAATATTGACTCTGGGGAGCGCCGCATGCGCAAGAGAGAAACATAATCAACAATATCGCGCAACTACTAAATTGTCCCTAGCAGTAATTTTGATTAAAAAAAATTTAATTTAACCACTGTTGTCAGTCAGTGTCTAGTCAGTTCATTTGGTACACAAACAGTCAGCGACAAATTGGCAAGAGTGGAGAGCATAAAGCAAAAGGTGGAACTGTCGTCTGTCTCCTACAACTATCAGGGAAACAGCAACTAGAATATGTTCTTTAAAGTCATGTGTGCGTGTTTTTGTATTTCCTGGCAGCTTACAGTTATGTAGACTTTGGACTGCAGAGACTGTAGACTGTGTCGCTGCTGTCTCTCAGTTCCCCTCCACACCTTTGCTCTGTTAGGTACTGTCTCACTACACGAGGATGCTTCCCACTGAAGAGCTGTGAGCTGCATATCATTGGAGGTGGTGAAGTGGATTTGTGGTGAGATTCATGCCCACAAGTGTTTTCAGTTAGTTTCCGACTGAAGGGAGCATTAACCTAGCTAATGCACAGCAGACTATAGGGCAGGTAGATTTTTATAAATACATTAAATTATGACTCATAATACGGTATTACCACTTCCCTCAAATTATTATTTATTATTATTGATAGATTTTGAATGTACAGAAAGTTTTATAACATGAGCGGGAAACTTGATGAAACAAAGGGGCTATTAAAGCCCAGGCGGTTTATACCTGAATTAAAATTAATTCATTTATCATTGAAAAGGTGCCAAATGCACATTTCAAAAGGAGAGAACATTAAATCATGCCTACATGTGTGTTGAGTTAGCAGGTATGATCACATTTATCCATTGTTATTTGTGGTTGCCTTTGTTAATTCATTTGTTATATAGTTATTAGTAATGTGTAGCTAGTTTACTGTTGGTGTTTGTTGTGTGTCTAATTAGATTAAAATGAATTTATAAAGAAATTGATATGTTGTTATTTGTGTGAAATATGTACACGAGCTAAGAACTCTGAAGCAACCTTCAGATCGAGACTAAATTCATTAATAGGCTATCAATTTTCCCCTTCACAAAGGGTGCTGCTCCGAGGTGAATTTAATGTGAGATAAATGTGAATATTGATTTCTTCTGACAGCTGAAGTGCATGCGACTCCACTTCCTCTCACCAAAATTAAGGTCATTCGCTGTAATT
The DNA here is from genome assembly GCA_024633595.2 of Lepomis macrochirus. Taxonomy (NCBI): domain Eukaryota; kingdom Metazoa; phylum Chordata; class Actinopteri; order Centrarchiformes; family Centrarchidae; genus Lepomis; species Lepomis macrochirus. The sequence continues at coordinate 31,394,085 of JALXJV020000005.1, forward strand.
ATTTCAAGGCATTCTAAGCAATATGAACAGGGACAGATAAAACCACAAAACCATACTTTTACATTACTGTTCTTGCACCGGCTGAGGAGAGTCGGGGATCGAACCACCAATCTTCCAATTACTGGACAACCCACTCTACCTCTAAGCCACTGCCAGCCAAGCCGAGATGTGACATTCTCTCCATTCCTTAAAGTAAAAGCTGCTCTCAGCAGTTTTGTTAATAGGTCTTCAGGGGCAGCACTGTGGGTACCGTTAAGTAGAACTTGTACTAATAAGACAAAATACTCCTGTTTTTTGTTGCCTGTGTCTCTTGGTCACTGCAATGGCTTTTCATCGATGCCACCATGGGTGTAGCCAGATTTTTAGAAAGAGGCAATATTGCATAAACTACAGACTATAGTATAAATCTGTGCTTTTTAATGTATTTTGAGAGTAATAATAGTAATATCTGCCTCCACATATATAAAAATTGGACAATCCAACACGAGATAAGTCACAAATATGGCCAATTTTTAAATGACTCTTTTTTTTTTTTTCATTTGAGTTTTTCATTGCATTCAAATCCCTTTTTCTGCCAAACAGACGGAGCAGAGGAGCAAAATTGCAGTATATTTCAGGTTTTGCCCTAAATTACCTGACAAGTATTCTAACACTCAAGTTCGTCCAAACAATAAGCCATAATCGAAAAGTAAGACGTGGCACGACAGTGAAAAATGTGTTTTCGCCCAACAGAAATGACATGTTCATCACAAGGGAAGAAAGAGGTGCTGGGAAAAGTTTGACTTTTCAAAATTACTGATATGGCCCCAGATTCAAGGGACTTTTATAAAATTGCTGTAAAGATGCATATATGTATTTTATATTAAATATATAAATGCATAATATGGCCTTTTAAAATAAACTAAAATGTTTTAAATGTAATCCTCATTTGCAACAACAACAAAAAAAAGCAAGACAGTGTTTATATATTCAAAAACTAAAAAAATACAGAGGAAAAAATACACCGGACATGAACTCTGTGTCCTCAACGGCAGCTACGGGCCGGGATGCCACATACAGTAATCTCCCTCTGCTATTTAAAGCCATGGCCAAGGGTAACATGGTCTGGAAATCCATATGGTACCGAAGGATGCTGAAGCGCTGCTGGCGCTGCCTACATTTGTATAATCTTCTCATGCTGAGAGATGATCTTCACCGTATCTTCAAAGCAGCTCTTCACACGCTCAGTTCTTCACTTGATATACTTCTAAATTTACAAAAAGAGGGTGCAATTATAAAATGATAAATGTATCTCTCAAGAATACTCCCACACTTTCTCTCCATCTCCCCACCCACTGACTTTCTTTCTCTCTGCCTTCACCCTGACCTCCATCTACTTCTCTTCCAAATGTGAAATCCATTTATCTTCCAAAAGCAAAATGACTACTTATCACATGATGGTAGGGGACATAAAGTACAGAGGGAATGGACCAAAATTGGAAGTGGAGGATGTCAGTAAAATATGAAGCAGTACTAGTAGCAAACGCCATCATATAAAAACATGAGTGGTTGGTAGAAGTAATAAAACCACCATCCTGAGAGGCAGGCTCTTTCTGTCTGCACCCCTAAGCAAGTTACAGAAACATGTTTTAAAGAGTTAGCTCCTTTAATTTGCAGCTTTGTTGTGGGCCAAACAAAAGGTCCTCGTCAGTGGACATGAAAAGGTAAACAATCAGTACAAATCAATAGAAAAATCTATGTTGAAGGTGGAGGTAAACATTCGACCAATGAGGAGGCATCTCAAGTTTAAACAAACATATGTTGAGGTTTTGTACCGATTAAACAACTTGTAATGTAGTGAGCTTTAGCGGTGTTGGTAGGCAGCCTGACTTTTAATCAAAGCCATTTGAAAGCCGTTTCCTCCTGTTTCAGGTCTTTATGTTAAGCGTCGCTAACTGCCTGCTGCTGCCTACTACATATTCACCAGACAAACATCAGAGTGGTAATGATCTTCTCGCTCACTGCAAAAGAATGAATAAGTATATTCCCCGATATGTCAAACTACTTTCTTTTAACTTTACCAGACTTCACCTGTGTTAGCATTCTTTTTGATGGAAAACAATAAAAATTGATCTGGGAGTTAAACTTCAAAAATAACTTTCTGAAGATAAGTGGCCTGAATTAATTTACTGCTTTTTTCACTGCTGCAGGTTGCAATATAGAATGAATTCTTTTTGAAACCTTTTGATGTCTCAAAGCTGTCTGACAAACAGTTATTTAACTCAATGAGTCATACCATTGTTGGAAAAAGACTGTACGAGCAAACCTTGCTGACTGAAGGCCAACATATTCTCTTCAGTTTGTGTGTTTGCTGGGGAAAGAAATACTTGAGTCCCTTAGACAGGATTGAGCGTTGTCGCAGTGACGTGGTTAGTTTGTCGAGGTTATTGAAGGCTTTGCTGCCACTGAATCTCTTTCTACACCCCCTAAACTTGAGGAGTTCTCTTTCTGCCATCCCAGCATCTTCTATTCATTTCTCCCTGTCCTTGAGAACCCCAAAACACCCCAGAGCCAGCCGGCAGCTCCCGTACCTCAGGGATCCATAAGGCTGATAAGATAGAGATACTCTGGAAATCAGGACGCATCTGGTTTTGATAGACGAGCCTGTGTCATTTCCCTTCCTGTATCTGCCATTTCATCTGCATAACACCGAGAGGGTTATTCATCCACATCGGCCCTAATCATACTCAGTTCCATATTACAATAGGATTTTCCCCCCCTTCCAGCGATGACTCATCTAATATTGTGAATACATGCTGACAATCTCCATTGCTGTTCGCTCCACTGTGCCATTTCTTGTAGCGGTTCATACTGAAGCAGGGGCTCTTTTGATTTATTAACTCTTCATGGCTGAATGTTTGTCTTTTATAATAGCTGGTACCTTTTGCGGAGCTTAACATCAGGCTGCACACACATTTCCTCAGAATTAAACAAACAGAACTGAGTGTCACAAGCCAGGATAAATATCACTGTACAATTGCAATTTATATCTGCTTTAAGTCAACCTCAGATAATGTTTCTTTACCTGTCCTTGCTTTGTCCAGTTTGTCCTTTTCTCCCTTTTGAGATTTGCCTAGATTTCTTATTTTAAATTTACACATTAATGGATCTCAAATTGTTAATGACTCTAAAGGGGGGAATTATCAGATAATGGAATCTATCTGCACTCAGAATTATGCCTCAAGAGCAGCAGGGCCCTCAGCGCCTAAAATAAGAGCTTCTTAAAGAGGTGGTATTGTGCTTTTTGGCATTTTCCCTCTCCTTCGTAGATTTGTACCTTTTTTGTGCATGTAATAGGTTTGCAAAGTGAAAAAGCCCAAAGTCCACCCCAAAGGGAGTTCCCATCTCCCACAGAAAACTCTGCTCTGAACTGCCTGAAAACAGCTTGTTTGCCTTTTCTTCCACTCTCTGGTGACGTCACAAAAAAATATGCATCACCATGCTTGCCAAGCCAAGGTTCCCGCGGCTCCTTAAAAACTCTAAAAATAACTTTTGAAATCAGGGAAATTAAGGTCTTAAATTTAACGTAAATTTGGTGCAGATATTAAATATGAAATATGTGATATGAATTGTTGGGCTTCTGTAAATAACTTCAGAGTACGGTCTAGACCTGCTCTTTATGAAAAGCGCTTTGAGATAACTGTTGTTGTGATTTGGCGCTATATAAATAAAATTGAATTGATAGTGTTAAAATTGTCACGCCCAATTAGCGTGTATTTGTATGATTTTCTTTTGACAAGACGAGACGCTGTCCATTAATACAACTCATTTGTTACGTTATTTATATATATATATATATCCTGGATAGCTCAGTGGTTAATGCCACTGACTTCGGTACAGGTGATCGTCAGTTTGATTCCCGGTCAGGGCGGGGGTATCCAGGTGGACCCTTAGGCAAGGTCCTTAATGCTACTGGCCTAGCTCAGGCATGAGTGAAACTGCAAATACAAGGGCTCGGACGTCGTTAACAAGCTCTGCGCGGCAGTTGCTAGGGAACCAGGGCAACCTGATGAGAAATGGGCTACTGGAACAAGACATACATGGACGTTCACCAATGGACATGATCAGTTCACCAAAAACCTGAGCATGATCAATAATCGGCACTGTTTGAGCATGTTGTCAAGGCTCCTGGCTGCGCTGTCAGACATTTGTATTTTATCTGCAGAAGACTGTGACCGGTACATGATGTCCCTGACCACCTCCAGAGGTTGTTTTGCTGATCGGATCACAATCTGTCCTCAATGTGTCTCGGGTGCATTTACACATGTACTTTCACCCAAAATGCATTTTGATGCCAGTTGTAAACAGCATGTATGTTCCCCGGTTCTGAATATGCAAATTCATTCACCTGTGGTGAAAGTAAAACTGCCAAACGTGGCATTGCATCGTTCATTAAGAGATCAAACGCACAACTCAGACCATTTCAAAATAAGACAGGCGAACAGTCTAAACAGACAGAAGCACAGACCAGTGGCCTGTGTTGCGCAGTAAATTAACAGGCTTATTCAAGTAACTTTAGGAGTAACTTGACGTTGGATGTAACTAATTAACCCGTACTACCAAAAGTGTTATTCAATGTCTGTTGCCATGGCAATTTAAGCTGCATCTCTAAACTGCTCTGAGCATTTTATCTTCTCAGTTAACGCGAGATTACCCTGTATACGTGGACTACACACCACATCTGTACTGTGTTAATGATGAGAAGTAGGCTATTAATTCATAAGGCTACCGCTTGATAAAATATTTTTAGATTTCATCCTGACTTGTTCCTCTCAGGTTGCAGTCGAAATGAAGTTATTCTGAACACAACAGCATTACATTCACACATCGAGCCCTGCAGCCTCTGTGAATTTGGTGAGGAGATCTTAATTAAATAACAGGCCAGTTTCTGTGATGTAGCCCATCTGTAGGCTATAATTGAATTATCCTAAGTGTCTTCACATATTTAGATTGACTATTTAAGTGTCCAAAAAATATGTAGTCATGGTGGGGGGTTAAAAAATGGAAAGTTCTGTCGCTCTGGTGCATGTCTGAATGTGCCCAATTCACGCCAAAGACTCTGAGGTACGTGATAATATAGTGATGTAGATATAGTTTTGGCTAAACTCATAAGTATTTCCTTAATGCTTAATCCGATTGCAAAGCCTAATATAACACAGCAGAGGTGTGTGTGTGTGTGTGTGTGTGTGTGTGATGTTGCAGCCCTGACAAGTAAAGTTTCCCTCAAATGTATGATTATGTATGAATATTAAATTTTTTACTTGTAGAGAAATTAATTTTTTTGCTGATTGCTGACCGCTTTCCAGTGGTTCCATTATTTTTTTTTTTTTACAATGGACCTTTTGTGCAGATACACATAAACATAAAAGTCCATAAATACTAAAAAGAAAAGTACAAATGGGAACACTGTGAAGATAATTGGTGAAGATGTTGTTACATTTAGCTGTTGGTGTCTTCACAATCCTCACATCCTGACACTATCATCACGTATTCTTTTGGGGAAAATATGCAGCGTAATGAAGAAACTCCGCCTGCACAGCCAAACACGCCCCTTTTATGGGATTTCGCACCAACTCCAATTAAGTTAACACAGACTCAACTTATTCATCGTCATAGTACCGTTTAACACCAGTGTAGGCAACCCTGACTTTCCATTATAGGTTTAATCTGAGTGGGTTAAACTCCCTTAATATTACAACCAGTAGTTTTAAAATTTGTGACTTTATTTTCAAGTAAAAGCTATAAAATCAAATAACCTGTTTGCATAAGTGTGCACACCCTTAGACTAATACTTTATTACTTGATGTGATATGTACTATGAGCTTACTAGTATTTATTGCTGCTCTTACTAGTATGTATTGTCAGTTGTAGATCTATATTTGATGCTCTATTGATGCTTGTAAGTTGTTCCTCAAATGTAAGTCGCTTTGGATAAAAGCAACTGCCAAATGAGTAAATGTCTATTAGCATTGCACATCTTGACGTGGCAATATTTGCCCACTCTTCTTTGCAAAAGCGCTCCAAATCTGTCAGATTGCGAGGACATGGCCTGTGCACAGCCCTCCTCAGATCACCACACAGATGTTCAATTGGATTCAGGTCTGGGCTCTGGCTGGGCCATTCCAAAACGTTAATCTTCTTCTGGTGAAGCCAGGCTTTTGTGGATTTGGATGTGTGCTTTGGGCAGTTGTAGTGCTTGAAGGGTGAACGTCCTCTTCAGCTTCCTAATGGACGGCTGAAGGTTTTGTGCCAAAACTGCATGGTATTTGAAACTGTTCATAATTCCCTCCACCCTGACTAAGGCCCCGGTTCCAGCTGAAGAAAAACAGCCCCAAAGCATGATGCTGCCCCCACCATGCTTCACTGTGGATATGCTGTTCCTTGGGTGATGTGCAGTGTTGATTTTGCGGCAAACATACCTTTTGGAATTATGGCCAAAAAGTTCTACCTTGGTTTCATCAGAAACACATTCACCAGAACACATTTTCCCTCATGCTTTTGGTGGACTTGATGTTTGTTTTTGCAAACTATAGCCAGGCTTGGATGTTTTGATTTGTAAGAAAAGGCTTCCGCCTTGCCACCCTACCCCATAGCCCATTCATATGAAGAATACGGGAGATCGTTGTCACATGTACCACACAGCCAGTACTTGCCAGAAATTCCTGCAGTTCCTTTAATGTTGCTGTAGGCCTCTTGGAAGCCTCCCTGACCACTTTTCTTTTCGTCTTTTCATCAATTTTGGAGGGACGTCCAGTTCCTGGTAAAGTCAAAGTTGTGCCATATTTTCTCCACTTGACTGTCTTCACTGTGTTTCATGGTATATCTAATGCTTTGGAAATTCTTCTGTACCCGTCTCCTGACTTACGTCTTTCAACAATGAGATCTCTCTGATGCTTTGAAAGCTCTCTGCGGACCGTGGCTTTTGCTCGGAGATGCAACTAAGAAAATATCAGGAAAATCCTACTAGAACCTATTGAGCTTTATTTGTGATTAATCAGAGTCACTTTAAATGATGGCAGGTGTGTAATGACTTCCAGTTAACCTGAGTTTGAATGTGATTGGTTAATTCTGAGCACAGCCACATCCCCACTTATAAGAGGGCGTGCACACTTATGCAACCAGGTTATTGTAAGGTTTTTATTTGTCCCCCTCGAAGATTTCAGTTTGTTTTTCTATTTAGTTGTTCACATTATAGGTCACATTAAAGTTCTGACATGATTTATCTTTGTCTCATTATTTTACATCACAAGAACCTGGCATTTTAACAGGGGTGTGTAGACTTTTTCTATCCACTGTATATCTTTTGCATCAGTTAAGCGAGACAAATCAAGGCTCTCTTAACTCAACTCTGTCTTAAACATAAAGAAATAACATCAGAACTTATTTTGTGCTTATTCTAGGCTACTTTAAATCACACTAAAAGCTCTGTTTTATTCCCTTGCAAGATATGATTTATGCTCATGTTGCTATTTCTACTTTGTATATCTAATATCAGAAAGGTAACCTCCTCTAAATTTACTCAAATGCATACTTGCTAAACTTGAGTTTGAAGGAGAGATGTATAAAGATGCCGACATTTTTTATGCAAATTTATGGAAATTTGCTTTGAGGGCTGACGTGAGGTACAGGTCAAATACATGCCATGTTCATATCACTAGCAGGCCCAGAAGAAGAATGACCTCTGTATCCCTAGTCGCAGCTCTGTCCCCGTCTCTATCAGGGAATGACGACAGCTGGGCTGATAGAGAAGCGCTGTTGTTCAGGCTCAAGGCTCGCAGATAACAGTGTTTCTTGAATCTCAGACGTTTACAGACTGTCCCCGCTTAGAATGCAATACATGTGACCTCCAGATCCCTACATGACTCAGGTCATTTATTTAATTCATCAGGTAATTCTTTTTTTTTTCTTTTTTTTTTACATCTAGCTTCCAGTAGGAGGGCTACATATGTTTGGGCCGGAAAAGAATGACCTTGTAATGACAAAGCAGAGGGATAAATATTGTTGACCAAGAGGCAATCTTCACATGTGGTTTGGTTACTTCACTGTGTTCAACCCTGTATTGCTGTGTCCAGTCTCCCCAGCTGGGCTTTGATAAACGATCCTGAAGTCTTCCTCTGCATTGAGAAATTGCCGCAACACTGACATGTCACGTTGACAAACATGTGAACATATGCATGAAGAACATTTGAAACAAAATGTTCAAAACAAAATTGGCTAAAAGGCTGAGCTTTGTAAAGTGAAATCATGGAGGCAATGGATGAAATGAATTTACACCGCTCCAAAAAACTTAAGGGAACACTTAACAATCACAGCATAACATCAGTTCAGTTAAACTTCAGGGTTATCTGTCTGCTCAGTTAGGAAGCATAACTGATTGAGAATCAGTGTCACTTGTTGTGATGCAAATGGACGTGACAACACGTGCACGGGAGAGGCAACGGCAAACCATATTCACAATATACACTGTATTGAACGATGACACTCTGAGGGCGTTCTTTGCTAAATTCACACCAGTGCTGAGAACAGTTAACAATGTTTGACTGTTAAAGAATCAAGTAATACGGAGTTAAAATACCAACACTTCAAAAAGAGTTTGCTGTGTGTACGTATGTGTCGTGTGTCTTTGAAAAGAAGCCCACAGTCTTGCTGTTTCACAGAGCAGCTCAGATGCGCTCAGTACACGTAGAGCACATATTAGTATTGGCCAGTCGCCTGCCCCCCCCCCCATAAAAAATGCAGAATTTAAAGAAAGTAAAAGGTGTCCAGGCAGAATTTCAATTCATTACCGTGAGGGCTGCAGAAGCATAAACTGGAAAAGGTTCTTCCGATGCAATGTTGGATAACACACTCCTCATAAATGCATTTACTCAGGATGCGGTTGATATTGTACAAATGTAAAGGGGGCATACATCTCTGTCTTTTCTGTGGTTTTGGAAGTCTGCCTGGCCTGTGCTCTGTGAAGCACTCAGTATGGCCTCAGCCTCCTTTCTCGTCTCCAGACAGATACAAACACTGAGCCACCGCCAGACACAGTGAGCGAGAGAAAAGACATGATTTATTTTGGCAAAAAAAAATATTTCCTCAACCTTCAACAGCTCTGAACTTTACCTTGAATTTAATATAATACCACCTGGGCTGCTTTTATAAGCAGGTAGAACTCCATGATATTAACAAAGGATTGATATCAAATATGGATTTGACAAATATTACATGTTTCATAATTACAGGAGGCGGAAATTTGTTTTATCTGTGTCTTACTTTTATGATTTCCACCAATTTGTCTTATTCTTAGAAAAACTCACCAGGTCACATAGCAGTGGAACATTCAAAATTATTCAATGTGTTGCTATCTGAAGCATATATTTCATTACAACCTCCCTTCAATGACAATCTTATCTCCAACACACCCTCAGCAGGGAGTGTCTGTAATACTTCTAATCATTAACCGTTAATAACCTGAGATTGCAACTGTGCAGGGGCTTCAAAAACCAAATAAATATCAATTTCCCTGTGCCTCCCCTCAGCAGCTGCATGCGTACAGTAGGTCATAATTACAACACACTTGCATTTCCTGCCATTAGTCCTGTTTATTTACAGAGCACGCAGACGGAAACTGGTCCTGTTCAGAGCAGAATGGACAACCTTTGTATCGGGGATGGATGGATGTACGGCGTTAGAGGAGATAGATTGTGAACATTTAGCTGATGCAATACCACATTAATGACGAGCAATGGTTTCATATCCTCATATTAAAGCAGAGCAAAGCCGTGGAAATCAGATTCCATCACTCCTCCGGTGGAAAGCGCTCACTTCTTAGCTCCTCATAAACCAACATGGTGTGAGGGAATGGGAAACAGCTGTCAAGTGCACCATACAGCGTGATACAATTATGTCTGCTTTAACAGTAATGCGAACCAGCATTACATTTCAGCTGCAAATGTACAGCACCCCCGGGAAGCGCCATGCCAATGAATCACAGCACTGCAGCTAAGAGCTGGCAGCATTGTCTCTGGCTCAGTATGCACAGGCAGTGTGTACAAGGTCATCGAGGGAGACTCTGCACAACATCTAGACGAACCATCCATCATACTTATCACTGTATGTGCAATGGTGAATAATCACATTATGATAAATAGAGGGCTTCTTCCATTGTAATAAATAGATTGTGTAGATACCACGAGTGAATCTATCTGAATAAAGGAGAAGCACAGGATGTTTGCAGACATACTCACACAATCTCACACACACACACACACACACACACACACACACATACACAAACACATACACAAACATATCTAACACTGCGAGTAGATCCCTGTCATCTCCTCCATTGCTATATCTCTTTACCCAGCATGTACTTGTAGAAAAATCACAGGGATTCTGCACTCCTACTGTACTCCTGTAAATAAAAGCTAACGCAAAAGCAAATCTGAGGCAGCAAAACAAAAAAATGAAGGCAGCGGGCTATCAAAGGAAGACTGAGGCGGGTGGGTGAGGGTGTGTGGGGAGAAACAGAAGAGAGGTGTGTGAAATTCACACGATAGCAGCAGGTGAACTAAGAAAAGAACTGGGGGGATGGCACGATAACTGACGAGGAGGTAACCTGTACTAAGGTGAATGGGTTATGTGGGGGTGTGATAGGTATGTCTATTTTTGAGCAAGAACAGATGGGGAAAACAGATGTGGGAACCGCCAGGGTATCAGTTATCCCCAAATATTGCACCGAGGCAGGTTTCTTCCTGTTTGTTGACTGGACTGCCTGTCCACTCATTCTACAAAAAAAAAATACTGAGCTGCACTAATCAAGTTACATCAAATCACTCCTTTGTAACAGTAAATGGCTGGTTGACAGGATATGTATGCTCTATTCATTTTATAAGCAGGGTCATGCTCGCACTTACCTTTACTGCTGTGATGTCATTGATATAAACCGAGAGAGACACAACAACCTTCTTAAGTACTATCCAAGTTAATAAAATGAACGTTAAGTTTGTTTTAACTGACAGTAGCATTGTGTTACACCAAATACAATCTGTATCTGTTTTCTTCATAAAAATATCTGTATTCACATTGTATTCCTCTTTATATACCATATTTACACCAGAAGTTTTTAGAAATTCACAAAGACTGGGGCTCGGTTAGCTCAGCTGGTAGAACGCAAACCCCGTGTAACAAGGCTTAGTCCTTTCTGCAGCGGCCCGGGTTCAGATCCTGCCTGCAGCCCTTTGCTGCATGTCGCCAGTTATCTCTCTCTCTCTCTCTCTCCCCCCTGTTTCATCGTTATCCACTCTCCAATCAATAAAGGCTAAAAAAAGCCCCGAAAATATATTTAAAAAGGAGAAATAATCCAGACTGCTTTATTTCCTATGTAATGTTGTATTCTACTGGCATTTATAGTCATAATATACATATAGTGTTTAACAAAAAATACATAATAACTTTAAGTAATTAAATATCTAAGCATGAATTTTTATTTTAAATCCACCTTCAAAAAATGTAATTGTAATTCTAAACTGATTCTAAATAAAAGCTTGGAATATGTTATGGCCCAGGCTGAAATGTATGCATATGTTTGAGGGTACATATATATATATATATATATATATATATATATATATATATATATATATATATATATATAGTAATGTAATACTCATTAATAACTCATCTCATGCACGCAGAAGGAGGAAGTCCAGATGAAAGTAAAGTTGTCTTTAAAAATAAATAAATAAACTGTCTGTAACTTCAGCTTCCAAGTTTCTGTCTAGTGTCGCTGCCATGCTATTGTTTCGGCAGCAAAATATTCTGAAACGACAATCGTCCAAAAAATGTCCCATTGGACAAAAAGCCCATTTGTGCGACTACTCGTTGTCCAGAAAACAAACACCCATTGCTCCTATTGCACTGAAAAAGATTCTCTCCGTGCCGCTCAGTGACTGCCAGCTGATTTTGTAAATCTACATCATGAGAAGTCATCCCGCTTTGACTACGAGCAACTCCTTTTTACATTTTATCAGAAAAAATCCTGCTGAATTACGTGGATATAAAAAGTTCAAATATGACAATAAGCCAAGATCTGAAGTTATAAGTCAACACGTTTTGCACTGCAGTAGTGTATGTATGATTTCTGCATGTTTCCACTTGACAGTTAAGACTTTTAAGAACATGGCGTGACATTTGTGGCACATCCTGTGAGTGGTCGGCGGGGGTAAAAAAATAAATAACTAACAAAAGCTCTACTGCTTACGCTGTTTTTACCTTTTTATATAATAAAAATATATTAGTATTCATTTACATTCCCTGAATGTTGTTAACCAAAATGGCTGACCTGCATCCAGAGACACTTTAAAGAATTTATAACTAAAACGTTTCTTTCTGCTATCCTCCCCCATCCCCCCCTCCTCTTCCTTCATCCCTCCTTGTCCCCCCTCTTGCCTCCCAGGCAGCTTCCCAAGGAACAAACGCGACACTTCATCTTCAAACACTGACAGCATGACAGGCTCAAATTAGGTGCCAATTACATGTATTTGAGTGACTTGTTTGCTGGTAAACCTAAGCAGCAGGCAGACATTGGACTGAGACCCCCAGAAGTAATTTCATATCGCAAAATAAGCTGAGAGCCTGCAGGTAAAATAATGTCGAAACGCTCAACATTTGAGCTCCCTCTTTAATTACACTCGCTCTCTCGCCTTTCACACTGTTTGGCTCTCTCTCTTGTCATAAGTGTGAATTTGTGGACAGGTAGTGTCATTTAAAATGGGATGTCTTTTTATTCAGCTCTAACCAAAGCCCATTACTCACAATTTAAAAGGAGATGCAAGAGAGAAAAGCTTATTAATGATAACACCTTACTAATAATAAGAGTCATTCTGCTGAAAAGTGCCGTCTCAGTTAGAATTGGCCCGGCAATATATCAGAATGCTTAGGGCAGACTAAACTGCACATTTCAACGGTAATAATCTTGCATGACATCCTTCTGTACTGAAACATAAAAAGCAAAACACAAAGGCAAAGGTGAGAAAGGACAGAGTTAACAGCTCAGACCTTCTCGTGTTAAACATGACCTTTTCTTACCAGCCAGTGTTGAACTCGACGTGGGCATCAAAGAAGCCGACGACAGGAGCCGTGGCCGCGTTCCAGCCGTGTATTCTGGCTCTGATCAGGCCTTCCCGCTTGCTGTTCCTCACAATCTTTACCAGGCCTGGGTAGCGTTTGTTCACATATTGGTCCAAGTTGAATTTCAGCTCCACTGAAAGAGGGCAAATTAGAGAGAATCTTCCTTTAATTGACATCCAAAAGGCAGTTTGAGAACATTAACCAGGCAGCAGCAGCAAATGGCCTCTCTCGCCTTAGACTCCTTCTGTCAGGACTGAGCGTTCATTTTGATCATTTTTACCCTCTTAGCTAATAAAGTGTAAAATGACGGTCACTAGTGTCGTGCAAGCAGCTTTAAAGATGTAATCAATTACTCATTACATCTCAATGGAAAAAGGAAACCGGCTTTACTTTCGTTGCCCAGCTGAGCCCCATCATAGAGGCCATTTTTAACAACTCCAGAGCCTCCATACCCACATGACACGTTTGTTATTCATGTGTTGAAACTAGGGCTGACCCCGAATAGCCGAAGATTCGATGCTTCGATGGGCGGAGCCTGATTCAACTGTCAATCTCACAATCTCACACAACAAAACAAGGATCATGTCATTTTGGCGATACCAGTTTTCTCCCAATAACTTAACATACAGCCTATTACAATGCACATTTCAATGTTTAATGCTGTAAATAAACATGTAAAAAGAATAAAACTCTCAAAAGTTTTTAAAGTGCGTAAATAAATCCAGAATTGTAATCCAACCCTGGCTCGTCAGTGAGCGCGTGTAGGCGTAGCGTGTATGTAGGTGTGGTGGCGGAAGAGGAACACTTGCTGAAGAGGCGGAGCCCCAGCTTCACCGGTGTTGTGCCGAGTTTTCCGCACCTCGCGTGACTTACGGATCATTATGGTTTGGAGGTATTTGCTGGCCGTCAGCGCCTAGCTTTACGTTATCCTCAGCAACTCCAATAGTCTCAACCTCATAGTGAAGCTGTGGGGTTTATACACCCTCCAACTCTAAACAAAACCTGCCGATTCCTGAATGTGGGCGCACCAACGTTGGCAAGGCAGCGCAACATGTTATTAAGACTATTTTGTAGATATCTATAATAGTGCATTAGTGCCCAACACTTGTGGTAACTGCTAACTTTATGTACATGATGGCAGCTCCAAATAGTGAGCGAAATAAGCTTTATAAAAAGGATTCAAAACAGATGTGAACGGTTACAGACCTTTACCTACATAGATCATGTATTTTTGCAGAAAATCGTGTTGATCTTTAGCAGCTTAGGTGGGTTTCTATGTCAAATGCAACTAAATGAAGAAATGCAGTGTTCATTTGATTAGCTTAACTGAGACACTCTTCAAGGTTACTATACAGGTTGCTGTTCGGTTTGACTATCTATTGCATTCCACTGCTGATGTCTTTATTCCAGCTGGATTGTAACATCTCTCTTCCTCTGCTCTCACAGATGAGGCTGGCTGTCATCACTGGAAACAACGTTTGCCAGGTAAACAGCCAGTTGCACAAATTGCTGTCTGTGTTTCGTTGGAGGATAGATGGCTGTTTGAGCTTCTCCTCTGGGTTACTGCTGAGCATTCCACTTTCTGAGGAAGAGATTAATAAGGACGCTTGTGGCTCTGAACAGCATCTACACCTAGCTTCTGACTGCGGCTCGCAACATAAATCAGCCGGGGAAAGTAAAATGAAAAAAAAAAATGGCAGTCTAATCCCCTGTCTGTGTGACTGAGGAAAGGAAGTGAGTAGAGGGGTTGTCAGGAGTCTTTTTCTAGCTGAAGGTCTTAACATATAGCAGCGCCTGCTGCAGGAAGAGAGGGTGAATTTGGAAGCAGTGACCCTTGAAGCAAGCGGGTGTTAGCATTGGATACCAAATTAAAGCAACCACTGAGGCATGCTAACTTGGTGTCTGTCTTTCTCTGTTTGTGGTTGTGTTGTTTTCTATTTTAATGAAGTGATGAATAAACGGGCTGCAGGGTGGCTCAGTCAAATACTATGCTTTCTACTGTACCTACAGTGCTTTTCAGATACTTGTAATTTACTTGAGTATTTCCATTTGTGCAACTTTTATTGCAGGGAAACTGTAATAACTTACTTCATATATTAACATTTTAAAAAAATACGCTTCAAATTATAAGCTTATAAAATACAAATCTTTGATTTCCAACCTTGTTGGCTTGTGTCTGGTTGGGGCCACTTTGTCACATTTAAAATGTCTATAAGTTCCACCAAAGCGTGGCACAGATTGTTTCATTTAAATAACCGTTTGAGGCCTGACGAGGTTCAATTATTTATAATTTTTCAATATTTCACACAAAAACTAAGATTAAATATAATAATATCAGTCAAACGGGTATTTTTCTGTTGAACGGTTACTCTGTGTTGATAATTCTTCTGTATTTTTACATGGAATACAGTTTTTTTTTTTATTGGCACTTTTTAAAGTTTAAAGTAAAGGATATGACTACTTCTTCCATACTGTCTAATAAACACATTCTCACTCCCATCTCATCTCATATGGACACTTGGTCAAGACCTCTTGGTGTCGCTTTGATGCCGTGGGAACCCCTTTAGCATTGTTTTTCAATATGTAGGGCTCCGCGGTTAAGTTAGCAACAATAAATCTGCACGTCGTCCGGTTACACTTTCAAAATTAAGCCACTGTTTAACATTGTGAAAGACAATGTTGTGTTTATATGACATTGGTTAGGTTTAGGAAAACAACATGGTTTGGCTTTACAGTAAATAACGTAACTTATGTAACTTACGCCACCTATGCGAGGAATAACACTAACTGTTTGCTTTTTATTTCTCACAGGAAACGAACACCAGTCTCTTGGGTGAAAGTCCAGTTTCAGGCCCACCCATCTACCCCGACCACCCACTTACTCAGACTTTACAGTTACATATTATACACCTACCTTCGCCATTCAAAAATGACACTGGAGGGCTTCCCCCAGTGCAGGGCATTACGAAGTGACACCCTTGGGGTCTTCACCGTGCATATGTGACAACTTGGGAGTGAGAATGTGTTGATCTAATAGTTAGAACTAATCTTAGCACATTTCTAAAACTTTAAAATACAAATTGTCTCCTAAATGGCAGTTAGCACGCCACCCAGAAAGAGAGTTAGACTGTTCCTCTTATCTCATGTCTTTGGTAAAAAGCATCTCACAGAGGTACAAATGAGCATCCTGTTAACATTTAGTACTTATATCACGCAATATAGATTTATGAATAATGAGTTTGTACTGTACTGTATTCCCATTTGAATGAGTCACAGTGAGGGGCTGCATTGTGCCTCTTTGAGGGTTCAAAGATGAGTTCGGTTCTGTTTGTTGAAGGTTTCAAACCCGTGTAGCGGGTCTCCTTCATCATCAACGTATCCTGCAGCTACAATATGATAAAAGCTATTAGAGTGTAATAATTACTGGGCTTTGCCGGGAAGGAGAAAAGTTATGGGCCTCCCTCTGATCCTGAGCAAATAAAACATTGGACTGCAACCATGACAGGAGAGTTATGGAGCAAGGGAATACATTTTAAAAGGACTGGCAGTGCAACATAGCAGAGGATAAATAACTATCCATCATACTATGCATTTAAAATTAATGCATAGTAGGCTGTGCGAGGAGCACCATGAATTCCTTTGGCGACATGGGAGATTATGGAAGCCGCTGTGTTAAGGAGAGATACTAGAGAGGTACTAAACATGCTTTTTGTTATTTAAACGGTGCTAAAGCCTTTCGAATTAAAACTTCCATGCTGCAAAGCCTGAATGATGGCCTCCCACATTCTGCCTTCTATGTGCTCAATAAATTGCAGGATACCTGTATTAAAAATAACCTGCAGGATTTTCTGTGTTTCTGATTTAGTAAAATCAGCCTCACAACAACCGTCAGCTGTGTTTGGCTGTGTATTTACAAAGGGCCTGGGGTAGAGCAAAATGATCACCCTCAGAGAAAAGACATTTACTTCTGCTACACAAACCACAGGCCACATTCTCATGGACTGATATGGAAACAGGTGGGAAATTGATCGCTTTAGCTGATCACAAGCAGACTAGTGAAGTTGCCTTACTGGCTCACCACAAGTAAAAAAAACGTAGCCACGTAAAATGATACATCTCATCCTGGCAGAGTAGCTTCTCAGTAATACCATAAGGATGCTACGGCATAAGCCCTTCACTGTAAGTGGGAACCGTTGTGGCAGTCAACCTGCGCACTGCGGAAATAATCTGTGCAGCGGCAGTATGGAGGTTTTCCACCTCTCACACATTTACTGGAAACAGCACAATGGTAAATTCTTCATGTTTTTTGACTCCTCCGCACGTAACCCACTCTGAACATTGTTACAGCCACTTGATTTAAAATTCTGCTTAGGCAACATTATGCTAGTGATATACCGATTAATCAGTCGGCCAAATATCTGGCATTTTGAGATAATCGGCATCAGCCAATGCCCGCAGGCAGCCTCGTCAGTGAGCTGCTGTGGAACGATGTTAGTGTGAGTTTTAGCAAAGCGGTGAAAAGGTTAGTTTGGAGCCTAAATGTCCTCAGTCACAATCATCATTTTCCAAATGTTAACACGTTTCTCCCATCCTAAATGAGAGCAGATCTGATCTAACACCAATACAGGCAAGCTTTAAATATTGTTCTACTGGAGATAATAATGCAGCTGAATGATGTTATTTCTGACAGATTGTATTACACTTTCCCTTAAACGCCAGACACGTTCAGAAATCTACAGCAGGACCCAATGTATTTTTCTATTAAATTAATTTAATAGAAACTCCATCTAAAACTACGCGTTAATGGCTGAGATAACATGTATATTAAATTGCGTGGAATAATTAATTAAACATGACTTTTTCTTTTTTTTTGATGTCAACATATCGGTTGACCACAACTCTATGCTTGTTTTTAATCACCCACAGATGAATTATGATAAAACAGGGATGCACCAACCTGAATTTTAAAAAAATTCTCTGCTCTCTTTCTTTTCATCGCTCCTCCTCATTGCTTTTCATATATTTATTTTAACACTAGGCACTTGTATTACCTGCTCTACAGATGTAAACACACTGTACACTGATTTCTGGCAGGTATTGACTGAATGCTGTATGTCAAGCTTTAGTGACGTGTGATTGAGTGTCTTAACTAGAGTGCAACCAAGGCGAACTCATTAATTGTTTTTTGCAACTGAGTCAGTCTTTCATTTAGAGGCAACGGATTTGCAATGAAACATACAATTGGAGAACTGCAACAAGCCTAATTGGATTAAATGAAGAACAAAAGCTTATCATTGTATAATAAATAGAAACAGTCAAAATTCCTCTTTTTTTTTTTTTTTTTGCAAGCGTCACAATGTGTCAGACAGATTTCCTGCAGTATGTTAATCTTTAAATCCTCAATTCAGAAGCTTTAATCAGATTTAATGTATGCAATGTTTAAAGTAATTCCGCTCCACTTGAAATTAATATTACAAGCTGTACTCAAGTCGTCCTCAGTTTATATCCTGTTTTGATTATATGAATCATTAAGTTATCAATTTGGTGGTGGTATTTGCTGGAATTGAATCCTGTAGGGCTCATTAAGCCTTTCCTTGCTGCTAACATGGTGAACAACAATGAAGTGGAGTCGGCCTTTCTGACACACACACACACACACGCAGTCAAAGCTCATCAATGGGAATGGGAATTTAGTTCAGACTGCTGGAACCACTGCTGTGAATAAACCTCTCAGCCACCAATAAATGTCACCGGCTGTCCCAGCAAAGGAAATGTGTCACGCCGACAAGGCAAACATGCTTCCTGTGCGTGATTTATTATGCCAGGAGTGAGTGTGGCTGTACCTCCACTCATCTCACTGAGCCTTGTTTAAATGAGAGGGGACAGACAGAGCCATCCAGAAAAGGTCAAGCAGCCCAGCCTGCATGTTAATTGTCCAATGTCACAGCAGAGCGGCTCCCCAGAAACGGCACACACTCATCTGCACAAATTATCATCACTGTTGGTAAACATACACTAAGAGCTGCTGACGGATGTGTGGGTACGCAGAGAGTGACCAGAATTTGAACTTATATTAAACATGCACAAGGCAAGTGGACACTGAAAACATTAGCGCCTTGTAGTCATGTACCGGGATGTGAGTGAACTGCACATTAATGCTAAACGCCAGTCTGCGATGCTTCAGAGCAAAGTTTACTAAAGATGTAACAGAAGCAGAAGTTCCTGGTACATGATATTTAATTGGTCTCTTCTTCTGAATAAAGTTGTCTCCGCCCACTTCATTCAGTTGTCTACACAGTTCTGATCAGTTTCCCAGCCTCAAGCGCTATTTTGGCAACTTTATTGACTATCCTTTTATTGACTATCCTTTTTTTCATCATTTTTTGGTGTCAAAAACTACATAAAAACAGAAAAAAACTTGCAATTGAATTTCTTTTTCTTACATAGTTTATTTATTCATTGCTCAGTTGTGGCTTATCTCCATTTCTATTCCTATTTTTTAGTCACATATGGAGGCATTGCAACAAACTGTAAGTAAAACATTGAATTATTAATACCTTATAAATTGCACGGTGCAGATTTGCTTTTAGAACAGAACAGATTCAAAATTAGTAAATGTTTCAGGCCAACTGGTGAATGTAAGCCCAATATTCGATATATTTTTAGCTCTGTTATGTTTCTCCACTAAATGGAAAAATCTGTCTCTTTAGCTGCTAAATGCTCCACTACGTTCACCAACTAGTCGCCAATTTGGTGCTGGGCATGTAAGCGTACTGTGGGGTTTTTAGAGCCTTTTGGCTAAAAATCAGTTGACTGCTGGAAATAACATAGATGAGAGTGAAACAATGCAGTTGCGGGGGGACGCCTCAACCAAAAAATGTTGCGGATGGTAAAACGCTGTGTAGAGCTGAGGGGAACTGCGGTCCAAATGCTGAACAGGGTCTTTTAGACCCTTGCAACAATAACACTTTGTGGGACGAAGAGGCAAAATAGAACAACACTGAATACAAGTTTTTGTATTTTGTGTTATAGTCTTTAAGGTGAAAATAGGGTTTGTTCTTCAAAGATCTATTTCAGTGAAACCCCTGTGAGAGTCAAAACGTGTGGGGCAGACTGATGCTTTGACATAATGAGGGGAGGGGTCGGCTTCCATTTTTGTCTGACTTTTAACGGCTCCCTGTTTAATGATAGGCAGTTAGAGCCTCAGCGGGGAGCGGAGATGTGCCAGTGGTGACTCTTGCTCAGCCTTCTTTCAGTATGTTATTCATGCACCCTTTTCCTCTGCCAGCCTGAGGGAGGCAGGCCTGTTAGTCTGTGCCAAGTGAAGGAGGGCCAAGTGTCGTCTGGAATCTAGCTCATTGTCCCTCCTTATCCAAACGGGAAAGCTTTTGGGATGTGGAGCTGAGCACCGTCAGCTGCTGTGGGCGTCATGGTGTGGAGGCAACTGAAGCATTTGCCCACATCACCATGGAGACAGTAGTACGCAGCAGTTTAGAAAAGGACAAATCCCATCCCTTCTCTTTCCTCTTTTGTTTTTAAGTTATTTTAAAACCTGCTGTTCAAGAGTCTAGCCTCAGGGGTTCTCTATCCCTTCAACTGTTACTCACAAAACCAAGCACACACGGAAAGCTCAGAAAACTGTGTCACACACACACACACACACACGCCCATACCAATATAACATAAGAAGACTGACTACTCTGGCAGGAGTCCAAAAATCACATCACACTAACTCCTCTGTGCATGACGCCTTAGTTCACCTTCCACTAAGGAAAACAAAACATCAATCAATAGGGTGACTGTCTCAACTGAAAAAGCAAACCTACAGCATTAGACCATGATAAAATGCATGCATAGTCTACAGGTTTTATGAATTAAAGTCTGAGAGATCACTCTTGTAGATGAGAAACAATTAAACATGATGCAAATGATAAGAGAGATACCTCCTTGGTGACTTGAAAGATCTCAGTGACTACCATCAATTAAAGTTCAGCAGAACGCACACAGTAAGAGACCAGGGCTTAAAGGCTGGTTACATACTGCCTTGTTCTTTTTTTATCCCGTTAGGAAAGCTGTAAAAGGTCTTACCGCTGTCACTGTTGTCATCCACCAGGATGATCTCCTTGAGCAAGTGTGCCGGCGTGTGGTTGACCACACTGTGGACGGAGCGCAGGATCACTGAAAGCGCCTCGTTCACGAAGATGAAGACCACAGAGATCTGAGGAAGGTCCTCTGCGTACGACAACAGCTTACACCTGTTAAGATAAATTAAAGATCGTTAGCCAGTGCTAAAACTACCTGGATGTTTGCATATCATTCAGTGAGAAAAACACTCTCTGGATGCATTTCATTTGAACAGTTAACTGACACGACTGACTAGATAATAGATAATGTTACTGTATAACTGTTTAGCTGAGTATATTAACTGAAAACAGGGGGGAATAGCTAGCTTAGCTCTGTCCAAAGATAATAAATAAAAGTCTGCCTATCAGTAGATTTTGTTACCTGTTAGCCCTTTCCCCCGTTTCTAGTATTTTTGCTAAGCTATGCCAAGCAGCTGCTGGCTTCAGCTTCATTTTTACTTTACAGACACGAGGGTATTATGAGTCTTTTCTTAAAGCCCAGCAGGCCTGCAATGTAAAAATGTACTGTTTAATGATTCCAGGAATATATGTAGCAGAACAAATGTGAGAAATTGTGACATCTGCGCACTAAAATGTGAAAGTCTCAACAGTTATAAGAACAAGTAAAAATAAAAATCCAACTATGCAGCGTGTAATCATGAAATTTCATCTTACTTTATAGTAGACTGTGCAAAAGACAAGTGCAATTAATAAGATTAACAATTTGTCTGGCACACTGGAGTTTCTGAAAAGATCCCTGAAACCTCTTGAATAAAAACCCCTTTATGGCAGCAGGAACCCCCTTGCGGTCCTCTGATACCTTAAAAAGAGTCTCTGTGTGACCCTCAGCACACTTTGACAGTAACAGTATAAATATTTCTCACAGCTGCCATTTCGACTTGTCATTGCTGAAAAATCACAGGTGTAACTAATAGTATTAACAATGGCTCTGTTCTACTTGTGCTAGTAAGCATGTGCAGTAGCAGGCGTCTGCAACTAAGGCACACCTGCATTAAATGGCATGCAAACATAATGCTGTTAGTTACACCTGTTTGAAAAATCTAAATGTTCACCTAGAAATGTCTACGAGGTTGATATGTTGAGAAATCCGCATCATAGTTTCCTATAACTGATGGGAGTTTAATGCTTTCCTCTTTTAACCATCGAAGAAAACGTCCGTGTGTCACATTCCCAGTGTATCCCTGTGGTGCATACAGCATTATATTCCTCACAAAGAACAAAGAGGCGTATCCTGGATAACTTTTTCCTCACTGCATCAAACCAACAAGCTAAAAAATAGCACTCCTCTAAGACATCATTTGAAGACACACAACCATTTGATGGCGAAGCTGGAGCTCCCAGACCCGGATATTATATACTGTACTGTGACTACTGCTGCAGTATAGCTGCCATACTGCAATATGCTGACATAAAAGTACATTTCTCCAGGGTCAGGAAAAGAATGTGTGTATTTTTTTACTCGGTTTGACAGGTTCATGACCAAATAACATTTAGTCGCACCCTCTCCTGTATCCTTGCTATGATCTGTTACAATAAGACCTTTTAATGTTCCTAAAAATGTGCTTTTGCATTAGCAGATTCACAAAATCTTTTAGATTTTTAAAGTAACTTCATCTTAGTTTCATTTTCCCTACAGAAGAGGTCAAGGGCCGCATGTGAAAAATTAGCTTGCAAGCTAGCTAGCTAACGAGCATATTTTTCACAAGGACTAAACCTCAGCTGTGGACCGTGGTGTTGTTTCAGGTGTGTGAATCCACAGCTGTAACACTAGCATCGAGTGTGGCTTGCTATCGTTAGCTATAGTTAGCTGGAGAAGAAGAGGGTAGGATAGGAAGTGTGATAGCAAAAATATCAACTTAATTTAATGAATGTCATCATTCTCCAATCACACAACACTGTGACTCATGAAATGCCACATTAATATCAACCATGACGTTTTATAGCATAAGAAGGGTGGCACTCAAACTAAAGTATTTTCATGATCCTGTCAGCAAAAATATTTTATCCAGGCCTTATATTTAAAAAGTACCCAGGTTTTTGTATGTAGAACTATTAATATCAGCAATAATAATTACAAGCCTCCAGATGTCACTGTGTTTGCTGAGTAAATTCTTTGTCTGGTTTTCAATCCAGAGTACTGAAGACCACATTTTCTTGGCATTATTGGGGATCCTTGATTTGCTATTAGAGCAGCCCAGTTTATTATGGCATGGATTCAGATGTAGAACATTTGTCAGCCAAACATTGATTCTGTGAACTTCTGTGAGAAAAAAAACCCATTTCCTACCTTACCCATGTTTTGTAAACTATAAATAGTAACATGAGACAATTTCTGGCTTTTTTTAGGTGGCGGGAGTGAAAATGAATGATCCTCAGCATTTGTTGTGTTATGGTTTCAGAATGATGATTCTTCAGGATGATTTATTTCCTGGTAAACTATCATGTTTTTTGTTTTTTTTCAAATGAGATACAGATTTTTAGGCATTCTATTATGTGAAACGGCTTGAAAAGTGCATTTAGCTGCGGTAAATTGGGGGACATGTGCCTGCTCTTCTGGTGTTAAGCCCCTTTATGCACACTGCACAGAGTAAAACATGACAAAATACTACACATTTTGATGGAGTGAGGGGGTGATTCCACACCTAACCTGTTTGGTTCAGTTAAAACGAAACCTGGTGTGTTTGCCCGGTTATTACAGTTTGTTTGGACTGGTGTGAAAGCTGTCAATTAAAATCTGGTTCGGATCAAACAACCACCGTAAGACCACCTAAAACGGCCTCTGGTGCGGTTCATTTGTGATATGAAAGCAAACGAACCAACCACAGGATTACTACTAATAAATACTATACTATAATCTGCTGACAAAACCCATCTCTGCAATCTATACTGCTCTATCGGCTGGCCATCCCTACATACTAGACGAAAACTTCATTGGTTCACTCTCATTTACAAAACCTTCATTTACCTGCCCCCAGCATACCTGGAAAACCTGTAACTATAATCCTCTTTAGTATATAATACGCTGTCAACAAACCATACAGTTCCAAAAGCAAACACAGTTCACATTGTCTTCAGATCTCTGCACCGAATGATTGGAATGACGCAAAAACCCTAAAACTGAACCAATTTATTCGTCTAACAACAATAATAATTTAGTATTTTTAGGCCTGTTCAAAACTGTTTGAAAGTATGCTAAGTCCTTATCTTTTAAGATCACTGTACAGAGTGGCTTAACGCTGCTGCACTCACTCAAAGTTATTTATTGTCTGCTACACTGCATTGTTTATACCCCCACTGTATCGGTACCTTCGTTCTTTAGTCTCTGTATGTTATTGTCTTGTCTGTTCATTAACGCTGAATGTTTTGTCAGTGAAAGTTTCGTGCCTGGTTTAATAAAAAATATTAATAACAGTAATAAGCACCTCGTTTTGGTCCTGTGTCTCTACGTCTACATGCAGTAATAATGCCTATAATGAGTTATTCCTTTGTGAGCTCTTTGTCACACCAAAGAACATAAATATATACATCACAAGCAATTGTACGAATGTCTGTCCAATCGAACGTCCTGATGATGAGCTGATGACAGTCTCCAAAACTATCCATCAACGAGTCTGTAATTCAATTCAAATTAGCTTTAATGGCATGAACGTGTAACAATATTCCCATATCACGCCTATATAAGATCATGTTTTTTTACGTCTTGGTTCGTTTGTAAACTGTCAGTGCGAACGTGAACTGGACCAGAAGAAGAAAATGCAACAGTGTATCCATTTTCTCCCTGGTCCGAACCAAATAAACCAAACTACAGGTGTGAAAGCACAGCCTGGGGAAAGAAGCTGCTTCCTGCCAGATGGCTGGTGAACAGGCTGTGGCTGGGAGTGTATTGTCTTTTAGTATCCTTTGGGCTCTGTGCAGGCACCTCACCTCACCGATATGGGTAGCAATGATATTCTGGGTGGTTTTTTAATCACCCTCTGCAAAGGCCTCCTGTGGAAGACCATGCACAAACAATGTCAATTTGTGATGTTTCCAGCCAGTATGCTTTCTATTGGACCGCGCATTTGGTATTTCTCAACCTGGATCTTGTCTTACCATTTTTTTTTTTGTGCGTATGTGACTAATTGCGACAACTTTTCTTTTTTTTTTAATGAAAACACAGGTTAATTGTTTGGGCCTACAACATAGAGGGCTTTCGCACCTACATCGTTTGGACTTTTGAACTTTTCAGTTTGATCTGAACCAAAAATTACAGGTGTGAAACCTTGGCCCACGGTTCGTACAAAACAGACATGATTTGGTCCAGCGATAAGAGGTAGCCTCAATCCGGATCAAATTGAACCATGGTTCGGTTCGTTTCTAGTGTGAAAGCATTTTTTGGGTGGTTCAGACTTAGCAGGTATAATAGCATAAAACACAAAGTGCAGTTGAGGCCAACAGGAATGTCTTAAGTTTAATAAATATTTGGTCATAAACAGCTAGTGAAGCTAAAACCCCCCCCAAAAATGATGTAATTATCTAAAAGCTGAAACAAAATCTTACTTTGGTAAGGATAACCTGCATTGTTACTAGGGCTGAACGATTAATTGCATTTGCTATATTATCGCGATGTAATACAACAAGATTTTCTAATCGCAAAGGCTGCCATTATACTCTGGTCACATGACACCCAAGAGTAAAGCAGTCACGAAGTTGACGCTTCGAAGTTGACGCTTCTTCTGCCTTCTCACCTTCTTGTTGTACAATGGCCTTAAGCTTGACAGAAACTGTCACTACATAAACTTTACCACGTATTGTGGCGATCGGCGCCTACGTCTCACACACAGCCACCAGTCAGCTCAGGAAATATCTGTAAAACCGCGTTTCAAACTAAACTCACAAGTCCGAAAGAGGCCCAGTCTGTCCCGAGTTACTGGTTACAGCCGGTGCTGCTCATCAGCGTCGGAGGCTGCGGGGGGGCTCCGGTGTTGTCGGAGAATTACTAAGCTTTTCTATTAAACACGGGAGACGCCACTCTGTTCTATTTTCGTTGGCCAACTTTTAAACTGAACCTCAAACTGAGTATTTTTATTTGCTTACTGGGATATAGAAAGATGGACTCCTAGAAGATTTGAACTGAGATAAGGATAATTAATTGCTGGATGAACTGTGGGTTTTGTATTGAGCGTTTACTGTATGATACACTGTGGTGAACTTAGTTTTTCTTTTGGTCTGTAGGTAGGCCGACCTGATGATATTATATCATACTATTTAATGCCATGACTTGACTCTCGAATTATCTTTCTCATTATAATTTGATATATCTTCTCCACCATTGCTCATAATAATAATTCATCTCCTACCTAATTCATCATAACACTAGAAAGAACAGTAGTTTTATCTAATATTGTGTGTACACTGATTTACTGCTTGTCCATTTTGAATAATACAGAAGGGAAAGAGCTTAAAAATAAATCGCATAGTAAAATATTCGTTAAAAAAAATCGCAATTAGATTATTTTCCAAAATCATTCAGCCCTAATTGTTACATTCGTCTTCCATATCCAACGGTCAGTTTGAGAAGCCAAATCCTGTCAGAGTTGTGAATGCAGCAGACTCCAGGCAGCCAAAAGCACAAACTGGATTTGTTCTCAGCTACTGTGGGAACTCGTTCAGTACAGAAATGACAGAGCGTGGCTGTATGTGGAGAATTCAAACAAATGCCTCTACTGACATAGACAGAAACCTGGATACTGTTATACAGGGAGATACATAATGAGGTTTCTCTGTGTTTCATGTAAACATCAAAATCAAAAAAGCAAAACTGCATTATGACTATACTTGATATATAAAAAATGTCCTCTATCTCCAGTTAAGCCTCCATCATTTAATGTTTGAGCTCTACCCATCTTGGTATCTCTGAATCCTTCTCTTGAGCACGTGCACTCTATGGTGACCTCTTCTGAACATCTGTGATTGAAATCCTGCCACATGTTACAACTCTGACCCAATTAATAAAATGTACATTATGCCGTGCAAACAAATATACAGTACATTCTATTTGAAATTCAAACGTCTGTTCACACATAAGGGAAAAATGAACGTTTGAACATTAATGACAAATTCAAAATGTAAAAGCACAACAGACCGTTTGAAGTAGTTTGCCTCGTGATCTATTGCATGCCTTTGGACGTCAATAAACTAAGCCAGTAACATTAATGTTATCTTATTTGTTATGAAAATGGAGGACACGGGTGAGCAAAGCCATCCTGGGTGGACAGTCACAACACCAAAGTGTATGAGTGGCAGTGTGTGGAAGTATTTTGGGTTCTACATCGTAGATGGCATAGTAACTAACAAAAATAAAGCTGCTGACTTTTTACAAAACTTTTTACTGTTGGATAATTTTATCTGCAACGACAACAAATGTGCAAACTCATCTGCCAGCTTAGACAGGTGTATTTTATTAACTGTAATTAAAATGTTGATGTGAAAATACTGATGTTATTAATTAATAATGTGTGTGTTTTTTTTTTAAAATTCATTCAAACAAATTGTGTGTAATTTCAAATTCATTAGAACTTGATTTTTGTATCAGCCCTAGTACCGAGTGCATACTTGGTTGAAATGAGTAGCCGGTAGAGATAATGTGAATGTCATGTAATCTGTTTTCTAATCTGAATCTGTAATCTGTTTCTAAGATGAAAAATATTTTTTCTACTATTATAGTCAAAAAGCTCAATTCTAAGGCTGTTTTGTTAAATAGTTTTCTAATAAAAATCACAATGTCTCATTAACCCATACCAATTTCAGGCTTAAATAGCTTAACCCAGGCCCTGGTTTGGTACAGAGAGAGATACAGATTGTGGTGTCCTCGCTCATCCCTACGCAGCGCATTCACTTTCTGTCTCCCTCACAATTTCACAACAATTCTGTTACTCCCCTCTGCTGATAATCCCAAGTCTGTCAAACTTCCCTGTCATTTCCAGTAAAATACAGTTTTTTCTCACAGATATACTGTGGCTTTGAAGTCAGAAATAACAGTGTTGACTGGACGGAAGCACTCAGCTGACTCCTGTGGCAACTGTGAACACACATACAGCCAACATCTTGTGAATCTTTCCACGCTGCTCCAATTAGGCTCCAAACACAACAGCTGACAAACGCATTTCACTCTCTTCTGCCTTCCATGTTCTCACATATCTTATTCAGCAGCGTTGACTCATTATGTAGGGATAATGAGGTGGCTATTGTAATTGTTGTGGTTGAATTATTTACAAGAGATTTTGGCTGCAATGAAACACTTGTAATATTGTTCTGTATTAGAATATCAAATTGACATGAATCAACTATAGTGTAAACAAATCCATGTGTTTTGTTTAGCTTCAGTAAATCCTGTTAAGCTTTCGAACTCTTTTGCTAAACATCAAAGCAGAGCATTGTTAAAGATGTTGAAGTGACGTATTGCATTTGCCAGGTGCAATACCACGCACGCTACAAATACTAACGAGAGAATACATTGATTTGTCAAAGTGTATCAGTCTCACATGCCATCACCGATTATTAGATGTGATAGAGGCCACGGGTGATTCAGTCTTGAAAATCTGCGCTAGGGTGTTATTTCAAAATGAACTGTGTCATCAACCCTAAACACAAATTAGGGCTGCTACAGAAAAGAGCCTCCATAATCTCGACAAATAAGCTGCAATCACTGCCCATAGGAAGGTTTAAGCAGTGGCCAAACGTGCTATGTGATGTCATACTGTATTATTTCTGCATACAGAAGCGCATGAAATTAAAAATCTGATGTTCACTGTGTAGCCATATTTATAGATGTTAAGCTTACTGGAAGCGTCGGGATGAAAGTCAGAATTCCAGTGTGGCATTGCTACCTTTAACATGTTGTGTTCAAAGACAGCACGTTTGCTGCCCTTCCACCCGTGGTGTGAGCCATCTGAACTCTACTGGTGCTCAGTGGCCTGATACTCCGGTGAACTGGGATGTCAGCTTGAGTCAGCAGCATCCATGGGGTCAGGCTGCACGGGGGACGGCCACACAGCAGATGGATCCCAGCACGGTACTAAAGTTACAACCTCCTTTCTCCACCCACTGGAACCCTCCACTGACTTCACAGCCACTGGTTTGTGTGAGTGTGTGCGTGTGGCGGGCATGTGTTAGCAGGTTCTCACCTTTCAACAATGAGAATTGGCAAGAGAGGATATAGCAATTATGTAGGACGGTACAACAGATGGTATCTTATTTTCTTACTGATATTATGTAGTAAATGCCTTGCATATCACAATAAAAAATGTGATTAAAAGGGATTTCTAAAATGACTATTTCTACTTTACTTTTGGGCTTTACTTTGCACATCTATCTAATACAGTATAACTTCCCCAATCATATCAACTTTCAGAGTAAATTAATCCCTTCCCCACAGAATGTGAAGAAGTGTTATTTAACTTAAATATATGTGTTATTTAAGTTAGTATGCTAACTAGCTAGCCACCGCCGTTCCTCTGGTTGTCTAAACATAATATTTTAGAGACAGAGTTGTCTACTGATAAACATTTGCATTTTATGCCGTTAAACTTCTGTGATCATTAAATATGTCACACTTCCTGAATAGAAGAAAAAAAACCTAAACCATTGCCAGTAATCGTCCAGGTAGAGATGACTGCCAAAAATGTACTTGGCTAAGCAAATTAGCATAAGTTCTTAACTTGAATTAGAGAAAACTGAATATGCTAGCTGGAGAAGTCTTGTAGAAACCTTATCCAGGTTTCTACCACATACAGCATTTCCATTATATTGTAATTCTGTGACACCTGTATAGCAGCTTTGCATGACTCAAAGTTAAAAAAAATCATTTTCCTAAACCATCTTATACCGCCTCTTCATGTAGGGCTTCATTTCAGCATCTGTCTGAAACAAGCTGTAGATGCTCCTGTCTTTTAAAGGCTCCTCCTCTCAAAGCCCACTGTCTTCTGATTGGCCAAGTCCTGACGCATGTTACCAGGCCGCCGAGCAGTACCAGAGACATTTTAGAGGAGACATGCCACTCAATCACATCCTCAATGCAATTCTATGGGGAAATTCTCGCCCCTCCCACTAGAAAGCCAATCGTCTGCTTTTAACAGCCAAAGTGGGAATCATATTTCAGCCAGTCATGTGGTTCACCTGACGTAAGCGTCTGTTTTACTTCTGCTTTTTATGTGCAAATGATCTGAGATTTCGCTTTGCCTTGTTAATTCGTCGTAAAACACATTTCATTACTAACTCGACAAACAAATTAAAGCTCAACAAAACCAACAATCACTAACTCCGGTTTGGTCAAAATGAACCCTTAATTCACGAGTTAGATATCCTGAAAAAATTCTGCCTCTCTGATCTCCAACCTCCATCTCGCTCCTCCCTGACTCCTCGCCTCTCCCCATCTGGACCCAACTCCAATAAACTCCCAGTACTGTTCCCTGTCCTCAAACTGGCTTCTCTTGGTCTGGGAGGCTGCTGAGACTGGGTCTATTGGATGCTCACCCGGTTCTGGTTCTGGTGCCCACTCCAGACTCCTGATCTCCTCTAATTCATTATAATTGAGATATCAGCGACATTGTTCAATAATATTAAAGTTTAATAATGAAATTCAAAAGTAGTGCTGTATTTAGATCGTCAGCAACTGCTGGTAAGTCACATCATACGATATTTTAACATCAGACTGATGGAGGGTTGCCAACTTTTGTGAGTAGCAATCCAAAGACAGAAGGCAAACAGCAGGGAAGTGAAGGAACAGTCAAAGAGAGGGAGAGATGTAAGCCACAAACAGCTGTTTCTACACACCTCCCCCCGGCTGATTTTGACAGGGAATCGTTCATAAACTCAAAAAAGAGATCAGATAGTGCTACATTCTTATGTGAGTGCTCTGATTAAAAAATGTATTCTTTGATTTTTAAACACAAGCCCTATGTTGTTAAAACAGAGCAGGAGGTTTTGCTTCTATCTCATCAAATCAAATAGTCAAAATCAGGATCAGAAGGAGCTTTATTACTATCTAGTATTTTACACGTACGAGGTATTTGCTGTGGTGATTAGGTGCTTGGCATATTTCTCTACCACAGACTTCCACTGAAGTGATGCACAAAAATACAGAACCAAGCACACCCAGGACAATTCGGTATTTTATGGGGACAGTTGGCAACCCTAGACTGATGACACCTGCCTAACTGAAGGTGACCGCTCTGCGCTGTGGCTAAGGTTAGCTTCACAGCCCTAAATCTTAGCAGGTCTCACTTCAGAGCTTTTGGTGAGAAGCTTAGACTGATGATATTGATCTGCTTTAAAATGTACTTAGGACACTGTTCACCAGCTTACGGTTCATTTGCACTTGCACTTCACACCTGGCAAGTTACCTGCTACTAGATACTTCTCTGAAATAAATGAGAGGCAGTCACCTTCCTAGTTTGTTTATATAGAAAAATACCACAGTAACGAGACACAGTCCATTCACTAGTTTATTTTATTAATTCACTAGTATATTTTTATTAATTTTATTAATTTTTTAAGTGTTTATTCTTCCACAAACGAAGTTTAAAGTACAGAGAGCATATTTATTTTAATATCTCCTTTTCATTTTTAATCTGTGAACATAATTTCGTCCTACATTGCACTGTAACATTACATAGCTGCTGTGGCCAAAAACTACACTTTGAGAGCAGTAAGTGTGAGCCATAACTTATGTCACGTAGAGCAACATCAGGAGGTTATTCTCTCTGGGTTCCTTGAACCGTTTCACATAGTTTCCTTGTGAGCCAATGTTTCTATAAACACACTGATTATGGCCAAATTAAAGTGCCATTATTGTCATTGTAATTCTTTGTAATGCTTTTGTAATAACACAAATGTTATTTCCGTGATTTCATAATAAAAACAATAGTTTATGCCTAATAGCCGGCCCCCCTTTAGTCTCTGCACCTTTTATTTTAGGGTTTTTGACTTTCATCAGTTGACTAAAAATCTACCTGAATCACCTCTTTTGCGTGACACTACGGCAACAGTGCAGACTAAAACCTCAGATATTAACACAGCTTTGGATTTTAAGGTGGTTGGAATCTCTTACAAGAGAAGCACTTAATTTCTTACATGAGACCATAACTAAATATTGGCATTGATTCATGCATATGAATGACAATCTGCTGCATATGATCTCACTGGCCAAGTAGGCTAGCGCCTGCTGTTGTGGTCTGGGAAAGTTTAATTCCATGCACTGTTATCAATCACGTCCATTACCGCAGCCCACATGCATATGACAGCAGAGGTAATAAAAGGAAAACTAAACCACAGAGTGTTTATGATGGAGCACACCGCGTATGTCTGTCTATACTTTAAGCCCCGCACTCGAGCTCTATTCTTAAGAGTAAATTCACAAGTGTTTTGATTGATAACCCCTCCACTGTATCATTTCAGTCCTTCCCTGTGCATTTATGCTCTCCCTCAGCAACTCCTTTGTTCCCTCTCACAGCTTTCTCTATTGCCTCTCTCAATCAACCTTGCCAAGTCTATAAATACAATGACAAATCTGGCAGTGATTTTGAACGGGGGACTTTTTGCACCGCGGCACTCCTTTGCAGAGACACAGCCGCGGCATGGCAACTGTGCAAAACAAAGTGCAATGCATATTTCACTCCTGTTATACTTATACGACTAGTAGAGAGGCTGTGTTTAATGATTATTACCAGAGTAATATCTTGAAAATGTCAGACGGGGCAAAGTAACCTCATCGCTTCTAGTTGAGATGTGGTGTGAGGCTGTGTCAGTGTCGCGATCGTAAAGTAATATTGTAGTTCCATTGCCCTAGTTACTGGATCCAATTTGGGGCATCGCTCAGCCTTAAATTTGTACCTGTCTGCAGTAGCGGGGAAGCCTAGTAAAGCCGTAACAGGATGAGCGATCGACTCATCTGTTTGTAATGGGACTGAGCTCACTGGACAGCGCTCATAATTTGACCCGGAACAAGCTTTGACAGAAACAGAGCGCCAGATTAAGATGAATTCCTATCACACCTCCCCCTTCTCCTCTTCCACCAGCCTGCAGCCCCGGTCGCTCCCTCTGACTTTTCCCCCCACTGGTCGCTCTTATTTGCTGTGAAATTTCACATTAACCTCCCATAACCCACCCAGTGCCGGCAACACCAAAGCAACTTTCCAATCCGCGAGCACTCCTCTCAAAAAGATAATCGTCTGGCGTTGTCATTTCTCGCCCTCCCTCCCCCTCCCACATCAAGGAGATAAACTCTAGCAGTGGAAAGAGCAACAATTTGCTGCAGGAGCTCCTGCACCGCGGAGACCTTCCGATCCCATTCTGCTGTATCAGACGCTTAGGAGATGAGGTAAGACTGTTTCTTTAGCCTCCCTCTCTGGTTATCACCCTCAAACAGGCAGGCAAACACACGATGAAGGGTCCATGGGCAAGCTGAGCATCTGTTGTGCTTCAATATAGTTTTGGGTTTAACAACTATTTTGACAAAATATAAATCAAATCTTTGGCAAAGTGGCAACAGAGATAGGGATGCGATTAGGAGTAATTGAATAAGAATCCTCTTGGAGGAGAAATGGAGGGCGAGTTTCATGCCTCGAATTGCATTTTTCTATTTGTGAGTGACACAAGTTACATTTAACATCTGTTTTGTCGGCATCAGTAATCTAACCGGCTTGCTTGCCTTTATTGTTTTTTCTCCCCACAGCCGATTGAGCTGTTATCATACCTAAGCCTCCCAAGGACAGCAAATGGCAGCCTCAGAGTCACCATAAGTTTCTTTGGTATCTCAGAATATCACTTTTCGAAGTGAAGGACAGAAGAGAGAAAAACAGGCTAGCGGGCAAGTGAAAGGGGATTACAAGTTTTTGTGCGAGAGACAGGCCAACAATTGAGGCTATAATTATTATTATGAATTGGTTTTGCTACAGACTGGCAGGTTTGCAAAGACAGACGCTTGAGAAAGTGTGGATCGTTCAGTCGTGGCGATGGACTTTGCTTCCCTGTAGTCATCAAAGTCCTCATCTCAATGACTCCTGTTCAATTAAAAGCCCATTAGACAGGAGGTGCCTGGTTCCTGCATTTAACCTCACTTCTGCAGTGCTGCAGTCACCTTTTGCCCGCAGGACGTAATTACAGAATCAGATTTAGATATCAGAAATCTGTAACAGTGTTGAATATTGTATGAGGCAGAGAGCCACAGCAGCTTGAACTGAGGGCATAATTCGGTTCATGTAGTCTGGACCAAGGTTTAACGCAGTGATACATTGGTGCCTTTTTAGTTCTGCTCCAGTTCATTTTCACACCAGCTCTTCACAAACGAACAAAGACCTATTTATGTTCTCTGGTGTCCCAAAGAGCTCAAGAAATAACTGATTGTTTGTGAACATTATTAATCTGCAATTTAATTCCCTTTTAATAAATGAAGATGACCAGGAAGAAACGGGACAAAAAAAGAGGTGATACCACGAGGGGATTGTAGGTAGGACACAAGCACAACACCGCTTCATATTCTGACTGAATATCACCACGCTCACGCGCTGATGTGCATGTGCGTTACCATGGGTACAAAAGGATTGCCATAAATATATACTGTCGATTGCGTATATGGATCATTAATGAGATTCCTTCCTTCACAGTTCACAGCCTGAAGATGGATTCAATAGGATATATTGGAAAATTGAATTCATGCTAAATCACATATCACACTTCTTAGAAAAATCCTGTGCTTGGTCCATTTTGATTTTACACCACAAAAATACAGCACCAGCGTTTGCTTGGAAGCAGACCCGCCTTATATAAGGCGATCTCTGTTCGAGATCGACTTGCAACTTTCACGCCAGCATCAGCGCACCAAACCTCCTGCACAAACGCACCAGTTTGCTTAAAGTGAAACAAACCAGTTACGTGTTAAGGAAACCTTAAAGTCCTGGCTATTTCACATCCATTTTCTTTCTGGGAACAATTCTGGGAACTCACAGAGCTTTGATGTTTCTCTTGTTCTCCAAAGAGCTGCTTCAGTGACATAAACACGAAAAGCACTATGTTTGGACTTTTCATTGTATTTGATTTCACAACAAATGTACTAAGTCTTCATATTATACAGCGTGCCTGTTGGATACTTGTCATAGACTGAAGCTTTGCCTTGTTTGACACGACATTTTGTGTTTGTGCTTGGAGACTATGTGCTTGTATATATGGGCGCAAAATATATCAGAAATTGGCACATGATGGATTATTGTAGCCTGAGCACAGAAGAAGGAAGAATCTTACTGTTTAACAGAGAGTGAATGAAGACGGGTCTGCAGAATCTAGTCACAACCCATGAAACTAGCATTAAATCCACACATGAAGGCACATCACAAAGAGAGCGCCATTACAACCACTTCAGAAAAACCCCCAACACTCACTTTCCTTTTGCCTTAAGACCCGTTTTTTTGTTAAATTCATTGATAAAAAAGAATTTCCTTAAATCCTTCAAGTCCACAGGCACTCTCTTATTAATTAGCGAGCTCCTTTTTAGTTGCTCTCCTCCTCCCCGTTCCACTCTTGTCTAATTTTTCTGCGCGTGAAAAAGAGCTGGAAACAAAGCCGGGTGGATGAAATGAATTGTTATCCCTGCTAAAGCCCTTAGAAACCTCTCTTGGCCGTCAGATTTTCTCCCAGTGTCTCTGCCTGTCGCCATTGTTCTTTGACACTGTGTGATATAAATGCCGCTGGCAGCCCTGATTACCCCCAGTCCATCTCCAGCACCACTCACTATATCACAGCTGTAGTTCACTTTCTAAATATAAAATGTATTTTAAAAGAACCATTGAGGCTGCTTGCTGGGTGTCCACTGGGTCCCATTCATAAAAAAATTGGTAATTCAAGTTTCCTTTAATTGCAGCATTGTAACATAGCCCTTCAACTATCCCCATCATCTTGTGCATGTTCTTTCATGTTGGGATTAGGCGTGTCGAAAGTAATTTTCTTTTGTGTGACTCCCCATGGCTCTGAGATGCCCTGTGGCCAAAATGACTGTACTGCATGACAGACGGATTAAGTGCAGTTAGGCAATAAGACAGACAATGAGGATGAATCAGGAAGTAAGGATGGCTTGTGAAAAGGGAGACTCTAGGAACCATTATGACGTGTGAGGGAAAAGTCACGTGACGGACGGAGACAGCTGAAGATGCCGTACTGTGGCTACGTTTTGGTAGCCTTGCTTGCTCTTGTACTTCTGTTTTGGGTTTCTCAAAACGCTCCACAGCAAATTAATACAACTTTTTAATCAGCCTGATGCATTTTGCTGTTCTTTCATCTCTAGTTAGTTTGAATGAAGCAGTGTCTCATCAATGTAATTAAACATGTCAGAACTGAACAAAGATGTTTTATGAGAGATTCTAACTAAAGACTTGCAGCAAGCCAATCTACCTTGTTATAAATGTAAAATAACATGAATTTAAAAGACTACAGAAGCCCTCCGATATAAGTTACCTTACAGTTCATGTGTTTCAGTTTTTCTCCCTCAAATGTTAAAGAAATATCAGATGTTAAAAAGTGTACAGTTCAAGGCTGCTCTTTTCAACACCAAACAGGTTATTTGCACTGCTAACATGTTATCAACATGAATGGTGGCCATTGCAAAATGAACTCTAAACACGACGTAAGTGTACTTGATTAAATTATGTTTTTTAGATGCAATGC
The DNA here is from genome assembly GCA_024633595.2 of Lepomis macrochirus. Taxonomy (NCBI): domain Eukaryota; kingdom Metazoa; phylum Chordata; class Actinopteri; order Centrarchiformes; family Centrarchidae; genus Lepomis; species Lepomis macrochirus. The sequence continues at coordinate 31,431,080 of JALXJV020000005.1, forward strand.
ACTGCTCTGTGACTCGTGTCATTTTGGGTTTGTGCAAGTTTACAACATGCCATTTGCCACTGGGAAACTGGGGGTGGCCAGTGCAAAATTAATATCATAAACCACCAGGTGTACAGGAATGTTCCCCACTGGAAGCCATTAAATTTACAAGGGTGACATTTGCATTTCTCTTTCTGGAAATCAAGGACAGGCAGTTTTTGATCCACACATGACATGCCACACATCTCATTAGCACTCAGGTACCAAATCCAGTGTAGGCTTTTCAAAACATGTAAGTCTGGGAAAAAGATGAGGACATTAGGAAATACTTAAAATTAATTTGGGTATCATGTTGCATCGGCCTTAAGTGATCCATCCACCAACCTCTCCCTGATCTTCAGGGGACACAACAAGCTCAATGAAGTGCATACTGACAGTCCTTTGTTGGATCACCAACTGTTTACTTCAGTGCTACATGTATTTAGAAATAAATACCAGATTTTTTTCATATTTCAAGGGAATTAAACCAAAGAAGAGATTTTTTTTTCAGACCAGAGCATGGGAAACGCTTATCATTTCTAACTCACCTTGGTCTGCAACTAAAATATATCAGTAAATGTCCTGGACATTCTCCAAAATACCAATAAATACCACAAAAGAAGAGGATAGGACTTGATGAAAAGGCCAGTATGCTGGTAAAAAAGTCCTGCTGTACGTTGAGTGCCTTTACAAAAATAGAGCCCTTAAACAGCAGCAGGGATTACACTGGCAAACCTTCAAGTTACAAGTCTTTCTAGCTTTATACAACCCTGCCAGGGGGAAAAACAGGTGTAGAGCTGTGGTTGGAAGGAGAATGTACATGACAGAAAATGAGAAGAAACAGGAGGCGGACATACTTTTTAGGCCTGTAGTCGGGGATACTTCTGTCCAGGGAGATGCGGTCACTGAGCTGAGCGTTGTAGCCGTACTCCTCATATTTCCCCTCGGCATCATGACTGTCCTCTCCCAGAGTGGCAGCAGCTCCCCCCTGGCCAAGGCCTCCTGGCCCCTCTACGAGCCCCATGGGCTTCGCCAAACCTGTCAAGAAAATGACAAAGCAGAGAGACAATCATTCAAGCTGTGTGTGTGTGTGTGTGTGTGTGTAAAGCCCCCCCCCCCACACACACACAGGTGATAAGAGAGGCCATGCAGGGGGGCAGCTGATTGACATTCTCCAGTAGTGTGAGGAGACTGGTGTATGGCAGCTGCAAAACCAGCGGGGCTCATCCATAGAGCATCATTACACTGTCTGTCAATGAAAAAGCTGCAAAAACACCCACATGGACACAGGCGTCACAGATGTGAGTAGAGCAGAAGCCGAGAGACACAGCAGTATAAGGGCCAACAAAGATGTAATATATGATTTATAGCGCACAGCTGTAGGCAGGTGTGGAAGTAACAAATTACATTCACTCTTCTTTATTTTTGTGTACTGTAACAATCTGTCATTTTACTTTTACTTAACATTTTTTTATTTTCAGGTATTGTACTGCTACATTTCAGGCCCCCGACCTCGGTGTTGTTGCACCCAGGTCGGGGCTTGCAGGTAGTGAACACTAAACAACAATGCAATAAAATTAAAAATGGCATCATCGTGGGTTATGATTATTGTTAGTATTGTTGTAAATGTAAATGCTCTGTACGTGTTTAGCACCTTTCTAGTCTTTGCAACCACTCAAAGGGCTTTTACACTAAATCATTCACACACTGAGCCTAAGTGCTCAAACAGACACTAACATTCACACACCAATTTAACAGCCCATCAGGGGTAATTCGGGGTTCAGTGTCTTGCCCAAGATTTTGACATACAGCTGGAAGGAGACGGGGATTGAACCGGTGATCTTTCCGATTAGTGGACAACCCACTCTACCTCCTGAGCGACAGCCGCCATTGTACCCCAGCATAGTTAAAAAACTACCTTAATGAATCACTGACTTAATGCATCACTCGGCAAGAACTAAGTGACACAAATCAAACCACCAACAGCTTCATCCTGTGTCTGGCTATCATGCTCTTGGTGGATCCTCCATCTGTGACTTCTACGCTCACTTAGGAACTTTTGACAATCTCTGTCACAGCAGACTGCAGAGGATTTGGCTAAAAACTTCTGAAAACTTTGAGTAGCGAAGTGGCACAGAGAAGCTGAGTGCTTATATAATGAGTTGAGCATGAACGAGCACTGAAGTTGAACCTAGAGCAGATTGTGGGGGACTTTGTGGTGCACAAGACTCAGAATAATGTTCAGACGTTTGAATACAACAGCAAACTCATTGACTGTTGTAATACACTGCACATAGGAGAACGTCAGCAACCACTGCGTTGCCTAGCAACGTGTGTGTGTGTGTGCGCTATTTGATGTGTAAAAACCAGGTTGGCTCTCATTTTGCTTTAATGTATGTGTTTGTGGGCTGTAGCTGCAGCGGAGTTTACGTTGTGTATACATCTCCATGTTGGCTGCCTTGGTGCTGCTCAGTCTGTTATTAATTCATAGGAAATGTAATTTAATTTATGTGGCTTAATATTGCTTGTTGCACCCGTTGCTGTGTCATATCACTTTTCATTTATTGCCAGGCATTTTTGTTTAATTTAAAAACTCATGTTAGTCCATTAGTCTCTCATATGTCAACCCTTAGATATATAGATCATTGGGACCTACTCTGACCATAAGTAGGTCCAAAAGGACTTAGATTAAAATACTTTTATTATGAGTCTGCTATCTTCTTCTTTTTTAATCACGTTTTAAATTATATGAATTCCACACTACTGTTATTTAAATTTTTTAATGTTTACAGTACTGTGTGGTATTGTCATGATGAGGGACCCTGGGCTGCCAGTGTCGTTGTGTTGATGAGGAAAAAATACATTTTCTAACCCTGCTGTTTTCTTATTGTCATATTGTTTGGCAAACGTAATGTCATATGGTGCTGTCATTATGTAATTTACAATATTGAAAGTACCTCACACTGTGCTGTTGTGTGTCATGCAGGTATTATTTGAGAGCAGTTCTCTTTCACATTAGTGTGATTAAAGTGTAAATGTTATATAAAACAACTGTCAGTGTAGCCTTATCAAGTAAGCCTGGTGACGCTTAAGACAGTTGAGATTTGGTCAATAATAATAATAATAATAATATATTTTTAGAGCACTTTTCAAAAACTAGTTACAAAGTGCTTTAATAGATGTAAAGACAATAAAGCAAATACATGCTAAAAGCAAGACAACACTTCAGAGATTAAAATACACGTTTAAAGTAAATATAAAATATAGATAAAATATAATAAAATAAAATAAAATCAGGAAAGGCTCTCCAATAAAAGTATATTTTAGAAGGGCCGACCTGGTTTCCTCAGGAAGGCTGTTCCAGTGCCTCGGGGCCCTGACTGCAAACACTCTGTCCCCTTTAGTTTTCAGTCTAGACTCTGGAACAGACAGCAGACCGCTGCCCGAGGATCTCAGGGTATGTGCTGGTGTGTATGGGACTAAAAGGTCAGATATATAACAGGGCAAGAGGCCATGAAGAACTTTAAAAGTGATCAATAAAATTTTAAAGTCAATTCTAAAACATTGGGAGCCAGTGTAATGAAGCTAAAACAGGGGTGATGCGATCATATTTCTTTGTTCTGGTTAAAAACCTGGCAGCTCAGTTCTGGACAGGTTGGAGTCAATCAATAGATTTTTGGGTCAAGCAAGTAAAAAGGCTGTTGCAGGAATCCAGGCGTGATGAGATGAAGGCGTGTAAAATGGTCTCAGTGTCCTTAAAAGTTAACATAGCTAAGCTGGTAAAAACATGACTGCACAAGCTTTGTGGTCAAAACATAAATTACTGTCCAACCAGACACCAAGATTTTTCAGTATTATCTGGAGGCTGAAGTTTCAGGCCCCCTGCAATCCCAGGACCGTAGTTCTTTTGTGACAGCGCCATCTAGTGGATTGGTGGCGATAATCACAGCAACACGAAGTAGGTTAACCCTGACTGCTAGTAGCTGTAGGGTTAACCGACATGCATATAATCAATAACTTAGGTTTAGTCACACTAGGTTTAGGGTAAGGGTAATTGGCTTCGGGGGACTGTCAAGAGACCAGCTAGCTGGCAGTATCAAAGTAAACAAGGGTCCTACAACTACAGTTCCGGTCCTAGGATTGCGGTCCTGAAACTGCAGCCTCCGGCACTGCAGCTAGATACTACACAGATTTTTAGCAAAATGCTTAATATGATCCACATTAAGCTGGTTTTGGGAACCAGTAGACAGCAGTATTTGCTGGGACCCAATTACCAGGATCTCTGTTCAGCTGGAGGAAATTATTTGACATCCAATTTTTGACATCACAGAGGAAGTCTCTAAGTGAGGTCAGCATACCAGGGTCTGTGAATCTGACGGACAGGTACATCTGTGTGTCATCAGCATATATGTGAAAAGAAACACCATGTTTATGGATAATGTGTCCAAGGGGAAGCAAATACAAGGAAAATAAAATGTGTCCTAAGACTGACCCCTGAGGCACGCCATGTTTAATTGAACAGAATGAAGAGGCATAGTTATTCACAGACACACAGAACCTCCTGTTGGACAGGTAGGATAAAAACCGTTCTAAAGCAGTACCAGAGATGCCGACCCAGTGCCTCAGTCTGTCTAATGTGATATTGTGATCAGTGGTGTCAAATACAGCGCTAAGGTCCAGGAGTACTAGTACTGACTTACTTACAGAAACCAGACTGAAACTGATATTTTGTTATTTTCCAGTACAGAGAGCAGTTGTTGGACACTAGTTTTTCTAAAATCTTTGCTTTAAAAGGTAATTTGGAAATTGGACTAAAAGTTTGAGGGAGGGAGGAATCTAAACCAGGTTCTTTTTAAATTTGGTTCACACAAGCAGTTTTAACATAATCAGGGACACAACCAGTAAATGAGGGCCGCCAGAATCCTTTGACTTTTGTTGGTATTACATCAAGTGGGCTGGATGACACTCTCATCTGTGATACTGTTTTTAACAGCTCAGACAAGTCAATGGGATAAAACTGGTTAAAACTTTCCTGTTGCAAGTGAGGGACCTCTCAGTAAAAGGTAGCATTGGTAATAGAGGCTCTGATTGACACAACCTTATCAGTAAAATCATTACTTTCAGCTGAGGCATAAAGAGAGGCTGGGTTTACCAGCTGATCCACAGTCTTAAATAGAAATCTAGGATTATGTTAATGTGTATTAATGAGTTCAGAAAAATAGTGTGTTCTCGCATCCTTAACTATATTAATTTAGTTTTATAATAAATCCTTCATATTAAGGAAATGGACTTGGAGACTGGATTTTTTCCATCTGTGCTCTGCTTTTCTACATTCCCTTTTAAGGCTGCGAATGCTGTTGTTTATCCAGGGCTGCTTACTAGCTGTAGCCTTAGGCCTAACCTTTAGAGGAGCAATAATATTTAGTCATGACAAGTAAATATGATTGAAGTTGTTGGCTTTGGCTCTGAAACAATGTGCAAAACTTTGAAACACTTTGTTCATTATGGATACACATTAACATGAAGAGCTTTGTGAGGCGACATGAGTAACTGGTGATTCACAGTCAAAACCTATACATTTGTGGTTAGATATGGTCAAATCCACACACCAGAGTAAAAACCAAGTCCAGTGTATGACCACGGTTACGTGTTAGCCCATGGATATGTTGTTTAAAGGTAAAAGAAGTGGCAATATTTAAAAAGTCAGTTGCATGAACATTGTTAGGTCGAGTAGATAAAAATCCAGGAAGTTCTAATAAAAATCCTCCAGGCGGTTTTGGGAGGCAATAAATGATAACAAATATGATTGGTTGCAGGCCACCAAGTTTAAAAGTGAGAGCTTCAGAGGAGGTAAATACATCACAGAGGACTTGATGACATTTAAAGTTTTCCCTGTGCACACTCACTATTCCAACACTACAACCACTGACCCTGGGTTTGATGAAACAATTATACTGAGGAGGACACAGTTCAGCTAGCTGGCTATGGTCATTATTTTGCAACCAGGATTCAGTTAAAAACTAAAATCTAGATTTTCAGACAAAATAAAATAATTTAAAAGAAAAGTCTAGCTTGAAAATGATCTCACATTGAGGAGTGCCATTTTACGTGTGCTGGAGTTGGTGCAATTGTTCTAATCCTTAATAGATTACTAAGATTTCTGTGTTTGATGTGCACATTTCGGGTTACTGGTCTATGCATGATGATTACAGGAATAGAATAGTATGCTTTATGTCTGGAAAAACAGAGAATCCCTGTGAATTTCCATAGGAAATTTTTGTTATGTATATGTTTTGCCCACTTTACAGTAATAAAAGTTAAATTTTCCCAAAAAGTAAAAGAGGATGAAAAGGAGAAAATTACCAAGATTTTGGAAAATGACTGGAATATCACATGCTGAAGACCTTTGACTTACCTATGCATTACTGTAAGGGTTAATTTGTTTCTGACCTGACTGTATTGTCCAGACACTGAATGATAAATACATAATCATTTGGACTGAAAGGTGATTTCAACTTAACCAGTCCTAGAATGCTTATGAAGCACCATGTAGTTAATTTGGTTTTGTAGATTTAAGAAACTGATTCTTACAGAGACCTTTAGTCCAACAAGAAGCCACCAGATGTTAACTGAGCCAGTAATGGCTCGATAGGGCTAATTACAGAAGCATCATAGAAGCAGCCCCACAACTGTAAAGTGGTTGTTTCACACAGGTCCTTTTATCCACAAAGAATCCCCGAAGAGAGGCCACAGTGAATGAGAGCCGGTCCCTGGTCAGCCCCGTCACGTTAGGCTTCTTTGGTCTAACACAACTAAATTCAGCACCGGATTTAATGTGTCAGACTTAAAATACCCCCTCTGCTCTCATTAAAATGACTCATTACTGTGATTTAACAGACCGTCACTTTGGTACCGTGACAGTGACATTTTCAAAAAGGGAAGGATAAAAATTGGCTGCGGTGTCGAAAATGAAATCTTGGCTAATGGGGGAAAAGGCCTGTTCACAGATTCATACCTCTAAGGGACAGTATGAACAATATTGGGGTGGGGGGGCTGATTTTTTTTTTCTCAGAGGTTACTTAAAACTCAAAGTAATTTAAAAACTCAAACTAGACCAAAATAACACATTAAGAGTGGAAATAACAGCTAACATAATACATGTATGTTTACCAAGCATTCCAGCTGCGCTCTATTTTTGAACCAAGAGCTACTAAATGAATAGTTAGTGTGTAACCACTGTTCATGAATAAACAAATAGGGCACAGGCGGCAGCTCTGTGGCTGCTAAAGGGCTTCGACAACTACACCCAACTACACTACACCCTCTACGTTAGTAGAGGAGGTTGTGTCGGACTGAAAATGCATTATATAATAGGTAAACTCTAAAAGATACTGTACAGCGTTAATACAGAGTAAGGAAAAGGCCACTGTTGGCTAGTGAAAAAATGACATACTCTTCAAAGAGATAATGTTTAATCCGTACTAGCTATAAAGATCCACACCAACTGTTTCTTACAACTGTTCCTCTAGCTTCTTAAAAAATAAGGCATTGACACAGAGACATGATTGTTCTCCTCTGCATTTAGTAAAACCAACTTTTAAGATCCATGGTGCACACAAAAGGCATATTTTAATATAAATCTGGAGCATGAATAAAATTAAAGACTGTCTCTTCAGCAAGTCGATACCAGCACAAAATGGGCCCAATAAGGTTGGAGCTTTATAGCGTTCTAAAATTTTACAGCCAATCACAAATAAAGATCTTGAATTGTTGCTACAACACTAGTTGAGATGTAAAAATAGTTTTGATTGGTCTGAGATTTCTATAGTGGGAGGGGCAAAGCCTACATGAAGTACATCAGAGAAATCTTATGAAAATAAGCTTTACATAGTAAATTTCACTTAGCACTACTAAGGGTGATAAAGCAATTATAAGTAACCTTACCAAGAAAGTTTGATGTTTATCAAAGATGTTTTGCAAGGCTCTTAAAAACTTAGTTTTTTTGGAAATAGACATTTTTTAGATATTTTTTTAGGTTGCTAACCCAGCGAGCTAAAAATGGGCCATGTGCACACACGGGCTTACTGAAAATTTACAAAGAAATTGGGGGTGCAAAACAGGTTCATAGGTGTCCGTAACAATACGTACATATAAATGTAAAAAAAATTAATTAATTAAAATTAATTACTTCTGCACAAAATCATGACAAAGACACCACTGTGCAGAAACACACACCCATACAACACGATTAAATCATTTTTAAATGCATTTTTCAATTAGATATTTTTTCAACTTTTTATTGCATGAAATGTATTTAAGATGTTGTTACTTACCAAAGAAAATAATGTCAGTTTCCTGCAAAAATTTAAATGTTGTTGTTCTCTCTTTACGTTTAACTTTAAACAGCTGGCCCATTTTAACTGAGATCAGGTCAAATGGGCCAAAGGCAACAAGCTGATACTCAAACTATCATAATTACAAAACAATTTTACTTTTTCACATTTTTTTTAACAAATAAATATTTAAGAGACCCATGCCAGTTTATAAAAATATCATTAGATGTCATGCACAGCTTATTACATAATCTTATTAGTCATTGATCAAAAAGTGACCCAATTTTAGCTGACTTCACCCTACATACATATAAAAACATAACCTTTCCTGACCGCCCTTATACAGTCCCTAAAGTTAAAATTTCATCCAACAAGAGCATGTTGTCTGCTTTATTCATATCTGTCTCTGCCGGCTTGACTATTGTTTGACTATTTAAAATTCCATCAAACTGCAGGATAATGTCAGATAATTGTTATGCGCGCCCAGCTTCCAGTGTGGCCTCCACAGAAAAATCGAGCTGCGTCTGTTCTCCATGTCAACAGATGGACACACAGACAGTAAGTAAACAGCGCATACCAATGAAGAGCTCAGCTCTCAGCTTCACCCCTCCAGGAACTGCGGAGTAATCACCATATTTGGATGGCCTCAAATCCTCGGGTGCTACTGAAGATTTGTAATTGGAGCTGAATGGTTGCAAACTGGCATCTCCCGCAACAGGGATTTAGCATGCCCTGCACCAGCCAATGTGGTGGCATTTGGACAAGTATGGGTGGGGTTCACGTCACAGACTAGCCATCTGGCATAGCGAGCCATGTCACACAATAACACAGATACCCTCCAGAGCCGGAGACTCGAGTCTGGAGGGCCTCTCTGTCTCTGCATGAGTCTTGGAAGCTGGACAATGCCCGCCAGCTTTGTTTTCTGGTAGCTGCGTTATTTTGTTTTGCTTGCCCCCCGCCCCCCTCCCCCCCCACTTCCTCTCTTTGATTGAATGAAATTCCATTATGGGATGAGAGCCCTGAAAATGTGATCCACTGTTGCCTGTCTGTAGCACTTCAACATAAGTTTAGAGATTCTGCAGGAGCAATCTCATGGAGAGTTTGTAACCGTTTGTAACGTTAAAACAGCACTAGAGCAAATTGATGCTATTTGGAAGCTTTAACTACAAAGTTTTGTAAATCTTTGGAAGGGTTCAGTTTTTATGTAGCCGCTGATAAAGATAATGCCTGGTCGGTAATTTGAGGTAGTTAGTTTGCTCTGACAGGCTGTGGTTTATCTTTTATGTTTTCCCAATTTTGTCTTTTCTTCTTGTGCAATTTGTTTTGAAGAAGGCAGAAAGTCATACAAAAACCGAATGTGTGTAAATTCAAATTTATCAATAGCAAAACCCAAATACTTTTTTTTTTTTCTTTTTTTTTTTAACATAGCAACATTTTCCCCCAGAATAGATTGTTTACAAACAAAAATAGAAGCTTTTAACACTTTCCTTGCTAACACTGTGAGGATTAAGAGCTCTGTTCCCACGGCGACTGGCTGAGTTAAAAAATGTATGTGCATACGGTCGTGTGAGGCACTTTGTATAAAAGCAAGCAAAGCAAGTGGTCTGTTATGTTCTGGTCAAAAAAACAAGACAATGACCCCGCTTCACTGTGAGAAACAAGAGCAAAGACACAATGAATGTGGAAGAACTAAAAAAGTGTATCATACCTGTAGTATTTGACTAAACAACCGTCCGTGTGAGGTATTCTTTCATTCCCTATTTCCGGTGCGGGATTCACACTCCTAACTGCACATTAGCACTTCCATCATCAGTTACTGCACAACATCTGCTTCTTCCACTCAGGGGTCATTCCCATCCAAAGTGGCAGCTGGATGTGGATCCTTGAAAAGTCAGGTGCCAGTTTGAATCTCATTGTGTCCAAGTATACATCTGTCTCCGCGCTCGTTCGGCACGATCCATTTGTTCAAATCCCTCTAACATGATACATTAAACCCATAACAGCTATAAATTATACAGCAACCTTCAGGATGTGTCTGTTTTGGCCTTTATAAGATAGAGGCTCAGATTCAAAGATGACCCCATTTTTAATGAATGATTTAAGAGCAGGAGTGGATTTATGTGTGTCCAAAGTGATGCAGCAGAGTTCTAAATATTGATGAAGAAGGGAGGGGGGGGTGGTTTTCAGTGATCTCTTCAAGAAGAGGAAAATAACTTGTTCTAGGGAGGTTTAAAGCCTTCAAAGGCCAAAACAAATCTATGAAATATTGAGAGTTGGGAGAAGAGCTGCCTTCATTCTAACACTGCCTCATGACAGCAGCAAGGATTCATGTCAGGAGGTAACGGCTCAGATCGAGAAATTAGTAGACCCCTAATTTATTGTCAAAGAATAAATGTTCATCCTCTTTGAAAAATTAAAGCCGGACCTGAGTTTGCATGACAGTGCGAGTACACCAGATACAGAGGGTCTGGGCGCAAACAGTACAAACTGCAGAGGCCGGACATTTAGCTGATCGCTGTATTTGCTACCAAGCTTTATTAATTTGTTTTCATATATTTTGCATGTTTTCAAAACTGTTGTCCGTTAGCTACATTAACATTTACCACAGAAGACCCCATTCGTAGTCTCCGTATGGGAATGGTGTATATTGCTAACACTGAATAGAAAATAATATTAGCAAATTACTGGAGGTACAATCCAAAACTACTACCTTATCTACATTTTAATCTGTGTTCTACTGCCATCTCTTTGTCCAGTTGTTTCCTACTGCCATTTTCACTCCTCATGTGTGCAGGAGTTTAGTTGTTCAGACTACACAATATAAGATCATATTTAAAACATACAAACAACTGCAATCAAATACAACTGTAGTGCAATAGTGAAATGTGAAATGATGCTTAATTTAAAAATGAATGGAAGTGTGCATGTGATAGGGGGAGGTCAAGACAATAATATGAAGTGTATAATACAAAGTAATAATAAAATAAAGTGTCTGTGAAATAAAATTTGGAAGCTTTCGACAAATAGAGGCTCACTTGGTCATTTGCAAGTGTGAGGCTTAACTAGAGCATCATGAGGTATAAATTACACCGGCGCAGCCTCGCTGAAGCTTTATTCAGCACAGCACAACAAACATTACTGCACAAATTCTAACGCCGTTTGAATCTGTTCAAAGAGTATTATCTCTTCATATCTGAATAATGTATTTGGATACATCCTTAGTGTTCGCTCTAAACATTTCAAAACACTTACATTTTCCTTTTTTTTTTTTTTTGAGAATTCTGTCAAAATTCTCAAAAACAGATGCATAAACAATCAAAATGCAGAAAGGCATTGAAAATCAATTGAAATCATTAATTATCTGGCATACTGGCCTATATGTCCCTCTTTCATCAGATGTCATTATTAAATGTTAGCAATGTAATCACTGCATGACTCTAGGCCAGCAGTATAAATGAGAGGATTGCTCGCTCCATCTGAAATTGCCATTATTGTCTGTGGCGGACTGCTGATTGTCAGGTTAGCCGCTGAATTCATTATCATGATTCCTCAAGGCTGAGCAGAATTGATTCTTATCTGTTTCTGAAACTGTTTTGTCGACCAGAGCCTCATCTCCATATCATTATTAGAATATATTTCATTTTGTCAGGCTCCGCCGTGCTGTGATGTGGCGTCCCCGCAGCCGCCACCATTACACACTGCACAACAATATGTAGGCACACCGCGATATGTATCACCTAGATACAGTCGGAGCGTCAAGTGTGTGTCAGCTTGGAAGAGAGAGAGAGTGTGACATTTCTCATTTCTCATCAAGTCTTTGCCCCAGCAGGCTTAGCATATAAACAACGTTGGTTTCTTTGCCATAATTGAGCATTATAGATAAGAAGCATATCTGGTGCTGCAGCTGGGCCTGTGAGGCTGCCACCCAATCAGCACCTACGCACCGGGAGAAGGCCGCGAGTGACATGCATGGCTGATGACGAGCATCAGTAGGACCATGAGCTGAGGGACAACAGCCAAGCTCAAACAATGACACATCCAGCGCCGGTCAGAGGAGTAAACTGAATAGTAGCACATTCACTTGCTAAGAGCAATCTGTTTTTTAAGAAGCTTATTTTTAGAGCATTTCTGCTTCGAGTGACAGAATAGAAGGCGAGAGGCCATGAAAAATAAAGTGAGGTGGTTTTATATTAGTGTATTTCACTTTAAATTTGACAGTGAGGCCGTCAGAGTGAAAATGATTAAGTTGATGTTGTTCTATATTTACTGAATGCTCTTGTACTAGCCTATTTTGGTTTTTTTTACACGTCCATCTTAGTTTACCTTCACTAAACCCCTCCCCTCAACAGCGATTTTCCACTCATACCTTTGCACCTTTGCCTACTAGGCACGGCAGGTCTGTCAAGCTTTGGATCAAGTCCAGGTAGGCTAAAAAAAGTCAGCCTTTTTAACCCACTCATGGCGCAAATGTTAGCCTAATTAGCTAGCTAGCTAAGCAGATAAAATCCATAGCAAAGGTTGTTACCAGCCAGAAATGAGAAGCCTGCTCTTATCTGCCTCTGTCAGAAATCAAGGAGCCATTGTTTGAAAGTATTTCAAGCGACACATCTGCCGCTTATCTACTTATTGTAAACATTATGTGTCAGGCATAAATAGAAATCTTGGAAGATGTAGCAGCACTAATGGAGAGGGACAGGGCTTAGCAAACTGTGAATTACTTCTTTAACCATGTTTTCTCTCCAATAATTGAACATCAACACATTATGTTGGATATCTATGGCTTAGTTCAAAAAGTTCATATGAACATTAACATTAAAAATGTGCATTTCTATCTCTTTCTAAATAATGGCAGCTAATCTTATTTATGCATAGTGTTCATTTAGTCAGACGCACAGGGCTTCAGCAGGTAAGTACCGCTGAGGAGGTATTTGCTGGTTCTAATGCAGTACTTAAGGTCAAAACAGTGCTTCATAAGCTTGTTAACAAGCTTAAACCCACCGCATCTGATTAGACGGTGGCTTCCACAGCAGAGCCAGTGCTGCTGATAACCCTCATGTTGCTCTTTCTGCGCAAAACGGGCTGCTGATAAAGCTTGACCGTTGTTTTCTCGTTGGGAGTCTGGTGACCATCCATCAGACGGCCATAAAAGAGGAATTCTGCGACTTGTTTATGTCCTTCAAATCTAATTGGACCTTGCTGCAGCTCCCATGGAATGCCATTGGTCGGCAATAAACAACAGAGGGAATGGGCAATTACTTCATATCGCTGCCGGACATGGTAATAGTTATTGGCGCACTGAGTCCTCCTCTCACCATAGTTATTCCCAATGGTCATAGAATACAATTTGTGGTCTGTGCACGATTTAGAAAAAGGGGCAGTGACCTGGGATATGAGGATATGATTAAGTATGCCATTAAAGAGCTCAAGACAAATCATGGAGGGATTGCGACAGCCAGCGAACGTTTCCAGCCTGTGTGCACTCCTGGGTACACATTGCCGCTGTCAAAGAGAAATTATGTAACTGCAATTGATTCCTTTCTCTGTTAACTAACAAAGAGCCATGTGCCTGTAGAGTTTGTTTTGTGAATTGTAAATATGAATTTGTCACGCTCACAACTGGAATTTGATGAATTGGTGAATTAAGTAATTTGCTACCTGAAGCTCAGTTTGGAATTCAGGATTTTAGACTCACACCTTAGTTAAAAAAGATTTTATTATATTCCTATGTTAACCGGAAGGCAGGCCCTCCGTGCCAGCTTTGCACTTAGTTCATTGCTTGTTCCTCTCTTCAACCCATAATGGACTGTTACTCTCTCCACTTACAGAGACCTGCGAATCGTGTCCCAGCTACTTGGACTCGACTGTGCCGAAAGAGGAGTCAGTTTTGAGAATAATTTATGAAGCTGATATGATGTTCACTTACTGTTCATAAAATAAATGACACAAAATGCAGTTACTTTGACTGTGTATATGTAGCCTTAGAGAAGATGGATGCCATTCAGCCAACACTCAGAAAAGTCAATTACTCTTACTCTTTGCCAAATAAAAAAAAATCAAGTTTTAAAATCCACCAACTCAAAATGGACATGAGACACATTGTCCTTCTGAACCTTAAAGGATTTTGCAGACACAGTGTGTTTCTGTCCCACAGCAGGGAAACTGTACAGGGCTGACCGGCTCAGTTGCATTGTCTCTATAAAAAGCTAAGTGACTGAGAGGATGTATTGTACTTTTTGAGAGGCGATGCCTGCTGGCTGGATGCCAGATGCCAAGCATAACTCAAAGTGACAGAGTGACCCTCAAATAGATGCAGAAGCTTGGGCAAAATGGTAAAGATTGCGCCGGAACAATCGCACTGTGTTGTGGCCGTGAACCTGTGAGACATACTTAACCACCGAGCGTCGAGTAAACAATCAAATGGACTGTCAAACCAGTTTTTCTGGATCCTTACAATCGTTTAGGAATAGAGATACTTCAACAATAAAAGGGAAATATTTCAGTTTTAAGAGCTTCCAGTATTGTAGTGTAGATTTGTAGTTAAAGGGGTATTAAGTTATATGTGACCTCTACTGGTGGCCAGCATGAAATACAACAACACAACCTGCCTCCTCCTACACAATCCACATCCCTCGCAGCCCCCTTCAGCCTGAGCTTTAGCAGCCTGTAATTTACACCGATGATAAAGTCACAATGCCCCAGGAGAGAACAGTAAGCTAGTAAATAGAAACTGACTTTACTGATAAATTAGAAATCAATCAGTAGGCTACCTTGCCAAGCAGTAACATTACAGCATGCTGATTTCTCATTATTTGGCTTGAGAGCGAGACGTTTCAGCTTTTGTAGATGAAACATCATCGGCTCAAGACATGTCCCTCATCACTGTCGAGTGAATAGTGTGGATTTTGTTTTGAGTTTGCTGAAATGCTTGTGGGTGTGGGTGTGAGTCGGATTAGATTATAATTTTTAAAAGGCTGAAATAAAGCAAACTTTGCAATCACTGAGTTGATCAACCCCCTGCAGATGCATTACGGTCTGACGCTGGTTTTTGCACACAAATGTTTTTTTTGGGTTTTGGTCTGTCAAAAAAAAAAGACATTAGGAGGAGACATGGCCTCGGGCACTGGGAAACCGTGACAGGCCCTTTTCACTATTTTGACATTTAGGAGACGAGACGATTATTCAGTTAAATGAGAAACTAATTCTGTTGCAGCCCTAACTATCATTCATTTAAACAACCACCTAAAACCCACCGACTCACTGCTGATTTTGTTTGGTTAATACAATATTAATGTGTATTAAACACTAATTGAATGCATGAGAGTGTGGTGTTTGCTGTGGTTTTAAAATAAATAGGGGTAGAGGATTCATTACGTTTAATCCCTGATGTAACTAATGTCTCTGTATTCATTATAATGAGATATATAAACTTGGAATATTTCATGTACTGTTTCCACCATCTGTATGCACGATGTACCAGATTGTGACTTTAACATTTTGCGATTGTGTGGCTTCGGAGGCGGGGCGATGAGTGAAACAGAGTCATATGTAACCAGATTTTAAAGATTGCTGCTCTGCTGAAAAAGACCAAATCTGCTCCACACACTAATGGCCATGTGAAGACATGCAAGTCTGTCATTCCGTTATAGAGCCATTACATGAGACTCTCCTTCAAAACTCAGACAGCTTGTTAAATCCGACATGTTTCACCAGCAGTGTGCCTCCAGTGAAATGAGCTGCTGCTGAGAGACAGACTTCTATACAAAGCTGCAGACATCAACACCTAAAGCATAAGTTTATGTGAAGTTTACAACAAGTCAATTACGGGTGAGGGGTGTCACAGTCTGAGAGGTCTTTAAAGTAACAGCCCAGTAAAGTCTATCATCACACACGGTATAAGCACGTAGACCAAGTATTGCACTGTAATACATCACCCTGCTTCATTAGCTTCTTAACAAGGAGGGTTAGTGCTTCAGAGGCAGCAGAGCTTTACTCACCAACACGTTTAACATGTGTAAAATGAAGCAGATTTTTCACTGCTTTACCAAAGAAACGATATGTAGGCTATGAGTCATGCTTCAGATCACGCTGCCTGAACACCTTTCAGATTTTGGAAGACAGTTTGGCCAATTGTGAGTGATAAAGGAGGCTACTCTATGCACACGCGCTGTCGTTTTAGAGGGGTTTGGCCACAATACATAAAGTGTTTCTTTAGCAGCGGTCATTATTTGCCTCATTATGATGATTACCTCTTAACCAGTAAATCCCAGATCTTGCACATGTAGTTATCAAACCGTGTCCTACCGTTTAATTGATTGTAGACCACATCCTCCAGCCTCTCCAGCCTCTGGAGAATAGACTGTCTGTCCACCAAGTTGGAAACTTTGCCATTCCTGGCTCGCAGCCTCTGGTCAGACATACGCCCTAGCTGGATGAGCTCCTCGGATCGGTCCTGGATCCTGCAGTAGACCGAGAACAGGATAATCCCCACAAACACTAAAATGTTGACGGTCAGCAAAGTTTTGATTTTGCGTGCCACAGCCATGAAAGAGAATTATTGTCTGGCCGACTCAGTCAAGCCCAGCAGCTGTCCATGTGTGGTGGCCTGCTTTGCAACCTTAGTGTGCGTCGCAGGAGGAGGGTTTTCTGCTCAGGGGGGGAAGAGAAGGTCAACTCGGAGAGACCCGGGGAGCGGACGGATCCGTTCAGCACCGCGGACAGCTCTGGAGGCTGCGCTCGCTTCTTCTCTTAGCGGGGCATCACACCCGTCACATGGAGACTGGAGGTAGGAAAGGTTGCTGGCGGCCACGGTGCTCGGCTTCCGCCGGTGAGCGATGCTTTTTACTCAACTAGCCGAGATACAGCTGCACACGCTCTGCCGTCGTTTGAGCTACATAGCCTATTGCAAGCGAGAAATGACGCCGGGGAGGGCATTCATCCCCTTGAACAGCCTACGGCAGTTGCAAAACATCTCTCCTCTGCACCGTGATAAGTCGCCAGCTCCTTAGCCCCAATATGTCTCGTTCATCTTCCAGTAGATGCACTGTAATAACCGCTTGTACCGAAGCATCCTTCTGCTACCACTGCTTTTCTGTGACATCTGCCTTTTCAAACGCGTTGTGGTCACTCGATCCGTCCCGCTCTGCAAATATGAACCCGAGGAGCTTATGTCCAGAAAATATGTGCATGCTTCAAAAACACGGCGGCGTTTCTCTCTCTCTCTCTCTCTCTCTCTCTCTGTGTCTCTTTCTCTCCCCCTCCGTGTCTCTCTTTTTCTCTGTGTGTTTGTCTTTCGTCAGTTCATTGTTGTTTCCCTTGTCGGCGGTGCAGAGTAAGATGAGTTGAGAGCTGATTTGCCCTCAGATGCGATGGGAGAGATGCAGCCGGACTCTGGCATGCTGTCTCTCCTCCCAGCCTCCCCGCTCTCTGTCAGGGAGGAAGAGCCGCCGCTGCGTCCTGACGTTCAGAGGCACAATCATGAATATTCAGGAGCTGTGTTGGGCTCGCAGGATAAAATAAACAGCACCACTATGAAAGCAGCAAATAATTCCACTTGGCAGAGCAGCCTTCTCCCCGTATCAGTTAGTGAACTGTGAAAACGTGTGCAAAGATGTGTTAACAGATTTTTTTTGCCATTTGATCCGTAATGCGAAGGTTAATAGAGTCCATCTCTCCTCGGATGCTGCGGTCAGGGGTAACTTAAAGCTTTAGTGCCTCACATGCATATAGGTTTTAATTTGCATGTTATGCAACTCCCCCTGCATGGTGTACATGCATGGTCAACCTCAGGAGGATAATTATCATTTCATGAATCACATGCTTGGAGGAAGATTCAACTCCATCATATTGGAACTAACAAACATATCCTGCACCGAATGAATAACCTATTTTAATAAAACGAATTTTGGGGGAAAGAGACAACATTTATTTACATTTATATTTGGACCACTTCCAGAACAGAAGTTTAAGTTTTATCAAGATAAAATCCCCCTGACATTGCAGCCCGTGTTGTTGTAAAGTGCACAACAGAAACCCCACAGTTGAGAACAAATATCTTAAGGGACATCAGTAGTAAGGACCACAGCATAGTTGTAGCTTACAGTAATGATTCAATCCATTACCAGCCAGTTCAAATCATTTCCTCCTCTCAATTTAATACTATAACCTCCCACCTGCTATTGAACTCCTCATCTCCAATTCCAAATGAATGATAGCTCAAGTAAAAGGGATTCGGTCTCACTGTGTACTTTTACTTGATTAGGCAAAGCCAGACATGACCAAGGCTTCCCAAGGCACTTTGATCCCACTTCACGCCGACCAGAGGACCTTAGATTTATACTCCCTTTGTTTGCTGCTTTACTGTAATCAGATATAGCGGCTGTAACTGTAAAAGCTTTTATAGACTGCACAGCTCTTTGTCAGAGGACATCTGGTACAAACGTGATCTTTTAAGCATTCTCGTACCTCCTGAAATGACTTGATGGTTTACGTCTTCAAGATGAAATCGATTCTGGTTAACTGAGAGCGGTTTCAAGAGCTTTTCTTTTTACTACTCTCGGAAATCAGTTTCAGAGCTGGAGGAGAAGTGGTGCGCTGTTGTGTTGAGGGTGCTCGTGGGAGAGCATGGCATATCTATGAAGACACAAACTATACATGCTGAAGAGCACTAAAAGGTCTTTTTTTCCCTACAAAGTCTCTACATTTAATAGTGAGAGGGAGACAAAGGTTATGTTGAATCATACAAAACAGCACAATGATCGTACCATTCCCTGTGTTGTGGATGTACACTGCTTTTCCTCTCATCAACCCCTCGAAATGATTGTAGCCCATGCACTTCATCTCCGGCCCCACAGCTCTTGTGTTTCCCATCTCTGTATGACATTTACATTTAAAATGATTGGCTTTGTATGCAGTGTTTAATTAGGATTCCTGCTGCATGAGTCCCATTACAAAAGGTGCTGATTTAATTCAAGGTCTGCAGAAACAGGCAGACTGTGGGGAAATCACTCTTACCGCCACCTCAGCCGCCATGCAGGCCTCAGCACAGCTGCTTATGCAGCAGCTACAGTATCACTGCCCCCTCCGCTCCTCTATAAGACTCTCTGAAGACTTCTGTTCTGTTTTCGGCATTCAGCACCCTGCATGCCGCTGTGACTGCAGACACTGGCACTCGAGTGTTTTAACCATATTAACCTGGGTCACTGCCAGCTGCACCTTAGTCATCCTACTCAGTGTTTCAACATAAGCCACTTAAACATATTCAGTGGGAGGACACAGGCTTGATAGCACTGTGTGCATCTAGTACTGCTGCAAGGCAGACGGAAATATCTACAGCTATGTATTCACCAGATCTTCACAGCAGGCATAAACTAGAAGCTTTCACAGACATTCCCTGCAAGAATGGAACATTAGCCAATCACAAATATCAGTGTGTTGATAATGTTATCAGTTGCCTTTAAAGTATTTTGTTCATAATAATAATATTGTGAGAGTGCAAATGAAAGTATTACTCAAATGAATATTTATTTATCTCTGAAAGGAAGGAACAAAGGCATTTGGAGATAAATCCAAAACACTCACAACTTAATCAAACCTGCACTGTAAACTGTAGCTTGAAGTACAAGCAGAGGACAGGTACCATCTTGGTGGCAGTTGTATTGGAATATGGAACCATTAAGCATGCCGTTAAGGTTTTAAGGTACCCAGTGTGCTAGACTACCTTTCTTGCTATCTAGCCTACAAAATTAAATTAGCAGTAATTGTGTCCTACAGTGGATGTTTGCTAGCTTGTACAGCATGTGGGACAATATGTGGGTCAAGACATGGGCCAATGCGAGAAGACAAGAAGGAGACACTAGCTGGAACACAAATGTGGGTTGCAGTTCAAAGTTTGTCCTTCTTTTTGCGTCATCATGTGTCAGGATGTTGTACCAGAGAAGAGAAACCCTTTAGCTTTTTTGTAATTTCCAAAGGTGGCAAACTAGGTTCATCACTATAACCCTTTCATTTTACATAAAGCAATTCGATCTATTGTTGAATAAAGATATTGATTAGTGCAGCTTAAAAAAGTGAATTAACATAAACTATACATAGACCATGCAGTAAATTCAGGTAGGTAAGAGCCTGGAGAAGTCTTGGCACCAGAGAGGATATTAACTACTGTAAAACCCAAGATAGTAAGTGCTTTGTTGGGGACCATTTAGTTTGCTACGCTCTAGTGGTTTTAGTACACTGGGCATTCTCGTCAGTTGAAGCTGCTCTTCACTGTTCACAAGAGGCCGGCATGTCCGGGCAGAGGGAATGTGTTCAGACAAGATGCTATTAAGCAAGGACAGCCAGAAGTCAACAGATCATGCACATCCACTACATTTCAGGACTAAATTTAACAGCAGAGTGAGAAATCAAAATCACTTTTCATCAGCTTTTTTTTTTTTTTTTTCTCGGTAGTGATGGTTTTATTTAACATTTCATCCAGGTTTCAGCTAACCACAGGAGAACTTGCCTTTCTACACGTACTGTTGTGTGTTGACTTTAATGAAAGACTTTGGAGTTTCTTTACAAGTAAAGTAGTTTGTATTCAGTGTAACGCTTAAGAATAGATAATTACCAAGCACTGCGCACAAATGAAAATATGCAATATCGAAAAACTAAATTATTAAAGTGTGTCTAATCTTTGGACAAAAACAACTTTCATAAAAAAAATGTGCAAGGTTGTTTTTTTTCCTCAGAGACAAAATTGTGTCCTCCATTCCTAATATTCATAACGCTTTGGCATAAACCCAAACGATCTTATTCAACAAAAACTACATCAAGGTCAGTGGGACCGTTGTGAAAAGAAAAACAAGCGACTGGCAAATCTGATGCAGCAGGAACAGCCGTGCTAATGTGGCTGAGTAAATAATCCATGTTTGTCCCCGATCAGCTGACGCGCAGACTTGCTGTGTCGCTTTCAGAATAAAGCACCCACTCTAAGACACTCATTGGTCACTAATGTAGAGCTGTCTGCTCGCCTGCCACAGCTAAGTTCATATATTATCACTTTAACCCCAAGGCTAACAGCTAAGCCCCAGTTCTGTCTGCCTTAACTTAGCTCATTCACATTCCACCTCCAGCCACTTCTCCCCACTGTGCTGCTGCAGGAGCTGTTGATTTGCCTAATGCCTTAACAAAATTAGAATAATAACCCTGTGGACCGGAATAGGTGGTGTTCAGCGTGGGGAAATTTTTACACGTTTTTTGGTTTTGTACAACATAGATTAGGCAAAACTGGGGCCCAGCAGCTGAATGCGTATCAGTGCCAGGGCCTCATTAAGACACAATATGCTCCTTGACCTTGGCAGACAACTGTGGTTGGCTGTACCTGTAATGCATCATGCAGTGGAATCCCAATCACAAATGCAAAGTCCTTTTTCTGAAGTGGGAATAAGATAAATCTTGAAGTTAATGAGAGACAGACAGGTGCAGGCGATGCTTCTGTACGCGTGCTGTCAAACAAAACAGCGACAGGAATTATCAATGTAAGAACTACTAAAACGTTAAGACTGAGAAACTGTGCACATCAAATATCAAAATGTCAAAGTGAATGATTGGATTTATCATTATGAACATAAGCTTGGGTTCTCGATGTGTTTGTATTAATGGAGAAGAAGCTCTCGAGACGCCCCCAAATGTTTCTTGATTTATGGCAGAAGCAATTACATCTTGCCAGTGTACCGATGCTTGATGGGCGAATCGGTGCAGGTAATTAGAAAGAATAATGAAACAGGGAGCCAAGGGAATGAATCCCTGCATCGAAAAATCTAATCAAAGATAAATGGACTATCCATATTACCTAGTCATTATGCCGGAAAGATTATTGTTTTAAATCCCTGTGTGCAGCAGCTACGGACTCTTTCTCAAACAAAAGCCATTACTCTGCTGACACCTCCAACTTGTTTGCAGACTGATTGATATCCCGTGGCTTGTAAGCATTCCTCCAGTTTATGTTTTCAATTTCTGGGTGAGACAATGGGTGGGGGTCTTTCACACTGAGAAAAACAGCTATTGATGGATTTACAAAAGAATGGAGAAACATTATTAAAATGCACACAAATGCATACGTTTGAGCTCACACGGAGGCGTACAATTGTGCAACTCAAGTGCACTGACGGAACTGCTGTTACGATTTCTATAATGTCAAAGCTGAACCCTTTAAAGCTGAATCAGCTGTAATTACAAACAAATCCTCTGTTATCTACACTCTTAAGTTGGATCACAACGGACTCTCATACCGTATTTCAGCTGCGGAGACTTCCTGGAATTTTGAAATGTGTTTAAAGTCCTGTATGTAATTTCAAAAATAAATGTAAAATAATTGCAAAAGTACGCTTTATTCTACAAAAAATAAATGTTTGCAAGCGAGGTTGAGGAGTGGCAGGAGGACATCAAGACTGAACCAGCACACCACGTAAACCGTGAGCCCATTCTCATCTCAGGCCGTCATCTACGGACGATTTGAGAAAGGGTGACAAAGCGTAGTTATTTGACACTAAAGGTCTCTATGAGACGCTCTGGGGCGTCCCATACAGACCGGAAGTGCTAGTTAGCTAGCGCTAGCTACATTCGTGTTATAGGTGTTGACAGCCCCCCGAAGCCCCTACCCTTACCTCAACCATCAGAAATGTTAGTACCGAAAACTAAGTCACTGACTTTATGCATGTCGACCAGCTAACCCTACAGCTGTGCTAACAGGTAGGGTTAGCCTCCCTGGTGTTGCTGCAACGTAGCAAACGGGGGCATTTCATTCGGAGGCTGAAGGGTACCTTAAGCATAAAATCCTTACGCTTTGTCATGTTGTCCGAAAGCGTCAGTTGGTTAAGACACATAGAGATGAGAATGTGTTTTTACTGTTTGACGTAATATAGTTATAATATTGATCCACAGGATCCCCAAAAAGTGAAAAAGATCTGAACTTTGCTTAAAGTTATAGTTTGACATTTTGGGGGGCAAAGCATATTTGCTTTCTTGCTAAAAGTTCTAATAATGATAGGAGACAGTTTTCTCAGCTGAGAGCGAAAGCCTGAAACAGCTAGCCTGGCTCTGTCCGAAGGTGCTTCTGTCTGTTTCAGTGACTTCCTGCTTATTGCCTGGTAACTTAAGAGGGACAAGAATAGATATTGCATGTTAATTTTATGAGGTAATGGAAGGTATATCTTTCAATGTTGGACAGAGCTGTTTCCTCCTGCTTCCAGTCTTAATGCTAAGCTAAGCTAATGCTCTGCTGGCTCTAGCTACATCCTTTGGGTACATTAAAGAGGGGTATCAATCTAACTGTCAGCAAAAAAAAGAAGCTTATTTCCCTAAATATGAAACTGTTCCTTTGAGATAAATCTATCAGCAGCTAACTCACATATAAAACAGATTTTTGGTTTGCACCACACCAACTCTGTGTGGAAATTGCTGCTGTAAAACGAGATTAACATCAGCCAGGAAAAATGAGACGCTGTTATAATGACTTTCAAAGTTTCACCAAACTGTGGCATGGCCTGATATGTTTTGAATCGATACCAGAAAGACATTAATGTTGTATTTTTACAAGCTGTCTTACATAATAGCTATAGATGGCAACAGATGTTGTTTCAGCTTTTGTTTTTGTTGCTTTATTTACACAGCAAAGTGTTTGCTGGCATGAGTTCAGGGTATCAGGGAAAGAAAGTGGTCGACCTTGCTCAGTAGGAGGTGGCAGACTCAAGAGCAGTTGATTCAGTCCAGTTTCTTGTCCGTTTGTGGCCAAAAAGAGCCAGCAGCCAACATCTCAGCCAAACTCTCTAATCACAGGCTAACAGCAGCAATCACAGACCTAGTCGCTAATCAGTCAACACAAACACACACACACACACACAAACAAGCCTGCATGCATGTGCATACAAACCAGTGTCTGCACAAGCAGTCCAGCATACACGCGCAGATTAAATGAGCATGTGTGAAACTTTATTTTCAAAAAAGTTTTGCTATTGCTGGATATTTGCATTTTCTATGAACATTCGTGTTTATTGGCAGCTTTGATCTAAAATTGTCCGTGCCAGGCTTTAAAAAACCATAATCTCACCACATTGTCATTTTTTTTTTTTTTTTTTTACATACCGCATGCAAGCATTAAGTGAAGACACTCCTCAAAACATACAGTACCAGCACACTGATGCCCACACTCTCCTCACACACATACTAATCCCTGCTGCCAGGGTTTCCTCCAAAAGAACAAAGTCGTAGTTGGCAGCGGGGATCAAAGCGTGCAGATGGCCAGACTGGAATTTACTTTCGGAGCAGAACAACACGCTGACCATTGTTAAGCTAACGTCACCGCCCGTAACCCGGCCCCAGATCCGACTACGTTTGCAATGTGCTTCGGACAAAGATACCATGCTTTTACATCCCATCACTGCCAGAGAGAACATGATGCTGTGTTGGGTTGACATGCAAGCATTCTGCCATTTGCCAGGGGAAAAAAAAAAAGACAGAAAAGTGAAGGGACCAGGAACAGACATCAAAGCAGCACGCTTGGTCCCTCCTATTAAAGCCCAATTGTAATTAAAGATAGAGGCGCATGCGAGACGTTCCCAGAGAAAATAATTATGTGACTCTGCCAGTGAAGAGGGCATGTGGGTGGGTGTGGAGAGGAGGGGAATGAATGTGAGGCCGTGCAGTAGCTGAGGTGTGTGTGCGGCGGGAGGGGAGGCAGGCCACAGGGGATTGCAGTGGCTGAGGTCGGAGCGGGTGCAGAGGAGTGTGGGTCATCGCTCCTCTTTGCACTGTTCTCCATTTAAAATCCCTCAACACGCACACACACACACACACACACATACTCCCTGATGGCTGATTAGAGGGCGAAAGAGAGGTTGGGGGTTGGGTATGTGA
This sequence comes from Lepomis macrochirus, assembly GCA_024633595.2. NCBI lineage: Eukaryota > Metazoa > Chordata > Actinopteri > Centrarchiformes > Centrarchidae > Lepomis > Lepomis macrochirus. Next base: position 31,456,321 of record JALXJV020000005.1, read on the forward strand.
GGAGGGGGCTTCTTTAAACAACCCCCCCCCCACCCCCCCAGAGGCCTGTCAGAGTGGTCTGAAGGAGAAGTAAAGGTTTTTTTTTTATTCCATCAGTGAGCAGAAACTTGTGTATTTGGCATTGCGCCACAGTACATTACATCAGCATCATGTAAAGTCACAACATTCACGCTAATGAAGCTAATTTCATGTGTTTGTGGCTTTGACTTGTCGTTGATGTTTTTTGCAGCATAACAAGATAGTGGTCCATGACAGTACCCCTAATGAGAGTGTAGCCTGATAGTGATCCATGGTGCTAACCAGTCAGCCAGCGGAGCAGGATGGTGATCCATCAAGCAGACATTATGCAGCCAGCATCAGTGGAGATTAGATCTTGTGCATTTCATGTTGCGTACTGGAAATGAACATAAGACACCATAAACACATACAGACACAGAAAATAATTGCGGAACTGAGACTCTCCTACTTGTTCCACCACAAATTCGATTGTAGAGAATCGGGCAACGTACTGTAACAATATATCTGTGGTTGCCGGATATGAATTTTTCGACGTAGGTGAGATTGTTATGTAATCAAAAAGCTCCTGTAATACATGTAGAATAATCTGCTCCACTTCACATTAGTTTTACCTTTAAGGAATAGTTTGACGTTTTTGGAAAGGCTTATTGGCTTTCCTGCAGAGAGTTAGATGAGCAGCTTGATAACCACGTCATGCCTGTGTGCTAAGTATGAAGCTACAGCCAACAGCTGACTAGTTTTGCTTAGCAAAAGGACTGGAAACAGGAGGAAACAGCTTGCTCTATCCGAAGGTAACGAAAGCTCTCTACTGGCTTACTAACAATAAATATATCTTGTTTGATTAATTCACACCAAAACAGAAGTCTAAAGACCAGGTCTAGCATTTAAATGGGGACATTTTGAGAAAGAAAATCAATTTAAAGTTGATTTGCTCGCCAGGTCGAAGTAAGGGCAATTGACGAGACGAACAAGGAAGCAAGTAGAAACAGCACACGTGCTGTACAATAGCAACATACAGTGTGCTACAGTGACTGCACAGGATTTAACGAAAATGTCCATTGGTCCATAGACATTAATTGTTGCGGACTGTGCGCACACACCTGCAGAGAAGATGGCATGTGCGTCGCTGCATGGACCGTACTGAAAGCTGAAGTTGTTTTAGGTTGAGTTCAGCCTGCTGACCAATGAGGGGAGATTTGGAGAGTGATGACACAAATGCGTCTTTTAAACCTCAGGGAGCTATAATGACTTAACAGCGTTAGCATGCCCAGGCCGGCTAGCCTATTAGCGGATAACTCAATAGCTACAGTTGGTCACTAGCCTTGAGATTAGTCTTTTGCAAAGACATAGGCTGTGTTTGAAACGGGCTAAACTGCTGTCTCAGAAGGTGTCCAACAGGACAGCGAGGCATCGAGTGCTGTTCGAAACGGCTCGAATGATCTCTTCCTGTCTCCTGAGGTGCCTTCAAGCTGCCCCAGTAACGGCCAGTTTTGAAGGCAGCATGGATGGTGACTTGACGCTCAAGATGGTGGACAAACTAGCCAAATTTGTACACAAATATACGTTTAGTAGTTTTCTCGCTTTGATTTTTGAAAATATAGCGAGAACTAAACACTGAACTATTATACTAGCCCGTGACTGTAACCAACCAAGTTTGTTCAGTATGATTTCTGAGGCGTCTGTTAGCCGTTTGGCTTTTCAATAGCTAGTTAGCTTATGCTAAAGCTAGCCTCTCTTCTGACAGCCAGAGGAGAGGCAAGACGCCGTACTGACGTCACATGTTGCTGTAAGTGCTGCCCTAGAAGGCTGTTTGAAACTAGTGTAAACAGAGCTGCCTTCACTTGAAAGTGACGCCTTCTGAGGCAGCTGTTTATTACGGTATCGAGGCAGCGAGGCTACTGCCTTCCGTTTCGAACACAGCCATAGGGATAGATTTTCCTCTGCCAATGTCTGGCGGGACCAGAATCAAAAGTCACAGTTTTACATGGGTTTAAGTTCCAGACTATTTCTTTTCCAGGGGCAATGACTTCCTGAATTCTCCGCCGATTACCTGGCAACCTCACGGAGAGGAAAAGACTTCAAGAAGGTGCTGGTAGGTAGATTTGTTTCTTTTGGACAGGGCCAGGGTAGCTGTTTCACCAGCTGTTCTCAGTCTTTATTAGCCTGGGAACCAGACAAACCTGCATAGTTCACGTTTCATTTGCTCTGGCAGGTTCGTCTGGCCAGCCTCTCACTCAGACAGATTTCCACCCGGAGTGGATCCATCCAATCACAACCGTTCTTCTAATATGATGGTTTGATACAGTGACTGAAGGAAGAGCGTCATCGTTGCAGATTTTAAAAGTCACATGTTTCACTGCTCTGATTGGTTGTAGGTCTGGACCTGCGTCCAGTCTGGACGTCTGTTCAACTGTACAAGTAGGCACTTCTGATCAAATATGAATCAGTGTTTTGTTATTGCCTGTTGCCAATTGTTTTCAGAAACTCAATTAAGTGTACTGTTCACCTTAAAATAACCTGAGAGTTTCCAGACTAATACACATTTGCAAATTAATCAGGTGATGGCAGGCTATGTTTTTATGCTAAGCTAAGTGAACCGGCTGCTGGCTGTAGCCATATATTTACTGGACATGAGATAATAAGATTTATAGTATGATTTAACTCTCATCAAGACAGCAATTAAGCATATTTCCCGAAAATGTTGAAACTTTAAATGCCTCCCTGGGCATTTAAGAATAAAATGGCCATTGAAATCAATAAAAGAAGGACAGACGTGTTGCACATTTTCAGAAGGGGTGACAGAATCAATAACAGAATCATCACATGAACACTTGAATAAAATTTGCTTTTAGTCACGGACGGCCACAGAAGAATGAATGTCATTGCTGATTAAAGCTTTTACAAGTGTAGAGTCTTATATATTATAATAAGAGGAGCTTTCACAGCACACAAAAAAAAGTGTTATTAAAAGAGGCCTTAAATAAAAGGAAATGACAAAGGAGGGTAATGGATCTTAAGACAAATCACAAATCATCTTCCCTGGTATTGAGTCATTTTATATGCTGTCCATTGTTATGGAGAATCCTCATGGAATCAAAGTCCTACTGGGGCTTCAGATTGTCTCTTATTACTTTGAAACCCAAATGGATTTTGAAGCTCCTCTGTTGTTACTTTTTTCAACCGGCGTGACAAACTGTTCGAGCCACAGATTGCTTGCTTACCCCATTTTTCAGCCGTGGCATCTATTTTATTCGGAAGGGTAAGAAAGTCAATTGAAAGTTAATTCCAATGTGTTTGATTAATGGGCACTGGAGGATGCACTCTAATCTGTGCACTGTTCAACTGTTCCATTTCAAGCCACACACAGGTAATTATTCCCTGATTTCTCCTGGAGTAAATGTTTTTGTTGCACCTTCCCCTCCTCTTACACCGGTTGTCTTGTTTCCAGGCTTCTTACGAGGCATGTAAGGTAGACTTGGTACTGAAAGATTGAAATTCTGTTTAGCTGCCAACACATGCTGCTGGTGTTGCTGGGGTCTTGCTTAATGCAACAGCAAATACAGTCTAAGGGAAACAAAATGCCGACTGAATGAATTTCTCTTAACAGAATGAGGAAGTGTTTTTACCTGGCAAGTCACAAACATGCTGGTACTTAACATATCAGTAACATGTTCACTGACAATGTATTTCATTTGGCAAGGTTGCAATTCACTATGCACTCATAGTCACTGCAGCATTATGTAAATGCTCCGTATTTGTATAGCACCTTTCCAGTCTTTTCAACCACTCAAAGCACTTTTACACTACCTTGCATTCACCATTCACGTACACTCATACACTGAGCCTAAGTGCTCAAACAGAAACTAACATTCGCACACATTCATACACTGGTGGAACAGCCACCAGGGGCAGTTCGGGGTTCAGTATCTTGCCCAAGGACACTTCGACATGCAGCCTGGAGGAGCCGGGGATTGAACCGCCGACCATCCGATTAACGGGCAAACCGCTCCACCTCCAGCCACAGTCGCATAATTATAACATAATTCCGATTCCAATGTAGTAATATACAAACATCATTTCTAGGAGACAACAATGTTACATCAACACGTGGTAGGACTGGAATTTTACAGCAATGTGTGATGAATTAAAGACAGTATCACTTTAAGTCAATGAGTTTGAAAATAATTATTATGTTGGCCTGTTTTCTATCCTATACAAAAGGTGCTAGACGTGGCACACTGGGGACAGGCTGCCTATCTAACCAAGGGCTAACAGCCAAACCAAGCTAGGAAAAGACTTTGCATTTTGTATTTAGTTCCATGTCTTACGTAAGTCACATTGAATGATAAATAATTGATTGCCCAATAGTTTGGGTGACCTGTTATTCTATCATACTTTATGGTGATGCATAAAGAAAAATAAAGATTAAAAAGCAAATCACACTGCACTCGATTGTCATAGGTGTCATTTGGCTGAAATGGCATATTTTGACCCACATCAGCATTTATTAAAAATGTTCTGAAAAATCTGAAAAGCTTGCAACCTCAAATGTTAAGATGTTAACATTTAACATGTTAATTGTAAAACTAAGAAATGAAAATGCTTTGAGAAAGGTTTATTTGCACAGTAAGAAAACATGCAATGCAATGGAAATAGAGAAAAGACCAATGTGCATTGTTCAAAAAGTAACTTGAAGCTAAAAAAGACTTATTACTACATTATGTTCTTTTATATTTTTATATTTTGAATTGTCACCTGAATTTTGTGTATCCCTTTATATAAATAAAAACAGTGACATTCTTTCAGTGACCCCGATATTGTGCATCGTCTTGAGGAGAGATCTGCACTTGAATTTACTGGCTCACCCTGCAGATGCACACAGTGTTAAGATCTGGGTTATCTGGGTTATGTTTCTGGGCCGAAAATACTTAGAATTTGCTTCAAAAATTCAAGATGACCTCATTAAATACTGCTGAGTCAATTCCAAGGTTAAATATCAGGCTTTTTGCAATTATTTTTATTGTAATCATTATTGCTAAGTGTTCTTATTGTTTTATTTATTTGTCTTGTTGTTGTCAATTCCTTTAACACTGTCAGTTTTGCCTTGCTTTAGCCACATATTCCTCCTTTGTTGCTACCTGCTAGCTTTCTTTGATGATTTTCAACATGTCTGCTCTTGTTCGTCTGCACCTTGACACCATTTTACATGAGCGTTTTGGGGAGTGGTACACGGAAGCGAAACACCAGGGACGTACTGCAATCAACAAAGGCATACGTCAGTAAGAATCACTATAAGCTGGTGGCTATTTGATATACATTAAAGTAGAAGAGCAGCTGCACCGGCAGAGCACTCAGAATTACTTTCTCGGTGTGATTGTTTCATGGACACCTGATTTTGAATGGAATCATTCTTCCCTGTCAAAACACAGGAAACTGGATGAATTGAACCTACAAGGTAAGATATAAACACGCCTTTGCTGTCTCCACGTTGAGATGTGTACTGTAAACGTGAGAGATGTGGAAACCGAAGAAGCAAATCTGTGGCTTCACAGCTGTGCTTGGTGTGCCAATGTGCATCTTATGTTGTCTAGTATGGAGTTCAGTTCAGCTCACATCCTCCAGGGTGTCCTGGCTCAGCTCTCCAACAGAGCCATGTCTTTTTCACCAGTTTGCTAATCCTGTCTGCATCCCTGCCCTTGATGTTTTCACACCAGCACTCTACTGCAAAGAACAGAGTGCTGGCCAACACCGATTGGTAGAGCATGTTGAGCCTCCTAAAGAAGAGTGTATTTAAAGGACTGCAACGCCTTAATGGTCATAGGAGTGAGTGACCTGAATTATATTTAATTTGGTTTGCAAGTGTTATTTAAAATGATAATAAAACACATTACCTGATCTTTTTTTTTTTAATAATTCTTCATCTTATTGAAGTGAAGATATATGAGTCCCTGGTTTATGCACGCTAAAGTTCAAACTGCCCCCATGGGGGAAATATCAGGTCACACTGGCTTTGGCTTTGCTCACCAAACATCTCTCCAAAAAATGTCTAACCTCTTCACACCACTATCCTCCCTGCCTCTTTCCATTAAGCCCACAGCCTGCTTTTATTGCGCGAAGGTTGAGCGAACGAAGCAGGCTATAATAGAGAACCTGAGCACAAGTGATTTTATAAACTCGATAAAATAAGGTTATCATTTTGCCAGAGACATTAAGGGAGTTCATTTACCATTTGGCTAAAGTCATATAGTGCTATCAACACATTTAGAGCTTGCCACTAACTCAATTTTCTTGAGCTGTTACCCACTAACTGCTGCAGCAGTGTGATGATAATACTGTTACTGTGTTTTTTTCACAACAGGACACAGACGCATCCCAAACACATTTTTAATAAGCTTTATCTTTCATAATAAAGGTATATGGATCACTGTGATGCATGCCTAAAACCTGAAATCATTAGCAGTGCGGTCTATATTTTATGCACACAATTTATTTTATTACACTGTGAAAGCTCAAATGACCTCCCAGCATGGAGGATGGATGTCTGTCAGGATTTCCTAAGCAGAACCCAGAAGCAGACCGGAGACAGAGAGCAGTTCAGGATGTTTATTGGTGCGGACAAAAGGTGGGAGGTAAAGGGCAGTCGGGGAGGGCGGCAGGCAGGTAGTGAACTCTGAGCTGTGGTACAAGAGGCGAGGGCTGAGGGGCAGACAAGGTAATAGGGTCTGGGTCCAGGGATCTCAGGCTGAAAGGCAGGCACAGGAATCTGGAGGCAGAGAGAAACAAGATTACTAAGGAGCTGAAAACAAACTGACACAATAAACAAGTTGAATACAACAAGTTCTCGAGTTGGCGGGTGCGAGCACGTTCACAGAACGGTCCGACGGAGACTGGATGGCTGCAGGCTGTTTAAGGAGGCTGAGTAGATTGCTTGATGGCGAGCAGGTGAACGATCAGGAGAACACAGACGGACAACATAAAACCAAAACTCACCGAGCATCCTGCGGTCGCACCAAAAGGGAATAAAGCATCAGAACTCACTCGTTCATAAATTAGGAGCCAAGGCCATGGGGTCGCTGTCATGGCGCTGCTGCTTCTCTGTAAAAGACTACAGGATGTTCATAGGCTAATTGTTTGCTGTGACCACCGTGAGCAAACATAATACTTTAAAAGCAGAGCAGTAAATAATGTAGTCTTTCAAACCCAAAAAGAAGCGCCTCTTAATCTGTGGTTTTGTTTCCCCTTTAGCAAATGTAGCATTTATCTCAGCATGAATAGCTCAGTCAGGATTAGATTACCTTAAAACATTTCTCCAGAATTAAAACTTGATTACGTTTGGTGCGCAGCGCTCTGGATAAGAGTTTCATGTGTCATAGGGAGATAACTACCATTTAAGATATAATTACGTCAACTCTCAGAATGATGGCTCACGTGAGCCGAGGCGCCGCAAGAAGTGAGACACAAAACAACCGCCATAGTCTTGCTCCTGTGGAGACGGGGCACCTTTTTCAAGTCTGTATCCAGGGGCCCGTATTTGAATATTTAAAGTTGTTTGTTTTGTCATTCATTTACTAAACTGAATACATATTTTAACTATTAATATTTATTCTTGCGAAGAACCAGGCCTTTAAATTTGAACCCTAACACATTTTAACTAATTCCCCAAATGTGCCCCTTTGTTGTGAGTTGCCCTTTAGACATTAGAACAACTTTATGGTAGTAAAAACCACCAAGGTTTGATGCTTTTGCCACTTCTCTACTCTTTTTGTGGCCCTGCCAGGTGATGCATTATGATTGATTTGACTTTAACATGAACCGCTTCAGCAAGAAAAAATATTTGAGGCCAAGTACATTTTACATGCTAATTGTATGCAAATAAATGTATGTGCACTGCATGAGGATTGTCTAGAGATTCCAGGGATGGAGGGCGTTACCTTGTTCTAACAAAACGGTGCCTGCGGTTCTGCAGCCAGTCGGCTCATCCTTTAGTGTCATTAAACCTTTTCTTTCTTCGGATAGTGGATCTTCACGGACAAGAAAAACAGGGTAACCAAAATGTGTTATATCCTCCAAAGCTAACTTAAGGTGCTGTATACTGTGTTCACTTAGATTGATGCCGCAACTCCCACTCGAGGACATCAGTTTCCTTTTTGGGGGAGCTTTCGTGACAGATCTGTCTTCCCTATAAGGGAAATGTCAGAACACTGTGAGGCAGGGACATTTTGAAAGGTATTGTATTTGCTGCTAATCCTGTGCACCCACACTGTGTACAGATGACTGAGTTTTGCCACCATGTACCAAAATGAGTGCCCTACATGTTGACAATAACCACTACTTCTTTACATGAAATAGGCGTGTGACATTGTAAATTGCCCCTATGTCACCCAGGACAATAAAGGAGCTCTTCCCTCTGTACTCATGATGGTTTTACCATTTTTCTGTCTAACACAAAAAATGTAATCCTAATGTTTAAACTTTATCTTGTCATGAATGTATTTGGCACCGCAAACTGCTAGAACACACTCTGGACAAAAATAGTGGTGCATGTGGAACTAAAATGAATTGCCCTCAAGCTCTAAGTGTTGCGAAATAAGAATAAGCAATACTGAACTGTCTATTGCTTAACCAACTGCTTTTAAATCCTTTGTAAATGCATATTTTTTGTGGGTTTCCTATCAAATGACACAGGTGTGACAATGACAATGAATTTCAGGGTTTTGCTGCTAATGTGTTTGACAGTGCAAGCACAGATTACTTATGATTCTAGCTCCACAAACCCAGTGCGACACCAAGAAATGGTGCAAACATGTAAGTCGCTGGCAGTAGCTGTAACAGATATTCCTGTAACCACAGAACGAATTAGGCTCAAAAAAGAGAAAAGGCTTCCTAAAATGGGAATTTGTGTTTCCTCCCACCACCGTTTCATCCACTTTGTTGATAGTATGAATTTATATATTGAGTAAACAAGGAATTAATCTGAGCAAACAATCTGTAGTTAGGACAAAACACAGCTGAAGATGATCCTTCCTCGGTCACATGATGTTCGTAATGTATAAAAAGAAAGACTGGAAATCACGTTGTATCATCAGACATTGGAGAACTGAATCCTGCTGTTAGTCAGCAAACCTCCACACAGTAGTTTTGACTCACTCTTTCTAATGCAGCTCAGTGGAGTGTACAATTTCGCTAGTTAGACAAGGCGGCCCAGCTGTCAGGCTGTGGCTCAGGAGGTAGAGCGGGCTTCCCACTAATTGGACGACTGGCGGTTCGATCCCCCGACTCCTCCAGTGTGCATGTTGAAGTGTCCTTGGGCAAGATACTGAACCCCAAATTGCTCCCAATGGCTGTTCCAGCGGTGTGTGAATGTTAATTTCTGTTTCTGATGAGCAGTTGGCATCTTAGCCCCTACAATCAGAATTTGAATATGGGTGATTGTGTTATTTTTGATGTTTTACCCTGGCTCTTTAGCTGCTAAATGCTCCATTAACTTTGTTTAACCTAAAGCAGTGGCTGCTGCTGCTGCTGCTGGAAACAAAGCACAAAAACAATGAGCTGAAAGATGCTATGAGGCTCCGTAGAGCTGAGTTGGGTAATAATTCTCACATGGTGATCCATTGTTAATATAAAAAAATATTGATTAGTGCTCTAAATTTTAAACTTCACTAATTAACAGATGTACCCTGAGAATACATGTCGCTGTATTATAGTATGAACATGTCCCCATGGAGAGCTGAGCAGTGTGAGATTTGTTTCCTGAGGAGAAATCATTCAGTACATTGTGGCAGGTCTCTCTACACACCACAGCTGGACTTCAGCCCTGCCTGCCTGTAATGTCCCCGAATTTACCCCTGAACGTCACCAAGGTAGCAAGTGAAACAGCAGTTGGATGCCCTCTCAAGCTGATTGAGTAAAGCTCATTATCTTCAGCCGTCACAATGAATCCATTTCATCAGCACAGCGGCTCTCTATATCAACTGTCGCAACTCATCTCATCCAATTGAATTTTTACCCGGGCCCTTTTTAGCGTTGACAACCTTGATGTTGCCTCAGTCTCTTTTAAGCAGATTAACTTAACATTCCCGTGAAACCTGTTATGTTGTCCCTGCCGTGGCCCGTGTTGATTAACTGACTGTATGGAGTGAATATCACCACCAACCTAAAGAATATGACCTTTGAGGGAACAATTTGCAATAGTCAAGGCATAAATAAAACTGAAGTCACACCAGTCAATTGCTATAAGGGCAAATACTTACACTCGGGTAGAGAAGCTGTCAGCACACACAACCATAGCTATTGCTATTTTTGCTATTTATTTTTTTTCTAATCCATACTTTTAAATTGCTTATGCAGGTCTGGTTAATAATGGCAGTTAACCAAGCAAAATAGTGCTTAAATGTCTTTTCTCCTTCTTTATCTGAGGCTTCTCGTGATGCCTCCAAGCTACTAGAGATATATTAAGTGTCCTTTGTGTTCTGGGTCTTCCCTTGGGTGTCCTTCCAATGAGACGTACCCAGAATATCTCCAGCTAACGCATCCAGGAGCCATCTTAATCAGATGCCCATGCCACCTGACCTGGCACTTTTCAGTGCAAAAAGAGGTCTAACTGAACGACTCCAACATGGCTACTGACAGAACATGACGTCTCGAAAAGCAATACATTTTAGCTGCTTGTACTGCTAATGTTTCCTTGTGGTCAGTACCCAAATGTTGTGACCATATGGTGAGAGAGAGAATATACACTAAATCGACACTTTCCCTTCAACCATATGGTTCAACTACAACAACTACACACCTACAGTGACTGTTCCCATCTGCCTGCCTGTCTCGCACGGCATCTTACTCTAATTCCTCAACAAAACCCTGAGATAATTAAACAGGATTTCCACAACTGGGGAAGCAGAACTCACTCGAATGCAGTTCCTGGTGGGCAATTGTTGTTATGGCCTCATATTGAAAGTGCTGACCCTCCTGCCAGCTGATTTACATTTGGCAGTAAACAACTCCAATATATGTTAAGTAAAATTTAGAGGAAGTCAGAACTACGTCTGCATACCAAAGTGGATGCTCTTCTCTTGAAAATCCCAACTTTAGTATGGTTTCGTAGACACTGACAATACACTTGGCTCATTGCAGAATGTGCAGACACAGCTCTCGGTGTGATTAGGGACCAAACACAGTCCCAGTCTAACCATAGTAGCCACAACTTAAATTTACAATTACAGTAGAAAGTTTCTCCACAAAAGTAGACTGTACTCAGTGACAGATAGCTCTCCAAGTCCGTAAATTTTCTTTGCTGTGTCATTTACTCCGCTCTAGCTCACTGCCCCATTAGCATATGCTTGCTAACAAAACAATAAATTCTCACAGTTTATTTCCACCATGGACTCCTGGCTCATGCATGTGCAGAACATGCCTCTTTTGTTGAGCAGGTCGACAGTAACGGGTGCAACACAGTTAATAAACTAAGGTCAAGCTGGCTTGCTATAGGCCAACGGGGCAAATTTGCATGTCAGAGTTCACCAAAGTTAAACTCAGACGTCCTTGCAAGCAAATCCACTGAAACTAATTGATTTTGCCATGATAGTTCAAATGCACTCTTTCTCTATTAACACATACAGGTACAAGGTGCAGGTATAGGTACTAGGACAAATTTCTGCCCTTTTCTACTTGCCAATTAGAGCACTGTTGGCATTTGGGGGATTAGAGCTCAAAAGGCACTCTGCATGAAACTTTTCAGGGGACAGCACACATATAATTTGATTTGTATAACTGAATATAAGCGTATAAATCTGTATCCTTGGCCATTAAAATCAAAAGCTGAAATTCTGTTTTCTTAGCGTCATAAACAGATAAATATTGATCTGTAGACAAGAGTGCCGCCAAAACTAACTACAGACAGTGTTGCCCTTGATCGATCCTTTGAGTATCAGAGTCTGCAAAGAGGTGGTTGTCTTTGCCCATCACTTCTCTCACAGTGACATTATCCTTACAAGACTGTGCTGGGAATGTGCGGGTGCTGCCTGCCAAGACATGTGACAAACTGAATCCAAGATCCAGTTATACTTTCATATAGACATACCGCTGATGCAGAGGGGCAACTCGGGACGTCATACAATACATGTATCATTATAAGAAAGAAGAAAAACTACAGCACTCAGGCATGCATTACTTATGTTAAGTGGCAACCATGTACCTGGATGTTCAAAGAAACCAGACTGATGGGTGTAGTTGAGGTTATAACCATTTCTAAAGTTATTGGTCTGCCATTGACATATCTATCATTAAAGCACATAGCCTCCTGCTAAAGAAAGATAGCTGAATACATTAAAAGGATTCATGAATTTTAAAATCTCTGAAATGGTCCACACGTTCATTGCAGCTGAGCAATTAAAGACCTCATGTTTGGGACAGAATTTAGTGACAATAAAGCACTAAATCACACATAAATAACCATAAAGACATCATACAGTTTGTCCTCAAACTATTTTTAGAATGACCAAATTCTCACAATTTGCACTTTACAGCTCTGAATGAATTTCTCTTGTCTGGAAAACAAAGCTAAAAAAAAACATAGCAAACTATAAAAGCACGTTGCTTGAAACCTCCCCATCTCTAGTAGTTAAATGTTCTGCATCCAACCACATAGAGACTGTCAAAAGTGAGGGTGGAATGCATAATGAAAAGCAGCCTAGGATTCCTTGATAGCTGTGGAACAAATGCCCCTGCTGGGCTTGCTAATGAGTTTAACTTGAGTGCTCAGCCATTTTCTTCCCCCATACACATATTAATTTCATGCAAATGAGTATTTGCCATGGATGCCCCTGTGAATAAGAGCACAACATGCTTTCTACAATTCCAATTTGTTGTTATCACATGGAAACATTCAGAGTGTGTTTATTGGCTGTCCACATGATTTTTGGCATGGAGTGCTGAATACCCAGGATGCATACGTCATAGATGCGCAGGCAGTTGGTCTTAATAGCTTTTCTGCGAGGCTGACAAAATTCTGACCCGCGCCAATGACATTTTTTGACAGACAGCCAGGTTTCATTTTCCTTAGACTTAAGGTCTCAAACTAGCTAAATCCAAATTGCTACAGGCTTACACTCGGGGCTGCATGACCGCACATGGGCTAATAATCACCAGATAATTTATGTCCCTCAAAGAAGTAAGCAGCTTTGTTCAAATTTTTGTTTATTTTACCAGCGTAGATGTGTCTCTGTCTCTCTTATAATGACTCCAGGCGATAGAAAAGACACTGGCTCTTGAGGGCAAGATCAATAGTCGAGGAAAGCCAGTGGATTTCTCTAAGCCTTAGTGTTGTGCTGGGCTTTTGATTGGTTTGTTTTATGGGGTTTGCTGGATGAGGGGTTGTAAACTTCAAGCTGCTAAATATTACAGGTAAAGGCAGAGATAAAGACTCAAAGCTCCAGACTGCAGATTCAGCTGTGGATGGCAGGTGTCCACTCAGCACACCAGGGGGTTAACAGTACCACTCGCAGATGGGAGAAATGGACTCCATCAGCAACAATCCAGAGGAAATTATATCCATGCTATTGATTTTACACACTGGAGTCATTACAATGTCGCCTTAAGCATAGAAATACTACTGCTATTGTGGAGACTGTTTCCCTCAGATGATATGCAGGAGATAATGACATAGAAATAAATGCATTTACAGTAAGGATGTGAGGAGATGAGAGTTGTTCCTGTTCTTGAGGCTTGTCTCCCTTTAACGCTGTATTGAGCTATGACCTTATAGACACGTAGACCACAAAGTTGTACAGTTATTCACAAATACGTTTCTGATTTTGTTCCAGTATGATATATAATATGTTAATTGGTTGAAAAGGGGAAAGGGCTGGTAGACGTCTTACTGATATTATGTTTCTTTTACAAATGCATGTCTTGACAAGTTCTATAGACTGATCGACTGAGGTATTTTACCTTCGCCAAGTGACTGGGGACTGGAGCAGAGTTTTCGACTCCCACTTCAAAAAGAAGAAAGCCATCATTTATTCAACTTATCATGGGCTGCTATCACAGCCAATTCACAGTGGCAGCAGCAGCTGAGTGCAGCACTCTGCTCTTAAAGACATGTCAAGAGCTTTCCCTGCCTACCAGAGTTTATTCTCTTTTGTGTTTAGGGTTTAGGAAGAAACTTTAGCAAGGTCACAGTGATACATTCAGAGTCAAATCATTTGTCAACCTCAGTTCACTAGTTTTACAGATAGAGAAACAGGCAATAGCTTATTAGGTTTCTGTTTGACTGCAAATGTTAAAAAGATGAAGATGACTTGGCTGAGAGACACCAGATACTGACTGGTTTACGGAATTTCAACAGTTGTTACTGCAGTAATGTAGCCCACAGTGTTTCAGTGCAACCTGACAGCTGCCTTAAATTCCAAAGTCATAGTGTTATAAAGAAGGACAGTGTAGCTTACAAGTTTTATCCTGTGCTAAGGATAAATTCACGATGACCGAGATAACTGTCTGTCCATACATCGATGGCAGATTGATCATAGAAGTGGTCATATTCACGATCACGTTTCTAAAGACGTAAACTTCTGCATATGAATGCTTTCCGATATATGCTTTGATACTGACAGCACGGATAAGGAAATGAAACGGTGCGTCAGACAGCCTCTTCAGGCTCCGCAGGAGGAGAGGAGTCGGAGAGAAACTCAGAGTTTGTTGAAGTAAACGTCCTCCCAAGTGGCCTTTTATTGTGGCCAGCCTGAGGCACACCTGTGCAATCCCCATGCTGTCTGATCAGCATCTTGATATTCCACACCTGTGAGGTGGATGGATTATCTCGAGAAGTGTTCACTGACACAGATTTTGACAGATCTGTGAACAATATTTGAGAGAGAAATAGGCCAACTTCATGCAGAAAGTCATAGAGGATGTTTGAGTTCAGCTCATGGTGAATGGGGGCAAAAACAACAGTGTTGGGTTTATAATTTTGTTCAGTGTATTTAGCGTACAGACAGAGTGACACAGTCTGGTGGCTTTTTACAAGAGCAATATAGCAACTTTTCCTGGTTAAACAAAAAGGATCTTCTTTTAAAAAAGGTTTAATCTCTCTAGGGATTATTTCCACAATGTTGTCAGACGCTTGTATTGACAATCTGAGCCTGTCAGTGGCAAAAACAAGTGGACTTACTTTGAGGGGGTGCCCGCAAGGATTAGGTTGTAGCCTCGTTTCATGACTGCAGTGTTCTTGCTCAATACTGGGCCAATTTCAAAAAATGTTGTCCAACAGTCACATGGACACAAAATTATAGATCCAGGCTGAAAAATACAGAAGTTACCCTTTAACAAGTTACATGAGCCTAGAAATATTATTAAATTAAGATTGATTTTGCATTCCTCCACTACACCCGTGCAGAGGATGGGCAGCACGCTGTCCATGTCCCTCTACAAACATACTCCCACAGGATAAACGGGCAGCCTTGGACCTGCTGGTGGACTTTGTTCAGTGATGCGAGAATTCATTTTTGCAGCTTAGCATCAGGACGTGTTGATCGATTTCAGATGCCGATGTTGTCAAGGGCCACGCTGTGGAGCAGCTTGACAAATACGGAAACCTGTGCATGTTTATTGATGACAAATTGAGCTTTGGCCACAAGACAGAAGATTTGCAGAAAGCGACATCACATATTGTTTATATTACATAAGCTCCGCCACCCTCCGGTCGATATCAGCTTTATGACTCATCTTTTATTGAAGACCATTCTTTTCTCGCAAGCTTTGTGTAAACAAAAAGAGTCAAATCCAGCGGCTGCAAACCTTACTGTTTTACATGATGGTGGGGAAAACACACTTTTAAGTATTGCGTGAATGTACAAGTCATAGTTTAATTATAAATTCACGGCACTGACCAAATATGCCACAGTATAATATATCACATTGGTTGTTTACAGTACTCCAAAAGACAATTTTAGTGTTGACACATATGATTAGCAATTTCTTTGACTCATCTATTTTGACCCATGAGGTTATACGGAGGTGATAATGGTTACTCTTCTTGATATAATTTAATTTGGGCCATTCGTAGGACTTATTTTGAAAAACCATCAGATCGCCCTTTGACAGACATAACTGCTTACACAAAGCAACATTTAATCACACATTTAGCAGTATTTGCTTTCCGCAGAGAAACACTAAATAACTAATATTTTATCTGTGATTTAATAAACACCATTTATCATGTTCACAAAGACATGACATTGAGTCTGTGTGAATTATGAATAAAGCGTATGAATACTTGAACACGTTCTAACAAGGGAAATTAGCAGAAGTGTTTACATTTAAAAACTGTTTCCCTTTTAAGACAGCCTATCATTACATAACCGTTTTACTGAAAAATATTACCACCTCATAGTAAAAACGATAAAAGTGCATTTGAGAAGAACAACGATGTCTTTAATCCAGTAAAGCCCAGATGTTATCAGACTGTGTACATGTTCAGCATTTCACCCTGACAACATTGCAGTCAAAATGCTGACTTTAACATGGCCAGTTTTCAAGACACTAAAAAATATCAATAATAGCTTCCTGTGACCTTCACCAGTCAAAAGTTGTGCCTGTCTATGTGCAGTTATTGTGCTGCACTTGACTGAAATGTTAGTTAGTTTAGTTTAGTTTAAGGTCAAGAACAATATATATTATATAAATATTACTGAAATTCAGTATTGGGTAACCAAATATGCTCAAATTCTCTTTTTCCAAATGCTGTAGAACAAGACAAAACAAAAAAAGGCTTGTAGTTTTCCAATCCCCTGGCAGAACGTCAATCTTTGTCAATTCTACAAACCCCCTGATACATTTAAGCATTTTGTAGCTCTCAGTTTAAAGAAAATCTTGCCTCCTACAATATCTGCATGCAGATCGGCAAGGTCTGTCATTGTCATGGCAAAATAAACTATGGACAAGGTGTAGTAAAGGTCAGGCGACAAAAGCACTTGATCGATGTTAGGGAAAGATTATTGTTAATGAGAATAATGGGGATGACTGTGGCTCATGGGGTGGAGTGGATCACAGGGTTGGTGGTTTGATCCCCACCTCCAGGCAACTAAAACATTTGTTTTATAACACAGTGTCACAGTGGCAAAAACCTTGCAAGCGCTTTGGATAAATGCGCTATATAAATGAAGCCATTTATGATTTATATATAGTCAAATGTGAATTGCAGGCTTATGCCAGAAGGAGCCTGGTCACCTGCATCAAAGACTGATGCTCTACACACTGATCCTCCACAGGCTTACTTTCCATCTAGCAACATAAAGGTAATGCCGCATCAGGCACCGTACCTGAAAGTTGGCAGTGGACATAAACGCAGCGATGTGGAATTGTCCAACATGGACGTAATTCCTGGGACACTGAGCTGGTTAATAAAAAATAAAACTAAGGCACTAAACTAATGTGCAACTATACAGTACCACGGTATACAAGTAGTTGCTGAAATCTTTTTAGTCCATTATTATTTATTTTTGCATTAATGTGTTAATTCATGAACTGTATTTTGTATTTAGAAATTTAATTCCATTTAGTCCATGTTGTGTTTCACCTTCACTTTCTAGTCTCTCTCCCTCTCTTGTATGTGTGCGCAGACCCGTATCTGGTTTCTCAGTCCTCTTGCAAGGCGTTCCAGTCACTCAAGTAAAATACACTGTCATGCCAAGACACAATAAGTCACAGGGGTAATCATAGAAAGTGATGAAATGGGGAAATCCAGGCACATCTGATCGATTCCAACTCCAAAGCATGACTTTCTTGTTTTTGCTTTTGGGGGGAAACATATCATTCGGGTTCATGGGATCTATTTTGTGTGTGACATGAAAAATATGTATTATTTACCCCCTGTGGCCTCTGTAGAAATATTATCAATGACAGTGCACAATTTAGTGTGTGCAGGAATGTGAATACACACACATACAAAGCATGTAAGGGCATGAAGTTTGCTGCATAGACAGTTTGTTCTATTATCTATTGTTTCAATCCCATTTTTTAAAGCTCTGACAGAGGTTTGCATTTCTCCTTTGCATTATGAACCACATACGATAACTCAGTGATAACATGAATGTTCTGTATGTGGAGTTGGTGCATCGCATGCATGCTCTTATCCTGCTGCATCCTCTTCTTCTTCAACTTGTCATATGAAACAGAATTGAATCGAAACGGTGAAAAACAAACTTTTTTTTTTAATCAAATGGCTGCCAGAGCTCTCCTTGTATAATCTGACAAATGAAATAAAAACAATGATGCATTTTTCCAAACAATTCCTCTCGGGTGGATAGAGAAAATGCATCAGCCTCTTCCACGTGCAGCGTGGAACAACTTCAATAATGGCAGCTTTTTCATAGACTTAAAATATCAATGAGTACCTTCAGATCCTCTCGTTTATTTTTCATGCTCCTGCAGCGACAGGTTTCTTCTTTTGATCGAAATTCTCATCAAGGAAAATGACATGCATTTCACACATTATTCTCTGGGTGCCCCGATAGTCAGGGGATGCTGTCAGCAGCTGCAGATGTGAGAGTGGGGGGGGTGTGAATGGTCGTCTTGCAGGCTGCGGTGTCAGAGAGGCTCAGGAGTCAGCATCTGGGATTGACAGATCACTGCTCTGGGGGAACACATGTCTGTGCCTGCGCGGGCACACACATATGGAAAATCAATAGCATGCAGGTATACATACAGAAGCACACACATACACACTCACAAGGTGCACACACACACAGACTTATTGCCACGGCCTCCGAATGAAAGATAACATGTCTGACAGGTGTAGACAGATGTGACAAACAAAATGGACCCTTCACAGCAGCCTGGCGGTGTGAGACAGGATGTGTGGCTACTGGGACACGGCTTGGCAAAGAAAAGGGAACTGAAGTTGACATTTCAGCCAGTGCAACTCTCACTGACTCCCTAATTCAACAGCTTTTCTGAAAATTGCAAAAATAAATGTCACAACATGTTTAGCCCCAAATATTATTTCAAGGTCCCAGCTAAAAAATGTCTATTACAAGTTGTATTGTTGCCGCTTTTTTAAATTCAAAATTAAATTTAAACACATGTCATTGTCCCAAAATATATTTTACTGTTTCCGTACTTTTTGGTATGTGTGCACAGATGATGTACTCACATCAGTCCTTCATTCAGGATTCCACACATGTGAAAGTACTAAAATATACTTTAAATACATCACAAGCAATACAATTATTTATGCCGAATGTACCTTTCAGTGTTTAATATTGTTTTATGTATTACATTAGTGGAATGTTAATTAAGAAAAATACAAAAAAACATGTAATATTTTACTCTGAAATGTGAAATGCAATAGAAACACTTGAGTAAAGTACAAGTACTTTAGCACTTTACTTGTGTAAGGTACTTGAGCTCACATGCTTTCTTATGCTGGATGTCCCTGCAACATATACATTGCACCTAACTCACCCTTTACATTTCCCGTCCAGCTTTTTGTTGCCACATGGCTAAATTGCTGCTCCTGCTTACCCACAGTAGCATTTTATTAGAAATCTCAGCAACATTTGAAACATGTCGCCTCAGCACAGCTTTGTGGAGAAAATAATCATGTTAGCCTGATTAGACCCCATTTCCCTGACAGGAGGGGGGGCAAGCTAACGTTTTCTATCCTGCTGTCAATTTTTTAACGATACAGATACTGATTATTTCTTAAATGAGCATACCTTTTTAATTTAATTTAACTTTTTTAAATCATTACACTTAAAGGCAAATCACATGACACGTTCACTTTCTTATAAATAGTGCATCTTGCTGTATTTCTAACAACAGGTAAAAAGTAGCACAGCACAGCTTTCCTTATCTGCCATCCATTCTCTCATGAGTTTGATGTGGAAGTGTGCGACTGTGTGTCTCCTTGACACTTTGTTTTCTCAATGCTTCACCTGTATGTTTGTCATTCATTTTCTTTTGATACTATGTTTGTTGACAGTTGACTGAATTTTTTAATTTTTATTTCTAAAGATTATGCGAGGCTGCCATAGACTGAATAAAACATGGACTCTGTGACGTCACCCATAGGTTTCTGAAGAGCGATTGGAAAACTCTATGTGGGGGCTTGGCACTTGGCATTGCTTGTCTCACCTAACTTCCAGTTTAGGCTGAAAGATTTATCAAAATTTTATCAAAATCGCAATATGGTACAATATTTGTTAAAGGTTATATGTGTGTCAACACATCATTTTAAATTAAAGAGCAGAGCCTCAATTTTAATCCAGACGCTAGAAATAGGAATAGGTGACAATGTAGACCTCAAAATTTACCTCAAAAACAGGAGTGGAGAAAGAATCCATAACTTAACAATATAAGATTTTATTTAGCTTAGTCCGCTCATTCACCACTTACCAGACTTGAATTTCCTAACTCAATAAAGGAGAGGGAAAAAGCCAAAAAGCAGAATACCACCTCTTTCATATTTAAAGAAATTCTGTGCTGAGGATAAATCCACGATGTCCGGAGATAACTATCTGTCCATACATCGATGACAGATTGATCATAAAAGCATGTCATGTTCAAGATCATGTTTGGGTAAAAAGTAATAGCCTATCTAACCAGGATTTCGATGTTACTTAAGATGTAAATGCGTTCAGATATATGCTTTGATATCGACAGTATGACTGAGGAAATGAAACGGTGTGTCAGACAGTCGCTTCAGGCTCCGCAGGAGTGAAGGAGTCAGACAGAAACTGACTGTCCCAACAGGGTCCTGTTGCCTACACATCATATTCTACAGACTTAAGAAAACATCCCACCATTAGTCATTTCAATTTATTTTTCAATGATTTTTCAAAATTATGTAAAAAATTATTCCTCCTAGTATCAATAATCATATTGCAATTTCAATATCAGTCAAAATAATATTAATTAGATATTTTCTATCTAATGCAAAAAAATGTGTCAGCTGATGCATGTGAATAACACCTAGTTGCTGCGATTAGCTGCCTGTGACTGCACCTGCCCTTAATTGTGCATAACATTAAGCCTTAATATAATTTGTACAGGTTAGTTGAAATAGCTGTAAACATTTTTTTATGCTGTAAATTTGGGCATTTTGGGCTTGTAGGGAATGACTTGCTTTTGAAACCAGCCTCAAGTGGCCTTTCGAGGAACTGCACTTCTGTGTTGGCTTAATTTTTCAGCCCTATCAGGTATGCTGTTTGTTTACCTTTAAGAAACAGTGTACATAAGTACTGAAAATGTATGAAAATTTTGCTTGCAACCATGTTTTGTATTTATACAACTTTAAAATCGGGCTGCGCTGTGGTGCACTGTCGCCTCACAGCAAGAAGGTCGTGTGTTCGAGCCCCGGTCGTCCCGACCTTTCTTTGTGAAGTTTGCATGTTCTCCCCGTGCCTGCGTGGGTTTTCTCCCCGTGCTCCGGCTTCCTCCCACAGTCCAAAGACATGCGGACTAGGTGAATTGGTGGCTCTAAATTGTCCTTAGGTGTGCGTGTGCATGGTTGTTTGCCTATATGTGTCCCTGCGATGGACTGTCGACCTGTCCAGGGTGTACCCCGCCTTTCGCCCAATGTCAGCTGGGATTGGCTTCATCCCCCCACGACCCTGTACGCAGGATAAGCGGTTGACGATGTATGATTGAACATTAAAATCAACACTAAATGAATAGCTTGTGTTGTTAGATTGTTGCTGTTTTTGTGGGACATTTGTTGGCTGTTAGCGTAATGCTGCAGTTATTAAATTTATGTGCCTGCATTTGTGATTGATTGTGTGTGTGTGTGTGTGTATGTGTGTGTGTGTGTGTGTGTGTGTGTGTGTGTGTGTGTGTGAGCTAGTTTTTCTTGGTTGTTGTTTGACAGTGCATTTGGTCATAGTTATTCAGCTGCGGCTGCTTTGCCAAATAAATATATGATCTATGGCTGTCTTGTCTATGAACTGTACTATGTAGGGTGTTATGTTACACCCAACGTGGTTGTGTAGTGTTGTTGTACCTGATGTTGTTACCGTGATGTGTTGTTCTCCTGCTATTTGACACTGTTTTGACTTGGTCTGACTCGTAAAAGAGGTTTTAATCCCAATGTGACTTCCTTTTTTGTAAATCATGTAGTGTGAGTATTCTCTGCTAAAGAGGTTATGTGTTTTTCCCATTACATATGTTTTAAAGGTTCTTGTAATTATATTTTGATGTTTTCTGTCAGCTAATAAAAACTTTTGGGTCTGCACTTTGGAAAGTAACAAAGTTAAAAATTAATATTGTGCGTACTCTAACTAAAAATGGCTTGCATCTTGCATGCTTTTGTCACACAAAATACATAGTCACAGTCACACATGCTGTATTCAGTCATGCATTTGGAAAAACACCTCAGTCAAAAATGTAGGACATGCAGTTGCTGTATAATGTATAGCCCTTTCTCATGATGGTAGGATTTCCAACTGCATTGTCTTTAGAAACATTGCTGTAGACTTCCAAGGTTTTTTATTCACTTGTTTCAATAGGACAGAAACATTCATCCTACCATATCTAACAAAGAGTAAAAACTTTTATTGTGACTAAACATGAATATGACTATATAATCATAACTAACTTGCATATGAAAAATTAGCATATTGCATGTGAACAAGTGTGTCTGGCATATTTTGGAGAGAATGTGCAGTGATTGTTCATGAGCTTATTAGTACGTGACTCTAAGCAACTGGTAAAATCCTGTTATTGAACAAATGTATTCATCATGGTGCTTCATGAGTAAATCTGGCTTCTATTGCAGCCAGTGCCTCCCAGCTGCTGACTGCACTGTCGTGAGATCCATGTCACAGTCATACTTTCAGTCTGCAAAAGGTATCATTAAGGATAACTATACAGTATTTTTGTCAAACTAACACATGGAAATTAACAGACTAGCAAAAGTGACATAAAGTTACAGTCGCCTGTGTGCAGTGTACTGATAGCAGACTATGTGCAGCTTATTTCACACTGAAAAAGCTGCACATAGAGTTTCTTTCATTGTGCATTTTTTTCAGTTCAACTCAGACTAATCACTTAATTTTGACGCAAAGCGAATGAACCATGATTTTTAACATTATAAGGTGAACACTTAAGATCTGTATTGAAATAAACACATAGGTCTATCTGATTTTATTATTCATACTTTGCACTTAGAAGTTGGATCATCATTGGGTTCACCCTGAAACAATGTTACTTCAGGTGGTAAAAACAGATGTAATAGAGCTCTGACCTTTACACACCAGTCTGCTTAGTCAAGCGAAATAGTGATTAAGTGAGCCATTAAAAATTACAACCTCCCATCTCTTGCTGTCAGAGTGTAATATGAATGGTGACTTTGTAGCTTTCTCTTGCAAAGTACACTATTTTATCGTGTGCATTTAGATCATGGATGGGATCTTATGTTACATTTCCTCCACTGAGCACTTCATCTGCTTCCTCACAAGGTCATAAAAACCCTTAAACATAGATAACAGGTGTTCAGTAGCTAGGACAAGTAGCCAGGGAGCTGCAGGAGTTTGGGGATAAAGTAAAGGAAGGTGTTGATCCTTTCTGACATATTTTAATTTAGTTAAAAGTATGTCTTTAAAGCAGAATAATTTCTTTATCAACTGAAGCTGTAGATAATCTTTTTTATTAATCAATAATCTTTTATAAAAATAGTGAAATATGCCCAGGATAATTTCCCAAAGCCCAAATTGAGGCCCAAATGTCCTGTATTTTCCTACAAACAGTCCAAAATCCAAATACATTCAGTTTGTAATGTCATAAAACAGAGGAAAGCAGAAAATCCTCATGTTGGAGAAGCTGAAATCAGAGAGTAATTCATTTTTGGAAAAATAACTTAAACAATTTTCAAAATAGTTGTAAATTATTTTTCTGTCGATCGACTAATCAATTGATTGGCTGATTGTTTCAGTTCTACAATAGATTTTTACCAGGTTTTCCACACCCACGGTTTGTTAAAATCCTGCCTAGTTCATTTACAGCTTTTGTTTAGTTGTTAGTGGAGAAACAATGGAAAAATAAGAGTGGGGCTTTGCTGTGGCAGCAGCAATGATCTGTCTTGTTGCTCTTTAGTCACATGGCAGCATCCCTCTCCATGTCTCAGTGCTCCTCACTATCCCCACTAATAAAACTCTGTCACAGGCAGGGCAGGCAGCCAGTCCACACGGACCACCATGTTGCTGAATAAACCCCCGCTTATTGATGTGGTGGGGAAATTGTGTTTTTCTTGGCCTTTAGGGGGGTTGACGATGGAAACCGCCATTGGATTAGAGGTGGCAGAGGGTTGTGTGAGTGAGAAATCCAATCCGATTTCCTGCACTGTTTGGGGCTGACTATCAGGAATATTTCAAGCTAACAGAAACAATCTTTTTCGGTGTGTCTGAAGGAAGATGCGCAGCGCCTGATTCTTTTTCAAGATGAAAACGAGGTGTTCTCTCATGATTTCCTGCCTACCAATTGCATAATTCAAGGTTCAAGTCCTGCTGGCTGAGGGTTAAGGAATCAATTTGAGTAAGGGTTAAGATACTATTTGATTTGAAGTCTCAAGGGCACTCCACCGGGCTTGTTTCATCTCCTCTGCACAGAACCCAGAGTGCATCAGCGTGTCATTATGCCTCACAAGGCTAGAAAAGGAGAAAGGAAAAAACTCGAAAGACACAAAGAAAGAAGGGGAAACAGCGATGGGAGAAGGATTGCAGGGTCTACAATAGGCTTCAGTAATGGCGCCCGGCTTGCAATTGTAAATCCATTTGCTTTGGAATTCAATCACCACAAAACTCTGAGCTCATAGCAGAGGAGAGAGGAGGATAGAGTGGAGAGAGAATTGTTTTCTATCTCCATCTCACTATCACTGGACCATTATAATAAAGCGGCTGGTTTTCCTTCTATCTCCTGCTGGCTCAGCCTCAGGTCTCCAGACATGAGAGGCTTTCGAGGTCAGAGCAGGGGCGCAGAGGGAGATGGGAGGAAGATACATGGGTGATGGAGTGACCCTGGACAGAGGTGAAGGCACTGGTTGAGGGTTACAGAAAAATCCTGTTATACCTGACTGCTTCACAGTCCCCTACTTTGACCCCACCCAACTCCCTGTGTCCTTCATGGCCTCACGCATGGCTGAGCAGTGCACCATGGGAGGCCAGTACTGTGGCAGGCGCAGACTCAAGCATCCTGGTTTCCAAAGGCAGATATCACCTCTGTTTCCAAGGTGTCACTAAAGGAAGAATTGACCTTATTTAATTGTATTTTTTATTAATAATTCAACTCATTTTATTTATATAGTGCCAACTCATAACAGAAGTTATCTCATTGCACTATGAAGCAGGTCCAGACCGTAGTCTTTGTAATATTATTTATTATTATTATTATTATTATTATTTATATTTATTAAAAAATTCCCACCATAAGCAAGCACTTGGCAACACTGGCAAGGAAAAACTCCTTTTTAACAAGTGGAAACGTAGATTTAGGGTTAGTGGTCATCTGAAGTCATCCAGGTCATCCTGGACTGTTTTGCTCTCATTGATCTTCAGCAATTAACTTCAATGATTTACTCGTCAAAAGCCTCAACCTGCCTCCTAGACCCCATCCCTACAATAGGCTGCTTAAAGAGGTTCGACCCTCGGTCAGCTCTACCTTATTACACATGATAAATTTCTCTTTACAAACAGGCCATGTACCACAATCCTACAGGCAAGCACTTGGCAACACAAAGCCCATGGTTTTAAACAATTATAGACCTATATTCTTCCTTTTCAATCCAAAATCCTGGAGAATGCAGTTGCCAGTCAACTTTGTGACAATCTTCATAGAAACAGCTTGTTCAAGGCTTTTCAGCCAGGGTTTAGAAGATGTCATAGTACTGAGACAGCACTGGTAAAAGTTACAAATGATATACTGATTGCATCAGACACAGGACTTGTCTCAGCACTTGTCTTGCTAGATTTGAGCGCTGCTTTCGATACTATCGACCAACATATACTACTACAGAGACTGGAAAATTTTATTGCCATCAAAAGGATTAGCCCTCAGTTGGTTTAGGTCCTATTTATGCGGTCAGTCCCAATTTGTATATTTGAATAATGATTCTTCCATGCACAGCAGTGTTGACCATGGAGTACCACAAGGTTTGGTCCTGGGACCAATCCTTTTTACCCTATATATGCTTCCTCGCTGTAGAATTATAAGGAACCATGCCATAAACTTTCATTGCTATGCTGATGATACTCAGCTATATTTAGCAATCATGCCGGATGATTCACATCAGTTAGCCAAACTTCAAGGTTGCTTACAAGATGTCAAAGCCTGGATGACCTGTAATTTCCTCATGCTGAACTCAGACAAAATTAAAGTTATTTTACTTGGGCCCAAACACCTTCGAGATACATTGTCCAACAACATTGCTACTATTGATGGTATCGACGTGGCCCCCAGTACCACCGTGAGGAACCAGGGAGTTATTTTGGATCAGGAAATGTCCCTCAATCTGCATGTTACTCAAATTTCAAGAACTGCCTACTTTATTTACATAACATTGCTAAAATCAACATCCTACAGGGACATCCTGTATCAAAACACTGCAGAAAAACTGGTCCACGCTTTCATTACTTCCAGGCTTGACTATTGTAATTCTTTACAAGCAGGCTGTAAAAAATTAAATGTCTAAAGCCTCTCCAGCTGATCCAGAATGCAGCAGCACAGAGTCAAGATTAAAGAGCATATTTCTCCAGTTCTAGCCTCCCTTCACCAGCTCCCTGTGAAATACGGAATAGATTTTAAAATTGTTCTACTTACCTACAAAGCCTTAAATGGCCAGGCACCATTGTACCTCAAGGAACTCCTGATACCTTACTGCCCCAATAGAGCACTGCGCTCTCAAAATGCAGGGTTGCTTGTGGTGCCTAATGTTACTAAGGTTAGAGTGGGACAAAGAGCATTTACTTATCAAGCATTTCAATTTGGGTGCTGGATTTGGATAGCATCACCACCTTTAAGGCTAGACTTTAGACTTTTCTGTTTAATAATGCTTTTAGTTAGGGCAGTGATGAGCAAACTATAAATTATTTTTCAGTTTTATCGTTTTATCATTTAATTTAGTTGATTTTATTCTTATTGTATTTTATTATGTGTTTTATTACATGCATTCTGTATTTTATGATTAATTTTATTTAATTTTAATGCATTTTGTAAAGTGTATTGGACCATGTCTTTTGGTGATTTTGCACTTTAAATCAAACTTGAATTGATTTGAAGGATCTGCCTCCCTTTCTACTTTTGGAGACTTTAGGAACCCCAGGTAACCCTGCAATCTGGGGTTGCAGTGTTCTAGTGACGTAATAAGGTACTATGAAGATATAATGGTGCCTAACTGTTAGGCTTTGTAGGTGAGGAGAAGCATTTTCAATTTTACTCTGGATTTTACAGGGAGCCAGTGCAGAGAAGCTAATACAGGAGAAACATGATCGCTTTTGCTGGTTCTTGTCAGTACAAGTGCTGCAGTATTGCAGCACTTGTACTGTACGGTACTGGATCAGCTGAAGAGTCTTAATGGACTTTGAGCGGCCTCATAATAAGGAATTGCAGTAATCCAGCCTAGAAGTAACAAATACATGGACTAGCTTTTCTGCATCATTTTGAGACCAGTTGTATCTGATTCTTGAAATGTTCATAGGTGAAAAAGGCTGTTCTTGAAGTTTCTTTTAAGTTAAAGGACATGTCCTAATCAAAGATAACTCTGATATTCCTTCCTTTCTTGTGGTGATGTAGAGGCCAGGGCAATGCCATAGCAGAGTGTCTATATCGTTAGATAATGCATTTTGGAGGTGTTTGGGGCCAAGTGCAATAACTTCAGTTTTGTCTTGAGTTTAACATCAGAAAACTGCAGGTCATCCAGATTTTTATATCCTTAAACCTGTTGGAAACTACCAGCTATCTGCTCCTATTTCCTGAAAAAAAGCCTAAAACAAACCCAATATGGATCAGGAATAACTCAAAAACCATTACGCCTAGATGCTAATTCTGGACTCCTTTGATAAGTCAGGAGCTGAGGAATATGACTTCAGTGTAAATTACCTATTTTTGTTACTGTTACAGAGTAAATGGAGATGCAGTAAAGGAAAGTATGAGATTTTCATCCTTGCCTTGTATAAAATCTTTATTTGAAAAGCAACATCACTATCATAACCATCATCCAACAGATTGTAATGCAACTAAATATCTTCTACCACAAATTGAATACTGTAACTGTACATTTTATGAAAAGAAACTAAAATACAAAATACAACAATCATTATACTATTTCTAAAGATATAGCCAGGCAGTGTTCATGTTTTGGCCATAATTACTGTTTACATGTTGACTTTTACTGGGAGTTTTTATTCAAAACACTGTTTATTCCCATACAACCACATTTTAAATAACTAATCCCATACTTTACAGGCCAATAACTTGATACATAACCACCAACAGTGATGTGTGTGGTATCAATCGATTCCTCGGGCCCAGACCTTTCATTTGATCGCATATATGTGTTGTGACTAGGATCAGACTCATGTGTTGAATACAAGCTTGGCTCTGATGTCATTGCGGAAGGAGACCTAGATCTCATTATTATTGTGCAATACAACCTGGCGGTGTGGAACCGGAATATGTCATTTTGGGACTAAAAACAGCAATAATAAGGCACAGTTCTTGGTTATAAATGTATAGTTGTGCGTTTGTTGTTATTGTTATCTGACTGGTTAGTCCGTGAGTTTGGGCTCTAAAGCAATATGAGTTGACACAGCTGATCTCAGCTGGCTCTCAGCTTTCAATGGAACGGTCACTTGTGTGTGTAGTATGAGATAGGAGACTGATAGTGTGACTGATAGATATAATTGAATATCATCTGCATAACAGTGAAGTTTTATGAAATGTTTCCTAACAATAGTGCCTTAACATATAAATGGTGAATAGAATTACAGCACAGAATCTTGTGGAAACCTGTGACTAACTTTTGCATACATGGAGGATTCATCATTGATATACAAACTTAGATTGATCTGATAAATACTGTAGGTCTTAAACCAGCGTCTACTTTAATGTCAGTTAAATTGGAGTCTCCTTAATAGGATCTGATGGTCACTGGTGTCTAGGGTGACCAGATGAGAACAGATGAAATTTGGGACAGGGGAGTTGGGGGTGGGCGTGGTCTCCGGTACATTAGTCTACATTCTGTGTCAACGAACAGTTAAACTTACTTCAAAACTCAATGCTAATATTACTTCTTTGTGTTCATGAAGTAAATCTCATAATCAAAAACTGTGACTGTGTTGTATGTAACAATGTGTAAAACATGATCTGTTGCATAAAATTTATTTAATGTAATTCAGTTAATCAGTGGGGTGCATATCACATCTGCCTACGCAACACACGTGTCACATCTCTTCTTCTCCATGGCTGCCTGCTGCTACTCCTCCCCTAACCTTTCAACTGTAACTTCCAATCTCTACACTGGAAAAAAAGGGGGGAAAATTACACATGTTACTTTGTGGCTATAACAACTCTGTTGACACAGTGTCCACAGGATGGGGTCTGAGAGACAGGTCAATGGTTTAGATGAAGAAATCATTGAAGTTAGTTGGTGAAAATAGATTGATGGTAGAGAAGCAGTCTAAATATATGTCAGATTTTACAGCTGTTCCTGTGTTTAAAGATAAAGCAGTACCGATATAGAGCAGGAGGTAAGGAATGTAGTCTCTAATAATTAAAATTTTATCATTAAAGAAGCACATAAAATCATTACTACTGAAGGCTATAGGAATACATGGCTCAATAGAGCTGTGACCCTCTGTCAGCCTGGCTACAGTGCTGATAAGAAACCTGAGGTTGTTCTTATTTTCCTCTATTAATGACAAGTAATACGCTACTCAGGCATTAAGGAGGGCCTTCCTATTAAAGACGTTTTCATGACGTTGCTTTAATTTGCAAGTTTGGGGTTTGGGGGTATTTCTTGTCTTTATTTTATTTTTGGCGTAATTGCTGTATAGTTCAGTGATAGGAATTAATTCAATTCAGTACACTTCTATCTTTACTGTCCCACCTGGGGAAATTGATTTGCAATAGGGTTACAACAAACATACATGAGACATGAACAAAAACAAGAACAGCCATTACCGGGAATCTGTATCTTCACCCAGAGGGGAGAAGAACAAATTCCTCCAAAAGAGGGTGGTCATGATAGTCCGAGCCTAACCTATAACTGCCAAGGAAAGCTCTTGAGTGCCAATTATTTTGCTGGCTACTATTATTAAGCAGTGATCGGATAAAAAGGGATTCTTTGGAAAGACTATTAAATGTACAGTTTCAATGCCACATGTCAGAACAAGGTTGAGAGTGGGTTTAAAACAGTGAGTGGGTTTTTGAAAATTCTGACAGAAGTCATTTTAATACTGAGGTAAACACAGTACTGTAAGGCAGTAAGGCTATTCGCATGAATAATTAAATTTACATACAATAATTACTTTATCCGTTTTTCTGTCTGGAATAAACTTTGCTAAAGACTCTGAAAATTCAGATAAAAACTAGAAAGAATATGAACCAAGAGCACAGAAAACTATAACAAATAGTAATTTATTAACAGGCTTGAGTCGAAGCTGCAACTCCACCTCCTCAGGTGGAGCCTTGAGGAATGTGAGTATTAATATGACTGGGGGAACTATTCATTTAACATATTATTCATGGCCCAGCCATGTTTCAGTAAGACAAAATAAATCAACATGATAATCTGATATTTACTAGTACAACTTTAGATGTTTAAGAGTCAGTATTTAATTCCCCTCTTTTTTGTACTATTGCATTGGTGGTGTTGATTTTCATTAGGTTTTGATGGACTCAAAGATGACTCCCAGTCACTTGAATACAAATTGCTTGCAAGAGTGGATAAGTGAAAAATGTCTCGCTTCTTTGGGATCACTTTTCTAGGCTCTGAGTATGTTTTACTAACATAAAACTTTCTTGGATTAAAACATAATACAAAGATGAATTATTCATCTTGTTTGCAGTTGGAGGTGTCTTGTCACTGTTTGTTTCATTGTAATACAGCAAGTGGCAAAAGGGACAAATTGGAAGCAAGGCTGTGTGGAAGGAGAACCAGACCTGCAGTGCCTGGTTATGGTTGCTAAGTTCATCTATGATTTGACAATTGCTGTTTGGGGGCAGGGTTTAGTGAATAGTCAATTGGACATCAAAATCATGTGTCTGTGTGTTATCATTATCACCGGATGAATAGTAAGATTACCAAGCTTTGTTTCTACAGTTACCTGGAAGCATTAAACCCTGTTAAAAATACCCGACAGTACTTGTAAATAATGAGTTTGACAAGACAGAGGACTGTTAGACACAGATAGTGTATATTGTTTAACTGGTTTCAATTATAATTTCAGTGCATGAAGTGAGACTACCAGCTCAGCTTTCAGGAACAGTGTTTGTACACCTTATCATATCTCAGTTTGTGCGCAGTAGGAAGAATGTCTCTCAGTTGCATCAGTACTCTTTGGAGTGAATGTGTGGCTCCCAAAGCTTGATGGAAGATGAAGAATTCAGCACAGCAAAATGATAATAACAATAATATTTTTTTCAAAACACAGTTACAATAGAATGTGCGAGGGAAAAAAGTGAAAAGGGTATATCCGCAGCAAAACCAAGGTAAGAGATATAAAAACCAAGGCCCCGAAACATAAAAGCAAAGCATCAAAGTGAGGTTAGAAGAGATTGTTGTACATGAAAGGAAGTCTGCTAAAAGATGTGTATGTCTATAGCTGCAGGGATATGGCAGAAAATAAATCTACCAAACTAGGTTTACTCAATTCTTTATTAAGAATTTATCACCTTTTTCTGTAGGCAGTCATAAATCTGCTTTTTTGCTTGAGTGCATATTTGTTTAAAAAACTGATTTAGGTCCATATTGCTGGTTATTTGCCTTATTCGGTAAGTTTATTCCTCTTTAAAATTACCACCACATCACTGGACATAAAACTAAATTGACGCCAACAACACATTTTAAATTCCATTATACCTACAAGTTAGAATATTATGCCCTCAACATGATAAGCAAGGTATTACATTATGCAGGTACAATGAGCTCCTACAAGGATATTATGGTCAGGAATTCATGTTATATTGAATGTAATAGATTTTTAAAATTCAAATTACCCTTGAATGTCTATGTGTGCATGGGGTAAAAACTAACTGCCATTTTGTTTTCACTCTGTGTTGATGTGCAAAGCTGCTGGCATGAAACGCCTAAATCTATCCTGCTTTATCCCCAAAGAGAGGCTGGCATTTTTGTTGCAGCTGAGCATTTTCTTTCACACCTGAAGAGCCAATGACAGCAGGGTTTTTCAATTTGCCGATGTCACTGTACATATATTGCACTTCTGTGCTGCCAAAATAGTCTATTGATGAATTTCCATGCTTACTAAATGGAATATCAACTGGAGGTGAGCTCAAACTTCAAATCATTCTGTATTTTGAAAAACTTTAAACCATGGAGCCAATACCAAGTGTGGCGCTTGAGTTAATATTATGCCTCCTAGTGTCACCACAGATCAATAATATGAAGGACTAGCATTTACCATGGCATTAAGTCTCTCCGGAGATTAGCAGCATCTTCCTGTCCTCTTGTTCATGGACACTCATCTTCAATCTCAGCAAATGTTATTATCCTGTCACTGCTTATCTGCTGCATGAATTATAAACCAACAGTCAAGTACCCTTAGGCAATAATTAAATTAACATATAAAGTTTATTTCTGTTAAGGCAGATTTTCCCATTGTTACCCAGTTACCCACTCGTCAGAATGCAAATTCAAATTAGTTGGAAACAGCACCAATGCCTGGTAGCAGCACAGAGACGACCAAGATGTAAGGGAATTAAGATTTTGCAACTAACATACAGCACAAAAAAAATAAAACATCCCATCAGCAGCAAAATTTTCTTTATTTACCCAGTATGCTGACCTTCTCCCTAACCAAACAAACTGTTGTACTCTTGTAGTAGGAGTTTTATATAAGAAGGGCATATTTATAAATGAATGCAGAGAACAGGGGTACAATGGTTCACAGGACTTCCTTTATAAAAGAGACTGTGTCTCAATGGGACATTTCCTGTTTAAATAAAGGTTTATACATATGCTGCGTGCCTTCATAATAGATACAAAAGTGCAGTGTTGGCTGAGAACCTCTACCTTATAATCTTTGTGCTTCACACCTGGTAATAAACGATGCAAAAGATAAAAGACTACTGGGAAACGGTGGGATGAATATGAGACAGCAGGTTTTGGAGTCTCAGCTCGCCACTGTGACCAAAAAGCCAACACTTGCTATTTTTGACACACTTAGCATTAAGAAATGCAGTATAATCCCATTTCATGACATCATGAAAACACATTAAAAAAAACATAATGAGACTTAAATTAGTCACATTGGGTAAAACCGTTAAATATTTATCACAGTGTCTCCCAAAGGCGACAAACTAGGCCCCTAGTTTCAAGTTCCTCCACTTAAGATTTGCCGTGTTCTCTTATATTCTCTCGTAGAAAAAACACAGCAAGCACTTTACGGTAAGACTTTACTTCCCGAGGAGACCGAAGAGAGCACCGCTCCTGCAAAAGCTGCTTGAGAACTTTTGCCAGTGTCCCATCAAAACTACACAGATGTGCTGCAAAAGAGCAAGGCGCTCAAGCTGCTGCTGATAGAAAAGCACTCATCAGTGTTATCAAAACCGCCCAACAAATCACTGCATCAGAACTTCCAGCATTAGAAGGTATTTACAGCATTCCCCGCATCCGGAAAGCTGTCAGCATTTCTCAGGATCCAACCCTCCACAGCAAATGCATGTCTTTATGTTCTCCTACATTATGGAAGGCAATGCAGACGGCTGCACAGAAGAGCAGTCCCCCCCAGAGCTGTAACCTTCCTTTACACCTCCACCATCCTAGCTGTCACCCCGGCAACTCACCTCCACTGCACCATATACAGTCAACAAATCCCCATGGGTTACTGTGTTACAGAGAGCACTGCTATTTGCTGCTATTTGCTGTATTTGGACACTGCTGGTACGGACCCGTTGCATTGCTGGTCCTGTTGCTGCCACAGTTAAGTATGTGTCACTTGGACCTGGTCAGTCGCACCATTAGATTGCTGGTTAGAGTACATTACTCTGTGTTTTATATGCTGCTGTGTGTTTACATGCCAGTTCACTGCAGGTCTGTTATGGATAAACTGTGAACAACAAAATGTATGTGCACAACCTTCGTACCTCTGTGACAGTCGATGTACATATCTAATTTTGTAGTGTTATTGTATGTTTGTATTCTATTTTGTGAAGTTGTGTAACTATTTATACATTCACCAGTATGCCACTCCTGTTCATTATTCAGTTTTTTTACTCATACTTCTGACGAAGACTACTGCAAACTTCATCTCTCCAATGCTAATAAAGGACTTTTGAGTTTGTGTGTCAGAGTTTCATTGCCTCTCTCCTGAAACGACTCCTTAGTGCTCCATCAGTGCTCCCTCCTACCTGCCATCTGACATCTCTGGCAAGACCACGACAGATTTATTTTCTTCTCTCTCTCTCTCTCTCTCTTTGGCCGCTGGAAATATGCTGTGAGATCAGCCTCGGGGGTTGAGACAAGGGGGTGCACTACAGAAACTCATCGGGGAAGACTTTGTGTTTTTGTGTGTGCCACAGTATGAGCCACAGGCTTTCTCTGGTCAGATGTCACCGTAGTCAGCACACACCTTCTCTCTGGAGACGGCAAGATGAAAAGAGACAGGAAGAGAAAGAGAGAGAGATAGAAAGGGAAGTGTGATCTGGCATTTGCCTCCCTCAGATCAGAGGGTCTGTGATCGTCCTTCCACACACAAACACGCACAAAAACAAAGCAAATAGACACAGACACACATGTTACTCAAACACACAAACAGAGACACGAAGCCCACACAACCCAAACTCACATGCACAGAAATTACCAGCAGCTATCATGAGTTGCGGTAACATCTGACAATAATCTCTTTGCTTACACCAATAACCTTACTTTTCCCTGCCGACTCACAGTTGTTACACTACTGTTGCAATTTTAATTTTCATAAATTAATAAGTCATTAATCTGACTGAAACATTCTGATGCATCATTCCTTATTCCTCTGACAAGAGTTAGGTCAAGCCATTTGGGCTTCCTGGGAACTCTTTATTGATTTATTTATTATCTTTTCATTCAACTTGAATTTCCCCCGAGTAGCCATTAGTCAAAGACAGTTTTTTGCCAGATGGGTTTATTTATTCTGTATTTAAGCCACGCTTCGGGTGGGGATCTATCGATGGCAATGCCTCCCATCTGTCTGTTTGACCACTTTAGTCCGGGCTGAAATGTCCCAACAATGAATGGATGTGCCGCTGTGAAATTTGTACAGACATTCATGATGCATTCTAACGACTCCGGTAATCCCATCACTTTTCCTTTAGCGCCAACATGATGTTGACATTTGAGGTTTTGAGTGAAATCTACTAATTGCCATGAAATTTGGTGCAGACATTCATGTTCCTCTCAGGATAAATTGTAAGAACTTCATGATCCTCTGACTTTTCCTCTAGAGCCGTCACCTGCTGAAAATATGAAATACTTTGGCTTATGACCAAATACCTTGCAAAACTACTACACTGCCACCCGCCTCAGGTGTATTTTGTGTTTACCTGTTAATTCACTAACAAAGACCACGCCTGCAAAGATGAAGATTTGAGATGGTTTATTATAAATGGAGCTGAGAAGGGATTGCACGAGAAGAACAGATCAAGGGCCCTGAGGGTGGACTCAGGGATGCAGGGATGGGGGAGAGGTCGAGGTGTGGTGGATGAAGGGTTGAATGGAAGACAGGTGAAGGATGAAAGGGAGGAGTCGGATCCGTGGCTGATGGATGTGGGAGTGACGAGGATACCGGTGTCTGCTGGCGAGAAGGTGTGTGGGAACCGGTAGGAGTCGAGACTCTGAGTGGGGAGCCGTCTCTTCATCAACAGACGTACGGAAACCCCCGTTTCCTGTATGCAGACAAAGAGAGAGAAGGGAGCAGGGGGAATTTAAAAAAAAAAAAGGAAGGGATTTGGGTGGGAGGTTTGTTGCCATTGCACACAGTAAGTACCAGTTCAACAAAATGGAGTTTGACATCTAACTAGATAGTGCAAACAGTAGTAAAAGTGCATTTAGAGATATGCTAATGCACAGAATGAATAAGTAGTATGTATGATGCTTTGGCAATATTGTTACACATTTATGCCAATAAAGCTAATTGAATTGAATTGCTATGTTCGTACTCTACACCTGTCAGTCATTGTCTATGTATGTACTAATTATGAGCTAGGTTGTACGTTGCATTTTTTTAATTTTTTATTTTTTTATTTTGTTGTTGTTGTATGTGCAGTCCATGAAAAAGCATTTTAGTATAATGTCTGTGGTCCTTTCTAGTTCATTTTAATGCATGCATTCATTATGCATGACTTCATTTTAAAAGATTGTTAAATTGATTTTGTAATTGTTTTTTTTTAAGTTTTATAGGTTGACTAAGTCTTTTGGCTAACTCTGGCGCATTTGCATCTATGCTCATTACTGTGCACTGTTCCGTGCTAAATTAAACTGATTAAATAAAATAAATAAATAAAAAATGAATTGAACTGAATTGAATAATAGGGATGGTCCGAAGGCATGCAACCGGGATATGTATACAGAAAAAATATGCATAGTGCCTACAGTATAATGTGTCGGTATGTAAGTATATATATATTGTATGAACAGCATTAGCATTGCTCTTTTGAGCATGTTAGCAATGCTTATGTTAGCATTTAACTCTAAGCCACCAAGTGCAGCCTAAAAGAGCCACACATTTTCATTTCCTTTGTTATTAAAAACAGCATAAAGGCATATATAAATAATTAAACTATACCCTTTTAGCCTATTGTTAGTTTGACCTTAAAATCACTGTCAAAATCAGTCCTCACAGGAATAAACCAGCCACCAAATACACACACATTCATGTTCCCCCTCCCCGCCCCCCCCCTCTCTCTCCCCTTTTCCCAAACCCATCAGCTCAGTGTAAGCCCTTCTCCAGCATGGAGCCAAAGAGTTCAGTGATGCCAAGCTGAGTCCCTTAATAACCCCACAGCTCTCTTGCCTGTTCCCAGTGCCAGCCCTGCTGAGAATGACAGCTAATATGATGGTGGGCCCTGCCGAGACATGTGGTCCACTTCCTGTATGACTGAAGGAGGTGGGACTGGTCAGATCAGTCCTACCTGTGGTGAGGAAAGTCACATGGAAAAAAGATCTGTGCATCTATGTGGACTATTACAGAGGAAATAATAATTTCCCCAATGGCACAAAATCACTACAATATGATATATTATATATGTATACTTGAAAATATTCAAGAGGACAGAGCTTTGAGTAATCTACTAGCATCATACTATATTTTCTTCTCAAACCAAGAAAGCAAAATGTTCTTTTGCATTTTGAAATCTTTGCACTAGATTTTTCTGTCACATGTCTGCTATAATTAACTAGCATATTCGTTCATATAAATAAAACGTGTATTCAGTGTTTGTGACAGCTGCACAGTGCACAGCATCACGTAGGCTTACATTAAACTTGCTAATGCAATTCATACTGTATATGTCAGCTGAATATTTCTGCTGTGAGAAAATATAACCTGTACCAGAGCTTTCCTTTGATTTCTTGGATAAAAGCTAGTGTTCTATAAAAAGACTCCACATGCACGCTAGCAATCCGTGCTACAGTTTTTTCTTAATGGAGTTATATAACTAAAGTTCAGGAACAGGACCACACCTCTCTCTTACTAAATCAACCACCTGCGTCTCATTCAGTTCCTCCAATTCAACCACCCGTGCTTCACTCATTTCATCCACCTGTGCCTCTCTAATCCAATCACATGCACATACGTATCTAAGCCCTTTCCCTCCCGTTTCTCTGTTCTCACATCTCCCCCCTCCCAAACCCTGTTTTCTCACCTCTTTTAATGTGCAGCACAGTGGCCCAGAGGCCAAAACTGCGACCTCACATCAAGAAAGTCCTGGGTTCAGACCTCGCTAAGACCAAATCTGTCTGTGTGGAGTTTGCGTGGTTTTCCACTAGGTGCACACATGCACGCTAAAATCCATAAATCTTCCAACAAAAAAGCCCAATCATTTTTGCTCTTTTCTTACAACTGGAAACCACGTGGGGTTGATAAGCAAGCCGCTAATGGAGACAAGCCTCCACCCTGAGTCTCGACCCCCGGGTTCCTAGCCGCTCCGGCCACCAAACCCTAAACAACTTCCTTCATAACTGCATTCTCGACGCCTTCATGCCGCTCCCCTTCATCCCTCCATCATAAATACACCTCATTATCCGAATAAACTACCTTTTCATACCTCACATCGGCATGGTCTTTGTTAGTGAATACATCATAATACAAAATTATGCACTTCACTGTTTTGCAGAGCCCTTCCAGTTGTGTGGCTGAGAATATACCATTAAAATCAACTAATGCCCTTTGGGGTCATGAATTGTCTCATTACGTTTCATCACAATCTGGGTTCTTGATTATATATTTTGCTTGTGTGCTGAGGAAAGGTCAGGGGGTCACCAAAAACATCAGGATTCATCTGTTCACAGTATGTTGAAAGTCACTGGCTTCGGCGTTGCCTTGGACCAAAACATTTATCTTGAAATTCTGATCTGACAATGGTGCTTTAGGAGTCTGTGGCCCATTTACATGTTGAAGTGACTCCTAATTTTACAACTAATAGAATTTTAAACCATACTAATAAATTAAAAAATACTTTTTACTAAAAAAAAGCATCCAAAAACACCACAGAAATCATAACTTAGCACCAAACATGGCAGCAAAATAGTACTAGGCATGACCTCCATCACTTCATCACTTCAGAAATCACATTGACTGGCCAGAATTGTGCACCTCCTGAAAACGTGGTGGTTTATCCTTCGGCACAGCCAGAAAATCTGCTTTTATTTTACAGTATGTTGAATGTCCTCCTGTAGTGTGGGAGGATTTTACTCATCTGCTTCAGGGTCAGGTTCAGTCTGTAAAACACGGACTGCAACCTGCCTCAACTTGCCTTAGGAGCTTCTAACACACAGAATGTGAAAGAATGTTTTTGGTGTGTCAATCCATAGAGACACTAACTGTCTCATGATGGTCTACATGTGAAGCCTGGATGTCCTGACGGGAATACAGTGCTGAGGAAACACTCGTTATTTTTTTTTTTGCGTATTGCTAAATTTCAACAAAAGTTAAAAACACAAACCTCGGGCTCTGATATAGTTGGAGTGAGGCTGCATCTCTGTCCTTCATGTCCTCCTCCCCCTCATATTCCAGGAAGGCATCAGGGCTGTATAGTGATGGATAAGTCTGAGAGCCTTACAGGCTCTGCGGGGGCTGATGAATTCACCTCTCCTCGTCTGAGTGATCTGACCCCAGGCTCAGCATGAACTACTGCATCTCCACAGCCCAGAGCACCACAGCCTTGAACACAGGAACATGTAGCCCTGTGGTCAGTACACCTGCACCTCCTCAAGCCCCCCAGAAACAAGGTTGTTTAAATGGAGCCATTTTAAAAAAAAATCTTCACTTAACCTCTGAGATTAAAACTCTGTTTCAACCTATGCAAAGATGGAGAACCGTGCACAGTATTGTTCTGTGTTAAGACCGTAGCAGAAGAGCAATGACAATAGTTTTTAACTTTTCTCTTGTTTTTCATTCCTTTCATTGAGAAAAATGGCAGAGGACTATTTCTCTGCATCAGGTAATATCAAAATGCTTCAGCAAACACAACTTAAATTACCTCTCAGGCTGCTGTGAGTTAAACAAAAAACAACAGTTCAATGATTAGTCTCACTGCTGCCGACATTTTTTAGTCAAGGTAAATTACAAGGGAATTTGATTAGCATTTTGTTTTTTGAATAAAGTATCTACTAAAAGAGGTTTGTTTATATAAATATAAATCTGAATAGACAATAATCTTCTAAAATATGGAGTACATGGTGTTTTTACTATACACTAGTTATACGCCAATAGATTTAGTCCTCATTGTGGCCACATCCAGTAACCTGCTCTTATCTGTGGGGGCCACAAAGTGGATCTCGCTGGTTTTAGAGGTGTCTTTTAATTAGCAACTAATGAAGACGGAGCGGAAATGGTTCCACTGATCAATTGTGCACATAATTAGATCAGGGGTTTTATAGTGAGAAGCAGAAGGGAAGCGGAGAGGAGAGAGAGGTTGACCACATACAAACAGACATGTGTTGGAATGCCTGTTAGCTCTCATGTGCTGCATTCAAGTGCTCCTCTTCAGCTGCGA
This sequence comes from Lepomis macrochirus, assembly GCA_024633595.2. Lineage (NCBI taxonomy): Eukaryota > Metazoa > Chordata > Actinopteri > Centrarchiformes > Centrarchidae > Lepomis > Lepomis macrochirus. The sequence continues at coordinate 31,496,749 of JALXJV020000005.1, forward strand.
CTGACAGGTTCAGTAATCAGAAACACAGCTAGTATTTTATTGGGAAATCAGAACAAAATAGATCCACTAACAGATTAGTCTTTTCCCCCCCTGGTACTGGCCTGGCTTCCATGCTCCTAATACCATACCTAAATGTACTGTCTCAGCTAGCCAGCTATCATAGGAAATCCAGATTTTCCCAGTCATACCTTGTTAGGTCACTGATGTGGAACCTAAGCTTTATTGCAATATTTCAGACAGTGCCTGAAGGCAGCCATGCTCAGCAGTCTGCCCATTGTTGCATGATGATAGAGCTCACACAGCAGCAGAGAGCAGTGAAGTGGCTCATGACTGAGGATGGATAGATGCTGCCCCCTGCTGGCCCTGGTAGACTTGCCCCCTACATGTAATAACATTTGAATTTGACCTTAAAACCTGCTTTTATATGAGTGACATTTATGTTGGCAGAGGAGACATGACTCACACACAGCACAGGAATTTTGTGACTTATGAGACTGGATGTCATCTTCATACGCCCGATGTCCTCCCCGTTTTCTTCTCGATCCCCACGGCATTGCTTTCACCTGATCATCCTGATGACATGTGACCAGTTTGCTATCACTTTGGTTTGGCAAGGTAACCATACCTCAGTTTAAGTGAGTCGAAGCTTGATCTTCTGCTGTAGTTTGTGTGTTTTATAATGATAAGCTCAGCTCAAGAAAAAAAAAAAAACACTGGAAATTGTCACCTTTAATTTGATGGAACTGTAGCCCCATAAAAGGGTTATTGTGCCATTTCAAATTCTGCAGTATTTAACACCAATCAAAGCCAAAAACCAAACCAGGACCAAAAAATAACCCCAGTTACAGGTAAAGTTTGTGTTGTCTTGTTTCCTACAATATATCAGTCATCTTACTTTGACTCTTTTTTTCTTTGTTGTAGGAAGAATTAAGCCTGGCACAAGAAACTGCGCTATAAATGGCCAAATAAGGGCGATACAATAGTATTAGTGATAGCAGATATCAGAACAGAGCTGACACCACAGCTCATATTTAAATTCAGTGAGCCAGACTGTCTCATTAAATATGCTAAAATCTCTCAGATCCATTATTTATTTTCATGACCCCAAATTTTGAAAAAACAACAACAAACCCCCCAAATCTGTCCATTTTGTCAAAAAACTGCTACAACAGCTCCTAACAGGGAGTGCAGTCAGAGTGTTTTGTTCCAAACTACCACTTGGGGACAGCGTTTCCTTAAAAACTGGTTTGTGACTTGCTAAGAGGTCAACAGGAAGTGCAATTTAACATTACAATCTCAGTCAGGTATATTGAGGGTATAATATAATGGATTTACAACTAAGATAATTGAGTGTTATTCAGTGTCTGTGTGCTTCCATCACACCTGTCAGAGTCCTTTTTAGAAAAGCTACTGTTGACTTCAGAGGCTGATACTCATTTGTCCTAAAAGCTGATGCTCATTTTATTAGGGTTAAATTTTAAGTGGACAGAAGCATAGTTTGGCAACTATTACAGGGTTTGGCAGGGTTACAGATTTGTTATTTGAGTCATTCTTCAATGTGAAACAACTGCTCTCCGTTCTCTCATTCTATCTTCTCCAATTTGAGGATATGTTGATTTTCTCAGTTTTATAAAATTCTTAATGGAATATTATTGAATTGTGGATGGTTGGTTGGAAAAAACAAGACATTTGAAAATGTCTCCTTTGACTTTGGCAAACTGCTGTGTTTTTTATTATTTTACAGACCAGACGATTACCAACAAAGTCTTTGTTAGATTAATCATAAAGAGATAGCCTTAGATTAACAGCTATAACATCAAGCCAGATGTGACTTGTGAGCGTAATCTGCAGGGTCAGGGCTCTTTTCTTTGACATACATCGATGAACAATAGCGTCTGCACACTTAAGTTGTTCTTTATTTGGATATAAAAAGACCTAAGTATAATATTACCAATATTAAGTGAATACAAAGTAAAATATCGAGATTCCAGTCATATGACATAACCCAGTCACATCCAATTGTGGCCCAAGACAAAGAAAAACAACCTTAAATCTGCTGTCCTCACTGAGCTTTACACAGCCACATAAATTCCACATAAATTGAAATTCTAACAGAGCTGAGTTGAACAGAATCACCAAACATCACCGGCCTTTAGAACACACCAAACAAACAATATGTAGGTGAGTAAATGATCCCTCCTGTTTGTTCGTCTGCATGAGAGTCTCGCTGGGGACAGACAGCAAGGTTGTGAATGAAATATTTTAATTCCCAGCCTCATTAAATTGCTGTGGAAGTACTTGTTGCACCCATCTAATACACCTTCCCCTTCCAGTACACCCGAGCATGCAGCAGCAGAAATGTTTTATTCAGTGTCATGTACAATCGTGGCAAGAACTCCCTGCGTGTCTGATGTTGAATTTGAATATTGACACTGCAATCTGAACGACTTAGGTTTAAATGAGATTAAGTTTGTGACGCGTTGCGTCTGTGTTACATTTAACAGCTAATTCGTTTAACTCACTGGAAAAGAAGCATTATTTCACAATTGATTTACGGTAGTGAGGCATGGGGAGGTTTCATTTTGCCTTTGGAGAGGGCTAGTTAGGCTCGCTCGCGATGCAAATAAGGCTGGGCTCATCTTGGATTGTAGCTGCTCAGTTCATGTGCTTTTTGTGAAGCTTTTTCTGTGTTGTGCATGTGCCAACACAGGCCTAGATTAACATTTTGGGATGGTGGAAATCCCCCTCTTGTGCATTTTCTGGTCCGGCTGTACATGCATGCCTGCCAGAAAAGCCTACTTGCACAGAATCACATCAGAGGCCAAAAACTGGAAACTCTCGGCAGCGATATGAGGCTGCAGAGGGGCCATCTGGTGTTCGAAGGCTTTCCCTTGATATTTTAAATTAGAGGGGTTTAGTTACATTACCATGACACCACAGTGTACTCTTGCGGCCTGTGACTGCGGTGTGTCCTCACATCCACGCTTCATGTTTTGGCTCATGTTAGCCCCTGCTAACTCACCAGGACACATTGGCAACGGCACAAACACAGAGAGAGACTCACCCACAGCCACAGGATGTTGTCCTTCCCAGTCAGTGATGATTTCCTGAAAGTCTAAACGGCTGTGCAGCATCTGTGCAGTGCAACAGGACCTTTATAGGGCATCAGGGAGACATGTAGAGGGAGAGACATGCTCGACTTGTTCTTCCTAACGCTACTTTTGCCACGGTTCAAATGCAATCACGACTGAGAGGAGATGGCATGGAAACACAAACGAGCCGCCACTTATGATTGGCTGGCATGATAAGGTCGGCCGCACAATGCAGTCAGCAGCTGCGGTCCTGCTTGAGTTAAGCAGTGCGCTGTTAGTGGATGGAGTTCATCAGCAGGGGCTACAGTCGTGCAGCCAATGAAAAGGAGAGGCGAATTATCAAACCCAAAACTGTCCTGTGTTTTTCCACCCTTATATTTTGAGTAAAATTCTTTGTAGCAAAAATATTAAAAGTGTATTTATTAATTAAGGTGCACGTTTTGTTATTTGAGGTCCCAATTCAGTTGTTAAAAGGCCAGAATGGTTGCCAATAGCAACAAAAAGGTTACCAGCATTATTGTTGAGTGAGCAGTACTCACTCAAGTATGCTTTTCTTTTCGGTTTTATGCAGACTATTGCACATATACATTAAACTAACAGTTATATAGCCACAGTGTCAGTCTCATGGAAACCACAGTCATCACAGAATCAGGAAGTGGAAAGTGGCTCCCAGCATCCTTCTCTTGTCTCATAGAGGATGTGGCTCAGACATACAGAACAATATGACCAGAGACTGTTTGTGGTTACTGCATAAGGACTAGATACAGTGCTGAAACTGTGTTTCAGTCAGCTGGGTAATCTTGTCTTTAGATTTTAAATGTTGTTGGACTAGTTTGGGTAAAATGTATTATCTGGTCTGAAGTAAGCCAGACCATCTGACTTCAAGTAAATGTAGCACATCTGGTCTAAGTAGAAACTGTATTTTTGTTTTTGTTAATTTAACAAGGAACATGTCTGCACTCGCTTCATAAACACATCATTTTCGTTCCTAACAGTCTCAGTTTCTCATAATGTGCTTCTGCAGTAAGGTATCTTTTATATTTATTGATGTTGATAATAAACATAATGATTATTATTTTCCGTCGCCTATGTAAGACCTATCTGAAGAAGCTCCTTTTCACAGGCAACCACATCCAGAACAATCCATGTTTTATTTCTGGTTTATTTTTTTGTCATCCCACCTCTTCGGTTTGGTTGAGCCACATTAAATAATAAATTCAGGCAGCGATCGGTGCTGCCTACTGTGCCAAGTCAGTGTGTAAGCGCTGACCTAGTGTGAATCGAAAAATATTTCCTAGCTCTGCTGACATTTTGCTTTTTTGAAGGGTGTTTTTTTTTTTTCAGCACACAGGCTAGTATGTTAAATGTCCTTGACTCAATCCTCGTGTGAGTTATAGACCAGATAATTGTCTTGTTTATGGCTGAACTGCAAATGTAACTAAGACAGACAGAAATTTGGTTTAATTGAACCCATGAGATTATTTGTGCCTTCAGGGCGGTTCTGCCTTTTGGAAATATATTCCACTGCAGGATTTGTAAACACAGCAGCAGCATTTCTATTTTATTTTATTCTGTTCTATTTTACTATTTTATTCCACCATATGTTTTCACTTTGTATTACATCCATTTAATTCTGTTCTCCCATAGTGAACATTTGCCATTGTTACTCTTTTTTTCCACCCCACATCTCTGCCGCGGAGCAAAGAGAAGCGAACAGCAGCAGCAATTTGGGTTTAAAGGTGCCACCAGAAAAGCAGAGCACATAGAGTCATCACAGTACCAATGAATCTCTGTGCACCGCCGGCCCTCACAAACAGGGAGCGGCAGAGTGGAAAGGACAGCTCTTTTCTCAGCGTCTGGAACACACCACTGTGCAGTGAGATGCATGGCCTCCCACAATCCACTACAGCTCCATTACTTAGCCAAGAGTTCGCTGAGACACGACGTCTCCACACAGCATGTAGACACTCTCATTCCAACCCTATAAACCCGCGGAAAGGAGTCATCAGCACACGGAGAGATTTACAATGGTCTGGCCCAGGGCCCCAGACAGTTATAGATCCCTTTACCTTTCAAGAGCAATTTCACCGCAAATAGGATTAAAACTAATGGCGTTTGACACCACCAGGTCCACCACACGGAACCCATCGGGCTTTATCGAGCTGACATTTCAAAAGGTTGGCCTATGTGTGCGGCATGGGGACTAAGAGATGCAGAGCTGGGTGACATATAGAGGTCCCTTGGGACCCAGGCTTTTACAGCCAGCTCTGGAGTTGCCCCATCCCCCCATCCCCCCATCCCCTGCCCGGCACCCTACCAGTGCCATTACAGCAAGTTTTACAGGCATTAAAACCCAAAGAATACAAATCATCCACTGCACGTTGTCCGCTAGTTTGCAGATCGGAGATGCTGTTTTTCCTCTTTGTTCCACGGGTCGGGGCCCTTTGGCGTGGCTATGCGCTGCATATGTAAGCAGTCCTGTCCAGTGGAGTAATGCTCATTATCTCAGTTGTGGGCAAAATAATATTCTCCCTGTGTGATCTGTTTACTTCATGACGGTAAATTAAACCAGGGAATGATTTTCTTCCTCTTTGCCGTTTAATTTCAATTTGTACAAACAAGACTCTTCAAGGTCAGTAAATGAAACTGCCGTGTTTGGAATGTGAATGGAGTTTGTTGCCTCGGGGATCCTGTGCTATTAAAATGTGCTCATTCAGTACCATAGTACAGTGCTTGACCTGAATAACAATTTTAGCATTGCCTCACTTCATTGCTGTGACTGAGTGTACTCTTCTGAACTTGTTTCTTTGTACTGTCTAGTTTGTTTGTTTTTTTTAACCACAGTGTTACAAGAATACAAAACCCATACTGTGATGTTGCATCAGCCATTTAAATACAGTTTATCTATGCAAATGACCACTGTCCCTGAAAAGATCTCCACTTTTTAACGTGGTTCTCACTTTCATGTGAAAAATATCAATTCTGTGAGCTTTTACACAATAAATCCATTAACTCTTGGGTGTATATTGATACAGACAACCAAGCGGCTGAAAAAGGAATGGCAAGCACAAGTCACACTCTATAGGAAAATCAGCTGAACAGCGTTGATAGTATACAAATGATTTCCCTAATTTGTGTCTGCTGTAAAACATAAATTGCATGGCAGTCGTCTTTATTAGGATGTCCAGGCTGACAAGGGGGCAGAAATCACCAGCTGAGATTGAAAACCTAATTAAATCTGCATACAGCTTCAAGGCCTCCCTCACTCTGCTTTCGGCGCTCCCATTCAAGCCTGTAAACACCACTTTTCAGAAATCATTACTTTGGCACACTAAACACTTTCCACCCCGAGAACAAAGCGAGTCGGAAAAACGGGAATACATTAGCAACCGAAATGAGATCATAAGCAGCATTTGCGAGGTGGCTGTGAAATCACAAAGCAAGGATGAAATATCTCTGCCTGTGGAGTGTTCAGAGCTGGCAGAGCTGGCAGTTAGCCGCTGTGAATGATTGAACTAATATTTGGAGTTATTAGTTCTGCTACATTTTCTTTGAGAATGAGCAGTGTAGCAGGTCCAGGATGACATAGTTTATGCTGCTACTGGGGTCTCTCAACCAGCTAGTGCTTCAAAAAATGATGAAAATCACTTCAAAACCACTCTTGTGTATTTGAGAGACAAGTTTACTTTAACATTTCAGACAGGGCTCAGTGCATGGCCATGGACCAAATGAATATGAATATTATTGGCCTATTGCTGCAGGCTCAGTGCCCCCAGTATGTCTGCACCCCAAATGCATATCATCATTACAAGCGTCCTAGCACTGGTCCATAATACCCTTTTACTCACACATCTGAAAGGGGACATATATTCTAACGGGTCGTTACAACCAAATTATAAAACAAACAAACAAACAAAAAAAGTGTTTAACTGTAGAAGCCCTCCAGGTCATTTTGTTTTTTATATGTTGAGATATAACATGTCTGTCTCCACCACAGTACTTTGAATCAGCCGTACTACCCTACTACCATTGTGTTGGGACCCGCAGTCGTTGCAGGGCCTGTAACTCAGTGGTTCTCACAGTGGGGTCCAAGGATCCCCAGGGGTCTTTGAGGGGGTTCCAGGGGGTCCCCAGCAAAAAGAGAGTCATTTAATCTATTCTATAAATTCCATAGTGACCGAACGTATGACTATTTTGGTCATGGATTTATTACTCTTTTTAGAATAAAACATCTAAAAGCCAAAATCCTGTCAGATGGGCGATCCCAGGACAAGATCTTATCAAATGTGGTCGAATTTGTGTCAGAACCACTGCCCTTAATATGTGTAAAATATTCTGATCACTTAAACTGACATCGAATACATACAATTGATTTCTGATGTGTCGCAACTATTTTTCAGTAGTGAGTTAAGCCTGTTCACACTTTATTTCAATCATATTCAATACCAATACAATAACATGAAATATTTTGATATACAAATACTCCAATGCCACATAACTCTAGAGTAGGTTCATCTAAATTACACTGAACAAAATTATAAATGTAACACTTTTGTTTTTGCTCCCATTCAATAATTCATTTTAAAGTGGCCTTTTATTGTGGCCAGCCTGAGGTATGTTTGTGCAAAACCCATGCTGTCTGATCAGCATCTTGCTGCACCTGTGAGGTGGGAGGATTATCTCGGCAAAGTAGAAGTGCTCACTAACAGATTTTGACAGATTTGTGAACAGTATTTGAGAGAAATAGGCCTTTTGTGTACATAGAGACAGTTTAAGATCTGTAAATTCAGCTCATCATGACTGGGGGCCAAAACAAAAGTAGCCTATTTATAGTTTTGTTCAGTGTTAAGTTTAAATAAGGATGAAGTCCTTGGATTTCACGTTAAAGACGTGTAACGTGGGCCCGCACAGAATTCTGGGTAATATTCATTGACTACCTGCGTACAGAGAAGAGTAGCTAGCTAGTGAAGTGACTGCAGATAAACAGGACACAGAGTACAAACACAAAAGCGGGTTTCAGAAGCGAAAACTGAAAGAAGCAGCCGAGCAAGATACCAAAATATTAATTCTCCTATAAAATATAGAAGGTGGTAGCAGCAAGCACGAGTTGTGAGCAAGAAGAGCCGAAAGAGACACCTGCTGCTTGCACCTGTATCGCGCACCGCGGTGATGATGACGACGTTACGTTACGTTACGTGCCCTCGGGAACGTTCAAACTTCCACAGCCTGAAACACTGTGAGCTGCAACAGGTGGGATAGCTTCTGAGCTTCGCTACTCCTGTAATTCCGCGGGTGTTTAACAGGCAGCCTCTGAGGAGTGAAAACAGCACAACTAACCAAGATATTTTCCGTGGACACCGACTGCATCGCTGTAACGTTACGCTTCGGGTCGACTGATGCAGCCTGGTTGACTGTGGCCTCTCCAAAACGATGTTTTTTCCAAACTAAAACTTCATCAAATATCACCTGAAGAGCTCACTGGCACAGACTGTTAATCTGGACAAGTCTGCCACACTGTCAATCCAGAAGACCCTGCCTGCCAGCTGGAGTTAAAGGGTTTAAAAAACGACTCAGCTCAGGAGAGCGTGCCTATAATGTGAGTAAAACGTATTTATCCGACCAAACCCTAACGCACCATGCTTCATGCAGCTAGTAAACAATCCACGCGCTTGTGTTTTGTGTTTATAATGAGCAGACAGGAAACATTTTATCATGTCAGTGTGGTGCACAGTCATGGATCAGCATCTTTTTTTCTCACCTGTGTGTCATTGCGCGCTGTCACTATTAGGGATGTAGTGAAATTTTTTCTCTGCATTTAACCTACACAGTCTATGCATTTAACCTGTCCCTCAAGGGAGCAGTGGGCAGCCACTGTGCGGCGTCCAGAGATCAACTCTGCGTCAGTGGGTCTGGCTGGAGAACCTAACATGTTGTTGATAACCAGTTAGGCTATGTTTTAATCTCTTATGGTGCTCCAACACCGCTTTGGTCAGGCGGGCCAGTCTATCACTGTGTTGCTATTGTGACTTATCTTCTTCATAGAATGCTGTTTAGTTTCATTCCGTTTAGTTTGTCGACTGTGCAGTGCTTTTCGCTGTGGCTGCTCGCTTTCATTCCTTTAATTTCATACTGTCATGATGCCATTATGATGGTGATGGGAGGGGCCCGCTATGACCATCTTGCATTAGGGCCCCAAGCCAACTCATTACACCCCTGCTTACATTATGATATTGTACATCATGAATGTCAGATTTTTGGATTTCTTTTGCAGATAAGTGATTGACAGCAGATTGCAATGCACATACTTTGTACAGCGTTTTAATCTCATTCCTCTAAGTTCTGTGATTTCTAATTGTATTTGTATAGGTCTGTGTGTGTTTTCCATTTGCTTCAGTTTCTCAGCCTGCAGAACACTTGACAGCTACAAGTGTTAAGTGTATGAATGTGACCTGAAAGACCAACAATAAGGTGAAAGTCTATTTGAAATGACATCAAGCCACTAGAGGCTCAAACAAGTGTTTCTCAGCATTGGTTGTCACCCAACAAGACATCACTTTACTCTTAGTCAGCTGCGGTTGTCACCTCAGTGTAGCATAAGCATCTGAATAATGATGTGTAATTGATCCAATATACCGCTCTTGTTTTTCTAAGAGATGTGGCAATGAAAATCTGAATTGCCACAGAAACCAAATGAAGTGCCTCTTGCAGACTCACACTGAGGTAGCAGTTGAGGCTTTTAAGCCATTTTGCTATTAGTCTGTAAGTGCCATTAATAGACTCTTCTGAGATTTGCTCCTGATTCGGCTAAAAACAAACACAAACAGGCTCGCTTTTCTGGAAATATGTGAGAACATGTTGCCGTGTCATTGCCAGACAAGGCCGGATGGCTCCCTCATGGCTGCACTCTGCAGGCTTTTTAGAGATGTGTCGATTTGAAAGAGGAGTTCTAATGCCCAAGCAATGACAAGCACTAAACGCAGTCCCCTGCATCATTATGCTGCAGCTCTGCAAACACCACACAGCTGTCTAATGGCATCTTGGCAATGGCAACAACTCAGCCAGACTGAGGATGTATGGGTGCTGGGCAAGCAGCATTTACTACGCTCTCACATATAAAACTATGGCTGCCACTCGTCCCCCTGTGTACGGACACTTTCCTGTTTCATCTAGCATAGAGGAGCGTTGCTGCTGGTAATTCATGCAGCACGTCTGGGAGAACAAATGTTCTCATTCAGCAGCACCCACGGGGAGCTTTGTTCCAGCACTGGTGGTTTCAGATCACAGGAGGCTGTTGTTGGTGAGACGGACACCAGGTGGCAGTCCAGGTCTTCTCTCTTCAGCCCCCCCCCCACCCTCCCCTACATCCCAAACGATGATGTAATCCTTTTCAGACCATTATATCACATGGCACAAACAGGCTCTTTGCTCCTCTCCATGTGGATACACTTTGATTTCCAGTGATTGCTGATACCATTGTTGTAGTTTATCTCCCGCTCCTACGTGGTTATCTCGTATTCATAAGAAGCCTCACAGTGTCTCTTTAATGAAATCAAAGTCAGAGCTGATTCTGCAGCGCGCGGCGCTGAGACAAGCTCTCCCATCTGGCCACATATCCACCGACGCTGCTCTCTCATGGATTTTTAAATATGGCTGTGACCTTAACAGTAATAAAAAGCAATTCTCACAGCACTAATCCTCTCCTCTGGTCTCACTAGCTCTTAACCTTTTCTGCCACCGAATAAGTGAACTGAGCTGTGAAGATGTGAATATGCAACCCCTGCACTCCCTCCCCCCCTGTAAAAATCAGCGCCTAATAATATTGGCTCAGCGGCAGACAGATTACGGCAGGAGGAGAGCATCTGCTGGAGGGAGAAACAATATGACTGCTTCCTCCCCAGGGAGCAGTGGCTGTAAAAGACAATCAGGAAGAGACAGAGGGATGGAAACAACCAGGCTTTCTTGAAGAAACATGTAAGCATCATAACCACAAGTCCCGCGGGAGAGTGTAGAGAGTGATGGGAGGGATTTTTTCCTTCCAAAGGATTGTCAGTCTGTGTACTCATTTAACATGTATCCTACTTATTTACCTCGCAGTACCAATGGAACAATATTGTTTTAGTCACTGGTAATTTAATATGAAAGAGACGAGGAGAGGAAGACAAAGTGTAGACAACAGGAAAAAAGGAGTAGCTCCAAGAGTAAATGAAACTACTTAGCTTTGGACTTTCATTTAACATTTACCAGTCTGACCTGCGCTAACCAGACCAAACCAAAAATAGGGGCTTGTAGGAATACTGCTGAATTCCTTTTAAAGTTGTTTGCCTTGAGAAACTGCAGCAGACTTTATTATAAAAAGGGGTGAGAAAAAAAATTGTGTTTAACTGCTTCAATAGAGGTCAAAGGTCAGAAGTGAAAAGAAGTTCCTATTTCTACAGCCATGTGTGGTGGGAGGACGGTATGAGGCTCTAAAAAAAAAAAAGGGCATAATGCCAGCTGGTAATGGAGCATGTCATGTCAGAGCCGAAGCTAATGCACTTCACGCGTTTTTTTACTACTATTGTATGTGTGTGCACAGTGATAATGTGGGAGTGGACGTGTCTGTATGAACGCGTGTTTGTTCAAAGTCACTCAGAGAGAGCAAAATCCAGAGGAAATGTGCTGAAAAGATTTTTTGTTTATGATTAAACTGAGCAGACTAAAAACTGCAGATAGAATTTCTTCTGCAGGCTGCAGAACAGTGCATACTCGATTTGTAGTTTTTTGAGGAGTTGTCTCGTGGTTTTCACTTCCATTTGAAGTAAAGGAAATTGTCTCGCCCTCATACTGCAGAATGACAGATAAAAGCTGTCTGAAGACTGACTGACACCAACTTCCACTTTTTATTTGACCAAGTATGAGGATGTTACACCCTGAGATTGACACCATTCTCACTTCTCTTGCCTACTTTCTGCTTGTTGAAGATTTGAGTAGAAACCTTTCAGTTTTATAGCTGAGTCATTGTGTGTGTGTTTATTGTAATTCTTGTAATCATTTTTTTCTCCACTTTACACTCCCTGTCTTCAGTGAATGGCAAATATGAAACAAACATACTGCTTTATTTAATAGCAGAGTGTCTGGTTATTACATATCTAATCAGGAATGGGTTAAACCTGGGTTCACTAAACCCCTCCCTCGAACAGCAATTACCCAAAAATAATTTATCAGTCATAATTAAGCAAGGCCTGTCAACATTTGGACTTCTACCACAGGCTGTAGGTGGGTGGAAAGTAATTGATTTTTAGATGCATCGTGATGCGGACTTGGACAATTATTAACCGATTCACGAATGTCAATAATCGATTATCTAGAGGTTAATTGATAATGTTAATGTTGACAGAACGAAAAAGGTGGAACTCGGAAGTGCAGCGCCGGACTATCTGTGGTGTTTTCACACAACGGAGACGTGTGGTTCTCCCTGTTTGGCACAGATAGTCAGTTGTTGATTGAATGACTGCTGCTACTAAGCTTTCACATGATCAGTAAAATCAGTGCACAACTGACTTTAATGGACCACTGTGCCGCATAGTGCAGGGACAGTGCAGTGTGTGTTAATTAGAGTCTGTCTGTCGTTTTCCAACTACTGGGAAAGTTAAGGCAGATAGTGCTAGCTAACATCTCCTCTTCTGACTGCGGTCTTAAAGCTGCACAGGACGTTTTTTTGTTAAGACCCAGCTAAGACCCACGATGCTCAACACAAGATTACAATAATCAACTTACAAGACGAGACACAAACATGTGACTACACAAGATGAGACAAAAACAGGAACAGATACATTAAGGTGGAGTGAACGTGGTTTGGCTGGAGCGTTGTAAAGTGCGTAGTTCAACCCCCATCTGACTCTCTATACTAATAACAGCAGCATCAGAAGTAAAAATAGCAGCAGCAGACGTCAGTAATAATGCTGTAATAATGTAATAATGCTTTGCAATGTTAGCTACATTAAGTAACATTAAATATCTGCATTTCACTACTGCCTACTTGTAAGGATTTTTACAAATACTTTGCTTTAAAGGTACCAAGTAGTGAAACAGTCAGAAAAATACATCTCTATCCTATTCGTATTACAATCGTATCGTAGCCCTCCTAATAGTAACGCGGTGCGTAGAAATTCCCACCCTTGAGGTGATGCATCGTGATGCGTCAAAATTTCGAATCGTTGACCTGATAATCGTAATCAAATCGTGAGACCAATAAGGACGCACACCCCTAAGACTGTATAGACGAAGTGGACATAGTCACTGTGACTTCACCCATTGGTTTGTAGACTGCCCTGAGTTTGGCAGTATGGCCGCCGCCATGTTGAACTTTTGCAATCAGGCATCAGATGTGACCATATTTGGAGGAGACAGTGGCACTAGCAAGCTTGAATAGCAGGTTGCATTTGTAATTCACGTGAACTGTGATTTTAATCAGGATACTAATTTTGGTTAGCTAAAAACAAGCTTAAAACAAAACGTACTTACTGGAAAAAACGGCCAGCCGTACTCCTAATAACCTTTAATAACGGTCCTGGTTAAATGTACACAGTGCAGTGGATATGAGTCACTCTAACCTGATCGACAGGTTGCCTTGTCAATCGCAAGGTACTCCCGCCCGTCATCTATTTTCCTCTAAATGGGACCATAATTTACTGAATGAACATCATGCTCTATTGAAGAAAACTTGAAACTAAAGACTAATGTCATATAAAATCACTAACTCGCCAGAAAAGTGTTCACTGAAGTACTAGATCAGGTGAGAAGTAGTCTCATTTTACCATTTTTTATAACGGACTTTGCAGCTAGAGCAGTCGGCCCCTGCTGGCCGTTAGAAAGAATTCAGGTTTAAGTAATCCGCATTGGCTTCAGTCGTGAGAGCTGGAGGTTGCCGCTTGCCAAAACTACTGCATGGGGCTGTGGTAAGAGCAATAAAAGTTTGGAGGGTTGTCTTTTTTTCCTAGCCTAACTAAACCAAAAAAAAAACCAAGCAAAAGTGTAAGAACTGGTTTAACCAGCGTGTTTATCTGCTTTAACGTAAGGCTCAATTATTAGCATTTCTATTTTATTTATTTATAAGGACAGCACACATTAATCAACAGTACTGTAAATGTGCCACTTTTAGCCTACTGGCTAATTTTCAACTGCAGTCCTTCGTCAAGATGTTTTGAAACCCTAAAAAGTGCCCGAGGCTGTGGTTGAGCATGTTGAGCTAACTAGCTTACTGTCTTCAGTGGTGACCCAGTGTTACTTCCAAGGCCAAAGGGCAGACTACATTAATTTGGGTGTTACAGGTTACGGTAATGTGTAAAATTTCCCACTGCATAGAAGCCGATCCTGGATCCTGTCAGAGATGAAGGGCTCTGCCTTAGTTAACGGGAAATTTTGTTACAATTTTCCATTAGAAGATGCACTCAATTCAATAATCATATTTCAATTGGGCTTAAATTTTCAAGCAAGTTAAATCCTGTAAGTAAATATGAGGGGAAATGATTTTTGTCTTTGTGTAAATCAAACAACAGTAAGACAGTTATTAGAATCTGAAGATCAACTGTTATTTTATTCAACAAATTATGAAGCATTTCAAATTGGTGGCATTTTACAGCTTCGAAGAAGTCCTCACATTTTAAGCTGCCAAGTATTTTTAACTTTAATTTGCAGAATCTTAATATATTAAATCACAATGTGTTGGAAGTGTAAAAAACCTCCCTCTTTATATCTGTGTCTGTGTATCAATGGCTTTCCCTCTCAGTGGGACTCACCACCCACAAAGGTTAATGAGCTTAAACACAGCTCAGAGTGAGCTCATTAAACAGACCACAGAGACTGGCGAGGGGAGAGAAGAGGGAGGCAGCTGAGGAGGGAATAGGAATCAGTGTGAAGGTGGATTGTTGCTGCCGCTGTGGGCAGCTGGGAAGATGTCACTGTGTTGGTGGAAGTGATTTACAATCCAGTGTTCTTACAAAAAAAAAAGCTGTAGTTTAGTTTTTTCTGCCATGTCGAGAATCATCTGCCTAATGCAAGACATAATTTGAGGAGGATTCATTCACAAGTAGGCAGGTTGGACCGTCACAAACGCAGAGAGTGACTCAGAACGCCAGCCTACATTTCTCCTCCGACTCTTCTGGCATCGCTGCCATTGGAGCAGAAGTAGACGCAGGAAGTGGAGGAGGAAGGAGCAGAGACTTTTTCACCCATGTTAACACTTACTTTCAAATACTATCAAGTTGAAACTTTTAATTACTGGGACAAAAACATGGTTAGATTCCACTAAACGTTTCTCAGACATTTTACAGGGTTTTAATATAAGAAAGGGAAGATATAGTTAATCAGTTGGCGTGCATTAGTTGAGGAGGATTATCTTGTGCTCATGAATCAGGCCTTGATATTTGTTATCCAAATACTTCTCAGTTCTTTAATGGAGATATTTGTGCACATACAGATTTTTACTAATATTGGAAAGTTAGTGTCCATTCTGCCTGTTGTGTGGATTGTATCAACAGGTTTGTGCTGTAAGACAAGACTGAATTCACATATAGCTTTCTTTGAAGAGCTGGGCTTTGCTGTAAAAAGGGTCGCCGTCGCTGCCGCCAAGAAAAAGTACATCTTAAACGACGCATCGATGAATGGTTGAAATAATCTACAGAAGCTTCGAATACTCGAATTATCGTTAGCTGCAGCCCTGCAAAAGACCTTAGCTGCTCTGATAAATGCTGTGAATGGATGAGAATGTGAAACAATGTAATGAACCTACAGAGAATTAGCATCTCGATCTGTCGCCTTTACAGAGCTTTCAGCTCGTGGTTTAGCTCACAATGTTTGTCTGTAAATGCTGGATGTGTAAATAAACGCACTGTAAGCAACTGTTCATTAACAGAGTCACTATATAAACTTTGATAATGCATTCGAGATGACTGTGGCTGACTTTCGCCGACTTGTTGGACACATTTGCGCGAGTTTACTGTGATCATTGACTGATCTCGCGGCATTTGTAAAGAGAAACTTTGTCAGACCAGGCAAAATGTGGTTCTAACTTTGTGCAGCTGGAGAACAGCAACTACGGCCGCCAGACTCGCCTTGCTCCCGCGAGGTTTTCATGTCATGTGATATGGTGACGTTTTGTAGCGCCGGTGAAAGTCGGACACGATTTCTAACCAGCATGCCTTATGTTAAGTCCAGCATTTATCACGTTAAGTCAAAAGCACCTATTGTTGTGTTCACAACCTGTTTCTGCTGCCCCCAAGTGGCCAAAAAAAAGAGTTACTGCAAGTTTAAAATAATAAAATACCATTTCCTTCACAGACCCGAATGCACACATTTTTTTTCTTTACAGCACTGCAACCTTCTGTTTCTCAGCAACTATCATCGAGGTTCCCTTGAGCAAGATAACTGCAGCGGAGCAGCTGGAGATACAAGTATACTGTCCATCTCTCAGGTGTTTTTGTGGAAAGCTGTGTGGATCGGAGCCAAGCAGGTAGCATCAGCTGATTCTCTCTGGCTAAATCAAGGCCCCCAAAATGCCAATTAGCCTGGTGACCCCTGTGAGCTATTAATAAGGAATACACACTAATCCTTCCTCATGGTTGCCCTTCATGTGCAGCAGCTATGACCTTTCTTGTCCTGCAAGTACACAGAGATAAATATGTTTGTAGAGACAGATTTGTTGAGCTACCAAGCATTGACAAAAGGGGCTCGCTCATTAGGAATGTGCTTTTCAATGTCACGCTGAGCTGCAAATGAGATATTCTCTCTGCTTGATACTTTGACAGGATGAAGTTAATTAATAGGATCATTGCTGCTCTAATTTGAATTCATTGATAGCGTGATTCAAACTGAAGGAGTTCAAAGTGGTAGTCTAAAATGCCGGAGAAAGTGTGCACAAAAGACATAATTCAATAGTGAGTTATATTTTTGATGGCTTTATGGGATAGTTTTAAGGGTTTTATAGTTTTAGTGTCACATAATGGACTAAATGTTGTTCATGGCATGTGTATACATATATTAAATGAGTATTTGTACGTACCTTCTACAGCATTTCTCACCGCTGCACACACCAAGTGGGTGAAATAGCAGTGCTGCGGGTGCAGGATGTTGGAGCCGGCGGGTGGCCGTGTGCCAGGGATCAAAAGGTCCTCGTGTTCTACTACTACTAGTAAGAGAGATAACCTGTGACGGGATGGCTGCTGACACAACAATAAAAAATAAAAAAAACACAAATGGCATGTGTCAAGCGCCTTCCACTTATCTGAATGTTCACTGCGGTGAAGAGCTTCCTCACTGTGTGGGTTTTCCGTAAACAAAACACACTTCTATTATGGCCTCTCAGAGACAAAAAAACAACAACTTAATCATAGAGTGCAAACAAAATGTCACGTGTCACGTTCATCACCTTCAATTTCTTCTAATTTAATAGGAAAATACCCGGATGTTTGTTGTTGTTTTTTCAACAATCAGCTTAAACAGATTTCCATCGTTAACTGAAGCTTGTCCGACACACACACAGTGCAAAAGCAATTCCATACAAGCTAAAGGCCAAAGTATAGAGTGTGTTTACATTGCAAGTTGATTTTTTTTATATATATAATCAGATTTTACACCTTTTAAAATTCAAAATGAATGCAGATACATTACCAGACTAAATAAATGCAACAAAGTTAGTTTGCTTTTGTTATATTAGAAACATTGTGAAGTTTCACAATACAGTAGAAAACTGTACATTAGATGGTTAAACCTGCGTGTAGGACAGATGCTGGCCTTTTTACTGGATGTCTAATACGATACATACAGTGTGATTCAGTCTATTTGATTTTATATTTGTTCAGTTATTGATTACTTCTGCAAGGATTGACTATTGGATGCCCTAAGCCTAAATACTTATGTTCTGTTTGGTTACACCTTCCAAAAAAATGGATGGATGGAAAATATGTTTTTTAATTTTTGGTTTAACAGTGATAAAATTAAAAAAACAAAACAATATTGGTTTATTGGCACAAACGATCATACTGTATATCACTAGCTTTACCACTGTACACACACTGTATGTCTCCTCAAAAACAGTACAGGTTGAGCTAAATGAGAACAGGACCAGGACCTCGTCCTGTCTGAAGCACAGTTTCCAACAGCAGCCTACATCGTCTGACAGTTGTTTTTGTGAAACTTGCAGAAATGAAAGTTAACGTAGATCAAACACAGCCCACAGCACAATGTTCCTGAGACAATCCCGCCCATTAAACTTTTGCTGCTCTTCCATCTTTTATGATCCTCCTGTCTGTACAACAGTTCATGCAGGTACAACATCAAAGCGGGAACCGAGATGACAATCAAAAATGGCCAGGTGGAAAACCTTTGTTGAGTTGAGTGAAACTCTTGCGGGAAAAACAACAAAACCTTACATATGTATTAGTGATCACTCCAACATGAGCACAAAGAGCTTTTCATGACTTCATATTCCAGGCACGCTCCAGCGGATGGAAAACAAGCCGGAATCCAACCAGGGTGCAATCAATACCGGGGCTTTTATATGTTGGTGGGTTTTTGGAGGGTAGAAATCTCTTTATGGATTCATCATCTGTTGCGGCGAAGAACGGTTGGTCTCGCTTCTACGTTGTGACCACAGCCGGGACAAAGACAAAGAGTAACTGACAAAGAAAAGGAGGAGGAGGAGGAAGAAGAAGAACAAGACGGCGGTGCTATGATTGAACTAAAAGCTGCAGCACTCCCCAGCTGCAACACAAACATCAGCACTTATTCTGGGTTCAACTCCTAGGTGGTCCGATGAGAGCCATATTTCAAGTCTCCTCTGACAGACTTACGATCTCGACAGCGGAGGTATTTCACTCACAGACTGAAGCTGGATGTTGACTTTGCAATAGAGGGAGCTGTTAACAACCATCGACATAAGGACCACAGACTCAAGGAATCGCTCCCTGGGAAGCCGCACTTAGCTCAACTTGCCCATTTTTCAAAAGCAGACTGAATTCTGTCATCTATAAATTTCCCCATAAAGGAGCTGTTTGTGTGTGTGTGTGTGTGTGTTCACGCACGCTTTAGCCTTTGCAGCTACTACGCAAAGCATGTCTTCAACATTCGTGGATAATATATTCATAGGTCTATTTTACTCTCATACATAACACAATACAGATCCTCAGGGCTTCCATTAATTAAGACCTGCTGAACACACATTTACACACACACACACGGTGGCTTGTTTTGTAAACGGCTGGGAGAACTCTACCGGCGTTGCATGTATAGTGCAAAGAAACTGTATGCTTTTGTTGCTGTTAGCGCCGTTAAAGCTACAGCAAGAGGAGAGTTCAAAGATCTTTAGTCTCTGCGGGGATGAAAGAGGCTGTCATGAAAGGACCAAGGGGACCTCATCCATAATGAATGCTGGGAGGAGGTGAATCACCAATGCAAGAAGGGGTCCATCTACAAGCATAACTCTAAAAAAAAAATCAGCTTTGGCCCTATTTTACCATCATTTTCCACAATATTGACTGATTCTGACCAAAATCTGCGTTGCTATAATCCGGCGTGACACGGTGTGCAGCTTTTGGATAAGGACTGGTATCTGCTCAATATTAATACTCTGCTGTCTGTATAGTGTATACTTGTATGTCATTATATCATGGCCATACTTCTTACCTCTTTTACTATTTGCCATGAAATTTACAGAGCAGATCAACACAGGAAAAGTAATTATACCCTACTGAGTGACTCAAAATGTCTGTCATTGTTTCTGCTATCGTGTTTCCTGCACTTTATAGTGGAGGCTGGTTGCCTCGCCTATAATAAAGACGGCCTTTACTAACGTAAAAAAAAGGTTCTACTTTACACAACACACATTTAATCCAAGGACAAGATGTATTGGGATCTGGCATGACAATAGGAAACTTTAATTTCCTTTTCAGACACGGAATACCTGACAATGGCGGCTTCATCAAGCTGTTAAAGTGATGGCTTTGTGTCGTCCAGACAAAGGTGTCTTTTACATGAATCTTCCTTTATTCAGACACGACAGAACATTTATAGAAAGAGCCACAATACTTGTGCGATATTTGACACCTGAGAGAGAGTGAGGAAGAATTGTATGGAAAAAAAAAAGTACTGAAGAAACTGTATGAAAATGTCATATCACGATTATAGTGACCAAAATTGTCAGTTATCAGTATTATCACGGTTACACACTGAAACCAAGTTTTATATTGAAAATTACAAATAAAATGAACATTTTGTTTACATAAAAACAAAATAATAACAGTAATACCTTTATGTAAAATATGAAAACCATAAAAATGTGCATTATTGTTAAAGATTTTATATTATTTTATATATTATAGTGATAGTAACTGCAATGAGCCCAGCAACTGACAGAAATACAGAGGGGTCTGCAGTGTTTCTCCTGTTCGGACGCTTTTACAACTAATTTGAGAGGATTTTAAATGAACAAGATATGTTTGTTATGTTTGTTCGGTAATCGTTTATCCCCTAGTTGAAAGACAAGTTCTCTGGCTGTATCACTGGTGGATTTTAAAACATATTTTGCCGTTGAAGCTTTAATTCATGACCATCATTAATATGAATCCACTACGAGGATCTCTTTTACCTCTTCTGCCTTGATTGCAAGGTGGAAAACTGTTTTATAGACTGATCTAATATGAGAAGACTCTCTTCAACTACCTAAAAGTGTCTCCTTCATAGCTGTTTATGAAAACAGAAGTTAATAGATGAGTTTTTCTCTCTTTCTTAGTCTGCATGTTTCAACTTGTGCTGCTGCAGCTGCAGTGTTTTCAGTTCAGTTTCAAATTCAGTTAAATTCAGCATTGAATGAAGAAGAAGTTGTGAGAAGAAAATGAGGCAAGTTTTGTGATTGAGTTAATTTAAAGTTGGACTCATGTTGTAATCTCAAAAAGATCTGTGTTGGTTGCACCAGCAACTCTGATCAAAACTTCCTGTGGAATCCACCCTGCACCTGGCTTTCTAAATTTCACCTGAATGTTCAGTCATAGTCTGCACAGCTGATTGCACAACTGAACATGATGACGATGTCAAACCAGACCAGCGTCAAAATAATAATTGTGAAATGAAGAAATAAAAACAGACTCGATAAGTGTTTCAAACAGGGGATGCTGTTGCTCACATTTGGATTTTGACTCGCTGAAAGAGTGCACCCTTCCAAGTGTGCCCTTCAGAAAAATTAAAAGGAAGTGCAAGAACCACAAGTAGTATTTAGAACCAATAACATGTTAGGGTTGATATACTCAACATTTATTAAAGAGAGCGAGGATTGAAGGGTTTGGTCTGCCTGCAGCTTGAAACCTATTTTCTAATCCAGTGTTTCCACTTACAACGTCAAGGCCTCTGCCAGCCAGGCGCCCCAAGCAGAGGAGTTGAGGTGCATTTGCTACCCCCGTTATTTAGCCGCAATTCCCCCAAAAGGTTATTATTAGCCGCATGAGGGATGATTATGAAAATATGTTATTGTAGGGCAGGAAAGCCCTTAGGTCCTGTCAGTCAGTAGCAGGCTTGATGCTGTGCTGGATGGAGCGCTGCTCTGGGCCCACAGCTGTGTCTTGTCTGTTGGCAGGATGTGTGTGTGTGTGTGTGTTCTTAGTTGTTGTGAGTGTGTCAACAGTTTCCCTTGACCATGCTTGTGTTCAGATTATTCTGAATTGCACACATGTGGAAGAGTGGCTGCATGCTTGTCCATGGGAAAACTGTATTGTAGGAATGCGTCTGAGCTCTAATTTGGTTTGGAGTTATTTCCGAGAGAGGACCCAGCTGATTGGCTGCTTCTGTGCTGACATCACGGTGGGCTCTGAGGAGCAACAAGCTTGCCAGGATTTGTCTGTGACTCACGCTCATTCTACAATCTGTAATGTGCCAGTTTACAGCACACAGTCAACAAACACTGGGCTTATATTATATGGCACAATGAAGAAACACATGGAGGAGGCAACAAAGGGCATGTGTGTCCATCTGCACGTTTAACTTTTAGTTATTCAAACAATTCTCAGTGCAGAGCTGCTCTGCAGGAAAAAAATATTTTATTGGTTGAGTTGAGCTTCAGTGGGAAGAGCCTAAATTTATTTTTCTGGGGGATGTGGATAAGTCTGGCATTATTGTATATATTTCTTACTGACAACAAATCACATGAAAAGACTTAAACCAACGATGTTTAGATCATCTCTCAGTACTCGTGGACTTCCCTACCAGGTCTTTGAGTACGCATAAATCTCTGAAAACAGGTCACAGATTTGTAGTGTCTGTAGTTTTTAGTAGCTTTGTTATGATCAAGTCTTTTTGTCCCTGATCCCAATCTGAGTCCTTTAATATTATTAATATCTGCCGATACTAAGTTGGATCCGTTTTCCCCCCCATATGTTGATTTAAATATGTATCTAATATGCGTAGCCTTCTAAATACAACCCGCCTTATTTTCACAAGCTACGTGATCCACATACTGAAGGTCCTGATACAAAACGTTTAGCTTAAATTATTGATATGCTGTGGATAAAAGATTAACTGGGAGAATGTGACTCCCGAAACCGACATGACATGATGAGCTAGAGAGGTTGTTTCACTCTGCTGGGGTTGTTGCTACAAGATTTTTTTTTTTTTTTTACCACATAAACAATCTTTGTCAGAGTAAGTTTTACTATGGCAAATTATTTTGACCTGTGACAGTGTTGGACAGCTGAGAGAGAAGCTGCAACCTGAAAAGGTTTCGGACAACAACAGAAGGCACAGGGAAACAAAATAAAGCAGGCTTCTATCCTGATGATGAAAGAAAATGAATATTTGTAATGATAATGATAGCAACAATAATAATAGGAGTATAATAATAATAATTGTAGCCATGCAGGAGCAAGCACGACCATGGGGGCAGCAGGTGGCTTGCAACCACAGATCCAGACTCTGCAGCTCCAGAGGCAGAAACACCTGCAGAAAGCCACAGAAGGACGGGGTAGAGGAAAAAAGTTATAATAGTATTGTGCATTAATGGGATGAGAATGCATACAGATGGAAAGAGAGGGGGAGACAGGAGCTCAGTGCATCATGGGAAGTCTCCCAGCAGTCTAGGCCTATAGCAGCATAACACTATATTCCTGTAAAATAAAAAATTGTATCTAAGAAAAACTTTTTTTTTTTTTGCAGTGCTCTCAGAAAGTACAAAGATTGAAGACAAAGCATGTCTTTAAGCATGAATTCATTACCATGAAACTCAATAATCGTCATTGATTTAGCTACTAGTGGTTTAATCTGCAAAGGTCTGTTCTTACACTGATTCTTTTTCTTTGGTAATTATAGTTTAACTCAACCAATGAGATTATTTCTGCCTCAAAAATAGCTTTGTCTCTGGGAAATCCTTGTAGAGTTAGAACTTGGCTCTGAAAAACATTTTGATCTGAAATTATTTTAGCTTTCCATGCTGTTCAGCTCCAACGACGCGTTTCTGTTTTTACTCCCCAGTGTATGTACTGCACCATCTGTTTGCATTATATCAGACATCCTGTCGGTTCTTGGAAACTTGGGAAGATGGCTGCATGTCTCCGCACCCAGACAGATTCCTACACATGTTTTATGTAATGATAAAACTGGCAATCTGGAAGAAACCAAATTGTGTGCAATAATTGTATGATGTGCTTTTTCATCTTCTTTTTACTCTGCAAATGATTTTTGTCTTTATCCTGTCATAAAAAACAGACTTCCAGCTAAACACGCTTCCTCCTAATTGACAGATTGTTAACATAGGTATATTCATCCTTCAAAACAAAGAAATGAGGGTAATTCAGGACTTAATATCATTTCTATGCAGAATGTGGTTTTGACGATGTTGGCAAAATAAGATGTAAATAGAAAGAGTCGAGATGACATAAAAACCCTCAGAAGCTCAAAAATAATTTGTACAGATGGGTTGCAAGTGTTTTAACTGAATGTCAAGCCTCATAGCTTCTTCTAATTTGCTACATAAGTAAGCTGCTACTGTGCCTCAGTGCCAAGTGAGATGATTGAGAGGCTGTAATGATTTGTTCGCATTCCACAGTTAGAAATCAAAAGCTGCAAGGGCTTGTTAAGTTACAGCAGTAAAAACAAAGTGACGCAAAGAGCAGATTTAGCTGTTTGGTACTTCAGAACGATAATCTTATGTTCCTCTTATTTATTGTTGTTAAAGTTAATTATTCCTGGTAAATGTCACATAATTTCTTGTACTGTCTTTTAAGGTCCTGGTGTGTGAGTAAATAATGTTGATGATTACATTCTTTAGAATTCCCCAAATCTTCTGAATGAGTATTCATGTTTGTACATGTTCAGTTGGATTTTTTTCAGTTGAATCCCTCGCAGCAGCACACACAAGAAAAAAGGGGCTCTTTTGCGGTTGGAGTGGTTACAGATGGGTTTGTGTTTTGTGTGGTCAGCTGCATGGCCGTTGTTGTCGTTGCCGTTGCTGTGGCTGCGGCTGCTGCTTGATAATGAGCCTCTGGCACTGAGCTGCTGTCAGTCTGGCAGACAGACAGGCCTTCGCCCTGGTCACTGCTGCCTCATGCCATCTGGGTCCCTGCACTGAGAGGGAAGGACAGGGACATGCCAATGGGAGGACACAGGATAAGGTCATATAAACACTGGCCTACTGACTGACTTACTGTTTGACTGACGGATTGGTTTCTTGGTTTTCTGTCTCCAGACTGGATTGTGCAGGTTTCATCCTGTCTTGAGTGTTTTGGAAAATTCCAAAATGCATCAGTGAATATAAAATCCGATAAGAGGTCAAGTCCACAGCCATAGCAGCTCTGTGATGCTGTACTTGCTGTGCACAGTGGGACTTTGAGCTAAATGCTAATGTCAGCATGACAACATGCTGATGTGTAGCAGGTAAATGTGGATGTACACCTCTTGGTTTACTTCATTAGCATGCTAGCATTTGCTAATTAGCACAAAACAACGTTTTGTTCCTCTCACCTTATGGAATGTCATTAGTTTTGCAGGTACTTGATCAGAAACCAAAGTACTGGGCAAGTACACATATTGACCTGATGATGGTGCTCGACAAAATGTTAAGGCCTCGCCAAAGTTATTACAGTTCATCCCAAAGGGAACATGAATATGTCAATATTTCATGGCAACACATCCCATAGTTGAATATCGACTGACAGACAGACCATTCGCAAAATTAATTGAGATGATCCCTGGGCAGTCGTCTTTTCCACATCTGCTTCATCAACCTTAACCCTAACCTCAGAAAGAAACTCAAAAACAGATAGCGTAAATAGGGAACTGATAATAAAATATGAAACAAAGTACAATATAACTTTTTCTTAAATGAAAGGGCCGAACAGTCTTGTGAAAGAACAACATGTTGACCACAGAATGTGCAACTGTTTGCTGTATGAAGCATCAAGAATTTGTGCAATGTACTCACCAGGTCTGATGAATGTCAGGGTTTGATCTGGGCTGTGCGCTGTAGGAAGTTAAAAAATTTAACTGCCAAATGAGTGAATTAGGGACCAACACAGTAAGCCATGTCCCAATGACTAATAAGGCTTTAAACAACTCCATCTGTGATAAGCTACTAAATTTCCATTAATGCGAACCATATGGAGCCATAAATCCTGGCTGAGATAAACACAGAGCCTTATTTTGGTCTGCATATTTGCTGACATCATACCAAAGCACTGACAACACAGTCGACAGTACAGCCCCTCCGCATCAACACTTCTCAGATCATTGTGTGGCCGCTCATGTAAACAGGCTCGTCCGTGTAGAAATGCTCGAGCAGCACCAACAAGCTGACCCCAGATCTGTCATTAAACGGGGCTCTCCCCCCGAAGCTGAAACCCCCACCTCTGCTTAATTATGTATGTGGGCTGAGCAATCAGTCTCCCTGTACGGTACTGTACACTCTATCGTGCTGCTTCCTTGAGCTCGCAAGCTGATTATGGAGCTTTGGCAGTCCAAGCACTTTGAATTATTTAAATCTCTGTTAAGCCTGCCGTGCATATATCAATGGAAGAAATGGATTATGGGTTGACATGTTTTTTGCTCTGGCTTTGCCCCCACTTGCCTTTTCCTCAGAACCTGACAAACACTCCACGCGAATCATAACAGTGCTTTTCAAGGAAATGGCAATTTTCCTAATTCCCTATTGAAGCATGTTTCACAGTGCATGTTGCTTTTAGCCGTATTGGGCTTGAGATTACGCCGTTGGATTAAGGATTGTTTTTTTTTGTGCAGGGCTCTCGGTGAGTAGAAAGGTCCGGTGAGAGACATGGAGAGAGGGCTTTTGTGCACCGAGAAGGGCCCACCCTGGAGAACAGGGCTTGTCCAAGGGAGGCCCTCATGTGGGTGGGCTGTGGAGAGGTGATGGATCCCCTTTTCACACAAACCCCTGGAGGAAAGCACACAATCAATACCCTGCTGTCTGCCTCCAGTGCCAATAAAGGAAAACACAGTGGCGTAAAGAGATGAATAAATTAAGGGAGGCACTCTTTTTTACATTAGGGGAGGGACTGTGCTGAAAGCTGAACAGATACTGCATTTAGAAAGACTATAATGCCCCCCACCCACCCCCACCCCCTCAGCGGGCTGCAAATTTATGTTTGCAGCTAACAGATTGGTTCACAGGGCAGAAAACAAGCAGTATTTATTCAGTGAAGTGCAAGCTGGCTCAGATTTGTATAAATGTTTCAATTAAGCCCCGCGAAAATCGATGGCGTAACATTTCCTCACCATTCTTTCGGTCTGCAGGTTCGCTGCGGTTGACAGCTGCAGCTTCGGCGTCAAGATCGGGTGTTAAATTTGTAAATAGGTCTTTTTCCTGTCAACTGACATGAAATTACAGCTAGGGGTAATAGAACAGAGGAGCTGTCTGTCAGGTGGGAAAGAGAGGGAGAAAGAGAGGCCAGAGGAGAGCGACATGCCCGTCAGGGTGGATGAGTGACAGGGGATGAGAGACGCTCTTCAATCCACTCTCAGGCTGCCACAGAAATGAATTCACATCTCCTCAATTGCACCATTAGTGGAGAGAGAGAGAGAGAACTTGGAAGGCTTTTTGTGCTTTTCGTGCAGTCAAGGGGAAACAGAAGTGGGGCTTGCTGTGTTTTACTTCCTTAAGTGCTTCATAATGATGATAATACTGTATGTCTACTCAGTTGTATGACTATGCTAATCCTATAAGTGAGAGATCCCTTGTGGCAAAGAAAGTCTGGCAATCACTGATTGCCAACAAAGAGACTCTACAGTTTCCTCAGTATTAGCACTCTAGTGTTCTCCAGTTATATGACTGCATCAATCTGTTGCTGTCAGGAAGAGTTAGAGCACACGGACAGCAGTTGATGGGATTTTCCAACGTTTTGATGTGTAGGCATTTTGCACAAGAAATCTAAGATTTGTTATCGCCAGCGGTCTACCTGACGCTCGCCCACTAACATCCAGAAGCAAAAACACAGTGTGAACATGCAGAACTTATTTGGTTTCTGTCGCCTCCATTATAAGTCCCAATTCCTACCCATAAAATGAAGTCATTTCTCTGCCATCGTTGGCAGACTGCCCAAAGCCACTGACTGTTTTCTGTCCTTTTCTGCCACAGAGCTCTGACAAGTGACAGGTGATCTATGGCTGCTTGAAGGCTGGGATCTAAATCTGAAACGAGCTTAGCGCGGCTCGCGAAATGAGAATTGATAATCGAATGATGCTGAATGAGGGGGCCTGTCAGTACATTGTAAGGGAGCTGACGGATTTAGTTAAGGGAGAAGGAAGGCATGGAGGATGAATTTTGGCAGGATAAAGAATTGCTCAGCACAGAGAGAGAAGCTGATCCCCCTCCAGCTATTTCTGATTTTCTTCGAGTGTTTATATGTTGGTAGTGTTCTGGACGGATAACTGAAGGGGTACTGAGCATATTATGAACAGGACTAGGTTAATTCTTTCTTAACTTAACATCAAAACCTGTCTGATAGTAGAATGACAGAGAGGATGAGAGAAAGAGACAGAGGGAAGAGATCTTATGTGACCAAGGTCATGATCCAGACCCTTAATGTTTTAGCCCACTATGCCAAAGACTCCACACTCCCAACACCTCTAAGGCTTTCCTCTTACACTGTCATTGATGCAGTAGGAGTATTGACCTCAAATTATTAAACTCTGTATAATTAATTAATTCATACAGTTAATACTGTGAAAGTGCCTTTTTATGTAACATATTCTCCTTTGTGGACAATCTCCATCCATCGTCAATCACATATCCTGCGTACAGGTTCGCAGGGGCCTGGAGCCAATCCCAGCTGAAATCGGGCGAAAGGCGGGGCACACCCTGGACGGGTCGCCAGTCCGTCACAGGGCTGTTGAAAAAGGTTTTGCTGAAGATGTTTGTTTTTTTTATGATGAAAATGAGACTAAAAGTTAAAAAAAAATTGAATACTAAAGCTGTGACAAAATGTATTACGGTTTTCGTCAATGAGTAAAAACTATTCTACTAGCGTCAAATCACAACAACAGTTATCTCACAGCGCTTTTCATAAAAGAGCAGGTGTAGACTGTACTCTGATATTTACAGAAGCCCAACAATTCCAAGAGTGCTTGCTCTTGGTGGGGCAGATAAATGGACTAATGCATTTACTAAATTACTATATTAATGCAGTTTTATTTAACAACCTGCGTTGACAGTATCCACCAAAAAATACCTCAACTTCAGAAGTCAAGTTAGTTTCTATACCTGTTGCACTTGTAGCTACGGAAGCCCTAAGCGGCCATCGATTAAATTTTTTTTAATACTCCGTTTCCCCATGATCACGGGATAATTATCTCGAGATCTCTAGATAACGAATGTAGTTTTCCCATGATAACCGGAAACATTTCGTGATCTTTAGATAACAGAACAGTAGTTTAACACTGGTGAGCTCAGCTGGTAGAGCACAGGACTCACAGTCATGTGTTTGATCCTCATTGAAAATCATTTTTTTCCTTTTTCAGAACCCTCTTCAACAAAGTTCTTATGAAGAGACTGTTTCACATGTTCACAACAAAGCATGTGGTGGACTATGTGTGTCCCGGCGATTGCTCCACATCCATCAACTTTTGGACCTATGAACCTATGGATCATTTTCCCATCATTCCCAGGCAGAGGAAATTCCTGCTTCTCATTCAGGGGAATCCATTTAACGTTGCACATTTCCTGACAGCTTTTTGGATTCCTCTGAATGTCTTCATAAAAACTTTTCCTAGTTGGATAATAAAAAAACACACAAAAGATGAAAAAAAAGAATAGTTTAAAGCAGGGACTGAACACGCAGTCCTTTAATTATAAGTCCTGTGCTCTACCAACTAAGCTAAACAATGACAGGAAATATGAAATGATCCTAAAGAAACACACCTGCCAACCCCTGTATTCAGATATGGTCTTTGGGATAACGAGAAAATTATCCCGTTATCACTGGATGGCCGCTTAGGGCTTCCACATATAGCAGCATCTTGCATTCCAGTTACATCACATCTCTACCAGTAATGTTAGTTAACATAAACAGTCTTGGAAGGAAGACGTAACTGATGTGTGGCGTGGCAGCAAAACAACTGGGGCAAACCACGAAACAATCAGACTAGTACATTTTTAACATTTTGAAACCTTAAAAGATAACAATGACGTAACATTATGAAGGGATGTGGATGTTAACGTTGCTTTGTGAAGTGAGTGCAGGGTTGATGTACAATTAATTTCCTCGAAATGTTGCCGACGGCAGATGCATTAATATTATCCAACATTTTATCTGCTTGTCACAAGCTAAACTCAGTGAACTGTATTTTAGTAAAGAAACAAGGAAATATTGTTCTGGAAACTGGACTAAAATGTCTTGACTAACAAGAATCAACTAAAATGTGACCAAAAGTTACTAACTGTGTCTAAAAATACATCAAGAATAGGTGCCAAAATAGACACTGCATCATTTAATTTGTCCTAATGGTGATGTCCTCCCCTTCTTTTAATTTACTGCTGGTTGTAATTCTCGTGTGTGTAGTTCACGACACCCACAGCTATCTCGTGTTGCATTACAGCACTCAGAAGACGCTCATGACTCATGACACACTGCAGATATTATGACTTCCAAGGTGATGTGATATGACAGCTCTTAGTGCTACATATATTTTTGCTTTTCCTGGACCATGTCTCACAGTGCCTTTCAGTGTCATACTAGCAGCGCTGTAGAAGGTTTTGCAGCGGCCAGGGAATTAATTGGAAGCTGTGTGCGCAGCTTTGTGAAATCACATTTGAGCCTCATAAAATCTCTCAAACTCCAGTTGAGAATGGAAACTCTCTTGAAATATTGCTCGTGATAGTCGTGGGAGGTTTTTCTCCCAAGTCTGTCAGAGTTCTGACTCCTCAGTATCACTTTACTGGTTCTGAAACCTTTTTTTTTTGGCAGAGAACCTCTCCGTTGAGGTCAAAAAATTCCCCATGAAAACTGTGTTTATTATGTGTTTGAAAGTTTACGGTGGTTTACAGGATAATAATGCAGTACTCTCAGCAGAGCAGATATCATGCGCCGCCTTTTAGCAGTTTTAAAGACTTCTCATGCAGAGGCAGGCAGTGTAGTGTTCTCGTCTGTGCAGTCAGAATGCTGCTGGAAGCAGTTATCCATTTCACAATATCAGTCAGATATGATTACATTCATTTTGTTTAGTTTGGGCTTTTAGAGGGCTTATGCATTTTTAAAAGAACCCAGTTTTGTTTATTTGTGTATCGCTTCAATCAAGATATTTGAAATTGGAGTGCAATTTGAATTCCCACTTCTTGTATAATGAAATATAAACTACATTATAATGATATTACAGCTCTTCACTTTCATTTTCTGTAAAAGGAGAAGATTTGGACATTGTGGAAACAGTGTAAGTTTTAAGCCTCTGGGTGGGTGTTTTCCTTGGCAGTCAGTGCCTGACATTTGAAAGCTGGCATTGTTAGGATACGCACTTCTAACTTTCATGGTGCACTACTGACCGGAATAAATCAGCCCTGTATGTCCTACAAAGGTAGATAAAAGGTATATTTTTCTTTCTGCATAGTATGGTTATACACTGTCAGTGACTTTAGCTGTCTGAGGCTTAAATCACCGTGGGTTTTGAAAACATTCAGGAGGTGCTACTTGCTTAGTGGAAGCCGGCAAACTAGGCTCGCTAGATGTTTTTGGAGGAGGGGCTGCTAGCTAACATTAGCTAGCTCTCTTGCGCGGGTCCTGTTGTGGAGATGACGGTTCTGAGTGGTAGTTTGAGTCAGAGCTGGACAATAAGGCCAAAAAATGTTATCACGATAAAAACAATTTATACCATTCGATATCGATAATTATCACGATAAATGTCAAATCATTATTTCGTTCAAGTTTAAAGGCTGATTTTTGCTCCTGAGTGAAAGTTGAAGAAACCAGATGGTTAATTGTGATTTTAAACTACCATTTGTGTTCAGAACAAACACTTGATGCCAAACAGTGGATCACTTCACAAATCTGAGGTAAAACATTCAAAACAGTTACAGTAAAATCTTTTTTTCAAAACACATCATTAGTAAATCTTTTTTCAGTCCCTTCTCCTCAACAATATAAATATCTTGATAGGAAAATTAAGTGTGTATTCGTTTGTGATTCAAATGAAACAAACGTTTATTGCTGATAATTTCTATCGATGGAAATTATATTGCGATAATTATTATAATTATTTATATAATTATTATTGTTTTATTGCATAGCCCTGGTTGTAGTAGGAGGGTACTTATTTCTTGGCTAAAGCTATTTAAATTTGAAATGACTTCAAGTTGTGTTTGATGTTATTGAGCTAAAACTAATAAAACCTCACTGCCCAAAGACAAAAGTGATAGTGCAGCCATACTGCTCACAGAGCTGTAGGGCAAAATTTCTGTAGTATTATGACTTGTATTATTATTGCCGTAAGTGTTAAGAGTATGTGTCCATTGTAAACATAAGTATTACACCTATTTGAATCTTAAGTATTGCAAAGTTCTCTAGTGTGATTGCAGCAATTCAAAGCAGCGATTTAAAAGAAAATAAAACAGTAATTGAGCAAAACCTTTTCCTGAATGGATTAAGGTAAAATGATAAAGGAAGTCATTGTTAATGTCCGTAAAGTGAGGCCATAGATTTATATCATAGATATAATCTTTATATGAAGTGTTACCCGAGACAGTTAGAAGGTTCAGTGCATTGATGTTCAGTGCCATTATCTTCCCCATCATCCCCCTTCCCTGAAGTGCCTGCCCTTATCAGGCGGCTGGATATGGTCCTGTCCTCTTCTGTAGTGTCGTTAACAGCACCCCTGTGAACGCCCGATCAATCCGCCAGGGCTAGGAGGCTATCCCTGCTAATGGCTAATGAAAGGTGTAATTACAGCGGGTCAGAGGAGGCATTCAGACACAGGGGAAAGAGACAGTGACGAGTTCATTTAGATCATTAGAGCTGAAATGTGTCTGCCTCGTTAGACTGCAAGTCACCCGCGTTATCCTGATGATCTTCCTTTGTTTCTATTAGACTAAGTGGGTGGCATTTGATGGTGAAGCAGATTGTAGAATTATGAGTGGAGAAAGGTGAGTTGATTTAATTAAAGGGAGTCTGGAGTGGCGCAGAATTGAAAGGAGGAGATTTGGAATAAATTTAGGAGTCACTACGATACTGGGAGTCTCTTTCGCAATTTTCTACATTATTATAATTTCACTATTTTGCTACAGCTTGAAAACGTGCATTTATCTGCAATTAAAGTTTTGCACTGCTCATCTCAGGACACGCGTGGCACATGAAATTCAAGCTTTCACATAATTGCTCACATGTCACATAATATCTTCAACAAGGGTTGCACCTTCCAGCAATTTCAAACGCCAGCTAATAGCAGGAACACCTTGCCTCTGAGGGCCCCTGCAAATAGACCTGCAGCTGTATTTTTAGATGGCTATTAATACCTCCAGCTAATTCATTTCAGCTCTCCAGGCACCTAGCATGGCCTCTCAATTATGGATGAGAGGAAAGTCATTGGATTCTCGGCGCTGAGAGGAAGCTGACGGTAGTGACAGGACACTCTCTGCAGACGCATGACAAACAGGCAGACAGCTGAAGGACAGGCGAGAGGCGAGAAGCCTGATTTCTAAAACTACATTTCTCACTTAAACAGGTTGTTTTTTTTTAAAGTTAGGATAATGACACAAGGGCAGCAAGAGAGACAATGTGAGGACCTACAGCAGACTACAATGTTTGAGCCAGGATTGTCTGTAAGGGGGTCAAATGAGCCCATTAGTACTTTTCTGGAGGGATCATTGCTCCCTGCAGGGGGGGGGATTGACAATACTGTGACAACTGCCCTTTCATCAGGGCTTAATTGTGCCGCTGACAAATGTTTCAGCAGTATTTTAGTCGAAGTTCATTTATAATGTCGAAAACTAAACCAATTTACTATAGTTTAGTTTTGTGATGCTGATCTCTATTACTACAGGGATTCCTTTTCATTATTCACATCAGTATATTACAAAACTGGCATATTTGAGATGACTGTTATGTAGTTTTCTTCTTACCGTAATAAGGTAGGTAGATTTATTTTGTCGCAATATAACGGGTTATACAGTGAAATTAAGTTTGTGACTCTCTTCTGCTACACAGCAGAAAATATACATTAACACAGAAGAAGAATTGAAAAATGTTAAACAGAAATAAGCCATATTCAGTGGAGCAGTGCTGAGGATGAATTTGAGCTTAAAGGTCTGATAGCTTGGGGGGCTGCTCTGCAGTCTGGTGGTGCAGCAGTTGAAACTTCTTTATCTCTATATCTCTTCGCAGAAGGGTGAACAGGCTGTGGCTGGGTGGGTACTGACCTTTAGTATCCTTTGGGCTCTGCGTAGACACCTTACTGATATCACCAGTGTTCGGGAGATGGGGACCAGTGATCTTCTGAGCAGTTTTAAGTCATGTGCTGCAGAGCCCTAATAATGACAAACTGCTGTCAAGTCACATCTGATACTTAACATCAGATCCACATTGATCCTGCTGACGGTCTCCCCTTTCGATTATTACCTTTTAGCTAACGTTATAGCTCCTACAGCAGCAGAACAAGCTGCTGCTGCTGCTGCTCCGGTGTGTCTGGAGATCGCTATTAAGGTGTTTAATATATTAATGTGATGTACTAAAAATAACTGAGTGATTCAAACTCCTGTTTACTATCTTCTAGCATTAGCTGTTGGTCAGTTCCTGAGTGCTCCATAAATACAGAGTTCCATAAATGACATAAACGTCATTAAATATCAAAACAATAGACGCCGTTTCACTCCCTAAAAATATCTTTGGCGGCTTGTACAGACTGTGGCTGCATGTTTACAAGGTAACAGCCATCAGCTCATTTAGGGCCTTCAGACACGACTGCATTCAGGTTGTAACTGCAGATAAAGCATACTGCGAGACTAAAGGCCATTTGCCCAGGGTACCGTGACAAGCTGCTGGGTGTCTTTATATCACAATATCATATATACAGTAATAGACATTTATATTACACATACCGATTTCTTTCCCTGATATTGTGTAACAACAGAGCGTGTAGCTTGTTGCGTTCTGTCTGCTTTTGATGAATAGTTAAGCCTCAAGACTTTACGCAGCAGTTTCATGTTTCAGTAACTTCAAACTGAATCAAAGGGGGGTTATATTTACTCTGTATTCACTTTCATCTCCTCTGCTTTATGAGGAACACAAAGGCAAAAGAAGAGAGCATGGAAGCTAACTACAGAATAACGCTGCCTCTCTCCCTCCTGGGAAAGTGTTGGCTGCGAATGAGCCATGTTACATTTTTCAGAAAGACTAAATCCCTCTGAACAGTTTCTCAGCTGGGCTCCTCCTGGTTCACCACCAACATATTCATTACTCTTGTGAGCGACAAGGAGAGCATGCGGGTAAATTGGGTTTAGCTCTTGACCTTTGGGGTTTGATTAATGGGCCCTCTGTTCTGCAGCTCTCTAGCAGTGGTCTTGAGAGCTGCTGGGTGTTGAAGGGGTGAAGTGACGGGCCAAGAAACCCAGCACAAACCAACGCATCCTGCATCCAGTTATTCATCTTGAACTGAAAGGGCCAGACCTAGTCAAGGGCTACCGACCCGATCTGAAGGATTGCCTCTGCCTTTGAAATTCATCAAACCGGCCAACAAGGCTCCGGTAGTATGTTTATACACACATCTCATCTTGTAATCTATGACAACATGTTTCAGATCCATAACTTCCCTTCGTGATTCAGTTTTGTTTGTGACAAATAGCTGGCCATAACAGCATTTCGATGGACACACAGATCATTTTTGCGTTACATATTGCGGACTTGAGCACCGTTTAAAATATGTTGTTTACGGTGTTGTTTTATTTTTTCTCTAGGTGTTCAGGGACACACACATATAAGAGTTTGACTAGCGCAAAAACATGATTAGCAACGGCCC
The DNA here is from genome assembly GCA_024633595.2 of Lepomis macrochirus. Taxonomy (NCBI): domain Eukaryota; kingdom Metazoa; phylum Chordata; class Actinopteri; order Centrarchiformes; family Centrarchidae; genus Lepomis; species Lepomis macrochirus. Next base: position 31,532,301 of record JALXJV020000005.1, read on the forward strand.
AATTTCCAAATCGAATTCACCTGACAGCATAAAACAGAAAAAGGCAGTGGGCCTCCTTAAATAACCCTGCTTGGCTTCACATTGTATCTGCCACACATGAGGAATCAGAGACCAAGAGCCAGATAATTGGGTTTGCTTCCTCTGCCCTCCTATTATGACAAATTAAAGAGGTCTGGAAGCCATATTTTTCCGAGCAGCGGGTTCTTAGCTTGTCATTAGCTAACAGACTGACAAATTGATTAGTATTGATCGCAGCCAAAGCCTTGCAGCAGCCTGCCTCGTCTGTGGTATTCTACAAGGACCTGTAGGAAAGGTCATAACACATTCAGAGAAGACTAAAGGATTTCATGTGGCTTTGGGGCCAAGAGGGAGAAACTGAGTAAAGATGTTATGGATGATTGGCTAAAGCAGTAACGGAGAAAAAGGAACCGTTTAAGCACTACATTAAATGTACCTGAAATTCTCGATTGACGCATACATTATGTCAACTTTATGTACCAGCGATTTTGTGTTTAGGTGATTTTTATCTGGTTGTTGAACAAATAATAATCGATTTTTTGCAATTTACATCTGTGATGTTGATGTTACAACTATATCCTTTCTACTATAATTGCAGTCTCTTCTTTTGTAATCATAATCAATCAAGCTTGGACAATAATATGCTTATTTTTGGATTCGATTCTCTCACTAGACTCGGGGTGCTGATTTGCCTTTTCAACACCAGAGTAATGGAAAAAGTTGAATCACAAACACTTCTAGAGTTTGTATATCATGAGCCATTTCCACAAACAATGCACATCACATGTCAGCTGCGTCATACTGAATATAAAACTAGTAAATACAATACTTTTAAGTAAACTGCTACATTTAGGGGGGGTGGAGCCTATCCCAGCTGGCATCGGGCGAAAGGCAGGGTACACCCTGGACAGGTCGCCAGTCCATCGCAGGGCCACACAAAGACAGACAACCACTCACATTCACACCAATCAACCTAGCCTGCATGTCTTTGGATGGTGGGAGGAAGCCGGAGCACCCGGAGAGAACCCACGCAGACACGGGGAGAACACGCGAACTCCACACAGAAAGGCCGGGGCAGCCGGGGTTTGAATCCACAACCTTATTGCTGTGAGGCGACAGTGCTAAGTGCACACAGCACAAATGTGAGCCTTTTAATGAATATCTAACAATTTGAAAGCTGTCTTTTCAAAACTACATATAACAGTTTACTACATAAGTAAGTAAGTAAGTAAAATGTAATAATAAAAAACTACATTTAGCTGCACTATAAGGACAATAAATAAAATAAAAAATATAATACTGTCCTTTCCTGGCACACAATGTCCAATGTCTCCACTACACGATGTCTTTTTATGCTAGGCATGTGAAGTGACAGAAACCGTATGTTAAGATGATATTATCACAGTTATTATGCTAATTAGCATTAGCACATTAATTCCTATTGTGTGCTAGCATCAGGGTAAAGGACTGTGTACTAGTTAATCCAGCCATGTACCATGCAGGTGAGATTATTTGTTAACTGTTGGATTGGATCACATGAAACACGTCAAGTGAGGCAAAAGAACTAGAATGCTGTAGTAAACACAAGGACGTTTCACAGGCACAATGCAGCGTTTATTACCCTCTGGATTTTCAAAGAGGGGGTTGGAAAAGCTTCTCTGAGACTGTTCAGATTCTACCAGACTAACTCCTCTTTTCCCTGATAGCAGAAATGCAAAAAACAACTTCCTCTGAGCTTTGATGTGGCCGAGATAAGCTGCCAGATGCCCATCATAAAAGATGGAGTGACGTTCCTTAAAAGGATATTAACCGCTGTATCCTTATTTTTGAGCCACATGTGATTTAAGGACAATCGGCTGTCTAATCAATAAGTAATCCAGCTAACCTTCCTCAACACAGTTTGTCTAGATGTTTACCACATTTTTTATTCTTGTAGGACATGAAATGAGCAAGTTATTGATTCACAGAATTTATCTCTTGTGTACCATGTAACTACACTTCTCATCCAATGGACCGAAGTCTCTGTATCCGTGTGAATAAGTATAAAATTGCTATCTACAGTGTTGTTTAACACTCATTAGTAGTGTTAAAATGTTGACAGTTAAAGTAGGCTCGTGTAAACGCCGGCCCTTTGACGAGAGTTTATTAGAGTAGTGTTTCTCCAACAATGTATAATGAGACGCAACCATCTATTCAGGTGCACACATTTGATTTGCACGCTAGCAAATGTGAGTTAGAGCCTTGTAACTGCAAATTAACATTATATGCTGTGCATCAAGAGACTGGTAGTTAACAAAAGGAGGAACTGCTTTTTCTGTAGCTACAAAGACTTTAAAGACTCTGGTAGAAAAGACACTTTTTTTTCTCAGTGTAATGTCTTTAAGGAGGGTTTCCTGTGGCATATGTCCTATTTACTCCAAAATGTAATTATTTGACAGCTTTATTTGCTAGTTACTTTACAGATTAAGATTTTACACACAAACCATATGATGCTGTCATATAATATTATTTTAAAAATATCATAAAAAATGGCATGTCTGTCTTGGAGATACAAAATCTAAGTTTAGGACAGTTGTCTGGTTATCGCTTTGACTGTAGCATCGTCTCAATGTCTCTTAAATCCTTTGCTCGACGCCCCCATTGATTTTTTTTTCCCATATTGTCTGATTATTAGTATTTTGGGGTGCTACGGGATAAAATTCTTTTTTAAATGGCAGAATGTAAAAGCACGCAGAATGCAATAATGTTTGGCTTTTAAAGCCGCTTGCATCGCTCGCCCCTCTGCACACTACCTCTCCTCTACCACTGACAAAAATACCACAGGCAGAGTTAACTAATGTTAGCGTTGCAAGCTATAGCCACAGTGGCGACAGCTGGACAGACAGAGGCCCGGGTGTCTGGCCCTGCTGTGGTCACTCTGCTCTGTTTGACTGGTAGAACGGCGCTCCTTTGATGCTAAATTTAAAATAAAACTGCTAATGAAGACACGCTTGTGTGTTGCTGCTGTGTGTGCCCTCTGACAACAACAGTAGTCACAGTAATAGGAAGTGTTGTTACTATCACTATAATTCACAACGCTATGGTATACAAGCACACCTTTTATGCTTTAGTGTGTTGCTTTCATATTTTTAGGTATGTGTGTTTAACTGTACTGCATCGCTTTCATCCCACTCTGTGAGGCTTGCAGGTTATGGAACAGCAGATGTGATGAAAGAATGTAATGAATGCCTGCAGCCTGCCTCTGCAATGTGTGCACTGATAAATATCTATCTTTATGTAGGTATACAGTAAATCCATCTGCCCAGAGGTGAATACCTGCACAGCTATACCTACACTGGAAACCACAGCAGTTTTTTTCAGGTATCTTTCCCTCATCTGGCTGTTATGTTGCTCTTTGTTTGCTGCCAATTTTCGAGTGCATTTTAAAAATGTTACTGCTGTAGTTAGGCTAGGTTAGAAACAGCAATTGATATCACAAATACATGTTTGTAGAGGGCATCAGCATGCATTGCAGCATGAACGCATGAGAGTACAGTACATGTTACGAATGTGCACATCCACTCGTGGTGAGTGTGCCAGCGGTGTTGTTTTCTCCTTTTACATTGAATTCTCACTAAGTTCTTGAACAGTAGATGCAACTAACAGGTTTATGGAGGAGCAATCATCCAGTCTGACAATGTACAAGACTCCATATTGTTTGTTGTCCAGTGGGGGATTCACCAATACATTCAGACAACAGCAAAAATAGCAGCGCTGGCTTGTTGCAGGTGCAGCTTTCATTGAGCTGATGATGAGGTTCACTGGGCAGGTTAAAAAAACGAGGGAGGCATTTTGTACCAGGTTGGGCTTAGATTTTTTTTTTTTTTTTTTTACTCCCAGGTTGTCATGGTAACAGCAGGAGCAGGACATTTAAGGACGCCATGTCTGGCCAGGAAAGCATCTCCAGGGCTCGGTGAAATACAAGAGCCCAGAATGGGAATATTGAGACACGTAAACGCAAGGAGGCAGAGGGCCACAGAGTGGAGTGAGGCTAAACCAACGTATGAATGGCCGTTTTCCGCTATCATTAACATTTATGACACACAATGTTAGTTCATAAGATGGAGTCACAAAGACAGAGGAAATAATAAGATCATTAAATTCAAGATTTAAAATTGATACTCAATGCTGTTGTGCTATATTTGCAGTCATGGGAACCAAAAATGTTCTTTTCGTTCTTTGGAATTCTTCTTCTTTATTTATTCAGTTTAACTTATTTTGAGAGTACACAGCCAGGGAAGCAGTCCCCCAGACCTGGATTAGTCCAGATGGTAATTCTTGGTTACCTGAGACAGTAAAAGATAAGAGATATAAGAGGACACGGATAGAGAGAAGTCTGCTTCTCAGTTTGTTCCTCAGATGAATTTTTTGATTCTAGACTATAAAGTAACCGCTACATGTAGAAACCCTTTTTTTTCTTTTCATAAAACTCAAAACATTTTACAGTTCATCTTTAGAACTCTTCACAAGAACATACCATATCAGTTAAGTGTTAAATATACATATCCGAGGTTGTTTAACAATACCAGCAAGGTGTTAAGGTGACATTCGCCTCAGTTTCATGAATCACCATGAACTTGACTTTCTCTGTTGCATAAACCAGGTCAGTAGGGCTTGTCACAAAGGGCAAGTGTGTCCCGTGCTGCATTCATTACATGAGCAAATCTTATTCAAAAGCTTACACACCTCTTTTTAAAGCATTACAGTTTCGGAGACAGATGAAGACTTAACATAGCATGGTTTATTGAGCCTGGTTTATTGGTTTATTGAGCCTGGCCGCCGAGGAGATGCAGGGCCAAACACCAAACATCTTTTGCTCCCTGTTATGTTTCTGTCTTCCTCCTAGTGCGGAGCCAGTAAGTTCATGTAAACATTTTTGTAAGACTAAACCTTGTAAGATTCCCAGAGAACACTGATATTTGCTAGCCTGACGCCTGAGCTACTGTCTCTACCTTATCAGTCTAGATGTTGTCTCCCTAACAAGCACATTTACATGAGAGAAATAACTGGAAGGTCAGAGAACACTTGTGGGGTCAACTAATGACTCCAAGCTAGACCTATTTTACCTTTCCCTGTTACATCAATTAAACCCCCGAAGAATATTCTATAACCATCACTTTGACTTTGATTTCAAATATATTGATATATAACACACAGTTGGCTGTGCTATCAGTGATTGTCCAACATAAAACTTGTGGAGACGGCCATATCCTCATGCGGTGTCAGGAATTAGCTCCTTCTCATAGTCCCAGTGATTTGACTCTAAGTCAAATTTGACTAAACCTTTACCTGAATTCAGCAAAAAAAAAGCAAGCAAAAGTGATTTGATGATAGAAGCCAGGACTCTTACGCAATAATCTTTTCCTTCCTTGTTTTTAGCTGCACTTGTGATCTCTAAATAGCCCCAAAGCACACCACCACCCTCTGTTTGCTCCTGCTATGCACCACTTATAATGGGGATACAGTAGATGCCAATGTCAGAAAATAACCACAAACAGAAGAAGACGATCTGTGTACGGTTTGTTCTTTGATTATTTAGCTTCAAAAGCAAATCAGAAAAACCAAACAACCAAGTCGTTTTTTGGTTTTTCTGCTTTAACCAAAATGGAAAAACAGATAAACAGAAAACAAAAAAAAACATTTTTTGGGGGGTTTTCTTTTTTAAAAACCAAAACGGAAAAATATTAATTTTGATATTTTATGAGTCTGATTTGTGTAGCTTTGTGTGTTACACTTTGACGATGTCAGTGCCTGATTAAATGTAATGAAGATGAGCTTGAACATCAACATAAGTGAGTTTGAAAAACAGGACAATACTATATAGCTGCAGTACCGGAGGCTGCAGCTATATAATATTGGCTGAACGTTCAGTTTGTAACACACTAGCAACTAGAACAGGAACGCTTTCCTGAGAATCCTCCGGTTTTTAAGATTTCTTCAGTTTAAAATTCATTCACTGTTAGTTGTCAGTACATCCCCATGATCCATGATGATAGGCTTCAGAAAAACAGAAATGAATGGCAAAAATAGCATACTGTCAATATTTTAGAGACTCCCCCAAAATATTACTAGAAATTATGTTTTCAGGAGAGCTCATGCGTTATTAAGAGGAGTAAAGCTCGCCCTGGCGTTCGCACCCTGGCCGTGTCCTTGAGGAAAAAAACCCCGTCTTGAGTTAAATATCACATGCCTGCCTTTACCGTCACAAACCGACGTTACAGGGCTTCCACCACTGCGTTTACCTATGATGCTATAAGGATCCGTAGAGCGTTACAAACAGACACCAATAGGCCTTGACCATGCCATATGTGACGAGTTGGGGAGTGAGAACCGGTTGTAGGGATACAACACCGGTCAAAGAGAGAACAAAACGCAGCTCCTTTGTTCGAAACGCATGTCTGTTTTTTGGTTTTACGTTTTTCCATTTTCCCGTTTTGGTTTTAAAACTGAAAAACTAAAAACGACTTGGTTTAGTGGTTCTTCCGATTTGGTTTTGAAACAGAATAATAAAAGAACGACCCAAACACGGATTGAAGACATCCCAGTAGACTTAACTTTTCAGTGTGTTTGCCTTAAGAATCATAATCGAGCTTTAGTAACCACTCTAAAGTTCACGCTCATCGATCAGCATTAATCATGTTGGAACTCTGTTATACATCCTGTAGACTTTAATGCAGTGGGATAAACAGATAAGTCATTCTACAAATTAAACCGATTATTAAACCCTTAGATGAGATTATCCTTGTAAATCTGTCATCACTAGGCTTGTTCTCAAACCACATCACAATAGCAAACACAAGTAATCCTAAAACAGAGAGGAAGACTCTGTTAATCCATGTAATCACAACATTCACTGAGAAATTATAGCATGCTGATTGAAGAAGCGCGTAGCATTCATGTCCATTGGAACCACTCACACAGTCTGTTGCTGCAGGTACAAGGATGTAATCTTTAACAACTACAACTAATGATAAAGTGAAGCAGAATATAAAAATGTACCTTAAAAGGACACAGACTTTAAAGTGTGTTTAAAGAGGAGGAGCCACTCTAAAATATAGTTTGTTTGTTTATATTTCTTTCTATGAAAATTTCAATCTGTATTAATTTGACAGTTTGAATAAGTCTCTGCTAAGCTGAACAGCAGATAGTGTGGAGATGTCATTTAGAGACTATTCATGGAGCGATTGTTACAGTATATTATGAGTGAAAAAACTTTCAGCAGCCTGTGTGGTTTTTACTGGGATGTGTGGACAGCTTCTGATTCACAGCTTAATGCCTGACATTCAAATAAAACCCATTTGACTGTAATACCTCAAACAAAAATTTTACAAGCTGACTGAGTCAGCCGCTAATACAGCGCTGGTGGAGCAACTCCAGAAAGTGTCATGTGATATCATCATCCAGTTTAGAGCAAGAGCTGTCCATCTTTGGACATATCAACTTCCTTTCCAAAACGCTTTGAAGCAGAACAATGTAAATTTTGTCTTACGGTAGGTTTTCTTTTTTAGCTTGCCATATTTTATCCCACAGACTTTCAGGAAAAAAGTGAGCATAAAACAGAGGCAGAGGCAAAGAGTTTACAGTAAACTACAGAAGGGTCACTATAAATGGTGTGGAGCTGGGAAAGAGGAACATGTTCACAATATCACAGAGGTCACCGGCATGACCACAGATAAACCTCTGCAGGGCAGACACAGCACACATTTTAACAGCTGCAGCTAGTGTGTGTGTGTGTGAGTGTGGATACTTAAACAAGGGCATCTATGTTTTTAAATCCTATCATTACCATGGGGTATCCATTTTCACTTTATTACCACCAAAGCCTGCCATAACCATAAAGAAATAAATCTATTGTTATACATGTGTATATATATGTACATCAGTATACTGTACAGTATAACACAGTAATAGTAAATGCATGTAGGCCTTTTTCCAGCGGACATTCTGATATAAAAAGCACAGTTATAACGATGGCTCAGTCCCAATAAGCCATGACAGCAAGAAAGAACCTGAGACTGAAGCAGTTTAAAGGAATTTAGCCTTCAATTATTTTATTGTTTACACCTGTGCTTTTCCTACTGTGTCAGGTCTAACTGACTGTGTAACTAAAAAATAATAAAACATTTTGGTTAGTTTTTTAAAAACATTTGTTTGGGATCCTTAATTCTAACATTGTATGATCATATTATCACTAGATGATTCCACTGAACACTTACTGTGTGTCCTAATCAGGCAGTCTCATTGAGATTTCTTTGAAGACCGTCCACAGGGTTCAACATGAATGTTGTTTTAGCACTTGTCTAAGTTGGATCAGAAATCTATTTGCCCAAAGTAAACTTTTACTTTGCCCCTATATTTATGTGTATGTTATCAAATAACAACAAGACTGAAGTTACTTGTCATAATAAAGTAAATGAAGAACAAGCACACAGTGTGTCATAGATTTGAAAACCTTCTTGCATATTGAAAATGGTATGACAACCCCCCCCCTCTCTCTCTCTCTCTCCAGAGATGGACTCGTAAGTGATAAACATATAGACCAGTGGTTCTCAACCTTTTTTGGGCCAGCTCCCTAACCACTATCCAGATCTCTTACAGCTCCAAAAAAAAAAAAAATTTGTTGTTAAAAACATGGAAAAGGTAACAAAAAGCCAGGTGAAAAGTAATTATATTTAACTAATAAGTGAATGTTCCTCCCAGAAACTGTGTATGAAGCAAAATACTGTTTTCTTGGATGGGGCACTTAATAAGTGGGGGGTATGGAGGTCCTCCCCCAGAAGATTTTGAGCATTAAACACTTAATTTCCTGCATTCTGGTGAAGATTTCTCCCCTAATTTCTGCCTTTTCTGCACCAATTTAGGGTGGAAATGTCAAAAAATTCAGGTGACAATTCAAAATATACAATTATAATAGAATACAATGTAGTGAGCCTCTCAGTTATTTTTCTTGCTTTTAAATATTTTTCTCCTGTAGATCAACTTATTTAATATCATCCCTGCTGAGTCAACACACATGATTAAGTCTTACCTCCTCTTTTGTGGGGAAGTAACCTATTTAAATGTGTTTATGGTCCCTTTTCATCTCAGTGATAAATGAATCCGTTTTAATTCAGTAACTGACCGGACTTTAGCTCCTGTCAGTGTTTCCCACAGAATGACAGTGCAACTGTGCTGCAACTGTACAGCTAACCTCGAAAACCCAGCTGTATTTTAACATTAACTTAGCTCTCTTCATTAGCCAGGCTCCTTACATGCTTACTAATAACTTCTATTAGCTGTGTCTCCGACATTGGCTGCGTTGTGCACCTGTGTTAACGAGGGAGAGAGAGAGAGAGAGAGACGAGCGAGAGGATGAGCTCCGCGAATTCGCGCTGCCTGCAGCTCTGCAGTCAAATACGATTTTAAATAGGCCTGGTAAATAAAATGAAAATAAAAAATAAATATGTCGCGGTCAGCGTTTATATTGTGACGGGCCGCCACAAATAAATGAACATATAGGAAACACTGTGACTTATCTGCTCATGTTCAAAACTTTCTGCACATTCAGAATCTCTCCCACAGATCTGTGTTCTCTGACATGTAAAGAAAAAAAGAGGTTATAGGAGACTAACGTCATTAGCTTATTTAAAGAGAATTCATAATATTTTACTGCATTATGTTACTGATTCGCTTCCCCTCGCCGTCTGACAGACAAAACTGAATGAGATGAAACTAACCGACACACCTGTGATCTCACAGAAAGCTCACGAATAATTCCACACAGCTTAACTTCAGCACCTCTGATAAAGTGCCGCTAACAGTCCCCAACAGAGCGAGACAGGGCTTCAGTTTTTAACGTTACATTTTTATAGCCTACTGAAACTACCTACATGTCCGCTTTGGCATAAACTGTCTGCAACTCACAGCGCGAGGAGGGTGGATGTCACTCGCTGGTGTCGCAGCGAAGTTGCTTTCAGGGTGAGTCCGACAGCAGAATATCCCTCTTGTAAATGTGTAACAACTGCGATAACAAGACGTTCGCGGTGTTTTCCTCAGAGAAATAAACACTTTCCCACCTAGAAAGAGAGCGTCGGTTTTCTAGAGTTTACACAGTAAAAACAATGTGGGTAAAATTTTAGAGATGATTCTCTGACTTCCCGTTCCCCTGAAGGGTGCACGAAGCTGCACAACAAGTTGCTGATGGAGGAAAAAATGCACAGTCTCGTCCCGTCGCAGTGGACTAAACTGGCAGGTTTTAATGTTGCAGACCACAATTTTTTGTTAGTTCAAAATTTAAACTCGTATTGTTGTGAATCTTAAGTGTAAACTGACCTTAGAATTTCCATCCAACAAACGCCCCCCAAAAGCAGCTCAGCGCCCCCCCTTTCTAAAATATTGCTTTCAGCGCCCCCCATCGTCCTTGGAACGCCCCCTGGGGGGCGGTACCGCCCCCGTTGAGAAACACTGCTTTAAATAAAGAATATATTCAGAACAGATTAGAATTGGATAGTTTTAATATAACTACATGTTGCTAACAACAACTTTAAACAGTGAACTTGTGGAAGTAATTTTTTCCTGTGCAATGACAAATCTTGAATCTTGAAAACGAGGTGTTGAGGGACTGAAATTTTCCTCAAAATAATAAATCCATGGCATCGAGGCTGAGAAAAAAATAGGTACCAGTTTGACTTTTTCACAGGCAGTGTTTAAAAGAGATAAAAGAAAACCAATAGAAAATAAAATTTACTAAAATTGATGGAATAAAAATATTCCTGGACATCTGCTCATCTGATGAAGAGAAATGCATCCGTGTTGTTATATACTCACCTTGTTACCACTGGCATTGGCTTATAGTTATCTTGTCTGTTTGTTTGGGTTTTACAACAAAACATCCATTAGGCTTCAACACGGTGACCTTTTCCATCTACAGGAGAGACAGCTTGGCCTTGCATGATGCTGAGAGCTGAACGGCCCGAGGTTACAGAGTTGTCAGTTAAGTAGACTGATGCAGGGACATTGACAGTATGCACCTCACAGACAAGCCGGCACTCTGCAACAGTAGGGGAGTCAATCACACCTGCCACAAGTTCTCTACATACACTCTGACTGAAATGGAGAACGAATAGGCAGCAGAGAGAGACAGGCAAATAGAAACACAAAAACACTGACAAACATGCTGCCATCTACAGTACAGAGAGTCCTGACCGCTGCTAGACTCACAATGACTTTACAAGTAATTGATATGGATAAAAAATTTGATATAGGCTGAGCAGACTCATCCACCTTCTTCATAATGGATATGATGTAGTGTGTTTGGTTCCATAACTGATCAATACTGCTTAATTTAAATAGATTTTAGAGTTTTGATCAGGCCACACAAGAATGCATCTATTGGCAATTTAATCATCCACTTTTGGCAATGGCATTTTATTGTCCTATCATCATCTGATTGGTCTTTCAGTGGTTCCTCCACCCTGAGAAGAATAACAAGAGCAAGATTAATAGGGGTTTTTTTGCATAAAAACAGCATACTAATTGCTGGACAAAACAAACAATAATGGCACCTTTGCTATTTTTATAGCTTTAACCATGTTCAGGCAATATTGAATTCAATTCTGTGGGGATTTATTGGCATGGGAAAGAGATGTTTAGATTCCCAAAGCAAGTGTGAAATGTTAAAGCCAGTTGAATGGGTTTGTCACCTCGGGAGTACAAATGTGCTCCACAGCAAACTTCATCGCAACTTAATGGTGATTTTTGGGTTAATTTTATGTCGTGGTGTGCTAAAGGAAAGTAAAAGTCTAAAAAGGTTGTCATGTCCAGATGGGTTTTTTCATAACCATGAAACATAATAGGGTTGAAACGATTTATTGATTAATTCGATTACTAAAAAAAGCATTGACACAAAGTCCTTGCATCGATTCTCCGTTCCATTTAATTATAGAGAGCTCTGTTTCGCAAGGACAATTATTACTGTCGCACATCACGCTTACACTGTGATCAAGCGAACACAATGTGATTATGATGCCGCTGTTTGCAACGTGGAGGAAGAGAGAGAAAATAGCAAGGGACAAAAAAGAAAGTGTCCAAAGTATGGGATTGTTTTAAGCTAAAAGAAAACAACAACTCTGTAATTTTTACAGTCTGTCCACCAAAACGAAACGAAACTAGCGTAGCCTACCGCAAAAGCACGACGGAAATGCTCAGCACCCGCCAAGTACCTCCTTATATAATTACTCGATGAATCACAGAAATAATCTGTAGAATATTCAATTACTAAAATCATCGTTAGCTACAGCCCTATAATGGATACCTTAGATCTGACATGTGTTGTATAAACTTGAGAATTGGTCCCCAAGAACGTTAAGATACATCCTCTGGGGATGATGAATATCAGCAGTGGATTAAATGAAAATGTAGCAATTAGTTTTTGGTGCAAACTGATGTTCGTGTTAGATGAGAGGTCAGATGATCATCAGAACCATTCCGAATAATTTTTTCGGGGGAAAAATGACGGTCACCACCATTGTGTGAGATGTAAAATCCTTCCTATTATACACCGCTGTGCAGTGTTTGGACATCTGATAACCCTAAAACTTCTGGAAATGTTCCTCAAACCACTTCCCACCCTGCATTGTATTCCCTTATCTCACCTGGACCTGAAACAACACACCACCCAACCTTCAAAAACAAGTTGATTGCAGAGAAATTCTAGACGTAGTTAATATGTAATTTTGGCTGATGGACAGGTAGACAGAATTCAAACACATAATGGTAAATTCACTGTACTTAAAAAGCACATTTTTAGTAAAATGTTTTACTTTCACCCCATTCATACACTGATAGTAGTGGCTACATTGAAAGGTGCTCATCAGAAACAGACACTAATGCAATCTCACACCGAAGGCACATCCATCCAGAGCAATTTGGGGTTCAGTATCTTGCTCAAGGACACTGCAGAGTGGAGAAGACAGGGATCGAACTACCAACCTACTGATTAGTAGGTGTGGGAATCACCAGAGGACCCACGATACGATATTATCACGATACTTTTGTCACATTACGATATCATTGCGATTTTAAACATATTGCGATATATTGCAATTTATTACCTTTTCTGCAATTTATTACCTTTTTACCTTTAATCTTCAAATTATGTCCCCGAAGGAAAACTCTATTATTTTAGTACCAAAAACTAAAATTCTCATGTACAATTCAGATAATAAAAGATCGATACTTGACCTCCATGTATCGATACAATATTGCTGTGAAAAATATCGCGATACTATGGTGTATGGATTTTTTTCCCCCCACCCCTACTGATTAGTGGACCCCCTCCACCTCCGCCCCACGTTATTTACAGTTCGTCAAGTATTTGCTGCTATATTACAACATTTTTAGTGTTGATTGGTAGTTACAGAAGAAAAATCTGTGCGCCGCCTGGGAATCTTCAGTGATACCACTGCACCAGCAGCGCCAATAAGGTAATCAGAGAGCACGATGAGCAGTACATGTGCCTGCCTTCCAGCCAGAGGAGAGCAGCCTCACTGTGGATAAATAAGTGAACGTCCCCAGAGACTTTCCAAGGTCACCAGAGAACTCTGTCTGTGCCACAGCTTTAAACTGAGACCAGCTGCTGCAGCTTGGGCCATATCTGGACCAAACACTGCTTACAATGCAAGCTGCCAACCAGGCACTGTGCAAGTGTGTGGCGCTTTTTCTTTTTCCATAGCTAAATAAACAAATCTGTAGAGTCAGTGCCCAGACTCATTACATCCAATCCCTATTGGTCTCCATGGGTCAGCAACTGTTATCTCAGTGGCTTGTTGGTAACATATTTTTTATAGCACATACTGTATGTGCCCAGTCTTAAAAAACAGGGGAACAGAAAGTAGTGGAGGGCATACTCAGAAATTATTAATAAACACTGAACCAGCATTTTGCAAGTCATGTTAGAATTCCAGTCTATCTTTCACTTGCACACATCCAACTACAGTAAATACTGACAATGCTGACTCAATATTTTCAGTCTCCTCACAGCTGCCTGCATTGGCTGTTTCTTTCAAACAGCCTTAAGAGAATGTACTTCTTATTGACTAAAAAGAAATAGTTAGTGGCGAATGAAGCCTAGTCGATGTGTGGCCTCTCTTCACGTCTGTTTTTCACCACAAATCTCAAATAATATTTTCCACCGCCTGAAACGCTGCATCATTTTGGCTCAGTTAACCTTTATTGTTCACTCCAATCAAATTAGCCTTGTAGACTCCCCCCCCCCCCCATAATTAGCCCTCATTTCCATATGGGCCAGAGGCTGATCTCGCACCAAATGAAGGCTCAAACTGACGCTTGGGGAAAGAAAGTATCAAGGACAGAGGCGTCATGGCCTCCGGCAATTAGCGAGGACCCTTCTGCTGCTCTGGATGGGAATGTTATGACAGCTACCACTGCTTGCCACCGCACAGAGCTATTCACCAGTGAGCACGTCCCTATGGGCATGTACACCACCAAGACAATCAACTGGGGGCTAATTTTCTTTATTTATCATCAACACAACAGTTGCGGGCCTGAGAGCACGCTGTCTTCCTCAGGGGATTAGTGGTTGCAACTGAAGTAATACCAAAACATCAGCATCAATTAGTCCCACTCTCCTCTCTGATCTGCAGCGTCATCTCCAGCAGTGAAGTAGAGCAGGTGATCCAGATTGTGTGTGTTAGCGCGCATGCTTAAATGTCCACCTGCTTCGCAACAAGGCTCTCTCTCTCGGCAAGGCCATACTGAGGGGCGCACAGACACCCACATATGTCTGGTTTAATCCGAAACGGCACATCGACCCAAATGGCCGTGTTTTTGTTTCCCCGCGGCCCTCTTTGATGTTAATGTCCCTGTGAATTATTTATCTGTGTGTTCTCTTTGCCTTCTCCTCGTGCTCTCTGAAGGAATAAATCAAAAGAGCGAAGCACACACAGGGCGCAGACAGGAGGATTTATCACGGGGAGTATTGTTTACCGCGCTGACCTCCAGGCCCTGCTATATACACATATCTGTGCTTTGCAATCAAACAGCCGCCTCTTCTCACGGGGCTAAAATAGACAAACTACTCTGCTTTCTTGGTGATTAAAAAAAAATAAATTCTAATGTCTTTGCCTTTGGCTCTTATTTTCGCATGCGTGATCATTCTAAGGAGGCAATGTATCTATTCTGTAATGATTATGGATTATGCGTAGAAGATCTACTTTCTTCCTTGTGTTTTATCAATGTAATTTGCTTAACAAATGATACATGGTTGGCTGACCAGCTGATTTAGACAAATACCTGACGATGCAAACATGCATACTCACATTGTCCCCATTTGACCATCACTGAAACATGATACAAAAGCCGTTGGTGTGGGGGTTCATCTGCCTTAGAAATAAGTGAAAATACTCTGTTTATGCCCACTGCAGTACAAAATGTTCTTTTTCTCTGTGCTAAATGGTTAAGAGGTTTCAGACGTTATGTCAAAGCTGCAGCGAATGTACCTGCATCCATCCCATCGTACCTGCATCCATCCCATCGATCATCATCTGTAGTACTGACGAAGACGTGACAGAGAATAGGAAATGTTTCTTCTAATCAACAGTTTTTATTTTGTCCAAGCATTTAATATTGCTTGTCCCAAAAATAAAAATTTTGTTTTGTACATAAATCCATCCTGACACAACATGCTGTTTTCTTTTTTAGGAAAAATACAATCTAGGTGCTATTTCTCATTACATTCATAGTGATCACTGACAGCTCACTTGCATCAGCCAATTTTTCCCCCGACATTTGGCAGGTTGGAAGGTTGTAATTTCAAGCTCTGGCACTACCGATACATTTTTGTTTCGCTCACAATTGAGCTTGTTTGGAGAACGATAAAGTTCTCCTGGTGAGTAGAAGCAGGGTGGGGGTTTTCCTATATCTCAGTATTATACCATATTAAAGTGGCAGTAGTAAGAAAAGATGGCGTAGAAGATATAGGGGAGAGCTGGGACGAATGAAACACTTTTCAGATATGTCATTTTAAAATATAACATTACAGACAGAAATCAATTGCTGTTGTCATCAACAACTCACATGTGTGTTCTATCAATACCAGGTGTAAAATGTGGAACGACTTCAGTATAATTCCACTTTGAAAGAAAGGTGCGCATTGTTTCATTCGTCCCTACTGTCTGGGATGGAAGAAACACAATGAAATACATTTAAATAGTTTGTTATTCTTGTTTTTATTTAGAAAGCTTGACACTGCTCTCCTCAATACGTAATTGCAAACTCATTATGTCCTTTTTCTTAATACAAAATAGTATAAATATAACTTAGCTAGCTAACTAGAAAATCCAACAGCTAATGTACATTTGGATCTGCAGCCTGTTTTCCTCTACTGTGAAGACCCTGTTATTTGGCTGTGAGTATCCTTGTGGTCCAGTATGCAGCCTGGTGGACTCTGCCCCCCTCCCGCCGTAGGTAGAATGGCTGCGTGACTCCTGACGTTTAAACTTCTCTAGCTTCTAAACTGTAAAACTTTGACAGTTAAACTTCAGGATGTGTTAAACTACTAACTAATCTTTCATGTGAGCATGACCATGGCTCTTGGAACAATAAAATCACCTCGTCATTTTAAAAAAAATGTTACTTTCCATGATTGAAAACAGCTTCTTTCATATAACTCTATGACGGCTCTCCCCTATAACATAACCTTTGTCATTGTTGATCGGCTGGTGGAAGGAATTGCAGCAACACTGATCACAATATATGTCCTTTTTCGAAGTTCACTTTAATGCGTTAAACTGCATCTGTTCTAACACATAGAAGGACGATTGCAATATTTTTGAAAGTGGCTTCTCTGGCTAGCTGGTAACATCCGGTTTTGCCATCTGAAATGATAACTGTCAAAGGCAAATTTGATCAGCTCTGGCAAGCAGGCTAATAAAGCTGACATTAGCACTGTAGTTTGGGTGAAACTGTCTCTGGCTGACCTTTAATGTTTCTGTCAGACTTAACGAGAAACATGCAAAAGGCGTCTTAGATTTGCACTCAACGGAAACTTACATGATAGTGTGCTAAAAGACCGAGATTTAAGCCATTAGTGTTCTTATTAATTATCGCCCCTGAAAGTTGCATCCCTCATATAAAGCAGTATATTGGTGATTTAGGCTCCTCTGTCCAGCCCAGCATCAGGAGCTTAGGGATTGTTTTTGATTCAGCGATGTCCTTGGAGTACCACGCTAAACAATTAGTCAGAAACTGTTTCTTCCAACTGCATCAAAGGGTGAATTAGAGATGATCATTCATGCTTTTTTTCCCCTCTCGTAACAGTCTTTTTACATATTTGAGCAAGAAGGAGCTTTACCGTCTCCAGGCTTATCAGAACTCTGCTGCGAGGCTTTTCACTCGCATTAACAAAAGAGCGCACATCACACCTGTTTTAGCAGCACTTCACTAGTTACCAGTCCAGTATACAATTCAATTTAAAATCCCGGTCCTTACTTTTAGAATCCTGCACGGTCAAGTTCTCTCTGAGTTGACACAGCTTCATACTCCGACCCGTAGTCTGAGGTCATCAGGTGTTAGTGGTTGTTAGTGGTTTCCCACCCTCATTTTAAAACCATAGGGGATCGATCATTCCAAGCAGTGGCACCGAGGCTGTGCAATGCATCGCCTCCTTTCTACGTTGTGTGAATTCTGTCTATTCTTTCAAACAGCAACTGAAGACCCTACTATTCAAGCAGGCTTTTAGTTAGACGAAGGGGTTTTACCTACTTATTGTAAGTAAGTAAGTAAGTAAGTAACTTTCTACTCTATTGTGTTTGTGTGTGTGATTTCTCTGTGAATTTGAAACAGACCACAGCATCAGCACCTCGGAAAAATCAACAGTCCTGTTTCACTGCAGCCATTCTTAAATTCAGATGAAATATTTCTACAGCAACTTCTACTTCGGTCATCAATATATGTTTATCCCTTTTGGACTTAATTTACTTTATATTTATATTATTCTTAGTTATATACATACAGTGATTTGTATGATATTATTTCGGATATGGGCTATTATATGCGTCCTCTCTAGATAAGAGGAATGAGACCTGTCTGCCAGTTGTCTGTGGTGCACCAGTACAAATGGGAGTTAATGTCAGTTCACATCCTGTATGTCAACTAATGCCAGTGGTTTACTGCTACTTTGAAATCAACCTTGTATTAAATCTAGGTTTTGTTACAATATATATTTAATTTGTTCCCTTCCCTTGTCAGTATTGGTTTTAGGAAACATTTGATTTGATGTTTGGCTTTGTGTTTTCTTATTTAGCCACAAAAGAGTGTCTGCAGTCTTTTGCAGGAACGGACCCTCTTGCAGCATCAACAGCAACAAAAAACACCTGACCATGCCGATAAAATGACAAAATATTAGTTGTATGTGGCTGTGCAATTAAATGTAAAAAGTTATCAAAACCAATGATCATACACTCTAACTGACCTTATGTGAGACCCATCAATAAGATGGATTAATTTATTTGTTTATATCTGTGCTGTTTCCTGCCCCTGCAACATATCTGAAATGACCAATGAATCTATAATCCAATAAGTTTTATTAGATAAAACCAGACTGAGTGGGATCATTTTAGTCCAGTCCAGTACGCATTGTTGCACCTGACAGCACATTGTTTTTGTTCTGAGATGCTGATGTTATAAGTGCAACATCTAGTTGCATAATCAGTCTTACCCCCACACATGAACAGTGCTTGATGGCTGAACTGCTGCAGCTCGTACACCTGTTTTGTCCACACAGAGCCTTTCTTCTGCCAGTCCTACCGAGTCTTTCTACACTGAGTCTGCCTCTAATAAATACAGTACAATAAAAGCCTTGCTAATGTATGAATGGATTCTGTCCACAGACATGTTGGCACATTTTTAATATGTTTTTGTCTGTGACACATTCTGCAAATATAGACATTAACTGTAGTGAAAGGTGAATGTTGCAGGTATCCATCGGGGAGACATGCAGCTCACACGGGCGCAGTGGCTGTCCTAACCTGTTAACATGGGCGCCGTGCAGTGTGTCCAGCAGTGGGTTGCACCAGCTCTGTATAAGTTCATATATAAAGTTGACAAATCGGTAGCACCACTTACTTACTTACACAAATACTTGTGTCAGAACCTAACTAGTTTGAACGTAAAGTCATAACTAAAACAGAAAATCTGCAGTTTTACCATTAGTGAGTATAATCCTGTGACATTTTATAATTCACACCTACCCCGGGGGCATGTGTTTTGTTGTTATTTAGAGTTATCTTGTTTATTTATCTCTGTGGTGCAACTGCTTTCATTTTAGTGATGCATAAATCACAACTAATAATTTACATTTTAACCAGGCTACATTTGAACTTACACACAGTTGGTGCAACAAGCTGCAGGGCTTTACTTGGATAGAAGAAATAATTCATATAGAAGATGGAGCCGAATGCAGTTGTGAGAGCTGGTATAGAAAGAAAAGATGCATGTGGGCACACTTTGCTTTGATTTTTCCTACATCCCACTGACTAAATGCAAACACTGTCAGAAAATAACAGGGTAGTGCAGACATATAAGAAGCATCTAGTGTGTTGGGAGGAGAAGAGAAGATGGAGGAGAACTCAGAGAGACACGCTGCTGTCCGAGCAGAGTTGGTTAGCAGTAAACCATGACAGGCTTCCCGAAGCCTCTGGGGCATTTAGAGGCCAGTTTTCCAGTTATGGAAACACTTTATTAAAATTTATTAAAATGACTAAATATCCTGGAAACAATCTATTCTGTCCTGGACAGTTTTAATTGCATTTAGTCAAGTCAATTTTATTTTTATGGCACCAAATCATAACAGAAATTGTCTCAGGACACTTAGAGCAGGTCTACAATGTACTCCTTATGAAATTATCTGCGAGCTGTGCAGTTTGATCGTCAGGATATTGATTTTTTTTTTTTTATGTGTGCTTTGGTGTTTTATAGGTTTCATATTCCATGCAATAAATGTTCATATATATCATTCCACATCATGTGGAAAATTCATGTTCAAGTTAAAGGCATTTTCAGTATGAATATTTAATGCTGTTCTACCACAGTGTGATCTACAGAGAATAAAATTGCAAACTGCTTGTTTCAGTATAACCCGTGTACCATGGTGCATCACTACTAGTCTTTACTATTTGCGACTTTTTGCTTTGCTGGCTTTTTGCATCCCTTGCTGAAATATACAGTGATGCTGGTGCACTCTCGTGTCCTTCATCACAGAGCGGGGACTGAAAATGAGTTGAAACTCCACAAACGTGAGGTTTGAAAGCAAGAAATGTCAGCACCGAAGAAACACTGTTGTAAAATCACTGGTATTGATCACGTACTCCCTCCCTCTGCAGGTATTTTGCACTTGTTTTGCATTGCAAAAAAAAAAAAGGGGAACAACCATTCTGCTACAGGCACTGCACATTATTAATTGACATATCTAGAACAGGACCCTGTAGGGTGGTGAAACTTCCAGGTCCATGGTTCTGACGTTACAGATGTGCCAGGCTTGCTTTGCCAGCAGAGTGGAGGAGAATAGCTGCTCATCATCTCACATCCTGGCCTCCTTTCCAGAGCCCATGCTCAGACCAGCCAGTCCCCACAGTCTAATTGGCCTACTTTAACACTTACCTTCCAGTGGTAGCCACCGTGTTTGCTGTGTGTGCAGTTCAGCTCCTGTGGGCCATTGCTCAATGATGGTAGATGCCAAACTGAGGCTAAACATTAACTCTACATAAAAACGTCTTCCTTACTTCTTTACCTGTAGTAGCTCTTCTCTATTATTTCTGATTGTATTGGGTACATAGGAATATTTATCTGCTCGTTGCCATCTCACCATTGCTTGTTTCTATCATGCATAATGTCCAAAAAGTCTCAGGTTTTCTACAGGTTTTTGCATCCACCAAAAATCTCATATGAGGTGAACTCTGTATTTATGAATGAACTTCAGCTGTAGGAGAGACACAGAAAAAGATTATGCTTCCCTGAGGCGACGTGCAGTGTAGCTGTGTGTATGTGTGTGTGTGTGTATCTGCCACGCTGCCAGCTGCTGCTCAAGATCAGCTAGATCGCAGTAATTGGTCTGTTTCTTTCTGATTTGTGCTCCTAGTATTTTTAGTCATGTGTCAGGCTTGTCTCCTGACATCACAAAGTCAATCTTGACGCTCTGCTTGTGAAATTCTTACTGCTTTTGAAAACAGTCGGACATGAAGGAATCATCACTGCTTCAGAGCTGCATTGATTTAAAAATATCAAGTAATATAGGAGTAATTAAAAAGTAATATAAAAAATAAGTATCCTTCTGCATAACAAATTTTCCTGATAAAAATAGATAAAAGCTAATGACCTTTAGCTATGCTGGATGGATCTATGGATGGCAAAGACGCAGTATGCTGGCACGCTGACCACCGCCTATATACTGACAAAATAGAAATGAAAAATATCACCAGCATTATTTAAGAGTGTGAAAGATGTGTTTAAAACTGTATTTATATTGCAATTAATATCCACAAGCATATACAACCAAAAAAGAAAAGGGAATTAGCAACTGGCTAAAATGGCAGTAAAAGTAGATGTGGTTCAATGGAATGTGTTGAGACCGATTCTTCATTTTCAAACACTTGTTAGGCCCTGGCTCACCCTGCGACACCTTTAGTCCCCATTGAAAGGCACACTGGAGTTAGGTCAAAGACCAGGCCTGGCGCCCAGGGCCAAATTGAATTACTATGATTGCCTAGTCTTTTGTAATTAATTTGCAAAGGGCTTAAGGGCCTTAATAGCTGTGAGGAGCACAGGCTTGAAGGACAAACACTAATTAAAAGTTGCCAAGGATCGGGAGTATGCCACGGTGCATTTTCAGATTTTCTGTTAGAAAGAGCTGATTGTAATTCTGCACTGGGCCTACTCTCACTATCATGACAGTTCACTCTTCCCTTCATAGGAAACAGGCTATGTATGTATTATGAGTCAGGCTTAAAGAGACGTTTAATGTAAGCAGGTTATAATGCCGCTGAGCTGCAGGACTCATAATGCTGGTCTGGAAGGACCTCCAGTTTGCAGCTTGTATGCATTTGGCAGGATGCTGGGAATGTGGTATTTAGCAACACACCAGCTTGCATTTTACATGAGGCATTTAGTAAAAGCTCTCGTGCTGCTGATTCAATAAACCCGTGCAGTAGAATTAGCATAAATGCCTGGATCACATTGAAGCCATCTAAGAGGGAGGAGTTTTAGACCTGGTGACTCTCACCAGATCTAACTGTCATGTCCTGAATGATCAATGATAGAGAAGACGTGGCCGAAATTAAGTTTCAGGTTAGTACAAGACGGATAAACTGCAGTGCCAAACTATTCTTAATGCCTTCCTTGATGTTTATTTACATATAGTTATAGTTAGTCAGGCACACAGGAAAAAATAAATGAACACAGGTTATACACCAAAATCTTTCCCTGGGATGCTGCAGTATATTTCGAAAAAGTCTGAAGGATGTTCAGGGTTTGGGCAAGCTGTTGGTCCGCTGAAATGTTCCCGTATTTATTCTTTGTGTGACTCAGAGTCTCAGAGCTCACAGTTATAAAATATAACTTAGCTTACATCTTCACCACAGGAACAGATTGCCAAGCTAATGAAAAACTCCCACGGCAGTCTAGATTAACTTCTTCCAGGGTTTTGTGGAAGTCAGGTCTTCAATTGCTTTTCTGCCGCTGGCACTCTGTCTTTTTTTCTTTCTATTTCCTCCTCTCTTTTTTTTTCTCTGCTTTTCACCTGTAGAGTAGCTGCTGCTGTCTCCAAGCAGAGGGGGGAAAAAGCCTATTGAGTCAATTGAAGCAAAGAGGAAATTAACAACTACTGGCTGGCTGGTTTTATTGTTTTGTTTGGAGACAAATGTGGCTATATCCTTGCTGGAGAAGGGCGGGAGTGCTTTCCCTGGGCTCTCTCTGAATTGCTATGTGTTTTTGTGCATATGTCGCTTGCCTTGTTCTGCTTTTTTGTCCATCTATTTGCTGAGGTTGCTTTTAGCACAAACAAGAGATCAGACCGTCCTCCTCAGACCTTAAACAGGTACACTTTGGAATTTATTTGACCACACATGAAACCCGGATGTAAGTCAAATCCATTAGGGATTGAGATGGAGGTGGAAAATAAGTTTTAACTCATCACACTGTGTCCTTATGTTTGCCAAACATCACTTATCACACAGCATTGTAAGCTTGAATTCGAAACAACCAGGCAGGAGCGTGTGTAAAATGCAGCCAATGCGGAAGCGCCTTAAACCTGCATTCTTTCTAACAGCGAGCAGGGGGCTACACCACTGGGTGCAAAAATAAGTCGGATTGTATAGAAGTCTGTGAGAAAAGTCTCATGCCAATATTGTCCCGTTCGGGTCCTGGTTGTACAAAATCATCATGGTTACAACCAAAATGCCAAAGTCTTCAAAACGGTAGTCCACCAACCAATGGGTGAAGTCACGGTGGCTACACCATGTTCTCTTCTTCTGTCTATGGGAGAGACACATGCTACCATGCAGAGCCAGGATATTTTCTCATCAGGTTTTCCCGGTGAATAAAGGCGGGGTAATTTAAGGTTTTGTTTTGTTTTGTCAAATTCAGAGAATATTTAATCGCAGCTGTCCGTTTTCTGTCTGCAGAGGGAAAACAAATCTGATGGCTCTGTAAATGGAAACCAAACAAGTGGCCCTCATCTATCCGTACAACACTGTTACTAGCCGTTCAAGCCATGATTTGTGTGTCATGTCACTTTAAATTCTTGCCCACAGACATTGAGCTTACTTTCTAGTTTACCAAGATATGCTGTTTTTGTGATGTTAGCTACAGTTAGTTGTGTGATCTGGAACCATCTCGTCCTCTCATTATCTTCACATTTCTTGTTGTTATTGGCTCTATGTCATGCTATTTCTCATTGTGTTAGATTTCTCCAGAATTGCCTACTCCACCTTTAAGTTGTTATTTTGACCGAGTTGGTTATTGTTGGAACAGTGGAACGCAATGTTCTTATCTTTGACATTCCTCTTAATATGTGCACACATGTCATTAAAGGGGAACTTTCTTGATATTATACATAGTAAATGCTATTTTTAGAGCGGCGAAGCTTTGATAATAATTAAAAGTGAATCTTCGAAGCTTTGGCGGCAGGGTGGGGGTGGTGTGTGGGGGGTGCCAAGAGCAGAATATGGGGATAGGTTTGTCTGGCGGAGGTCCTGGGAGAGCGGACGGGATGAGCACTACTTTCAGAACTAAAACATGTTATTATGTAAAAATCACTTAACTTTTATTATAGCCTTCTAAATGTTCTTCTTCTGCTGTAGGCCTAATAGAATTATTTAAATGAGTTCATTGTCTTGTTATTAGGGCCCGAGCACAAACCGGGCGAGGTCCCTATTGAAACTGAAGGGAGTCTGTCTGTCTGTGCAAAGTAACCTCAATTTTGGGGGCCTAAACATACTCGAAAATTAACCAAATTTTGCACATAATTCAGGCGCAGCAATTTTTAACATGTATTTTATGGGTTAGCAGCCCCTGGACAAAGTTTCACCTATGTGTACAAAATTTCTGTGGTGCGTGTTAGGGATGTCCCGATCAGGTTTTTTTGCCCTCGTGTCCGAGCCCGAGTCATTTGATGTTGAGTATCTACCGATACAGAGACCCGATCCGATACTTCTATAATACTTAAAAAGAATAAAGATGCAGGATGTTTTTTATTTTTTATTTAATTCACCTTATTTTAACATTCAACAACTGGACTTTTGTGCAACAGTAAATATAAAAAAAGTCAGATAAAAACAAATAGCACCTCAACTTAAAATACCCAGCAGGCATGTAAACAAATACAAAAATAAAAGAGGAAGGAAGGAAGTTGTTTTAACTTCAGTGTACATGCTCACATCTGCCATGCTCACATGTTCAGTTATAGTCGTAACGCCACAAAGGGAACACAGTAAGTGATGAGTAACACATTTGTGCAGCGTCCGAAGCACGTGGCAAAATCACAGCCACACTGGCAGAGCTCCAGAATCTGCAACGTGGCCGCCTCACGCCCAACACTGCTTGCAGCTCTAATTTGTTTATTGTAGTTGTGTAAAATATAAGCTATTTGACTGCTTTGATCTGGAAGGAAATTAAGCAATTGTAAAATTAATACCATAACTGCCACAATGCAATAGTCAGTTTAAAGTGCCCCCACACAGCTGAGAGCTTCGGCGTTTTCTTTTCCCTTTGATGGGAACTGGAGCGTTACCTTTACTGCTGTAAGAGGGAGGTCAGGTGTCCAAAAAACCCCTGAATATTCAAATCCCAAAATTAAAAATTGAATACCAACGAGGAAATATTCGGGTCGAGTCCTAATTATCAGTTTACCCATCAAAGTTGTCTCAGCTAGAAATGTGGCACTTTTGGAGTACGACCTATATGAAAGACTAGTAAAGTTTTTGTTGAAACTGTGTGAGTGAGGCGTCAATTCAACCATATACCATACCATACCATACTATACCACATAGGCTTTCATTTGGGGTGCTTTTGGATTTTAGTGTGTTATACTAAAAGGTTTTTCTTCCCTGCCCAAAGAAAGCCATTTTGAATAAGATAACTCTGCTTGGACAGGATGAGACTAGTTGCAGCGATGGTGGAAAATCAGGTCTTGAATATAATTAGATATGGGTTATTATGTGTTGCAGCTTCCGTTGTGCTGATATAAAATCAAATTGCCGTGCTTCAGTGCATTTCTCACAATAGACTGGTGCCCCACAGAACCATCAACAACGCTGAGACATTTATCATTTACCAGCCTGCTGCTGACATATTAATCAACATGTTTTTCATCAATATCCCTTATTCGATGTCCCCTGTCATCACTGTCATCTTAACAAGAAGAGGCGTCAGCCACAGGAAGGCTTATTCGCAGCCTAATTGACTGAAGCCAGTTGAGATCATTTGAGGCTAACCACACTTTCTCACAATGAGGTTTTGATGAGCTCAAATCAATGGTGGGCAGGGGGAGAGTGTTGCATGTAGTGCTCATTAATTAAATCTTCATGCATCCCAGATGCTTGAGTCAGAATAAAAGGAACAAGAAGGCTATTGATCTTTCGCTGGCGTTTGGCCAGACAACACAGCGAGTCTGCATTTTCAGTATTAAAATAACACGCAAACACATAATGACCCTTTCCTAATGCTCCATCTAAACAGCATTATACATTTTTATGATCTGCAGGCAAACGTCCACCTCATACACTGCAATGATTTACATAACCCAGGGGAAAAGACACATTCACGTTACTGTACATTGGGTTTAGACATTTTGAAAGGCCATAATTTAGATCTTGTTTGTGCTCTCAAAATAGCAGGCGGATGATTTTGCAAGCACGGAGCGAAACAAGTCACAAGTGCAACGCTATTAACAGTACACAGGAAGACTTTAAATGCTACATTTTTGCTTTAGGAGAAAACCATTATTTTAAGTTAAAAAAAAAAGGGCTTCCAGTCTCCTCGACTCATTAGCACTAAGTCTTACTAAGCTACAACAATAGAGTATATTTTCTTTCTCTGCACAATGAGCATATCTTTCTGTTGTACAATAATCTGGCTCCTTGAGACTTTCACTCCTTCACACATCTCCACAAGGCTGTGCCAACGAATGAGACTGTTTAATTTACAGAGGGCCTTAAGATAATATTTACATAAGCAGTGTTGAAAAGAAACCTTACAAGCCCTAAGGTTATTAATGATAATTATCCTTCATAAATCTATGCCCTTCCCTTGCCAAACACACTTACGGACCCTGCGGCTCTTATTTGAAGTTTGAGTGCTTGATCACAGGGAAGGGAACCGTGTAGATATACAGATTAAGAGTCAGCAACATCCACCCACTTACCGGCTTAAAAGAGGACAGCGTCACTGGGTGTATTCAGGCACATCAAAGCCTGGTTGTGCTATGAATGGAGTGATACATTGTCTGAGCGATGGGATGTGACAGCGCAGATACAGACTGTCACCGACATGCCTTCCATCCTGGATTACCAGTGAGTCAGGCTGCGAGGAGTTTGCTTCTTGGCTGTGGCTCTGGAAGCAAGCCAAGCTAAAATAACTTCCCCGCGCCACACGCTCACCACCCCTCAACATACTTCAACGTATGTTTATTTGCATTGGGAGTCATAACAGAAGGCTCCTTTCCCCTCGCAGTTCAGGTTTTTTGTACCTGAAAAGATTTTCCTGGAAAGCGTGAAAGTAAGAGCCAGAGCTCCTTAAATAGATGGATGGTATCCTACTCGGGGAGAAAAAGAACCTTTACTGTGATTTACTTAAAACCCAATTTCTTCCAGAAGGGGAAAAAAAGGCTTATAGTCCAAGAAATCACCTAGTGACTGAGTGGACTAAGGCGAACTTCATATGAGCAGGACATCCTCTGATGGTTAGATGGTGTTACAAATTCTCCCGGCTCATAACCTTCCAGGCAGGCCTCTCTTTTCATGTCAGCTCAACTCTCCTGTCATTTCACAATCCGGTTCATCCTCCTGCATGGCCGTCACCCCACTCCATCACCTGGTGATCTCTGCCTATCTCACCTGCAGCTAATTTCCCTCCAATTAGCCCCAGTATATACATCGACCCTTTAGCTTGCCCCCCACCACATTGCCTAGTGTCGTCAGCGTAGCTGGCCAGCGTTATTCTGCCTTTGATTCTGCCTGACCTGCTTGTGTTTGACCTTGTTTGCCTTCTTTGGGACTGGTTTGCCCAGTTGTCTGCCAAGTCTAAGTGAACCTAGGGCTGGGCAATAAAACAATAATGATAATTATGGCAATATAATTTTCCTCAATAACAATATAATCAATGTTCAATATATCGTCAATAAATATCTGGTTTAATTCATTAAGCTCATGAACAAATTAGCACTATTTTTTTCTATGAAAATATTTTTTTTTTGAGGAAAAGGGACTGAAAAAATATTTACTAATCATATTTGTTAATTGTTTTTTATCATGATAGTTTTGATTGTTCTGCCTCCGATTTGTTAAGTGATCCACTGTTTGGCATCAAGTGTTTGTCCCATTTTGAACACAAAGAAAAGTTTAACCACATAATTAACCATCTGGCTTCTTCCATTTTCACTCAGGAGCAAAAATCAGCCTTTAAACTTGAATGAAATAACAATTTGACATATATCGTGATAATTATCAATATCGAATGATATGAAATGTTTTTATTGTGATAACAGTTTTGCCCATATCGCCCAGCCTTAAGTGAACCTGAACTTTTATGTTTGTATATTGCCTGTCTGTGTCGTGCTTCTGGGTTCACTCATAGATGGCAGCTTCATGGTGGTGCTAGAGGAAAAGTCAGGGATCACCAAAGTCATTAGGATTCATCCTGCAGGGACCATGAATCTCTACAATATTTCATGGCAATCCACGTTTCCTTGCCTTGCTTTGGACTTCCCAACCTCCACTGTAACTTCCACTGTTTGTCTGAATTAACACAATTAAACTGCATCTGCTCTGCCTTTGTGTCTGCTGCTCACGGGTCCAAAGCCTCTGTTTCCTGTGTCAGTGCGTGAGCTAAACATAACACAGTACATGTGGAAGTAGCCTTTTTTC
Organism: Lepomis macrochirus; assembly: GCA_024633595.2. Classification (NCBI taxonomy): domain Eukaryota; kingdom Metazoa; phylum Chordata; class Actinopteri; order Centrarchiformes; family Centrarchidae; genus Lepomis; species Lepomis macrochirus. Next base: position 31,560,989 of record JALXJV020000005.1, read on the forward strand.
TTGATGACGAGCCATGAGTCACTATCACTGCTACTGTAGATCGTTCTATGCTGCAAGTGTAAAGCCTTGAATTGAGAGCTGATGAATAGGCAGGGAAGGCTCTTATCAGGGGCAGCTGCGAGAGTCATTTATCAGTGGAGAATAATGGAAGCAAAAAGAGATGAGTGGAGCATTTGGCCTATTGCTCCACAGTATAATAGGCCTACACACTCTCAGTGTCCTGGAATAACTCTGTATCTCCATCCTTGTCACTGTTGGCATTGTGCACCACTTGCAGAACAGGTATCAAGAGCCAAGAATCTGCCACAAGAAGAAATGTTTCACAACTCAAGGAACTGTGTGTGAAAAGGGTAATTATATACTTAACATTGCGGTTGCTGATGGAATAATGAACATTTTCTAAATTCTTGACAGGTCAGACACTATCTGAATCACATTCAGGTCATTTTAATTGTTAATGATAGCATTATAGTAGGAATTTCTCTGGAAGACAGCTCTCACAACATAAAGACACTGATAAAATAGAAACAAAACTTCTGAGTGTTCCAAGTGCATGCATTCATGATCCAAACACATTTGTGTGTAAATCATCAGTAGAGGGACATTTACACTCACAGCAGCTCCGGTCTGCTCTTCTGTCCAAACACAATTTATACCCGACTCAGCAATGATTCAGAACTTTCCTTTTGGAAAACCACACAGTCTGACAAGGTGCTGCCCCTGCTGCTCAGTGAGTAGCTTATGCACTGAGAAAGATTTCTCTGTTTGCTTTTGGAACAAATCCAAAGCTGACCAATGATCCCAGAGATATGCTCTGAGGTTTTACATGTCCCTTTGGTTGGCTTCAGGTGCACATCCAGCTGCTCTCTTGTACAGCATCCTTTGAGGGTGCAACTTCGCTCACCTGTGCTGTGGTCTGCTACACATAATCTTATTAGTGACATATTTTATACTATTTTTACATTTTATCAACAGGTAATGGCGACTCTGAGGTGGAGCATTTATACCGTTGCCGTTATATTGATTCATGACAGTAAGGTTTAGGACATCAGTCATTTCATTCGGGCTGAATGTGAAATGATTGGCTGTAGTCATTACAATCCTGCGACGGCCATAAATACTGGATTTTTGTGTGTCATCGCATTTGATTTGATTCATATCAGGATGTGACGGCAATTTCAACAAATATAACAAAATGCTTTTGCAAACAAATTAAACACGCGTCATAATGAACTGCTACATAATTGATCTTTACGGCCGTTTGTTTTCTGGAGGGGACCGGACCTATTGATTAGTAGCTCTGTCCTAGAGAGGATTAAACTCTCAACTCAGGGTTTGTGCCACTCAATACATACAGTACATGTATGCACAACACAACAGATCTGCCCTCCTATGAGCTTCTACTCTGAACTATATTATTGCTTCAGAGTAAAAGAACATTAGATCCCAAAGCTTCTTATCAGCGAACTTGCCGCTAGTCACGAGTTATTGCCTAAGTCGAGAACAGACACTGTTGCTGCAAAAATAATGGTCACAGTCCAGTTTATATTTGATGGATTATTGCTTCAGACTTACAATGACGTCTGTCTGTGTGAGAGCTGAATCATTGGCTTGTAATCTGAAATGTTCACGATGCACCCAACCCAACGGGAGAGGAGATGCCCGAGGCTTATGTCTTTGTTTTGCCTTACTTTGATTGGTTCATTAGATGCTGTGTAGCTGTGCTAAGCTTTTTTTTACATAGGAGGCTACAAAAGATGGCAAAGGTGAATTTTGAGTACATCTGTGCAAAGAAATCCTTGAAGCCCATCAACCCAGCTGCCCTGTGATGGTGCCAAGGTTACTAAAGAGACAGAAATCATTTCCAAAAAGTAAAATTTAAATGTCCTTATTTGAACTTAACTTGCGTTCCTAATTCATGTTTAACTATGTAGCTTAACAGTAAAGACCATATTGTTGTGCACACGGACCTGCAAGTGGGACCATTAGACTTGTATTTTCCTTTAGTTTGCTTAATAAACTCTCTTCTGCCATATGATTTAGTGGAGCCAGCCCACCATGGCAGTCTATCTAAACACCATTAATCAAGTTCTTATGCACTAGCAAGCCAGCCATAAGTGCTCACTTAAGCCTTTTCTATAGGATGCAAAGAGGGCTGGGAGCTCATCTTTTGTTTGGAGAAGACACAAAGGTCAGCTGTAGTTTGTAAACGAACACAACCACTTGAACATATCCAAGGACAATCACACATACACATTTTCATGGTACTACTCACCAATGCAAACATACACACCAAAACCTACACATGCTCTCCTCACAGATGTGATCAGACAATGCACCGGCTACTGCTGTTGTCGGGGGCCTGCTGCTTCATTGTTGCAGCCTCACCAGTTTGTTCATGGTGCCCCTCCGAAGGGAACGCCTTTCAGAGAGGCAGCAGGGACCGGCAGAGAGCTGGTTGCCCTCACAGCCGGAGCAGCCGTGTCTGCACTTTGTGCTCAAACAGGAATCATTTGTAGTGAGCTGTTTTGCATAGCAGGGAGACGAGGCTCAGCTTTCCCTGCTGAAACTGTGTCCTCTTGTAGATTCCAGGGACGACAGGACCCAGTGGGTTCAGGAAGGGACAGGAGAGGCGTCAACCAGGAGAGGGACAAGAGGGGAGCCCGGGCTCAGTTGTATTTTTAAGTTTGAGAAGTAAAATAGGTTTAAGAATATTTCCTTTCATACATAGATGTCTTTGACATTACTTCAGAACTGTTACTACTTCATATTCTGCCAAATCTTATTTGAATTATTTAAACAAATATTCTGACTGTATCTTACACACGTAAAATAGATTTATAAAGTATCAGTTGATCAGTCAGTCAAGTATGCAAGCAGCTTTTTCAATGCAGGATCATGAGCAGATAGCTGTGTCAGCTGGTGACTTGTTGGTGACGTATACATAAAGCGAGCCCCTGGCACAGATGCAACTCTCTAAAATGACAGTGTTGAGCTTGTTAACGCTGATCTTTATCTGAGGAGAGCATGCACATCCACTTTAGCGATCAGTTTCAACACAGATAGAACAGAGGAGTCTACAGACGAATTCACTGGCTGTTGCTGTTTGTAATCCTCAACGTCAGCTGTCTGCAGAAATCAGCTGCTAGCTTGCTACTTTTTAGCTAGCTAGCTAAGTATTTGGATTTTTCTTGGTCTGCTTTATTCACATAATTTTGTGAATGTTGTAATAAGTTCATTTTCTAACAAAAATCTAATAAATTTGATCCTTCGCCCAACCCTAGACACCATGCAAACATTATTTACACCAAACGCTATTTTGTAATAGTGAATGAGTTTTGCATGTCTAAATTATGGCTTTAAGTGATTCATGCAGAAAGGCATTACTTATTAATGGATTACAGAACACAGTACACAGAAACCTTATGTTCAGGATAACAGCTTGGATTTCAGTCATTCCAAAACAGGGTTACCATTTCCAGCAAAGCTCAGTTTCTTGAAATAAAAATGGCTTTGTCTGCTGTCGTACCCTGAACATGGTAGCTTGGTGCAATGGCAGGGAGGTGTGGAGTGCACTTCGATTACTCCAAAGCTACTCATTTAGAAGTAGCTGGCTTGCCACTGGTGAGTCTAGATTCAGGATTCACTCCTGTTTGGGAGAGTGTGTGAACCCTGCAGTCTGCCTGTGAACAGTACAATAAACGATAGGCCGGGCTCTCGTTAAACTGCAACATGTCCCATTTTCTATAAATAGAAAAGACATGAGGTGTGAAAGCTTTGGAGTTGGAACAGGTGTTGTAGTGTAACTAATTACTGAGTGATTAGTGAAGTGATTATTTGTTGAGTAATAAGTAATGAGTAAATAATTGACAGTATAGCTTGCCAACTACTATGGAAATGTATGTATTACAATGTCTGACCGACTTAAGGGAGTTAGAAACCAGCATGCAGCCCGCTTGAGCTAAAAACATGAAAGCCAAATCTGGATCTGTGTTTTTGTGAAGCAGTAGCCTACCCCTCCCTTTTTTGTAACAAGAAAACTAAGTTTGTTATCTCGAGACGACAAGATAATTAACATGTGATCACAAGGAAAGAGCTTGTTATCTTGTGATAACAAGATAATTAAGTTGTGACTGTGAGATAACAGGGTTGAGAGAATCCATGCAACCATGACAGCTTTTCCTTGTAATTGATTTATTCATAAGAGAAGAGTACAAAATTAATAAAGGATCTTTCCATTGAAAAGACCTTCACAAGTCTTTCTAGGACTTGTGTGTATTTGTGAGTTGCCGTTTATTCATAGAATTTACAAATGGCTGTATGGCTTTTTAAAAGCCGAAACACTAGTGCAGGAGTGTCTGTGAATAATGCCTGCAGCACTCAGGTTAAGTATTCTTTTGTAGCTTGTTGTCTCCCAGAGGAGGTCGGGCAGAATATTTAGTGTTTATTGTTGTGATTTCTACAGCTCTGCACTTCTGTCAGCCTTCCTGTTTTGTTATTTATCTGAGAAGAAAACTGCTCCGATATCTGTACAGACATTGGTGCCTGCAAGCTTTCGATACAGCCATGTTAGAGGGGTTATGTGTCTGGATCAAGGGCAGCTCCACAGCAGTTGTTGAGCAAAGGAGTGATCGTTATTGTTTAATAGTCCAATTACATTTTGCAACCCGGACTTGGAAGCATCAAACCAATAATCGTGAATTGTGTGAGCTGATTCCTCAGCCTTTCATTAAGAAACCAGACACTATCCACCACATTAAGATCACTCAGCCATGAATCAGTAACAGCGCATAAATACAATATCAACACTACAAAAGGATCTGCATCCATTTACAACAAAGTTCATTAAACCATAACAGCTCCAGAGGCTGGATATCAGTCCACAAGGTTCAAGCTAATGCAGAGCAGCATATTTAATGTTGTCTTTAAAACTAACTACTAGGATAAATGCTTTGTCTGCTTTGAGAAACTTGAGCTGTTACCTTTTCTGACTGACACTGATATTTGACATTTTGGACAACATTGGCTGTAAACCTGTCTAAACCAATTTTATACAATAAGAAAGTACATTTGTACCTTTCAAAGCTTTTCATAATAAAGTGCTTTACAAATAGCATGGCAAGTGACAATCAATAAAAACAGAATACAGATAAAGGAGAATAAAAAAGGCAGAGAGGTAACCGAGAAAATGTAATAAAAAGTAAAAATAGCATAGACAAGGTATTCTAAATTAAGGCGATAAAAACTAGTGCAGTGAAGCTACAGGATGTGTTGGACCATGAAGGGCCATATTAAGCTTGGAATGAAACCAAAGCAGTTCTGAAAGTAGCTGTAAAGCAAAGAAAGGGAAGCTAAAATCTCATTCTCATTTTGTTTACTGCAGTTTTATTCTCATAGAGCATGTTTCCTTACATGCAGGGTTGGGGAGTAACAGATTACATAACAGCGTTACATGTATATAATGCCGTTATGTAATCAGGATACAAAAAAAGTACCTGTTTTTTTACGGTACAGAATTAATATATACATAATCAGATTACAGGTATATTTTGTAAAATCGGGGATTATTCATAGGGATTATGCAGAAAGTTCCCATGACACAGAAAATGCAGTGCCATTTGCTCTGTATATGTTTGTTATAAACAGTCTACGTGTTTCTGTAAAAACACAAATATAGGGAGGGACGTGTCGCGGACATTGATTGGCGTTTACAGTCGCCAGCAGCGCCAAATGTGACCCCCAACCCGTCATTCAGACTGTGCGGACTAGTTCCAGATTGGACGGGGACCGAGCACAGCCTCTGAGACCGACAAAGGCCAGTTTGACCACTAGGAACACAATACCGCCGTGTTTGGCTCTCGGCACCCCGTAGCTGAGTAAGCTAATAGAACTGCTAGCAGCACGGCTAACCGACCAAGCTAACCAGCCACAGATGCAGGCAAGATATGCTACAGTTAGCGGTTTAGCAAAAAGTAAAGCTATACATCAAAAAGCTCTGATGGCTCTGACGATGATCCAGTTTCACCAAAATCAGTGGAAAAAAATGTGTTTTGTACAGTAATCAGTCGGTCCCAAAAACACGATGATTCAGCAGTATTATATTGAGAAATCTTTCTATGAAGTGCAGAAAGAGCCATTGACATTTTAAAATGCTTTTCTAAATGACAAACTCTTAAATATCATCAATAATACCTACAAAACACATTTTTTTGTCATTGATTGGCCAGATACGGCCATAGTGGTGACATATCGCGAAGCATATCATATAAAAACACTTAAACGTGCATTTTGGTGTCATGGAAATGGAAGAATCTAAAAATACATTAAGCAAAAAACGCATCATTGATACTTCTCGTCTTCATTCGCCTGAAGTAATCCAAAAGTAACTAAAAGTAATCAGGTAACATTACTTTTATTTTGTGGTACTTGGATTATGTTACTGATTACTGACATTTTTTTAACAAGTAATTAGTAATTGTACCGGACTACATTTTTAAAGTAATCCTCCCAACCCTGACTACATGTAGGTGTAAGGAACTAATACAGATAGGTATTACTAATACTGCCATGTCAGCGTTGGTGAGACACACAGCACAGCTCAATATGTATGGAATCAATTTCACATTTAAAATGTGATTTCAAATGTCAGCTCCTTAACTCTTGTCTCATTTGATGTCTGGAGAAAGTTGTCATGCTCGAACTGCTGCTGGCGCTCACCACATCACCACTGCTTACATTTTGCTTTGCAGCAAGCACAACTCGCTCACTTGCCAACGGGTCCATGTGGCATGCTGCTGCCGGATGAAAGCAGATACTGTGGTTTTTTTTAACGTAGCGCGTCATCCTGCTGCATTCCCCTGCATTTTAGTCAGGGCATCGCATGTTCTCATCAGCCACCAACACTTCTAAGAAATTGGCCTTTTCTGCCCATGTTTTCAGTGGCAGCTCCTCACATGGGCTTTATTCATCATAATCATACTGTTCATTTCTGACAGACCACAGCCCTTTAAAGTTTTGTACATTCATAATATTTCATGATAACTGCACATCTGCTGGTGTTGTTGTTGTGGTTTTTCTGTCATGGTTACTCATTTTTGTTGTTATGAGCTGAACTGCTTTTTGTGGCGTAGACATTTTCACCTACAGCAGTGTGTTTTGTCTCTGATTATGACTTGCAAGCCTAATTTTCTCCACATACCTAATATTCAGCTCAGCATTAGAAAAACACGCAGTACTTAACTCAAAACATTTGGTTATATGACAGTTTGCTTTACTCTTCTTTATTATCATAAATTAAAACTTAATACCAAAATCCTGTTTAATCTCAGCTTGTTAGCTGCTGGACTAGAGTCGCACTCAACTGCACCTTAAGATTGAAATCATGATCACCAATGCTACATTTATTTGCAGGCCATGAGTCCGGTACTTATAATATCCACACATTAATAAAAAAATTACCACGTCTGTGCCTTGTTCTAGTAAAAGCTCTTGAAACTGTAACCAGGTTAATCAGGTTTCCCTTACCTGAACCCCTCTAGTAATCCAAGCTTCAAGTTTTAAAAAGCCACAAAGAGGAATTGGATTTGAGACAGAGGGAGGAAGAAACTCATAGAGAGAGAAGTTCTCATCGCCCGGAATAATAGATGTGCTAAGCTCCTCGCTGCCGCTTGTGCTCTTGAAGCGCTCTGATTCATCATCTCAATCATCATCATTATTGCTATCATCACCACTCGGCTCTGACTGAGCTCAGGAACATTCCTCACGTCTTTCTTTCTCATCCATGCTCTCAGAGTGCCGGGAATCTGCAGGCTGCAGCTCTCCAGCTGATTACTTGGGAGAAGACGACACATGTCTCATTGAGGTGGCGGTTGGTGCGCAGCTGAACAGAGGGGCTGTGGTGCTGCAGATGTTTGCTGAATTGGAAGCTTTCACTCATTCCAGCATCTGCAATTGACTGAAACTCTGCAAGCTATTGGTCATTTTGTGCTGTGCCTTCAGCCGCAGAGGCTCTGATAACCTCACATGACCTGAGATTATGTAACATCAAATAACTGCAGGTCAAAAAGATTTCTAGGTTCATCATTTCAGCTTTGGAAATAGTGATTCTGATGAATCGTCACGCCATTAAATTCATTTAATTAATAAAAAGTCGGAGGAAAGAAGAGTCCAACAGAAATATTGGCAAAGAGAAGAAAGGAACTACTGACCTCCTCACTTCCTCCACTCTCTGTCTCACAAGTGGTGTCTCAAAGTCACCCAATCCCACTCTGCAGTCTCAGCTTGTCTCTCAGCAGTGTATGAATAAAAGAGTGGATGATAAGGAAGTGGTCTTTCCCACACACTGTGGGCTTATCTTGAAACTACAAAACTCTAACCCGCTCTCACTCAATTATTTTCTGCCATTAAAACACTTCATTCGCTTTAGGACTAATATTCTTTGACAGTTCATAAATTTTGGTCTGAAATGATGGTTTCATTGTCCATTAAACCAAATAGATGTATAAATGAAATAGTATTCAAGAATGATTTACAGGTCACAGTTTTATCAGCTGCTTTCTTAGAAGGACTTTGTCACGTTTAAATGTGTTTGTTGCAATTTAAACGCACTTTAAGCAAAGGATAAGTCACATATAAGACAAAAGAATCTGCATAATTCTCCTTGTGTTTCATGTGCGTGGTTGTGGGAGGATATCTTTCCCTCATAATAATGTAGGAATGCAATACATTGGAGAATAAACACCTACATTCTCCATCCTGTGAGTCTTTTGCAGGAGAAAAAGGCTCACAGAATGGAGCAGGAGGATGAACAGGAGACAGACACACATCCACACAAAGCATGTGTACGCACACTAGACATTTAGTGGACAGTCATTAAATGAGCAAAATGCATGTAGCACAGGCATAGGGCATACTTACAGCACTTGCACACCGACAAGTACACACTCAGCCTTTTCATCATGTTAAATACTTCTTTTAAGATAAAACAGCAGGTACTTGATGATTTTATGATGCATGTTTCTACTTATGTCATCAAAAACACACGCAATACATCACATGTCATATGTGCACTCAGCCTTTTTAAGTGATTGCAATGGAGATGCATTAAATTTGCAACCAGGCAAGTAATAATTCATTGGGATGTTAAACGGGTATACTGCAATCCCCTGCAGGGGCACCTCACTGTGATTAGCACTTAATAATTCCTTTCATTTCTGGTTCACGCTTACAGAGCAGGGGTGACAGGACCAGGTGTCATTGTGGTTTTTAATGGAGATCACTTGACCATGACACTGTGCGCACATCTCATAACACCAATTATACCGTCTAAAGTCATGAATGATGAAGTGCTGGTGAGTCATCAGTATTTTCCTGACTGAAAGTCCATTGCTTGAGAGTGAGAAAAGCGGGCGAGAGAGACGCATGCATTCACGCTGCACGTTTAAGCACATGTTCCCTTTTGCAGAGAGCCGGTTGGTCAGCCGGCCGGGCTACATTTTAATGGATCTCGAGCTGACGTTTTATACAGCTCACACACAATGGGCCCAGTGTGGCTGTAATTCGCCCACAGTGTGCTATTTTTCAGCTCCAGCGGTGCTCAGCACTGTGAACATTGGGACACTGTGTATTACAAGATTAGGTACCCTTAGAAATAAGGGTATGTTTGTCTGCAGCCATTCCAGTTGCATTTGTATATTATGTTATATTCCCATTGTGCATTAAAAAAAAAGGCCACATTGGGATGTTACTTAACCGCAGCAGCAAACTGCAGGATGTGAAGTAGCTGGAATACGTACAGTAAAAACTACTCAGAGACCATTTCACTGAGCATTTTGTTTAATATTAAATTTAGATGATGGAGACGCATTAAATGTATTTCACACAGCAAATGAATTGGACGTCAAGCAGGGAGTAGGAATACCTCAGTGTAATGGCTACAGCCTGTCTCCCTAGACAAACTGAGTTTTAGTTTATTCACTATTTTGTTCACAGGAAGAAGATAAACATGAACTTGTGGGGAAAACAGACTCAAACTCAGTGTCACATTTGTGGCCATGCTAGCTGTTTGGCTCATTGGATGGATTGCCATAAAATTCCCATCACCCTTTGTGGACCAGTGTTGGACAAGTTATTCAGAAATTGTAATATTACTAGTTACTTAAAATGTTACTCTCTAAAAATGTAATAATATTACTTTACTTACTGGATGCTAGTTACGTTACTCGTTGCATTACTCGTTACTTTACTATGTTACCCACAGAAACGGAAAGTAATGGGGGGGGGCTGCACAATTATATGTTCCTCAATCAAATATGATTTTAAATGAGGAAAAAAATCAATATGTGGCAGGGAAGATCATGTGAGGTCTGGGCCCCTAGACCGAGCGTAATCAAAAAAGAAAGAAATCAGCGCTAACCTATCAAACAAACAGAAGAAAACCAACCACAAACAACAGACCTCCTTAACTCTATAGTAAACAGGGGAAAAAGAAGGGAAACAGAACTGGCAGCCCACCCCTACTTAAACAAGATCAGACTGTGGCCTGTTGGGAGAGGAGAAACGTGCCAAAATGTCCCCTGCGTGCCAGCCGCCACCATCTTCTCTGCTTAAATAGCAAGCCCTCAGGGAGCAGCCAATCATCTGCCACCAGCTGGATCCACCGCCACCAATTCCCCGCCGAGCAGAGACAGAATCCACCAATCACACTGATGTTATGGCACAGATCTATTTACATAAGAAACAGGACAGGTGGCCTGTATCAAAGTTCACAGATTACGACTACAGTCATAACAACATATAACGTTTCTGCCGATGACCTGCTGCACAGTCACGCATTCACGTCAAGGGTGGTGCATTCAGTAACGCAGCGTGACTTGGATTAGTAACTGTAATAATATTATCGTTTTAGAAAAGTAATCCGCTACACTACTAGTTACTGTAATAATATTACAGCCCAACACTGTTGGGGACATCCCCAGAGGATAAAGCATACTGGTAATCCCATAATCTAGCACCACCATGTGGCATTTGTGCTTTGGAGTAAAATGTTGAACGGATTGCCATCAAATTCGACTGAGAGATCTGTTACCCTCAGTGAATTGTCATCACTTTGTTGTTCCCTTGTCTTTTCCTCTAGCGTCATATTTATTCCTCATTTGAAAATGTTAGCATTCTAACAGCTAGATGGTTAGAACACGGTTAACATAATACCTGTCAAACATTATAAGCATGTTAGCATGCCGTCATTACCACCAGTATGTCCAAGTACAGCCTCACAAGGTTGCTAGCATGGCTGTAGGCTTCTCGTCTTGTTAACTTCTTAATGTCTTCAGCAGCACAGTCGAATAAACCTGCAGTAGAGAACACTTTTGGTCACAAGTGGCTGAATTTGTACTGCCACTAAAAACAACTGAACTCAGCATTATGCAGCGATGAAACAGGACTGCTTTTTGAACGCAGCTGTAGCCAATTTTGTCAACTTGGAGAGTTGGATGCATGATTTACAGACTCTGACAAATCTAGTAACTCTTTTATGGGAAGCTACGGCATATTATTAGTGTTTGGATTCCAAAAGCATTTACTGACAAATCTCTGTGGCAATCCACTTCACATTTTGTGTGCTGTAGAGCTGCCCAGATGTCTCCACAGTGAGCATATCTCATCATTAGGCTGCACATTATGTCAAAATGAAGAGAGAGGATGGTGATAAAAAATGAATGATGTGTAGGGAAGTCGTGTTTACTTTACACCACTTTACATCTCTCCGGCTTCTTTTAAAGAGCAAAATACACAATTTCTAACCTTCTCTACTCTGATATACAGTATCTCACAAAAGTGAGTACATCCCTCACATAACACTGAAGAAATGACACTTAGGTGCACAGCTTGCATAACAGTGTAAATTTGCTGTCCCCTCCAAATAACACATCACAAATCCATTAATATCTAAACCACTGGCAACAAAAGTGAGCACACCCTGAAGTGAAAATGTCCAAATTCGGCCTAATTAGCCATTTTCCCTCCCCGGTGTCATGTGACTCGTCAGTGTTACCAGGTCTCAGGTGTGTATGGGGAGCAGGTGTGTTACATTTGGCGGTGTCGCTCTCACACTCCTGGTTCGGAACTGGTGCTGGTTCAAAGTTGGTTCAACTTGCGAACCTTGATTTTGAGTATCTACCGATGCCGAGTCCTGATCCGATACTTCTATAAAAAACAGATCCAGGATGAACCTTTTTTTCATTAATTCACCTTATTTTAACATTCAACAACTCTGTTAACAAACAGAGCACTTCTGTGAGGTAGCTTGAACCATCAAGTAATAACATATAACATATAACATAAATTCTTCATTTTGGACTTTAGTACAACAGTTAATAAAAATATGAGAATATATATACATTTATATCCGAGTCCTGATCGGAAGGTAACGTCCGATTCCGATCGAGTCTGAAACAGCGTGATCGGGCCCGATTTCCGATCTCGTGATCGGATCTGGACATCCCTAGTCTTAACAGCTGAAAACAAAGCCATCTGATCCAATCGACCAAACGACCCAGCACAGTATTTGTGTTAAAGGCTGGTCATGGGCCAGGGTGCCCTGAGAATGGCTCTGGGTGTCATACTTGTTTTTGGCACTGCGGACTGCAGAGCATCTGCCAAGGGCTCCCTGTTGGCCTCATTGTAAATATTAAGAGTTAATTCCCTCGGTAAAATGCAGCTGTAAACCATCTGCACTGCTGTTAATCACAGAGAAATCGCCCCGCCAAGAATCTCAGCTTGCCTTATTCAAATTGCAGCGCACAAGCTACAAATATTCACAGGTTGCGAGCACATATGGACACACACACAAAGTTTTAGATTCACTGCTTAGTGTCTTTGGCAGGCAACAGTAGGCATCTCTCCAACTCTGCGGGGTGTATTTTGGAGATACACACACAGAAGCACAGAAGTCAGGAGTGGTGTATTTATGATGTGTGATTTAATTAGCTGACTCTTAAAGCAAGTAGATAAAACATGGGGTTGGACTTTGGAGAGCGAGTGAGAGAGAGAGGAAGGCACATAAAGAGAGAGAGAGAGAGAGATACTCAGGGGGTGTGGAAGTCCATTGTGTCAGCATTTTATCACAGCTGAGTAGCTGGAGGTTCAAAGGTCAATCCCGTTCTGCTTTCAGCCACAGTCACCTTGCCTTACTGACAGAGCTATCTAAAGCAACATTGACTGAATCAGACATCAGCCAACACTGCAGAAGCTCTTAAATGGCTAATGGAGCCGCCAGACCAGCTGGGAATACAAACCAATGGATTTATTGAACATTCAGCATACAGCACTGCCAGCAACACAAACCTTACACTTTTCACTGTGGTTTTCATTTAACTACCTTAACTACCTACAATTTTGAATATGTTTACATATGTTCTGTTGATGGAAAGTGAGACTTTGACTTTATTGTAACCTTATAAATGCACAAGTAACAAGAGATTTTAATGAATACAATAAGCACGTTAAATGTGTTTGTCGCACACTTACTGTAGTTTTTTCTAATCAACCAGTCTGGCAAACTCACGGTGACTTTTTAGCCACACTAATAGCTTGGCTTTATGGGTGGGTATGTCAATTGGTTGGTCGATTAATGTGTAATATTGTTATTTTTTCATATATTAAATATATTATTAAACACTTTATGCATTGCCATGACATTTTGTACAGACATCTCCCCAGAGGAAAAATCCTAATGACTTTGATGATTCCCTTGCGTTTAATCTAGCACCACTAGCGGGTCAAAATTTCAGCTTTGGTTTACGACCAACTAGCTGCGCAAGCGACTTTCTCATTAGACTCAGCCATACTTGGCACAGCCGTTCTCTGTGCAGCAGATGTCTGTGATATCAAGTAGCATCTCCTCTGAATGACGTTACAGCATATTGGCTAATCTAATGAAACCACACAGTGTAATTTCTGTATTTATGCCGTCACTAATTTCACTTTCCACCAAGAAATGCAATAAGCAGCTAGCTTTGAAGGGAGCTTTGATTTGATCCTTTAGAAAGTAATGGAGGTACAGGTGTGGCTCGACACTCAACCTTCTCTCAAACTGCATATAAAAGCTTGTAATAATGAGCTTGTCTGATTCTTATCAAGAGGGAGGAATTATCAAATTTACGTAAAGTTTAATCATTACAGGTAAATCTTTGTGGATGAAATAAAGATAATAACAGCTTTTACAATAAACTATAACTACTAGTAATGCTAAAACACATACACAAGAAAGCCTCACATATAGTACAAAAAGACAATACTGCAGAAAAGAGTGTACATCCCTCCACGTGAGATCCACCCCGTCACTGTCCTGAACCTTTCCCTCTGCCAGCACAACATAGAAACCATGACATGGCACACTGTACATTTCACTCCATATGGCGTGGGAAAACATCACATATTCCACAACGGCCTGCGTGCCTGATGCATGAATAGTCTTCTCCCTCGGTTGGGGTGTCCGTGTTGTCTTTTAGAGTACAGGACGTACTCTGTAAAGTCCCTCCAGTCCTACAATTCTGCATGAACAGAAACCCCAGGAGTTGTCATGGCAGCTGAACTGAGGCAGGAATGCACATTACCATACTAGAGAGAGAGAGAGGGAGAGAGAGAGGGAAATGTAGTAAATTGATATCATTTTGCTGCAACCAGAGCTGCTTTGAGCTTTGATTGGCATGAAGTTAAATTACATTAAGGAGCAAATTCAGACTTTTAAGTTAAAGTTGAGAAGGCAGAGAGAAAATGTGACATAGTCAGAAACACTAGAATTGATTGCTGAATTATTTCGTTGTTGATTTTTTTGTTTAATATCATGTTGTTTATAATATCACTTCATCTGATAATATTTTGCTTTGATAGCATATGTTTCTGCTCTCAAATACGCAGCTATTGAAGCATGCTAAAATTCAATTTCTATTAAATGAACTGACTTGAACCGAGAGGAAAAGAGAGGGAAGAAGAGAGGCAGAGAGACGAGTGAGTACACGGAGATGTCTGTAACGCTGAGGGTTTGTGCAGGGGAGGGCCGGGCTGTGAATGCAGTGGAATGACAGGCAGGGATTAGAGGGGAGGTGGCGCCATTGAAGAGCATGCTGATCCAGGGAGCCGAGCTGACACTTGAACACAGCCAGCTGACAAGACCAGCCAGCCCTGCTGCAGTCCTGCAGAGGCTTCTCCCCCTCACCCTCCCCTCCCTCCATGGACCAGGAGGGGTTTGCAAGGGTTCATTAATCGTCACTATGGAGACAGATGACGCAACGAGACGGGATTAACGGTCTGTGTACGATTTTTCAGTTAAAGGTTATGATTCAGAATCCAAATTAGAAAAATGTAAATTTTGGTGTATTACTCTATGATCTCAGAAGGGACATTTTTCATTTTAACAGCAGGATGGGCAGCGTGGGCCAGGTCTGCCGCTAACTGGTCAGTGGAATCCAAAAGGCTCCTCTATCTTCTCACCCAGAAATAAGAATTAGAAGAATCTCAAATTATATATATATATATATATATATATATATATATATATATATATATATATATATATATAATAAATATTAGAATGTGATTATTCAATGTACAGTGCATATGAAATTGAATTAAAAATGTAAAAGAGAGGAAGTTCATATGTGGTAAAAGAAGTACATACATTACAGCTTCTGCTTCAGACAAAGATAAAATCACAAATCTTAATGTGGTCAATACGTATTGTGCTGAAACAGGATGTTAGTGTGTCGCTTGCCTCAAAGTCATGTGGGACGTATTTTGTTTAGTTTTAGTTTTTGCCCTCCAAAACAAGCAAATTCCAGCTAAATGTAACATTTGAGTTATTTTTTTTCTGTTAAGGATAAATTGTCAAAACATCACAGGGCATGAAAGAAAGGCCCAGTTAGCCAAATGGTGCTACCGGTTAGATTTGTTGATGTGACGGTGACAAAGACCAGCCACCGTATGCACTGCAAACTGCAGAGAGAAACTGTGTGTACAGAGGTGTTTCCAAACTACAGCATCACCAATACAAGAACCGAAATAACTTTGTGTGAGGAGGCAACCCACTCACCAAACAGGATGTTTACAAAAAGCACCGCCTCTGGTGCCTAAGGCAAACACATCCTTACTTTTCACTTCACTATATGAACATAACACTATTTCCAGAATTGGCACTGAACGTTGGATGCAGATTTTGTACCGCGGACTAGAGTTATTGATACACCAACGCGGTTGTTGCAATTTTTATGAAATCTACCCAATAGTAAAGAAGCAGTGCTGCATTAGCTCCCAGTTTGGTTAAAGGTTTGTCTTTGCACTCCAAGTCAGTCCTGCAGAACTCATACCCTGAGAAAAATACATAGCCCTTATGCTATGCAAGAACTTGTAATAGAATACATTTTGAGGTTCATATTCCACACATATCAACTAAATTCTGCACTTATCCCAATTCAACACTCTTTAAGGGGAACTGCAGGAGGCGACATGATATGTTGGTAAATGGCGGGTAAGCAAGCTGTTTCAGATCTGCGAGGTCAAGGGCTGGCTGTGCTGACGCCTGTCAGACTCAAAGACAGAACAGCTGGATCATGCGCCAGTCTCTCCATTACTTCTGAGTGTTCACACAGGCCTAATTGCTTAACTATCTGATCTCGGGGGCCTCGGCTCATAATGCCGGCAGTATTTTAATCAGATACGCGGCTCTTGAATACGCGACTCCCCACAAGGCTCACAGAAGCCTCTGCTTTCCGGGAGTTCCTTTGATTAATAATCCTGACAAGTCAGCCCATTATTATGAATAAACCAGCACAACTGTATGTGTCACATTATCTCCACAAGCAGAGGGAGCGTGAGACAAAGCCAGTGGCTTTTTGCGCAGGAGGCTGATTAGGAAGCACAAACACCTCTCGCCTCCTGCTGCGCTGCACTGGGAACTGGTTTGACACTTTGATCCAAGAGCTTTCTCAAACAGAGACACGTGAACACGCACAGGCGTAGACATATGTCGCCGCGGACGCCTCTGTGATGGCTGAGGTTTCATGTGAATCAAAGTTGTGCTTTTTTAAAACACAAATACCAACCACTGATGTGGAATTATCTGTAACCACCATATGCAAAAAAAAAAAAAATGCTGTATGTATATTTGTTATGTAGATGTACATAGGTGTGTACTAAAGCTTACGGCTGCATTCATATGCATGCCTATGTTCTATGCATTTACAAATAAATATAAGCATGTTTGCAACTATCTAAGCGCACACCCACACACCACAACCAACCACAGCTGCACATAAAACAAGTGCAACATACAGGAAGAAAAGAGCACCTTCAATGATCCATCAATTCCCATTGGTTTGTTGAGAGGGGGGATTTATTGACTGGCAGAGTAAATTCAAGGCTTACTCACTGTCAACACAACCCAAGAGGCAGTCTACTGGAAAATCTAGTGCTGTGGTGCCAGGTCGCTTCACATAATTCCCCTGTAGGGCTGCTGTCTGTGATGAGCCATGCTCACTGTGGTTGTGTGGCTGCTGAAAGGCCTGTCATTACAGTTGCACCCTGTGGCGAGGCAGCCAGATCCAATCCAAAGAAGATCCCCTCTGACAACTAGCTGCCCCACCTAAACCCACTTATCAGGCTGGAGGATTTGGTTCATATCTCTGACTGGATTCAGTTAATGTAGTTAATGTTAGTGTGTGTGTGGAACTTAACACCTACACTGTAGGCTTTTAGGACAGCAGACTACTGAGGAGATTCAGGTAAATAAACTTGGTGTACACACACACACACACACACACACACACGCGTTTCTCTTTGAAATCAATCAATGATGGTCGCTCCACCCCCCCTACTGATGGATCTATTATTAATGAGGGCCCCTCAGCACTAAACTAAATTTAGTGCATAAACTCCACTTGGAGTGCTCGGGAGGGGGATCAATAGGATGGCAGGGGCCACAGCAAGACTCTCATTTAGCTCTTTTGAATTGCAGGGTGTGGAAAGTCTGGCCCTCTGTGCAAACGTGCCTCCTGAATAAAAAAGAGAGCGAGCAATAAAGAGAGCAAGAGGTTCTGACAATACAAGGCAAATTTCAGTGGGTCATTACCCTCCAATTGTTACCTTGGAGCTAATCTATATATATGAGATAGAGGATCTTTGATGGGGTGATGTTTCGTGTAATTAGGTTCATACAAGTTCTCGGTTAATGCCTATTCAGCATGTCACTTGTGCTGCATGAATCACATCTGATTTGTCAGTCCCCCCGTGACATTGATACCACTTGTCTCCTGTCAGGAACGTCAGGGCTGTGATTACTCCCTTTCAATATCACCGCACAGTTCGATATTTAATCATAGACCCATTTGTGTGGAAACAATCAATTACTCATGCATAATTTTTCCTCATAACATCCTAGCTGAGGAGGAGCCACCCATTTGTTGTCTTTACGTAGCAACAAGTCAATAAACTACTCTTAAAATAGATGCCTAGTAAAGAAAACAACTTAAAAGAATAAATAAATTGCTTCATTGCAGGTGCGCAGAGGCAGCCCCCAGTATCTTTGTGAAGTACAAAATAAGTAAATAAACCCTTGAAGTCTTGAGTATTTGATGCCTGCATGTATATGAGTGCATTGAAGAAAAAAAGGTTTTACTAGAGATGACCATGTCCTATCATTTGTAATGTCCCAGGTGGAATAGAAGCCCCAACATGACAGTACAGTTGTAGAGCCTTGCTCATTAAGTTAAACAAAGCTGTGCAAAAACACCCCTCAATCAGTGAGGTGTTTGTGCTGGACAGCTCCCAGGTGTGTGAGTCAGTGAAGATAAGACAGGGTATTGCTGATAAAGATCTATGCATGTAATGTAGGAATGCCTGCTCAGCATCTCTAAAATCCCAGGTTAAATTGTGTCTTAAATCAAGGGTTTAAAAGACAGAAAATGCTTACACATAATCCTGTACAGCCACAGGGCACGCACGTGTCTTTTGAACATGCAAATATATGATCATCAAAGGACAAACACGCCCTCTGACATCTGCAAATAAAGAGCACAGTCAAGAGATATCTGGTACGTTGAGAACAACAAATTAAAGGGAGAAGTAAAAGGAGTAAAACAACAATAATTTTGACACAAAGATATACACAGTTGTTGAAACAGCCACAAACAAACTAATCATGTAACTGATGAGAAACACAAGATGAACGAGAGAGCTAATGCAGAGACCAGAGGGACCATTACAGAGCGATATTATGCAAACAAAAACGTGTCAATTAGCTAGTCAGGAAGAAGACTCTATAACTATATATACTGCAAGCAGGCTGAATACTTAATAGAAGATGGTTCCAGAGCCGAGGTATGGCAAATACAGCAAAAGCTCAATCACGGCTTGATTTTAACCGGGACTCTGACCTGGCTGTAGTTCGGTCTGCTGGGACATTAGGGAGTTAAATGCTCACTGATGTGATCCAGCACCTGGCCATGTAAGGCCTTGTATGCAGTAAGTAAGAGATTAAAATGGATTCCAGGAGACCAGTACAGAAAAGCTAAAACCAGTGTGTTTTAGGGAAAATGTTTTTAATGTAGTAGCCTGGCTTCAGATTTCTGCACAGTTTGAAGCTGAGCTACAGCGCTGGCATACATGTTACATTAGACCAGGCGCAATGGTAGTATTATTTAGGTTCCATCCAAACTAATTTTAAAACGAACACGATCTCCGTCCACACCAGTGTTTTAGCTGCATATCAGAGTTGATCTGCGTCTACATTAAAACGACTGAAAACGCTCATCCAGTGGCCGTTCGCGTACACTGGGCATGCACATGCCGGTGTAAACGTGAAGCATATGGTCTATTCCGATGTTACAGAAGATTTGGTGAAAGAATAAAGTAATGCAGACAAAGAACCACACAACATTATATTTTGCATAGACCAATAACGAGAAAAGACTGTTACTGAAAGTCATCGCAAAGTACAGGGCAACAGGCACAGTGCAAGTGTAGGCTACAAGTATTATTTGCACAGTACAAATATTTGAATGAAAATACCAAATCAAAAACTCTGTCAGCAGCATCGTCTTTCTAAAGTCCAACGTTAGTGCCCGTCCGAGCTAAATGCTACCCCGAGTTTTAAAACCAAAAACAAGGTTCCAGCACTTTCAAATTTCTCCATTTTAGGTCTTCGTTTTCGCCGTTTTAGTCTGGACGGGAGGCACAAACGTAGCAAAAGATCTCCGCTTCAAAATGAAAACGCAGTAGCGTGGATGTGGCATTAGTCTGCATTTGTGAGGGACAACATTGCTTTGATCTTATTCAGGAGTTTTTTGGTGAAAAGAAATAAAACCCTAGCAGTTATCAAAAATACAGTCAATGTTAGGAATCAGACAAGAAAGCAGTTTCTAAATCTATGTCTTTACGAGGACTGGACGATATGGATAAAAATGTTATCATAATAAAAAGTTTAATATCTTTCAATCAGTAATTATCACGATTAGTATCAAATCGTTATTTCTTTCGAGTTTAAAGGCTGATTTCACAAATCTGAGGTAGAACATTCAAAACAGTTGTGATAAAATCTTTGTCAACAAATATGCTTCAGTAAAATGAAGTAAAAGCTTTTTTCACTCCTTTTTCTCAACAAAATAAACATCTTAATAAAAAATTTAGTCCTCATTCATGTATTTTATTGTGTATTTATATTGTTGAAAAAAAATTACATGGAGATAATTATTGTTATTGTTTTATTGTCCAGCCCTAGTCTTTATGTTTATTTTTTGTTTAGGCTTAGAATGTACCTCTCAATTACACAGACCAAACTGATTCAACATGTGGCACTTGATGACAAGTTTTATACACCGAATTCCACTCTAAATATCTGCATTTCGAAACTATGACACCCTGCAATTCCATGTAAGTATGAGCTCCCAACCAAAACAAACATGAAGGTTGGACAAACGCCCATTTTTCTTTTTCTCCTCTTGCCAATCTGATCTCTCCCCTGTTGGCCTCTTAAAATACCAGAGTACTTCAGATTCAAGTTGTGATAGTCAAAGGTTGCATCAAAAAATGAACATGGTCTCTGGATTGGCAAGAGACTAAAGCTTTTAATTTGATAATGGAAATAAAAAAAGTCATGTAGTCAGCTTTGAGCAATGAAGCGAATGCCTGTCGCGACGGGCTTGACCCGATGGGAAAGAGGGTATGAAGGAGCGAGTGGGTTCAGGGACATGTCCGTACTTCCTCAGAGTCAGACAGACTCGCGTAAAGTGACTGAAAGCCAGCCGTGCCTTCTGCCCACAGGGCTTGCAGTAATTACAATGGCAAATGCATCGTTCCCCTAAAGCCAGGGCCGCAGCGTGGAACACAGCAAGCTTTACCGCAAGGCAGTCTTGTGAGAGGGAAGCCTGGAACAAATTTTAGAGACAAAGACAGGGCACAACTGAGGGAGGTAGGCCCGGGCGTTGAGCGGTGATGGAATTGGGTGGGTGGGTGGGGGGGGACCAGAGGAAAAGATTCATTTACCCGGCAGTGTATAAAACAGACACAACACAGGGACTGATGAAATATCAAAGCCCTAGTCTGCTGGGTAGGCTGGGAAGTGGCTGCTGCTGCTGTTTGATCCATCACACAGCCGCTTGTTTTGGGTTTTTTGTTTTTTTGTTCAACTAAAAGCTTTGGAGAAGCCTTTGGGTGCCAGGGAGAAGTAAAGAAAGGTGGAGAACACATCCAATCTCTCTCTGCCTCCCTCTCTCTGTCAGTTTGTGTCTCCCTTTCTCTCCTTCTCTGCCTCTCATCTTGAACAAATTGTGAGAACTCCTTCAGGCAACAGCGGGATGAGAAAGTACGCGTTGCCGGGACGGCGTGCGTGAAAGCATTTGCTCCGTCTATGAATGTGTGTCTACCTGTTTTTTTTCGGTCGGATGAAAGTTTGATCTTCATCTCGCTCGCTGCACCGCACAGGGGGTTCTTTTGAGGGGAAAGGGAGAAAAAGCAGAAGAAAGTGGAGAAAACGATTTCTCTGTCTCCTCCTCGGCAGATCTCTTGCGCTTGGAGGGCGAACTGCATCTCGGGAGGGAGATAAGTGAGCGGCGCCTGCAGCGGAACGGCCTGGTACTGCCAGCCTGGAAGCCCACCAAAATGCAGGCATCACCAGAAAGAGAGCCGTGTCCCCAATCTGTTGGACCCGTTGACTTACTTTAAGGATTTCCTCGTTTGACGGACTCACCACCAGAGAAACTGTGGGTCTTTTCTGTATCTGAACAGCTAGAAATCAACCCACCTTCTGTGGAACACACTCACTAAAAGCTGAGCCATTATTGATTTTTCAGTCTCAGTCAGCCGTAATCATGAAGACGTGTATGTGAAAGAAAAGAGACACTTAACTTTAAGCCTTGAGGAAACTAAAACATGGGCATTTGGCAACATGCTGCAATTCCTTACATTTTATGGATTTTAGTGTTGATACTTTAAATCAGTCAGATTTAATGAACCCTATTAACTCCATGCAGTGCTCTGTGGAAAGGCTGCTACATATTGAGACTGAAATATGAAAACACTCAGGGTATATTTTAGTTTCTGTGTAAACACTGAACATGAGCCCACTCACGTAAACACACACTATAACCATAATCACTTGAGTCGGTGAATTTTTTTTTTTTGTAGGGTTTTGGACACATGAGCGGTCCCTGGGGAGCCTTAGCTTCGGGAAGCTGATCGGGCTGCAGCAGAGAGTAACTCTATTTCTCTGCCTTTCTCTTCGTTCCTTCATTATTTCCTCCCAACGGAGTCCTCCAAGAGATTAACTACAGATCAGCTGTGAGACAGCACTGCAGAGACAGTGGCTCGCTAAACACCAACAGAGACTGTGGATGATGTTCACTGCACCACGCTATTTGGATTTAGGGAACACACGTAACACCTAGCTGGATCTTAGTAACATAACTGTGACACCCAGTTAGATTTAGGGAACACAGTTTTCTTCCTGACTGAAAATCAGTATTTTCAAGTCGTGCCTGCCGCATTTGATATACTGCTTATCACTGGAGAAAGCTCCACTGTGCCACTCCACATTGTCATGGAAATAGACCACACAGGGACAAAAAGGGATTTTGTTTTCTTGCAGACTGCTCAGAGAGATTCAGACTCATGAAGACATTATCAACTATTACAAATGTATGTAGGTTTGCTGTTGTAAAATGTACTGAAATGAGATTAATTATGATAAATTGCCATAGCATATGCAGCCCGGCTGCTCTGGCAGCCATGCCTGGATCACATCAGTGTGAGACTGTGCCATTATATTGTGCGCCTTGAATATTTTTTTCCTCCACGATCCAGCGCATGTAGAGAAGTGTCATACCAGCCTTTTTCTCAAAGGTTTACAGAAGTCGAGGTTCGGATTCACTGTAGGATCTATCATTCATTCACTCACTCTGTTCTACTGGAGGTACATTGCCACTTCAGCAGGTTGCCCACCGCTCAGCCGATACATATTTAACTAGCTGTCTGCACCAATCTTGAGCTGAGGCTCCTCAAAATTCGTGTGGAAAATGGATTTAGTGCGCTGTGTGGGAAAAGTTAAACAAGCATGAAAAATGGATGAAAGGTTTTGACCGTATCCTTCCCTGTATTTGGTATCATTACCGAATGACTTTACTTTGCTCCAGGGCCATACAATCAGTTCTATATTCAAAAATGAGATTTGAAAAGAAGTGGCATTTACTCTTTTAAAAAAAATGAGAGGAGAACAAAATCAGCTTAGCTTCTAAAACTGGATCCTCTATATTTTACAGGGATTAAATGATGACCTTAAAGTAATGATTTTTAATGGACGCGTGCAGAGTATTGCAGAAGAAAATCCTTTAGCGTTATACAATCAAGCAAGAGGATAAACACTTTTTTACATTTGCTCAAATGCGTCTGTATCGATTTACAAAAAAAAAAAAAAAAAGCTGCTTAGCATAAACCCACTGTTAGAAACTCCCTCCATCTGTAGCGCTGAAAATCTACTGTCACACATAATCAGAGATATTACATTTCGGGCCTACATAATTAATCAGTAAGTCGGTGAATAACTTATGATCCAAGTCATAAATTATATTTAACCAAGTCATTACTAGGGGTGCACTTAAGAAGCGACTGCTTTTCTGAAAGTAATAGGCTGGGTTGCCTCAGCATGTCTTCATTTATAAACCAAATTATCCGCATATTCGCTCACACTGTCTCACAGTTTATGCAAATCTTCTTGAGCTACTTTTTAATCATCTGTACTGCTTTCTATAAACATCTTGTCTGAGTACACAAAGCGATAAAGGCTATGGAGTGAAGTGACGTGTGCAGCTGCAGCACTGTATGTCTTAGAATGTCTCTTTGCCTTGTACATGACATCCTGTTGATTCAGTTTGCACGAGACCTGCGAATGTGTCTAGCCTTGCATGCAAACATGTAGGAATAAGATTGTGTGTGGATGCAAGTCCAGCTTATGCAAATGCTTACAAGCCATCAAAATGCATTCATACGTATCCCTTTATTTAAGATAAACTTATTACTTGTGTGGCAAATGTGTGTTTAATCAAACGTGACCTGACATTGCTGAGTACAAATGAGCCACTGTATAAAACAAGCACCATAATTGACTACAAAAGTCAACCTACAACAAGACAGACACAACTATAAAACGTAATGTCACCCTGCATGACTGCAGAGCATCCACACATTGTCCCTGTTTGGGTAACTTAGAGAGGGCTAAATATAAATATCTGTTGAGAGGAAAAGTTGACCCATAAGGACACAAAACAAAACAGGGAATCAGAAGCCTTCCTTTAAGAAGGAGCAGCATCTAAAGCATCATGTTCTCTCATTTGCCTGGAGTAGATGCATGCATGAAAAGCTCCCAGTCTCTTTACATGCAAATCCAGTCCGTGTCTGAGTGTGTTTTATCTCGGGGGCTGCTGTTTGCTAATCAAGAGCCTTGTGAAAGCCAGGGGAGCATTATAAGAAGCCAAGTATAATACGCCCGCTCACAGCCTCTCTCTCTCGATGTGAACACACGCTTATTTTACAGCCTTTTAACTTTCAATCTGCCCTGCTCGTTGATTTTCTATTCTTCCCACTCGTTCGTTATTCAGCATGCCTCTCAGTTGCTGTTTGAATATATGTGTTGTATTAACACTTGAGATAATGCATATCAGCACGGCTCAAAGGGACAGAACACTGGGGTATATTGGGGAGGGGGGGGGGGGGGGGCGGGGCATTTTGGGTTGTGACACAGTACATTGTTGTACACTCTGTACATCATTGTCAGATGCCAATCACTACCGCAGGCTGTGACAAGATTTATGTCTTAACTAAAAGTTCATCCACCACTTCACAAGGCCCTCGCCAGCGTCAAGGAGAAGAGAGAAATGAGTGACATTTCCCTTTTCTCACTAAGTACTGATGAAATGCCATTGGTTAAATGTCTGTAACGCATACTTATGATTTAACGCCCATGGCTTGTGACTTAATGCTTCAAGAGTTTTAAAGAAGGCCTAGATGGGACCTCATAAACAGTGTGAAGGGACAGTAGATATATGTACATAAATCTACTATTGAACAATGCTTTGACATTTAGTCGAAAACTTGATTTACTCAGAACTTGCTTGCAAAGCTGTATGTAGTGTCTCATGTATTCTCCTTCAGCAGATGCTATTGATGGGCTATTGAGCAAAGAATTCGACCTGTAGCGACTGCTTTGTGGTCAAACCTGTGTAAATGTAAAGCAGCGCTGGTGAAGTAAAATGGTCAAATAACTCTCTCTGGGTAAATAAATGAAAGCTACACTCCCATGATTTCTCTTAATGTGCTTTATTAACCATCCATGAGGATGGAGACAGGCTCGTCTGTGGAGCCCTCTCATTACACAGACACAGTCTTCACTGCTGCCTGCCGTCAGCCTGTTTATGCTGCCTTCTATGTTTACCCCCTCTGTTAACATCGTGCTCATTATACTGCGTAGCTGCAGATATGCGTGGAAAACAAGCTGAGAGAAGTCTCTCTTTCTCTCTCTCTC
Source organism: Lepomis macrochirus (assembly GCA_024633595.2). Taxonomy (NCBI): domain Eukaryota; kingdom Metazoa; phylum Chordata; class Actinopteri; order Centrarchiformes; family Centrarchidae; genus Lepomis; species Lepomis macrochirus. The sequence goes on from JALXJV020000005.1 coordinate 31,587,048, forward strand.
TCTCTGTTACTCTCATTCAGCGTCTCTCGCTCACTTATTCACACCCTCTAACCAGCAGGCGAGGTCTTGGGTGGGGAAGCCCTCCCCCCTTGACAGTTTGTCACATTGTGTCAGTCTGTTGAGTGCCACTGAGAAAACATCACCTCTGCTAATGCGGCATTGTGCGACACGGCCTTTGAGGTTGAAGAATCTGCCGCCTGTGAACAGTTACAATGTACATTACCACATGGTTGCATGTTAGAGAAACCCTGAGCGAGACCTTTCATGGTGAAAGGCAGGAGAATGGGCTTTGTGTGTGGGGCCGGGGTCGGGGCGGGGAGGGGAGGGGAAGGGGTTTGGGGAGACGGTTGTTTGGGGGACTTGGCACAAGTGATCGCCGCAGCTTCTGGGGTTTGGTGGCTCGGGTGCTAATTGCAGCGTGACCAGTGGGAATAGTATTTGTCTCCCACAAAGCCCCAGGGAAAAGAGACGTTGCCTACGTAAAAGAAACCACTCACACCCTGTCAATCTTTGCCTATCCTCAAGGTATTTACCAAGTCACATGCATGCAAACTGAGCTCAGACATTCAAAGAGAAGATGTGACAGTTACACAGACGATTCTTAACTGCTGCTTTTTTGTGAGACTTTGATATCAATCCCTGAGAAAGTAATTCAACCTGTTTTTTTTTACCCCCTCCACTGAGCCACAGGTCACACTGCAGTCTAATCACTGGAGCTCCCCGTCATGCAAAACACATTATAAAGTACTTTAAAAATTAACATTTTACACAAGGCGCTCCATTTTGCTAAAAGGAATGCATTGACCTTTCAGCAAATAAGCTTTTTAATTAACTAAACTTTGTTTGATGAATCGACCTGTAGTTTCTCATCTGTCTGTTCAGTGTTTAGTGAGCTGGTGGTGTCAGGATGAAGCAGAACTTGTATAGTTAAAGAAATAGTTTGAGATCTCATTTGCTTTCTAGGTGAGGGTCAGATGAGAAGATTAATATACCCTCATATCTCATATCTGTTTGTTAAATATGAAGGTGTAGCCAGGAGACGGCACATTTAGGACGGGTATCAGTCTTCTCTCTCACCTTGGAAGAAAATCCAGTCCGTTTCTGAAAATGTTGAACTATTTCTTGAGCAGCCAAGTTACCTATTTCTGTTTTCCTACACCTTTAAATACAGTATATGAGCGGATAATACTGGTAAGCTGCATGTGATGCTAAATGTGTAGCGAGTACAGGCATCACAGTTATAAACTGAAATGACATCTTCACTGTATCCTTCCACCAACCGATGGAAATCGAAGCACAGTTCTTGGGAAGTATCGACCGCCTGTGGGCTCTTTTGCGAAAAGCTCTGCTGTCACAACATCCGTAGATGCGATTTGGAGAGGCAGAGAGCATTGTTACTTTAGCATCAGAGAGGGCAGCAGACATCAAAGATCAATAAAAACCATTATGGCATTTCGCTCAAAATGTTGAGCGGTGCCTGGAACCAAAACAAGAAAAGTGGGAATACTTGACTGAAGGATCCTCAGAGTGGGTAAAAAAAAAAAAGAGATGAAGAAAAAAGAATGGGAAGAGAAATACATCCCCTCGCGGCTTAGAATAATTCAAAGAAGCATAGTTTTTTATGATGACATTTACCGTGACATTTGTCCACATCAATTTCTTAACTCAATTTATTTCACTAAAATAGCAGGTCATGTTGCTAATTTCGCCCTGAATGATGCCTGTAATAAAAACCCTACTGCCTGTTTAAGGGCTGCCAATAAATTCAGTTCTCTCACCCACACAGCTCTGGGGCCAATCTTTCTGTTTGATTAAACTTTGCTCCCCAGTGGTATGAAATATCCAAAGGCACTTAGATTTACAGCCCATTCGGTTAAATTATTGACACCTCACTGCCTTTGCTATCAGTTTCTTGACTAATCCCCTGTTGTTACCTCACTTATTTAAGTTGCTGACTTCCATTTGACTTTCAGTGATTACTACTCTGGAATGACTCATTACTACTTGATGGCAGTGGCTATGCACATGTTTACATTACACATGAAATATCTGATAGGCTCATGCTAAGTCTGCCAGTCTATAAATAATCTGTCTGTGTTCGACATGAAACAAGCAGCTGTTGTCTTTGAAGCAAAGATACGGCGCTCTGGCTCTGCGATAGATCTAAATAACACGAGCTGTACAGATTGCATGAAGGGAGAGAAAACGAGACAGATGAAGAGGAGAAGAAAGGCTGAGGAAAAAAAAGAGGGATTGTCAGAGCAAATAAAGGGGTGAGATGAAGGTAGTGTGTGAGGAGGCTCTCGGGCAGGAAGAATGTGTGAGCTCTATCTGTGGAGTGAGCAGGTTAATTTTTCATGCGCCGGTTTGCCGGGCCTGGGCCAGGCAATCCTATAGCTTGCCACGGTTTCCCGAGAGAGCGCTTGTTGGTCGAGGCCCCCAGGCGGGTTTCTTGTTGAGCCTGCCTGTAAATTGCCACCAAACTAGTGAATTACTCCATGATGTGTCACAGAGGCAGTCGAAAGCCCTATAGGCATAAAGCCACAGACTTATGTTTTCCCTCACATTAATTCCTCAGTGACAGCCAGGGCAGCAAATTGAGACGTCTCAGTCAGAATCCAACAACTCCATATTCAAAACAGCTGGTTGCCGTTGCTGCTAGAGTTTCTGGTGGATTAAATACATGAGCGTGCTGCTGCTGGTTTAATTAAACAATGGTGAATCATTTTCCAGAAAATATTGGGATAATTTGTTGGGGAAACACGAATGTCTTTACCAAATTTCATGGCAATTCATCCAACAGTTGTTGAGATATTTCACTCAAAACAACAAATGTCAAATGTCTAATGGTGGTGCTAGAGAAAAGGTCGGGGATAATCACTAGAATTCATTATCTGTTAACCAAAAATGTCTGTAGAAATGTTTGTGTCAATCAGCTGGGCAGATATTTCACAGAATGAGAGTTCACTTTGATCTGCTGGTGGCGATCACCAAAGTCCTTAGGACTCACCCTCTATGCACCATGGGTATCTGTACCAAATTTCCCAGCAATTGATCCAATAGTACTCTACGACATTTCACTAAAAGACAAAAATGTCAACCTGCTTGTGGCACTACAGGAAAAGTCTTTAGGATTCATCCTCCAGGAACCATGAATTCCATCCATCCAGTCCATCCATCCATCCATCCATCCATCCATCCATCCATCCATCCATCCATCCATCCATCCATCCATCGTCAACCACTTATCCTGTGTACAGGGTCGCGGGGGTGCTGGAGCCTATCCCAGCTGGCATTGGGGGAAAGGCAGGGTACACCCTGGACAGGTCGCCAGTCCACCGCAGGGTGGAACCAAGAATTTCTGTACTAAATTTAATAGCAATCCATGAATTAGTTGTTAAGCTATTTCAGTTTGGACGAAAGTGGTGGACTGACTGACCGACCGTAAGACTGGCGCACTCACATTGCCATCCGAAGAGCCACAACACTACCATGGCTAAAAACTACAGCATCAGTTCTAGCAAATGCCCAAGAAAGTGAACCAGGAATCACCTTATCCGTCTCAACACACTAACCCATGACAAAGAAAACCAAAAAAACCCTCAACCAGCGGTAACATTCATCTGCAGTGAACAGTTAATAATGCCCAGAGCAGTCTGAGTCAGCATGCAGGAGACTGGAGAGTGGGTCTCCTCACAGACCCACAGTAATCTTGCCTTTTTATTAACCTTAACCACAATCTTCCATGCCCTTAAAGTGTTTCAGCTTCCTAACTCTAACCATACCTTTACCATAATATATTTGCCATAACCCCATTTTTCTGTACCTGAACCATACCGTGCACTTGTCATGCAGAGATATTGTGGAAAAGTGAGAATTTGAAAAACGTTGCCACACGTTGGCACAGTCGTTCCAATACTGATGTTCTTGTGTGGCAAAGGGTTGCAAGCCCACTCAAAGCAAACAGCGGGCGGAACAAAATCTGCCAGTTCAACCATTACCATACCTTAAGAATGCTGAGAGATGACTTCTACAAGTGATGAATGTGGTCCTGATATACTGACTGTGCACAAATTCTGTTGAGACACAACTGAATTTATTTTCTTTCCAGCAGCGTAAGGATTTGTGTCTTACAGCTGTCGAGTGTTCTAGTGTGAAATCTAGGCTTATTGATTTCTGTGGGGCTATGTTCTTTACAACGGATACGGTGTGTACTTGAGAAGAGGGTTTTTTTTCTAATTATTGCTTGCTTCAGATCCCTCACCTCTCAATCCCAAGTCCATAGAACACACAGAACTATCTCAATGGAAAATAACCCTTTAAGCGAGAAGCACCTTGACCCCAGTGACATCAAATGATGTACCTTATCTTGGTGGCAGAAGCAAAGAAAAACAATTCTGCCGCTTGAACATCATAAAAGCATGGCAGGCTCCCTTTAGCTTCCATCCCCAGTTGGGGCTAAGCGTTTCAAAGAGGCTAGTGTTTGAATGACTGCGATGTGGGAGCTCAGAGTCTGTAGCTATGGATTAAGCTCACAGCAAATAGTAGCATGGAAGAAACAGAGGTAATCTCTTCCCTCTCCTCCACGGCCCCTCTCACCATACCTGTTCCCCCTTTTTTTTAATCTCCTTACTGAATTAGTTCCTGTAAAGCTGCTCAAACAGAGACGGGTTTATTCACAGTGGGTACAGAGGTTAAAGTAACATGAAAATGATACCGTCTCAAGTTCCCAAAAGGTCCATTTGCTCAAAGATTGATGTGCTACTCACCTGGTTATTGTCCTCCAAAGAAACATACAGGTAGAATACACTTTCTGCCTTCCTCAAATTTGCCGCTTGGGTGGAAAGTACATGAGCGCATTCCTAGTTACAGGGCGTGAGCATCAGCCAGTTACAAGCAAGTCTAACATTTTTGATATTTGCGTATAGATTACACAGTGTGGACTGACGCAGCGGTGCGTATCATAAAAACTTCATCTTACTCACTCACTTACTGCAGTCTCCGGTTTAATCACCTACAGTGCTCGGGGTAATTTAGCCCACAGCGCGCGCCGTATTTGCATAGAAGTTGTTCCGTTTTGCATTTTGATGCGTTGCCTTGCAGTTTCACAGAAGAGTCTTGCAGTAAAAGAAAACTCTCACACCTGAACCACCACACTAACTGCCTAAATATTTCACTCTGGCTCTCCCAGCTTTGCTTTTGCTGCTTCTTGTACTGTGAAGATCAAATAATGAGCCAAAAGGATTCTTATATGCAACATTTCACCCTGGCTGAATATTGTAATTTTTCTTTAGCTTGCAAAACTTCGTGGGAGATAATTCCCAGTAAATCTCTGATATTAACGGTTCATCATCAGTGTTTCTCCCCCTCAGACTCTTACTAATGAAAACTGCAAATAGTCACAATGTAGTTCATCTTTTCTTATTAGATTAGGATGAGCTGCTGACTTATGAGCATGTAGTTGCATCATATAGGGTGTGGAGTCGCACTTTGTCATCTTCTCTGTCATTTTTAATTGTATTGTAACATGATTAATCCAAAATCTATTCTGAATACATAAATTGTCTTACATAATTGGCCCTGGGGTCCTGCTACACTATGTTCTACCCATTAAATGGCAGCTTGACAATTTAATGTACATTGTCTGATAAAGTTAAAACAATCTTAACCTGGCATAAAGGATGGCAGGTTCACAGCTCCAGCGAGCTCTCTGCGTTCAAGCTCTGAGGGCGGGAGAAAGCTGTCAGTTAGGCAAAGTAGGGCTGCAACAAACAATGAGTTTCAGTGTCAACAAATCTGTTGATTATTTTCTCAATTAATCCATTAGCTGTTTGGTCTATAAACTGTCAAAAAACAGTTGATTAATGTTTCCTAAAACCCAAGATGACATCCTCAGATGTCTTGTTTTTATTCAGTTTACTGTCATAGAGGAGTAAAGAAACCATTCACATTTAAGGAATCAGAGAAGTTTTTATTTAAAAACTACACAAACCGATTTAAGCAATTATCAAAAAAGTTGGCAGATAATTTAATAGTTGACAACTCATTGATTAAGCGATTAATCGTTGCAGCTCTAAAGCAAGGCGTCATGCATATACAAACCAGGAATTTAGAAAGGAGGCATCACTTCCCTGAGTTGTGTAACTCGATTTTACATTTCCTCTGAAAGTTAACTTTATAGACTATAGTAATAGGTATAATTATCAGTTTGAATATTCGTTTCTGGGGTTAAATTTTCATGCTGGATTGATGTTACAGTGAACATCCTATAATATAGTGTTATAAAGACGGGCTGAAGACGAGAGTTCAGTGGGTTTTATCATTTACAGTAGATATATTTCCAATTATTTAATTTAATAAATTGCACTTTTTTTCAGGCATAAATAAAACTTTAGAACAAGCTGCATACTAGTATACCGTATGAATTGACTCTCTTGTAGTGGTTCTCACACTTTGCATATTTAAAACCTCACAAACACCACAGAACCTTACGGCACAATTCAGAACACATTTTTTTTACCTCTATAAAGTAAAAGTAGAGTAGGTGGAATTATAACAGTAGGGCCAGTGAAACCTATAATGGAAATAATTGTTACACAATACAGTGATTATATAATGTCATTGCCCTCATTTCTACTGTTAGAAAGGAGATAAATGAAGCTGTGCTTTACTTTGCAGATGACTCCCTGGAACTCCCGGAGGAACCCCTGGTGGTCCCCATGCTGCACACTGGGAACCACACCAACCCCGCTGTAGGGTTTCCGAAGCTGGGACAGGGTACGCGTGGTGACACACACTTCAAATATTTACTGTACACTCCTGACATTTTCACATTAGTCTGACAATGAAATGTAACTCTCCACGTTGAGTCCTCTGCTGGTGAACTCAGAGAGTTGGGGGATGATGGCCAGAGCCAACATAAGTTGTCAAAACCTGATGGATGAGTGAGTGAGTGAGTGAGTGAGTGCCAGCCTTTTCTACCAGTGACAACACAGTCAGTGGGATATGCATGATGTGGCATCAGCTCTGACAGACAGACAGACTAAAATAGTTCCTTGTGTGACAAAGTGTGCCCAGAGAGAGAACGATTTTCTCCAACCACCCCCCCACCCCGTTTTTTTTTTTTTTTTTACACCAGCTTCCTTCCTATGGTAAATTGTAAGCCAGAGGTGGCGGAAATACGTCAGTTATGTGGGTTCTCTGAAGCTTGACTGTGTCTCTTAATTTCGGATGAAGGGAATGAGAGGAGGGAGAGGAGATTTTAATCACTCCTGTCGCTTTAAGGACACTTATCAAAGCCTTCTTATGCGAATAGAAAATACCATGAGCCACCGAGCAACTGAGCAGCCAAGGGACGGACTGGAGTGGATTTATAGGAAACTCAACATTATCTAAACTGGAATAGACCGCTTCGTTGCCTCATGGAGTTTGATTACACACTGGATGGTTGTCTTACTCGGACGGTTCGGATCATTTAGGAAATATTGCGCATAAGTAGCTCTCAGACTTGGGATTCTTTGCCCCTGAAGCGCAGAGAGGAATATGGTTTAAAACTCAACGCGTACAGGTTTATTCGCTCAACCGACAGCTACAATCGATACGTAGCCTACTTGTTCGCCAGGCGTTTTGTTTCGGACGGATAGTATCCCGAGCTCTTTATTTGACAGCCTTGGATCATGGATTGGGGTGGTGGAAAACAACAACGGGCAGCGACATGATTTCTCTGCGCTGTCTGCGGTATGCAGCGAGGTTAGAACATTGCTTGTTATTATTCCGATGCAACAAAAGTTACGAAGCGAGTGTAATGCGTGGATTTTAACTATTTCACCGTTTTGCACCTGCTTTAACGGATACCGCGTCGACATAGTGCAGATTCGTGACAAAATAACGTGTGGATCCGCGTCGCTTTGCACCCTCTCTATCGCCTGAGTGGGATACTTGAACATTTGCTTATCGTAATGGAGATTGGGGAGGTTTGTACTCAAGGTCATTGAGTGTTATAAGGCTATATTTGCGTTGTTATTTCCACACACGCAGCGCTATCTTCACGTTATAGCGCACCCTACGATTCTCAGTTCGGTGTGTGTTATTTGTTATTACGCGGTGCAGCGGGCGTTTAGGCGAGCACCTTCTGTGGAGTTATATTTATATTTCTTTTTTTGACACTGCAAGCTTCCTCCAACAACATGGATGGGAAATTGAAGCAGGGTCGGAGATGCCGGTCCAAGCGGGAGAGGGTGCGGAGGTTGCGGGATGCAGGAAGCAGAGACGCCCGCAGCCCCGACCCCAACTCCTCCTGCTCCGACAGGGAGGGACACAGTCCGGGGAGGGACGCCGCCTCCCTGCCCGGTAAAAAGGCGCCGCACCCCGCAGCCGCCGCCAGAGCTCCGCGTCCCCCCCGGCGGAAGAGACGGGAGTCCAGCTCGCAAGAGGAGGATATCATTGATGGATTTGCTATCGCCAGCTTCATCAGCCTGGACCGTCTGGAGGTAAGGAGGAACCGGACCATTACTTTTGTGAGTGTGTGTGTGTGTGCTGCATTCTTCATCAGTGGAGTGGTTCTCAAAGTGGGGGTCCTTGAGGCCCCCCCACTCACTCACAGGCAACGTGAGGACTAGTCTGATTTGTCTCTAAATTGCATGAGAGGATGTCAATTAGAGCCTGGATGAGGATGACTCTTCTAATCAACTGCTAGTGTGGACCAGATATTCTCAGAGATTCAGCCCCCCCCCCCATCAATCCTTGGTTTGAGTCTCATCACACAGGGCTGCTGACATCTACAGAGTTCAATACGAAGTCATGAACGGTTGTACCTGGTTCATGAAGCTAAACGTGTTGGGAGTCCTTGACGTGGACATGTTTGACAACAGCTACAGTGCACAACTCTGTTTGCAGAATTTTAGGAGTTCAAGGCTTTGTGGATGAGATGTTAGTCATTGGCAGCATATGTTTTGTTGGGGGGAAATAAACAGGTGCTGCTGTGTCAGTAGTGGCTCTGGCTTGGATTCCTTTAGACTCTGATTTAGGATGAGCTGGCCACTCTTGACATTTTTGCTCTTTGAGAAACTGCCTATTGCACCGTTTATCTGACACAAGCCGATGTGCCATGTGCTGATAACTGTTTCTGTCATTGCTGTGTGGGATGTCTGATGTCAGAGGAATGATTTCAGGAAGGAGGTTCTCTTGTGACATCCGCTTATGTCTTTTATCTCATTACGTTCCAAATGACAAATAAAACATTGCTCCCTGTGGGACATCAGGCTGACTGACAAGGCAGGCTGGCCTGTTTTTTTTTTGTTTTTTCCATTGCTCACTTTGGGAATGGTAGCACTACTGTAGTTGAAATATAAATCTCCAGCTTGGATAAACATAGCTAACGCATTACATGCCCTCTGAGGACTGCATATTTTAAGATGATGACCTAATTTGAAAGTCCATGGATCATACCGCAGGCCACCTCATTTCAATGACAACCTCCCATGTAGGCTTAGCAATGGTATTAATCAGTCATGATTGACTCTTGCCTCCTACATAGTGCTTAGTCAGGCTGGATGCAGATTTGCAACAAAATAACTGCATAAAATATAAAGTAGTTATCCACCCTCATACGTAGAATAGAAGATTTACCCACTTGGAGCTTATCGTCAGTTCGCCACCTCCCATCTCGGGTCATCAGTGGTTATATTGCTGTTCCATTTAGCTCGGCCCTCCATGGTGCTTAGAGTGGGCGTGTAAGGAGATAGCGCAGGAATAAGAGGAGAAGTGTGCATGAACCTTACCCACGAAGAACTATTGTTATCCTGCAGTTAATATAAGAAGGGTAACAGACACCACACACAGCTGGAAAAATTATAAAGTTACTATGGACGAGAATTATTACACCACATAAAATCAAACAGTATGATAACAAACAGCATGAGATTCCAGGAGCATCATAAAGTAGGGTAAACTCCCCCCTTTATTACCACAGTGAGGTTACAACAGTGCTTCTCTACACTCGTTACATGTTATTAAATGTGCGTAAAATGTGTGTTGGTGCCCATTCTTGTCGATCTGTATGAAAGCAGCGCGCTGTGGTGTTAGATGTGAGCATTTCTGCCCTTTGTGCTGTGTGGCTGCCACTTCTGACAGCTGCTGACCGTGAAAGACTTTGAGGATGTCACAGCAGCAAAGTGCTTCTCTATGGCATCTTCTGCAAGCATGCTGGTGTCTCCGCTGCTGTCAGTAAAGTACATTTGGCCTATTGACTTATAGGAATATTCTTTTGTGGGTGTGTGTGTGTGTCTGTTTAATGCAGTTTGAGGTAATTTTCCTCCACAGGTTTCACATCTGTCCCTCCCAACGTCCTGTTTGTTGTTTCAGTGCCGTTTCTGTTTCTTAAAAGGTTTCTCTTTGGATGCTTTATCGTAATAAAGAAAGCTGCCTAAACAATTATCTGATTTTTTTTTTTGTTTGTTTGTTTTACACATTCTCGAGCAGTAATAGTTTTGTTACTCAAGTGCTAAATCCATGTTAAATGAACACAGAGAAAACAGTGTGCTCTGCGTAGGAGCTTAAGTTTCAAGGCTGAGCAAATGAGGTATGATAGGGCTCTATGTGAAATGATACTCACATGCCAGCTACTTGTTGGTAATTGGAGTGATTTGCATGCAAATGGAGTTATTTTATTAAATGATGTTGGTGGATCTGGTGCAGTTACACGAGGGGGTGTGCGCGGTGTTTTTGTGCTTTGTTACTTGATTTTCCTTCACTGGACTGTATTTCACTGCTTACTGTAAGTGACAGCAGGCATCGCATTCGTTTTCAGTTACTAAGTTGCATCACTGGGAATGAAATGCACTCTTTGATGCGTGCACTCAATGGAAATGTCCGCTGATCGGCCATGACTCACGCTTTCACTCACTTACTCTATGCTTGAGTGGAGCTCATGACCTACACTACCTGTGCTAATTGCTCATCAATTATGAGGAGGACACAGCAGCGTTTGGCAAGGAAATGGCTCTGACCTATTGCATCATGCCCCGATAAGCTCACACACCCTGGGCGGGTGGTGGGTGATGGGGGTGACCGGGGTCCTCCAGACCTCTTTGAAGTGACTGATGTCCAGCTTGGTTGTGTTTCTATCAGGCCTTACAGTCAGGCTACTTCCTCATCAGCTTTCTGCCAACATCAACATCCCATCCTCCTTGGGTTCAATGAACCCACACGTCCAACTTACCAATATTTACTCTATCTTGTTTCTTTTAATCTCTACCTAAGCCCTTTGCTGTTCTCTAAAGCACTTCAGGATGAACATGTTTTATAAATCCCCGTCACCTTCTGGGTTACTGTCGCCGTCGTTTGATTGTCCTATTTTAGTCTGTAACTCGTGCACAGCTGCTTCTGTCTCTCCGTAAGTGCCCAAGGTTATGGGTTTCTCCCAGCGCTCTTGGCCTCTAAACGCAATTGGTCGGTCGGTGTTGTTGATATTCCAGCTCCGAGCTGATAAGATCAAGCTCCCTTGATGAAGGCTTAGACTGTACGGGGGTCTCGCCCGCTCCCGTAACCCGTTTCATTACAGCCCAAAGCAATTTGTAGCTGTGGCCGTATTTGATTACACCGTGTTTATATTCTTCGAATCCCCCCATTTCTCAAAGGAAAGCCGCTTACTTACCTGTGCAAATCAACTGTACAAACACAGCTGTCCTGCTTTGACACGGGCACCTTATCGTGATTAAAGAAATGTTAGGGATGATTCAGTGATGATTCAGAGAGTGTAAGCACAGTCAAGCTGATGTTGTGGGCTTTCGTAAGAAGAAAATGAATATCCAGTTTGGGTGGTTTTCATATCCCTTGGAATAAAATCCAGATCATACATTACTACTCCTGTTATTCCTTTGGAGATACCACAAAACATTTTTTTGATTAAATATTACAATGATCACTAAAGTCGAGCTCCTGGAAGTAGAAGGTTTTCACCTGACAGCAGCGTTATTAAACAATTACCCGCCGCGGCTTAAACCCCTCCAGAAGTCTCCCTGTGGGTATCGAACAAGTGAGCAGATAATAAAATGACACAATTATCCATCTGTCACAGTATTAATAAGATGTTTGATTTGCTCCATTTGCTCTGTGAGTGACGTTGTGGTGGCAAATCCTCTCTCGTTAATCCACAATCCTTCTGTTCATCTGCTTTAACATGAATTTACAGATTTGTTTGGGTTTTTCGTTCCGCAGCATGAGTTTCTAAATTCACTCTAATGGGGATTTAGGTTTAGTTGATTTAGTGATATTACAGCAGTGTCAAGGGCAGGAAGCTGAGAGCATTTGTGAAAAAAAATGGTTTCAAATATAGAAGCTCTTGATGAGATCTAGAGTCTGTCTCTTTATTTATCCTGGGAAGTTCTCTTAAACATGCTTGCTCTTTTCCTCATGGCCCTGTTTTTATTTTTTTATTTATTTATTTTACAAACCTACACTAATCATCCTCTGCTGTTTGCTGCCGAGCAGCTGTACCACAGCAATATGGGGAAATTAAGTCCCTTGCCCTAGGGGAGCATGACAGTAGTTCTTAGGGAAGCTGTAAGTTGCTGCTTCACTTTCTCCACCCATATTTTCCCAGCTGGTGTGTGGATCTAAGCCAGCAGCATTCCAGTTACAAGTATGTGTCTTTCTTCACGAAGTGCTCCAATGAAGGCCTCAAACCCGGGCACCTGTTAGAAAGAATTAGATTTTTTTCTAACCCTTTCCACTAAAATAACTACTCTTGCACCTCTATAGCTCAAGTCCGATTGCATTTGTTACTGGACGTCACCTTTGTTAGCATTCAGATAGCACCGATCCTTATTAGAAGTCATTAGTACAGCTGACGCTCAGGAGCAGCACTCCTCTGTCAAGCACCTTCTGAGCTTGAGCTGAATTTGATCCTTTCTTGAAATTAACAGGTTAGACAAGATCTTGTGTAGTTTATAAATCCCATTTTTTTCCCATCTTCCTCTTCTGCTCTGCATCTAATTGCAGTGCAAACTGATACTGACCCTCAAAGCCACAGCAGTTGCTGCTGTAGTAAGATGTCTTGCTTTCATGGTGAGGCAGCAGATTTGTTGCAGGGGTTGCAGCAATCTTGCTTCGTGTTTTTTCTTTCCCCCCGACGGTGATAGTGCTGTGCATCATATGCCGGCACTGACAAACAACTCCAGCTTTAATTAACAAGGCAGCCCCCCGAGGCTTCGATGCTCATTGGCTGACGCATCCCACGGAGAGAGCTTTCTTAAAGCCAGTGGGACGTCCCCCCGGCCCCGGCTCTCTCTTAACAGTCACACACTGAAGGCAACGGCGTGGCTGATAAATGCATGGTCCCATTCACAGGCCTTCCCTCGCTCACACACACAAATACAAGATTGAACCTCCACTGTGCATCTGTCCAAGCCATCAACCGCTGACCTAAATATATCCACCCAAGGAAGGTTCTGGTGTGTTCGTGTGGATGTGGAAGCATGGCAGAACGGCACAGTGGAGTCATGACAGAACGACACTTGTATTCAGGAATGTGGGATTTATGTCACACAAAATAAAAGGCAACATGGGGAAAAGCTTCAATTGGCAGATTTCCAACAACTCAAACATTAAAACGGAGGGTCAAGCCAGTTCAGACCACAGATGTAACACACATAGGTAGGATGTTTTAGTGTTGCATCAAAGTATTATTTTCATTATTGATTAATCAGCTCGTCATTTTCTTGATTGATTGTTTGTTTGTTATTATTACACTAAGGTACACTAGTACTTACTCGAGGAAGGTACTAGTACTAGTACATCCTTGAGCTGGGTATGATACCGAAACAAGCAGCAGAATACAAGAACTTTGCGTTACGTATTTCAGGACAAACACCACAAGGAAACGAAAATGCAGAAGCTTACCCTTTGGAGTTTGTGAGCACTAGTAGCATCATGGAGTGACAAGTGGGTTCTTGTTTTTATTTGTATCGTGCATGCACGCAAGGACACACGTGCACAAGCTTGAGCATGCAGGCGGTGCAATGCACATTCCTGTCACGAGTATCAACGCTATTCCACTGATCAACAATCGGTGGCGGTAACAAAGTGTAGCAGTGGACCCATAAAGGCAGTGAAGACGTTACTGATGTTAACCATTCAGTCGGTACCAAAAGCCTCAGTAGGCACTCGGCCGAAAAGAGAGTCTATATCCGTGTTTTCATAATTTCTGAGGCTTTCAGCTCTGGTATATTTTTTGAAAGGTAGTGGGATAAATGCATGCTGGCCCCGAAGGGTCCTTTTTGAAGCGCTGTCAGTCGTCTATTTTGAGGTTTCACTCCACAGTCTGAATGTACCAGCGCTACAAAACCTCCGAATAAGAGCCTCTTTGTTTTCAGGTACCATGACTCATGAGGAATTGCTGAAATGTGCAGACAGAACAACATAGCTGACACATATTAAGTGGCACATAAAAGCACGTGGGTAGCTTGTTGTAGGCATATATATCCATTTCCTGCTTGTCGTCCCGAGCCGTCCTCCATCTTCCTGTCTCGGTGTTTTCATTGCGGTGAATGACAGGATGTAATTACGCTGTGATTAAGATGCTGTCTCCGAGCCTGCGATGGATTAGGAGTTGCACTGTTAGAAGGTTCCCCGGTAATTATACACTGCTGATTTGTCCCCCTTCTTTGCCTTTCATAACCCCTCTCCGGTTCCTCAATTGCTTGATTAATGCGTGTTACTAAACAATGTTAACAAAAGACATTTCATTTGAGCAGTCTGAGTAAAAGAAATAATTTGAAGATAACTTCATAGTAATCATATTTGTCATTGAGCTGAGGTATTTTCCAGCCCTGTGATTTTGGTTAATATATAATGGGGTACTTGGCCGCAGAGGCTCTGTATGAATGACTCGCAGAGGGCTGTGAAGGATTTACAATAAAAATAATGAAACCTAAATAGAGAGGGCACTCTTTAAGTGGCTCATTAAGTAATGGCTGTTTTCCTTTTCAGCCGTGTCCTTCGCTGACAGAGAGCAAAGAGAGAGCTCTGAAAGCCTGGCATGCTTCAACCTTCAAATCACTTGAATCTCTTTTCAGTATTTTGTGTGCATGAGAGGGTAGGTTATTCTTTTTCCAGTCTTGCAGACTCATTCAGCACAAATGTCTGTTGACTGATCATATAGGCGGGGAAAGTAGTTACAATGATTTTAACAGTGCTCTCTCGGGAACCAACGTGCTCCTATACAACAACGTGGCGCTAGCAAACAGTGTATCGGGCATACGGGGTTTGAACCAACCTGCCTGCGTCTGATAGTCTCCATAAAATCAAGGGCAGGATCAACGCTGTCAGCAGGCTTCTCATTTTTAGATTTTATCAGCTGTGTGAACGTTTATTTTGTGCGTTAGCCAAACTACACAATGAGCTGTTGGCTGTTCCCTGGTAAACATCTCAAGTTAGTTTCTGAATGTTTAGAACATGAAATGCCAATCTGCATCCTTTTGATATTTATAAAGTCAGTGAGGATTGCTAGATTGTCAATATTTGGCATACCTCTGGTTTTAGGCTTTTTTAATTGGCTTTAGCCTGACTTTTAGCTTCTAACTTGCTATATTTTCACATTCTGGACCAACACTACTTTGAAGAAATGAAGACAGTGTAGTATAGTTGAATAAACAGGGACTTGACTGTGGCAGCAAACACAACAAACAGCCTTTCAGTAACTCTCATACTGCAATCTGAGCTTATCTACACACTTTCTGGCTGACTAAAGTAATATAACCCCCCCACACACACACCGGGAAAGACTCACTTTCACAACAAATCTGCTAGAATCAGATTCTTCAGAAAGCCACCTTCCTTAAAGAGGAAGCACGTAACATGCAAGTGCTGTTAGGATGTGGGCATTGTGAAGTAAAAAAGTCCCTGTCAGGGTTTCTCGATTTGACTTTTCCAATAAAACATCTTCTGTGTCTTATTTTACTTTATCTAAGTTTTTGACATATATTTATTAATTCCCTTCTGTATAATTAACAAGCATTTGTTTGAACATTATAATTATAATGTTAATTATAATCCCTAATTTGCTTTGCTAACCTCAACTCCTACATATTCACCACCGTCCTTTCAACAGTTTTTCAGACTCACCTGAAAATCGGAACATAGTTAAACTACCAGGATGTACAGTATGTGCAGTCTTGTATCTGATGTTCTCAACACTGGACAGGTAGTAATGACACTCGGCTAATTAAAATGACTCCCCATGAAGCGTTAGCTAAATTTATAGGTGCTCTTCTGCACAGGGGAGATGTTCTTCACTTTCCCAGCAGTTGGGAAGCAACAGACAGACTTTTCTTGGTCTTGAGAAGCTGCTGCATTTATTAACTAACACAGTGTAGCCTACACTTTGCTGCCAGGCTGACTGCTAATATTTTCCTTCGCTCCGCTCACTTTTACCGTCACTTTCTGCCCCTCACTCTCCCACGTTCGCTCAAACACACACTCGCTACGCGCATATATTACGCACAGCCTTAAACCTTAAAAGGAGTCGTGCTATTCTTATAACGGTTCATGTCAAGTAGATGAAGATTAAGAAGAGGGAGCTAGCCAAGCGTTGAGTGTCACCATGCTCGCGCAGTGTGTGAGAGAAAATCATTAGTAGCTTGATAATGATAATGATAGTGTGAAATTTTAGTAGTGGCGGTATGGCGCCCTTCATGAATGAATATAGGGGAAACACTGGGACCTCGTTTTCAAAGCCATGACTCACGCAGTTATGACAGTCTTGCTGCATGTTTTCTTAATAGATCGCTCTTGGTGTGAAAGCAATTAGATTTAACAGTTGTTGACATGCTCTTCTGCTACCAACACTCGCTACCAACACCAGCTCTGAGGGGAATAGTCTTTATAGGCCAAGTGATGCTGACAATAATTGCTCAGCACTCAGCTCCCCGTCTGAAATAAGATACGGTGAGATGTTAGTCTGCAGTTTATTACAGCTTATTGTTTGTTGGTATGTTGATTGTATTCGCAGCATTTAGCCTTTTCTGTGTGACTGTGTGTTTATGTGTGGGTGCAGGCAAAGCCAAAGAAGGACTGTTTCAGTTGTTTGTGTGATAGCTTTGGCAGCCATATAACAAGCTGTGGCCAAGATAATAGAGCTTAGATAAGAGGGCGGTTATGCAATGTGGAATTTCTCTCTTTCACATTTCCACTTGTGTTCCATTCACTGTCTGGATGACATTTCTCTGACAACTCTGGGCTGAGCTGCCACACTCAGTTTTCCTATTGAAATGAAGCACCTTGTCGGCCAGCCGCACTTTGCTCATGGAATCAATGGCTTTTTTTGGCAGGTGGAGTGTATGAGGGGGAGTTTGTCACTGCTGATGTACTGTAGGTGAAAGGCCGTCAGTTTGTCACTGTAACAGGCTTATTATTGGCCTTTCACTGAAATGTGCATATCAGCTGAACATTGCTATCCACTCTGCCGTTTGCATTATCCAATTTGAGATCAGTACTTCACAGAGATGCTTTTAACTTGATTGATTGAAACTTTTTAACCATAATCTGCATACTTTAGGACATTAATTCTTGTTTTGATCATCTGGGCTCATCAAGGCGCTGAACTTCTTCTATTAAAATCACTTTTTCTTTCATTTATCTCACACACTGGCCATTAACATAAAAGAATAGGAACAGCTTATAACAATACCCACATGCCATCTGTATATTGAACAAGTTGTGGGTCGCTGTAATCATTCCTCTTGTCCATACTGGCTGTGAAGCAGTATCACCAGAGCGCCTACACTGCAAGAAATAGGGCACAAAATCAGCAGTCCCTCCCTCTGTGCAAAACACATAAATTTCTTTCCAGGCATAAAACACCAGCAATAGAGTTGCAAAGTGGACGAAAGAGGTAAAAGTCCATTCATTTTTCCCACAGAAAATGATGGTGGAATCATCAGTGCCAGATTTCCAACTGCGTCCTTCGATAAAAAAGTACACGCTTTTGAACATGAACATGTAAGTAGAGAAAATACAAAACCCAGTGTGTTTCGATAAACGTCCCATCAAGAGTTAAAATGCGGTTACACAATCTGCTCACGGCAGGCGGGAAGCTAAATATCAAGCTTGTGAGAAAACAGATAATAAACGATCATCTTGGATTCTGTGTTTGGATGAATTCAGCAACTATGGCGCTGAAAATGCTGTTTTTTCGTGACACCTCTGGCTTCTTCTCCATAGCAACGACGGCCTAGGCTCATGGGTATTGTAGTATTCAGAGCCGTCCGCTATTGATGTAATGATTTTTCTCAGCAATGAAGTAAATAATTAAAACACAAACCTAATGTATGTTTACAACTTATCTGTGAAAATCCTGCATTTCTCTGTTAGTGTTAAGAATGACATGACAAAGTCAACCACTCACTTTGGCTAAATCATATTATCTGAGGCTGATCTATGAAATGCATGCGCTGTTGATTTTATCCCCCATCTTTTTCTGCAAAGTCACTTCATGACTTAGTTGGAAAAGAAATGATTCAAACAGAGTATTATATTAAGATAAAGTTAGAAAAAAATCCAAGCCTGTTGTTTTTTATTATTCCTACTATTATTTTTGTAGTAGAATTAGAAGTAGCAGAGATGGTTTCACTCTGGGTTTCAGTGGAGAGTTTCTTGTGGTCTGCATGCTGTTTTAGAGGCTTTTTGACCCTGCCAAGATTAAATTATAGGGGAAACACTAAACCCTTCTGGATCCTTTATTATGTATTTACTTGGCAGTTCAGAATGTCATTTAATTTAATATGAATATGTACAATAAGAACATGCACAAACATGGGTATTGAAATTCAGGTCCCCATATCAGTCAATCAGGAAGCAGATTTTACACTCACCAGAGTTTGTATGCTTCTGCATATCATCAGCTTTTAACAGGCTCGACCTGTTGCCAACTCAGGCAGTCCTCACTTTATGAATCCTCCGGATCTCTATGAAAGTCAATGTTGAGCCTGTGTGCTCAGCAGAGTGAAGAGGGTGAATGTGTTTGAAATATAATGGGATATATAATAAGGCATATGTAACATAGCCACTGCAGTAAAACCTGCAAGGGCAAGACAAGCTCCGTCACCCACAGTGAGATCTGGCTGACAGACCTGCCAAAGAAAAGCATCGTCAGAGTTTGTCTCCTCTACTCTCTGTCCCTGTCGATCACCTCACTCTGACTGCCTTTCCTCCTTCCTTATATACTGTACAGATAGCTCGCACATCCCCTGATGGCTTCTTCCTTTTTTTCCCTTTTTAGCCTGCAGGTTGTTTACTCATAGATCAAAGGCAGTAAAATACATCTGCTCCCCTCCTGCAAACAGGCCACACAGCTCATTTCAGAGAGGCCACTTTGTCAGTGCATCTGAAACGAGGACAGGCACCTTAGAGCCGGCAGGGCTTTACCCAAGGCGTGGAATGAGATCAAAATTACACACTCACACACACACACACACACACGCTCGGAGCCAGCCCGAGCACAAGGCCAGTTGTTGAGTCAATAAAGAAAAACAGGCAGCGCATGAGAGCAAGAGAACGTAAACAGAACTCTGCCAAGCTACTGTTTGCATTCCGCATCTCTCTGCCTTGTAGCATAGCAGCTACTGTAGCTGTGTGCAGTTCAAATACAGTATCATGGTTGCGTCAGTAACAGTAATAGTGGGATCCTGGATTTGTTCTGTTTCTCTCCGTTCATTTTTGGGTAAACAAGGAAGACTTGGGATTTAAGTATATTGAATATTGACAAAGAATATATATTTATCAAGTGACACGGTTGGCGTGTCAGATTTGTACTGATGGAGGCGCTTAGTTTGTATCTGCAGTAAATGAAAGCACATTTCTGTGGCCTGTTAATGTATTTTCTGGTTTTGTGAATAAAGAAAGACCACACTTTCCATAGTGTAATTCCTCATTATTCAACTAAGGGATCTGGCTCAAGGATACATGCCAGGACAGAGCTTAGACTCAAGTCTGAGTTTCAACCAGGTTCAGAGGGAGGACATTCTGTACTTGACCCTGTTGTCTAAACCTCATTAAGAGATCTATGTTAAACCTTTGAGCTCTTGGCACATCCATCAGTTTACCAAATATCTGAGCGGATTGGCATGAAGTCTTCGGTCTCTGGTGGATTTTTATGGCCATTGTGTGTTACTCATAAGCCCACAGCTTCAAATCATCTGCAAACAAAATGCCAGACTTCATTATTAGTGAAAACCGCAAGAATACTAAGCAACAGTTAAACTGTAAGGTAAACTGTAAACTATGCTTATTTCTTGAATGAGTGATTTAGGTTTTCCACCTTCAGTGTAAAAATACTCAGCCCCTGAAAGTGCACTTGTTTTGTTGGATATCCCGTGTAGCCTGATGAGTTCAGTCATTGTTATTAATTTACCATTCAGCCTCAAAGTTGGCACTGGTGTTAATTTTCTAACATTTAGAATAATGGTGGGTGTTCACACAAACACTACATCCAGTTGGCATGTAAGCACCGCACAGAGCTACTCTATGTTCTAGAGACACTGAAATGGTTTTGTTGTAATTTGACGAAGTTCTTTAAACATTACAAGGTCCATTTGGAAGCCAAATTTTGGAATGACATATTT
This sequence comes from Lepomis macrochirus, assembly GCA_024633595.2. Lineage (NCBI taxonomy): Eukaryota > Metazoa > Chordata > Actinopteri > Centrarchiformes > Centrarchidae > Lepomis > Lepomis macrochirus. The sequence continues at coordinate 31,607,666 of JALXJV020000005.1, forward strand.
AAGTTTTACAGCTTTTGGATTGATTAGCGGGCACGTTTGCTATTACTTTTAAATGATACTTTGTCCCAGTATAGAGTGTCTAAGTCCCTCCCCTTCTGGTGGACCACCATGTGACCTTTCTTTGGAAAAAAATATCGCTAGTCAATAGCAAGAGACAACAAATGTTTTGATCCTATTTGAATTGTGCTCTGAATTACAGATATGATGATAGTCAATCTAAATTATACATTTAAAAGTCAAGAAAGTCGCAGTTTGATGTAAAACTGTTGAAGTATAAGACTGTGAAAATACATAATTACCAAAACCACAAACCCTAAAGTCATTTATGCATCATTGTAACTCTTCCTCTCAATGACCGAAGCTAACGTTACTTAAGCTAAAGTCAAATAAGTTCCTATGGGTCGGAAGCGTAAGCGAAGGATTTCTATTCTCTAGTAGTTGCTATCATTTCAGTCTCCACTCGACAAATCCCAGTTAGGAAACATGCCCCCTCTCACTGTACAGGCCTCTGCTGTGGTTGCAGACTAAAGGATAGCAGATGTATATAGAAGCAAGAATACGTCTTGTACTGCAACAATCTTTAATGGATCAAACATGGCAGATAGTCATTATTAGTCTCAACCTGCACATATGTGGTGAACTTTGGTATTTTAATGAAACTGTATAGACCCTGCCGTGCTTTGACCCTGCCATACTTCTCTCACTATATGTGGTGCATGGACACCTGATGCTAGTCCTTAAACCAAACCATTTTGAGCTGTCTGCAACAAGTCACCATCATTTCTACATTGGTCATCAACTCGTCAGTGTCCTGCTGTAAAAAGTCAGGCTCAAGATGTATTAAAAATGTAAAGACCAGAAAACAGATTTAGGAATTAAAGCAAAGTTTATATAGAAAATACAAAGCAAGACATTTGACCTGACAGTATGGGTCTTTAAGACTTTAGAACAAACTGATACAAAAAATAAGTATGATACCACTTAACAAGACTGAACCACACACCACTCTGATGATTACATTTGCAGATTCCTGCTCTCAGAGGTTACAGCAGGTAGGCAGGACATGCAGCGTTGCCTATTTGTAGCCATGCGGGAGGCGAGCATCCATCACTTCCCCCCAACACAGAGTCAAATGAAATCCCAACACTTTGCAGACACTTTGTTATCAGCCGTTAATGGGACACTTTGTGGGAATGAATGCCTTCCCCCTTTCTTCTAGTTTGCTTTCCCCAAGGCTCACTATCAGTTCTCCAAATGTGCCACCGGTGTGGAGCGAGTATTGGGGGTTTGTATTCCAGCTTCCTGCTTAATTGCTTCCTGGCAGCAGAGGTAAGCTTGTTCTCAGTACATAAATCCTCCTATTTTCATTTATCTGCTCCAGGTGTTGATGAAACAATTCCCCCACTGGATAATCATATTTCCCCTTCCCGCTTGCCAAGACGCTGAGAGGGAGATGGAAGCACCACCCCACCACCACCACCACCACACACACACACACACGCACCACTAGGTTTCCGTGTGTGTGAATTGCTCTCCTTGGCGTCAATTTGCACAATAATACAAGAGGTGGAAAACGGTTACACACACTGACAGGCTACACCAATGGGGTGGTGGGGTGTCAGTGTGTGTAAGTGAAGGATGGTGGCAGCCAGAACAGAGAGACCGGCTCATTTGTCAGTCATACATTTAATCAGGAAGTCTGTCAATCAGTCAGCAAGCCAGCGAGTCAGCTTGCCAATCAGACAGCATTCAGCAGCCAGTCTGCCAGCTGGTTAGTAAATCAGTCAGCCAGTAAATGAGAAAGTTATGAAGTCAATCTTCCAGTCTGTCATCAAGCAGCAGCATCATATGTCCTCTGTAGGGGGAAACGGTAGAAAGTTTTGCGTTTGAAAGGTTTAATGAACGTTATGAAGGGTGCCACTCAAAATGAACGTTACACCGAAGAAGTGAGTCATTATTTTAAAAATGATTTGTGCATTGCCTCTGCCTCTCCATACCGTGTTTTATAGCTGGCAGAACAAGCCTGTATTTCTAGTAGCTGCCAGTCATTTTGTAGCCTGTGGCATTACCTTTATCAGTTCTGAAGCCTATAAATGTAACTGAGGGTCACATACCTCTGGAGGCCTCTCCAAGCCTCTGTAGCTGCAGGCGGGATTGTTAAAACCAAGGGCAGGCTTGGTTGTGTCTGTGCCGCCGTCGAATAGAAATATACTGCTGCGGATCCTTGTAAGGCACAGCGTGTCGTCACTGCAGTGCTTTATTTATGATAAAAGGCTTCCCCTTACATTGCTTTGAAACATACTGGTGTACCATCGTATTGTATCATGATTTAAGGGGTAGCAAGAACACGCTGATCTGTTGACCTTTCACGGAGGTTTATCATTTTCCCCAGCCTCACAATGTTGACAGCGAGACAGGAGTGCAGGCCACCTCCAAAGCTGGAAAAGATTCGGAGACTTGCTCAAGAGCACTTCAGCGCCACTACCCGCTTGACATCTTGACATGTCCGGAACTGTCATTAACCTTCTAGTCTTGGCCTTGCAGCCAGATCCATGACAAGAATCTCTAGCAGACAAAACAGGCAAAGTGAGCTAATGTGTGTTGTTGTGCCCTTTCGACATAACAGCAGGCATTGTTTGCGGTAGAAGGCACAATGGTGTTTCTGTTCAAAACCAGCACAAGTGAAAGCTTGTCAGAGCTGAGGAAAGTGAGGGTGAAAAGAGAGAAATGCACGTGCTCACAAAAGCAACCTGTTAGAGCGCTGGCTCTCGTTAATAATCCTGCAAGGCACTGCTGTCAAGTGAACAGCGTGGAGTTTGGGCAGTTTTCGCCTGTTGTGGTCTGAATAGAAAAAGAACACTGAAATCTTTAGTTTGTGCTAATAGCAGTGTTGACCTGTTACTAAAGATCGTGTCTGCTACACTGCTCAATACAACCGCCGGCTGTGGGAAGCCCTTTATCTAATTGTATCCCTGTGGCATTTGAGCAGATTCCATACAACTATGCATTAATCATACCTTTTTTTTCCCCGTCCGCTGTGCTCTTTACCATTTACTGAAGGTGTGTAGACCCTGTTACCTTTTTTCACCTGTTTTTCTAGTGGCTTGAGTGTTTCATAGCCCTGCAACATATTGGTCCTTTTTTAAATTTTGTTTTTAAGTTGGCGCAGTCCAGCAAATGGAGGAGAATGTTTTGATTTCAACACAATTCTTCTTGCACTGTCCTCATTGCAAACTTAAACCCAGCTCTTGTTACTATTCAACCAGGTTATTTCCAAAGATGATACTGCTGTTCCCTTTCCAATCAAGTTACTCTCAGCTTTAAAATGCAGGACACACCACTTATTGGACAAAGTTGAAGGTATAGTGGATGCCCTCTTTTCAATTAAAAAGTGTGACCTCATAAAATGTTGGTAGAAATATTGGTCAGGGTTACACAGTAGTGACAGGTACAATTTTTTTGCTGCTGTATATCTTTTTAATACCTTACATTTCAAAAACAGATGTTACAGCTTAAATATTGAGAAAATATTTGATTAAGTTCATCCTCTTTGTAATTGTGAATCACAGAGAAGCGCATCTCATCCCAATTAGTTTAGCTTCTATTCTCCCACTTGCTGCAACTCTTATGTTATCAGGTATGAGTAGTACAACTAAAGGGTCTTAAAATGTTATTTCTGCTCTCCTGTAGCGTCAACAAATATCAGCAGAGGCTGCTGAATGTCAGTAAGTGAAAAAAAATAACCAGGATAAACAACTTGCAGTGCTCAGTCTCTGGAGATTTCTGCAATAAACAGCAGCTGTTTAGCTGTTTATTTGACGGGTCTTTTACCATACACACCGTACATACTCGGCTCACAGTCACGGTTCTCTGTCAACAGTATACTATACCTGACATCTGGTAATTAGCCAGATAGGTGACACTAGATAGATGACTGATGAGAAGTCATTTTCTCCTTGGATGTTCCCTTGAAAAGAGATTTCTAAAGAACATTGTCAACACAACATGAAAATACTGGGCAAAATGTAACAAGCACAGCAGCTTAATGCTTAATCCATCAATCCAAACTGAGCTAGCATGTACTTATGTGCATAAAATGCTAGAATAAAATGCTCCCCAGCCTAAGAGCTTTTGTCTCTTGCTCTTTGGTATATAGTCTCCCAAACCAGCTGGGTTGGTAAACCTGCCGTTAAATTATTTCTGCTGTCATAATTGCTGGTTTTGGCCACCCGTAAGCAAACAAAGCTGCCTCATACAGGTTCAGTTCCAGTTGGTATGAGAAATACAAACAGTTGACTGATTCATTGGGCAGGAATTTAGCGTGGCATTACATTATCTATTTTTCTGGAAGACATGTAAAAAGGACATATAGATTCAAGCAGTTTGGCAGCTGTAGCAGTTGTTAATGTAGTGATTTCTGTTTAGTTTTAGTGGATTAATTGTTAGAATAACCAATAACCAGGTCAGGAACCAACCAAGGCTGTCCTGCGGTGGAAATTCTGCATGGTTTCTTTGCTGCTTGTGTTTGTAGTGGGTCTGAGAGGCAGCCTGTCAAAATTAATCAGCCTACAACGACCGGCTAAGAGCAGACATCCTGACTGCAGTGTGGTTCACACACACACACACACACACACACAACAAAGGCAGACAAGCGTGCAGCCTCTCACGTACATGTTGATGCTCATGTACTGCATGTACAAAGGAGAAAAGAGAGCTGTGAACAGATTTTTCTTCCGCCGGCAAGTCATTAATGGAGGCTTGGTTAATGGTGTCTCTGAGTGAACCTGCAGATATACAATGCTGCACTACAGTCCTTGAGCTAGGGATTGAATGGGATTGGATGCCTAAAGACATTTATTCAAACAAGATGAACTGTTGATCCCACCCTGCTTTTCCCCCCAGTTCCTCTCTGTAGTGCTGTGTTGCTAGTGAAGAGAAAGAAAAATCTTTTCCTGTCTAGCTCTTATTACTTACAGTACCTACCAGGATGTACTGTGTTTGATTCTAGTGCAAACAGGAATAAAGCTTTCCAGAAAGTCTGGATGGTGACAGGAGGGACATGCCAAGGGATATCTATTTCCAACAATACCAATGGCATGACATTGGATAGTTTAGCACAAGTGAGCAAGTATATTAAGCTTATTCTATTGTAATGTTTTTTTTAAATTTACAATGGCGACATGAGTCTCAGGCTGAAATATCTCAGCAATTAATGAACTGATTACTATGAAATTTTGGACATACGCTCATGGCTTCCAGAGGCTGAATCTTTGGTAATCCTTGACTTTACGCCAGGACAACCGGCAGATTGTTATCTTTTAGTTGTTAATATCTTGACAACTGTTGCGTAGTTTGTCATGATGATTCATGCTCAAGTTCTGCTCTCCCTCCTAGCATATTTAAAAAGTACAGCAGAGGAGTGAGGGAGCAAAGACTGCTACACAGTGTGTTATGCATAGATGTTGATGTAGAGCCAGTAATCAGAGCTAACCAGCCAAGAGAAGCTACTGCCAGACTCTCCGATTCTCCCCTGGAAAGACAGAGTCTGGTGAAGCTTTGTCAGTCACTAGAAGCTTGTGCCGCACAGTGGCATTCATGGCCGTCATTAATCACACATTTACCTGCAAGTGACACTGTAGTGTGTGCTGATAGTTACGTATGTCCGTGACTGAGGAGCGCAAACAATAAATAGCTCTAACCTGAGGCCAAGTGTATTTGCAAATGCATATCTGTGTGTGTTTGTGTATGTAAGGGACCCTTTTCATTAGGTTCCCCTCAGATCCAGAGAAACAACCCTCCCCACCCCCCTTCTGAAATGTCTCTTTGCATTGCTGTTAATCAGCATCTAATTGGTATGCAGGCCAGGCAGGGGAACACGTCGTGAGCCCACGCTCGAAGGGCTGTAACAGTGGATTACACCCATATAGAAATACCAGCAGAATAGATATAGTGAGCCAACGTGATATGCAGATGTGGAGCCAGTAATAATGAAAACAATAATGAGAAGCATTGTAATAATAGGAGTTACTATGTGGACAACCAAACCTCTCTCAAGGCTCAATAATTATAGTGTTTATTATTTGTCCTCTGGGTTCGATTGTACAATAAAAAATAAATGTGAATTCCACACTGCTGCAGCATTAACTCCAAAAACATTTCTTCATTGCACCAGAGCATAGAGCTTTGAGCTTCCTACTATGAACTTAAGTGGAACAAGTTGCTAAAAAATCGAAAATTGTAATTAGATTTTTGAGCCCAAACAGAGCTTGTTTCTCCTTTTAATAACAGAACAATTGGGGAAAAAAGTCCATCTACTATTGGCACTGGATTATGGGGATGTCCTGTATGGTCATGGAGCAGCCAGTGTCCTTAAAACACTGGATAACATTTCAGTGGCATTCATTAGTCCTTGCTATTAATTATGTCTGTGTGTGATGACTGCTGTGTGTGAATTATCTTGTTTTGATGTTTATGTTCGATATATATTTGCTCTCAGGTGTGTCTTGTATAATAGCTCTTCCTTCATCATGATTTGTCTTCTGGGGATGATGGATTAATGGCCCATTTATACTCCTGCGTAGGGGAGCTCTAGTCAGCGGTAGCGCTAAAGCGTCCACTGTGTTGACCTTTGCCGGGCCAGCAGGTTAACTTCCGGTTTAGGCTAACCTCCGCTAACGTGAATGGGGGTAAAATTGTATACGTGCGGCTGGTGTAGCCTTTTCAAATGTTATTGACCGAGTGGATCACATTCTGATAGTGAAACAAGTCGTTTCGCTCGGGTTGTGACTGTCAAATATATTGATCCACCGTGTTACAGCCACTGTTTTTGGCCGCTAGTAAAAGTTACTTAAAAGTTGTTCAGGTGCCATCAGGCTACGCCGTAAGGTAGGGGGCTATGCCGTCGATTTGACGCAGAAGTATAAATTGTACTTTGGTTGTCAATACCAATATCAGGAAAATTTCATAATTCTGGATACCCAGTTTGAAAACACAGCAAAAAACAAACAAACAAAAGAACAATAAATCCCATGTACTTTACCATACGCTTTAATAAAAACATTTGCAAAGAACAACTAACAGCTGTGAAAGTTGTTGAGGCTTTGACACTGAGCGACTGAAGGTAACTGCCACGAAAAATGTTAAATATTAAACCGACTTCACCCTGGTTTCCCCAGCTTCTGCTGCACTTGTCGCCATCTTCCACATGTTGGATCCCCAGTATCTACGATAGTGTAGAAAAAAAGAGTACCATCATGTTGTCAGAATTTTGCCATCAGCTTGGTACCGACGTATGAGTTCTCGCGACATCCCTATGCTGAACATCTACATTTATTATTATCACTGTCTGGCCATTAGTTTCTCAGATATCCGGACGACAGAGCTGGTCACAGGGACATTAAATGTTGATGTTGTTGCTAGAATAATCTCAGGGGGCTCATAAAATTCATTATATCGTTCTCTGGGCATCACAAATATCCACACCAAGCTACACAGTAATCTGTTGAGTAGATCTCTTTCTCTCTGAGCTAAAGTGTTTGTCTGATGGATGTCGCTAACCTTGAGCCCCAACGGTAGCACGGTGTAAGGATTGATTTGGTCCTTTGTGCTTGATTGTTTCATTACTGTGTTCACCATTTTTTTGTCAAAGGGAAACACTTAATCTGAACGCAATGCCCATTGATTCCCAATATGGGATATCGTAATACACTCAGGGAGGTTTGCTTTTTTAATTTTCCTTGCAGTTGAAACACCTGATTGCTGTTTCAAATAGACATATCTGGAGAAAACACTGTATGCTTGCAATTTCTGGTATGTAAATGAGAACAATAACAATTTGTGTAGCGGTTCTCATTGCATTGCGTAATGATTTACGTAGAATAAAATGATAAAAATAAAAAGTCCATTCATTCAGAGATTGGAGTTTAGAGTTATTAAAGGGCTCCTGTGGACTGGTAACTGCTGGATGTGATGTGGTAAAAGGGTCATATTGCTTTATGCTGTTTTCTGTTATCGCCTCCTCAGATATGTGGGAGATGAAGAGTAGCGCAGATAGCACAGAACAGCCCTGTGTAAATCTTTAATATCCCTGAAGGGCAATTTGCTTTACAGCAACCAGCCATTAACATGTAACAGGTATACCACACCTGAACGCATAAACCCAGCAGCCAGTATATGTTACTTATAATGTGTGGAGAACAGTCACAGTCAATATCTGTTGGTTGGAGCTGTGGGGATATAACATGATTATATGATGGTGGTGTAATTAACACTTATGCTACAGGTTACTCATGTAGAACAGATGGTTTGGAGATTTTCTTATTTATACAGACAAAGTGGTTTTCTTGAAATGAATTAAAATACAGAGTTTTTGGTAGCCGGTTATTGTGCTACGGGAAGTATGTTGAATTAAAAGATTTGGTACGTAGAAGATTCATTGGTTTAATGATAATTATTGAGGCTTTATGATGTTTACAATGACTAAAACGTTTTTAAACTCCATGTTTTTATGGCTGCACTTCTACTAATTGGAAATAATATACTTGTCTTTTCGCTAATGGGTTTAATACAATATTTGACTGCACAGTGTGACTTAGTACTTATTGACCCACCGCTGGGACAGTGGGGTTTAATAAGTATCACTGAGTGGAGTTTGATTGTGACAGAAAGCAGCTAAATTTTTTTCAGTCTGCTGTCACTGAACAGAACAACTGTGTATACCAGTTGTTTCGTAGCACTGGTGGTTCTGGGTAATTTAAGGCTTTGGTTTTATGCTTAGTTGTGGCTTTAGTGCACATTTTCATTGGGTTTCTTGTCATAATTGCATTTTACCTCTTTTGTGCTTGTTATTGTTGTTGGTGTTGCTTTTGTTTCCCACGGTCTGGAGCACAGTTTGGTAGCTGGCAGAGCTATTTTGGAGGAAGAGCTCATCTGGCTGGTGATCAGTTTCCAGACCCATGCTGATGATATGGGTTTGTGGTTTTAGCAGCCGTAGTGGTGACTGGTTTGTGTCTGTCCTGTGACTGACAACACTCTAAAAAGTGCTGGGTTCAAAATGAACTGGGTCATTACAGTACATACACAGCAATTTATGTTACTCAGCATGCTTTGTTGCTCAGGATAAAAAGCCATTAACAATTAATCATTTTAAAATACGGTAGAGAACCATTTCAAATCATATCTGTCTAGTTCCTGCGCTGACGACCGCAGCCAAGTGTCACGTTTTTAAAAAAAGCAAAAACACATCTCAAGTATGTTTCCAACCCAGATACTGGGGTTTAGCCTTTTGGCCGTACTTTTCAGGATTTGAACAAGTGCTGTCTCTTTAGCATTGTTCAAGCTTCGTAAATTCCAAACTGCACTAATCCCTCGCTGGCTCAGTGGATTTGAAACACTTATTTATAAAAAAAAAAAAAAAAAAAAGCTAAATTATCAATGAAAACTAAAATGTGCTGTTAGGTTCTGATGACCCAGCACATGTGTTATACTGTACTTTCCATAAGATTCTTCATATCTTTCATCAGTGCGTTTACTTGATAAGTAGCAGATGATATCCTAATCGTTCCCTGCTGTGTTTGTCTGACCCACTTTTTCCAGCCATGTTTTCATTTCTTATTTTGCGAATTACGTACGAATGTAAAGATGAAAAGGTTGGACTCTCATCTTCCATCAATATTAGCTTCTGTTCATGTCAGCTGTCAAGAAATGTAAACTTTTTTCAGGGCATCACTCAGAACCTCCACACTCTCCTGGCGCTGACTGAAATGTGTCTGTAGAACTGAGAAAATGTCAGGTATAAAATATTTACACTGTGTTTTAATTAGGCAGAGTTCTTCAACAGCTGCTTCTGGTTAAACAACACTTTGAGAAATGTCGCTGCCTTTCTTAAATGAAAACGCATTTTTGACATGTTTGTATTTCTTACAGGAAGGAGTGTTATAATATTGTTTCGGCACTGGTATATCCTGATATAAATATTTTGGGAGTAAATGTGCTTAAAATAGATAAAGCAAGCTACAAAGTGGCGTTAACATCTAGGATGTGATCCCTCTGTGCATGGATCAGTGCCTGATTTCTTTTTAATCTTTCTACTGATTTCACACCCCTTTTTTTGGTAGACATGATCAAACGTTTTACTTGAGTTTCTTTGTGTGCGCCCACTAGTTTATTACACAAACCCAACCCTCTGGAAATCATTACAGATCCCTAATTATCCCCAGAGAGAGCAGGAAGAAACATTATCAAAGTCCCACCCAAAGTCATCCCCTACCTGCTGAAAGCAGCAAGAAACACTGGTTGAAATCTTAATAAGATGTTTCATTCCTCATCTCTGTCCTCTCTCTCTCTCCCTCTCTCTCCTTTGCAACTTTCTCCCTCTTCCTCCTCCTACATGCTCTCTCTCCCCCACTCTCCCATCTTGCATTCTTCCCCCGAGCGTCCTTGTCAGTGTCAGAGTCAGCTGATGCTATGGAGAAAAGAGGCGAGGTCAATGCCTTATAAATAATGTGACTCAGAGGCTGACAGAATGAGTTTGGATGGCGGCAGCAGGGATAAAATGGCTAGAATATTTTCTCCACCGCCACCACCACCACTACCCCCTCACTCCCCAGTTTGACTTGTTTAATCTAGGTGACAAATGCTTGTCTGACCTTGCTGCTGTGTTTCTTTTCTGTTTGTTGTTGTTCAGGAGAGTTTTTCTCCCTTTTTCCCCTGCGTCACTGCTGGCGTTTTAGCTGAGCAAGGAAGTGTTTTCTTGTCAAAGAGCCATGTAATCGCATTACCCTCCACATGTGTTTTTGGTTTAGAGAATCAAAGTGTGTGCGTGTGTGCACGTGCTGTGTTGGCTGCTGCCGGAATTTCAATGCAGCAGGATTACCCAGATACTTTCACGTGTGTTTGAAGAAGTCAGTGTGGGTATGTGAAGTACGTGTGTGCTCGTGCTCACGCCTTGACTTCTTGTGCATACATGCATGAACGTGTCTGCAAGTGTTTGTGTTGACTGATGCCACGGGGTGCACACGCTCCATTGGGATGTAAGCGTTACAGTCCACTGCTAGCTGCTACAGCCAAGGCCCAGGAGAGTCTTTCTGTGCTGTAACTGAGCAGCTCAGGGGAGGGGAATGGTGGAGGGTGGGTGTATGTGTTGGGGTGGAGATTTCCTGTGTTGCCCATGCTGCACGGGGTGAACACCAGTGTCAGGCATTGGGTTACAGCTCAGTGTGGTGGTTGTGAAAGCAGTGTGCACCAGCAGCAGTGATTCTGCCTTTACATTCATCTCGAGAATGTACACGTAAGCACATGCAGTTACAATTAGCTACGCCTGCTTGTTTACACACACGCCTGCTATAGGCCTAGTCAGTGCACCTGTGCACACATCATTAATGCAGGGCTTCAACTAACAATTATTTTTTGTTAATGACAAGTCTGCTGATTGTTTACTTGATTAATTGATAAACAATGCTGTCTGCAAAATGGAGGTAAATGTCCCAAGCTGATCCTGTAGATCTTGATTGGGGCCAGTGCGGGCATCATATCAGCTGTCATTAAATAATGTTTATATGTGAGTAACTTGGCAGGACATAATTTAACTTGGCTCAGGTTGCTGTCCGAAAGCCGTCTGCACTCGGCCAAAGATCATTTGTGAGGGGACAACCTCCACTCTGTAACACCAATGGACAATTGTGAGTGGGCTGTATTTATGTATTTTTAATTTTAGTTCTTTAATTTGTGCATATAATAAAAAAAGAGAAGAAATATTCAATAAAATAAGAAAATGCACATGTGGGATGAGAAAATCCCTGAGGGCCGGTAAAAGGGACCCACTCAGCATTGAATTTAAAGACAGCTGTGTACATGCTTGCCACACATTTACACAGACATTTAATATTTTTAAATATCTAAAAGAAGAAGAGAATATCATTTCCAAACAATTAATATTAGAGCTAAAAAGTGGAACAAAATAAATAAAAACAAGGATAACCTAACCCTAACCCTGGCCAAGACCAGTTCTGTAGATCTGAATATACAGCAGATCAACTGAACTGGTGGATCTGAGATGTAGTTACAAAGAACATGTGTAAGGAAATGGGAACAAATACAGAATACAGACTGGTTTTAATTGTGCTTGCCCATAGTATATTGCCACAAGATATGAACGGATAATCATAGAGTAATATAGATCCAGAAAGTTTTTTTATTGACAATGGACACTGTTTAGCTGATCAACAATAATTACACCTATGAACTTACCATGGGAACCATAATCAAGCGAATTATTAGATATGAGAATGGAGTGAAGGTAATCTGTTTAATTTTAAGGCTTGGAGATCATCTAAGCACTCTTATTTGGGATAAAATATTGCATTTGAACCAGATAGCCTTCCTATCTAGAACAAAACAATACTGGCGAGCTCTTCACATCAAATGCAAGCCAACGATGTACATAAGGAATAAATGAACCTAGTGGAAAACCACACTATGTGGCTGTATCGCACAAATCCGACAGACTGATACATCTTCCCTCTAATAACAATAACAATAATAATAACAGTAATAATTATTATTATTATTGCGCCTTTCAAAGGACCCAAGGACGCTTTGCACATTATTACAGAGACAGAACAACAAAAAGTCATTCAGGCTGATCGTGTCATGTCAGTTTCAGGAGTTATTGTCCCAGTTTAATTTCTACGATATCAATAATTTAATAAGTTTATAAACTTCATATTTTTGAATCAAGACTTTTAGCATTTGGATCAGGTAGCTTGAGTTTCCCCTTGTGGGATTAAAAAAGTATATATTTATTGTCAATAATATGTGTCTCACATGTTGTAGTCTACTGGTGTTATGTTCAATGTGCCAGATACATATTTAATCAACATTAAAGTAAATAGAAGTACGGGATCAGAGTTGTTATCAGCAGATACCCATTATGAAAAGACGCAGATCAGAATTGGGGCAAAAATTCCCATTATTATTTCCCAGAGCCCAAGGGGACGTCTACACATTCCTTGTGGAAACCCAGATATATTTAGTTTATGATGATGATATAAAAAGAAATTCACAGTAATACAATGCAGCATATCCATTTTCTGACGATTGACTGATTTATTAATCAGCCGCTGATTTAAGCTTTAAATGCAAACTCAAAGCTCGCACACACACATGCAGTATCAACACAAAAACGTGTTTATGTTCAAAGACCTATGAATACATAAACACAATGAGTCATTTTATAAACACCGATAAATGAATAAATGGGCTAATGCATTTACACGTGTGCACATAGACTATTCAAATTCAATGACTGTCACCAATCAGAAAAAGGCGTCAGTTGCGGTCTCATTTAACAACAGTTCTGTGAGGCATATCATCATGTTCAGCCTCTCAACACCATCTCAGGGAAAGCTGCTTTGCTTTTCTGAGGGAAGAGCTCCCAGAGCCGAGTTTGGTGTCTGATTGAAGGTTTTTTTCCCCTCCCCTCTCTCTCTAACATTTTAGCAGCGGGGTTTGAAATGCCACTCCAGCTCCAAATTGACTCTTCAGGGTTTCTCCGCTTTTACTATCCGTCATTCAGCATTAAGCTGAAGGGAGAAAGTCGGGAACTGCGTTTACCGCCTGGACCCTGGAAAATAGAAATTGCTTTAGTGCAGAAAATGATATGTGCCATTTTCATCCATTCACATTTTACTTAATGAAACTATTTATTTTTTTAAGTAACATAGGAGCTAATAGTGTTCAGCAGTGGGAGTAGATTGTGGTGCTCACCCTGTCAGTGGCCTCTCCTGCCTATTGAGCTTACAGGAGTAACCTTAGCTAATCCCAATCATTGCTAAAGTATGGATTCCCATTATGGTTATGAGGAATATATTTTGTGCTTGTAACTGCCGGCTCCTGCTCTGGTTGCACAGTGTGTATCACGTTGCATGATTCACACAGTGCCTCATTTGATTACAGGCGCCAGAATAGGGGCTCAGAGGCAGATCTGATGACCATGCAGTTCAGGAGGCTCTACGGCGGTTTCCAGGACATCCGACAGAGTCTCTGTTTATGGCTCCCAGCATAATGAATGGTCCAAAGTGTGATTTAAATGGGCTAGCCCTGATCCATCTAATTGCTCCCCACTCAGTGTAATTACAACTTTGTGTGCACTTTGCTTGGGACTTTATACCGGCAGCCGCTACCTAGGCTGCTGTTTTAGCATTATCTTTGCTTGCTTGTATATGTGTACAAATGTTCCAAGTCACCAAACTCTCTTACCTGCAAAAATTTATTCTGAAGTGGTCGTTTTAAACTTGATGAGGGCCACCTTTTCATGAGGAGGTGGACGTTCGTGCAGATCGGTCGTTAGCACAAACACTCGCCAGTCATTACATAGGGCCACATGTTCCTCTGTGCGCGTGGGAAAGTTTCATTTACAAAGAAAGTAAAGTAGAATTTCACACTATGGAGCTTCAAGTCCTGCTCTTGGAAATCAGCAGCCAAAAAGAAGGCAAATTTAGCAGTGTCAGTCATCGCGTCCAGACATCTGCGAAAACCATGGACGCACACTACTTGTGTTTATACTACTTTCTGGAGGCAGCTTGGTGGACTCGTTCCACACATGCGGAGTAAATTGGTTAGTGCCCTGGTAGCATAGTGGGTCACAAAAAATTGAAAAGTACACAGTTTTCCGCACAGAACCTATGCGTACCCCCTCTGAGGACGTTTTCTTCATCGTGCGGACCATGGTTCAAATTACGGCGGGATTGGGGGGTCTGACCCACCTTGTTAAGGGCTTGGACCCCCCTAAAAGAGGCAAAACCACAGTTCAGGCGGGTCTTTCTTACCTGTGACTATAAACATTACAACATACTTCCCATTCTCATGCTTTTTGATTTCAGACACCCCTAAAATGGACTGTACCATTTCCTAACATTGAAGTTAGTTGAATGTCTTGTCCGCCTGCATCACTTGCAGTGACAGCTGCTCAAGTCCGGTGCGTCACACGCTAATGGAGACGCTGCAATTTATCTTTCCTACCTTCAGAGTTTAGTAGTATTTCTTTTACTTAAAACAAGCTATCTGATGTTAGCCGATAGCCCACTCTATCAATTCATTATAACTATGTAATTTCACTGATGCTTAGGCATGAGCGGTGAAACTGGCGATCAGTTATTGCAGAGATCCATTTTTACATCAATATAGAGTTTATTATTTAATTTGAAGTCTTTTGTGAGTCCTTTCACAATAAACATGGCCTTTGTTTTAACTCTGGAATTCCCAAAAATTCCCAATTCCCAAACAACAGTGTCTGACTGCTGCTTTATTGGACGCAGATTACATCAGTCACAGTCAACATGAGCGAGAGGAAAGGAGATATTTGCTAAAAAAAAGTTGAAACTTTAAACTTGATGGGAAAGAAAGAATTAGGAATTAGAGATGATAGTGCAGACTGTATTTGATGACAGGGTCTTTGGTTCTGGTTCAGCATTTTATGGGTCTGGTTTGAGCGGTCATGAGGGTTTGCTGTTGCGTGTCTGACTTGCTGGCAGTTTTGCTCTACAATAACTGGTGACCCCTAACTAAAAAAAGTTGTGTGGTTTGGGGCACCTGACCTGGTGTACATCTACAGACTGCAGACATTAGTTAAATAAGCAAGGATATTGTAAGCTTTGAAAGAACCCCCCCCCCCCCGGTTGTATAATTCGCACCCTGATGCGAACCCTAGCGGGCCTTCGCATACTCGCTGACACAAAGTATAACACTTGCTCGTTTCTAAAATGTCAGTAAATCCACCAGAAATTATCTGAGCCCAAGGTGACATCTATAAATTGGTTTGTTTGGTCTGGCCAAAAATCCAGAACCCAAGGATATTAATTTTAGAACTATTTAAAACAGACAAAAGCCAAAAATCCTGGAAACTAGAGTGTTTATGGGATTTTTTGCTTGCTAAGTAACTAAAAAGATTAACTGACGATCAAATGTTGTTGTCAGTTATTTACCTGCCGTTCAAATAATTTCAGATCTGCTATTTTACTCTGCCGAATCTGGGAATGTCTTGTTTATGAGTTGTATGTCCTTGCTCCCCGCTGTATATGTATAAGCATATGTGCTCGTGCGCAGAAGCTTCAGTGACTCTGTGACTGTGTTGCATGTGTATGTCTGTTTATCCAGCTATGGATGAATGCTCCAGCAGGCAGGCTGGATGTGTATTGTCAGCAGCGTCCCCGGAGACTTGCTCCAGGCAGGCGGAGTGTTAGGAATTGACTGATTTACCTACATACTGCAGCCTTACTTCCCTGCTGCTCCAGGGAGCTACTACTGCTTGGCTGACTGACTCTGCAGCTGCACGTGCACACACACATGAACATACACTCTTCAACAAAGCAGGTGTCAAATACAAGTGGCACCTTTGCCAGTCTGTGTCACCCTCAGTGAAAAAAATGTATGATGTGTTTAGCATATTCAGAGCATCAGTTTGCCAAAGAGTTGTTAAAAAAAAAAAGGCATGATTAGGATTAATTATTTTACAGCACCACCTGTTAATAGAGCTGTTTACAGCACCTCAGACAAATGCCAGGCTGTTAGCTTTCGCCTTGCGATAAAGATACAGTATGTGTTCAAATTGGGCTTTGAGTAGCTCACTCTTCCCCCGTTCTTCTCTCTGGCAGAGTTGATTTGCTGCATTTGAAGTTCCTGCACTTGGGCTGTTGTTTGTTCTCAGATTAATCTAAGCCCGGTGGCTTTTGAGAAGCCGTCAGATCGTTAGCGACGACTGTGTCGTGTATTCACAGCAGGGTGGAAAAAAACACGTGTCTCAATTTGTCGTCGGGAGCCCGCAGCAGCTCAGTCAAAGCAGCCTCTCAAAGACTCTGAATCAATCAGTTCGTCTTATCTGATGCCCCTTCACTCAGCAAGTGAGAACGAACTTGACTGATTTTAAAGCTAGATTAAACAGATCTGTCACTACTAAAACCTCCCGCTTAATACATGATGCTCTGTGCATGCTGAATAGAGAACCATTCTTATCCTAATGTGAGTTTATCATTCAGTAGAATGGCTGATAGAAATATTAACCCACATTCCTCTCAGTCTAATCATAAAACCGTGCAGAAACAAGTGCAGTAGTTGCCTTCAGCCATTTGTTCGATCCAATCATGAACTGGCTATTAGATGACAATACTCAGTTAAAACATACATATTAGGCTTTATATGAAGCTATTAATGTATACCAGGCAGGGCAGGTGCTTTATACTGTTGTAGCTATATAAGGTTGAGCTCATTTTACCGTATAGCTTAGTATTTAGAAAATCCCAAAGGAATGACTTTCATTACTGTGAAAAATACAGATTGTCCTCTCTCTATTAAACTGATTCGGAGATGCTGCATTGAGTTGATGTATTATAGGGTACGCCCTCATCATCATCATCTTCAACATGACAATGCGATAACCCCCTTCACACACACACCGGAGCTTTGGCTGTGGCCTTTATTAAATGACTAACTCTTAACCGATACTGTACATTTACTGCTAAACTTCCCTCCTCACATCTGCTCCGCTGAATTCACTGGCTGCTCGCTTACTTTCGCTCAACCACACAATCACGACGCACACAAAAATGAGCGACTCGTCGGCAAGTGTGAGTGGTGGGGATAACTTTAGGGATGCACTGAAATGAAAATTTATGGAATATAATATACCGAATATAATGAAAAAGTTTCCCATTTACTTTTAATGGACACATCTAATATGTTTTATACTTTGTGTGAATTTAATCCATTTAATCTTATTTCCATCCAGATGTTGTCACGTGTATCCTCACTCTAAATTCATCAAGTCTGACCTAATTTAATAAATAATGTTGTATGTGGTTCTCGTAGCATGTAGACTTCACAGCTTCTCTTCAGGTAGGACTCTCACACTGCAACGCTTGTCTTTTTAAAGAGAAAAACTGACAGGATAAAGTCTCTAACCTGCCTGTCAGCTCGCGCTGGTCCGTTTCAGTTACCGTAAAGGCTTGAATACATGTGCACTCTAATTTTAGGTGCTGCTAGCTTAATCGCCTTCTCATAAACGAGTGACAGAAACACTCAAAGCGGGTCAGACTGTTTTTTTGCCTTTTCAGCCACAGATGGAGTGGACGTGCTGGGAGACAGTTCAGCAGAACAGCGTCTGCAAACGGCGATTTTTGTCTCTTCAAAATGCTTCCACACTGCCAATATGTCAACGTAATTGTAAAATTTCTTCGGTCTTTTGACTTATTAGGCCGAACAACGAAACTGTTTTCTTTTGCTGTTTTCAGCCGATTCATTTCGGTGGCCGAACATTCGATGCATCCCTAGATAACGTTAATAACCTAGATAACGGACTATTAAAAATGAAATATGCCTCTTTCCCTGTTTGGGAGTATTCTGGGACAACATCAAGTCCTCCATCAAGAATCTATGGAAGAAGGGCGTTTATTTCATTTATATTCATTATTATGTGGGCCATAAGTATTTAAATCCAGCAAGACTTGTCTAATTAGGCTAATAGCATATTAGACACACACAGCATTATAGGCTAGACAATGCCATACATGCTGCAGTGACTTCTTTCAGCAGCAGCCCAGCGTTTACACAATGATATGTGACACTTATAAAATAGAAAATAGGCTGCATTCTGAAGAGTATAAAGTTTCACATTTTAAACACTGGCGTCTTATATTGGACACTCAGCTCAGAGAATGTTAAGAGATGAAACCAGCTCACTGTCAATCAGTCAACACGTAGAACCTGCCCAGTCAGAATGGATAAACGGTAACTGAACAGTGTGGTAGGTGCGGCCTGTAGTATTTACTTTGCCTTTTCGAGGCTTATCTTCTGAATGACGGATGTTTTACCAATGAACTTCACATCTGGCAGCATTTCAGCTTTCTGGAGGTATTTTCCGGCAGCTGAAGGGGTTTACTGTTTTGCCAAAGCACGCAGAGTACACAAGCTATAGTGTGGATGTCAGGACAGCTTCATTTGCCAGCTCCAGTATGAGTAGCCTACTTGGCAGCTGACCTGTTACAGATAATGCGGGTGCACCTAGCAGGCGGTACTAAGTTGCTAATGTTTGGAGGCGGCCCCGTGGGGAGATCAGAGCTCCATTCTGCCAACACAAGCCTCATTTTCTACAGCTTGAATGGAAATTAAAGTCAGCGTTTAGAAGGAATATCAGGACTTGGCTGTGTTGGGCGATCATTACAAGCGTCTTTTGGATCACATTTGAGAGGCTGCATTGAGGAGCTCAGTGGTTCACATAGCATATGTCAGTGTGTTTGCCATATTGGATTGTAGAGGCTCCTTAAACGGAAAAACGATGCAATGTGGAAAAAGTCTGTCTCTTAGACTAAATAGCCACTAGATACTTATGTATTGGATTTACTGGAGGTTTTGCAATTGTGCTTAGTCCATTGTGAGAGCTCCATGTCTATTTTCTCTTTATAGCTATAGTTTAACTATTGTTCTGATGTTGTACATTTATTTCACTTAATACATTTCTTCTACTCACCTTTTTTTTTAACACACTTAACATATCCACACTGGAAGCTACCATTATAATACACAAGGAGCTTATTAGCGATGAGGAGGTAGATTTGTGCTGAAGGCCAAGGGTGACTCAGAGGCTGTGAAAAGAGTCAAACAAAGAGAGGGCAGAGCTGCATGTAGGAGGAGATGAGTAACTAGAGAACACAAAAGGCCAAGAGAAGAGGACAAAGCAATGACAACAACAGGAATTTGTTCTTTTTAGGAATCTGAAATTGCACATTCAGCACTGTAAAAAGCAGAACACCAGCAAAATAGCTGCATCAAATTTAAAGGTTTGTTTCTAAGTATTTTCTTCTCTTCCCGCACCGCACTAACCATTTGTAATTTAATCGATGGCAAAAACAAAGCGCTGCAATAAGCAATACATCAATGTTGATGATGGTAATGTGGGAATACATTATGTAGATGCTTAGCATTATACTTTAAAATACAGTGTACCACCCAGCCCGAGGAGCAGGGGAGTCAGCAGCCAAGTCCTGATCTGTGTGTGCAGTGTTAGGGAGCCCTGCTGCTCGGCTGCCTGCCCCACAGCCCAACATCTGCTGAGCGCAGGAAGCATTTGAAGGATAATTAAAAGGACTGGCTTCCAACTCATTTCCCGCCTCCCATGGCTAAGCAGCAACATGCTGCTCAACAACAAGAACTGCAATTATTTTGGGAATTACGAAGAGAATGCAGGAATACAAATATCAAATGTGTGCAACAAGCGGATGTCTTCGTTTTCTTCTTTCCAGTAATAGCAGATGTTTATTTGTTTTTTTTCTTGCTGGTGGGTCTGATTAGGCACCAACCTATAGAGGTCAACGTGAAGGCTGTGTTATTTTATATGACAGCGGGGAACAATGCTCTCTTGTTTAGTTCACTGCAAACATGCAGTTGATTTGTGAACCCGGGTTTAGTGGTCTGTGAAGCCAGCTGAAGCTCACGGAAGGCGGTAAAGATGTGAGTTCTTTATCCCCCAATAGGTCTTTTCTTGGAGATACTCACTAAAGGGCTCCATCGCTTTAAAGGGATTGTTAGCACGTGCTTTGAGACAGCGGAGAAGTGATGTATCACATCACCTGTAATGATCTCTGAGTTTCCTGGATGACAATAATGAGTGGGTGTGAAGTGCTGGTTCACACTGAAATGTTAATATAGTCTGCTTCACCAAAGGCTCAAGGCTATGCTTTGTCTTCCAAGCAAACAGTAATAGTAAGAGAAGGCATAAAACTCAAATTTCATTTTTAGAGGGAGGATATAAAGAGGGATACATATCACTTCCTGCAACACTTGAAAGGTGAAACCGTGTATTGAATGTTGCCCATTTTCCGCAGTCATTCTTTTATAAACATACACAGCGTTTGTCAGATGTGTTTCTCATTTATCTTCTTATCTACGTTAGTCTCTAGAGACTATTAACTGTTCCAGATCACCCAGTTGTGCTATAATCCACAGTCCAGCTCTGTGAGTGAAGTCTAGCTCGGCCTGCAGCCCTACAGTCTGCCTCCTTTGTGGGACACCAGTCATGTGAATAGGGGCTAGAATGAAGAGCCAGCTGTCGTTTTCCTGCCAAGTCATGTGCAAGTCACAATGCAGCAGCGCCACTTGAAAGAGAAAGCAATAATCAATTTTGCAGAGTTAGCCTCTGAAAGCTTTGTTTTGTTCTCCAGGCCTGACGATTTAAGGCCGAGAGGCCAGCAGTGGCGTTTGTCGTTTTAATGGAATACACTGAGCTCCATTGTCCAGAACCCCACGCTGCCTAGAATAAAAGTCCATTTTTGTATTTCTGTATAATCACAGCGCATCGGAGAACTCTAAATTTGCATTCACATTATGTCCTCAGCTTTTTTGGCATGTCAATGAAGTGGTTTGTTTACCACCCACTCTTCCAGGTTAAGAGACTGAAGAAGAAACTTGCCTGGAATTGAATGCACTTTGACACTCTCACCGAGCATAGATTTCCAGTTGAGCAGCAGACAGAAACCAAAGCTCTTTTGTTAAGCTGGTATCTGTAAGTATTTATGGCTGCCACAATTGGCTTTTGTTGGCAAAGGTCGGGGTGATTTGCACACTGGCTTTAAAGTCTTTTGTCGGAGCCGGGAGAGCATCACTCAAGCGCTACTGCTACTGGATGCAGCGAGTGAGACGGGGTGGAACACAGCTTTTCTATTTCCCTTGGATGTTGTTTATTGGCTGAGGAGCTTAGACAGACTGTCTTGTTCTGTATAAGGCTGGTACATCCCAAGCGGAGGCACGTGCTGTGTACCTAACCTCCTCCATATCCGTTTGGTAGACTGTCTTTTGGTAAAGTGCTCTGAAGAGAGGTTCCCACTCAGGTGCTGTTGATACATTTTCCACAGCAGGACCACTTAGCTACAGTTTATTTGTCCAACACAACAGACAGAAATACTTCGAAAACCACATCTCCGCTGCCTTAAAAGCAGTGTCAATGTTAACTAGGGCTATTTAAAATATACTATCCGAATCTTTCCTTACATGACCATCAAATCCTCAAAATACATGCTAAATGATTTGAAGAATGGATCTGATTGCCATTTCCAGTTTTGATTATTTTCTATAAATTGTACTAAAGGCATGTATTTGCCGTCTACATAGTATTTGACAAGATAGCAGTATGATTGTGCTAAGCAATATCACAAACCAATCTTGTTTCTGAATTTGATTAAACATAGAGATATTGCATCAGCGATGTACTATTACTCAAACATATTCTCCCAGGTCTGAAAGAATTGTGATATCAGACTGATGACACCTAGATGCTAGACGCTAATGTCAGCTTCAGACTGATAGGACAGTCTGCCTCACAGCTCTCTGCGTCCTGGAGGTCTCACTTCAGAGGTTTCAAGGTGATTAGCTGAAAACAACGATATAATGTGTGTTAAATGTTTGTGGTTGTGATAAATCTGTCCATCAGATTTGACAACATTTGACAACAACCAAGCTACCTGTCTGAAACTGACGCGAGGCTAAAAGCTGGTTTGATTAAGTAGAAGCGTTCAAAATTATACAGAGTGGCTTTTTTTTTACAACAAAAACACATTTTGTCAGCCATCTGTTATATATAAGTTATAACTAAGATGTATGAAAGGTGCACTAAAATCTCAATTTTGATATAAAAACAATTACTCACACAGTCCTGACACACTGTTTGGGCCCTTAATGATAAAGCCAAGATTGCTTTGGTGCAGCTGCAGAAACCGCACTGCTAATTATTTTCAGTCTTGATTAATCAAGGTATCGTCTATTCATTACTTTTTTTTTGCTTTTAAACTAACAGTGCACAAGTCATAAATATTAACTTTATATCTGAAACAGATACAGGCATGAATGCTAACAGTTCCAAAACTGAAACCAGCAAATGTTCTTTCTGTTGATCGACTAATTAATGAAGCTACGGCTCACCATATCACTACTATTTTGTGGACTTGAACTTGGAAGCTTTATAATGACCTTACTGTGTCTGTGTTACATGTTGGCTCTCCCCTAGCTGTGTCCACACCTGGCCGTGACGCGTTTATTGACCCATGACCAATTGCTTCTATTTAATTACTGTGATCACACATGCTGTGAGTCTTTGGCTTGATGACACGGTGTTCCCCAGGGAGCGTGGACGGGATCATGTAGGTCAGTGTCTCAGTGAAGGTTGTCTCCCCGCCTCCACTCCTCCAGCCATATGCCCTTCCCCTGGGTCGGTCATGTCCTGTTAAAAAAAACAAAAAAAACAACACAAAACACACACACCACTACCATCACCTCAAATACCGACCGTTTTTGCTATGTCATGTACGCCCTTCCCCTTGTTCTTGCTCTTTTACTCTTTGCCTCAATAACACTTGCAATGGGTTCAATTAACACTCGGCTCGACCTCCTCGCCCCGCTGCAGTCCCCCAGGAGATAGCTAGGATTGTGCTCGGCTTCCTCCGCTCTGAAGATTTCCTCTTAGTGGGATGGAATGGGAATACGCTCAGCAGCCCACAATGGCTCCATTCCAGGATGTGCCATGTACAATAAAGCTCTGCTCTGCTCAATGTGATGGGCTCTGAGGAAGCCTCCTCGGAATGTAGTAATTGAGCGAGGGGGTGTAGTGGAAAATGTTGTGATTGCGAAGCATGTTTTTTCCTGTAGTGCATGCTCTTTTTGAAAAATGAATCTGCTAGCCAAGAACAAATGTCGCCTCGCAGACCTCCACTTGTTTTCAGCTTCTCCGTGAGAGTGAGTTATTTCAAAAGCAATTTAATGAAAGCCTGTGACTCTTTCCCCCCTTACCTTCCCGTCCTCTTTGCTATCCGTTATTGGCAAGCTTTCTTGTCTCATTGAGCCGACTGTTCTGGAGAATGGCGGCGTCTCATTTGACATGGAGGCGGACGTGTTTCCATTGAATCACACAGTGCACTTCACGTTCGCAGAATTTTTATTTTCAGTTACAAACCTGCTGAACCGCCACACTGCCTGTGGATTGTCAAAAGCAAGTCTCTAAATCTGCAAATAATATGGCCCCGTTCCTTTTGACTCTTCTCGCCGACTGCTGATTTAGTGAAATGCATATTTAATGTTGTGTGTTGAATGGGTTAGCCATCCCTCATCAGGCTCAGAGACTCAGCTGGTCCTGCTCAGTGATTCTGCTAATCCTTTACCTGCTGAGTTGACCTTTTTTATAAACCAAAGGCAGCTTTACTCAGACTTGATATTAATATTTTTTACCCTGCTCTTTTCATTTCTACAAACCTCCATGTTGGGAATAATTCTGTGTGCATAGAGCAGCAAAGTTTGTCTTTATATTATAGTTCAAAGGATAAGAACCCAAACGGGTTATATATCTATATTTATGGAAACAATTAATGACTCATTAAAATGTGCAAAATTCCCCATTTTGCTTTATTCCAGCAGCATACTGTGTCATATTAGTTTGCTAATTCAAGACCATGTTCCTCTCATACTTAACAGCTAGTGAATGCAATATCACGAACACCTGTGCAGTTTGATATCTATTACAACAGACTTGCAAAAAGCACAACCATTGTCAAACATATGGTGTATTTTTAGAGTCTGGGTAAGACAACATGTGCTCTCAGTCAACATTTTCTGCACAGTCTCAACAAAACTTAAATGCTGTGAGCTTTACAAAGGAAGTGTTTGTTGCAGAGCTGTTGTATTGGACCGCATGGTGTTACTCAGCTGTTTTTTATATTGTGTACTCCATTGTACCTACCATATTTCATCCTCATCCCGTTTGGTAACGTTGCCCCTCTGAATTACATGTACCATTACCCCTGTACAAGCCTCTGGTGACAACATTAGCAGATATGTTCAAACAGCACCCTGACAGAACTTTTAAATCTGTTAAATCAGGGATGTGGGTATCTCCAATCAGCTCAGATCCCCCCTCCTTCCTATTAAATAATCTGCAGCTTATCAGTTGTACAAAGCTACTGTTAGCTGTCCCTCTTCATCTGTATGCTCTATTTTAGATTTGAATGTGTGTATTTTGACTGATGTCCAGTTGCAAGTGAGGAAAATGGCATTTGCTCCCTGTGCTGTTTTTGACATCCTTTGCAAATCAAAAAATTGATTATTAAAGGAGTAAACTGAAGATCCTAGTCTTCAGTTTTGAAATCTAATTCACCCTGCTCTAGCCATATTCACTGTTCTTGTTGGCAGTGGGTGTTTTCTGTACATTTTGAGTGTGTATACTGTATAATTCAGAACTGCATTTTTTTTATTTGATTTTTTTTTGACCAACTTGAGGCTGTTATATACAGTCTTGTAAGATGCAGCAATTCTCCGTGTTTGACACACTCACTGAGAGACCAGATTGTTTCAATTGTCAGTATTTTTACAAGCATGAATAACTGAATCATCTTGGTGGCTTAGAGCGATTCATTTTGCACTTCCTAGAAAATCTCACTTATTTGCAGCTTCACCAGTGATACATTTTCTGACTCTATAAAACGGTTAACTCGGATGAACTGCTCACCGGGCTGTAGGAAAATTGCAGTCTTCCTCCAGAGCTAGTGTAGGTAAGCGTTAAGAGGAATTGTGGGAGTCTTACCCGTCCTACGGAATGAGTCAGCATTGAGTCAATTGGCAACAGGAAATGCTAGTATTCTGTCAGCTAGAGCAGCAGAAAGTGTTGCATAGGGCTGGTTCCTCTTTTATCCATCTGAGTATTTGTCTGTCACACTCAAATATGTGTTGTGGTTAGAGTTGTTGTATCAGTTTAGCAAGCCAGCTTTGTCATTGATCTGTTGAATAGGACCCAGTACACTTCAGCTTGAAGGGTGTAATCATTTGCGGTGACTGATGGTTTTGTGCTGAAGGGTTAAACTAAAGAGCTAGAAGATTTAGGCCTGCAGCAGTCATTTATGTAAACTGAAAGACCTTGCTGACTTAGACATTTAGCAGATGCCTTTATCCAGAGGGAGTTAGAGCAGGAGCAATAGTAGGCTCAGTCTAAGTTCTGTGTCGCCAACATTGCCAGCAGCCAAATTACAGTCTAAAATGCTGCTGACATTATGTAATAACAGCATTCTCAGATTCAAATTCAGCACAGGGATATTAAAGCCATTAAATTAAACCTTACACAAACACTTTTTTATCCTGTCATCATCCATATCAATTAGTGCTGTATTAAACTAATGGATTCATTGATAATTCAGTAGACAGAAAACAATCTGCAACTGTTTTCATAATCGATTCATTGTTGTCAAGCAAAAATAAATGATAAGATGCCACACATTCTCTGGTCGTAGCTTCCCCAGGGTGAGGAATTGTAAAGTATATATCTTCGCGTTAGTTAATCAGACAAAATAAAACATTTGAGAGGTCTAACCTGCAGATTAATTGATAATGACAATAATCAACACGGGCCAACTGATGGCAATTATACTTCCTCATTTATTACACAACACTTAGAGTAACAGTTACAGGGAAGAAGAATAAACTAAAGTATCTTTCTTTTGTACTGAGTCAACATGTAGGTGTGGTGGTGTTTTTTTTTCAGTTTGGAAACTTATCTTGTCTGAGTCACTGATTGAAAACAAAAATACAAGATTACACTTTTGGATATAATGTAGAAGGACAGGGCTAACCGGGGCTGCACAGAGAAAAGTGCCCAGAAACTCTTGATGCTGTCTACACACGTCACATGAGCAGCTTTTATCTGCGTCTAACACGTGGCCGACCGCCTCCAAGAACACCATACCAACTAAAAATATGTCGTCCAAAAACACAGTTAAACTGGTTTTGGGAAGGCGGGGATAAATATTGATAAACCATTGGCTCGATGAAGGAGGTCTCTATCCCATCCAGCCTCAGCCAATCGGGAAGTGTCATCAGGGGTTGTGCATAAAGTGGTACACAACATGTGCCTCCATGAATCAGTGCTGCAGGGAAAACTATGGCGAAAATCAAAAACAGTGTTGAATTGTTTGGCTGAACTGAAATGGTTTAAAGGCTGAGTCTGCATGCCTAAGTGCAAAAAATAGAGTCACTGAGCTGAAGTGTCAGTTGCTAACCCACAAGTCTGCTGAATCGGTTAAGCAGACGACTATAAAGAGTGGCTGAAATCCGTCTGGTGTAAACACTTTATTGATACATGAAACTTTCCAGCAAGGGGGGGGGGGGGGGGGGTTGTTTACCAGTTCTTTGCACTTAGTTTAATGCCAAATATATACCCAAATCTCAATCTTCCCAGGAAAGTATCAGCTCCAGTAAGCCTGATAGAGAAGAAGAAGAAGAAGAAAAGAAGACAGCTGTTGGGTGGAAAGTGTGAAGTCATTTATCATGGTTGTGGGTGGCGGAGAGGAAGGTGGAGAGGAGGGGGTAAGGAGTCGTCCCCAGGGACTCCCCCCTGTGGCGGCTCTGATCTTGTCTCGGAGCAGGCTGGGCTGGGATAATAAAACCTTTACAGCCATTAACTGAGTGAGTCACAATAGGCTATTCCCAATGCCTGGCTTGTCTGGGGCTCTGCAGATACAATGAGATGGACCTGGCTGTCACTGGCTACACTGCAGCATATAGGCTCAGCTCCTACAGCTGTCACTCACAGAAATGACTATGACCTCTTGACCCACCTTTGCTGGATTGTTGTATTTGCTAGATTGCTGGCTTTGCCTTTTTGAAAGCTGTCAAGGGCCGTATGGCTTTGCAGCACCACTGGTTAAGTTACATGCTTAGTTGTTATAGGCTTCAAATGCTGGAAAGAAATGGGTATTTCAGATAACATAAAGTCAGGAATGAAAAGTTCCAAAATCTGTCTGATCCATGTGATGTGAGTTTTATATACACCTCAAGGTAATGACATTTCCTCTTGTCTCAAGGGTTTGACATATTTCCAGATGAAAGACAATTTTCTGGTGGAGGGTGACAAAGAGAGGAAATATAACTATATAATATAAGTTTCACAAACCTTTTGCACATATCTAAACTAAGGAGCAAGCAAAGAAACAGCTCCTCATACTATTCACAGCAATAGCACAATTGTTCAACATTGTTCTGGGATTGAGTCCCCAAAACCACAAGTTTGTGCACTGCTGCCTTTCGAATCACTTTGACAGCTGTTATTTTGAGAATTGCTCAACAAGTTGGATTTTTTTGGTTGCAGCCGGTGGCTCTCAAATGCAACCAGTGTAGCTGCAAATACACTGAGGTGTAACTATTAATTAAAAATGGGCACAATAGTTGCCCAACCCTGTCTTCTACAACTGACATTTATATATTACAAAGTCAGCAACATTAGGCTCACATAGTTTCATGAGACCTTAATTAAAGTAATTCAAACCTGAATTGTGTCATAATTGAAAAATGATTATAGTTTATCTGTCATAATGTCATACAGATAGAGCACCTTATAGTACATGTCTTGTATTTTATTGTAATTATAATTAATAGTTACAGCAATCGTAGTAGATGTTGCTTTTTGGATTCAGGGTAGATATTAAGAGTTGCCATACGACTCAACTCTCCACAGCTAGAATGAATCACACATGTGCTGCATATGTTTACATACCATTTAAGGATTAAATATTTATAGCCCAGAGTTTGGGTTGTCGGTTTGCTTTTGGGTATGAAATCAGTAAGCTTCCTAACAAAAACTAATCTGTACACCAGAAAGTAAAATATGTAGGATTTTAAGTTAAACAATAAGGGGACAAAATGCTTATTATAGTGGAGGTTTATTTTTAATTGGTTTACAGCAAGGTTCAGCGAATGGGCTTACAAAGTCAATATATTTTGCTTTTTATGATGACAAATAACTTGTCACACCACCAAAATGCAACTGATACATTTGCTGGAACAGCACTGTGAAATTCAACACTGTGTTTGTAAAGTATCTCAAAACTGCAAGTGTTTTTTTTCCAGGGAGACTAATGAGGTATGACTTTGCCCTCTCTGGCATGTTGCAGTAAGAAATGCATGTACGGTATGTTTTGATAAGATCTTATCTCCTTCAATTTCTTACCACTCCCATTCCAGCTGATAATCATCATCATATCTGCTTGTTAGTTTTCTGTCACTGTGCAGCTGTGGTAACAATACAGAGACCTAATGTTGGATTTTACAAGAGCTATAAGTAAGTGTCTCTCCTTCGAGGAGTCAGGGGAGACACTTTACTGCTGGTGTTAGACGTGGATTCTAGAAATTATCGTCACGGTTTTTGAATTCAAAAGGAAACAATGACTAATCTGAGTAAGTAAATGCGCAACTAAATAGGTCAATAATGTTTTTCTTCTCCCACCTGCAATCATCGAAACAGTCTTTATAGTATAGATGCACACAAAAAGTGGGTTTCATGTTCACATGCCATGCAAGGGATCATATTAGCACTTAAGTCACTTTCTGTAATGTACTGAGAGAATATCCACGAGATGAGGTCTGCTTAGCATGCTGTTGGAGATGGTTTCCTCCTAGTACTCTATATTTATCGCCACCACATTAAATTTTAACCATGAGCCTTGATTGCTTACATTAGGAAAGGCTCTCATCTCCTTTGGCAAAGGTGCATTGCCCAGGATATCATGTCCCTTGGTGTGAATAAGATATGATATTGCATTGGATTGTTGAAACTGAGACAAAAGAGGATGTGGGCAGCAGTAGATTTGTTAGAGCTTAGAGTTCAATTCACAGAGAAAATATTCAGTGGGAAGTTGATGGCTTAATAGACTACGCATTTAGTGTGTTTCAGGGTTCAAATGTGAGCATGAACTTTGGATGTGTCATCTCCTCTGTCTCCCATCTTTTATCTCAAAGCACACGTTGAATTATTTCCCTGAATCAAACTTCGAAGAACATCGAATAAAAGAGAAAATATCCATTATGACGAGTTCAGCAGATGTGAATTTATTGTCTCTACAGAGTGTTTACCTTGTGTAGATGTAATCACTTTTAATTGTTGTTTGATGAATAACCACATGAACCACACTAGCACCAGAGAGGTTAAAGCTGCAAACTGCAGCCTGGCTAGCATCTGGGCTTTCTCACAGCATGCGCACCAGCTGCATGTGGCTTCTCTGCAAGTGTGTTTCCTTCACTGACATACAATTCTGGGTTGTTTTGAATAGATTCTGCTGCAACCCGAGGTTTGCTGCATAGTCCTTTTTTAGTCAATTCAGTTGCTTTACTGTCATGACTCTCCTGCACTGTGGTCACTAGCTTTACTGTAGAGTTGGCGCTCACCACCTAGCTTGTTGCAGAATTTCATCGTGCCAAACCATATGGCCATTTCAACAACATTCAAATTCAGTGTCATACTGATTGGAGAGTCTCAATCTGTTCTTGTCTGTACTTGTCTTGTTGTGTTCTTGTGAAATGTCATCTTTTGTGGCCCAAGTACTGTCCCAATACACAAGTTTGCATTTTGGCAAGAATGGTTAAAATTCCTGACACGCCCATTTTAACGAGGATGCATCGGTTGGTAACTTGTGTGAAGTTGACGGGCGAGATATCCCAGCATTCATTTCGGCATTCAGGGCAGACAGAAGCTAAGAGAGAGGCCAACAACAGAAATTTTTTACTCTTTTCGTACATTACTTCATCACTAATTCCACTTCTGAGAGGTTTTGAGGCGAGAAATCAGCTGTGTAGATGTTGAATATTGGCAGTTTTACTAAATATGATGGTTAATTGAAAATGTGCTGTAATGTTTTGGGAGTTGTGATGCTCCACCACCATCAATTGGAGGGGGGGGCTAGTGAGCCGGTCGGCCAGATCAGCTCACAGAGCCCTAAACAGACATGCAGGCCAGATCTGTCATTACATTCTGAGTCATTTTCTAAGGTTTTAACTTAAATCAAGAGACAACTGGATGATGCACAGAAAAATCTGGTCTTGTGAAGCTTCGACAGAAACACCAGTTTTTTCGTCTTTTTAGTCTAATTAAGTTATAGCTTCAGCCTGAAAATTAGACGAACAGCATATTTTATGACACTGATTAAATATGTATTTGACACATCTGAATATCAGATTTAGATGTTAGTTTTGCACATCTTGTTTTTCACAAGCTACTTGCTCCAGAGACTGGAGGTCCACAGACACCAGCCGCAGAGAGCACATTAACAAGACAACACTTACATATCGTTAAGTTTCCTGTTTAAGTGACTTAAACAGATGAAAGCAATGGCAAAAATAGGCTGCTAATAGTACCTGAACCTTTTGTGCTTAATAAATAGAAAAAAGAAGAACTGCTAAAACAGAACCAAACACCAAACACTAGCCAACACGGCTATTTATACATTTCTTTCATCTGAAAAAGTTGAAGGTCACACCTTTCATTTTGGTTGTCATTGTCACAGCACTGTGTTCACACTAAGCACAGTTGATGAATTTCCGCTGTCCTGTTTGGCTGAAGCTGAAGTGGATTTGGGCTGCTACCAAGACTGCTTAACACTGGGAGCGACCCAGCAACAGCTATTTCTTTCTCTCTCTGTCTCGGTTTCTGTCTGTTTATCCCTCTCTCCCAGAGGCTGACAGAAAGCCACAGGAAGCCGCTGTCAGCTGCCTCGGGAGCAGCGTGAGCGATGCAGGAAGTGACCATCAATCCCTCCTCATTTCCTCCGCTCTGGTCCCTGGCTGCTGGTTTTGGACCCGAGCTGCGCGCCATCAATATGCACTAATGATAGGAATTAGCAATGAACTGCTGGACGCTGACATTAGGCAGATCAACAAGATGCTTGTTCCTCTATTTAATGGTACATGGCAAGCTGCTGGGGCATAGGAGCTGCACCCTGCACAGATTAGGACCAGATTGAATTAGCTGTGGCTGGACAAGAATGAGAGAAGCCTTTAGTGGTTTGT
Organism: Lepomis macrochirus; assembly: GCA_024633595.2. Taxonomy (NCBI): domain Eukaryota; kingdom Metazoa; phylum Chordata; class Actinopteri; order Centrarchiformes; family Centrarchidae; genus Lepomis; species Lepomis macrochirus. Next base: position 31,639,514 of record JALXJV020000005.1, read on the forward strand.
ATGATATGAGAGTACATGTGGTAAGGCTTAGAGAGTTGAATGGCAGAGGAAACGGAGCAGAGTGGGTTAAAAAACCCTAAGTGATCTGCAAAGCACATTTTTCCATGATCACCTCTTTGTCCTGTCTGTAACAAAGGCAGGAAGCATCAGATGATGTCTGGCATTTTACAGCAGCAGAAGGTAGCCTACATCCAAAAAGCTTTAGGTTTAACAGCCACAGCATATTTACAAGTTACACATTTCAGATTATTAGTTTACTAGCAGAAATCCAGCTGATATGTGACAGAGTATTTCTGCATTTGTCAGGACTGTGCATCCTAACATTATGATAATATATTTTTATTATACTCATCAGGTTACAGTTGCTTATTTGAAACCAACAGATACAAGGCAACATTTGCATTCATTTGGAGTCTTGTCTGCCAAACAAAACTGCATTATTCACCATTTTAGCTCTTTTTTTTGGTCTCCACCAACTCCTGAAATCAATATCTGTTTCTTTAGTAGCTAAATGTTCCATTATGTTCAGTAGTTAGTTGCTAACTTCTGTCTGATAGCCTCAGGGTTCGCACAGTGGGTTTATCAGAACTTTTTCACTGAAAAGAACTTCCTAGAAACGACACTAATGAGAGCGGTAAAGTAAGATTGCGGGCTGTAAAGCCAAAACAGCAAGCTGAACAATGGGCTGGGTTATAATTCTCTGGATTTGTCACTACGAACGGCCCCTTTCACATCACACGTAGTCCTTTGATACTGTGTTTGTAGAAGAACATTGAATATGACACACTTTGATAGAATAGTTGTATGGATAAAAACATATTTTGTCACACAGCAGTAATAAAAATCACATCTTAACCTTTTTGTTAAGGATAAATGACTTAATGCTATTGATCTCAAGTTCATAGTCATTACTGAAAAGTGCTTTCTGGATAAAGAGACATTTCTTCTCCTGGCGGTTGTGTCAGCTGTCTGTCATTCAGAAGTGTTGACCCCATGCTGACCTGTAGCTGCAGAGGATGTTGGAGCCCGAGGCAAAAGACAACCACTGTGAACAAATTCTCTGGTATTTATTTTTATTGTATTTGCTGGGGAATTTCAGTGGGAGGGAAAGGCAGATGCCCTCCAGGTCAGGCTAAGTGTGAGAGGGTGTAAATGTATACCCCTTGGTGAGAACGGGTCACTTTTCAACGTTGCAGTTTTATATCATTGTCATGTAGATTACATTTCATTTTTTGCTCATCTTTTTCTTTGACAGCCCTTCATCCCCTTTGTTTTGTTTCTTGCTTTTCTCCTTCTAAATAGCCCAGATGTTGACCCTCTAGGAGTGGATTTAGCAGCTGGAATTGATTTCTCCAGACCGCAGCCTCGTGTTATCCTCGCTCCCTCCCCCTAGCCCGTTCTAATACTGGGAAGTAACTGTCTCTCTGGCACTGAACGACTCCCTCTCCCTCCTGTGATAAATATTGCAGGCTTTTGCCAGTCGAGGCCAGACATTGTCAGGATATTGCTCTGCTTTTAGCACCAGAAGGACTTCCGCTTGGTTCCCTTTGAACCAGGCGGTGCAGGAGACAAGAGACAAGAGTGTAATTGCCAGGGTGGAATGTGCTGTGCACCAATTAATGGCAGCCTCCTTTTGAAAGAGCAGTATTGTAGGGGTGGGGATGACTTTCGGCTGCCATTGTTGCCCCCTGATTGAGGCCTCTTTGAGAGGAGAGGAGGCAGAGCTTGTTGAAACATCTTACAGCTGAGGCTGCACACCGCGTTGAGAACACAAAGAGCTCCAGGCTCTGGGAGAGACATACACTCAATAGTGATCCTCGTAAAAGATACCGAGGGCACGTGAGTTCCGCTTCCTTCATTTTGACTGTCATTATTAAAATTGGACAAGATATCATTATCCTCGGATGTTTCAATTCAAATCATTTGACATCCTTTTATTGTTAATCAGAGGAGAACGGTTGATTTAAGAGGGAGTGTTCTTTGAAGCTTTTTTTGTCAGTCTGTATCCTGCGCAGCCGTTACATCACACACAGCTCGTTGAGTTTAGTTTACATCCCAGACCTTCAAAGGTGATGCGGCCCAATTTCCTGGCTTTCTCCTGTTCTAGAGAAAAGCCTGTCAGTTCTCCGTGCTGCAGGAGCCTCATGAAAGCCTCATGACCATACCATGCTCACGTCGCACATCAAACAGCTAGATGGCCACAGAGAACATGTAGGATGCTTTATAAGTTTGCTATGAAAGGACAGATTGCATTGTTTCCCATAACCGCAACTGCATACAGCATGTAAAGCTTCCAGGCTTGCACGGAAGTCATTTCATATTAAAAGCCCCCAAACAGCATGAGGATATATGGGACGACGTAAGTTGTTTTCTTTGATATTGAAGAGATGATTGATCTGTGATTCTCTCTCTGCTGTGCTAGGCTCTGTTGTGTCTTATGTAATTCAGACCGGCTTTGATAATTCAGTGAAATACATCAAACATTTCTCAAAGAGAGAATCCTGTCTGTCATCCTCTGTTAAGCCTATCTTCTGTGAGTCAGTGGGTTATGAATCCAGTAGCAGCTTACTGCGTATCAACAGCGCTGAATGGGGAAAAAAAAACATTTTCTCACCACAAGGGAAACAACATTTCTTTCCATTGTAGCACCAGGCCTTTCAGTTTGAAACCAAACATTCCTGTTGATGGATGTGGCTGCTGAGAGCGTGGAGCTTTTTAGAAAAATAAAATTAAAAAAAAAAGGAAGATTAAGCTCGCCGTGCTATTTAGTGTGTGGGAAGAGAGGAAGAGGAATGTGAACCCCACAACTACCTCTAGCCTGCCACGGCCTTTCATTACCCGGCTTGCTGAGGGAAAGGGGAATTGAAAGGTCTGTTCAGGAAACTCAGCCGACAGAAGGCAGACATGTCAAGTCAGCCGCAGCTGTTTTGTAGGGCAGTTGATCTGTTCCTCACGGCTTCATGAATCACTCTGGCTCCCAGCTATGATTTTGGAGCAGAGTCGTATTTACATTGAATGGTAATTAGGGATGCACCGAAATAAAATTTCTTGCTACCATTACATAAATGAAATAGTCAAAATGTGCTTTTTACTCAGTGTTTCCCCAAAGGATTTGCAGAGACTGGGGGTTGGATCCGAGGTGAGGGTGCCTTATTGTAACTTATGTGTGTCCATTTACTTACTACTTTTACTATCTAATATGTTTTATACATTTCTATGAATTTAATCCAATTAATCTTGTTTCCATACTGTATATACACCTTATTTTGAAAACCGGACTTTGTCACACGTATATCCTCGTGCTAAATTCATCAAGTCCAACCAAATATGATAAATGTTGTATGTAGTTCTCGTATCGCGTAACATGAAGACTTCACAGCCTCTCTTCAGGTAGGACTCTCGTACTACAACACTTGTCTTTGTAAAGAGAGAAGCTGACAGGATGAAGTCGCTAACCTGCCTGTCGGCTCGCACTTGTCCGTCACCATAAAGGCTTGAATACGGCCGAACATTCGGTGCATCCATAATGGTGATTATAATAATAATAAATACATAAAAAGTAATTGTTTCAAAATTAGAGCACGTTGCTCTGATCCAGTCTTCGAACAGCTTATCATGAAGTCAGCGTGGACCTAAAGGAGAATAAGGAAGTGGACAGTATTAAGTCGTTCTCTTTTGATATGGTGTCTTATACTGATAGAATTGTGCTTAACACAGTGAATGTTAAATGAATAGGTCGACATTTTGGGAAATACACTGATTCACTTTCTTGCCAACAGTGAGATGAGTAGATCAGCATCTCTCATATCTTATCTGTTCAATGTGAAGCTGGAGCTATGTGACTGTTAGCTTAGCATAAAGACTGCAAAAATAGGGAAATTGCTAGCCTAGCTTTGTCTGTACAAAAGTGTAAAAGAGGTATGACATGTTATTTAGTGAGCTTTAAAGGTGTTAGTAGGTGGATTTTATTTTTCTTTTTTTATTTACTTTTGGACAGATGTTTGTTTCCTGCTGTTTCCCATCTCTGTGCCATGCTAAGCTAACTGTCTCCTGGCTCCAGCTACATCTTTAATGGACAGATGTAAGATGGTATGATTCTTCTCATTCAATGCTCAGCAAGAATCTAACAGGCATTTTTCCCAAACTTGACTGTTTTAGTATTTTTAAATGTCTATTCTGCGAGGTAAGTAAAGTAGCTTTGCGATCATTTCATATGAAATTTTCATGCCCCCGCAGTCTTAATCAATTTTACATGAAGCGGTCAGAACAAAGCCGGAGCTGCACTGTACAATGACATTGGACGGTGTGAAGTTGTAAAAGTGTTGTTATGGGAGAGGCAGCAGCAGCCCGGCCACAGAGAGGTGTAGCGACATGGCTGACAGGGATCTGTCTAACTTTTAAAGCTGTCGTGCTCCTCGCACTGCTGAGCTCAGGCAGGCAGGGAGAGCCGGAAACACCAGGCTGCCGGAGACAAGGGCATGTACAGATACCGAGCTACAGCAAATCTTCAAAGGGAGGATTTGTATGAAGACCTCCGCTTCATATTTAGGATGCGGGACTTTTTTGACTCTTATTTGCTGTGAGTGGGCTGCATAGATTCTCAGTGTGACACCACCAACACAATCAGTTTCTTTTTATGATCGGCGCTAGCTCCTTCCTTTAGTAATTTGTAAAATTGTGTAGGCATCCGTGTTGTGTGCTGATCTTGGTTTGCAAAACAGGGACATAAATATTTAACAGTTTTGAGTTTTTTTGTCAGCACAGGGCAAGTAGCTCTGGATGAATGTATGAAGAGAGAGAGTGTCAGATGATATGATGTTCTGAGCTTAGTAAAAAATGAAAAAAAGCTCTGAATATTAATTCATTTTCTTACTTCTTGGCATAATCAGGTTATATGTTTTGGAACTACAGTTCCCATAAAGCTTTGAGGGATGCAAACATGATAATGGAGTCAGTGAGTTAGCTTGGGGCTACATGTTGAGCCTTGTTTTTAAGCCAGTATTTGTTTGTATTTTGTCTGCTCTCTTAGCCAAGACCTGGAAGCCAAATTTGCACCCTGACAAGACATGTTGAATGACCTATTAGTAGTTCTGTTTGCATTGTTGGACACCACACGCTGTAACCACAGAGGCACAGACATCCCTGGATTACTTCTAATGCTGAAGAAAACTTCCAAACATGATGATAATGACAAAAGTTCTCGAGTTATAATGAGTTTTTTTAAATTATTATTTGAATTTTTTTGTGTGACAGACATCAGAGACTATATGACTCTGAGAAGGAGTGTGATTTTTTTTTTTAAAGCAAATTGCATCGTTTGGGTGCTAAGGATTAATCCACAGCCTAATGGCGTCTCTTAAGAGATCAGCAACAAAGCAATTTGAGAGATGCCACACTGCCATTTGCTCAATTTCCCATCATGATTGCTGAATGACAGTTCCCATATAGAACTGCAAAGAAGCACCAATTAATCACATTAAGCTGCTGTTTGTTTTTTTGCCAATACTGGGGGGGCTGTTATGCCAGCTCTGTGCTGGCAGTACTGTAATTCAATTCAATTAAAGCCAAAATACTGTGCGTTTTAAGTTGTGTCAAATAAAGAATGTAAATGTTCTCGAGTGATCCAAACAATGTTGAAGCAACGCTGATTAGAGAACACTCAGAAAGAGAGCTGTGTGCTTTGCTGATTCCTTTTGTCATTAAAAGCTGCGTTATTGCCTTGCTGCAGGAGGATTTTCATTTCTCTTCTTCTTTTATGGACTAAAATGCCTGTGGCCTATTTTCTGCTAATGTACTCTCGGGTACTGGAGGCCTATTGTGTTTCCTAGAGACAATCTTTTTTAGTTACACAGCGTTTTGCTCCGTTTATACTGCTTCCACTCTGTCAGTATGATCTGCTGTCATGGCAATCCACTCTGCTTGATATCAACACAAAGAGAAGACCCACAATGCACCTCAACCTGGAAAGAGAAAACTCTTAAGACTTGTCTGCTGTGCCAAGCTTTCACACTCTGCCAATGTCTGAATCCATCAGTTAACATATTGGCTCCACTTCCCCTATTATGTTCCTGATGTAAACTGCCAGCCGTGTGCTGTTAGCTGTTGAAACATGTAAGAGGCTGGCTGATGGAGGAGATGAGCATCCTAAACAGACTGCATTATTAGGTACACAGCTGGAAGCTTGCAAGCCTCTCATTTGTAGTGCCGCGATGGGAGCATAAACAACGGCGTAATCTCCCCAACTTCAATGATGTAATCAGCGGTAAAAACTGATGATAGTCTGCTCTGAATGAGCCGACCGCAGCGCTGATGCAGTACGATATTGTGTGCTTTCTTTGCTATCAATGTGAGGGAAAATATGCTCGTTTTCTACAGCCATGTGGGGCCACTTAGGCTCAGATAAATTGTTGTATCTGGATTTCTATAGGTTTTGTGTGAAACTGGAGAATGTGTTCAATGCTATGTACAATTTGTAAAGGCCACTATGTACTATATTCCTGATTATAGGCTACACGTTATTTATTTTCACTAGTTCCTTGCAGGGAATATCAGTAGTCAAATATGTCTGCACAATTAATACGGTTAATGAACAATGATTTCACTGTACTCAGTGTTACAGCATACAGTATCCTCTAAAGCCCTCATCCTCCACTGTCAGCATGTTGTTTGGAGAAGCTTTTGTTGGCAACAAGTCTGTGTTTAGACTACCTGTGATTGGCTGTTTAGGGGCCCACTGAGCTGTGTGGACAAACAGCAGAGTCTCCGATTAATAAAGGGCGAATGGCAGTCTGCAGGCCTATTACTGAGCTCATTAACCTGCCAGCTGCCCCTGAGCGTGCACACAACACACACACAGGCAAATATACACTGTGCTGTAAACTGTAACTCATCACTGATAATGCCTTGAAAACACTCTGATCCAGCATTCAAGTACCATTCAGTACATATGAAATAAATATATGACATACATCAGTCTGTTACGCTGTAGATGTCGTAGCTAAAGGATTGTGATGAGCCCAAAGAACATGTCTCATGTAAAACATGAGACATGTTCTTTGTCAGTCTCGACTGAGATCCTTGTATTTCTTCCTCTTTATTGAATATTGAAAATAGCCTTCCAGCTGTCTATAAAAAGCGTCTCATTTCCTATTTTCAGGTCATGTTTTTTTATATTAAACTTGATCATGAATTGAAGGCATCATGTGGCATTTCCACATGAACAAATGTCCATTTGTTCCTACTCTGTAAGAAGAGCACGTTCAGGAAAGTCTGTCTGCATTTGCTTAACTGACAATGCAGGCGTTGGTTTGGTTCTCCCATGGAAAAATCTCCTGGAGCACAGGAAGTGATTTGTTTAAGATTACCGATTAGCTTGCTTCCTCGTCGCATTGAAGAGCTTGGTTCACAGAGTCTAGAGAAATATGTCAGAGAAGCCTGTTACACTGACAAGTGATCTCAGAGACAACCCATGGGATCAGGTGTTAATGGGCCATTGACCTGCTCCATACAAAAAAAGCCAGATGTTACCACTTAACACCAAAGATGTAATTAAAACTACAAAGAATAGACACATTATTAAGCCATACTTCCCCATCAACATATGTCATTATGTACATTGCCTTATATTATTTGAAATGCAGATTAAGCTTTAATGTCAGAAGTGGCCGATTAAAAACTACCAAATTAAAACACAAAAACTGTATAAATTATCAAAACATCAAGCAGCTTGTGCAGCATATGTTTTGTAAACCAAATGACAGCACTGCAGATTGGTAAGTGTGACGTTCATTTTCTGCAGTGTCCCTAAACTACACTGAAGCGCTCTGCTTTGCACGATGCCGCTGCCGCCGCTGCCGCTTTTTGATGGGTAGAGTGCATCTGTGACGCTTGAGTTGGCTTGCACTTCTTAGCTTGAAAGTCACCAGTGTAAACATAACAAGAGTAGTGACCAGAGTTTTTATTCATCCTAAACCCAAGGGGAGCCCAAATCCCGCATACCACTCATGGCACATCACTGGATAAATCTGCAGGTATCATATAACTGCTGAGTGGGTTTGTAAATCCCCTTCATATCATGTTCTTACATGTTAAAACATAGCATAGTCTTTAAGGTATTTGTACTAATATTTTTATTGCTGTGATTTTAAGATAAAATCCTATTAAATAATTTCACTGTAGGACCAGCTTTTGGGTCCATAGTCAAGTAGTTTCAGACTGCTTCTAGTAATATGACACATCTCAGGATTTGGCTGTGACAGAAATGTTTGAATCTCTGAAGTGAGCACTTTTTCTGGTAAGAATAGACTCAAACACTTTTGACTGCAGAGAGGATAAGTAGAAAATTTGGCAATTTTCATTACAGCTCTGACTATTTTTTTTTACTACATGCATACTGTGGATATTCTTCCTCCAAGGCACCTTTCAATAACAATGTGCAATACTTAACTCAGTGAGCTAAAAGTAATCAAGCCTGAATCAAACTGATTAAACTCACGCAGGTGCCAGGCATCTTGGCTTTTAGTAAATTCTCACTCTGCATTTCCTGTTATAATAATTTACGCCTTAAAAGAGAATGTGTGACATGCTGTTTTTTAACTGGTTGACATTATTATATATTATTTTGACTGTGTGTGGACTGCACTTCACCCAGCACATGCTGTACATTACAGACGAAGTACATTGCTGCATAAAACAGCGTGAGTACCCAGCTTTCTCTCTATTAAGTTTCCATGACAGTGGAATTCACAAGCCGGGAAGGTCGCAGAAGAGATAAGTACTACTTACCATATTCAGCGTCGTTTGAACTAGGTAATTATATTCAGTCGGAGACGTTTCCCCTCCCTCTCTCCCACAGTTCCTCTCTCTCTGTTTCTTCACGGCTAGTTTAAGCGCTGGTGTTGAGCTTTAACAAGGCCGCTTTTGTCCCAGATAAAGCTTTCAGACAGCACTCATCAGTGCGGTGTAAGATCCCTGCCTGCCGGAGCACAGAGCACTGCCCCGGGGGCATCTTATCACTTCGCTGGCAGTCACAAATACCCACTGAGATAGATGGGCTTCTCAATTCTCTCTGTGGGGAGCCCTTCAGCTCAGAACGATGGCTTCTCTCTTTCTGCAAACACTTCTGACTGGCAGCTTGGCAGGCCGACAAACATAAAAATACAGAGAGAAAGCAAGAGCTATTGACAGACAGATGCCTGCAACCCACACAGAGAAGTGTTGGACTCTTTCTACACATGCACTGATTGACAGATTGCCAGGCAAGATGGAAATGAAGGCAGACAGAAAGCTGACATATGCATATAACACACATGAAGATACGTTTATGCAATCGTGCACTCGTACATAAACACACACTAACCCTCCCACAGGCTAGCACTGTGTACCTGCATTCCTGACATATTTTTCTTGGAGGCCAAGATAGGCGAGCTCCACACTTGGATAGTTATATATCATGTTATTGAATTCAGCACCGATTCCAAATGGTATCCTCACTTCTTCATTTTCTCTTCTCTATATTTTTGCTCACCTGTTGTGCCACCCTGGCAAAATGACCGTGGTGTTTCAGAACAACACAACTAGCGCATTCATGCGGAGCGACGGTGGGAGCATCGGCCTATAAGGCTGGAGCCAGAAAACTACTGTCACAAGTTGCTTGTACTCAGAAAGATTGTTTAATCTTAATTAGATGTATTTGACATCGACACTGTTCAGCACTTTGGTCAACTGTTGTTGTTTTTAAATGTGCTTAGATAAAACTGACATTGACATTGACAAGTCTTGTACAGTTTTGTTTAGCGCTACGCTATTTTTTTATTGCAGTTTTAGTCAGTCATAATTCTGCACCTTCCTGACATTTAGAGATTTTGGAGGGGGGCCAGTTCAGTACTGTTTGGCTTCCTGTCAGTGTGTCTTACCAGCCATCCTACATATTCACCCGCTGCTGTAACATCCACTAATAGAGACATCACCATCTATTTCATTTGTTAGTAAAATAATACGGAGCTGATGTCATGTAATTACATGCACTCCCCTCTGTACTGTATGATGAATGTATACCATTGAGTGCTTCGGGGGGGCAGATGGTCTGTTATTATGCTGTCAGTGATTCAGGCAGAACAGACAAGCCATTTGTCTCCATATTGTAATGAGTCAATGTTTCGAAACAGTAATTACCTTTTCGACCGGTTGACAAATGACATGAATGGTAGCATCACACGCATGTACGCGCGCTGCAAAGTGCTCAAACACAAACGCGCGCACACATCTCCGGGTTGTGTTGACCTTTAACCCCTGCTGTCACATCAGCATTGATTCTCTTCCAGGATCAGGCCTGAGTCCAGACCTTTTTATGTGTGGCACAGCTAGAAAAAGCCTGTGCCTGCCCCCCCTCGAACACACACACACACACACACACACACACACACACACACACACTAACACACCCTGCTGTTAATATCATCTTCAGTAATTGTGTTGTGACTCAGATAGATCACATTTACACCAGATATAAACGTGCAGCTCCGGTATATTTACAGATATTAGATTTGACTCTGTAAAGCATTCAATACAAGTATTAATGCAATATTTACATTCATCCTGATATTTCACCATATTACCCATATTAGTATATATATATATTAGTACCCATATATAGTATTACTCATTCTCCTCCTTGTTTGAATGTTTTAGTGTGTACTCAGTTCTTGAATCTGCTCACCTTGCTTTTCCCTTCACTTATCTTTTCCCCACACACACCTACACGTCTGGTCTCTTACTGTATACACACCGGCCTCTTTCTGTTTCTCTTTCCCTGTATGTGTCTGCTCTGCGGACTTCTCCGTCAGCAGTATGTTTTATAAAGTCGCCAGAGAGACACAAAACTCGTCTTTTGGATTTTTCCACCCTCGATTCTGTTTTCACAGCAGCAGGCGACGCCACATGTGGAGAAGGCTCGTCAATGACTTAGCCTGTTGAAACGATCCAAACCACTGTGGTACCGAATAACATCTGCACTGGTGTGTGTTCACTGTTGCTTTCCCTGGTCCGTGTTTGTGAGGCACTCACCGTGTCCGTTAGGGCTGGGCGATATGGACCAATAAGTCATATCCCGGTACTGTTAGGCTGAATACCGAAATAAAACATGTATATATATATATATATATATATATATATATATATATATAGCGGGTATGTTTTACTATTTGTAGCAGCTTGTTTCTTATTTCACCGTTTTAATTAGACTTCATTTCCCACCTTATTTAATTGTCACTCCCACTGTCAGTTCTCTTCACACTCACAGACCTAACATACCTCTGATGCAATCACGTCAGCGTGCCCCTCTTCTGTCTGTCTCTCTCTCCCTGTATGCTCCATTGATTCTCCCTCAGAAGTAGGCTACGTTATATAAAGTCGCCAAAAAATTCTGTATCTCTTTTGAAATCGTAGGGCCGGACGATACGGCCAAAAATGTTATCTCGATAAAAAGTTTCATATCTTTCAATATCGATAATTATCACGATAATATCGAATCGTTATTTCTTTCAAGGCAGATTTTTGCTCCTGAGTTGATGAGTAATTATGGTTAAAACTTTTTTTTTTCTGGTCAGAACAAACACCTGATGCAAAACATTGGATCACTTCACAAATCTGAGGCGGAACATTCAAAACAATTATGATAAAATCTGTCCTGTTATGAATGAGTAAAATTAAGTGAAAGCTTTTTTCAGTCCTTTATCCTCAACAAAATAAACATCTCAATAAAAATATTAAGTCCTAATTCATGTATGATTCAAGTGAATAAAATTAGACAATTGAATATTTATTGAACATTTATTATATTGATATTGGAAATAATTATATTGCGATAATTATAATTATTGTTTTATTGTCCAGCCCTATGAAATCGGTATACCTCACAATACCGATATATCGCCACGTAATACCAGATAACATATCTTTCTGGGTTTCTCTGCAAAATGCTAAGATGGGTCACCAAATATACTTTGGTGTATACTTTGGTTAATATACCTGTGGGTGGTATACCCACTAAAGTAAAGTGGGAAACACTGAGTTAGAATATTTATCTAGTTTCCAATAAGAAATTACTTACAAATGTATGTGAAGACAGAAAAATGAAATGAAAATGCACTAGAATAAAGAAAAATAAAACTTGATGCCTTAGTGTTTGCGACATGTTGACTGGCAAAAGCAAATTTACAAGAATTTTAAAATCTCTAGAATAGACAGATTCAGTTTCATTATTAATGTGGCCAAGGGTGACGTTGACCTTTCTGGAAGGCAATTTATCCCTCACAACTTCAGTAAATCTTGTGTGCATCTACAGCTGTACTTTTATGTGCTTTTTATGGTTTTTGCTCAGTCCAAGTACAACCCAGTCATGCAGGATGCCTCTTAAAGTTAGGTTTAACAAGGCTCACAGAGACTCCCGGCTCTAAGTGATGCAGTGTGTCCACACACACCAACACACAGAGGAAAAGATAAAAAGCTATTGTGTGTTTAACCTCCCCCAGAAAAAGAAGGTAACATTTAAAGGGAGTGAGTCTGGAGGATAGAGGAGTGTTTGCTTAAAGGACAGTCAGAAAGCTGCAGTGTTTTGACTCGAGGTAAATGTCACAGTAATGTCAGCTGCTTCCGATCCATAAAAAGAGGAGAGGAAGGTTAAGTTGTTTTTGTTTGGGGGTTTGGTCGGCGACTGGGAATAAACTATCAGGACGAATGTGATTATTCTTTGCAAGGAAAAGAAGTTGTTGACGTAGTGATTTGTATGAGCTGTGAATTATCAGCAGGCTTTAGTTGGTGGTGAGGAGAGAATTTGTTTTTGCTATTAACTTTTAGGAAGGTCAGCCGTTCGCACATCTTGAGTCGGCAGTGTGCGATCAATATTACATGTTTGCTCTTTTCACTGTTGAGACCCTGCCTTACCTACAGGGCGGTTGTCTACCCTGACATCTTCAGCAGCGGATCAGTCTTTGTTTACTGTATATATTTAGCTGCCATAACCTATTTTTCAATGCAAAGCACACCAACCATTGATATGAACAGCGATGGCTCTATTGGCACTGTGATGTAGTCAGTGTTTGCTTTCACCCGCTTGAAGGACTGGGCTAGGGTTTAAAAGGATTATTAAAATTCTCAACTGCAGAAAGACATTGACATTTCCATTCTCCATCGTTCTATAGTTAGGCCTCAATTTTGTAAAGATTTGAAAATTGCCACACAGACTCATTATTGGCAGAGAGGCTGGCCAGTGATTCCCAGACTGGAGCAGTGAGAATGGAAGCACTTTAATGAATGAGCATTTGTACATCAGCAGGCGCCTGCTTGTTAAAGCAAGCTGTGGTATTCAAAGTTACTTGCCCCAAGGTAAACGAGCACAAGTTTTTCTTTAAATCATTGCAATGCTTAATAAAAATTAATAATATTTAATATACCGCTGCACATGGAGAAATTACCTCTCTGGCTGCATTATACCTTATGGTGCATGGGAGCTTTGGCCGAATCTAGATCCAGCTGTGCAGCATTGATTTGTGGGCTGAATCTCCAGCAATAGGTCTGGCTGGGGTCAACTATACAGGTATTTACGATGCACGTAGCAGATTGCTATGAATGGATGGCTTCCTCGGCTGTGAGAGGGACTCCGGGGATGGGAGGCGGGTTTACTTCACTACTGCAGAATGTAATAGGGATAAAATGAGGTGCTAGTCGGCTGAAAAATGGTGACAGGATTGGCAGCACCGGTTTTATAAGGCAGTTTGAATATTAAGTCACCGGACATGAGGGGAATAGACCTCTTAAAAGTCTATGCTCTGATGTCATTAACCAGGCCGAGGAAGGATGGGAGGGACTGAATGGATGAGGGTAAGAGCAGTTCCCCAGAGAGTCAGTGAAGATATATGTTTCACTTCATTTGATGGTCTTTGAACTTAAGTATGTGTGTGTGATATTACTTTTTTATAGAGGCCGTAAAAAGTTTTGTTGTGTAAAGAGACACAAATCCGGGTCAGCTGAGGCCCGGGCTTGTATTGGCAGGCCCAGACACACTGCGGCTGCCAGCTTTCCCTGTGAAAATGTAAACAGACAGTCACAACTAGCACACAGCACAACTGATCCACTGCTCTGTGCGTAATGCCCCGTGGAAAAACTGAAGCAGAACCTGGCAGCCCGAGCATTTTGGAGGCTAAGGATTTTCCTCCATATAAAGTGCGGGCAGCCTTTTCATGCAACGCGTCAAACTTCTGGCAGCCGGTGTTGATGGAGGGAATGTGTCACAGGATGGGTGTCGCACCCCACCGGTGAAGGAGTTTTTTTTTGGGTGGGGACCATGTGATGCGGAACCTCCCCGGTCCGAGAGCAGAACTGGATCACAGACGAGAGGTGGATACAGATGAGTTAGGGCGTTTGGTCTTGTGAATAACCACATGCTTGCTCTTGCTCCCAGTAAGCTTTACATCTTAAGCATTTAAAACCAAAGTCTGCCTTTGTAACACAGAACTGTAAAAGTTGCATTTATTCTCACCTCTTTCCTGAAACCAGGTTCCTGCGGTTGTGCAGTCTCTATTCTCTTCTGTCTACTTATCCCACATCCAAATGAAAATTCATTTCTTTCAGTTAATTGACTCACAGCGTCTTTCCCTCAGCTCCCTCAGAGTCGTGAAGCAGAGTCAGCTGTCAATTCCAGATTACAGCGTGCTGCTGTTGGAGAGAGGAGCCCATTGTGTTTATCTGCAGTGACAGCTGGCTGGAGGCAGCAGGGGGAATAGATCTGTCACTGCGCCTAGTTTGTCTGTGATCTGGCATCTGCCCAGACACTCCACCTTTGGCTGGGCTGACTCTAGTACACCTCCGCTCTGTCTTCACTCTTTCCTTTCCTTTCCTCTCATCCTTGTGTTTGCTCTCCCCTCACAGCGCTCTACAGAATCTCTTGGAGGAACTTCCTTTTTGCAGCAGCAGGTGGATGCTCTTAGGACCCGCGTTGACTGAGGGCAACTAGTGTTAGTGGATATTGACTGGCTTTGCAGTCATGCATCTTTATTTCTAATTTCACATGTGCTTATTGGGGGTCAGGCAGTGTGGTTCACCCTGGCCTGGGTTACATAGCAGGCCGGCCAAATCTCCCTTGCTGCTTGTGTTTGCCAATTACTGCTCCTTGCCTCCAGCATACAGATCCCCTGACTTCCCGCTGTGCAGGAGTGCCTATTCACTGCGATTATTTCATCACGCTAACAGTTGAGCTGCAATCGGAAAAGGCAGCGAGATGAATCACAGTTCGCCCTCCGCTCTGATTCCACTCTTAATTTTCACAGAGGGGGGCTCCTGTAATGAATCGCTGCCCCTGCAACAAACCTGCTGCTCTGTCATGCAGGGCTTCATGCCTGATGAGTTGTTTCACGTCTACCATTTGATTCAGCTCCCCATTTCAAAGTGCCACAGGGCAGGAAAACTAGATCCTCTGGCGGCGCTGAGCAAGGGTCAACACACAGGAAATTCCTCTATTTGTAAACTCAAAGGTTTGTTTGTTTTTAGCTGATTGACTAAGCGCTAGCCGTCCGTTCACACTCTTGCTGCAGCGTTTGATGTGCGTCTCTTTGCTGCTTGTGTGGCGTTGTGTTGACGTTTGACCGGAGTGTTTCTGTAATCTGTTTTTCTCCTCTCGCTGCCTGTGAGCAGGAGCTGTATAAACATGTCTTTCCTCTACGGGAGGCGAATGGATCACTCCTCATTACAGGGAACGCAGGGAGACGAGAGGCGCACAGCCACCGCTGCTGTTTGATCCTACTGGGTGGAAGCAGCCCTGACGCAGGCACACGTGTACCATGTACCACGTGCACGTTCACACAAACTCACACACAACAGCATACCTGGCAGGTGGTCTAGCATCTCAACCGAGGTTGTTAACTGAATCCTGAGAAAAGAAACTTGAGCAGTCAGGATTTATTTCTTCACCTGTGTGCCGCAAACAAGCTGTCAGGTGTGCAGCTTAAAAACTCATCTGTACATTCAGATTCTATTCACCTGTTTTCCCCTCAGATAAATAGTTCACAGACCGGTGTCCATTGCTGCCTTTCCTCCACCATCTCTGCTCGGAGACTTTACCCACCTCAGTCCCGTCTCGCCACACCCGAGAGCACAGCGACCGTAGCGCCTGAGCGGGTGCCGTGATAACCTAGCCAACACCTTGGCCTCGCACCGCTGCTCTGACACTACAGTAGCTGATGAGACATCATTCAGACCCACTGGACTCCTCAGACTGGGCCACCGATGCTGTACTTTTACATGCCCCACTGGATGACTGACAGGCTGGTTCCTACAGGGAGGCGGCCTGTGCAGGAGCAGGGTTTAGACTCAAGCATGGGGTTTAACTCCAAATAGCACAGGGTTAGTAAAGGTACCACTTCAACCAATCATCAACTCAGACAAACTCACTCTACCTTAATCTGTTAGGTATAGGATTGTACATAAAGATTGATTTCAAATTGATTAAGCTAACGGTAATTTTTTTGATTAATTTAACGACTAGTTTTGCACATTCTAAAGAAAAAATGTTGCCTGTTATTTGATTAACATACCAGTTTATCCAAAATAAATATAAAAAAACACATCTAATCAATAAATCTGGTAGCCGGTGCTTGTCCGGGGGAATCCCTGCTAACACTGGATGCAGCCACGCAATGACGCACGTAATGCGAGTCGACGTATTTACGTAATCGAATTACGACCCAGCCCTAGTTTGGTATTTTTTAATTCATTCCTGTGGTTCCTGGTTGCTACTGGACTCTGCTCATTAGTCATTACTTCAGAGGTGGATTGTGATTGACAGTAATGCTGCAGAGTGCAGAGGTAAACCTGTAGAGAAAATACAGGGAGCTCAAGTCATTTTCACACAATTGAAACTACCTATACATGTTAGCTCCAGTGTTTTTTTTGAGTGCAGCCTGTTTTAAAATGTCATTGCATTGTGATAATTGTTTACAAGTGTTAGCTAGCCTGTTACTGAATCTAGCCTGTTACTTATCTGCTGAGAAAACTCAGCAGATAAGGTGGATTTAAGGTAAACATATTGCTGTAGACTACTCGCAATACAGTCTAACACATCAGAAACCCATAGCAATAGCCATGGAGTGCTGTCGACATTTGTAACTTTGTACACAAGTAGCTTGTCATATATTAAAATTAAACATTACATACATGCATAGGCCACGGTATGTTAGTCATCCCTATAGGGTGGAACATAGACTTCTATTACAGGAACTCATGTTCAATAGTTAGAGTTATAATAAGCTTACTTCTGTGCTCTGCATCGATTCAAAACTACAGTGCTGCTGAACCCAGTGCAGACAACTCATCTACTGCAGAGTCAAGTGCAGTGGATGTAGGAAAACAGCAATGAGAGAGACGCACCCTGACACAGATGCTGCCAGTTTCTTCATTTTGTTGCTCTAAGTAAATATTATTAACCTTCAGGACAGGAGGAACCTGTGCAGATCACACTTACACACCTTTACACCACACACACAAGCGAACACGCAGCACACGCTAGCAACACTTTAGCATATTTTATTTTAATTCACAAATAATTAAATATCATAAAGGATTTAAAAATGTACAAATCAGTTGTTACTTTTACCGCTGCTATTAGCTGTAGTTTTTGCTAGGTATATATTCTATTGCCTTTCGTGCTGTTGTTGTTACTTGTTTGTATTCATGTGTGTTCCTGTGATGAGAGCAGTCAGTGAGAAAACATTTTGCTGCAATGTTTACGTCGTATACTGTGTTCAAAAGCTAGGATGTTGCAGGAATCTTTACATCTAGAGACCCCTGGTCTTCTAGTACCAGTTCTGTGAAGGAAGGATACTTAGCAAAGCAGAGACAGAGAGGAGTCTGTTAGAAACTGTTTCGTACAAGGAACACCCTGGAGTAGAATATTATACCATTAAAAACAAGTGTTTATACGTGTTTGTACATAAAGAGTTTAACTTAAAGACAAGACAGATGTTTGCAGACTGTGTCTGCCTCCATCGCAATTAGGAATAAACTCTACAGCCTAAAATGATATTAAAAGAACAAGTTGCCATTTCTTGGTTGTAACTACTAGATTTCTCTGTAATTGGAACTTCATACTTCACTTTCTACTCCACAGTGAAGGAAGAGTCTTTCACATAGATTAAGATAAAATTTTAATGATCCCTATTGGGAGAATGGGTCATAGGAGCAGCAAAATCATTTAAATGCCTCGGATAGAGGAAGACAGAAAGAATATAAGTTGAAGTTAAACAAAGGAAGGAGATTAAACATAACATATCTGTGATTTACCACACAAGAACATATTGGAAGTAAAATAATGAGGATTAAATACAGTATATGAATAACAGGAATTATGCTCTGCGTGTGAAATAACAGAGCAGAGCACACAGGAGCTCTAGTCTCTAGTAAAGAAATGTGCAAATGGGAATTAGTCACATTCACAGGTCTGGAGTTGTATGTATAGATAAACTGTGTATGGATTCATGCTGAGAAGCTATTTAATTATCAACTCATCTGCATACGTATGCAAATGTGGAGGATCTGCAGATTTGCACATGTGGATTACGAGCTCTTAAAGTGATACTGTCCGGCAGAAAGAAGTGACAATGTGCAACATGTGACACCGTCTACTATAACTCAACAAACTCATTTTCTTCGTAACAGTGTTCTGCTTGACTTTCACAGTCGCAGCATTTGTTTGGAGTTCCAAACAAATGGGTGAAAACAAAGTAAAAACTGAATTGAGAAACAAATCAATAATACAAGAACCGTGTTGAAAATCCCTTTATAAGACAATCTGCAGTGCAAACATTCTGTAGTGTTACTGTTTATCGTTATTTTTATGGCTTCAAAGGACAACTGTGGATGTGCAGCAGGATCGGTACTGGTTTTGTGTTTCTTGCCTCTTTTTCTCGCCACTTTACCGGGAAAACCGTATTCGAAGCTGTCTTCACCATGAGAGGAGCCCCTTACTGATGCCTGCAGTGCGTCTTTCAGCAGGAAAGACATAGTTTGGTTGTAGGTGAATTAGAGCAGCACGATTTGAAGACAAAGTCATATTGCAATTATTGTGGATAATATTGCGATTTGCGAGTGCGATTTGATTATAATGGAGCAAATGGTACCAATTATCTATCTACTTGCTTGATTATCAACAAACACTGACATTTTGAAATGTGTTTTTCTCAGCTTGAACAAAATTAAACGATAAACAATGTTTATAACAATAATTAGCAAAACAGAACAAGGGGAGCATGTCACTCTCGGGAAAGGAGGCTAGAAGAAGCAAATATTGGCACACTGCCACCCTGGCTCTGGCTAAGGCTACACCTGTCCACTGTTGAGATTCAGTTCACAACCTATTTAAGATATTAGCATACTATTTTACCACTAGTTTAATATATAGCCTAAAGTTACAGTAGTTTCATTTTTGTGGATTTTTAAAAAATTTAATCAGAGAAAGGCGCTACACTGGTCTCTCACTTGTTAATGCTGTCAATAATCATATTGTTCAACATTGTAAAGTTTGCTGTAACACGTCACACTTTTTTTAATGTCCCGCCCCATCCAGGCTGTGATTGGTTGGTTGACGAAAAGTGACTGACAAGCACGTCAGCTCTATGAAAAGTTGAACCTGTTGAACAACAAAATGCACCGATACAGCTAAAGTTAAATGGCCAGCGAGCCAAACACAAAGCTTCTTTATCTTCTTCCAGTTTTCTTCTGTCTCGCTTCCACTACCTACGACACATATGCGTTGTGTCACAGAACGACCGGAGCGCCGCCATTTCTCTCATTGCTCCGATGGCTAATGTGAATATAAAACAACACGAGGATTGTGTAGATTAAATCAAAGTTATACCAGTATTCCTGTTCTTTTTCTAATATTTCATCATTTGCAGCAGTTTCCTTTGTGAAAGAAATTAACGGTGGATCGATATGTTTAATATCTACATTACATTATAAATATTATGCAGCTCAGCGTACAGGAAATGGTCTTGAAAAACATGCAAACGATGTAAGAATGAATGGGACATGCTGGTAGCTGGCACTGTAATGACCCTCCCTCACTCTCTTCTGTCATCTCCAGTAATTATTTACATCCCTGAGGAATAAGTTGTCAGGCAGCTGCATTGCCAGCCTTGACTGCAGGGAGATCGCTCTGTGCTCTCTTTTCTCCTGACACCATTTTCATATCTCTCTCTCTCTCTCTCTCTCTCGCTATCTTCCTCCAGGTGAAGTGGTTCGATGCCAACACCTTAGGTAACACCTAAAAGACCCCCCCCCCCTCTCTCTCTCTTCCCCTCAGCACTACTCTGGACCTGTTAAACACAGGATTAAAGTGCACTCAGCAGGGTGCAATTATGCTGTTACATCCAGAGTTAAACGCAGGCCTCTTTCTCTCTGCTCGCTTGTCTGCTGCAGGCCGCTGCAGCCTGAAGGTAATTGTATTGCTGTCAGCCCGTGGTTGATGAGTTGCCAGCATAACTGCTTTACGGTTTGACCTCTGGTTTTCAAACAAGTGCCCTGGTCAAGGATCTGCGCTGGGCAGATGAGGGATGAGAGGGCGGCCGGTGAATGCATTTGTTTCTGCTTGTGTGTGTGTGTGGGTGTTTGTGGTTGGTGGATGCAGGGCAAACATTTTTGTCCTATAAAGCTTTGTGCTCCTCCATGTCCTCTGTTATTCGTATCTGTGTCTTAACGTTCAGTTCTCTGCCTCAGATTAAAATCACTATTCATGTTATTCTATTGAATTGTTAGATATTAGACACACATGGATTTCTCCTGGTGACATTTGTACAGAGGCACAGCGACACGTGCTGATACACACGGTTCAAGGACAACAAGACATGACACGCAGCACAGCCACAGCGCCAGACACTACATTACTCTATATTTATGTCTTGACATGTTATCCTTTAAACTTGGTATTTTCATTTTCTCCTGACGCTCTTATGCCAAAATAAACAGGATCAGAAATGACTAGCTTGTAATTTGTCAGCCTAGAACTCTTGAATGTTTAAAATAAAAGACAAAGCAATTCATCATGTGGGAATTGCTTTGTGAAATAAAAAACTTAGCTGGCATACAAAGTTTTTTTCCCCTCCTTAACCATCTCCACAACCTGGGGGTGAGTGCTAAATCATTTTTCAGTAATTTCCGATTCTCCAGAAAGTTTATTTGGTCTGCAACACACATTATTAATAGTCTTGACAAGCTGTAGGATGTGATAGAATTATTTGGCAATCACTGATTTTGCTGGCTCTAATGACAATTGCTTCCAGTGCCTGCCGGTGTTAGTACTGTTTACAATCATCCAAAGACAGTTAAATCGAAGAAAGACAACCTTCTCCACATAAACAATCTAGCATTAGATGACGGCATGATGTCATTCTCAGACAGGCAGTTAGCAGTTAGCTCATTAGTGGTTATTAGTGTGCAAATTGGTAACAGCTGGTGGATAGAGATCCATTGTCCTGATCTTCCAGTTAAACTTTTAGGCACATCAAAGTGGATATGTTTTAAATTACCACTACAATGCAGCAATATAAAAGCACTGTGAACACAACAAGTTGCTTTATCAAACGTGTTAGCAAACAGTAGCCTGTTGACACATCCAGCAGCTATGGAGCAACATTAGCGCTCATTTGCAATCCTGTCTCTAGCCACCTGGTCAATATAAGTGCAATATCCAGTCTTTCTTTCGGTTCCCTGGCTATTGAGCTGCTAAATGCTCCATCATGCTAGCCAGCTAGTGGCTAAGTTTGTCTGTCCGGTCTTTGGTGCTGGGCAGAGAGCAGACAATATGTTTCTCTGAGGTTTTTAAAAACATTTTAGCTGAAAACAGAGTTATGATAATTCTCTGTGGGTTTGTCATTACGCTAGACGTGGCCATTCCGTCTATTGTTAAATGAAGCAGTAAAGTAATGTCAGCTCAGCCAGCTACGGAACTTCATTAGGGATTGTCAGTCACGCATGAAATCTGTTAGTTACGTTGTCAGACAAGGCTCGCAATTTGTCCGTGTTATCATGTGAACATTCCTGTCATTCATGTCATGGTTATATCTGAAAACTACTGAGTAATGTGAAGTATGCCACTAATGTGATATTTCACTAACTGTCAGCTCAGCTGGACTGTCTTTCTACGCTATTAAAGTTTAAGTTAAATAACCTTGGGACGACAACAGCAGGCAGCTGAATCATTTTATTTGATTAATTTCATGTAGAAACTGCATATTTGTGAGCTTATTCTACTATGCAAAACACAAGTACAGGCATAGAGTTTAATTTATAGGGAACATTTGTTTTAATTTTAAATCGCAATCGCTGGCCAGCCCTACTTCATGCCTCCAACTGCTCTTTGAAAAAAGGAGAAGTGCATGCTCAGGAGCCTGGCCCTTGTCTGTGATTACATGACACACAACACACACACACACCTACACTGAGGAGGCAAGGTTGATCACCTGAGGCAGTCATGGGGTGGAGGTGGAGATGTGTGAGAAATGCCAGGCTGACAGCTAAAGAAGGGAGAGATAGAGGTGTGAGAGAGAGTCCAGAGTGTTAAGTGGACATGTGTGTGCGGTTGTGTGTGTTTGTGACAATGAGCGACAATCAGGAATATAGAGCGCTTCTTTGGACGTGTGTATATTTAAGTGCTGTTTCATTGTGTGTAGCGCGGGACAGAGTGAGGCCTCTGCACTGTCGTGGTGTGAATGAGCGTAAGAAGTAAGAGGGGGATATAAGTGGAAGTGAAACACAGACCGCAAACACAGTGTATTTCGAAGAAAAATAGGACTTTTTAACAAAACAGAAAGGAAAAGCAAGACAACAAACTGCTGAGATAATAGAGAAATCACACAGTTGGTGTGTGTGTGTGAGCAAAACACAGTAGACAGTTGCAAGATGTGAAATAACAAAGATGTTGTTCTTGCTGGCAGCACACTCATTGAAAAAAGGTTTCTTCAACAACCACATGCGTGTGTGAGTGCGTATGCAAACAGCGTGTCAGGCTCATTCATTTAGCAAACTGTGTGACGGCATCAGTTCAGAGCTGACTCAGTGGTTCGGGAGCCCACTGGGGTGACTTTCAGCACCAACAGGAGCGAGCTTGTTTTTGTTGCCTCCGAACACGATGCCTCATTCTCTCTGTGGCAGCTCATTTTTCTCCCTGTCAAACAAAATCATCACGATTGTGTTTAGGTAATAGAATATTTAAACATTTAACATCCAGTCAGATGGCAGGCTTTCCCTCTTTTTAACATGGAGTTTCTGATAAAAATAATAATTACCTTTCAAAACCACAACAAGGGGATGATAAATGACTCAACAACTCAGAGGTTGCTCAGAGAGGGGCAATAAGAAAAGTTTTTACTGCCCTGTCCATGCCTGTCTTTTACTGACAGAGGAGATGGCTCAGATTTATTGTTGCGTGTAGCCGACATGTTGGTCTCTTGTTCAAATCACACAGTGAAAATGGTAAATGTAAATAATCAGGGTTCTGTTCTAGATGATTTCTAAAAGAGGGCTCATTGTTAAAGCTACCAATACTTATCAGAAGCACACACTTGAATGGCCATGACATGAGCATTTCAATAATGCTTTTATGTAGGTGATGTTTCCTGTCACACCTGTCAGCGGTGCCTAGTAAAGCCGAGATAGCAAAACAGTAATCTTTAAAGAGTCTTTGAATCCATCATCGTATTGATAAAATGTCAGTATGTTATATTTTATATCCTCTATAGGAGAGCAGCTATTTCTCAGAGTAAAACAAGACAACTTGCTGCACTGTGCAAAAATGGTGTAGGCCTGTGTGTTAAAATTCGATTGTGTTATTTCACAAGACAAATTACTTTCAAGTTGTAAAATTAAATTAACAATGTCCAAGTTCTCAGACAGTAGCCCTAATAAATAATAAAACGAATTATGGTTTGATTCCATTACTGTTGCCTCAGTTTGTTCTTCAGTAGGTTGTTGTAGTTGATGCTGAGGCTCTGCAGAGTTTTTTTTAAGTTGATGTGGCAAACTTGTTGGCAAACAGTTGTTTATTTACACATTCAGCAGTTACATAGCACCATAAACATTCATTAAAAGTTGTGTTTCTGGCCACCTGGTGAATGTAAGTACAATAGTCCCTCTCTTTTAGCTCTGTTTTTACCTCTAAATGAGAGCTAAATGCTGTTTATTTTCACCAGCTAGATGCTAACTGTGTCTCTCTGCTGTTTGTTGAGCTGCTGAGCAGGTAGTGTTCAATGAGTGAACAGCTGTCTGCTGCAGCCGAAAACAAAGAGCAGTGAGAGGAAATCAAAACAGTAAAGTTGGGAGCGTGACAGTGAATTAAAAGTTGTTATAAAGCTCCATAAAGCCAAGAGGAGCTGCAGATTTGGGTGCTAATTTTCTGTAACTTCATCACTACGATTGACTTCTTTTCACACTGTCACTGTCACATTGTTTTCGCATTATCATATATATTATAGTCACTTATGACAGGCTGATACAGTGCTGTTGATGACTTTCCACAAACTTTTAAGAATTTGTGATTCATAGACACAAAGTCTGGCTCCAGCTTTAAGTGGGAGAATGAAGAATGCAGCTCATTAATTTTCCAACATTAAGAGTTTCTTATCAGTCTCCAGGGGCCTCATTTATAAAACTGTGTGTAGACTCCTCACTTAAAGTGTACATGTGCACAAAATCCAAAAATGTCGTGATGCCAAAAAATATTTAGACTTATTAAAACCGTGCGTACGGACACTTGTAAGCAATGTTCCCTTTATAAATCACTATCAACTTGAAATGTGGCGCATGTGGGGGAGCTCCATATCAGACCCTTTCAATGCCCATAGTTGCCTGTAAATGGTCAGTGAAACACCCCTCTTTAATATTAATATGTACTGACTGCATGAAAAAAAGGAGGCAAATTCTAACAGAAAAGCTACAAAAGGAAATTTAACTCGGTGTGACACTGACATTCCTTTTGGTGAAGCTGAAACATGTTTGATGGGTAAAAAAACGCACTTCCATACAACGTTTGAGAAAAGGGGGCACCGCAGATCCATCCCTGTTATAACCCATCTGCAGGAATGGTCATCCCTCCAGAGTAGTGACGTCACTGGCTGAAAGGACACACACACACACACACACACACACGCAAGACGAGATGACCTAGGTACTAATTTAGATTCCCCCGTTTGAAAAGAGAGTAAACCAAACACATTCCACTTGTGTTTAAACATTTATTTAAGCTACACAAACAGTCCACTCACTCTCTTAATTAGTTAAAAGAAATATGACTTGTTATAAAATGACAATAGTAGTACACTGAAAGATTTACTCAATAAACAGTGTTATATTTTTCATAATGTGTTTTTACAAGCAGCACATCACGTCCACACGGTGGCGCACAACGTTTGGCTTAATTAGGCAACGGACATGTTGTAACAATTCATAGTTTTCAGTCACATGACATGCGCGGTGACCTGGAAGGCAAAACAACAGACCAAAATAGCGGTTTACATCGTAGAGACGCTGCAAAAGCGTGCAAATTTTATTTATACCTGTCAACTTAGGAAAAAGAAGATATGAACACAAACTGCAAATGTTGTGCATATCTGATTCATATAACGTTACAGCATCCGCTGCCGCATTTCTACCATTGAAAACCGCCAGGTCCCGGCTGCCGCTCAACAGAGGTAATGTTTACTTTTACCTTCTGGGGAATCCCTCACCTAACACAGCCCTGGCTTGTCTCCACGATTAGTGCATCCGAAAGCACGACAACAATCCAGCATTTTGCAACGCAAAAGTAATAAACTCAAAGTTACAGTGCATCACTTGCATATTGGTTGGCAGGCAGCAGAAAACAACGTCTTTTTTTGCCCTCCAAGAAAGCGTTTTCCTTGGAATGTGATGTCACATGAAAATTTTGAATAGGCAACATGAACCTATGCATTGGAGTACCACAGCGCTGAGTCTGCGCTGCTTAGAGTCACCAATGACCTTTTAATGTATGCCGACGATGGCGTGTGCTCAGTCCTAGTTCTCCTGGACCTTAGCGCTGCAATTGACACCGCTGATCAAAACATCATGTTAGAAAGAGGCACTGGGTCGGGATCTATGGTACTGCTTTAGAGTGGTTTTCATTCTGCCTTCCCGAGTCATTCTGTTCAGTTAAACATGGAGTGAATCAGGGCTCAGTTTTAGGACCCATTGTATTTTGCTTGTTTTTGCTTCCCCTTGGACACATTACCAAGAAACATGGTGTTTCTTTTCATATGTGATGTCAAAAACTAGATGTCAAATAATTTCCTCCAGCTGAACTTCCTCCATCTGCTGGTTCTCTCATGAATCACATTAAGCCTGTTGCAAAAAAATCTTGGTGTCTGGGTCGATAGTAGTTTCAGTTTTGAGCAGCACACCACAGCTTAGAAATATACCAAAAATACGATCTATGTTAACTTTTAAGGACACTGAGACTATTTTACACACCTTCACCTCATCACGCCTCAATTACTGCCACAGCCTTTTTATTTGCTTGACCCAAAAATCTATTGATCGACTCCAGACTGTCCAGAACTGAGCTGCCAGGTTTTTAACCAGAACAAAGAAATATGATCGCATCACCCCTGTTTTAGCTTCATTACACTGGCTCCCAGTGTTTTAGAATTGACTTTAAAATTTTATTGATCACTTTTAAAGCTCTTCATGGCCTCTCTCCCTGTTATATATCTGACCTTTTAGTCCCATACACACCAGCACAGGTCAGAGGTCTGCTGAAAACTGAAGGGGACAGAGCGTTTGCAGTCGGGGTCCCGAGGCCCAGCCTGCCCAAGGAAACCAGAGCGGCTGAGTCAGTGAACTCTTTTAAGTGCCTTCTTAAAACAAACTTTTATTGGAGAGCCTTTCCCTATTTTATTTTATTTTATTTTGTTTTATTCCATTTTAAATATATTTTACATTTATTTTAAATGTATTTTAGTCTCAATTGATTTTCTTGCTTTTATCATGTATTTGTTTTTATGTGCTTTATTGTCTTTGCATTTGTTAAAGCACTTTGTAACTTGCTTTTGTTGAAAAGGTTATTATTATAACTATTGTTATTGAAAACAGCATCAATTTGCATGCTATTTGTTGTCCTGTTCACCTTATTTATGAGAATTAATTGCACTGCAAACAAGTAGCCTTTTAATATTATTCCTGATTAAACTGTACAAAGTTATTGAGGCGTTCTTTTGCAGAATCAGATATCTCCGTTTGTGTTTATTATCCTAAATATAAATAATTATTGTGTGAGCTGCAGAGGATCTTAAATTTTTTTTGAGGATTTTTTTGCGCACTTCAGGGAAAATCAATTAAACGGGTGTTTGTTCTGAAAGGCTTTAATAAAGCCTACAATAGAAGTAATATTTAGATTTATTTTACACTATAGTATCCATTTTAAATTGTTTCATCCTTCAGCCATGTGAGTCGCAGTTTGTCATTTCTCCTGTTTATGTGCTTACGCATGGTTAAGAGTTTGCGTAGAGGACCGCACATTTTCCCCTCAAATTTGTTTTTTATAGACCCTTTGCTTGGGAAGTTGCGTACGCACGTTTCCAGCCCTGTTTTGTACGTACACACTGTTTATAAATGAGGGCTCGGGTCTGTCCTACTGCCTCTTCTACCTAGAACCATGAATGTTGAAATATTACTTTCATAATGGCTCGGTTTAGAGAGTTAAAAGGCTTTGCATGGTGTTCACTGTATTATTTATACCAGTCACACATCTTTTCAGATCTTCACAATGTTCCTTGAGGGCAGATGTAGTTTTTCAGCTAAGGAGGGGTGAGGAGGAGAAAACCCTGTAACCTGAATTTGAGTAATTTTCATGTTTTTTCTTCAATCTCCAAGACTACAAAGATGTGTATGGGTTCAAGAAGATTCATAGTCAGGCTTAGAAAATAATTTAAAGTCTTTGTGGTTATGTTGAAAAATTCTATTTTTGAGATTTTGACTGCAGTGATATGAGGGTTTAGGCACATCTGAGGTTCCTCCTCACCTGTCAGGGATTCCTCTGCTTTGTCAGCCTCCTGCTGTGTGAACAAAGTCGACTCCTCACACCGGTTCGGCTCCCAGCAGGACACACTCAGAAAATTCGGCTGACGTCAAAACACTTCTGCAATCTTCTGAGTTAGTCAGCGATGGGAAGGAAACTTGTTTTTGTAATCTGTGCTTTGATTTGGCCTCGCAAATACAGAGAGAATGGCTGTCAAAGCGTGAGGGTTCAGTACTGCAGACAGAAAAACGTGTTTGTTAGAATTGAGAAGCTTGTCGTTTATTGCTATTGAAGACGCTTGCCATTAACGTCCCTGGTGTGTTTTTAGTTTAGTTGCATTTTTACCCATAAAAAACATATTCAGCAGTTGGTATGGAAATATGTTGAGCTGATTTGTTGACAGTGTTAGACTAACATTACACATTTATAGGAGTTTATTTGTTATTCTGCTCCACCAATGGGAATAGCTGTTGCCGAGGCAACACTTCCTCTCTTTGGAGTGTGTGGGGAAAGGAGAAGTCCAAGGAATGACACTCGGTTGTATTTTAGGCTGCAGTGTGTGGGCTGAGCGGGGCGAGAGCAGGGAGCTTCCTGTGACAATCGGTGGGAGGTTCACAGGACACATTGGCCTCCGTTGCCTCTTTCCTGTCAGACAGTCTACTTAATAGCCTCTAGAAGAGCCTGTGGGAGGTTGTGATCTCTGTCTGCTAGCGTGTGATCTCTACTTTAAACCTCAAGAATCAGACATTTTGCATCTTGTTTTGCTAATGGTGTTTGGCATGGCCATCGATTGTCCGATCAATCTGCATATGTCGTAAATAAAATGTGTCGGCTTTTTGCATTAGACTTTGAGTCAGACAGTATTTGTTTATTGAAAAAGAAAATGTAAGTGCTGCAAAGCAAAAGCTAGCTGAGATTAATACACCCGGCTGTGGGGAACCGTAAAGAAACAAAGCCCACAGGTGCATGCTGGGATGGCAGTCGGATGAGAGATGCATCAGCTGCTGCAGCAGCAAAGTGATCAGCAGTAGAGACTGAGCAAATAAGTCTGACAGCTGAAATAAACTGCTCACTTGGTGGCGGCCAACTCAGTCGACACATCAGCCGATACAAAGCGAAACGCCACTTGAATCTTGTCTGATGTATTGGATTTTAACATTTACACTCTTCGGAGGTCAAGCAATTAACAAATGTTTCCTCAGAAGATTCTGTAAATGATCAACAAACTATGTCCACAAAGGAAACACTGACAACACCAACATAAGGAGGACATTACTCCTACATTCTCCTCCTGAAATATTAAAATAGTATATAGGTATATATACTATATAAGTTTATAGTATGTCACGTTACACAAAATCTCATTAGAGAATACATCTCAGTATTAGGGCTAGACCCACATGTTCAATCCTAGAGTACACATTCGATTTTTAATTTTAATATTCGACTGTTTTTTTTTGTCTTGTTTTTTTTTTTTTTGCGCTCCTCACCACTGCTCACAGTGAACTTAATGCCCCAGTTTAAATCGGGGGGGTGGTGAAGCCCTCAGCTGTGTGAGAGCACTTTGAATTGAAGGACAATGGCAGTGTGTCAGTTATGGTTACAGTTTATTCATTTTACAATTGCTTAATTTCATCACAGATCAAAAAAAGTCAAGTAGCCTACATTTTAAAATGAATCAGTAGCCTAAACTGTACGCTACTACAAACTAACAACAACATAATGAACACATTTATATCATTATATTAGGCTGAGCAAAGAAGAACATGTAGTAGGCTACAATAAAAGTGATCACGCATAATAACGCTTCAATAGCGCTCATCCCGTCTGCTCGCTCTGTTCTCCTCGGATGCCCGTCTGTCTTAATATACACACGTATTCTGCTCAGTTCAGCCTCTCACTCTGGACTCTACGGTAGGTACGGTTCCAACTGGCTCTGCGACATCTCCCTTCAACCCTGCAGTAAATATTCCTCTTTTTTTTATTTCTCATTATCTCTCCCTCACTTATGTGATTGCCAAAACCTCTCGGGCATTTGTTCTACTTATATCTGTCAAATACGTAGCTGTAGCTTGTGATATCCAGCTTATCAACAGTTGTTTAAACAATCAGCATAACGCGGAAACTTAAAGTCCCTGGTGATAGTTTTAAATAGCTGGAACACACAACACACACATTATCCCTTCAACAAAGAAGCTGTATGAAGACACACTGAAATACTGATCACGCCCCACCTGTCCTCTTTTATCTCGCCTCTTGTGTCTTTTATTCCTGCAATGTGGAGTGTGTGTCTCTGCGCTCTTGTTTACCCGGTGTTTGTGGGAGCTGTTAAACAGATTTAAAGCTGGTGTTTATTGTTGTGCTGCACCGCCCTGTTATCGCTGCATTCCCCCCATTCTTCTCCCCTCAGCACACGCTGGCCAGATGGTGTCACTCCAGGAGCTAATTCAGCCCTCGCACATGTGTGCAACACAAACGCTCACACTTAGACAAACACACTCATAGCAACATACACAATTTAGGATTTACTGAGGTTTACACATGCACACTTACTCATATTCTGACTGCGTTATGCATTGCTGTACTGGCAAAAGCTACGTGCACACACTCAGAAAGCACAGTAAAAAGCAACACACACAACCACAGGACAATTTGGCACGCGTGAAGACAACATCATACACAGCTCTCATATTGCATTTACTCATTCATTCACTTGTGCATACACTATGGGGCTCATTCACATGCATATACAGTATATATTTACATAACCAGCAGCACGTTACACAGTTATAAGAACACTTAAAGGGTTATAAAAGATGCAGTTTCAGTCCACTAGCTTAAAAATACAATCAAATGGGTCTAGAGAGTAATAGAAGATGGGGGAGGAAGTGAAAGAGAGGTCCTCTTTCTTTCACTCCCTACAGACTAAGAGGAGGACTAGCACCACCTGCACATTACACTACAGCAGTGTTTCTAGGTCAAGAGAAAATCTCCAGGCCAACAGCCACTGGAAAACCACCCAATAGGCTCCAAAATACTGGAGATCCCGCTTGTTCCTGCTCGACTGCACAATGGCCTCTTTCAGCCATTGGTGTCATTTACACTGGGGACGCTGGGGACATCACCCATCACTTTTTTAAGGCATAATTTGTTTAAAAAAAACATTCTGAAAAATAGTTTGCAGTAAAATAACACGTGCACATGCCTTTAGAAAGTAGAAGGTTTTTTTTAGAAGTTTATCTGCACAATAAGAAAACATACAATGCAATTAAAATATAGAAGAAACAAATGTGCATTAAGCCAAAAAAAAACAAACAAAACAAGCTGCTTATTATAAAATGACCCAAAAAAGTGCACCAGTCAGTAACTTTAACAACTTCTTTCTTTTTCTTTTTGGCCAAGCTTTCCGTTCTCTCCCTTTTGAACATAACAAGAGGAGGGAAAACTAAATCATGCCTACATATGTGTTGATCTACAGGAGAAACACATCTGAAAGCAAAACAGAATGCCTGAGAGATGCACTGCATTAGATTCTATTATTTATGTTTTGGATTGTCACATGCATGTTTTGTTTCCTTTTACATAAATAAAAACATTTCTGCCATAAATTGGTGCAGAAACATTCACCAGAATGCAGAAAAGTAAGTGTTTAATGATCAAAAGTCACCCCACGTACATATCTAGGCATTGAGGATATCTTTAAAACACTGTTTAAGGACCTTTTTGTCTCGTTCTTGTGAACCTAATATCACATCTCATGATGTCTCGCAAGTGTCTTTTCACAGCCCCTATTCGCAGCCCCTATGTCCCCACCAGTTTTCGACACAAAGTGACGCCCTTGTTATCAGCTGCCACAGATTAAGCACTAAGACGTTTTCCAAGCAGAACTGGCAACCCTAATGTCACTACAGATGTGAGTAGTACAACATCTGTAAATGTTTTACCATGAGACTCACTTGTTGGTCCCTTATGGCAGAGGAGAGCTATCGTCATGGATGTTTACAAAAGAGTATATCCTTAGAGGCAATTTTGAAAGCTATGATGTACAATTATGCTAAAATCAGGATTATTATCTTTAAGAAAAATGCAGCTAAAATTCACTTCAGTGGGTCAGTGTGACCCAGTCATTGCAGGCATTACACATTATACTGTAATAATCCTCTTTGACTTTGAATCTGGCACAAATAGTACTATATACTTCAGACTGACTCATGCCATTTATATAATTTAATTCATCTTTAGAAGGTGGCAGATTACTGTCAGGAGACTAGACTTTACAGTTTACATATATTTTGTTCATATCTAAAAGTGTCTCTGAATGCTGTGAATAGCAATCAGCATGTGCTGACTTGAGGCTTTCCGGTATTTGTATTTACATTGACATCATCCAATCACCAACAAAGAGAGAGTGTTGTTTTATATTTTGCATGGCTCCAGGTGGAGGGTTTTATGTTGACAGAAATGTTTGGAGTAAAACATTAACCTAAATCTCACTAAGCGCATGAGTGTTTCATTTATTAAATAAGAGAATAATTATTTTGTCTACAGAAAATCTCATGTTGCGGGCTTCAGACAAGTGTCATTGCTTTCATGTTGATGCTTTTACCCACAAATCATCCTAAATAAATCACACATTACTGGGTGTAAAACTGCTGCAAAACAGATAGCAAGCACAGCAACGAAGTGAACACCAGTGTGTGAAGCAGAAAGGGAAGGAAGTGCTCGCATGTTGGCTCCTGTTAGCTGGACAAGGGCAGCAGCAAGCTGACCTGCCAGGGATTAACACCTCACATCTCCTGTTCATTCCCTCGCACACATCATAACGCACTGCACACAGCAGCACCCCCAAAAAACTAGCTTAGACTCACAAAGGATTAGACCTTTAAACCGTGAAGTCAAATGAACAGGAAAAATACACTGCATTGATTAACAAAAGGTGAAAGGGATGCGCTTCATTTAATCTGTGTGCTAGCAAATTATGCAACATTGATCACGGCAGAAATGTGTGCTTTTTCTTGTTCACAGCCTGATAAGCCTCTTGGCACGCTCTCTTTTCTCTCTTTGAGGCAATAACCTTCTGATTATATGCTTTGAGAGAAGGTGGTAAATGAGTGTATGCTCTAAGTTAATCAAAGGTGTGTTTGATGTTGCTGACAGCAGCATTAGGTGGAAGGTGTGTGCTCTGCTGTCTCTGCGGAGCGTCACATGTGAGGCACTAACAAAGCCAACGAGCACTGCATGATTAAATCAATCCAGTTTATATCAGGACAAGTCAGAGTGATTTATCTGACATGCCAAGAGCCGTGGTAATGCGTACAGAATCAGTCCAACATCTGAACAATAAATCTGCACAACTGCACCTCAGCCTGCTTAAAAGGACCTAAACACTGCTGAAGTTGTACGGCAAATGACTCGGCTCTGCCGCTTTTATATCGTACGGGAGGATGAAAGAGGTGAATTTATTTGAATATTAACCTCCTTGAATACCTTTTACATCAGGGTTGCTTGAAAATGTCATTCATCTCATGAACAGGTTCTGTAAACTCAAGAAAAAAAAAAAACAGTTCACCGCAGCATTCAGATGCTAAAGGCTTGCTGGAAATGAGCTTTTGGATATAAACTACTTCGATTACGCCAACCGCCTGAGATTTGAATGTCATGCTGCTGTTACACAGTCACGCTTCCATGGCTGAGAAATGTGATACTGATAAGTTAGTTAGACTTCATACAATGTAGGCCTACTGACAATATGTCAGGGCAAATCAGATAATACATTTCTTCCCTCTACACAATGTGATGGTTGAAAATTGCTTCCTTTAACGTGATGTCAACTATTCTGAAGCAGGACATGAATTAGTGATGGATCAGTCATACAGTAGGCCAGCCAGTTATAGAGATTTGATGAGGCAGGCAGAAAAGTCTGATTGTTAAAATTGACAATTGAAAAGGATCCCCGAGGAAATTCACATGCCTATTTCATGGGATTTTTAAAGGCAGTCTGTTTATCCTTAAGCTCTTATCAACATGTTGTTTGCATTTTATTCCACATGTAACATTTTTTTTTAAAATACTGTGCAATTTATATATCCATGCGTGCTAGTTTTTAGACGTCTTCGTCACTGCTTGTTGCTATGTTTGTGGGAGCGCTGCCACCAGCAATTGTCGCTCAGGGGAATAGCGTGAAACCAGTGGCAGGATGTGAATCACGCCGCTTGTATGACTGTTTGCGCGTGCATGATAGCAACAAAATGGGGGACACCCCTTTGCAAAGACGTCGCTCCACACGGTACCTTTTAATGCGCACTGCTGGACGCACATTCGAAGCATCAACACGGAGGACATAGAAGATCAGATGGTCTCTCCTGCATTGTCACCCTGTAATTAAAGCGTGTTTAGAGCAGACGTTGACACAAATTTCCCGCTGTGTGAACATGCAGTATAACACCTCTAACTTGCTTCCTTCTTCAGGAAACTAAATCAGGAAATCATCCCAAGTCCAGTAGTTTTCTACATTTGTATGACACAGCACATCCAGTTTGTTTTTTTCACATATATCCACGCATTCCTCTCGTAGTACTTTTAATGAAATTTGCAAAGCAGTTTTGAGGTATTTAATTGACAGTTTTGCTACAGCTTTGTTGAACAGGAGATAGTACTAACAGTGGTGAATTTTCAAGAAGGCCCTGTAATCTCTTTGTGGCACTGCTTAATGTCGAGGGAGGTGTACCCTGCAGAGCTCTTTGTGTCTAAATAATTACTGGCCTCAGAAAGAAGAGAGTGCAGAGAAAGCGTGATGATGTGCATTAGACACCACCACCTCTCTTTATCTCCCTCTGTCTTTACACACTATCTATTTTTCTGCACTCCAGCCTCCATTTGTGAGACCCGTTTGCCTTCTGTTTTATGCATGCCTCATGAAGAGACCCCCTTACCCTTTGCAAGCAACTTAAGGGTTGCTGACATTCCTCTGTGCAGAATACGTAAACCTTCCCTTTGGGAGCTGAATGTGCTTCCGTGGTGGATCTCAAGGCCCCAGTATAACCATGTAAAGCCATGCACTTTATTGTTGCAGGCATGGAAACCTGTGTCGGATTTTATGCACTCATACACACACACACACACACACACTCACACACACACACACACACACACACACACACACACACACACACACACACACACACACACACTCCAGTCCCCATGCCTGGAACAGCAACAAAGCTCTACCGTACTGTTGCCAGGGTAACGTGGTTGGGTCAAACCAGTCAAGCGGTCTCTCCTGTCCCCCCGCACTCCCTCCACTCAGTTGCACTCTCGCGGTTTCTGTTTCTCTGTCCATCGTCCTTGTCTTCTCGTCTTTCTCTCCTCCCTGCCATCAACCCACCCCTCACCCCCTGCTCAACGCATCATAAGCCGCTTCTTCTCCACTTTTTGGTCACTGCCACATTTCTGCTCCAAGCTAAACACGGTAAAATGAGGAAGATTCACCACTGGTCTAATTGAGTTCTGTAGAAATGAACTGCAATTGTTTTAATTCTGGGCCATACAATTAAAAGGGACACCTGGAAAATCGTAAAGACTAGCTGAAAGTTGATTTTTTTTTTTTTACTATGCAGGTTGCTGGGTCATTGAGGGCTACGAGATAGCATCATGCATTTCCCATTTAATATTCCTAAACTACAAGTAAGGGCTCCAGACCAACATTTTTTACTAGGAGGACTGTCCCTGAAATGAAAATTTTATGGGTACAAGCTAAAAATGTTGGGGCACAGACCTTAAATCGATCTGCAACCCAATTTTTAACATTTTAACTGTATTACTGATAAATGCTTTGGTAATTAATAATAATTAATTTCCAGAAACTACAGTGTGCTGTTTGATTTTACTTCACAGTCACATTTTAATTGAATGTTGCTTAAACAAATGCTCGTGCTGGAAGTGGCCATGTCATTTCCTTTGTGTATCTGTATCTGCGTATTTTGTGTTTTTAGCTGCTTTTGTGCTTTATTAAGGTGTTTTGCATAAACTGTGCGGTGCCTCAGCAAACTAGATTTTCCCCTGCACGTAGCTGACCACATCTAGCGCAGCAGATACAGCTCACAGTTTTGGTGTTTTTGCTAAATCTAAGCCATGTAAACTCCCTCAGCCAGGGGCGGACTAGCACAATACTTCAGGCCAGGAATTTGACTTAATCCCAAGCCACCCTGTTCATGCAAACCACCAGACCACTAATGTTGTAGACTAACCCTAGCTGTTGGTGTAACGGGTACCAAATATAGTATAGATGGGTTTAGATGTTGCTATTGTGTTCATCTGGGAAGAAAGTTATCCGCATTACAAAATACAAACATTTGGGACTGACCATTAAAGTAGCCTGAACACTGAGTTTTCAAGGTGGCTATGGGTGGGCCATCAAAAACCCCTGAGAAATAGTCTGCACCAATCATAACACATACAAATGTACAAGGCTAGACACTATTAGACAACGCTTTTAAAAAGAGAATTAGGTACATATAGTTTGCTCAAATGCTCAAATGATTAATCAAAGAATCAATAAAAACAAAACATCATTAACACACATTTACTGAATCTGAACACAAGCAACAACAATAAAAGCAAGTTGGCCTATAATGCAAAAGTCCAAAAGGCTCTTCTATAGCCCACAAAAAAATGTTTAGTCACTGGTGCCCAAAAAGCAGACAGCTCAAAAACAAACACATCCTTCTTTCAATCATTTCTACTAGATATATTTTAACATTTTCTAAAGAAAATGCAGTGTGTATGGCAAAGATTAAACAGCGCACAGTAGCCGTTGCCATGGTTCCTACCCACAGAGCGGTGTCTGTCTGTTCACGAGAGGACGCAGTGAGACCCCGCAGGTCCAAGAGTGCGCAGACCGAGCGTCGCTACCCATCTAAGCAGGTCCTGAGACACACAGTCAGAAACATTTGGCCAGCTGCGTGGAAAATCTATATTATGACTGCATGCAGGTCAAGCTGACAACTGGCATGCAAAGAAGGGAAATCTCCCGGTGCAGACGTGCTCCCTCATAGTTTTTCAACATGAAATAAAAAAAATTAAAAATGCTCAAATTTGGAGGTTGCACATGTGAGAGTAGTAGTTGTTAAATGCAATCATTCGGTCGCCATCTGGAGACCTGACATACATTTTTACTGGCAGCAATGCTTTTACTTATGCAATTATTTGCATCAGTATTTTACACTTTTCATTTGCAAATGGGTTTTTAATAATACAGAGTGTGATAAGGCTGCTCCATTATGTGTAGAAATAATTTAGTAACCGTTTTATAAAAGAAAAACCCCACTTCAGGCCTTTGGCATATGGAAATTATATCACAACTAAGCCATTGCTGGCAGACATACAGTGATGGATTACCCTTCTTCTCCTGCAGCTATTATAGATCTACCGTCGGAGTTGTGGACTGTGAATAAATGGAAACGACACATATAGACAGTTGAAATCTGTTTCACAGCAGACAGGGGACGGCAATGAGAGCAGGTGCAAATGTGCTAAACAGAGTCCAATTGCTCTGTGGGGCTTGAGCTTAGATATTACAATTAGCATTAGCCAAAATCCTGGCACGTACAAAATAAACAGAGAAGCATGACGCAGATTTTTACACCCAGGCCCACATCTCTTTCACTTACCTTAGAAGTCTGTGTTACATTTTGCCTCTGAAACTGGTATGAACTGTACATGCCACCAGTCTTTAGTCCTGAGATTTTAACATGGGGTCACAGAAGGATAGCAAAGAGATATGTACTGTAGGGTTGGCTTCTCATGTTATTGTCTAAGATAAGATAAGATTACTTCAGCGTAGTCTTGAAATGAGGTCACTAGCTTTACACTAAACAAAGATCTGAGGACAGTTTGATTCTCCAAATAGAGAGGAGGTGTTTCACAAAGCCCATCGCATAAGTTAGCCCATATCAAAGCTTTTCAGTGGTAATGTTACATAAGTGCCTTATCCCACACACCACATTCAGATTTCAAAGTTCAAACAG
Organism: Lepomis macrochirus; assembly: GCA_024633595.2. Taxonomy (NCBI): domain Eukaryota; kingdom Metazoa; phylum Chordata; class Actinopteri; order Centrarchiformes; family Centrarchidae; genus Lepomis; species Lepomis macrochirus. The sequence goes on from JALXJV020000005.1 coordinate 31,677,611, forward strand.
CACAATACTGTAGCTGGAAAGGAACTTCATGGTGATGCTGAATGCAGCTTGGGTGAGTGATGATGTGTGTTACACACACAGGGATAAGTGTTGAGTATCTGGAACTCTGTTGTTTGTGGAGTTTAGATTGAAGTCTCAATAACATGTTGCTACAACTGAATGGCAGCTTCCCCCATGTACACAAGTCACAAATGTGACTTTTATTTTTGTTTATTTTATTAGACGCAAATTTCACTAGAAAAAGAAGTGAAAAAGATCTTATATATTGCATATTTCATGCAAATTTAGACCATTAAAATGGAATTTTCCTCTGATTGTTTAAGCGTCTACAAGGAAGGACTACAACAGCCTACTGGTGACTAAATCCAGTTTGTGAGAATTTACTCGGACCCGAATAGGCGCATAGATCTGTCTTGTCTACACATCAAGAACTTAGCTGAGATCACTAATATCCAGATTATAATTGGAAATGTACAAACAGAAATGGGACAAAAAGAAGCCATTGAGGGTTAGTTGGCAAATAGATGTTTAGCGAAAGCTATAACTGTGCTACATTTAAAGGTTAAAGTCAATCATTAATCTCTGAATTGTCATGACAGATGGCAGATGGACATTAAGATTTAGTTTTCAGAATATTTAAGACGAAACAAGTAGAACATGTCCCAGTTTTTCATTACTACAAATGTTATTTTTACTTGGCATCTCCTGTGATTCCTGAGAGCAGCAGCCTTAGCATGCCTTTGCACACCATCATCCAACCAAGAGACAACACTTTTCAGATATTAGATACAATTAAAGATGAACGTGTTAAATAGCGCTAATAATTGATCACACTACTTGTTATCAGTTTGTGGTTAAAGGCATGTTTCTATATCTAACCAAGGGGATTTTTCAGATTACAATCCATCTTCCTGACTTGATTTTTATTGATGGACAGTGATACTGCAGCTCCAGCTCTGCCTAAAAGGAGGAAATGCCCTGGTTTCGTTCTCAGTATCGGTAATAAATTGCATGACAAGTGCCCTTCTAATACCGTCTGGTTGCTCGTGAGAAATGAACGTGTTGCCTTGTGAGATGAGAAGAGCTGCTTTGAGCTTATGTGCGATGTCATTGTGAGGACATTAAATTCTTCTGTTGAAGTGGTGTCAGCCCGTGAACTGGGTTCGCTTGGCAACCTTTTATCACATTGTGAAAAAATACAGTATCACAGAGGAACACTGCTATTGAAAGTTTTTCTTATAGTTTCTCTGAACTAAGGATAATAGTGCTTCAGACTTCACTGTTTGCTCAGTTTTAAAATAAGGGCAGTTAGATTTAGGAGATCTATATTCTGATCAAGTTTACTGGGTTGAAAGCATGGAAGTGACTGTTTTTTCTTTCACAATGGAAAAAAAAAATCAATCTTCACGCAGTCACTGAGTGTCGTACCCAGTCTTCAAACGTGTTAAGGTAATTTTTTCCTTTTAAACCAGAGAGAAGAAAATCTCATATCTAGAAACACTTCGTTTGTTTTTAAACAGCTTCTCCAAGGAGGCTGGGAATTGTACCAGCAAGTAAGAAAAGGAACAACTCAGCTACAACCATGTTCAGTGTAGCACAAATCAAATTATGCAAAGACTCCTGGACTAGAACATCGTAATGAATGAGTGTGTGTGTGTGTGTGTGGGCGATTTAGGATACATTGTGCCTGGATTTTGCACTTTGTCATAGAAGCGTTCCTCATCTCCATGGCCAGATTTTGCAGTGAACATGGAAGGTGTCATTCATTAGCGGTTATGGGGTTAATGTCCCAGCCATCTGCTAACCTCCCACCCTTGGAGCCAATAATTTGATTATTCATATGGAGCGCCGAGCTGACTGCAGTCGGGCCCGGCTGTGAACAGATGTTGAAACGTGAACCGGCAGCCCTTGGCCTTGAACTTCATGCAGCTTCCAGCAGCGGTGTGTCATCCTCTGCCGTTCGGATATCCACCGACAGGCTTTACCAAGCAACAGCAAGTCACCAGCTCTACTCTACTATGAGATCTGAAAATATGAGGTAGCAGAAGCCCAGGACGAGGATGCAATTCAATCACTAGACACAGATGCGGGCAGGTAGGCAGGCTGGCAGCTGTGTGTTCTGCAGGCTGGCAGATGTACATGTGCCCCACATTGCGTGGCAGTTTATATATCATGTAAGCCATGTCCTTAACTTTGCCCACGCTGTCAGAATAGAGCTCAGTTTGACCTCAGCTCTGTGACTAATGCCGTCTTCATGTCATGTCGCGTCATATAAGATAGGAAGATGGATGGAAGGCGGCAATGGGAAAGATTCCCATGTTTACGCCTTGCAGAGCTTTCACATCAGTGGGGAATTCAAGACGATGGCTGCCAGTTGTATTATAAGCAAGGACAAAATAGAAAGAATGCTATAAAATATTAGCTGTAATTCGTAAATGTACGGTATGTAGTAACGTAGAAGTGGCAAACTGTCTGACCGACTTTCAGCTAGTGGTGTTGTGGTGTTGGTTGTGCACTGAAATTGACTGAACTATGAGCACAGGGGCAATCTTGATTCAGCCTCTAAACCCTTTTCATAAAAAAAACAACCCAACACAAAGCAATTCTGCTGTTGAGCATGTGTGTAGTGGGCCTACTGATAAATGTTGTTTGAGGACTTAAAAAAATATGTATGGCCAGAATATTGCTATAAAATGGTAAATGGACTGTTTATCTTGGTCTTTTCTACCTTAACGGACAAAGTGCTTTACAATTTTCCTCTCATTCACCCATCCATTTGTGCAGAATTACATTGAACCACACACACTTTGGCTGGCGTTAGACATCAGGGTTTGTTTGCTTTTTTCAAGCACTTTCATATTATTTAGTTACCAGTTCAGTAATGTGAACTGCAAGTAAGAAATTGTTGATTATGGTAACTCTAATATAACAGACATACAGCACGTATAACATTAGCCCATAATTCATGGCGCCCTATGCATTTTGCCTACTTAGCATAAATATTTAATGATTTCAGGCACTCTTGGTGCTTGAAATCATTAAATATTAGTTTTTTGTGCATTACACGGACAAGAAATGTCAGACTTTAACAGCAGCTCAGTGCTTCACAGCAGCTGAAATATAGCAAATTCTAGTCTTAGTAGACCAAATACAACATGATGAAGTTTGTCTGTGAAATACTGGTCAGGGGGTGAGCTGGGAGAGGAGGCAAAGAAAAATGATTGGGTGAGATACCGAGCAGTTAAAAATGATGTTTGAATTCCAATAAGCAAAAACACCACTTCCATACGGGCCGTAACCAAAGCATGAAAGGAATGATTAGTTAAAGGGGGAAATTGCTTGGTCATAGTGTAAGTGTAGAGCTACTGTATTTTCTCCAGTGTGTGTTAAAGCAGCACTTCATATCATAAGCTCATTATATCTGAGCCATAAAGTGATTATGAGCTCCAGTAAGGCATTGTTCTGCTGTTGACAGGATTAAAAATGACTTTAGAGAGAGAGAGTGAGCGTCGCCGCTCTCTGCTGGAGTGTTTGCTTGCTTTGTATAAGCCAGCAGTGAAAGGGGCTGCGCGCTTGACTGTTTGCCAGCTGCGGCACACCCTCCCTCCATTCTTTTACACATTCATCTCCAGTCACTTTGTCTATCCATCTAGATATGTGTCTGCTTTGTTCTTGTTTGAAGGGAGCGTGAAGTGTCGTTTTTCATAGACTTGTCCTCACCTATGTACAAATGTTTCAGAGATTTTAAGGAATCCTTGAGTCACTAAAGGCAGTAAATCTCTCCTGTCAGTGTGGCATAGAGTAATATCCATGTCAGAATCCTTCAGTAAAAGTTGCCTTTTAAAAACTGAAAAAAAAAATAATGGCTGCATCCAACAGGTTACATTCATTTTTTGTTGTTATTGACTTTAAATAACAAGACGCTCATCATCAAGGACTACGGTTGCAGTGTTTTCGACTGTACATGCACATATGGCGTCTAATGTGCTTGCTTTCTTCTCCCTGCAGAAGAAGACCGGAGTTGTGAAGACACAGGAGAAGAAGGAGCGGTGGAAGGAGAAAAGGGCGGCAAAGCGGCAGAAGAAGGAAGACGGGGAGGTGGAGGAGGAGGAGGAGGAGGAGGAGAATGTCCAGCCGGTGGTGGATCCTCTGGAGAATGGCTTCCTTCATCACGCCCAGCGGGAGCAGGAGAGGATGAACGAGAGGCTGCTGAAGAAGACTTACTCCAAGAAGAACAAAATGGTCAGTGTTTCTGCCTCCATATTTTAACATAGTTTAACATAAGCTACAAATACTACATATATGTTGGATGGACTATTGGTTTGTTGGTGTTTTTGTTCATAAATGAAGTAGAGTGCTGAGGTGCAAGATTTTGCCACGAAGGCAGAGGAGCCAATCAGGTACCGTCTGCTTGCACTTTGTTGTGATGGCCATTAATAACATTTCCACAACACTTCTTTAACTAACAGGACACTATTTTCTCCAAATATTCCCTTCGCCTGACAGCTGTTGCACATTCTCTGTAAAGCATAAAAAGATATATGAGGAATTTTCTGAACAAAGGTGTGAACAAAGCCTTCGCGCCAGTCTGATGTGGCTTTACTTATTCTTGTGTCAGCTCATCACTTCTGTCCCCTCTATCAGTGCACCATCGAACCAAACCTCAGTGTTCAGCACGGGAGAAAATCATTTTCTTAAAATACTCACTTCTTTTGTGAACAAAATACTGCTAAAGCCTGTCATGCAGAGTTTTAGCCCATTTAGAGCTGTCTTTTTTTTCTTTCTTTTTTTAAAAAACATTTTCTTTGTGTTCATTGTTTTTGAAATAGAAGCTTTTGACACCGCTCCCATTGTCTTTTATGGAAGTCCAGGCGATATGCCACAAAAGTACCGTAGGCTCACATTATAATGTTTTTGGGGACTGTGGGCACTAACTTCATTTCTCTTGGTGCTGTCTAAAGTGACTTTATGTAGTGACTTTTTAATGGTTTCAGCTTACCGAACTTTATGTGATGCTAATAGTTGAAGCATTTTGGGTTCTGCATTAGCAGTGATGTTCTTTTTATTCTCAGCGACGATCTTTTCCTTACTAGGTGTTTAAAGCTGATGCTGTTGACTCCCATTGTCGACTACAAGTCATGAACTGTGATCACGCAATCACTTTTTGATGAGTGGATGATTAGTACTTATCTATTTGTATATATATATATTATATACATTATATTACATTTATACTTGGTGGTGACAGCTCCTAGACCAGCAAATATAATGGTGAGGCCACACAGTTATAGCCTGTGACAGTAGCGGTAGCCTACACAGAATGGCTGATACATAGACTCTACTGCAGGTGTGTCGTCGGGAATCAGTAGCATTCGATAGCTAATAGCATTTGGACCTCAGTGGAGGGCGACACATGTGACTTGTATACACCTATGAGCTCCGGTGCAACCAAAAGTGTTTGTGTTTTATAAACTTATTGTTGGGATGCTGCCGTCAGGTAGAGTTACCCCGCCATCTCACTCTTGTTTTCCTTCATGACTGCAGAAGTGGTTTTCTGTTTGTTTATGCAGATAGAGGGCTGCCAATATCCCCGGCTTCAAGCACTCTGCTGAGCCCACAGACTCTGAGTCTGTCCCAGCGAGATAGTCCATCTATGTGTTAACAGTTTGTTTAAATGGGCGGATGTTTTTATGCTCCTGTCCGAGTCCAAGATCCACCATAGTGCTGTTGAGGATAAGAGGGGAAATGTAGTCAGGAAGCCAAACTAAATAATGAGGCTGTGTAGCCCGGGGGCCTCCTCCACAGACAAAAATATCTCTCTTAGATAAGATTTCCTGAGGAAGTTAACATGGCTGAAAATGAGTTTGGCTGTGATCTTTAGTTTGCTAAGAGACTGTTTGAAATTATGTATTTAGCTGATGCTCTTATCCAGAGTGTAAGTGCAATAGGCTGCAATTACTCAACCAAATCTACATTCCAGTCCAGATAATAACATAATATCGGCAAACTGCTGCTGTCATTTGAAAACCTTGCAACTTCTGCTGTGCTGAAGTTCATGTTTTTACAGTAACTGAGAGATGTAGACAGTAGAGAAAACTAAAGTTGAAATCATTGTATTTGTTTTTGTGTCTACTCATCAGCAACAAGGTATTTGTTTGTGCCTGGACTGTATAATAGGAAAGTAAAGTCCTGATCGTGTGTTTGCTTTCCAAGTGATATTACTGGATAGAGAGTGAAATCTGAGAATATTTTTGGGAATGTATAACAAAATGCTGTCACTGATATGCATGTATAAGTGCGCAGTAATGTCACATTGCACAAGTGCACAGTAATGAGGTCACAAAACTCACTCAACCCTGAAATAACTGTACACACGAAAGTGAAAGTACAGTTCTGTGGTGTTTATAAGCAGAAACATATGTGTCAGTTAATCAGTGTAATGAATTTCTCTTCGTCACCTTGCAGCAGCTTAGAGGCAGAATCTGTCTGTGGCTTACTGGACTGGTTAAGGCACACTGACACCATGCATTGCCAAAGTCATTGCCCTAAGTATACACTTCACTCCTGTGATCTGTAGATAACTAGAAATGCCTCCCTTCCCAGCTGGACTGATCTATAATCTGCAGCTGGTTACTTAAGCCCTGGTGGTTCCCTGCTCTTGCTCTTGCTTAACTTCTAAACTTTCCAATCCCTTCCTTTTTTCTTGTATCAGTTGCCTACTTAAATATCAGTGTCTGGCTGAAGCAATGTAAGGCTGTCTCACTGTCTGAGAACAAGCAGCTAAAATATCTTTTAACCTGCCCTAGCTTTAGTTCTTTAAAGCCCACCTTTGTTACACAACTAAAACTCCAAATTCACAGGTGCAATAATATTGTTTTGAGAATTAACAGTTATGCTGTGTTCACGTGCGTTCCAGTCATAACCCCAGTGCAGATGAAACTCATGACATGACTAATTAATTATAAATTATATCTAACACTGATGTATAAAGTGGTTGATCTCAGCATCCGTAAAGCTAAATGTACGTGCTTTAGTTGCAATTTGTGTCCGAGCAGGCATGTTTCTTCAGACCACGCGTCTGCCCGCTCCCTTTGCTTTCCATTCTACGCCCACCTGCCTCCATAATATGATTTTATAAATTGTTGCCAAATATGAATTTGTGCATGCGTGGCAAACAAAGGCACATTACAACATGACCAAAATAACATCTGCTGAGGGTCTTACAGAGCTTATGGGCCAACCTGCCCCAGGAAAACCTTGTGGGAGTGCATGAACAATTAGATTGTTTTCATTCCCGTTATTCCGCACAAATCCAGACACATTTCCTCGGTTTATTGTGTCACGAGATGGAGGTGTTGATAGATTCACTGTCGGTAAGTCCAGTTCTCAAGGTTGAGTGCTTGTTCACTCACCAATAAAAGTGTAACTTCAAAGCTTAAATTTACTTTTTTTGATTCAGGAGGGACTATGTGAGGGGCAAGTGAGAGAGCAAGAGATAGAGATATCTCTCCTCTTACTTTATCGTCCACCCCTGTGATGTTTTCATGCACTCTAAGTCTCTCTGATAGGTGGAATCCCATGCATATAAAACACACCTGCTTCCAGTTGGACAGGGCTTCGATGAGTAGCCTTTTGTGGATTTTATCTGCCACAGAAAACGTCCTTGGCAACAGCGCCAACAGACTCTATCACAGTCATGCGGTTGTTTAGTATTCACACTGCTTTGCTGCCAAGTTAAATTAACAGTACCACGAACACGTTTGCTCTTACTTACATCCATGAGGGCATAGTGTAGCCTATTATTTGTTTTATCCCGCAAACACAAAGCAGTATTACCAATATACGTATAGTATAAACACAGTGCTTTCTATTTTGCTGTCTCTCCAATCAGAGGAGGCGTCCCTGGTTTGTCACACACTCTAAGGGCGAGGTGTTGGTCGCCTCGAGGCACCCCAGGGTGCCAGACGGACAGGAGTTGTGGTGTCAGAGCAGAGTTCGTCACAGGGGGGCACTCTTCTAATTAGAGGACTCGCCAGTACCTCAGGAATGACAATGAGCATTGTGTGTGTGTGTGTGTGTATGTGTGACACTGTGTATGTTCACACCAAGGTCTTAGGTCTGATTTCTTGTTCTCCAGCAGTCACACTTGTTGTTCTTGAAGACCAATACTGATATTGTTTTAATTGGATCCAGCAGTTCGTACCAGTTATTTGCATGCGCCAAAAATGACACAAAACACAACTTCATCTAAACTCACCGCTGAAATTCAAACTCTTGATTTTTTTTTGTAAACTGAATTAGTAACCCCTTAAAGGATCAGTAATTATCTGGTCACCTGCATGTCTGCTGAAACTCTAGAAGCTCTTTTACTCAGAAACATTGCAGGTCATTATTATATTACTATATTTAATTTAAAATTCATAAACACCAGTCTGACCCGTGTTGTTGTTTTCATCCGTCATTCCCTGCTGTAAAGTACCCAGCAAGCACCAGCGTGGCTTTGACCTTCAATATACTTCAAATGGGGGTCATGAATAACACATAACGCTGACTCGCTGAAGCAACACTCTGATAGCTACACAATACACATCCCATCACCATCCCTGTCCATTAGTGCATTGCTCTACCCTGTGCTGCACACACACACCCCACTAACAATGTCATATAGGAAAACATCTTTGGACACTTCACTCTGTTATTCCAACCCGCCCCCAGGCAAAACGCTTCACTATCTGGCCTGCCTGTGGACATGAAGCCGGCGTCCTGCGTGCCCCTGTCATGCTGTAGCTGCTTCAGGATTACTTTCCCTTCTTCATATCTAGGTGTGTTTATAAGCAGTAAGCCTGCCGGAGACAGATCAGATTAGCTAGGGTATTAACAGTGCACTGGAGCATAGTTCAGGGGCAGCCTGAGAGCTGCGATAGATGCAGAAGCACTGCTGCCCATCGGTAGCAGGGCAGTGGTAACAGGCGGGTGATCAGGATGACTGATAATGGTATGCTGGTTGTTATCTGGGGAGCAGCGACCCTGAGCGGTAGCAGCTGGGCTCAGGAGACGCCCGTCAGACAATATCTCTCCTGGCTAACCTTGCCTCCTGCCCATTTAAACGAGAGATCAAGGCAAATCCTCTCTACCTGAGTCATTCGGGGCAAGTCACTGAGCAGACATTTAGTATTGGTGACTCATTTCAAGAAAAAAAAAAAGTCCAATTTCTTGTGTTGTTCTGCTCTGACAGAAAACCTTTTAAACAGCAGATGCCAGATTTTGCTGTATATATTGAAATAACTTAACATCAGTTTCACCACAATGAATGAATTTGCGGATTTAGGCTACAGGGCAAAAGATCTTTTTTATTTACTATAACTGGATTCACTTTGCCTCTCATCATGAAGAAATATCTGATCCACTAATTCTCCTGAGGCCTACACATTTTGCTCACTTTACAGTTATCGGCTTGTAATGTTGGAGTTGATCAAGGATCTGAAACACTATCTACTGTTGCACTTGTAACGAGATCAGCCATAAAATGTAAAATCCTTGATGTAATTATGGGGTCGGAAAGCTTGTAAGTGGTAACGTGATAGAAAAGGCCTTTACTCCTGTTACTCAGGTTAACACTGCAATTTAACAAAGAGCATTACTAGATGAGGGGATAATGAGGTACGCTGCAGAGGTGTCTTCAGGCACAACACATGCGAGAGTGTGTGCATGTGATGTGCAGAAAGACAGAGATGAGTGGGAGAGCCTGACTTGTAATAAACCTTGACAGATCAATTAGATAGCTGCTTGTATCATGAACACGTATGCATGATCACACGGAGGATAATTGTCTTAACCACATCAAAGACAAGTTTGCAGATGAGCACACATGACTGTGCAAGGGAGAAGCAAATGGCAATATTAAGAGTTTCATTAAAAAAAAAAATTAAGTATGTTATTATTTTTTTTAAAAATCATGATCGCGCACACTCTGATAAATTAATTGCTGACATTAGAAATTCCCTGGAGGTCGTAGCTGCCTTGCTTGATAATTTCAGATATAAGAAGGAGTGCGATCATCTGCCTTTTGAGCATTGTACATTTTTAATTTTAAAAATGTGCGTTCTTGAATTGAAGTTTCCGGTGTTTGATGACAGGGTTGATATTGTGCAGCAGGTTATATCAAGCACTATAAAACACATTGATAACAGCTAGCGTGGGCTTTCATTTCATTACGTAGAAAAATAGTTGCTGAAATTGTTCATTGCCCTGTACTAGATAATTTCAACGTTTTCTGTTTTGTTTATCATTGTAAGATGAAGTTAATTTTAGTTTTTGAAAACTAAAAGTCATCTTTGAGTCACTTGAGATCGTGGTCAGTTAGAGCTATTTAAAGGTAAAGACTTCCCATAGATAATGAGTAGGAATTGCAAAATAAAATTCTGAGGGTAAACTGTCGCAGATCCGATTTTTGGTTAAAAAGGTCAGGAGACTTTTATTCTCCCCTCCCCGAGATGATTTTCCTATATGAATAAGTGCCTGGGAGCACGTACCTTCCTCTGTGTATGTTTTCAAGTTTCCTAACTGCTGTCTATTTCTGCTCAGCAGACGGCCTGACCACAGTGGGTTTAGTGTGAGGAGCCAAACCTGTCCCCACGGGTTTCCAGTGGGCCTGGCGATGTTGACTTTGCCCGGGATGCCAGGGAAGGGCTGGGAAAAGATGAGGGAACAGTCCCATTGGTGTTGAAATGGAGGTGGGGAAGGGTGTAGAAGGATTTTATATCTGCAGCTCCAGTCCCAGGGGACCAGAGTTGAGCCCAGTCCCAATGTGAACTGACCCCAGATGGTGGGATTTGGAGAGGTGGCAGATATTCCTGTTAGGCTATAAGGTGTCTGTCTAAATGAATGCAGGCTCCATGGATGGACAGATTGATACAATAAGTTCCCCTTTATTAATCTAAGGGCACGGTTTGACATGTACCTGTGATAAATGTGACCCAAAGGAGCAATCTCAACAAACCAGAATTCAACGGGAACACCTGTAAAATTACTTTGTTAGTCAAACTGCAACCTCGAGGAATATTTAGCCCTCCCAGGATTTCTCCTCCCAACCCCTTTGACAAGGAGAAAGAGAGATGGGTAGAAAGACAGTGAGACCGAAATAGAACTGGATATAAAGGGGAGTAGAATGACATAGAACGGCCGAACCAAGACAACCCCTGCGCCCGCTGTGCTTAGCCAGGTGAATATTGCATGGGACAGTGCACAGTGATTAATGTCAGGCCATGTAAGGTGCTTGGCCGGGTTGCCTTACTGCTAGTGCATGCACACACATCCCATCTCTTTTAACAAGCCATAGTCATTGAGATACATCAGGGCTACTTCAGAGCAACCACTCTGGGGACAATTAATCTGGGAACATTAAATTAGCAGGGATCTAAAGTCATGCTCTGCTGGAGCTGGAGCTGGGGGGGGGGGGCTGTTGCATTTTGGGATTGGACAAACAGAGGCAAGGTGAAACTCCTCCTAGATATACTCCGTGCTACCCGACATTGCTTTGAGAGCATTATTTTAGAGTAATATCTAATTTAGCAGCTACATTGTAGTGCAGACTTTGCTTCATTGCAGTCATTAGGCTTTGAACTCAGGAGCCAAATGTTAGCCATAATAAATCTGTCAGGACATTATTTCTCTGCGCTTTGCTTGCTGGCTAGTGGTGATTACTTTGGGAAAAAAAGTAATTTATTAAAGTGGGACCTCCCAAGCTACATCACATTCTGGTTTTGCATGTACCGGATAATCTGTAGCTATAGCAACAGATGCATTGCCCCTAGTAGATGTTTAACTAGAGCAGACAGCAGGGAGTGACACTTTATTACGCCTCATGCTTTATGATTTACAGTATCATTATGGTTTATATTACAGTGATGTTTAGGAAGCAGACCAGAAATGTGTGCTCCAGGAAATCTCAGGTGTCAGGGGTCATTTCCTCCTGCGTAGCTTTCAACAAAGTGCAACTCACGAGCCGCAAGTTACGCAAGGTCATATTTATTGCGAAATGCTTTTATCAAACAGGCCAATCACAAAGCTCTTAAACAGATGTAAACAAGAAAAAAATATCATAATATCATAACAGTAGGTTATAAAGCAATAGCTCCGTGTGTGTGTGTGTGTGTGTGTGTGAGTACATGTGCAGATTGTACACCTGCATCAAATCTAACCTAAATCTACTTCATACTTGAGACACCATAGGAAGCACACTGCCGCTTTGAACCTAAACAACCTTTAACAGACACTGAAAACCACAGTTCAGGGAAACAGAGAACAAAGTGATAAAAATGAGGTCGCTCAGCCCAGATTCTCGCGTTGTGCTGCCTTTCGTATCGTTTCAGGACGATATAAAGAAGTCAGACCCATAAGTAAATATAAATGAGATATCAGATTGCTGATATGACGTTTTCTTCTTGATAAAAATGTTGATGTGTCTCTGCATTAAAGTGCAATATCATTTTCATTGTCTCATTTTAACATGTGAGATCTGAGTTTGTTTTTACCGTTAGTTCTCGATCTATGTTGCTGTGTTGTTTTAAAAAAAAGAATGGTTGTCATTTACACAGTGTGGTTTTTAACATAACATCCTTTTTGATGAACATTCTGTAGGTGGCACTCTTCTCCTCGTTTACTCAGTTGTTACTCAGATATGATGGCACTTCCTGTGCTACGCCAAAGGAGCAGCAGTTATGTTTGAATCACTGTTGAAATGGAACAGTTACTGGTCTGAAAAAAATCTGAAACAAAATTTCCAATTATTTCATCCAAGCATTAAATTGAAATGTTGAGTCACACATTTGATCTGTGTGAGTTTAATGTTTTATTAGTGTTTCTGCTGTTTCACAGATTGCAAATGTCAAGGAAGATCAAACTCACGAAGCCCACTGGATTTGTACCTTTTTTGGCTTTACTATGTGACCACTTTAAGTATGCTGAACATCAGGGCAAAATTATAGCTTCAGTGGACTATAATAGCATTCATTCTCAAAATCACACATCAGTTAAAACCTAGAAGCGGTACTGTAACCCAACACTGTCAGGGGTCAGGTTTCCCGGCTGTCTCTGTGTCCGGAGGCTGGCAGCCGTCTAGCGCGCGGTGCTGTGTTACATGGGAGGCCAATGAAGAATGAAGGGATCTGATGTTTGTAAGGTAGAATGAAAGTGGGTGGCAGTCCAGAGCCTTTACTGAAAAGAGAAGCCTCCTGTAGTTGCAAGAGGTCTTTTGTCTAGAGCCCTGTGTGTTTTGACAGGCCTGAGAGGGGGGTAAGACAATAGAGAGTTTAGGCTGTATCCTGATGCGTTCCTGCAGTAGGCTGCTACACTCCACTTGTGTTGTTCTGCACCATCATTTACAAACGTCTCATTCTCTCCTTGTCACAGTTGTATCAATTTATTTTTAGTTAATTAGTGCTTCAATTAGCACCTACTTAATTCATCCATTTAATTGCTGCTTGGCTTGAAGAATGTGTTTTCTCGTGTGTTCCAATGTGTACTGCATTTTGTTTATATGCTTCTTCGTGTCTGTTTGTGTGTTCTTGTGTGTATGCGCATGCCGCATACACACGTGTACTTCTATGTATTTAAGCATGCGGGTTTATTTGTATGTGCGCGGCTGTGAGGAAGGGCTTGCCTACTTGGCAGCATCTGAACGTTTAAGTGTCATCTTTGCCACTTTAGCTCATTAAGGTCACTGCATTAATGGGATCTGCCGAGACCCATGACCCTGTTTTCTTAGCCCTGTGCCTGGGGGGGCGTTGGCGACTACCAAAGCTGGACATTAACTCAGACGCATTAAATGGGATTAGCGGTGTCACTGAGACAGATGTCATCTTTGCAGCCACAGCTTTCCTTTTTGTTCTCACGGTGTTCAGTTTTGCGATGATACAACACTGACCCCTGCTGCATTAGTTAGTCATTGCACCCACACGCATGAGGAGGTGGGGTATGATGCTGGGTTAACCCTTTGCCAGATTGTGCATCGTCCATTGGGGGTCACTGTTCCCATTTGAAAAAGATGGTGGGAGGCCTCTCCTCTCCTCTCCTCTTCTGCCATTTTGGCTGCCTAATGTAAAGTATGTTAGGGTTTGCAATCTTGAGCCTAGGCAGTGGATGTGTTGCAGGTTCCATCAACATGTTTCCTGCAGCGTCTTGTAATGGATGCTTAATGTGGCTTCAAAATATTGCCATGAAAACAACATCGTCAGAGATAATGAAATGCCGCTGGAACACAGACACTCATGTGTGGGTTGTATATGCCAGCGCCGTTGCTCATATTAGCTCATTAAAACGGCAAGTAGCGCTGCTACACAAGGTCAAATGTATCCATATTGGTCAGATATCTCCTTGCATCAAGCAGGTCCTATAATTAGCATATCGCCAATGTAGGGAGGGAGCTTTAAAATGTTCTGACTCAGAATGAGACTCTGTGCTCTTTAATGGGTTGTGATTTAGAGGATATTGTTCATACTTATATGCCTTTGAGCGGGCAGCATGTGTTTGGTTCTTTTTTTTCGTCCTTAAAGGCCATTCACACAGTAGCAATTGAACCAAGGGCTATAATTGTGTTTTCATGTACTATAGATCCTGTCATTAGGCCCCTGGGTCTGCAGGCAGTTATATGATGACAGCTGACAAGGGGGCGCGGCTCCTTTGAGGAAGAATGGGTTTGTGGGGTGGGGGGGAGGGGGGGGCGCTACATGCACAAAAGCCACAATTACTTCCTGGACGGTCCCCAGAGCTCAGTGGTTGGAGTGTGTATGTAAAATGATGTGGGAGAGGCCATTTGCAAAACAAAGACAGGGGTGGGGGTGGGGGGTTAGAATGATTGCTTTTGCACAATAGAGCATGTACACCCTGAGGCGGGAGGGGTTGAAGTGGCAGACTGGGGGTTGACCCGCCCCCCTTGCAGTCCCTGAGGAGCTGGATGCAGATGGGCGATGTGGTTCTTGTGATTGACCCCTTGGAGAGAAGAAGGTCAGGGTTCGTCTCGTGGGCCCCGAGGGGAGGACGTGGCCCAGGGGTGGAACTCTTAGTACATAAGCACCCACTATGTTCAGCTGGAAGTCACAAGTTCACTCAGCAGGGGAGTGCAGTTATTTTTTATACAACTTATTATCGGGTTCAATATTTAGTGTCACTAAGATATTGAGAAAATTCAGTTTGTGTAAAGGATAGCTAAGGTGTCAGTTTTTCAAAAGCTAGATTATTCATTTTGAAATTAAACTTTTGTTTGGTGGACCTTCTTTCAGAACCAAATGACTCGTACAAGATTTTCATTTCATTAGATAGCACACACTAGTGGGAAACATCAGGGTGTAATTGGAAGGTGTGACATGTGATTGAAGTCAAAGGCCAGACTGGAGCTGTGACACGGAGCCGTAGACATAACAACATTACCAATTAGCAGTGCATCGTTGCAATACTGATTGGATAATATCTGAGTGGCACAGCGAGCTGTGAGCACGTTCGGCAGGGTCACAAGGCTAAATTAGCCTGGTTGCTCTCAGTTTAATTAATGAGCCTGTAATGGTAGTGTAATTGCTCTTCAAAGTGGAGTCCCCTCTGACACTGATGTGGAGCGGCACTGTACACAGCAATCTCCCTTCAAATGCCCAGGTCGGCTGTCACAGGTCTTGTCATCGGCAGCACCCCCAAAACAACTCCCAACCCCCGACTTCCGCCACTGCCGCAGCCACAGAGGGATACATACGACACGTACTGAAGCGCATGAAATATTCAGCAGCAATTTCCCCCACGTTTGAAATAATACCTTGAAATGTTAATGCGCTCCCACTGCTTGTTTTAAGTGGAAGGCATCCCAAGGTGCCTGTGTTTGGACTGCACCAGTGCAGGGGGCTTTGTGTTTAAACCGGTGTCGGCGTGAAAGTAATACGCTACACAGGAGAATAAACCACAACCAGGCGCTTAGGTCAAGAGGAGAAGGCTATTCTTAGTACCAACGCTCGTAGACACACATGCTCAAATGTCTTGATATGACTCACCCATGATGTACATACGCACATATTTACATGCTTTCTCAAATGCAAATACACACTTGCAAATAAATATGTGTGCACAGACAGATACATCCAGTAAATATCTATCTCACATGCAAACACACATAAACACACTGACACTGCATACATACACACACACGTCACCTCTGACATTGATTTTCATTAGAGTCACAGTGGTTGACAGTTTCACCAGCGTCCTTGGTTCTAAATGTGTCTATTATCGGAGGATTACACAAGCCCAGGGTTTGCACAGTGACAGGCCATGATCTGATATCCGCTGCCATTAGCCTGGCCTCACCCACTAGGTGCCTCTTCAACCTGATCCTGCCAGAGACATCTCGATGTTATCAGGTCCGGTGGTGCCTCCATCACCTGATACACCCCCTGGATTAGTAAGGGACTTACCACCGGCTGTTCTGTGGTGAGGAAGCATTGCAGTGTGTCTGCAGAAGCTGACACGGCTCAGTGAAAACATTAATGCTGTAAGCTAAAAAAGTTCAGGTTCAGGTGAGGTTTGCTTATCAGGCAAATCAAGATTGTTTTGTTTTTTATTTGTCAGCTAGAAGCACACACAGAGCACACAGACACACCTTCAGATTTTCTTTCCCCTCACAGTCAGATTCAGTGAGCCTTGCAGAGGAACACACACTTGGCTGCACAGTTCCTCCTTGTGCATGTGCCCTTCAGACCTGACAGCAAGGCATTAAATATTAGTGGCGTTTTATGGCGGGTTTGTAACATGGTTATTCCAGTCAGTGGGCTTGCCTTCCCAGTGTCTGTGCCCACTTTGGGGCTTTGGTTTGACAGCACTCGGGGAAAAAGCTATCTTGAGGGAGGCCAACCTGCCTGCGAGCCCTGGGCAATGAATACACACAATCACACACACTCAATGTGAAAATGTTAGCATGAGTGGGCACAAAACATTTTATCTATTGACAGCAAAAAAATTACCTATGCAAATGCCTGTATACCTAAACACAGATGCCACATTCAATCCAAGTGCTGAAAACATGCAGAAGCGAATGTAACACATGTATCACACAGGATGTACAGGAGATGAGCATGATAACAAGAACATTGCAGCAGTCAGATGCAGTCTAATGCAACAGCTTTGCAACAAATGCTACATTTCAGATAATTCAACTTGGGTTATTTTACAGCTGTAGTTTGTCATGCTGTATATGATTGTATTCTGTCCACATGTATGCATTAAGGAGAAACATTGGGTCATAGTTCAGTGTAATATGACTCTCTTTGTTTGTATTTTGTGTGACCGGTACAGTTGCTGAAAACGATTTGAAACAGTGAGAACTATTCATGTGTAGCAGGTGGCGTGAAGATAAGACATATCAATATATGTTTTGCGACTCTCTCCAAGGAGACTACAAGGTGTGCTTTCAAAAATCATTGCTTGATTGAACAAGAAAGTATTGCCTGAGTTGGTGATGAAGAAAGTGCTTGTTACTGTGATGAAATAAGCCAATCTGAGGTAGGAGTAACATCACCAAGTACAGAATAGATTGCAAAACAGTTAAACTTGTGATTTCCAAAACACATTTGTAATTTTTGCAGTTTGTTGTGTGACTTTCTGTTCATGTGGCACCTTCATTTGTACCCAACGTTCACTAGCTGATTTCATAGAATAGACAAGATTAGTTTCATCAGTTGGGCACTAGTGACACTTTGCAGTCCTAATAATCCAGTTATTCTGTGACCGTTTAATTACCGGCCTGGAGACGAGGGAAGTGTCCAGGCCTGACCAGGTCCTGGCGTGTTTGTCCAGAGGTCTTTGAATGCCAAGTGCTTCCACCTGTAGTCTATTTTGCAATTTTCAATTAACAATAGAGCGAGAGGAGGCGCGGTGGGCAGGGGCAGCTGGATATTAGTTAGCTATTCAGTGAGGATAGCTTGCATGTCTTGCCACATGACAACCTCGCTGACATGCCTGGCCTTTGGGTGGCGCAGAGGGGTTTGTCGCAGCAAATGACAGTGACCTCCCCAGTGCCCCGCTCCCCCACCACCTCCTGGTGGAATTGATTAGACATAATTGGAGGGAGTCAGAAGCTGAGGCAAATGGTGCTAAATAAATTTGGGTAGTGTTAATTGCAGATTCCACTGTGTCTGTGTCTGGCAGTGTGAGGGGTAGAGAAACACTTAGCCACCGGCTGACAATGGAGGATTAATTGGACTCCTCCAATGAACATAATTAGACTGATTGTTGGGAGAGATAAAGCAAAGGTTTTATGAGTGCAGCAGAACTGTCAGTGCTAAGAATATCATCCCTTTTCCGCCTCCTCCTTTCCCATTCCCCTCTGTGGCATAGTCAAGTTAATGCTCCTTATTCCTCTTTTAGCTGTAAGGGAGTTGAAATCCCTGCTCACAGGGTAGGAGTGGATCACAGGTTCATGGTTACTGAGCCTTACAGAGATAACATCTCGTCAGGGGAACAGTCCAATCTTCTGTTCCAGCTACAGTGCAGCCCCTGTATCTATGGTCTTTGATTACATCAGTTATTGAGCTTTTATTGGTCATAAATAGCCTACAGTGAGCAAGAGAGTCCACTGCCTGATGGGGGAGCTACCATACATCTAGAGGATGAGAGGAATTCTTGTCAGCTGTCCAGACCATACAAATCCAATTGTTACTGGGGTTCATTCCTGCTCCAAGTGGAAATGATTTGGGAGCCCCAGAGCATTACTCAGGCTTGGCCAGGACCATTGGCAGCAACAACAGCAGTGACTTGTGGGACTCCAGGATCACTCAGTGCCCCATCACCACCCCAGAAACTCAGTGAGCTGGAGCTGGGCTACACAGAGCCCTGACAGAGCCTTCTTGGATGGTGCCCAGGTCTCAACAGAGAGGAGGCCTCTAAAGACTGCTTCAAAGGGGAGGGAGAGCGAGAAGAACAATACACTCGACAAGATTCATCAGTAGAGGTTAACCACAAACGGCTGCATGCTAGCTGCTACTATAAATAAATATGACAGAGAAGATGAGATGAAGAACAGCAAATGGAGGAATCAAAGAACATGTCAGAGGCTTTCAGGGTCTATGACTCGCACTCTGTGGGATCAGTTTGACAAGGCAGGAGTTGGATTTCCTGGAAGAATAATAGGTGATGAAAGACGGTCTTGAAACTGAAAGACGGTCTTAAATTCTTTTGAAGGTTTGATTAATTGGCCAGTATTCAAAGCGTATGTTCAATGTTTGAAGTGAGGTATGTACAGTAAAGACTTTAGTCAACAGAAAATGTGAGGTATGATTATTTCCATGTCATGCTTCTCAAAAGGGTGAAGTTGCGTTTGGTTCTTGCACTCTGTATTTTACATATATTGATCTCAGCCACTGCCATTCTTTAATGCATTGAATTAGATTGCATATTTTGTATTCCATTCCTGCTTTTTCTGCTGAACTGTCCAATATAGTTTAACATTCAGTAAATCACCCTTGATTAACCTATCTTTATTTGTGTCTAATACATTATAGCACTGCTTGAGTTTGATGTTAAATATGATAAATAGATAAGTATTTTCATAGCAGTATCCATGATATGTCTTCTGTTCGATTAAATAATCCTCCCTTTTCTGCCCAAGAGGCACGGCTGCACGGTGAAAACTGACCTTACTTGTTAAAAAAATCCTCTGAAATCTTCAAAGAACTGGAAACATCTGCACAAATGTTGTTTCCATGGACACCTGTCATGTTTCTGCCTTGCTCTGAATGGGAAAACAATGTCGGGTTTCTGACCTAAACCAAAGACTAAAAAAGTCAGCAAGCTTTTCTGACTGACAAGCAGGCAGCCTGGGGGGTTGGCTGAGCTGAGCAGGGCTGCTGAGGGCCGAGGGTTGAAGACCTTGACTCCTGCACTCTTGGTGTGATGGAGAGACTTGGCCTTCCAGCAAAAAAGAGATGGAGGCCTCTGCTCAAAGCTGAGGTACCTCAGGGAGACATTTTGATGCATGATGGGCGGAATAAAATAAAATAAAATGGGATCAACCCTGGTAGCAGCAGTTATTGGTAAAGGGGAGGTGGTTGCTGTAGCCCTCTGGCAACGCTCAACCTAAGGCTATAGCTTTGCCTTCTATCTTCTGCGTTTTACTCTATGGAACTCCCACTGGGGCCCTGAGAGAAAACGGCCTGTTTTAAGATGTTCTGAAGAAATACTCGCACATCGACATATCCATTTTAACTCAGCTGAGCATAAAATGTGGAAGTGACTCCCCTTTGAGGAGAACTCACTGACCTTGGCAGGAAGTCTGAAAGAATACAGCCAGATTCTTGGATTTAGTGTTTTGCTTTTGTGGCTTATTTTTTATACGCAAGTTGTTTTTTTTGGTCATTGGCTTTCACTTCACATCTCATAAATTTATTATAAATGCATGTTCAAAGACAGTTGTAGAAATGAGGTAAGTTGATCGGGATGCTTATGCCATTAACGCCTACTCTTGCCTAGTCCATCTGCTCTCTTCTCTGCTGTATTTTAATGCATTCTGCTGTTGGTAGCTGCTTGTGAACTCAAGGCTCTTCAATGTATGGTGTTTGGAGTTCACAGTGACAAACTGTTCCACCTGAACTTGTAGGAAAATGGTGACATCTACAGTGGTGCATCACTTCCAACTGGGCCCAGTATCCTCCATGATAAATGCTTGCTCCCTTAGTGGCTCTAGTGGCACAGAAAAAAGGGAGAAGTGGTGATCTAACGCCAACTTCACTGGAGATGGCCATCTCATTGTTTTGTCTCACAAGTTGTTTTACCTTGGCCGCTGGGTGGCTCCTACCTGGCCCCAGTGGGATTATGACTGGTGATGGTTGGCCGAGAAGTCACGGCCACGGATTAACTCTGCTATTTATGGCCCAGGCCCATCTAACTGCAACCCCAGAGATGGGAAATATTGCTCACTTAGCAGGATTACTGGGTGCCGTAATGCCCCAAAGGCCTGCTTTATGGCAGGCCATAAATGTTCCCAGGGAGAGGCAGCGAGAGTCGGATTGATTAGCGCTCCGGAGGAAAGTCGATCCGTTACCCGAGCTCCACTGGGGAACGCTGTGATGGATGCTTTTGGGAGGTGGAGGGAGGCACTGAAAGGGAAGGGAGGGCACTTTGCTCTGCACCACGCCAGTCCTAGACATCCCCATAGTGACACAAGATGGAGGGCCCCCATTGCTTGCAGGGCTGCAGGAGGTTGTCAGGCAGTCACAGAGCTATAGCCCTGCTACGCAACTGGCCCTTCAGCTTCCCACTGGCAGACAAATGGAGAGGCGACCTTGCCACATGCTGTCATTTACCAAAGTCCCCCTTGACACCTTGCAGCCCCCAGATATCCGTCATTTCAAAAGATAGACCCCACCTACACCCCACACCCCATCTGGGGCATTCATTAGCAGAAGGTCTGACATACAAGCTACAGCAGGCCCTTTTTACCTTTATGGGATGTCACAACTATCTTCAAAGGAAATCATCATTACTGGTTAAAAAGTAGAAAAAGTTGGAGCATCTACTTAAAATCTAAATGATGGGTACTGAAATTGTGTTCATCTAGAGAGTGTACCTGTACTGGTAAGTGCATAATACCTTATAAAGATGGATGGTCCAGTGAGAGGTGAGCCTCTGATCCTGACAGTGTGTTGGTCGTGATAATGTCATCTATGTATTGTAGTAAGATTTCAAACAAGGCAAAAAAGATGGATAAATGGTCGTGTTACGTGACATTTCTCTGTTCATCTCTATGAAATCTTCAGTCACTGAAGCTATGCCATTTATGCCTGGGGAGAAACAAAATGTTCTCCTTACTGAATGAGGACGTTCTTTGAGCACCATGATCCTTTCAGGTGCCGTCCTTTCTTAGAATGGCACTGAAACGCCAATGACAATGATAGCGTTGGAAGCATCATTGAAGTATTGTCCTTGTAATGTTATCCTACTTTTCAGAAATGATTTGTTAAGGTTGATGTTCATGACATCTGCAAACCAGATGCTGTGGTCTTTTTTTCTTATGTTGGTCCCTTTTCTTCTTTTTTGGGAACTTACATGCAAAACCATGCAAAGCAACAGAATGAACATTGTTTAACATATAGTCTAGCTTTTTACATAAAATACTCAGATGTTAACCCCCAATGTATTCATAAACATTTTCATAAGTAACTGTAATCATGCTTATATACTCTACATTCCTGTAGCTAATGCATTTCACAGCTTAGACAATGCTCCAAAAACAGAAAATATATTTGTAGCTCAGTTAAAAGATTTTTTATTGTTTAAACTATGAAGCTTTAGTAGTAGTTGGCTCATAACTGCTGAATTTCCGTTTCTGTATACTTGTTCATTTGTAAAGATTAAGATTTAGCATCGTCTATAAATTAAATTTAGTGTTTAGCATCTTAACAGCTCAGTTAACACAGCATCCGTAAAAAACTCAGTGCCAGAGGCAATAAATACTACAAAAATAACAGCATGAAAGCCAAGTGGTAGGACATAATGTACCAGTTCTATCTCCCCAGGTAGTACTGATTTCTTTCAACATGGCGCTATGCTCGCAACACCTCTCACCTCATCCTTCTGGCTCCCTGCTGTTCCTTAGTCTCCATGACATGCCTACACAGTTGGACTGTAGCTGCTCTTATACAGGCCTTTCACTACCTTAGATTTTTTCCAGATGCCTGCCTTGTGTGTGTGTGTCTGCATGTGCTTTTTGATGTATGTGATATGCAAGCATTGTATATACATGTGCAAGTATGCATAATGTACACATTTGCATGAGTGTACATTGTACGTACTCACTCAATAAATATGCAAATGTGTAAGGATGCTTGTGTTCAAAAGTGCAAGTGAGTGTGCAACCAGATCAGCAGCCATTTTTCATTGTGTTTTGGTACATGTTATGATGAAAGGGGTCATCAAAATTACCTAATTGCTGATAGTGCAGTGTTCTTTTGATTTATATGTGCCCTTACCTGCTGTTTTGACTAATGCAAAAGTGTGATATGTTATTTATGGGTCTGGAAGCTGGGAGTCCCCATGATTTACATCTACTATTAGGTTACCACTACTTTTCTAAATGTCGCTGCAAATTCAAACATGAAAACCAATCAAAAACATCAGAAAAGAATCAAACTTTATTAAACCTAGTTACTCCCCAACACTGGTTTCACACTATGCCTATATGGCAGCGTTTGTCCATGTAAAAAAGGTTGAGTCCTTCCCTTGCCCTGTTCTGGCATTAAACTTACATTCACTCACATTTATTACTTGCAGGAGCATAAATTATGCTATTTCTATTTCCCTGTAACTGACTAATCTAAGCATGCGTTTTTGCCACCATGCTGGGAAGGAGTTGCTTTTCTTGTTTAACAAGTTAAATCACAAAAGAGAGGAAAAAAATGCCTGTCATGCAGATAAAGCTGATTACAATGCGTATCGGATACATGCAGATAATTATGGTCGAGTCAAGATAACTTGAGAGCCTCTCCACCACCAAAAAGCATAGCAGGTGATGAAGAGATAGCGTATGATAAAAATATAAATACCCAGGAACTGTTTTTGGTAAAACAAAGCAAGCATGTCGTGAATTCACAAAGCATACCACATGCCAGAAATAGTTGGTCAATAAGCATGAAAATCCCACGAGAGGCTGCTGAAAAGATCTGAACTATTTGTAGAACAAGAACCAGTTATGTAGGGTTTTATGTTTAGATTTTCTCAAGCAAACTAGTGGATGTTTATTTTAACATTGTGAAAGGTTTACTCTACCTTGTTATTTATTTTTCTGTTAACTATTGACTTACCAGTGGTAGCACTGGAAAAGAGAGCACTTGGCTGGCAGCTATAAGCCTACAGAAGCCTGCATTAGCTTGGAAAAGCCTCTTTCTCCTAAGCTTGCAGGTATGATGTATCCTTCCTTACACTCTGAACCCCTATTATACTGCTGTTAATGTTATCTCATTGGCGCGCCCCACATTGTCACTTAGATTATTTTTCACAGCTATTAGATTTCAGATATGATAACTCTGGAAATGATTTGGTTTCGGTTGGCATTGAACTTGACCACCTTCCACATGATGCCGCCTGCATTATCTTGTGTAGGGAAACCAGTATAGACCAGATCAGATAAGGTCAAAGTCTATCAGACCAAGCAGGATCATACCATACCTGACAGGATCAAACTAGATTAGAACAGACCAGACTTTATTTATTGAGCCCATTGTTTTTATGGCTCCAATTTGTCATGCTGGTCACACAAGTTGATGCCTGTCAGACAAGTCAAGACACAGGTAAACATTCTCACAGAGATGAGACCATAATCTTAAAAAGTACGTTGACAAAATGATCACTATCACATACATTCTGTTTGTAACCTGTTCGGTAGGCTCACAGGAGAACATGCAATGTCCCAAATTAAACTCTGCAGAGAATATGAATTGGTTCCCCGATTTTAAAATTATTTTACTGTGTGTTTTTCAGTCATAGTACATGACTGACTCATATGACTCAGTGAAAAGCTCACTCACATACATGTAGTTACCTCACCCGGTTGTCTGTATAGCGGACAAGTTGACAATTCAATTATGAGAAAATCCGCCACCACCCCCAGTGTTCCTGTACACCTGAGTTTACAGAATGGTGATTTCATGGTTACCTCTTCTTCACTCTTCTAGAATCTTACAAACATGTTTTGCACTAGATTGCTTTTGTCCACCCTGTGAAGCTGTGGTTTACACCTTGCAATTATTCATTTTCATTCCCAACTGTTCTCTTCAATAGATGTCATATGGCTCACTTGTGGCGGGGCATGGCTCTTTTCTTTGCTCTTCTGCCTTTTTGTGTTTGGTCTATTTTTGCCAGACCAGCTTGTATTTCCAAAGTGTGGAATTTACTTGTGAAATGTTTAAAAAAAAAATCTCATTCACATTAAAGGCTGAATCTGGCATTATTTTTATTCATATCAACAAATCATCTGACAAGACAGAAACCAACAATTAGAGCATGAAGTATTATATATACCATATATATGTGTGTATGTATTCGGGTACAGGACACCAACTCCGCTGTCGTGGAGTAACACATTAGAAACCAGAGAGGGAGATGTCTTGACATTTTGCCTCTCACTGCAGTGTTAATGCTGCTAAGCAGGCCTCGATGTGCCATCGATCTGACCCAGACAACCAGGCGTTCACATTCCTGTAAAAACACACTGGGGATGGAGATGTAGAGCAACGCGCCATGTTGTGTTTGCGTTGTTAGCTCCCTAAGGCCTGGCCTCCCAGCTCTATTTATCAGGAGTGTTTGCACAAGGGGGTAATTTGTAATATTCGCTCAGGGCTTTGGAGATACAGCGCAGTGGGACAAAGGGTAGGAAAGAGATCAGCAGTTTGTTTTCTTTGGTCCAAGCTGTAGTGGAACTTTTATTTTGCAGCATTATTCCATTTGGTTTGTTCACCCTGTCCAGTTACAAGAAAGCAAGGGCTTTTGAATAAAAGTCACATACTCGCACACAGCTGTCAGCCATAATGTACCTTTACTGATGTTAATAGTAATTAAAGGAATAGTCTACTGAAAACTTTTGGACTGTCACAAATGCACCATCTGCAGTCAGTGAGAGGTGGCTCTAAAGTCTGTAGCTTACTCCTTTGTAGAGGATGGCAGCTGCTGTCAGCTTGGGCACATAGCAATTATTCCATTGGAAACATAGACTAAACAACATCTCAACACCAATAGAGCGTTTTTAAGCCACGCCATCAACATAATTGCGACATTCTTCTTTAACCTAGTTAAATACAACACTCTAATGTCACATCCCGAAGCAACAATTGTTTGGGTTAGCTGGGTTGGTTATTGGTTTCCATAAAAAAGTACACACCATCAAAGTGTGCACCATTGAACACTGTTAATTTTAGTTCAGGATATACGGCTCTCTACTCTGCCAGTTATAAATGTTTGAGATGTTGTATAACAGTGAATGGACCTGGAAGACTCGCCTTGCTGTTCCATTTAGTACTTCACAGTGTAGGGCCTGGTCAGATGGTCATAGTGAATGCAGACATTTGTCCTCGAAGAGAGAACATTGCTTTTAAAAGATTAAGGCAAGACTAATGTAGACATTGAACCTGACTATTCACACACACACACACACACACACACAAGATGAAGATGTCTAATTAAACTAATGACTGTTCCACTTGCACCACTTCCTCTGTGTATGCAGAGTTATGCAAAACTTAGATCAGAGAATGTTCTATTTAACATCTGTGCATAGCATCTGCATTCACATGTACAAACAGAGCATGCTCCATAGCTTTATTTTGAATATTTGCTTTTCCATTACCAATATTTCTCAATGTGACTTAATAGAAATGTGCCTTGAATAGATGGAGTCCTATACTTGGTGTAAGGTGGACTTTGTCTCAAATCTACAACTCAAGTTTATTGTTGTTCATTAGATAATAGGATGTTTTGGGGCATCCTTTATGTTAAACAGAGGACAATTGCAGGAATTGATGTGCCCACATGATGTCCTGGTCTTGTGCGTTTTTGATTTCCATGAGCTTTCACAATAAAAGTAACTTCGCTCAACAGTGAAATGCAAGGCAGACATGGTCTCTGGCCTTGGAACTGCTGCAATATAATAGAGTGGAGAAAGAATGAAAGAGAGTGCAGGATAAAAAGCCTTTCCATCCCTGGAAGGGCAAGTAGACAGGCAATTTTACTATATCTCCTATCTCTGTGACAATGGTTCTAGCATAAATTCACTGAACAGGAGTGTGATAGAAATCACAGAGAGGTAATAGTGGAGGTAGAGGTGGAGTGGGGTCTTATGGGAGACCGTTTTCCTCACACTACTGCTGGCCTATAGATTTATGTGATTTAGCCCCACTCTCTCCTTCCCTTTGATGAAATTCAATACATAGACGTACAATATGGTAAAGTGGTTTTAAGCTTTAAGATGATTGCTGGGTGTCTCCAAAAGAAGAGTGGAAGAGTATCTAAGAACGAACCAGTCGTGAGTGTGTTTCTATCTGTGTCATACCAAAGTGTCAATATAGCCGTATGTGTTAAGCAAAAATCCAGATTTGGGGGGTGCCCGATCCAGGTTTTGCTTGATTGTTGACAGAGCACTGCCCAGGTAAATGTCAAGCAGAATCAGACTTCCTCCACTGTTGCTCCCTCTCTCGTTCCGTCCGTTCCTTTCACCAGTGCTTTGGTATTGATTTAAGGCCAAGTATGGTCTCTGTTGATAGAGGCCTCGCCAGCTGGCAGGTGAGGTTAGTCGTGATTTGAATAAAAGATCATCCTAGTTCAACAGCACCAGCTAAGCCGTGGGGCAGATCAGTCACACTCCTGCGTCTGAGACACAGTTGTTCAAACATATTGCAGCAGCCAAATGTATGTGACTGCTTATATATTAGTTTAATATACAGCTACCAACATGTATTTTACATTGAATAACCATGCTTTTCAGTTCAGGGAGGTCGGAATATTTATTTAATTTGTCATATATGTAGACAGTTATAATATAGTAGTTACTATACCTTTTACTAATACTGATTTATCTGCACAGAAAAGTCAAATACAGAGTCAAAGCTGGCTGTGCAGGATGGCATAGCCACCCCAGCGAGCCCTCCCCAGAGAGCACAGTCAAATCATTAAGAGAAAAACAAACCTAAAAAAACTGAAAATAAATACTGTATGTGTAAAGGCAGAATTTAGCTAGTGAAGAGCAAGGGGAAGTCCAAGTCAATGAGTATCATATTGTCAACTCCATCAAAAGCTGGTAAACAAAAGGAAGCTGAACCACAATCACTAGCAAGGTAGATCACAGACCAATTTGTGTTTTAGTTTAGTAAAAAAAAAATGGTGTTTAAATCTGCAGAGTTTCAAGATCTGATTCTTTATTTTATTTATTTTGGATATTTGAGATCAAATTAGTTATAAAGGACTCATCAATTCTGTGTAGATAATAGTTTAGTTAGTGTTTAATGCTGCACATTAGTTAATGTACTGAATGCGCACATTCTCCTGCCTGCTGCTACCACCCTGCTTTTGTGCTTTGACTGTTTGAAAGCTCCAGGACCTTTGTGGCTCACTTTAAGAGTGCTGGTCATGCTGGTTGTTTGGGTTGTGGTTGTGCCGTCTAGTGAACAGATCCTCCTCCACCATCTTCTTGGCCTAGGCTGAGACTTTGAAGGCTAGCTGTTGAGATTCAACACACAGACGCCTCCTCTGGGGAGCTGACATCATTAGAGCGGAGAGCAGATCCGGCTCCTCTTCTGCTTCAGCGAGGGAAAGAGAGCGTTAAAGATAGAGAGAGGGAAAGTGAGAGGAAGAATGAGGGGCGGGTTTTTGCAATGCGAGGTCAAGATCGTGGCACAATTACCCTGGCAGTGCTGTGCCCTGGGAAGCCAAAGCCCCTGACTTCTCACCCTGCCAAGGTCGGCCGGGCCGCTCCTCCAGACAATTAGCCTCCCAATATCCTCCTGTCAGTTCCACATTCACTGCTCACGTCGCTCTCCCTTCCCCCGCTCCTGCTGCTCTGCTAGGTTCATACGCTGTGAGCCTGTGCCACTCATTTCCATGCTGTAGACATTGTGTTTTCTGCAACTCTACATATGTGCATGTGTGACTATCCTTAACTTTTACAGTATACTGTGTTACTGTCAAACTGTCAAGTGATGCTGCGAAAGGGGCTCATATGCATTTACTCTCAGCGACGCACATCCAAACAAGCCCAACGCGAGGAGACAAAAGTGACACATTGTGTTTTCTTGGGTGCTGGAAGTGGCAGAGTGTTA
This sequence comes from Lepomis macrochirus, assembly GCA_024633595.2. Lineage (NCBI taxonomy): Eukaryota > Metazoa > Chordata > Actinopteri > Centrarchiformes > Centrarchidae > Lepomis > Lepomis macrochirus. The sequence continues at coordinate 31,706,440 of JALXJV020000005.1, forward strand.
GTCTGCACACTGTAGCTTATGAGCTGGAAGGGCAGCGCAGCGAACACAAACAGAAAAACAAAACAGTGAGACAGCGTGCTGTGCAGTTTAAGGTAGCCTGTGCCATGTTGAGGAAAAATTGGGGAGCAGTTAACATAACAGATATCTAAAATGAAACAGATATCAAGATATCTTTCCATGCAGCCATCCTCACCAGAAAAATGGCTGTATAAGTTGATTATTACAAACCATATTAATGTTTACTGTTAGGCCGCGACCTCTAGCAGCAAAGGAGGAAGTAAGGTAAAGTAGTATAAGAGAGTCCATGTAAGGGGTTTGCTGGGTGAATGGATGGATGGAACAAGCACAGGACTTTCACTTAGGAGACAGAAGTTTGAGTGTAGAAGAAATCAAAGTTGACTTATTTAAGATTTTAAGTTATAACATTAAGCATGTGACATACGGTACTTACCTAATGTACTTATTTTAAGCAAAACCAGGATCTTCTAAACCTAGCCATGTTTTAAGGTGTTTTCTTACCAAACTGCGAAAGTTTAACGTCATGTGACTTGATTGGTGCTTTCGAAGGTCATATATGTCGTTTTGGGGAACTGTTATAAATGTTGTTTTGGGACAATAGACAACCTGATTTGCAACACAAAATCAAATCACAAAACAGATGTATTGTATAAAAATTGAAAGAAAAACTGACGTTTTTCCACTCCAGTCACAAAATATTCTTTATTTTTTTGTCTGTCATGGGGAAACAACTTTGCAATTAATTTATTTACATTCTAAAAATGGCATCAGTAGTTATTTGACATATTATTTAATTCTTTAATATCATGCAGGTATATCAGCACATACCCAAAGTGGCATCACTCAATCCCACAACAAGACTTGGCCTTCTCATCTGAGATTAAAGCCACCATTTAATTAAGTCATGTTGACTTCCTACACTTTTAAGTGGCACAGATTTACAGTTTGTTTATCCTCTGGACTATTCCATGTGTTCCCAGGTGTGGGGGGATACAGGAGGCAGCTTCATCTGAGGGGCCTTGCCAATTAGAATGCACAGTGAATCTGCCTGTAAGCTTATTAAATCACTATTATCCCTATTAACACAATGGACATGATCCTCTTCTACCAACTGCATCCTCATTTTATGTAGCGTACGTCGCGACAAGCAGCGCCTGTCAGATCATCTAATGTGAATGTGCTGCCATACACACGCACGCACAGACACAAGGCACGCAAATAATTGTGCGAGGCTCATATTCCAGCACATGACAGCGTTTTGAGGGATCATATAGATGCAAATGCAGCCATGTAATTGCATAAGCAGTAGATCTGCGCTCTCTAGGCTCGGTGCTGTCATGTCAATGGCTGATTCCATCTGCTTTTCATCGTGTCTGTTTTTTTCCAAGACCTAATTTCCATACCAACCCAAAGCTTTAGAATCCTCTCATCCTTCCTTCTCCGCCTCCTCCTCCTCGATCTCCCCCACCAACCTCTCTCTTCTGGTCCAAGCAGGAGTGATGGAAATGACAGCAAAGATGCAGATGTCACAGCCAAAAACCCCAAATGACAGGGAAGAGGCTTCCTACCTAGTTTCTCTTCTCTTCTTCCCTTCTCTCCTCCCATCCCCGCTCCCCATCTGAAAGGTCCAACTCTCCTTGCCTCACTTCTTCCATACCTGACATGAACAAACTGCCTTTAAGTATGCACATTTTAGTCTTGTGAGGGAGAATGCATCAATCCTTCAACCACCACTTTACCTTCAGTCTGAATTGGTCCTTCTTTCCTCCTGCTACATTTTCCCTCTCTGTCTTCTCACTGCCTCTCTTGACCTCCCATAATTCTAAGCAGACTTTTTTTTTTTTGAAAGATATTTTTGAATATCAGGTGCACGAGCTGCATGCTTTCTGCATTTGGGTTTATAGGGATTTAAAACATTCCTTATGCAGGCCTGCATATGGCGATAGATAAAAGCCGGTGTGACGGCAGTGTGATGTGCTACATATCTACCAATTTGCTGCAAGTCAAAAGACCAATGATCCTTTGCTTGGGAAGGACTTGGCAAGAAGTGATTGTGAGGAGGAGGACTGTGCCAAGACCTCCTGTGCTCATTACTGTGGTGATGTTACATTGGCTCGCATATGTAAACCAGCTGATTTTCCTTTTGTGTTTTGTAGTCACATTTGCTTTTTACATTACCTTCCACAATGGAGGAATGTATCTGAAAATCGTTCGGAACATTCGGATATAAAATATTGGTTTAACTTGACATTTGTGTTGTGTACCCACAACATGGTGGGAAAAGGAAAATTACAAAATTAGATACGACAGAATTACAGCATAGGTGTTTTCTTTACATGTGAGCATTCTCTCCCTGATTTTATTAACTTTATTGTGTGAATAATTAGCAAAATAATCCAAAAAGCAACATAAAACATACAAACGCTGCATAATTGTGAAAATGAAAGAATGTTCAACATACAGGTTAGCAAACTAGCATTTGTGCTAGCTAACATGCCGGACGCATTTGAGCAAATACCACACCCGCAGACATATTATGTATTCAAGTATTTTAGCACACACAGTATGCACATACATTGTTATATTGCGGCACATACCCAGAGATAAATGCATATGAGTATGCCAGTACACATACACTCACTTCAACTCCCCTTCCTCTCCCTCCTCTCCTTCACCCAACACATAACACTTCCTCTAAAATTCACTGGCAGTGTGTGCTGTGGAGGCATGAGATAACGTCCCAGAAGTTTTTCAAGGGCAGGACGGGTGCTCAGACATCAGAGGGAAGCCGCGTCGAGCCGAAGCTGATTCATTACATGTGTTGCATCTGCCTCCTATTAAAAAGCCCAGAGCACTCCGCACTCCGGCTGTCTCCCCCGGTCTCTCTTTCTCACTCTCTGACTGCAAACTACCTCCTGACTCCTCGCCTAGACCTCATCTCTCTAAAAAACTCTGCCCTTCTGTCTCTTTTTTTTCTAAACTCTCCCTCTCCCCTGATGACATGCCTCAGCTCCTCACTAATTCTTACAGATTAGCTCTACAGTACTACAGCACCAAGATCAATGAATATGAGTTTTAAGACCCGCACAAATATTTTAGGATCAAAGCTATCTATAAACATAAAAGATTTTACCTATACCATAAATAATATATCTTTAATTTTACCATTTTATTCCATAGATAAAATTTCACTCGGACTCAGTCTATAACCTTGCATTCATTCAACCAGCATTTAAAACAATATTTAGACCATGGTACCATTAGACTGGAGGTGGAGGTGTTCATTTATCTGTGTTTCACGGTGCACAATGTGTCCCCAGTGATGTCTTGCATGTTTTCGTGTTGATCAAGTTGCATTTGGCTTTGGTTGGTAGACTTATTAGCTTTCTTGTCTGTTGTTGCTCATGCTGACTCGAGCCCATTGGATATATTTGCTTGGCTATGTCAGTTTCATCGTTTAACATCTTATAACATATATAAATAAAATATCTTTATGTGTACAGTACCAAATTAAAGGGATCCTTGTAAAATATGTGTTTGTTATCAGCCATAATGTGGTTTTGTCTGATAGATTGGTTGTCTGTCTGTCTGTTTTTTCCAAATATAGATATGTATCACCCAACACAACATCATTTTCCAGTGTTTGGCTCTAACAACACATTTCTGCCATTTGTTCTAAACAAAAAGTGCTTCTTTTAGTAGAGGTGTAAAGTGCATCATTTCCTGTTTGCATGTGAATGTTTCCGACAATGGCAGATTCAAAAGCTTTCATAAACTGACACAGTTCTGTCATTTGTTGGCCATAAGAACCCCAGGAATTTGGATTTCAGGAGGAGTAGTTGTTGCCAAGATAACGGGATCGAAATAAACAATAAATGAATAAGAAACTCAAAGACAGGTTGGATCGCTGTTGTAATGCTGGTGCTAACCTCTACTACCACTATAATAATTGAGACCTCAAGGGAATCTGATGTAAGCTTTCCATAGACAAACCAGGGTAGGATCACCTACTCAAAGAATTTGTTCATCTTTTTAGAAATGGGCATAAATTCCAGTGCACTTTGTAGTCTTCAGTATTTTTTTAACCTTTATTAGGATCTCTGTGGTATAAAAAAAGAGTTTTCATTCAAGGAACAGGTATTTCAGAGAAATCACTGATCATCACTGACTTTCTTTACCATTCAAAAACTTACATATGTCAACTTGATCGAGGAAATCGCAGGAAATGTTTTTCTTCATTTTTGTGCTTGGTCTGCAAACAGAGAGTACATACACAACTGAGGATAAAGATACTTTCCTCGGGATCTTGTGTTTCTGTTACTGTTGGTCAATGGTGCCTCACATTGGTGAGTATTAAAGCAACAGCTTATTGATTAGGAAACACTGCACGATCTTATTCAGACATTCCATTAAAGAGACATTTACTCACCTGATTGAAGAACACAGTCTAAAGTTAGAACGACTGGAAGTTTCAGACTGTTCTTCATCTAGCATTTTTTTAATCACTTGCTCATTTCCTTTACTCCACAATCTCATCTTCAGTGTTTTAATTATGTCGTGGTGAGTGATAGCTAGTTTTAAGGTGTGTGTGTGTGTGTGTGTGTGTGTGTGTGTGCGCGTGTGTGTTTGGCGGACTTGTTAAAAGGGGGCCTTTTTGCGGCGCGTACGCCAGCTTCAGCTGATAATTATTTCAGATTACATTAAAGGAAATTAAACATTTCTTAAAGTACGTGTGAGGGTGACAAAGTTATCAAGTGCAGTTACAGGAGAGAGTGTGAATGTTGCACTTCCAAAAACGTAATTTTTGCGACTGCTAATAAGATCGTTTTCAGGTGTTAAAAAATAATTAATGGTGCTACAGCAGTTGAGCATCACTGGACTCATTAGTACGTGGATCAGTGTTACACAGTGGTCAAAAATGAAAGGAATTGGTAGTAAAAAAGTGTGAATTATCAAAGCGAAAGTGAAATGTAAGAAAGTATTCTTATTTTAATGTGTTTCAAATTGTGGCTGATACTAGTGCTCTAGGAGAGTGCTGTAAAGTTCCTGATGAAATAGTAGTCACACTTATTTTGTAATGGCCCTAGTACATGTATATCATGTATAATACAGTATCTTTGTGTCAGCTGACGCACATCTGATTTCCTTATAATTTACACAGAGAAGTTTTTTTTCTTTGATATTTAGCTAACTTTGAGTTCAAGTTGTGAAAATCTGTGTGCGTAGTCAGACATCCTGTCATTTTGAAATTTGTCTGGACCACTGATCTGTCCCACCAGCAGACTCTTATCAGCTGATAAGAGTGTTTACGCCAGCGTTATCTCTGTCCATTTAAGGGTTGTGGAGTTGAGAGTCATAACTGATAAATCCTTTTCCACATGAATTTTGACTTGCATGTAAGGGGCAAGTTTTATCTCACACTTTCAGGCATCTGAAAGATACAATCAATCATTTGGTTAAACTGCTGCTAATGTCATGAAAAGTAGCAATAATAATAATAATAGCAACAGTAATAATCATAATGTAGCATTGATTATGAAAGAAATGTTTGGTTTCAAGACTTTAGTTCCATCCTGTGCTTTGTTCTTTTTTGAAAGACTCTGCTATGTTTAAGTTCATACTCATATGATACACCGTTGGAAAGCTAGAATCCTCGTGATTCGACCAATGCAAACCATTTCAAGATAAAATCACAACAGGTAAAATCAGCACCTCTGTCAGACCACCCACCTACAATCAAAATTATTACAGTGTCAAAGGTCCAGACGATCCAGTCCAGTAAAAACATTTGGTCCAAAACAGATTATTCCATTAATAAATTCCCAGAAACCGCTGCTGTATCATTTCATATTTGCTGGCAGATGGGCCAAATATTTCATTATATTCATAATAACTTTGGTTTGGATGTAATGCTGCGTTCCATTTGCCTCGGAAGTCGGAGGTCGGAGCTGGGAATGACGTCACACCGGCGTTGTTGACAGTTGACGGCGTTCCAGTTACAACCTCGCTCGGCCAGCTGTTTGTTTACAACTAGCCAGGTTAGCTATTGATACGCCGGTTGATTAAAAAACGCATTATGCGGTATTTACTCACACTAAACACTGTAGCAACACGTCCACAGACAGCTGTTGGACAGCACTTTGTGTACGAACATTTATATGAGACACAAGTACACTAAGTGCTAATAAACAGTATAAACTACAGCTTTCAGTAACTGTTGATACCCCGACAGCCATCTTGGATCACAAAGTCGGGGGTTGTCCCGACTTTCGAGTCGGAAATCCGACTTCAGGGGGCGTTCCAGTTGAAAGTTCCAAATGGGAACTCGGAAATTCCGACTTCCGATGTCAAATGGAACGCACTATAATACAACTGTGATATCTTGATTTCAAAATGGCTCCTGATCTCTGACCTTTCAGTTGACACCTTATTGACCCAACAGCAGCTCACATGTACTGTCCACAGCCAACAATAGCCAATGAGAGTCCGAGCTGTAAGGGAGTCCCAGCCCCTATTCTTTCGTAGGCGGGCCGAGCCAATTGCAACCAATTGTGCCTATCTTCAACTAGGAAGTTCATGATCTTTCAGAAAACACATCTGCTTAAAGCTGCTGGATAATGGGGAGCTATGCAGCAGCAGCTGCTTACCGCCAAGGGGTGGTGCTGTTTTTGAGGGGGAAAAAAACACACTTCCAGACATTCCCTTAGATAAGCCTGTGTAAAATATTTATTTTTGTATTTTGTATTTCTACAAAATTTTAACGTTGACTAGGTAAGGCTTCATGCTGTAGCCCCACAGGGTTTTCTAGCTAATTAGTCCCAAAATAGTCTGCTTGCATGTGTTAGCAAACATTTTCAAGCAGAAATGAAAAACTCATTACTTTTAGTTTGTTCAAACTTATATTGATCAATTCCAGTAGTACTTACAGGGACTCTGCCGTTGGGTTAGACACTTCAGAGTGTTATCTTTCAGAGAAACCAAAAGCCATGCAACACATTCAATTTACGTTGGGTAAATTGAATGCTCTCTTGGATAGGCATGTTAGGCGAATTTAATAGGAGTAGTAAGAGGTTAACTGGTCAACTAAGAACATCAAAATATGTTTTGTTCTGTAACACCATTTAACATTAGTCAACATCGGAGGCATTTCATTGTTTGAGAGACATGGATATGGAACGCCATTGAGCTCTTGAAGTTGTGTGTAAACAACATTAATTATGAAGGAATATGGTTTTTGTGTATGCAAAAGCTACCATCCATAATTAAGTGAATTGAAATTAGCATGTATACAATGCAGTCAAAATACTGAGTTGCATATTGAATATATATATATTTTGTCTTTTCTTCCATCTCTCCCCATTATCTTAAACACGCTTGGTGATTGAAAGGTCTGCTGAGATAATTACAGCATTGAGAGGAACAGCAGCACACACTTGAAAATTAATGAATAAATGATTCTGTCTCTCTCACCAAAAGGTTTTTCTGACCACTAAGTGCAAATGTGGCATTTCCAGTGGCATGTACCACAATCTAAAGTTGTTAAACTGCAACTTTGAATGTGCCCTTCTCTTTTGAAAGCCTAAGTGAACTCTGCCATGCAAATAACCATGTCGAGTTAAACAGAAATTTAAGTACAACCTCCAAAGTGAACGCCATTTGAATTTTTTCGTTTTAGCATGCATAAATCTTTTGCAAAATGCACTCTGCTTTCAACGCTAATAGCGTACACAGAAATCAAAGCTGTGTGTTTCTTGCAGAGCAACAAGAGAGGAGGAAGATCTGCATAATGTTGACTCCAGCAATGAAGAGTAAAGCGCAGATCCACAGCATCGCTCCCTTGGTTTCTTTCCAATAACATCATTAGCATTTTGACATCATCGGCCTAATTGTTGTTGGTAGCTCTGAGAAAGGAGCGCCTTGGAGGGGGAGTCGGGAGGGTGAGGAGGAGGGTGGGTGTGTTTCCACTTTAAGGCCTTGTGCTTATCAGTGCAGGGCAGATACTGTTCCTATGGTCCTGGCTGACAGGTGAGGTGGTTGCGGTTGTCAGTGAACCCCCGGGACAAGTGCTGAGGGATGGGATCGTATTTGGGAGCAGGTGCACCCCCCTCCTCCTCTTGCGCCTTGTTCCCCCACTCCCCCAGGAGGCATATGGTGAGAGTGATTGGAGAGACCTGGGGCCCGCAGGGAGTGTTCCTCTCCCCAGTTCATCTGTTCCAGACGGGGCCCTGCGGGACACTCAGCCTCTCCTGAGGTCCCTGTTGGCTGGGAATCAGGCCGAGTAAGCGGCTTCGCTTTCAGGTTGACTGCTTTGTTACAGTGCTGGGCGGTCTTGGTGGCCACACCAGTTAGTTTTACACTGTGCACCATTGTACGCTGCGATTTTGTGTGCAGGCCACATGCAGAATGGCTAATAGGTCACGGCCTCTAATTTGTTTGCTCTGTACCTCATTTGTACGCAAGTGTTGCTTTTAATCTGCCAACTCTTATTGTGTCCTGGTGTCATTGCTTGGAATAGAATCACCATCTTGCTGTGATTTCACAGGCTCATATTTGTGAACCAGCTTACAAATGTGATGTAGTTCTTTCTGAGTGCACTAGGAGAGAGAGTTATGGGGGCATTTTAAGCCTCGTATAATATGTGTACCTCTTTTATGTGGTCATTTATTATAAGGCGAGCTCTATGAATAATGTATGATTAAAAGGCGTAATGGATACACTGGGACTCGTCAAAATAAAAGCAAAAATCCATTTGCTCTCCCTGTAGTAAATCCACTAGCTTGTCCTTGGGCTAATTTCCAACTTGGGACTTGGTGGGGGAGTGAGTGCATGTCTTGAAAGTGATTTCAAGGGAGGGAGGTGTTGGTTGTGCTGTAAAGTGAGAGAGAGGGAGGGAGGAGGAGGAGGAGGAGGAGGAGGAGGAGGAGGAGGAGGAGGAGGAGGAGGAGGAGGAGGAAAGTAAAATGAGACATGGATAAGGAACAAAGCCAAGAACACCTCTTTCTCTTGATGCCTCCCTCCTTCATCTCACTCTATCCCAGACCCTCTCTTTCTCTCCGTCCTCCTCTCCCATCTCTGTCTCTCACCATCTTAAAGCTCCTTCCCCCTGCCTCTGAGCAGCTGCCACTTCTGAGCCTGAAGAAAATGAAGGCAGATGAATCAATTTGGCCTGTGGCCCTAAAGTGCACTTGTCTGCACCCCAGCCTGGGCGGGGGGATAATGAGCCGATAGATTGAGCCGGTGCCGGAGCCCGGCACTGAGCGCCGAGATGCCTTCGCCTGCCGCACCACCGGGCCCCCCTCACATACACACACCCACACACACACACACACACTCTGATGCCTCCCTGAGCTGCGGTAGCAGCCTGTCGCTGGGTTAATGGGGGTGAGGGTCCTTTGCGCAGGACACTTTTCAGAGCAAATTAGAGGAAGGATCTGTATCCGTCCTCTTCAGCCCTCCCTTCCTTGTATTGCCCCTCATCTACTCCCCGCCCTGTGTATGGGAAGACTGGAGAGCAGATTGGAGCATGGTTGCAGAGGAGCATCAAGGTACCTTGAAAAGAAGGGGCTGGCGGGGGCAAGGTCCAAGATCCTTGGGTAATGAGGATTGACACTGGGACAAGGCTGAGGCACAGCATCCCTCAGCGCTGTTGACAGGTGACGGCAGGCTAGGGAGGGATGAGGCAGAGTGAGAAGAGCCGGAGCAAGAAGAGGAAAAGCGAGGTCAGGACTAACAGCGTCTCTTATTCAAGGAGGAAAAAGGTGAGAGACCGCGCAGCCATCCGATGACCCCCTAAGCCCACTGCAAGGTGAAGCAGGGAGGATCAAAGGAGCAGGACAACACACGTCAACCACCAGCCTCTAGCCAGCTTCCTGCTGACAGGCTACAGATTGATTGACACTGCAAGGAGAGTAAAGAAGAGTTGAAGGAAAAGGAAAGTCAGCCATGCATAGCCTGAACTGATGTGAACCACTACTGTCTCCTTCAATGCATTGACTAGCCCTTTCTAAGCAGGTGGGCTTTGTGACTTCACCCAGGGTTAGAGTAGTATAAATGAGCAGACCCAAGTTGGCACTACTCAACTTGGGGGGAAATTAAGATGCTGGAGGGCCCTTTGAAGATAATTAAAGAGCACAGAGCGGGAGCCTCCAGAGAGGGACTGCAGACATGTTCAATACCGAGACTAATGGAGTTAATTTCCAGTACATTATTCATGTAAAACACAGGCCCTTACTTAGCTATGTCTTTTTTACGTCTCTTCTATCTGTCGTCTGAAGTAAAAACTGTCCCCCACACACGTACAAATTAACCACTTGAACTTGTGTCACCTGATTAACCTTGCCAAAATACTGTTAGAGTCAAACCTTCAATGTAAACAAACTTAATCGACCAACAAAAAATAAAAAACTATAACTCCTTAAAACAGCCAGGTGGCCAAGAACTGCTCCCTCAGGGAGCAGAATGCATTAAAAAGGCATTAACTCAAGCATAGGGGAAAGCACTGTGACCTTGAACTGTATCACCACTTGCAACCGATCACATCTCAGTAGAGACCATTAGCTCCACCCTCAAGCTCACTAACTTGTCCTTTAACATTAATGAGTACACAAAAAGGAAAAAAACAACACATGAAAGCTGTACAGTTGGGAGCTTAGGGCCAATTAAACACCTCCCTAGACAGGAAATTAGTCCCTTCCTTAATCACAGGCAGTCAGGGTTGCCAATCTTTTGTCAGAGTTGGTGAATTCCTGCCTAGATCAATTGCTCTCCTGTCCCGTTGAACAGCGGCTAAGGGAACGGTCCTTGCACGCTGCATCATTAACCTAGGCGGCTAATTAGATGCTGTGCTCTGATCAATAGCCGAGTTGATTGCTGACTGGGTAATGTAGCCGCGGGCCCCAGAGGAGACGGAAACACTTTGGGCGCCTTCAGGAATTTGTCAGCAACACTGATGCTGGGTAAACAAAGTAATCAACAGCTGCACTTGACAGCAATGTAACGCTGACTGTACCTTGACACTCTGTCTCTGCCTCCACGCCTGGCTGCCGAGGAGGACTGCTCTCTTTGTGCTCTCCTTGAGAGAAAGAAATCAAAAAGGCCACAATCTATTTTGAGATTCAAGGAGTGATTAGGCTGACAGCTAGTCGAGAGAGGCAGAGGGAGAGGCGGGTAGAGGTGGAAGTCAAACCTGATTAGGCCCACCTGCAGATTTCTCTTCCTTCCATCTCTACGCCCTGATTGCTTGGCGGCAGCTCCCTCCTCTTCTCTGCCATGCTCACCACCCCCCACCCCACCCCCGTCCTGTCACTGTTGACCTCAGTGCACTGCTAATGCCCCTTGGCCAATCAGCATGCTTGCCCTGGCGGCAGCAGGGTAATTAAAAGGGAATTGTGTCTACTTGGCGTGTGAGCTGGTGGGCACGGGGGTAGACAAACATTCTCCATGCCGCCTTTCCTCCCTCCCTCTCTCCCAGCCAGGTGGCAGCGTACAGGACCTGTCAGATTAGCTGATGACCCTTTTAATTCTAGCCCAGCCGGGGGCCATAATTGATATTTACCGGGAAAGGTTAATTGTAGCAGTGATCTGCTTAAATTACAGTGGAGATCAGGAGAACGGGGCCAGCCACCATGTGCGCCACCGGGGGAGCTGCTACACGCAAACTGCTAGTCAAATGGATTACACCCTGCGGCCATCACCACTGTACTCCAAGGTGGGGAAGCAGCACGGGACACTGTGATTGGCTAGCACTGCACCAGCGCAGAGTCTTCCTTGCTGAGCTCGCCAACCTCCCATCTGGCTGGGAATTTGGGTGCATTCCAACTGTCTTGATGGCCTGCAATAAAACAAGCCATCCATGTTTGCATTAGGGTTACCATGATGTGGGTGGCTGAACGCAGATATGATGGATTTGTACATTTAAGCTGCTGATAGCTGATATATTTTTTTGCCAATATTTGTATTTTTTCATGACCAGAAAACAGAATAGTAATTTCTTTCTCTCTAAAATGTTGTGTTGGCAAAGGTTAAAGTATGTATATTGTTTACATTGTCTTCTTAAAGTAAATGCTACATGTTTTTCCCTTTTTTTTTTACTGACCTCAAAGAGCAGTTAGCTAATGAATGCGCCTGAGCTATGAGGGAGAGTGGAGGGATTTTAGACAGGATTCATCCAAGGATCCTAACTCTTTACTTTATCTTACTGTTCATCAACCTTATATTTTTATACTGTATGTAGGCCACAGCTTGAGTGTGTCTGTCCGTGTCATATGAGGGCACTAACATTATCATATGTGCAAAATGTACAGGAACTAAGTTCCGTTCCTGAGTTGAACAATACAGATTGGTGGATATTGGTGGTTAAAGTGGAATAAAAAGAATTAGTCATGCCCTGAATCAGCTGTAGAACACAGTCACAGTTGGCTATACTCGATTGTTGCTGCTGCGTTCCTGTTGCTGGCTGGTATGACAAGCAACAGCGGGTCGAGGTTTGGGGTTGCAGGTGTTTTGCTACAGCCAGTTCTGCTTTGCATTTAGCCAAAGCACAAACTGACACTGAGCTGTGAGACACTACACTGACTTTGTGTTTCTCTCAAGTTAAGAATAGAAGTGCCATGGCTCATTGAAAGTCAGTTGAAGCCATTGTAGCTTTGCTGTGTTTGTTATGCATAGCTGCCTAACTTGTGGAGTTCGTTATAGATCCCAGTGAGTGACAGGAAATAAGATGGCATCTGAAACTTTTAATTAGTGTTCTCTGGTTCAGACATTGTTATCCTTGTTTTCCCAGTGTGATTTATTGCAGTAGCTGAACTTTGGATATAAAATGGGTAGTTCTGGTGCTCGGTGGCTGTGTCAGGTTTGAGCTCTTGTAATTACCCCAATTAACACAAACTTTCAATTCAGTTATAGATGATTAATATTCTGTACCGATAAATGGTTTTAATCAACTGTGCTGGTATACGCAGCCACATTTCTGCTGTCCTTTTCTAATGGGCCATTGTGTGTCGGGGGTTTTTTTTGCATTGCCTGAAAAGCCTGCTGATTCATAAGCCACTGTATGTTGTGTGAAAAAACACTCTCAGATGACATGGATAATAGAAATTTACTTAGTTTGTTGCATCAGAAAATGAAGGTAAGACATGATTGGTAACTTTCATCCACATTACCATGCAATGATGACATTTATAGAAATAATAGCAAACATTATGTTCACTGCTATTATGAAACACATTTAGCTTTAGGCAAGATGTTTTTAAAGAATGAAACAAATGAAAGATGACAAAATTAAAAACATCTGGGGGTGTGCTTTGGAGCAATTTAAAGCCCGTGTGGTTTGCATTAAACCGACAGTTTGAAGGTGTCCTCTTGTGTCCCCTACAGATCAAACCTTTGGCACTACGTCCGGTCAAAGTCAGCGAGGATGAGACGGTGCAGGAGCTCAGCCGACCGCACAGGAGCAACTCCAAGGAGCAGCTTAGTGAGGTGAGTCCCTGAATGCGACCTTTCCCCTTTTCAAAGACCACCTTCAGAGAGCCAGGCTATCCACTTTCACAGGCCAAGTCAGGGGACCCCTGAGGTGCGACATAGAGAGTGGGCAGATGACAGCTACACTGAGGCTGAGATTAGAGGGCATCTGGTGTAGTAGCTCCTGCGGTGTCCAGCTATCACCTCATAAATCCCCTGTGCATCGGGAAAAAGACCGGTTGGCTGGCAGCACATAGACAGGAAATGATTAGGCCGGTCACACAGCATCACCTAGTCGGTCTGGCATTATTTAAAACATGCCGCGGTTAAATGTAGACATGACCTGACCAGCCAGGTGTGGTTTGATCTCACCGACCCCAGAATGGAATGAGTTAAAGAAACTGTTCCAATTATCGCAGCGACGGCATCCATATGCCATTTAGAGGATGAGTAGGTGGCAAAGGAAAATGGAGGCCAGGCATTGGTTCAGCATAAGGGATGAAATAATGCAATTTAGATACAGGGGAAGTAATGAGAATTTATGCAAAATCCCAAGCGGCTCATTTTAAATGAATGTAGAAATATGCTTCCTAACTAATGCCTGTCAAGCAGGCCTCCCAAACCTAACTAAATTTAATCAGACTGCTCATTTAGCTGACGAAAGCAGGAGAAGAGAGAGAGGGAAAGAAGAGGAAGGAAAATATGCAGCTTTCTTTTCCAGCAGCGGTAAAAATGATGGAAAGAAAAAGATTTTAATGAACTTATTAAATACATTGTTCCAAGCTATTCAGCATTCCAATTGAAAAACCAGCCTGATGAAGAAAAAAAAAATCACCCAGGCTAACTTTTCCCATGTTCACCCTCTTTTCTCTAAGCCTCGCTGTTCTGTTTTTTCTCGTGCGCTGCCCCCCTTCCTCTTGTACTGTTTCTCTTGAATTTGTGTAAAAGGCTGTCTTTTAATGAAAAAGTCAGGAGGAAGAGGCGGGTTTGTCAGATAAAAGACCGAAGCCGGTTGACAGCTCTGACAGGGATATACGACAAGCACCGAGAAAGAGGGGGCACGGATGCGGGGGGTTGGTACTGGTGGTTGCGGTGAGGGTGTCGGGGGGTTGGGGGGCCCTGTTGAAAATTGCTCGCTGTAATCGCCGACGGTGTTAGATGTGGCATGTCTCTCTAATCTGCTGCCAAATAAATCATGCACAGACACTGATTGTTGTAGCCACAGCATTCATATCTATCCATCTCTCCCCCTCCGCCTGTTTTTACCTTTCTCTTTCTGTCTGTCTGTCTGTCCTCTCTGCTAGCTGTTGTATTCCACTCTGCGAGGGCCTGGACATAACACACACAGCGAGATTCCTCACCAAACACCGTGTCACTGTCTCCCCTATATTTCTTATTTTTCCAGCCCCGTGAAATCTCCGCCACCGCACTGAGAGCACTGCTAATTTTCGTAAAACACGCTCCACCACATCAAAGTGGCTCCCCAGCTTTACGAGCTCTTAACTAATGATGCTGCGTCTGCAACGTGTAAAATGGATTTCTCTTGTCTTACCGCCAAAGGAAATAGAGACAAATGCGACATGTGGACGTGCCCGCCTGTAAAAACAGTCATGCATCAATTTGGAAGCAGGGGGTAAAAACATTTGCAGGGGATGCTGTTTGTTCATTGCCATGGTTGGGTCTTTATCTGTTTATTTTGACTAGGTAATTGTGCCTGCAGTGCAGCGGGGCCCCGGCACTAAGCCACACAGGGATTAGGGAAATATGAGGTGTTGGAGGGGGGGTGGGTTCCACTACATCTGTGTCCTGCGGAGGATAGGGCTGCAGCTGTGGTGCTGTCAGGGTATCACCCTCCTGAATACACCCACACCCACCCACATACACCCAAAACTACCCAGCTACCTGATCTTCCTGCCACAGAGGGCATGCGTCCGCAGCTCTTTCCTCATCATGCTCCAACGGCTCTGACTGGCCGCCCCTTGGCCTCCCCGCAACGACAAAAACCAATAGTCTGGGTTGGGAGAAGATGGACTGGACCCTCCCCTCTTGTCGCCATGTTTTCCTTTTTTTCTTTCTTTCTTTTTTTTTTTTTTGTAAGGAGAGTGGAGGAGGGAGCATGGAAATGGGGAGAGGATTAGGGGGGCGGATTTAGCAACATTTCTCTTCTCCGGGCTGTTTAGTTAACCCTTAAATGCCACCAGCATCCGCCCCATCCCTCTCGCCACCAACCACCGTAACCACCACTTACACGCACACACACACGCACACACACTCATCCTCCTCCCTCCCCCACACTCCCTCTCTGGGGCGGGTTCTTAAATCCTTTTGAAGTCCTAAGCGCTGCAGAAATCCATTGAGAGCCATGTATAATGGCTTTTAAGAGAGAGTGTTTAGCTGGATGCCGACCCTATGGCTTATGAACCGCTGGCGTTTTAATGGATCCCCCTCTCCCTCCCCTCTTTTCCTCCCTTCACCGGCACTAAATCCAATGGATTGTCCCTCATTATCATTTAAATAAGCCCCTCTTTCTGCTCAGAATGCTCCAAGTTGAATGAACTCTACATAGGAAGGCTAATTCCAAATGGCCTTGGCCTTCTAGCACCTATACGCCCACACAAACACGTACACATGCGCACATTTTTAAGTGCATTCACAACATGAACACACACAGACAACAAACCGTTTTCTCCGTGGAACACACTTTTGGCCCTTTTGTATCCGCAGATTTTGCCTTCTGTGCAGTTCTTCCTTTCCTCTCTTATGGCCTTCTCTCTCGTTGCGGTAGTGATGGGAGTAGAGAGGTTGAGCAGAGCGGGAATAGCCTTTTGATTCCTGCAGTGCCTGCTTTCCGGTTCGCGGCGGGACTCCTCCCTAATCGTCACCACAGGAGCTGTCCTGCGAATCAGAGGGGCACATAGGCGTTGATGAGGGCTGAGGCCTCGAGCAGGTGTGGGAGAATGGATGAGGAGTATTGGGAGGGTGCAAAGCAAGGGAGACAGTGGTGGCGAAGGTGTGGGGGAGGTTGTTTGGATTGAAGGTGGACCTATGGATGAAATTGGTCTAGCAGAAAAGTCCCCTCCAGAGACCGGGGAGGGGGGGGGGGAGAAATTGCCAATCTAGACAGAGGAATAAAAGAAGTGAAAAGTGGAAGTGGAGGGAGGGATTTTGAGATTGGTATTCGTGCTGGGCGCTGACAGACAGAGCCAGGGAACAGAACAAAACCTAGCCTCTTCTGTCTCCATCCTGCTCTTGTTCAGCATTTAGAGGACTGCATTAGAAAACACAGGAGGAGTTTGATGTGCCAAACCACCTCACTAAATGCCTAAAGAGACATGAGTACAAAGGGAGCTGATATAGCGTAATGTAGAACGTTTGGTTTGGTTCCAAAATGTGACGCCATTTTAGAAAAAGATCCCACAAAATAAGGACAACAGTGTCCAATGATGGACAGTGCTTAGAATAAGACTTAAAAATAAAATGTTTACAGTTGGGATTGTCTTGTAAATTAAATGTTTAATGATGAACATGATATAATGTATTTTTGGCTGTAAAGGATATAAAGCATTATAGTACTATATTTGCTTTATATATGTTAAAATATTTGCTCAGTTATCCAAAAAAAACAAACTCCTGTTGATGCTACTCTTCATTGCAAAGCTAATACTTGGAAACTGATAAAAATGGAATAAGAACAGAAGCCAACACCTTTGCAGGGTACCTGAGTCCGTTACTCACTCTCAAAACAACAATTTCTATATCAAGGTGTGTTTTATCATTTTATCTACTGATGCGAGTGATGGATCCACTCCCACTTGTCCATCAATGTCAGATGACACTCTTGAAGGCGCGAGCAGGTGAATTCAAACTAATAAATGGTGACATTTAATCCTGACCTGCCCTGCAACACAGAACTTGTCTTATAAAATCCATCAGAGGCATGAATCATTTTGTCTACAAGAAGTCAGCAGGCAAAGATTAGAACATGTCATTAACCATGCAGTTGTCTCATAAAGTATCCAAGGTATCCCAGAGTTCCTTTTTTAAGTAAAGCACACACAACTCACACTGTGCTTAAAATACATTTACACGACCACAGAGTGACTATTGTGCAGCATTTTAATTAGAAGTTTACCAAATAATTAAGGTTTTCCACAGTGTATGTCTTTGACAGCTGACAACAATTAAGTCTCTCAGCAGGACGTGAGCGAGGTTTTGTTTTTTTGTTTTTAGAGCGGCTGCCGCTCAGCTACCCCCACGGTGGAGGCCAGAGTGTATGGCAGTGATGTGTGCGGGCGTGGGCTACATGGCGGGGCGGGTAAAAGGTTAACGTGAATATTGATATTAAAGCGGCGCTGCTTCATCATGTCTGTGTCAGCGAGTGAAACGCTCCTTAAAGGTCATCCCTGTTCTCCTCTCTCTCCCTACAGAGTTCCACTCACTCGCTGTCAGGCCGTGGCTACTCGGTAAGTGGCATTTTCATGCTTCATAGCTTTACGGCAGAATTACAATCTCCAACGACCCGCTTTATGGCCCTGGCGTTCGACATTTTAATTATGTTAAATAGAGTAATGGAGAAATCATGATATTAGGAACATTAATTCTGGCTGACTGACTGATTAAATTGCGGGAAGGTGTCCTGAACTACCTTGGCAAAAAGAGCCTCGTTTTATTGGCATCGATCAGCGCCGTTCGCCGGTGCTGCAATTTGGCTGTCAGAGTTTTATGTCTTCCTCCACTGACTGTCAGTGGAGGATCCTTTTGCTCACATATATGACAATATGCCTAAAAGCCTTTTAACGGCTCCCGTATCTATGCAATAAATACAATTTCACACCACAGCAGAAATGCATTTACATTTACACGTTCAGGAAGATCTGTAGCAGTTAAACATGTCTCATGATTTGTTGGAAAGAACTGACATTAATAGGAGTCGTTGAGCTGTTTTTTGTCATAGAATACGTAGAGTGTTGTTCAAGGTAAATGTTCCCAAGGAATATTTAGTGATGGTCTTGGAAAATGTCAACCCAATCCTTTCAAACGTACACTAGCTCACAAATCACAAATTGTCAGAGCAGGACTATTTTTATCCCTTGAAAGCATCTGTTGCCTTGCCCCAGTGCGTTTTCGAACCGTAAATTTGTGCTCTTCCCCTCCCATTGTTTCAGTGATGTGTCTAGTCTCTCGGTAATAGAGACAGCGGTCGTCCTTTATGTCCTTTGCTTTAAGGGGAACTCATAAGAGGAACATTCTTTAAAGTGTGCTACTTTTAGCTGATGAGTGGCATATGGCAGTTCTTATTGTAGCTTGGAAGCAATCATCCTGACAAACAACATAACTATAAATGGTTTGTCATCGTTAATCTGCCTCAAAGGACTGCAGTTAAAGCGCTGAACAAAGCTTAACTTCAAAAGACCTTGATCTCTGCAAGATCTTTTTTTAAAATTTTGTTTTAATAGAACATGTCACATTCCTATTCCCCAGCGGCTGCATACTCACAGATGGATGAAAACAAACAAGACCTTCCAAAAAAGCTTGTGGAGCCCTTTGGCTCGAGCTGTCAGTTTGAGTCGGCGGGGAACGAGGCCTTCTCTTTATCTGAAAGGATGAAGGGGGGAGTCAGAGAGAGAGAGGGCATAAATGTAGGTGTAGAGAGCTTGGTGGTGGTGGTGGTGGTGTGGGGGCGGGGGGCATTGTGCAAGCGTCCGGTAACGAGGGCAGGAAGTTTTACGTTGTCTGGCTCCCCTCTCTGGCTATCCGATGGTGCTATCTGCAGCGTTTGTAGCCTCTGGGCACCTCCTGGGTGCTGAGCTCTGACTTTCAATCTGCTCTGCTGCCGGGCCCGCTTGATTTCTGGGGTCTCCTTATCTGTAAGTGCTTCAGGCTTTACAGTATGATGGTTTCGAGGGGGGAGGGTGTGGGGCGTGGGGTCGGGGGGCTCCGGGGAACTGCCAGAAAGAGACTGAGTGGGTATGGGAGGAGGAGTAGGATGAGGAGGAGAAGGCCTGAGGCTGGATAGAGCATTGTGGCTGGAGGAATAGAAAGAGAGTGGCTATGTGTGTGGGTGGAGGGCCGTTTGTGAGGTGAGGAGAGGATGTGGGAGGGTCATCGAGGCGGGCACACAGGCGTAGGCAGCGCCACTGGCCATTAATAGCATGGA
This sequence comes from Lepomis macrochirus, assembly GCA_024633595.2. Taxonomy (NCBI): domain Eukaryota; kingdom Metazoa; phylum Chordata; class Actinopteri; order Centrarchiformes; family Centrarchidae; genus Lepomis; species Lepomis macrochirus. Next base: position 31,726,073 of record JALXJV020000005.1, read on the forward strand.
CAGGGCTTGCCGCTGGTTGGCCCCTGGCACTGATCACGATCTACTGCTCTTCCTCTATACAAACACTCAAAAAAATCAAGCCGGTGGATGGGGGCTGGTTATCTGTCACACGCCACTAAGAGTTTCTGACAGTTTGTTGTCTACTGGGAGATAACGCCTCTTCTTGTTCATGCTTCCATATGTCTCCCTTCTTATGTTGCCTGCAAGGCTTCAGTGGCCTCATTTGAATCTAAAGGACATTTCTGGGCTTTAGTGCCCGACTGGTGAAAAGGGGGAATTAGAGCCACTGAATCTGAGGTTTTTTGGACACAGCAAATACCTTTATACTGTGTTAAAATACTGTTACATACAGAACACACTGCAGAAACATAACATATGTCCTTGTCATTCTATTGTGTTTTGTCTCATTTCTTTTTTTTCCACTCCGTTCTTTGTTAAAATACAAAGCTAACAGAAAACTGAAAAAGTAGCAGCTAATATTTCGTTGCTTACTGCATGTTAATTGAATCCATTTTTTATAGAATTGATAGTGCTTCCAAGTTGTCTCTTGTGGATTGTAAACGCTATGGCATAAATGATATGAGTTTCTGCAGGCTGGTACCAAGTATTCGCTAAAATTAAGCTGCTCCTGGCTGATAATTTCAATACTTTGACATTTGAGGATTTTTAGTGGCAAATGATTGCTGAAAAATACATGGTTGTTTTTCCCAATTTGCCTGACAGGCATTTACATGTTTGCTAAAAATACTAGCCAAAAATACAACATATACTGCAGTGCACAATTCAATACAGCATGCTAATAAACCCATATGTAAATGAAAACATAAGAATACACAGAAACACTTTCTATTCTATGCCAGTATCCATCCTGTGTCTCCACTTTACATGATAGGGTAACAACAAACTACCCTGATTTACTTATTGATCTAAACACTATGTGTTTATTCAGGTGATGACATTGTTAGGCACCCCACCCCCAGAACCCCCCTTAATATCACATTCAAGGGTGAGGGCTAATCTCTGGACCGTTGAGTCCAGCAGCGATATGTAGCAGCAGGTCTGAGACACGCTATCTCGCTCTCTGTGGAAGACTGGAAATGGAATTGTTTATCAGGCCGACTCTCCTGTCTGCTTTGTGCAGGCTTCATTATAGCCTCAGCTATGTTTGGGAGACAATATCTGTAGCTTGTTTCCTGCGCTGCTACCTGCTTGTTGTTCCACTGGAGATGGGCCTGGGCTCTGGCGATTTATCATCCTCTCTGAGGGGCTTCTTGATAAAGAACCCAACATCCCCCTCTGTGCCTGGGAGATATGGGCTGCAAGAGACAGGAAAATGTCAAAGACTCTCACTGCAACTATCTGCCCATCCTGTCACTACCCCTGGGCTGGATATACTGTATAGAGGAGGAGACGTTTTAGCTAAGCGAAAAAGACAACAGACCTCCCTTTCCTTTCAGATGAAGTGACTGAGCTTCAGTCTCCCACCTCCCATCTTTTAAAACCACCCCAAGGCCAACTTACGGCTCATGTTTTCACGCACGATAAAAGCACAGAGCTCTTTGTCTGTGACAGTATAATCTGACTAGTCTGCTTTGGGAGGGTTTATCTCTGCGATGTCAGAGAGTAAAACCTTAGCCGGAGTGTTTGGGTTGAGCGAGAGTGCTCGGAGCTTTCAGACACACCCATTCTTCATTTCTCTGCTCGGGTTGTCATAATCATATTTAACGCTAAATGAGTCTACACTCTAAACAGAGCAGTCTCAGAGTCATTTGTGCATTCTTAAACAGCCTTGTTTTAATTGATTTGGCATTCACGACCTCCACATTGTGGCAAATACACTTCCCTGTCTGAGTGACGAGGCTTTTTTACAAGATCCTTATCGAATATGAGGATTATGTCACTTAATTATAATAGAAGCCATTAAAAGCTTCACGCTTTATTTAACAAAACGACACAGATTCACGGGATTAAATGCTAAACACAGCGATTGACTGGAAATTGAGTGTAAATTATATCTTAGAATAATTTTTGCAGCAAGATGTTTCAGCACAGAGCTTCTTCTCCTACAGTAATGCTTTAAGAAATTTCTTAACTGTCTCTTTGCGAGTATCTCTGTGATTCTCTCCGTCGCTCTGCTTACTTTTCCGTCGGGTGTGCAGGTGTCTCCATACCGCTGGCTCTGCACATGGTGAAAATTAGTGAAGGAAACTAAGAGCCCAGCAGGAGTGGGCTGGGGCCCTGACATTGTCCTGGCCTTGGGGTGGGGCGCTGCTTGTCAGGGGCCTCTCTATGAGGGCTGTCCGCCTTGAAAAACCTATTTGTTTATCACCGTGTGCGGTCCGGTTTCAGATCCTGGGCCCTGCTGATCTCGGCGCGCCAGGGACCTGGGCTGTTGCCGCTAGCAACAGATAAAAATTGCTGTTAACCACAGCAGGGCCCACAACACATCAATCAATGGTTCTACAGATAAAGGCTGCAGGCTTCTGGGGCCCCAGCTGAATGGCACGGTTGAAAATCCTTTTCCAGTGGCTGAGCACACACAGCTCTGGTGGTAGAGGCCTGCCATCATTCAGAGTTGAGGAGGGAAACTTCATTTTCAGCAATGCTGCTCAGGTTTTGTTCTAATGGAGATGCATTAGAACGGCACCAACACAAAGGGGACTCTGGGAGAGGTCATTTGAATAAAAAGGCGACACTGTGAATTAGTGTTGACCGGGCCTCAGAAAATCCAGCCCCAGCATAGTTCAGTTGTTCTAAATGAACTCTTAATTGCTTTTACCACTTGGCTTTGCTCTTAAGGCTGCTTAAAAGCTGGGCCGTTCAGCTTCACCACATTTCACATACCCCGTTTGTTAGGACTGAATTGAGATCAACGATTGGAAATGGCTAGAAGCTATATTCTGAAGGCCCAAATTGACATTAGTACAAAATATTTTTTCACCAGAGGTGACTCCAGTAGTTCATTCTAACCAATTTCAATCTTGTTCCTCGACCCTTAAAGCAAATGTATGGTGATGACTTTGGTGCCTGGTAATGAAAAAGAACAATACTGATCTTTTCTTATATTAAATCCAGTTAATGTATTCCCACACGAGGCTGTATGCTATCACCACGTTGGAGTTAGTCCAAATGAAACACAGGCTCTCATGGGTAAAAGCATTAGTTTTATCCCCCTAAGCCCAGCCTTGATTATCATTACTCTTAGTTTGTCCTGGATGCACTGTCCCCTAACTCACATTTGCCCCACTTTAAACAAATAGTCCTATAATGTAACACTCAAACAATGCTCTGAGGATTTGTTTACTGCAGGCTTTTCCCCATTAAGTTTCGCGGACACTGTAGACAAATAAAGTGGTAATTCCACTTTATCATATGTTACATATACCACAATCAAGCAGCAATTACATGCTCCTTCCATTTGTAAGAGCTCCCAATGCCGACGTGGATGTTTTAATGAGGGCTGTAATGAACGCTCAGGGTGTTTGGCAAGTCTCCGAGATGTTGCCGGGGCTTTTATGGCTTCCCATTATAACGTACAATTTGCATCAGCAAATTACAATGCTCCATATCATTATCCTGCACCAAGGCCCGATCATAAATTAGAGCTCCAATTACAAACATCTATCTGGGAACGGGGAATGAATATGATGGCAGCCCACCAGAAGCAGGCAGGAGGGAGAGAAAGCCTCCTGTGGATTGTGGGATGAGACTTCCATAGAGGTGTGATATTCTCAAAAAAAAGCCCTTATGGGGAATTCATGCTTCCAAAAGAAATAGACCGTTTTGGGGGGAAAGAACGTCTGCTAGTTCTGTTTTGGCAGTTCCATATGTCATATTTCACGGCGCTCTGCACATTGAACTTTTTGGTATTTTAATCGCTTTCCTTCTGTCATACACAACACCCACTGATTTCGTTGACTGACTGTTTCACAGTTCTTATTCAAAGCTGTGTAAGCCTGTCCATTCAGCTGTGCAGAGGAAAGGGCCTTGTCTGTTGTGTCTCAATTCAGACCCAGCTATGTCTCTGTCTCTTCCGATCTCCCTCTGTCTGACTCTCTCTCCCTCTCTCATTCAACTTGATTATACACTGGAGGGAACATAATAAATCATAGAGATTTATCATGCTGCAGCTTATTAATTCAGTGCCACAAGTGTAATATTAGTCTGTGTCATTTAAAGAAGAAGGCATTGCAGCACTGCCAATGTCCCCCTAGGAATCCAGAGGAAGCCATTTTGGTTTTGGGCCGAACAGAAAGAAAAAAACATTTTGCGAGACGTTTCATTTCCCAACACACTCTTTCTTCCTCATAACACACCTTACTTTCTCTGACTGATATGGAGATTCTGGGCCCGCCTCTCTCCTAAGCGCTAACAGTTGTTGGAGGGGAAACAAACAGCGGTGTACCTGTGATGGCTGTGTTGCCTGTAATCCGTGACCTGTGACAAAATCTCGCATGGAGAGGTAGAACAAAAAGTGTACGTCAACAGATGGCTTCAGGCACCAAACAGAATCTACCTCTACTGATGAGACAAAAGGCCTGCGGGTCTCCTGCAAACCCACAAGAGCTCCCCGACTACGCACAAACAAAGCCTGAAATTAAGAGGAACCAGAGGCAGGCCCATTTTTACAGCAAAGCTAAAATGTTCCTTTTTCAAGGCCTCGGTGGATTTCCAGTGTGCGATTGTAAAAGAGCAGAGAAACGGTTTTGAGAAAGCAGGTTTCTCATCCTTTTTTTTCCCCCTCTTCTTTTTTCCGGCTCTCTCAACATTCACACCACCCACCACACTTTCTGGGCTAATTTTAAAGGTACTAAATCCTAGTGTTGTAGCCTTTAGAGGGTGTCAGATGATGTTTAATTCATGTTTTGTTTTGCATTTTAACCTTGCATATCTGTAGGATCAAACACATCCCTCTGTGCTTTTTTTAGGCTGCAAAGCCAGATCATAGAGGATGACTGCAAGCCCTTGTTTGAGTTTGAGAGGTCATGAGATAAAGAGACTTTATTTCATATTCACAAACACCCCGTGGCAATTATTCCTGCTATCTTTAATGTTTCTATGAATCTATTAGGGTTAAAGCCCACACCCGCTTCTATCGCTCTACCCGCAAGAGTACCTTTTCCAAAAACCTGCACAAAAAGTTATACTAAGTAGGTCATGTTCTGCCACTCGTCTTCTAATCACTCAACGAAAAGAACACGATTTCCCTCCATCGGAGCCCTGAGCCTTGCTCCTGGGATTTCAGTAAGCAACATGCACTCATTTGATTTTCTGGCATGTGTTTTCTCCTTTTTCTTTCTCTCTCTGCACGCCTCTTTTTACTTGCCTTACCTTGTATCTGACAGTACACAAGCAACACCTAGCCTGCCTCCAACACCGCACAGGCATATGCACCACAACACCCCCCCACCCCCCCACCCCCCCGTTCCTCTTTCGCTGTCTCTCTCAGTGGAGAAGGTGTCTGACAGTAACAGCAGGTAAGGTATAAGATTACAGGAGAAGCAGGGGCAATTACACCACCAGCTGATGCTGGTGTGTTTATGAGGAGAGTAACTGTTAATGACAGTGTTGTGGTTTCTCCAGAGGCTGGAGCACAGCTTAGGGAAACCTGCTGTTTTTGTCAGCCTAGCTTCCTGCTATGTTGTTGTATATTCGTTTTTTTTTTCTGTCAGCCTATCTGATTCTTGTTCTTTCTCTCTCCCATGCTTCACTTACACGTGAGAACTTTCAGTTTGAGCTGCCGGGCCAACGCGTCGCCCTGCTTATATGCTGTGGTTTTGCCGTTTGGGCAAACAGAGGCACCAAGCAGGTCCAGGTTTCCTGCTAGGTGCTGGCCGGTTTGCAAAGAAAAAGTGTATTCTTAAGGTCATAGCAGCGTGGCTTGCTAAAGCATATCGGTAAACACCTGTATACGCTCGCACTGATCCACACGCACAGGACAGTGTTTGCAACTGCCGGTCTCTCACCAGGGTTTTGCTTGCCTTGCCACTTCCCCCCTACGTGCTTTCACACACGGCAGGCAGATCGCAGCGATTGGAGAGGAGTTTGTGTTTAGATAACGGAGCTTAATCATAATTGCATGGGGTTTTCGGTGTCTAGCAGTGGCGCTCTACCACTAACTGTTCGGCAGTCCTGGGAGATACAGTGGATCGTAACGTATATTTTAACAGTTCAGTAACATTTTTATGGCAAATTTCATTCACTGTAAAGTGAAAGCAATAAAGGTTTATGTATCAAATACATGTAAGTAAAAAAACAAACAAAAAATACAGCGAGTGTTTTTTGCAACTGCGTGTGTTAAAACATAAAGATACACATCTTTGTATAATCTAGTATACCTTTTAAATGTGTTGTACAGCCCTGCTTCACCGTTGCTATTTGCCATGTTTCACCATATGTATATCCTTATGCACTTCTGTCTTTGCCAGATGGGGCTAAGACACTGTCTTTTGTTTCCTCTGAGGCTGCACCTGTTGGGGTTGAGTCTATCTACCTGACTATCTGTATCCGCCGACATATGTTGGACCTGCACTGTATTTGTGAAGCTATCACTATACACTCTTATTTTCCATTGCAAGAATCCTACAGAAGCTGTGGATCAAAGTGTTAATGAGTATGTTCAACATTTTTAGTGTCACATCTACATGCAGTTGTCTCATTTGATTCACCCCTTTAAGTAGCTTTAAGGCTGTTGAGTCGGTTTAAAACACAAAACATTCCTTGAACTCACTACACGCCCTGTTATGGTGTATTGATGTGTTGGCTTAGCTGTGACCCTCTCACTGACTGTTGTTTATGTTTTCGGCAGTCTTCAAAGTGAAGGTTATTTTACAGTTTCTCTCATTGAAAGTCTCTTTGGATAGAAGAGTCAGCTAAATGCCAGGAAATGTAAATGAATGCCAGACTCACCCACCAGTCTTCTGCCCACGACCATCCACACTCCAGACCCATCCGCTGTGCCCTCAGCGTGTGGTTGGCCTTGGCCCCGATCACACCGGGGCACATGGGAGATTAACTGGGCCGGCTTACTCACTCAGCAGGTTCCCCGACTCCCCTCCACTCATCCCGGCCCAATCTGCCAGCTAGCCTCCTGCTCCACCGAGCCATGGCAGCAGGGCACCACAAGCCCGGCCCGCCTTCATTACGCCTGCCAGATGGGCTGAGAATTAGATTCGAACTCCCACCATGGAGTGAGGGAGTGGAGAGAGATTGAGGAGGGAGGAAGGGAGAGGGGTGGTGGAGGGAAAGGGAGGAGGGAAGAAATTTGTGAGGGGAAGAAAGTAATGGTTTTTGTTTTCATTTATGTTGCAAGTTATTACATTTTAATGTAACACCCCTGGGACCTGGCAGCATTAAATGCCTGTTCCTGAATAATCGACACTAACTGCAAGCAAATGCTAGGGAGAAATGAAATTAGCGAGCGCAGCAATTTGGCACAGTGATTATCGGCTCCTTGGAGGCACTTCCTGATGATTTAAGAATGCTAACATTTAAGCAAGTCAGATCTCATTACTCTTCAAGGTTAAATCGAGCTGTGTCGGAGGGGAGGCAGATGCTTGATTGGAAATAGTGCTTCCTTGTCTCTGTGTGTCTCTCTTCATCTCTCTTTGTTTAAGCAGATGTGTCTCACTTTTGCGGCAGCTCACTGCGAGAAAGACGAACCCTGATGACACCTTTGGCCAGCTCTTAATTAGATCGGCAATACTCGGTTTCCAATGTATACGTCCTTTGCCAAGAATCATTACTTTTGCCGTGAGCTATGCATGCTAAGTGCCTCAGACTTGTTCTGAATCTCTCTGTACCACACAATCGTTGTACAGTTGTAAAACAGTTGTATCGCTGGACTCTTGAATGAACAAGAGAAAATAGGGACCTTTTTGAATCCACACCAAAGGGAAAGTGTTTATTACTTTTCAGACTGAGCCACAAATGTTCTTTTTTACTGTATTTTTCTTTGCTATTCTCACTCGTTCTATGCAGGCAGAAACAATTTTCAAAGCAATTCCAGCCCTGGCATCTTCTGGTCCAGTGTTTACCTCAGCCAGCCATACACATCTGTTCTCCACACAAACTTGATCCAATTAGGTGACACCAGACAATGGCTTACTCCTGCATAAGCCTTGCACAAGCGCCAGGGGTCCCGAACAATACGGAAGTGTTTTTTCTTCCATTACGGGGCGTCAGATCCTTTTAAAGGTGTTTACCCGCTGTCGACGTGTCAGCCCCTGTTTCCGAAAGGGGGCTCAGCTGGGGAAGTGATAGGCGCTGAGGATAATGATGCGAGTGGGAGCAGTGTGGCGGATGCAGATGCACTTTACCGTGCTGCGCGTGATAAATCCTTCCCTCCGCTGCACCGCATCCCGCAAAGTTGAGGGACAGATGGGTTGGACTTTTATCTCCGTGTTTTTTAAATGCAGGAGAAATCAAAACCTTTTTCACTGCGGTGATGAGATTTATTTAAAACAAGGCAGGAGCAACAAAGCTACTTTGGGGAATACGTCTATTAGTTTTTCCAAGCTGTTGTTTTCTCATGCAGGGGGGAAAATCATTGCAAGTCAAATGTAATCATGCCGCCGTTGGGTTATGCTTCGTCTCGAATAATAATAATATTAGGTTGGTCCCTGGCATTGCCTACATCAGGCTTGTAATTTGAATTGCTGAGACACAAGTAAGAAGGCTGATGTTAATCACAACCAATCACTGATGTTATCGTTGTTTTTTTCCCATGTTTATAACAGCTTTATCTTTTGGCACATCTTGAAAATTGGCAGCTTGAATTCATTATCTGCAGTGTTTCATGTAGTCAACAAACATGGTGTCTGTAATGTGGGATTCTGCTTCCTCCTACTTACATGCTGTGTGCACTGTACCGCATCTGATGTCTCTACATCACATTCCGTCTTTGTTGTGGCCAAAAGGATTTCTGGATTGTAACAGGGTTACCCCAGGAATGAGGAAAAAGCCTCTAAATTGTAACCAGGCATTTCCACATGAAACATTCATGCTTAAGTATGATTAGCAGAGATTAAGGTGGGTTTGTTTTGCCTCTTAGAAGGCCCCGTGACAATTTCGAAATGGATTGAGAGCAGCTTTTGCAAGCGCAGCCTCCTTAATCTAGTGCCACGAGTTCTCACCCACCTCTGCTGAATTATTTACATTAAAGTTCTCATGTCAGCTTGGGAGCCAAGGGCCTATTGGTACTATGCGGTAAACTGCCTGAACCTCAAAGCATCGGAAGTGAAGAAAATATTATGTTAAGTATTTCCAAGACTTTTAATGGAACATATTTTGCAAAGAGTTTTGTTAATGCCACTTGAGGAGCTATTCTGTAGGCATTAGTAGATAAGAAATAATGTTACATTAAGTTCATAGAGACTGTGAGTTTTTTAATGGGCAGTAGCTTGTACATTTTCTTTTTCCAAGACTAAAAGAATAGACACAGTGCTCAGATCAAATAGTGGTCCATTCCCACAGTTAGCGATGTGAATCCATCTCCCCGTCCAAGCTATTCTGTTATCATGTATCCTATTTCCATATCGTCTCCCGATCATGTATATGAGATGGAGCCCTCCCATGTGCAGGATGATGTGATCCCCAGATAGATTCATTCATACATAATGATAAGAGATGGGTTTGGACAGGGCTACTTATTTGACAATCATTGAAGTGCCACTGTGATGGATGGCAAGGAGGACCTCCACCCGACTCCCCTCCCACCCCATATCCATGGCTCCCTCTTCTGATCCTCCCTTATTCATTTTCCCAGCCTAGCTCAAGGTCTCGCATCACTTTAAAAGAGAAATATCAAATTGAATTAAAATTGCTCGGTCACCCAAAACAGAGGCCTGTGCGCCTTAAAAATCACACATCTGTTCCCACAATTCATTGTTGCAAAGTCAATTCCTCTCTCTCTCTCTCTCTCTCTCTCTGTCTCTGCTCTCTCTGGGCGCGTGGTAATGTGAATTATTCATGCCAGCGGGGCCACGGCGTGCTTCATCATGTTAAAGTGCCCATGACATTACTGATGGAGCCACCGACGCCCTCGCACTGCTAGCTATGCTAATGCATTTGGAAGGAGGGAAGCGAAGAGTCTGCAGCACCTCTAGGGATCAGGAGGACAAGAACAGATCGGCTATTAGAAATTAGTACGTGAATGTCTACGTCCAGTTGCAAACGATCCCTTAACCAAAATCCTTTGGATGAGCAAACCAAACATTATCACTGTTCCAGGGCTTCCAGTCAATCAGTCAACCTTCACAATTCAGGATATGTGGCACCGCTCACGGCGGTTACGACATTAACCGTGAACTTAGTACTGAGCCTGTATGTGGTATGTTTGATGCATCTCTTTATCTTGTTTCCTGTCATCTCTCTGCTGTCCCTATCTATCACCGGATCAAATTTATTTTCAATCTGACAACCAAATAGCAACAATTTAAATGCTTGTTCTAAAACTGATGTTTTTATTTCCATACAAATCATTCATTGAAAAGATATGAAGAGTACTGCATATCATCCAAAACTGCTAAACTGGGGAAATTCCTGGTAATATGTAATGTCAGTGGTCTTGAACGGTGACTAATACAGTGGAATGCATTGCGTTCTCTTATCAAGAATCTACATGATTCACTAGTCTGATCAGGGTTGTTTTCCAATAGCACTGAACACAATTTAAAAAATATGTTGTCCATGTGTCTGAGAGTCTGAGAGCAGCTGAATAAGGGAATACGTTTCGCTCATTCCTTTCCCCAACCACATTTTACCAGCTCATGCTGCGATTCAGAGTTTTTGATCACAACCCCACTTCTCAGCTGGATTACCTTTCTGCTTACTGAGAGAGTGTATGTCAGTAGCACCCAGGGGATTACTTCATGTTAGCGAGCATCTTTGCTGGGAGCTCGTGCTGTATTTATCGGAACTCTGAAATTCAATAAGCCCACTCAATTGTATGTGCAAAGAATTAACTTTGATGTTGATATTGAATGTAGAGCATCGGTTTAGCTTTTGGAAGAATACATTTGCACTGAATGGTGCTTTAGTGCACATAATGTGGACCCACAGGGAGAGGCCATCATTCAGCTCCATTTTTTTTTTGTCCTTCAGGTGTTTGTATTCATGACTAAGAATGGTCTGATTGATAGAGATTTCTAAGCCAGCAGACTATCACATCTCACATTTCCTCCCCATATCTGTTCAGCAGATTCATTAAAATGGAGACCTCTCCCTAAATGTTATTTCTCAGCGTTGTAATTCGATCTTGCAGCGAGCCAGTACAGTGGCAGAGGCTTTACCCAAAGAAAACAAACAGAAGAAGGAGGAAGCAGAGAAAAGAGGTTGAACATTGTATGAAATATTTCCACTGTCAGTTTGTGTTTAACCGGCCTCCGATATGCTCTTTGTGAAGCTTTTCTCACCTTTTCAGAAACCACCCGCGTGTCTGTAAAGGTGCTGGGCGAGATGAGCAAAACTGATACTGTGGTTCCCACACGCTTTGCCTTCTGAAATTTCACAACCGATAGCGGTTACTGACAGTGGAGGCCTGATAAAATCTCACCTGATTAGAAAAAAAAAAAAGTAATACAGGCAGTGAGAAAGAGTTGAGGCAATGCGAGTAAAAACTAGAAGAGATACCAGGCCTCATCAGATCTCTGAGGTTGTGTCTAGGTTTCAGTTGACACATCTCTGGCTGGCCCCGAGTGCACCACGCTCTCCACAAATGAGTGGGTTGAGTCAAGACTGACGCATTGCAAACCACACTGGCATTGCTTTATCTTCTGATTGCAAATTTGAGACAGAGATTCTCCAAGTATGATTACAACTTTTTCCCTTTCAAATTCATTCAGAGTAAACAAACTCAACACTTCTTGAATCTTATCTATACCTATAACCATTTTAGACCTTTTTGAGGCGGCACACATAACCATGGTGAATAAGTGAAACCATCACATATGCCACCTTGACAGTTGTGTCCCACATTTGGCTGCATGGTGGTGGTTCATTGGCACCTGCCCCCATGGCCATGTGGGACTTTGCAGAGGAAGGGGTACTCCAGGGGACGAAAGATGAGCCTGGCCCCACGTAGGCAGGAGATCTGGCCCCAAAATAGCCGAGTTGCCCGGCTCCTGGGAGCTGCTGTGCTGAAACTCAGAGATGCTATCGCAGCCAACCAGCCGTTCTTGTTGCTGAGAGGAGGAGGAAGGAAGGAAGGCAGAAGATGGCATCATCCTGTTTGTTCTTTTTCTGACTTAGTGTGCCATTATTGTTCTCTTTATCTCTGATCATCTCTGATTTAATGTGTTCCATTCCGTTGCTGTCATTCAAGCTGAGATGGTATGATGGAGTGTCTAAGTTATTAACTAACAAACAGCGATTTGACTTGCTCAACAACACATGTGAGATGTGACCCAGATGCTTTGAATGAAAATTGTTCCCAAACACAGCACTCAACTCGCAAACATATTCACATTTCACATTCACTATAATTGGAACATTTTTTTGTTTGTTTGTTTAAGGCTTTCAATTTTCAGTAAATTGACACATGTCATGACGGGTCCGCCCAACTCCCCTTTCCTCCTCCCATTAGAGATGCTTGTTAGCAGAGCTGCCATAGGCCCTCATCGCTGTGACGGCTCAGTCACAATCTATTACACTGACGGGGAGCCTACGCATCTCATAACTGGCACCAAATATTGGTTTTGCACATAAATTCTGAAAAAATGCCACATTAATAATGATGAGAAAAATAAACAAGAGGCTTGTCGGCAGGATGTGGGTGGCTGTCCCATGGGGAAAGAATCTTGGGGATATAGAAATAGTTACAGCATCACCCAACAGGGGTTCCGCCACCTCCCCCCTCACAGTCTTTCCTGTACTCCCGGTGCCTTGCAGCTATCGAGGTACTTGTATGGCTGTAGTAAAACAGCAAAGTTTTCATTTACCATCTACGCAGCTCCCACTCCGAAAGCAAGCCTTCAGGGTAATGTTAGGTCTTTTCATAAGTTACAAAGATGTAATTAGACAAATTAGCTCAGCAGACACTCGGGGTTGCGTTTTTAATGGCTGCGTGTTGCCTAGGTTGGTAATTAGCAGGCAGCCGCTGCTCCAAAATCACACATTGCACCCGAGGCCTTGCATCCGTAACCTGACAACCAGTAGAGATGTGGTAATGAAGGCTTATGTATCCCACAGGCTTGGTTTGTCTCACTTGCCAGCCAGGTTTGATGTTGGAATTCATGCTGAGCCACTGTGCAAATCTCTTGTTTATGCCCATGTATCATTTTCTTCCAGGTTGAGCATGCCGTCCTTTCGGCACGGTGATGTATTCAAATCAAACGGATGTGTTTTTGCCTCTGAGGCGCAGACTTTCATTTGAGCCAATCACCTTTATGGCTCAATTCATCAGGGCCTTGGTCTACGTGTCCAGGTCTCTTGTTGTGAGTAGCACCCGGGGAGCCAATGAGCCATTTCCACACACCCAGCTCCTCTCCCACTTTTAATGACTTGCCGATGGTGATTTTCGCCAAGCGCCTGTTTTTTATTGGCTCGGAATAAATTCCCCCTCTCTCTGACACTAGATATTCTCTTTAAATTGGATCGAGGGGGCTGAATGCCGAATCGGAAATGACCTAGCAAAATGCAGATTAACTTGTGAGGGAATTTATTTGTCTATTTACTGTATGTGCCCATATTAAATTTTGTGCCACTGTGTTTATCACGAAAATGACTTGGCTGTAAGCTTTTCACTTTTGTTACTGTACAATGATGTTCAGTCTCCATATGCAGCAAGAAATTGATTTTCTCTCAGTTTTCTATTTATTTGTATACAACGTAAGGCATATTTTTGTTATCTCAAAAGAGATCACTGCACAGATGCTTTCAGTAGGTGCATTCAGTGTGTCATAGTTCACTTCATTCAGCAGAGTCCCCCACATTTAGTCAGTTGTAAACGACTGTTATTCTACGTATCCGCTGATCACTCCATACAAAGAGAGAAGACAAGATACATTTGGAAAAAGGGCACTTAGAATATTGATAAGTAATGTATTTCATAATTCTAATCAATTTATATTTAACATCCCAATCAGATGAACCAGATTTATTGATGCTAAGTAAAATAAAAATAACACCATAAGCTGCTTTATGCACAGAACTGGCATTTTCTCTAACCTCTCACAGTCCCAGCAGCTTTGTACCACATACTGTCTTTCTGTCCTAATTGTGGGGGCAAGTTGGCACAATGTTCTGCCTTCACCGACGTGGGAAGGAGATGATTGGGAACAACGTGCTGCGGTGGATAGCAGCACACATCCACAGGAGCTTTGTGGACTTGGGAGATAAGACTGGTGCCCACAGCATGACAGGGAGACCGGGGCCGGGGAATGGAGTACAAGAGACTGCAGCCTTAAGGCCAAAAGACTCAGCAGAGAGTAATGAGGGCCAGCTCTCAACGAGAATACTGCCCAAACTGCCAGAGAGACGGGTGCGGGGGGGGGGGGGGGGGGTGGAAAGTAGCAGAGGTGGAATAACAACCTTGGAGGGTAAATTAGCTGCCTCGGCATAGACGCTGACGTGGTAGAATGTGGAAACAAAAGGCACAAATGACAGGGAACAAATTTAAAGGTGGCTTTGATTCCAGGTGCAGGAATCTGACCCCTGTTGGGACAGGCATAGATGCACAAACACCAGACTGGAATGCATGAAGTTATTGTGTATTGTTTAGTCAAACAAAATAAGTATATAAAGCATGCCATTGTCAAAATGATTACGGGACCTCTGCTTTGTTACAACGAGGCAATCGACAGTGAGTGAGAAAGCAATAGAGACAGTAGAAGAGATTTTACATAATGCCTAGCCATGATGCTCAAAAGTCGGCTATAATCGATTTTTTTGGGAAAAACACTTTATCAAAAGAGAACGTAAAAATGTAACAATGGGAAATATGTCACTCGTAGTGCTCAACCTACAGACAATTGTCTCAATCAGTGTTCGGTTCACTCTGTACTCTTATATAGAATTTTGGTTAAATTGCAGTAAAAAAAGCTTATCTCAACAGCAAACAACGTTAGCAACTAGCTGGTTAACATATAATGGAGCATTTAGGAGCTAAAGAGCCAAATATTTCCCTCAGAAGTTGGTACAGAACTGAAGCTAAAAGAGAAAACAGTTATTAAAGGTTTTAAATGGTTTTGCTATAGTTGAAGAATTGAAGTCTATTGGTCAAACAGACAAATGACATTCCCAACAGTCTCAGCTGATGCTAACATGCTAAACTAAGATGAGAATATGCTCATTAGCATTGTTGTTAGTGTGTAAGCATTCTGACATTAGCATTTAGCTCAAGTTCAGTCTCAGAGCTGCAAGCATGTCTGTGGACCCTTAGTCTGGTTAAAGAAAGTACAGCTTCTAGTTTCCTCACATAACTGTGATTCTTGTCTTTGCTTAGATAGGGGTTTCCACTGTGGGGGATACCACTTTTGAGGGCTTCCCCTGTAGCTCAAAGCACTGTTCTGCTTATGTGCAGCCTCACAGAACTGTAGCATGGCTGCAGACTCTTCCTCAGGACCTCATTTTCCAAATTTACATTATACTGCTTTCTTTGTAGGCCTTTGTGTGGGTGTTTTACTTCTGTTGCATTTTATTGCCCTAAAATGCCTTTGGCTTTGAGTTTTCACTGTGTATTGTCTTACTAACCTATAAGAAGGCCTGTCTTTAGAGAATTAGTTTATATCACATACAACAATACAAGTACTAATCAGTCACAGGGTCAGTTAGAATAAATCAGCCGCCATCTTAAAAGGAAATGGATGTCATCTCACAAGGGCCATATGAAGATTCTCTGAGGGCACAATCTCAGTTGAAAAATACTTTTAATTTTGAGCATCACAGTTTCTCAGGCGTGGATCGTGGCCCATCCATTATGCGTGATGCCTTTTAGATTCCTCTAATGGAGTTTTGCAGTTCTCTTTCTCTCACTTTCGCTTTCCCTTTCTCCTTCTCCTTTTCTCATGTCACACACACACACACTGGGCTCGTCTGTGCTGGGCCTGCCTGTGGCACAAGACGTGTTGGATCATTTGATTCCAGCTAATAACCGGAGTTAGCCCAGGGAAAGGCATAAATGAGTTGCGGCCTCCCTGGGCTCCTCCTGCTGCCTGTCTGAAGTGTGAGACGACTTAAGGCTCTCAGCCAGTCAGCTCTCTGGATGGAGGCTGATTGTGTCATAAGGGTCCATGTTCTCCTAGAGGATGATGCTGGGACAAGAAAACCTTATAGTTCAACTGAAATATATATATATATATATATATATATATATATATATATATATATATATATATATATATAGTATTACTGCAGTTTTACTCCAAGTCTTTTTTTTATCTTTCAGTCAAAGATCAAATGTACTTTTTAGTGTCTAATGTTTTTAACCTGTTAAACTGTTTTTTTCCAGTTGGTTGGTTGAGTGTCATTCAGTAGCGAAAATGACTTAATAGGAAATACATGTTTTGCAGGTATATGTACACTACATACCACATAGCCATGCCCTGCTGCACACATGCATGCAAACACAGACACAAACTCCTAACCACATTCTATCCACACCCTAACACACAGTTACACTCGTACATATACCAATATAACATGGTCCAACCCACGTCTCCACATCTACACATGCACACACACAAAACGCACACATCTACAGTATATAAAATGAAAACACTTGCTGTGCTGACACGTTGTAGTGCTTTGCGTTCTGATTAGCGAGAGAAGGGAAGTGGTAATGAACTGTGAACATGCTGCTTCCTTCCATTTGGAGACCAGACATCAGCTCGTTCCTCCGCTCTCTCCGGCAAACGGCTTATTACTATTCTGTCCATACAAAGCTCCCAATTAACTCTGGCATCTCTCTCATCCCCCTTTGTTGATGTTCAATGTAAGAATGACTATTTGCAAAATAACATAAAGCTTTTTGTAACTAGTAGTAGTGTAAGGCTTAATGTCCAACAAGGATGGATGGATGGATGCATAGATAGATGGATAGGTGGTTAGATAGATAGATAGATAGATAGATAGATAGATAGATGGATAGATGGATAGATGGATGGATAGATGGATAGATGGATAGATGGATGGATAGATGGATAGATGGATGGATAGATGGATAAGGTTGTTTTCCCACATTTATCTCCTCCGAGTAAGTAATTATTTTTTTCACAGCATTGTTTGCACCCAAACATCTCTCAGCCAAAACTTTTTTCTTTTTGTTTTACGCAACCTCTCATTGTTTCACCTCTGAAAAACAAAAAGTGTGAAATCACATTTCCCTTCTATCTCGCCTGTAGAATCTGCAATAACAGCCCCGCCCTCGCCTGCCTCGTGGACGCTGGGAGATGATATGTGCGATGTGTGTGTGTGTGTGTGAGAGAGAGAAAGAGTGTGTATCAATCTTTTGTCATTTTTAATACTGCAGTCTTATCGGGAGAAATGACAAGCTCAAATGAGCCGGCGCGGCAATTACCACAGTGCGAATAAATGTGGGTCTGTGTGAGAGCGCACGTGGGTGGGTGTGTTGGTGCGTTGTTGTGTTGGGTGGGTGGGGGCCGGAGAGGGTTCTTAGTGGTGGGACCATTTACAGTTTGCTGATGAGAAACCCTGCTGTCTTGCTCCCCATCACCCCTTCTCCCTCGTCTGTCTCCTTCAACACGCCCCAAACACACACACACACACCCCAGGACACCTGTAATTAGGCAATTAAGTGTCACACAAATACTCACGTAATGGTTACTACGATGTCCAATAGATAGCTCCGGTGGCTCTGGAAGCACTTGCAACAAATGTGGAGAGAAAGTCATACTCCACAAAATGAGTTTGGATGGATAAACTGTGTAGACATTTACATTTATTATTCATGGTAAACACTTAATGCCACTTTTTATTCATTGACTTAACAGTCAATAGCTGGATTACAAACTGCACACATTTTTGTGACCAACACACACCAACAGCTCTATCATCCTTTGCTCGCGCTGACACATACACACACTCATATTGATCCATCGTCCTCTAAAATGGACGGGGGACACATCAACACAGCGAGAAAAGCCTGCGGACGCCACGACATGCAGAGGGATATGGAGGTGTCAAACATGGAAGTGTCAAACAGTGCCCACTCACCACCCCAAACCTTTCCTCACCCCCAGTATGTGTGTGTGCATAGAGCTGTGGAGTGTGTGCTGTGTGTCCGTGGGCGGCTGTCACCTCTAAACAGCAAAGTTTCCAAATGACAGGGCCAGGCGATGACAGTTCAGCTACTGCCACCGGGCAGGTTAGAGAAGGGAGCCTCCCTCCATCTGACAACCCCCCCACCCCCCTCTATCTCTCTCCCCCTCACTCAGCTCCATGTTGTGACTTCTTGTGACAGGCCTTGCTGGTTTCTTGCTGTTTATTGCATGCGGTTTTCTTGCTACAACATGCCTACGTTGTGCATTTTCTCCCAGCATGTTCATGAATTCGACATTGAGCTGTTAGTGTGTGTGTCTGTGTAAGAACAGGTATGTTATTATAGGTGCATATACATGTACATACATGTGTGTGTTTCTGTGAAACATAGATTTTCAGAACACCAAGGTGTTAAGCTAATATCATCAATTAGGGGGATGAGAGTAAAACACAATGGGAGTGAATCAGTAAATTAAGTACTTGGTGTGAGCATGTGTGTGTAATCCTCTGAACAGTTGGAGTTTTAGAGTGATGCACTTGGTATTTGAAAATTAACCACTATGGGAGGTGCCAGCGTTTAGAAAGTATTTCTATCTATTTGGCCAAAATATATCTGAAAGCAAAATATTGTTTAAAGGTTGCTTGAAAGAAGCCATGTGTTTATTCCAGTGGGAAGAAAAATGAGTATTGATATCCAAGTCCTTTGCAAGTGATTGTTGACTAATTGATATTGATCAGCAATCTCATTAAGGCCTTGCAGATGTACCAGTAATGTGGTGTGTATAAAGGATCAACATTATGGATGTCACCTTGCATCCAATTGGTGTAACCGTGGATTTTGATCTTTGACCTTTTTACAAAAATCGTATATATGTCTTGTTGCAGTGTAAATAGTTTTCTTGTTCCACTTGCTCTGTAGTCCTTATGGTAGTTGCCTTACACCGTGTTGAACATCAAGAATTATGGGTGTAGTGTAGAGCGGGGCCTCCACTCAGTTACTTCTCAAGCAAGTTCTTCCGTTTTGTGGTATTTTTTTTCTGTCACATGACAAAATGTTTTTGTTAGAGATGTCCGGAGGCTATTTTCAGGATCAGGGTTGTGGTATAACGGCGTTTTGTCCACCTCACCCTGCTGGTGTTACTGCTGGGCTCTGCAGGGCGAGCATTCTGCTGCATATTCAAGTGAGTGAAGGTTAAAGTAACTACCCTCATTTCACACACTGAAGATCGCAAAATGCACAGATTCAGCTAAGCTATGACAAACGTCACCGGCGACAGGTCATCAGCTGTTAATTAATGTTTATTCTGTGACTAATTTGATGGCAAACTCTTAAAAGCACGTTTACTTCTTGAATGAATATGCACATGCCTTTTGATTTGAAAGGTCAACTGCTACGTAGATGTTCGACCATGACTGGCTTCCAAACGTGCTTTTACTTGCACGTTTAAAACTTGGAGTCACAAACTTTTAGCATATGAATGTGAGAACAGCCTTTTAGGGTCAAACTCTGCTCAAACATCATGTAGCGATAAGCAAAACACAATTCTGAGTGGAGGGGGACCATCCAGAGTCGTCATAAATTGTCAGTTGTCATCTAGATGGCCTCATTTTATCTCTATAGTGTTTTTATCTTGGTAATATATTTTGCTACGATCCATGTAATCTCTGTTTTTTAGCCTTGTACTGTGGTAGTGTTCACAGTTGTCCACAATGGGGAAACTCCTTAAATCAATAAAGCTCTTCTACCTGCTGTTATCACAATATAAACTCTGCGTATTACCAATTCCCAGCCTTGAACTTTCACATACAAGTTTGGTATTGTGTTTTGAAATTGTGCCTGGTGGTGGTTTAATTCAGAGATGTGACTTATTGAACTAGTCCTGGGATGTGTCATTTCACGTTGGAGGAGCAATCCCTCTCCTGTGGATGGGGTTCAGTTTAATTTAACAGCCTGCAACAGCTCATCGATGGTTTGTCCCACAGCACAAAGAGATGAAATTGGCAATGACAGCATATAGAAGCTATTGTATGTTATATTTTTATAAACAGACCTCACACAGGAAGAGATGAAGATGGATTTCAACTGGAACACACTCAAAGGAAATACGTTTGTGTTGTGTACAGGCGGCATGTTGAGTGAATATCGAAGTGCCTGATGACCTCTTAAGTTAATCCTTACCAAGGGTGTCCTGGTAGCTCAGGAGACTAATGGACACAGTGCAGATTTTTGGCTCAACACCACATATTTGAGTCCACCTAATAACCTCTGTCACGTGTCACTGCTTCTCTCTTGGCCTTTTTGTGTGTGTGTGTGTGTCTTATTTAGCTGTCAAATAAAGCAGAAACGCATTATGAGGAAGTCTTTTTATGGCCTCTCAGCTTTGTGCATATGGATGGCTGGATGCAGACTTGCACATGAATTTATCTCTTTATCTTATCATCAAACAACAGCAGTTTTATTAGCCATAACAATCACCGGCTCTAGCATGCATGTATAATGGGCCGTGAATAGCCATATTACCATACATTTACATTTCTATGTCCAACATATAGCTTTAAATGCTTGTCAAACATAATGTAATTACCGCTTTTTTGGCTGCTTGTCTATCTTCAAAGGATTCTCCAGAGACCTCTGCAGAAAGAACATTCTCTTGTTTTTTTTCACAGCTACTAACACCATTGTAATTGTATAGCTTGATGAAGTTGCAGCTCACAAGTCATTAAAGACCTAAGCTACTAGATTCAATCACATAATTTGGAGGTAATGTAAATGCATTGGATGTACAGTGGCCAAACGTGACCATAACATAACCCTTATCTGTAATTATCTTACTTTAAACGTCCAGTGTGAAATATTTCTGAGGATCTATTGACAGAAATGCAATATAAGATCCATAACTATGATTTCACCTTATATGATAAAGTGATATGTTTCCATGGACCTCACAATGTTAGCGTCGTCATGTTTCTACAGTAGCTGAAATCAGACAAACAGCGCTACAGAGGCAGTGCAGACACTCAACACTACATTGAATACATACGTTCGGAGAAGAAGATGGTATATTCAGCAGATTTTGCAGGCAAAACCCCTAAAGAGGAAGTGATTATGTGAGTAACTGTTGCTGGCATGACTGAGATCTATTTCAGCACCGCTATCAAATTATGTATTTATTTTTAAAGCACCAAAATCTGCCCGCAGGCCAGATATTGTTGCTGACGGGCAGTTTTGGGGTGGTCCATTATCACAGAGAGAATAAACATGTTTCCCTTGTCAAAGTTTGTATAAACTTTATCTATTATGTGGTTTATAATGGACTGTGGTGCAGAAACAGTGACTGTGTTGTCTTACATTTTCCATGTTGTCTGTCAGGGCCCAAATTACAATAACATATGGTTTTACTGAATAAATAAGTAAATATAATAATTTCTTAATAAATATACATAAAGAACCTTCATTTCTTGACTGGCTACTTTCTGCTGTCTCAGAAGAGACACCTTTTGTGCTGTGTCAGCCACCGTAGCTGTCCTGCGCTCTTTAAAAGGGTCGGGGGCAGTGGTAGACTGGACATTGTGTCACAATTCCCAACCTCACCGCTAGATGCCACTAAATATTACACACTGAACCTTTAAGTGTCTATCAGAGAAATAAACAGTGTCATGATCTTATGTTCCGATAGACATTCATTCATTTTTGTCAAAAGGATTGATTTTATTGTGTCAAGAGCCATTACCTCCTACCTACTACACAAATGTCTGTTTAAATAAAGAGTTTAGGACAAAATTGTCAACCCACTAAAGTTGCAGTTAGGAGACTATAGTAGATATATGAATCACTTTAGGGAAATATCTTATGTACAAGCCAATCTTAGTCACTGATGTTGTTCCCATTCATTCCATACGGTGCCTTTTTAAGGCCACTTCAGAGTTACAGGTCACATTGCCCTCCCCATGACTCCATCCGCTTATTCACACACCGCCAGACACCCATATGCACACATAGGCTTACTCAGACAAACACAGCAGCCCCAGTTCACAGCGCCCAGACAGATGGAAACCATTATTTGATTCTTAACTCGAAGGGAAATCATTTCATATCACAAAAAGCAAATTACCAGTCATCCAAATATTTAGGGAATGAGATGAATTGAGACCTCCTCCTCTATGTTGGCTTCCTGCACGGAAACTCTAATTTGGGATTTAAACAAAGCTGGAAAAGGAAAATAAACGTGTGGCAGTAGGGAGACAGCCCTGTTGTTGACCTTGGTGACACGACAGGCGAGACTGCAGGGGCGATTATGGAAGTGTGTTCTTTGATTTTAGAGCAGGGCCCGCTCTTTGCACAGGATGCCATGCGTCAAACAAAGACCTGGGGCCTCAACGAGGAGGAAGTGTCTCCTTTCTGGCACCTTGCAGTGTAACTGCCAATGCAGTGGTTGACAGATGGTCTGTGATGGACAGTGGTGGAAGAAGTACTCTTTTCGTACTTAAGTAAAAGTACAGATACCACATGAAAAATGTTACTCAAATAAAAATAAGTCATCTAGTACAAACTCTACCAAAGCACCTCTCATGAAGTGCAGCTCACAGCCCCAAACAGCAAGGCTAGCTTCAGTTTTTAGATGTCCGTGTTGCAAAACTCTACCAGCTATGTTGCCACTTGGTCACAAACTGACAGTGCAAAAACAGAGCTGGTCGGCTGCAGTCGCACCTGACACAACAATACTCTCACTGCAGTCCTCCCTCTGTAAGAAGCCTGAATAGAAACCTCTTCTAGAAATATCCAGTGCTGGTTTGAACCGACCCCTGCGCATCAACTCGGTCCTCATGAAGTCTGATAAGTCTGAGGACCAATCTGCCGGGTCATTTGGTGGAGCAGCAACTGTTCCATCAGGGTCAGAGCTGCTTGTATCTGATTCTGGCTGCACATCTCTGGTTGTGCTTCGTACGGGCTGAGGCTGCCTGTGTTTCACCTGGGGTCTGTGTGACCTGCTAAAGATGACTGGACTGTGCTGGCTGGAGTCTGTTCCTGCACTGGCTGATGATCCAGCATCTACACAGCCACTGTAAATTACAGATATTTTCTATATATTAATGTTATCAGCTGCCCATACAAACTGGCTCCTCCAGGATTCCTTCAATACATTTTCAAATATAAAATACTATTTATAAAATGACAAAATGTGATGCTTATTTACTGAGATGTGCGTCCATATTGCCCTGTTTGATCAGCTAATCAACATTTTAATATTCAATGTGAATCCACGGCTTCCTGTCTTTAGTCCAGGGTTGGAAGTACACCTGGACTGAGAGGCAGAGACTCACTGTCCTGTTTTAAAATTACGTTTCTTGCTGTGATGTGCGGGTTTAATTACGTACGCGCATACGAACGCATTTTCGCAACACGGTTGTTTTTCCGAGCTGCAGTTACAAACACCGTTGCCTGTCTGCGTCTATCAAACAAATTAAAGAGTAGGTTTCTCATTCGCAGTCTGGCAAGCACCCGAGACACGACAGACATGAGCTACGCTGCTCAGCTGGTTAGCAGGACAGACAGAGAGATTCACTGTAGCTGCACAATAAAATAACTGTTATCTGCTGACTTTTAAGAGAAGAGAACACAAGTTTACCTGACATTACGCAGTTCTCTCTCATTGACTTTTTTTCTTTTCTTTTCTCGTTCCCAGAAGGATAGTCGCTCTTCATCCTCTCATCAAAGTTGTAAACACTCTCTTTCAACGTGAGAGTGACCTGATTTCTATCACAGCAAATGCCGGTGTCGCATCAGCTAGCTGAAGTTGATTAGCGCCAAGTCTGCTTTATCAGTTTTCCATTTGTTTTTCACTGCAGATGCGCTGCATACTAATACCAATGTAACGAGGTTTCGTGCAGAATGTAACGGAGTAAAAAGTCGATATTCGGCTTTGAAATATAGCAAAGTGAAAGTAAGAGATTGCAACAACTTAAAATACTCAAGTACAGATACTGAAAAAAATACTTAAGAACAGAAACAAAGTACTTGTACTTCGTAACCTTCCACCACTGGTGATGGATAAGGAAGCAATCCAATGCACGTCATTTCTTGTTGCTTGCTGAGGGCTGTCAGTCCATCATATTTATCTTCTGTAGCTTTAAGATACAGTAAAAAAACTAGCTGTATAACACAGTCTATAATATGAACATTTATACATAATAAAATGTCAATAATGAATTGAATAAAATAATCAAATTAGGTGATTGACAGGTTCAAGAGCTAGACTATTTAATATTAGGACTAATCATTAGTGGGAACATAGTCCAACAACACTTTTAAAAAGTATTTTTTTAAAAGAATGTGGGCTGGAAAGTAGATTTGAAGGAACTCATGTCATTTAATTTTGAAACTAAGACAACTCTGCTAATGATTTCAACGTAATTTGTCCAGTTACAAAGTCTGGAAACGACGGGGGGAGTCCACCTTTCTTTGACTAATAATGGTTCAAAGATATGTCTAAAAATCTCACCTGTGCTCCAAATTGTCAGATTGGATAACTCTTAATTTAAAGCCACAGCTTCAAGTAGTGCCTGAAGAGTTGTAGCTGTAAGGCCAGTTATTTCCCTTTGCAACAGAGGAACATTCATTCTGGACCTTGCTGTTCCTCTCTTTCTCGGCTTGCTCCATCTCCCACCTCTTGGCCTAACCCATCTTTGATTATCCATAAGAAAAATGGCTTCTTTGACTCCCAGGAAGCGCAAGAACAAAAAGCGTCCTTGAGCTATTTTTCTTGCTGCTTTGGTCTCGCAACACATCTGCACCAAGCACCGCCATCCTAAGCTTTCATTCCATCCGTCCCTCCTTCTCTTTACTCCATATCTACTCCCACTGTGATGCGTCAAGACAGCTGGGTGTCTTTTTGTGGTCAATTCATAATTGTGCCAGGGTAATTAAGAGTGTTCTGGAAAAGGATAGCTTTGTCAGGCCTCTCAGACGTTACCTAACAAGGCAGCCTACAAAGGTGTTAGTGTAGCGCATTCATCATTGTCATCTGGGGCTAATTACCAGCCTATAAATCACCAGTCTGACCTGGACCAGTCACAACTGAAAGGAACTAGCCTCTGTTAAGGTGGATCAGAACTCAGTCATTCCTGGATAGTTTCCTTTTATTTAATTTTTTTTAATATATTTATCATCAACTTCAAATTCACAATTTTGTTAAATGATTAGCAGTATATTAATAATACAATGTACTCGACCCATTGCGGGGTTCCTATTTTTTATTTTATTTTATTATACCGCATACTCATATTTAAAAGCTGAAAGAAGCAGAATGAGATAACATTCTCTGCAGCAGACAGGGCTTAAAGTGTCCTCGCCCTGACTTTTACAATGATAGGGAGGTTAGGTTAGCACTGTGTTAGATTTATGCCGCCTTTCAAGCATCCTTCATTTCCACTTACTTACCAGATCAAGCAATCCCTGGCCAGTCTATAAAATCCCACAGCTTACTTTTCTTTAATTAAATGCCACTCGTAATGCTCCCTGTGCACCCCGTATATCTGCGGCCATAGCTGATGCTTTAAAATGCAAAGAGCCACCTTTAATGCGGTGCGCCGTTTGCAGCTCAGCTGCACCGAGGGGACGGCGCAACCAGGCATCCATCTTAACAAGGTCACACCGTTTGATTTTTAATATAACGGTCAGTGCTCGGGCCCCGCATCCTCCTTTGAAATATTAGTGCTCATTAATGATGTGGAAGCCGCCCCGCCCATCTCCTCCTGGCAAAAAACCATCAGCAATCATTCTGTACATGAGAGTGTGCAGAGTCAGATCTGTGCTTAGACCTGCTCCCACTCACTGCCAGGGGCTGGCCAACAGCCTGCTTTATAGGCCAGCTTTATGGCATTCATTATGCACACTTAACAGCCACTGTAATTCTCTCAGATGGGTTGGGGAAGTGAGGCGATTAGCTGTTGGGTCTAAACGTGGGTTGCCTGAGAGTTTGACCTTTTGTTTTGGACATGAAAGATGATGTCTCTGCCTCATGCAGAGAGATTTCCTATCTGCAGTCTGGTCTGTACTTGATTATGTTTTTCTCCTTCATTTGTGCATGTCTGCTTTAAAAATGGTGTCTAATCAGGAGGAAGCAGGCAGTGATAAGGTCTCTTCTTATTGAAGATGATGTTATGAATTGGATCCTGAAAGATCTTGTTGTTCTTGTGCATATACATTTTGAACTTTGGCCATTTTCCTAAATGCTTGGTAAAGGGTTATTGCATTCTTCTTTTCTGTTAAGGATCTATTCCACGGAGCTTCCAGCACAAAAGCTGATTTAAAGTGACTGGAAGTTGTTTTCACTTCACATTGCTGCATCTCAGAGATGTAAAAATGAGGGTCAGTGTCGAAAACATCTCGCACTCCTACGCAAACAGCTTATTAGAAACAGGCTTTTGTAGTGGGGTTTAACTTTTCTGTGGTTGTTGTTTTCGGCTTCCCACTCATTTGATGTTGTGCAGTAAAAAAAAGGGGGAGACATTAACAGCAGTGCTCTTTGATAATCTACTACAGATTGCCTTTGTTGTCCTAATTCAGAGCTTCATGTCTTCAGGAAAAGCACTGAATCATGACCAACAGCACTGATTGGTCTGCTGGATGACGTGTTTTCTTACTCTGTCACTGCCGGTTAACTGTCCTGCTCCTGGGCTGAATCTTCCACGTGAAGCACAGCTTACGCAAGCAGCACACCCATAACAAATTACACAGGCACATCCTCTCAACATGACTTATCTTCCTGTGTAGATGGAAATGTGAGACATTCCATAAGTTATTGTGCTTGTGTGCCCTTGGAGCTGACAGCATGTTTACACAACCCATATTCTTCTCTGCCTCCTCCCCGGCTCTATTCCCTAAGAGAGGTTTCCAGATCACAATCCAGCCAAACCGTAAGAACACATTTCTCTCAGTTTGGATGCTACAAAGTAACAGCCGCTGTGAGTGGGACATTAACGTTGTAAATCTGCGGACTGTGACCTCATAAAGTGCGCTTGACCTCTAGGATGGAGGAGGCCGAACGGGCCGCGCACCTTTTACGTTAACACTCGCAATCAGGATTACATTTCAAGGCTCAAACTATATGTAGTCAGAACCAGTCGCACTTTGAAAAGTCACCAAATTGATGACCAGCACTACTGCCCACAGAGATGTGAATTTATCCGTTGAGCAGAGGTTAAAACTTGACACAAAATTAAACCCTGTGCAGGGGACACCACCCCTCTAAGTGGCACAAGTTGTACAATTTAAAAAGTTAGATGAATTGCAATAAGATCTTAAAATTCATTGTTGATTCAAACGCCCTTTTAAATGATGATAATGTAGACAATGATTGATGGCGGTGAATTGTTCCAAAGAAATGGTCCTCTGTATTTCAGTGTATATTAATTAATTGACATTGTGTTAGAGTTCTGAAGAGAAGATATCTATACTACATCACAGCTGAGCTATACGGTGAAAATTATAAGTGAAGGTGTCAAGTAGAGGTAAATAACTGTATAATTGTGTACATTTCTCCAGTACTGGCAACACAGAGTATACCAAAAGTTTTTATGGACACGGTTGATCTTATGTGAGATCAATCTACTTTGTGAACAGATGGAGCGTTTTAAATGTAAAGAAATACACAGACTTTCCGTAGAGACTTTTGTGTCAGTAACAATATGTTTGCACAAAGCCAGTATGTGATTTACGGTTTTGTTAAAACATGCCATATGCAAAAAAAATTGATAAAAGACATTTGTTTCTTTTAGGCAGCCTATCTGTAACATGCACTAATTGCAAACAAAACCAAAGAACATTGAAAGTTTTGTTTTCTCTGAAGGTTGTGGTGGTTCAATCTCACACAGGAAGGGTTAAAGCAGGCCTGAGTCAGCTTTGGCGGTTCTTTTTTAAGAGCCCCACTTAAAGTCTCTTTTGTGGCTCCAGATGTTTTGTGCAGCTATTTATTTTGCTTGTGAACAGGCCGACAAAAAGCAGCAGGCATAATGATGGAGAGGCAGAACCACAGCGACATTGTTGCGGGGCCTTACAAAAGATAGCTGTATGCTTAATGTGATTTGGAACAGGGGACTTTATCGCCTTTGAGAGGGAGGTTACCAAATTGAAATGCAAATCTTAACATTTTGGAATTCATTAGGGTTGACACGGCCCCCTTGGAACAACAACAACAAAAAAGGATGTGCATTGTTGAAGGGGGTTGGGGGAGTTCTCATTTCTTGCAAATTCCTTCTCTGAAAGGGAATGGAAAGAAATGAGTCCGACCTTCTGACTTTGTTATTTTACTGAAATCCCGTCCTCCTATTTTTCCGCTGAATGTTGATGTGAAGGCATCATCCACATGCTTGCTAGCTGCAAAGTTTCCATATGGAGCAGGTGGATTGTCCCTTGCTGCACTAATGCTGCAGCATATGAGAGCATCTGCCAAGTAGTCAAGTAACACGCTAACTCCTCTAGGTATGAGAAACAGACGTTTGAATTATGATGACAATATGATCTGTCATAATTATCTAATACAAATGTCTGCTGCAGACTTTGCCTCTGTTTTTGACTTCTAACTAGAACTCCAAGTTGCAGTAAAAACTAGGAGGAACTTCAGCTTTACAGAAATTAAAAAGTTAACGACTTTGGTGGGGAATCAGATTTCTTTTGAGATGAATGCTGCGTTGAAAAGCTTTTTATGCTTTCTCATTCTTTGACAGTTCCTATCACTCAGTTATTCTGACATTTTCACAAACAAGCCCTGTGCACAAGCATCCAACACACACACACACATCTTTCACTGACGTATGGCAAGTCCTGATCTGTATCTCCCGCACACACTTCCCCAGAGAATTGATTAAAATCAGAGAGAGACGGGCCTTGAACATAGCTGCTTTTGTCTGAACAAACAAAGGCTGCCGGTAATTGGATTCACATTGAGAGAGGTATTTAAAACAGTCTGATAACTAACACAGGCTGCCGGCTTTTGCGGGGGCATTTTGTGACCCAGTCACCTCAGTTATTGGTCTAGCAATGGTCAGTTATGTCAAGCAGCTCCCTTTTAACCTCAGGGAACATTATTACGAGAAATATGTCAGTCAAAATGGGTTCAGAGGTCTTTCACCTCCTTTTCCGCTACGGGTTCCTCCTCATGGGGCACTTAAACGCACCATTAACTCACTCCAGTTTGACAACTACAAGTAGTGGATTTGCAGTACATTTTGGATCAAAGTGTACATTCTGTGTTTTGATGTTTGGTTAAATGTGACTTTAAGATAATAAGGTCCTGCAGAAGGCTGACGTGACCTATGGGAGTGTAATCCAAGCAGGCCAAATACCACAAGTTACAGATAATTAAACCAGTGAAGGGCTGATTAGAGGCAGCGAGACAAGAAATCAATGAAACATGGCCAGACAAAGTGTGTCTGATTGTTTACATACCTGGGACTAGGAGGGAGCGAGGGAAAGAAAGAGGGAGAGAGAAATGACTGCCATTTTATGTCTGCGTTTGAGGTGAACAAGATAGAGATCAACTCTAAATGGCTGCAGTCAGAAGGCTTGGGGCTCAGGGGACACCACTGCCTCGCAATCCATCGCTCACCCAGACAAAGACACTCCATTACGCTGGCTCTGAACCTGGATTAAATCCCATTCCGACCCTGATTGTCTTTCCACCTCTACTCTGTCCTGTTGACATTGGCCAGGGAGGCTGCTCTACCCATTGGGTCGTGCTGAGTCACAGCCCAGCCTGCAGGGTCCTGGAGGATTAGCCAGAGTGAGCCAAAAGTGAGCTAAGGGGTAGATGATTGCACCAAACCCTGAGAGACCTTCGGCTGTTCTAAGTGTATTTGCACAGTTGTCCCAGTGTAGTGATAAAAATTGTGAAGGCTCATAATCAGCCCAGGTATGTTGAGTAACGTTTTGCTTATATGAGTCTTATCTGGGTTTGGCTACACATTATACCGTTGTGTGTTTACATTTTCTTGTTGGAGTGTGTGTGTGTGTGTGTGTTGCAGCACTATTTACCTTTTGTGTTGGTTGTTCAAGGGCAAAGAGAGTTCACCCTTGTCTTAGTTGTACATTGTACCGTTTCTTGCAGGTTTCTGTTTCACTTAAGTGAATGGCCAACATTTGAGCTGCTTGTAGACGGCTGCCAAGTTGATAACCAGTATATGTAACACTTAACTTAAGTAATGTTTTTGATTACAGGATTATTGTTGCACATATGTTTGGTCTGTGTAGCAAGGGGGGGCGGCAGGTACGGGATGTTCATTTACAGGAGAACCGTCTCTGAGATGAATTCTTACTTGTTTGTAGAAGAACTGCCTCAGTGAGTTTACAGCTACATTAAGCAGCATTGCACTTTGAGATCACTACTGCCTCAACAGGCAGTAAGAGGACTGGTTCTCTCACATTGAAGTACTTGGTGCTGATTACAGTTGTTGACTAACACTGATGTAGAACCATGTTCCAGATGGCTATGCCAAGAAACATCAGGGAATTTCAGTCACTTAGGCATTTATACCATTTGTTACGGGAAGAATGAAAATATTCACTCGCCAGATGGAAGCCAATCTTCTTAGTGACTTGTAAGACAGATTGAAATCATTGATGTAAAGTAACAAACATCTTCCACCAACGGGAAATTACTTAATGCCGTTGTTACTTAAAGAAACCATGCCAAATCAGTGATGGCACCACTCAACTACAGAGCTTCTCAGCAGACACGTGTACAGTGCTGCTACTGGTGGACAAAAGCTGTATATAAACACCATCCTAATTGTTAGTATTGATGTGGTTCAGATTTCCAATAACTGGTTAAAAAAAACTGGACCATGTTCAGATTTGATGAAAGTTCCAATTGTGCAATTGATTTGTTACACTGTAATAGCGACAGCTCAGGCTCAGACTCTTGTGAGGGTGAATTTGAGAGAGGAGGGATTGAATCTAAAATTTCCCTCACACAAGGTACCATGTGCCGAATGTCCCCACAGACCAAATTGATTCTCCACAATCATGACCATCTGCCTCCATGGCAAAATGGGGTGTTATAATCAGGTCTTAAATCATGTAATCTGTTTGTGCCTTAACCTGTTGCCTGAAGCTTTATCACAAAAGATACTAAAGATATGAAAGAAAGGGAAACTTATGTCTACTTGCCAACAGTTATTTAGGAGAAAGTGTCTTAAGTTTGAAGTATTTCTTTCTTCAAATGTAAAAATACTTTGAATACAGTGTATTTTATGTAGCGTTAGAGCCCAGAATTCGTCGTGCTCTTCTCACGCACATGCCCGCCCGCTGCCAGAGTAGAATTGTCTTGAAGTTTTTGTTCTCGATGCACAGCTCAAGTCTACGGAAGAGAGACCGATCCTCGCTGTTTGTGAGTTTCCAGAATTTATTACTGTTTTACTAAACAGGACATCAGAAGAAGGGCGTCCCCGCTAAAACCATATGAAGGCCCATCAGGTAAAGTGATGTAGCCTATAATTTTAACTAAAGTTAAATAGGCTACGGCTGTGTAGTGCACAGAAGCCGTTGCCATGGTTACTCTCCATAGAGGGCCTGCCGTTTACTCGCGGAGCGCTTGTCTCCCTGTCGGATCACCGGAGCAAAGAGCAACCTCGTGGGGGCCAAGCGACTACGTTGTGACTGTAAGGACGTTTCTAGGACCGACATCCTCCCCACATACTAATCCGCATGCAGTGTGTGGCTATCCACTTTGCAGGCTGATCAACATGCCACCCCTCCTGCGACCCGGGGTTTGATTGTATGTGTATTCAGAGCCAGTGAGCAACAGACTTTCAAAATAATAATAATTATAAAAACTGTGTTAACATGCAATAATTGTCTGTGTTAATGTGTTAACGTGATAATAACGTGTTAACCACAATCCAGATGTGGACCTCATTTTGATATAATACATGTACTACACTGTATCATTATACTGTAACAACTGCAGTATAATTATATTAAGCGTATAATCTAGCATTTCTATACTGCACAGTCAGTAGGTTGATACATTCTCACCACAGTCTATAGTAGACAGAAACACACCATTATAAATATTTATGCTTCTAATTACTCTATGTGCATTATTAATTGCACCAAAATATCCCTCCAAGAGGATCTCATTAGGGTAGGAAATTAGTCAAAGCAAATAACGCTCATAGTTGAAAAAGCATTTTTAAACATCATCCACGTTTCCGCTCTCATTTTGCCAGTGCTGAAGTTCATAAACCGCACTGTGAATGCGTTCATTAGAATTAGTATTTCCTCAAACTGAGTTGACTGGAGAAATTGTGTGTGATTAAATATTAGCTTGAATATAATTAGCATTTATTAGCAAACTCTGCTATGGCAGATAATGAAAATCTTTAATGAAAGGCTTTGTTGAATTTTGGGTCGGGTGGGGTTGATTTTTCTCTCCTAGATTTGCAGCCATCATGCCCGAGCCCAAAATACAATATATGTGCATTTTTTTTATTGAGTTATAATCGAGACATCTGCTGTAATTGTAACATTGTACTATGGAGCCTCTTCACTGAGTTTGAGTCTGTCTGCTCTGTGCAACAGCCTACAGTGAATTTAATAGGCTCCTCATTCTGGTAGAGCTATTACCAAATCCAGCACAGACCATTAGGCCGCATGGGCTTAATTGCACATTAATTGGATAATTAGTCCTGCACTTTGTTTTCCTCCCATTTTCTCAAATCTTCTCCCTCATTTTGGCAAGCGGTCATTCGCTAGATTTCCCTTTTTGTCATTATGTTTTCCACCACAGCGAGGAAATACAGTAGGTGGTGCAGTCATCCTGTGGCTGTAGATTTGCAGTAGGGAGAGGTTGCTCCATGTGGGTGGGAGGCCAAGGCTGAGAGGATTGATGGAGCCCTAGGTTGTCCTCCTCCTGTGTTGTCATGTTGACCCACAATACATGCTGTGTTTGTGTCTCTGCCAGCATAGAAACCAGGAAGAGGCATGCATAGTTAAATAGGCAACAACTCTCTAGTGTGCAAGGTGCATTATTTATGAACTTTTTAAAGAGATTTTATTCATCCCTTCCTCGTATTTCTCCCTGCCATTATTGTCTGTGCTTCAGGCATGTGCCTCAGCACTCTCAGATTGCTGCCATTAAACCCAGGGAGCCATCTGATGGAGTTATCAAAGTAAATGTTTGGCACATTTGATAGCATTTGAAATATCCTTCTGTAATAAAGCTCTCTGTGGAAAAAGAGGGACTGGCTTTTCATGCAGATAACCGTTTTTTTTTGGGATCTCACACAGTGTCAAAATATCCACATTTATCTCAGTGCTGTCAAGTAACACACAGAGCACCTACTGATATGGAGGTTGATGTTTGGCTAGATGGGAGACGGAGGAGAAGTGTTCGCCATATGACATCGAGCCAGGCAGCACTTAATGAAATCATTATCTTAAATTTACTAGCAATGAATCTACCAAGCTGCAGAGTGATTTTATTGTGCATATGGTATACACATGGAAGCCAGACAGTTAGAAAAAGGAGAAGCTGCGGATGCAGAAATGTAAAATCAGATGGCTGGTATGTTGTATAAGTGCAGACTCTGGGGAACACGGAGGAAATCAGTGCAGAGGGAAATTTAATGATAGATTGTGAACTGCTTTGCCTAAATGAGCAAAGCAATGTCAGCCATACCCTGATAGGTCTCCTACTGATTACACAAGTCAAAGCTCAGTCCTTTATTATTCCCAGAAGAAGCAGGGCTTGCTTTTGTCTCTGTGCTAATAATAGCCATAAAGTATGATCATTCCAAAGGGTTAAAATGTTCCTCATAAACATCGGTCTGTTTTTGTTTTGTTTATTATTCATCTCGTCCAATTACCATTCTAAAGGGGGAGTGTTTCTCGCCAGCCGCTGAGGGAATAGGAGATTAAAAGGCAATGAGGAAACATCTGTGTCTCTGCTTTGCCACAAATCTGCATCTCATTCCTACCGCTGGCATCCAAATAGACAGCTCCTACAATGCAGGGAAAAAAGTAAAACACCAAGGCGCATAGGGCTAGCGAATAGAGGGAAGGGTTACCATAGAAACACATACCTCACATGGGTTTATGGGCTGCATCCTATCACATGCTATCAATTACCATAAATCTTCTGGCAGTGAGGGCGGTGGTTAAGGTGCGCCTCAGCAGTGAATGACAATGTGTTGATCTCCACATATCTGGAGAGATGCATCCAGGCTCTTTAAATCAAGAGGAAAATGGCATCAGATTTAGCTTGTGACAATACAAAGATGGAGAGTGCCTTTAATGCATTTCCTTTCATGAGCCTGTGTGCAAACAGATATTGAAAATCAGAAAGGGGATGTTGGCTGCCTTTCCTGTATATTTATGTCGTGGTGGAGATGAATGATTGCAAAATCAAAACTTAGCATAATGCGCCACAGAGCGCTATACATTTATGGATAATCTTTGACTGGGTGTCATCATGCTTATTCCATTCACTCGTCGTACAGCTGTCTGCACATCAAAAGCCAGCAGGGAGAATTGTGTCACAGCACAGCAGTACATCAGTGCAATTTCCACAAATGGCATCTTTTCCCAAGCTTCCATCCTCTCGACCTCTGGTGCCGAGCGACGACGCTGAGAGCATTATCAGATGTGTTTGAGCAGCTCGACCCCGGTGGGCGGTACATATATCGAGTGACCTTTTCTGCATGGCTCCCTGATATTAACGCAATCTCCCCGCCTTATTACCATGGGAACATTTCACAGAGTATTAGACTTAATAAATGACTTTTTCCTTGGCTCCCATCTCTGTTCTCCCTTCGCCATCTTTCTCCCCGATTTCCCTCCTGCCCTGCTCCCCTCGTCTTCCCTGCTCCTGAGCCGATAACCCGACCTCCCCAGGGGCCCGGCCTCCATAATCGCGTCAGTTCACGGCCCTCTTATTCCAGCAGAATTGCTTAATTGGTATGTGTTCTACATAACTGTTGGAGTATTAGACTCACAAATGAAGGTTAGAACCTCAGTGCTTGTAATCGACTGAAAGAAATTGATTTGTGCTCAGCTGCCCTTCTGGGACGAGACTTTATGGTTCTCTGAAGAAATGAAGCTTTTATAATTGTGAGTTCTCCACCCCTCCACCACCCCCTCCTCCTCTCCTGGCCTCTCTTTCTTTTTCTCATTTCCTTCCTGCTAACTACTTTGTTGACATTCATCAAAAGGCAAGACGCTGGCAATTTAAAGGTGATGTGTCTGGTCTTCCATGTTACAGTGCACTAAGTAAGTTCCCCAGCTGTAAAGCAGGTGTAGTGTGCTAAGCATTGAATATCTATGTGTCTTTTTTTTCCCCCACAGGGAAATCTAATCATAGCTTAGGTACTCTGTCAATGGAAATCATTAAGTGTGATCATGTAGAAGGCGTGAGCAGAGCTGTATTAACCAAACCTGACCAACAAGCATAAATTGTCTTATGATTGATCTTCCTGAATTGTGTGGCTTGGCATCAATAGCTGAATGTGTGTGATTACCAGGAGCCTTGTCACAGCTTTATGGCGGAGAAGCGAACGTGGTCCGTGGGGACAATACAGAAATGTGGAGCCATTCTAGTTTTAAGGAAGACAGCAGGACACATGCATTAATAGGCATTGTGCTCCTCTCCATGATACAGTTACATAAAATGAATTATAGTTTTTCTTAGTTTCTCAATCATGCAACACCTAGTGTTTTATTACATTTGATAAGCTTATGTTACTGCTCTATAACTATATAAAATATGTCACCAGCATAATGGTTCACCTGGCTGAGAGTGACAGGAAGCACAATGAATTAAAGAGTTAGGTAAAAACATGGATTTAATGTGACAAAATCATTCCTTTACATCAGCCAGGATGAACTCAAATGGACTTAACGCAGTTTGTCTTGCAGGACTGTGCGGCTGCCACTGGCTGGCTAGTGTCTTATGCATGACAACTCCCTCTGACTCAGGTGACCGTTGATTATTCATGCCTGCTTTCCAGGTGGGCAGATTCAGATGTGCTCAGTGCAGAGGTTTGCTTAACGCAAAATCACATTTCACGCTTGCGCTAATGTCACCCTGCGAGTGAAGAAGAGTGAGAACTGGCAGGTGGTGTTTACAAATGAGAACACCCCGAACCCAAGCCGCCCAGACACACCAGATGTGGATTTGATTATGGGGTGACATGTAAGAGAGTGTATGAATGTATGGAGCAGGGGAGGTGGTAAATTCAAAGTCGATTAACTGAAACAGAGAGGAGTGTCACATGTATTTATTTATATGTTGTCCAAATGGAAGTTTAACCTTTGAGACTGCTGACGAGACTTGGGAGTGGTTTCAGAGCGAGATGAGATGTGTTTGCTCACTGTGGAGTTTTATTTGCAGTATCGCATCAAACATGTGTTGCCTATTCTTCTTGAGGCATGCTCTTCCATGTGAAGTTGCTGTTTTTGGTGTTCTAGGTGCAGTTGCACATTTGCTTCAAGTGTTATCTGTTTGTGTTGAGATAAGTTTAGCAGAAAATTAGCACATTCACTAGTTCAGTACTTTGATGTGTCTTTCTGCCTTAAATTATAACAGAGACGCTCTTGAATGCTAACACCATGTCATTATTATGCACATTAGTATTTAGAGCTGTAGGTATTTGAAATTATTAATAGCTTTTGGAGAAGTTTTGCAAAAGTGCTGTTGCTTTTGTCATAAAACTAATTAATTGTAGTATATGTGAAGAACCTCGTGGAACTGGCTTGTAAATTAGTGTCTCGTCGACTTAATAATATTTAGCAAGCTGCAGATCCTTGTTGAGTTGTTCAGTCAGACAATTTCTACACCCACTAACCTGCGCATGTGAACCCGCTTCATAGTAACCTGGACGACAATGACGACCCTCTGTATGAGAGTGCTGTACTTTAACCAGTACTTGACAGCATGCCTGTTTAAAACATGAAACTAAAATGGATGCTTTAGACATGTAGAGATAAAGTGATAAACACATAGAAAAAAAGGCCATATGATGGGTTTTTTTGTGGTAAGCACAAATTGTATGGCGTAGCAAAAAAATTACTCCACTCCAAGAGTTAAAAAAATGAATTTCTTAGGGAATCTATGATGTGTAATGTGCCTTTTCTCACAAGTGTGGAAGTGTGTTGTAGACATGGATGACCCCTCTCACAACAAAGTATTCTTTATATGTGAACAACCCTTATTCCTCAATCCTTCGTAATTGCCAGCAGATACAAATTGAGCTTTGACAGCCTGTAGCAGCAGTACCACTCAAACCCAACCTCCTAATCAACTCTGTGTGATTTAACGGTGCATCGTAAGCATTAGTATTCCAGAGCCGGATCCCTCTTGGATCCAGGCTAGGATTATCCAAGCTCTTAACATCTTGGCTAAGCTGGTTAACACCTGTTTTTATTGACATCTGAACACCATACCAGGCGCCTCGTCTTCTGTGGTTTTAAAAGATCTTCTCTTGCTGGCTTCCAGAAGGCCTAGTTGCTCCTCTTCATCTGGGCTGCAGCCCACATAAATGGAAAAATGTTTTCCCACCACATTATTGGAAACAGGTCAGCAGTGTCACTATGGAGATTAAGCGTAAATTTACATTCTCACAAACGTCCTTATTGCAGCCCTATTTGCTGCATTACAGGTAAGTCAAGATACTTTGATGCAGATATAAATTGCATGTTTACAGCTAGGTTTAATGAACTCAGTGTGATGCCAGTTCTAAGTCTAGACATGACCTACAATTTTAAGAATCCCATACTTGCTCACATGTTTCAGGGTAATTTGCCAGGGAAAAAAGGAGTCTTTATTTGTTTATTAGGCCCAATATTTCCATTGGGGCCCATGCTTATTCAAGTGTCATTGATGTAAAATTCTATTAAAAAACAACAACATTGAGGCTATTGATACAGTCCTGGGTGCTTCTGGTTAGTAGTTGCTATGTAGAGTCAGAGAAATCCTCAGACTTCTGTGTGTGTGTGTCTCTTTCAAAGTCTTGCCAGGGTCAGTGGGGGCAACTTTGAAGAATGTCTCAGGATTTGTCTAAATCATGAGGTATGGATCCTCTTAAGCGTTGCTGGCATTAGAGCTGAGCCCTATCAATGATTCCATTAACCCAAATTCCAAACCAGGCTTCCCAACATGACCATCTTAACCCCTCGGATTTCACCAAGCTCTTGATCCCTCGCTATTTAGATAGATGGGGAATGAAACGGTCACTCACATTTGTCTGGCTACCGGCTATGTTTCCTGCCCCAGACAGGGTATTATCTGTAATATGACCTGATGTAATATGACCTGATGTTTGTCTTTATGTGTCCACATGTTTTCTGGTTATTTTTTTTATCCTACAACTGTAACAGAAGCTCATTAGGCAATGACCAGTGTTGATGTGAGATGATAAGGTATTTAGAGCGGACAAGGACAGAATCCCAATCTGCTGGTTTTTACCTTTCCTCAATGAACAATAATGATTCCAGGCTAACGGCGCTGGAACGAGCAGAGAAAAGAAAGAAACAAGTGTCTGCCTTCATTAGGACAAAGGGAGGGTGAGCAGGAGAGCATCTGACAAGCCAGTAACGCCTCATTGTCCCTGATCTCAAGTTTCATAAATTTCCATGGCTCTCGTTAAAGGACGTGTCGCTGCTGTCACCAGACGCTAACTCGTTATCTCCTCAATGCTGTAAAACGCTGTAATTAACATTCAACAACTGTAACCGATCCAGCATTCTTCCTCTCTAGCCACTAATTGCCACACTATTGTGCTTGCTCATAAGTGGGTCTTTTGTGGGTACACATTTCGGCGGTTCATTTTGGTTGTAAATAGAGGTGAGAAAGTAGTTACTTTGAGCTCATAGGTTGAGAGTGTTCTCTCAGTTTTCCTTGCAGGAGTCGCCGCGTTTGTGACTCATCAAAGATTCATTTAAATAGTTTTTTTTTTTAAATATCTTTGCATACATCTGGACATTTTAAATGCAGTCTATCCAGGAACTGGTAAATTAAAGCTTTGTTGATGGATGGGTAACGCAACCTGTATTTTTACCGTTGAACAGTGTATTGGAGGCCCATTTGTCGAAATCACAATTACTGTAATTGCAAATTTCATGGCAATGCCTGCCTCTGGTTGTGAGGACACAGTGTATTATTATTAAAGGAGCTGCACTGTTCTCCTTTTAGCCATGCTTGTGAGCCCCTCTTAAATCGCCCTCCATCCGCCATTGCATCAAACACAACCTCCTGTTGGTAATGTATAGCTGTTATGCTGCCATACAGTGGCACATAGAGAGAGCTCACTGCTGTTCGCCGTATTTTCTTTCAGTTTCCTGTAGATACCCAGCGGTGTCAACTCCATTTTAGTGGGAAATGT
Organism: Lepomis macrochirus; assembly: GCA_024633595.2. Taxonomy (NCBI): domain Eukaryota; kingdom Metazoa; phylum Chordata; class Actinopteri; order Centrarchiformes; family Centrarchidae; genus Lepomis; species Lepomis macrochirus. The sequence goes on from JALXJV020000005.1 coordinate 31,765,664, forward strand.
TTTTGTTTTCCCCTTAACGGCTCCTGCATGACCTTACCGGAGCAGCAGCCATCATAACAAGGCCTTATGAATAATTAGTCTATGTCAACTGATACTCTCCGGCTCCACACACTGCTGTCATCTACTCCGCCAGCACCAGCCAAAAGCCAATGAACTGTGTGCAATTCTGCTCCATTGAATCAGTTTAAGTTGATACAGCCCTTGTTATTCAAAGGTAAACGGTTAGATGTAAGTTGATACGAGGGCTACCTTTGAGGCCAAGTCCAGAACAGGAGAAAGGCCGTCAAATTAGCAGTGTCACAGGGACCTCGTTTTGAGACTTCTACGGTGGTCCGTCACAGATATGCAATCACTTGGTGCTTTATCTGTATGCTGCTGGCTCTGCATTTCATTCTCCAGGGATTAGAGGGAATGCCAGGGTAGGGTTTCCGAGAGCCAAGACGGCCCCGGGAGGATAAACAAAACCAAATGGTTGCATAGTGTTTCTTGTCCTGGTTTCATGTTCGGGTCAGAGGAGACGCAGATGTCTGGGGATTCAGGTGTATATCCACGGAATAGGCTAATTATGTACTGTACATGTCTATTGTCTCTCAGATTGTTGCTTTCTTTCCTAAAGGAGTCATTTTAAAAAAAAAGAAAAGAAAATGTCATTGCAAGATGTTGTGCCATGTTAAGCCTCCAGAACGGCATCAATGCTGCTCGACAAAGCGTTCAGTTGGGTTTGAGACCTGGTGACTATCACCCCATTTACATCTGGTGTTAAAATGCGAACTGTATCCCGATAAGTTATCCAGACAATAAGCTATCTGATCTTGCCTTTGTGTTTGTACCTAGTATTAATAATGTGTTCTCGTTATCCATTTTGAGATAGGATCTCTGTCCTCCAAAGTGAAACCTCTGTGTGAATAATTTGAGGTGTCCACCCACACTCCCTTAAAAAATCACATAGTTTAGTGAGTTGTTGCGTTCGGGGAAACTTTATAAACTTTGTGAAATGCTCAATGACAAAATGGTCTATGACAAATGGTCTAAATTATTCCTCCTGTCTTAAAAAAATCTGCAAATACCTTAAGCTATTCCTTTCTTTGCATAAAGAGATGAGTGAAACTCACACCGTCGCGCACACAGTTATTTCTTACTGTATGTCATTCATTTCCCTTCATTGCTTTAATTTTAATGCAGTTCTGTTCAATAATATCTCTTTTGGTGAACCAGAACTGACAGAGACTTGAGACTTCTTGCTTGCTATATTTTATGTGAGCTACAAACAAATATCTGTATGCTATAATGTTACCTTGCATAGATTATGTTCACACCTATCTAAGATCCAAACCCAATGAGAGCCAGACTACTTCCTGATGTGGTCAGGCAGATCACATCAGATTGTGATTACGACACATTTACACACTTTGCATTAACGTGTTTCCTTATCTGGATAACTTATCCAGAAACAGATTACATTTTAATACCAGGTGTAAAACTGGTGTATGAAAGCCACAGAACATCATTTGCATATTTTTTATGCTCATTTGGTGACCCCTCATGCCTCTTATGGCGGCAAACGCATTCATTATGTTTCTCCTCTAATGTGTCAGGTTTTTCCATGTGCCACTATCAGAAACTAGAAAAACTAGACTTGTGTTTATTTCACAGGACAAAGTTTCAGTTTGTGTTGGGTTGTGGCTTAACCCCACATATAACCTGCTCTTTTAGCAACTCACAGCACCCTTTGTGGTTTTACATGTTTGCACAATAGGCACATAGGTTGTGGTTTTTCTCACATTTTCACAACGGCTCACCACTAACGAAACTGCTGTAGCTGCAGAGTTTGAACTCTCACTGCCTCTCCTCCTTCCTGTTATAGTTCTGTGGAAATTAACACTGTCTCAAAACATAAAAATTATTCATCAGAGAGCTGACATCAAGAAAGCGAAACAACCTTTTGTTGGCACTCCTTTTCCAGACTTTGAAACACTGGATATAATTTTTAACCAAATAACACATTTTATTTAGTATTGTCTGCCTGGTAGTGTAAATTTCCAAGCCTCTGTTTATTAGAAGCTGTCTTTTTAGGTTGTTATTAGTGTAATATCCTTAGACTCAATATAGTATCAATGTCAGCTGATGTGTTACAAAGACGTGCCTTCAACTAAAGTGCTAAATTGTGTGCTTAATTCATTTCATGTTCATATTACCGCCAATTCAACCTGCAACATCTATCTACAGTCCCCACACTTTCTTGATTGGACAAAGATCTGGAAGAAATTAGCCCTGACTGTGATGAATTTTATAGATTGGAAAGATGCTGGCAGGCTAACAAAAAGGTCCTTTTACGAGCACCATGAACAAAGGAGAATTTATTCTCCTCAGGGGGTTGCAGAGGAGAAGATGAGAAGCATAAATGAATGAGAGTGTCATCATATGGCTTTTTTAAAATGAGATTGTTAAAGATAGATCTAATTTTAATTTGGGCTAATGCGAGGAACACTATCAGCCATTGACCAAGGGTGTCTTGTGACTGACTTGACGTACTTCGCTCAGCAGTCTTGTGCTTTTACCCTGCAGTTTTAGCTCAAGAGTCCAGGCCAAGTGCACAAACTGAGTAATTTTAAAAGTACAGTTTAGTTCATGAACTTGAGCACCCCACCTCCTTCCTTTCCTTCAGCTCCTGGAAGCATAACTATATTAGTATCTCCCAGAGAGTGTCAAGCAAGTCTGCTGCTTCTGTTTACAGGCTATTCAATCACTCTAAGTACTAGTGGCAGACTGATTTTCTTGAAAACACATTTGCCACAATCCCCCCAGGCTCCTTACATGCAAGGTATTTATCATATGAAAATTTGGAACTATCTGGTTTGCCTGTTTTACTAGCCTTGTCCTAGAGCTGGGGCTGGTAAAACATTGTAATATATGTACTGCTGTCAAAATTGAACATAAAAATAGCGCAGAATACCGTGAGATTTACACTCTGTCATAGGGAAGTGGTTACTTTTATAACACCATTGCACTGCAGATAACATCTCACGGCTACCAAGTAGTCTCACGGTAAAAATGGGTCATTTGATTTTATTTGTTTTTTTTAGTTCTCTGTGACACACACACACACACACACACACACACACAGAAAAACAGTTGTGTACTTTAAGCAACAATCCAGATGAAAAAAGTGGCGGCAGTGTTTGTTTTTAGCCTATTTAGCATGTGTGGCTGCTGGAAATACTGCAGTGTGCCACCTCATATCACACGTTTTGTGTGTGTGTAGAGTTTCTATGTATGTGTGTGTGTGTGTGCATACACTAGTGACCTCAAACCTGGCGACAGCCCCTGCTAACAGCTGGTTTTCTGCCAGTTTTTCTGCAAGGCTATGAGAAAAGTAGCTGAGCTCTGCGGTGGCTTGTAGCACCTTAATATAGCATTAAACACGGTGACCGGCCTCTCTCAAGATTGAGGACTCCTGTCTCTCCGACTGCACTCTGCATCTTTAGCACGAGGCCCTCGTCGTCATGGGTCACAGGTCACATTCATAAACTCACATACATGCAGCCTTTTTTACACCACAGTTCGTTCATTCCACTTAGCTTAAACAGAGGCTAAGTAATAGTGCTATGTAGGTTATTGTAAGCGGATGTGGTGCAACAACTTGGAACTGTACAGCTACTGTGTGTGTCACTGATGTGTCATTGAAGCTAGAATGTCAGTTTAAGTCATCACTGAACTCTAATAAAGGGTCAACTGTGAGACCCTCCCAGCATCCACGTAAATAAACAACATGCAGGGGATTGAGTGTCAGCGTGTTTTTAATCATGTCTTCGTCTCTTTCAAGCTTTGCTCTTTTCTCTTTGTCAGCCTCCCTCTGACCTGTCTATTTACCCAGCACCCCCCTCTCTAACGGGGAACGTTCGCTCATCAGCCATGTTTAAACTGCAGACAGGATTAACTTGGCTAAAGACTTAATGCACATGCACAGTCACCCCATGCTCTGTTTGCTGATTCCAGGCCGCAGATCAACAAGCGGCTCTGCTAGGCGTCCCTCGCTTGCTTGTTCTCTCACTCTCCGGGCTCCCTAGACCTCCTCCTCCTCCCTCGTCCTCATTTCGCCTGAATTAATTGAGTTCTCATTTTTGTGAGAAAGCTCACAGGAGAGCTATGTAAGGAGAGAGTGAGAAGAGTGATAGAAAGAATGAGAGAGAGAGAGAGATCAGTGGCAGAAGCCTAGGGGGCATAGCTCTCCCAGAGGTAGGCAGTCACCAGTTACCTAGGGGATAGTGAGGCCCCTCTGCAGTGACTTATATCTTTATCCTCTCAACAGTCACCCCTCGGCATTTCAGATAAGACCCATAGGCTGGTGGTCAGGGTCAGGCAGATGTGCCCGCCACCCTCCACAGCCCAAGGGAGGCTGCCACCTAATTTAAACTCTTTGTGTCTGTAAACCTAAGAAATGGAAACAATGAAAACGTGTCTGTTAAAATAATAGAAGAAAAATATACCGACAAATTAATGCATGTATAGTTATAGCTATGTTTCTTTTGCTGCTGCCTATGATGGTAGCCAGCCAGCTTAGCAGCAACCAAGCATAGCAACGCAATATGGTGACTTTCATGTAAGGTGTGTCTGTGGTGTATGTAAGGTAATAAAAACGTAACAGTTCATTGTGTAAGGTCTTTATACACCACTGAAAACATAGTTATGTATATTATATTGCATTTCTGTCAATAGATCCTCCTAAATATTACCTTTAAGTGAAAATAAATTTTTGGAAAGCTCCATGTTTAGCCAATACGGCTTTCAATGAGCAAGAAATGTGATGCTCCCACCAAATAAATGCTTACCAAAGCACTAAATGTGTGACCCAAGGACTAGGTAGGGTTTTTGCTACGGAAACGACCCACAGGTAGGACATGATACAGCATTTTGCCTTTTTCCTTGCCTTTTAACTTGTCACAAATACTAGATGTGCAAATAGTAGGCACGATGTGCACCCGCGGACTCTACCTTGGCCTGAACCCTTTCAATTATGAACCATTACAACTTCTCCCCCTTGCAATATTAATGCACAGGCAGATCACTCCTTCAGATGTCTTAGGTTGCTGCAAGTTGAGATAAACACTTGCCAAGTTGTAACAGCCAATCACCCGCCTCTATTCCTCAATGTCACTGCCTTAGCACTCAATAATTTAAACCTTGGCGGTAATGAGCTCCCCGTAGGCCCTGTCCCCAAGGAGCCTCCCCACTGTGCCTCCACTGTAATGTAGTTATATCTCATGTCAGCTTTCAAATCAATTACATTTCTATCTGATGGCTATGTAATTGCGCTTGATTGAGTTTTTGGCACACCAGCCAAGTGTGTGTGTTTCCCAAACTCAAGCGAGTCAAAACAGGAAGCTTCATCAAATGAAACTGTATTTCATCCTGATTGAGGCTGCTTGCATGATAAGCACAACTGTAATTATGATAATAATAACAATAGCAATCTGTGTTTTATCAGCTTTGTTGTTTTTTTTTGTTTGTTTTTTTGCTCTCCAGATTAAATTTTGCCCCAAGGACTACAAACACCATTTGCTTTACTCAAGATGCCAAGACTGATTTGATTGTTTGTAGCATGTGTAATTTAGTAGATTAAATGCAACCCATAATGCTTTTGTATAAATTTAAGTGTCTGGAGTCTCAGTTACTTTTAGTTCAAAAACTTTTTTTTTTTTTTTTTTTTTGCAGGACTTCACTTTGTGACTGGAGCCATAGGGATTTGTATGTGTTGCACATTTGTGATTTTGTCAGATGTCAGGAGTCATACTGAGTTTTTGGCATAATGCCTAGAAATGACAAGCTAACCTCTTACCTACAGCCACTTGCTGACATGTAAGGTCAGAGCAATAATTGTATGTGTCAGATCTTTGAGACCATAATTTTATTTACACAAGATGGATTGATTGATGGATAGGCGGATCAACAGGCGGATGGACGTTCAGATGAATGGATGTACGCACGTATGGACGGATGGAAGGATGAATGGATTGACGAATGCACACATGGATGGATGGACGGATGGATAGATGGATCAACTGAATGCATGCCTGGATGGACAGAGGGGATACTCTAATGGAGTGGTATTGAGATAGATGAGGGGGAGGATGCTGTGGTTAGGTGCATCAGCAACTAAATAGAGATGAATTGTGGCTGCTGTCAGCAGCTCTAAGTATAACAGACATAGTAAAGCAGCCTGGCTCATCCATAATCAGCAGACACAGATTGTCTTCACACCAGAAGAGAACTTCTCTGGAAATAAAGCACTGAGAGCATCTACCAATCTGTCTTTCTATCCTCAATTCATCATCCTTTTTCTTTTGATATCCCCTTACTGTTGGTGTTCTTGCCCTTTAAATCTCTTCACTTGTATTATTCTCTCCTCGTTTCTCTTATTAAGGTCTTGCATCTTTCTGCCTGTCTGTCTCTCTCTCTCTCTTTCCCTTGCTCTCTTTCTTCAACACTGTCTTTTGTGTTAATGGCCTTCCATCTTTTTTGCAGAGGGAGAGCCACTGGGTGCACATCTACAATCTTGCCTTTCATTTCATGGCTTCTGGAAATGGATGTTTTACTGCCTTCATTAAGGCATGCAGCAGTCAGCACCGTGTTTTCCCTCTGAAGTTTAGCTCCATGAACCTCGCCATTAGAGGACATTATGGCCCCAGATTTCAGGGCACAGTGGAACACTGTATAATTTGATTAGTGTTATTAATCAAGTGTAATACCGCTCCTTTCACCCCCATCTCCCTCCCCTCCTCCTTTTTGCCATTTCACTCCTGCTTTCAAACCCTTCAGACGTTCCCTTCCTTCTTCCTCCTCCCATTATTCGTGCACCTCTCTACCGCTTGCACTACAACACACATGCAGGGCCGTTTCACTTGTTTTTTTTTCTCCGCCTTCACAAACCTCCGCCCCTCTTCAACCTATGCCCCCCCTCCTTAGCTCAGGACATAAATCAATTGAGATGAAAGTTCCATAATTGTGCTTGCTGGGAGGGATTTGAGCAAAATTGCGCTATGAATTTTTTAAAGGGAATTTTTACTAGCTGTTCAGCGAGACTTGGGAGGCGAAGGAAGGTGAGGCCATGAGGATTTATGGGCCCGGATTCTTCATTACTGAAGTAATTTTCCTGCAAATGATAGTGCAGCACCCTGGAGGGGGGAGCGCTTCCCGCCTGGGAGAGTACAAACCTGCTTAATCTCTCGTGGAGAGAGAGCAGCTCAGAGCACTAATATCATCTGTAAGCGACTGAGGCTCCATTTGTTCACATCTAAACCGCAGCTAGTGTATTTGTGATTCATAGTAATTGATTGCTCAGATTCGTTCCAAGAGTAGCTTTACAAGTTGATTTCATTACGAAGGACAGTTATGTTAGAACTGCTAGGAAACGTGCATCAGGTCGTTTTTGTGATACACTGTTTTTACAAAATATCTACGTTTTGTCACACATTTAAGGTTTTCAGTGTGATTTGTCTGATTCCAGATTGATAGGCATGCCAGCTGTGCACTGCAGTAGCTGAGGGAATAATTGGGTAGAATTTAAGAGGAAACACGATCAGTTTCAGTAACACCTAATACTGTCTCCTTTTTCACTTTATGTGTTTGACATCCTGTCTTCTATTTGTAGTGTGCATGTCCATCCCCGTGCTAATTTGATCTGCTTTGCCAAGCTGTCATATTGTTTCTTCAGCAAGGGTCTCCACCTTTCTCTCTACCTTTTTGGTCTTTCCCCGCTTCTCATTTTAACCTTCCTCAGTCCAATATGGCTGACGTTCTGTCTCCATCTCTTTAGGTGCAGCCAGCAGCAGTGGCCCTCCTCAAGGTTAGTGCGTCCATGATGCCAGGTCTCATTCTTTATCCTGCCTGCCGTCCACTCAATTTTACAGCTCAGTAGCTTGAGAAGCAGAGGGGGTAAATCTGCTGCAAGAAGGAGAAAGAGAGAGAGGGAAGGAGGAAGGGAGAACCAAAATTATTGTGCACCCTGTCGCCAATTGAAGTGGATCTCATTCCAGGCACACTAATAACTCAAGGCAATTAGTCACTTCTCACTAGGCCAGACCTGAGACTCACTAGAGGGCCAAAAAGAGGCAGGGAGTAGCAGTAGCCAGTAGCATGGCTAAGCACTGCAGTTATAGGAGTGAATCAGTGGAGAGAGAGAGACAACTTAAGGATGAAATGGCTCTGAGTCCTGCTGGAACTGCTCCTTGGGGCCTTCTGTGCAACACTGAGATAGAAATAGAAGCATGGAACATGCATTGCTAAGTCATACAGATTTTTACAATATTCCTTACTTTAAAAATACCTCTGAATATGAATAATTATTCCTTTTATGTTCATGTGTTGCCAGATTCGAATGCTAAGATCACACTTTCCCACATGTCTATATTCATCTTGCTCTACTGGCAAATTTTGTGTCATGCATAGCCTTTTTATCAACATTCATCAAAATAAACAAAGACAGCAATGTAACTAGTTAAGTGAAGTTCAAACTATTAGGTGGTCTAAGGTAGTTTGCAGCCCAAGACGAGCCCTGGAGCTCCAGCCACCACATGCTCCGAGAACAAAAGTGAAGCATGACTAAGGTGGGTGGTGCGTGGAAGATCAGGGAGTGGAAAGAGAGAAAAGTTTGTCCTGGGCCTTCTGCAGAGACGCAGCGTGACCAATTGAGGTGAAGGGGATGAATGAGGCCATTCACTGGGCCTAATGAAAGAGTTCCTGCTGGGCCCTGAATGAGGGTGGGCCCATCTGCACCACATAGGCGTGCACAAACCAGTGACCTCGAAAATTACCCAGGAAGCACTTTGGGACAGTCACCCCAGCAACAGGCTGGGGTGCACATAGTAACCAGGCGCTTCAATCAGTGCCTGGCAGCTTCTTAAACAGAGCAAAGTTTTCCCTGTATTGAAAGGAACTCTGTGTGAATCAACTTCGAGGGACATCCCCAGTTTTTTTTTAAATGGCAGAGCTGTCAATGATTATCCCATGTGAAAATGTCCAGGCACTCTCACCATCTTTGAGAGGTGTGGGATGCTGCCCTTAGGACTTTTCCTCTCAAGACACAAAGACCTGTTTGTCTTAGCTACATGTGCTGCCAGAGCGTATGGGCATTGCCGTATGTAGGTTAATTGGGTTCAGGGGATATATATTGACAGGCTTAGGAAGCTATGAAATAGATCAAATTACAAAGATTCTAGTTAAGGAGAGAGATTCCTTTAACACCCCTGAGGACTGGACACTAAGTTCACAAGGATCTTGAAAGATCTGGTTCATTGGATTTTATTTGTGTTATTTGGTTTAATATATTCAGTCTTGATGAGCCAGAGGCATGCAGGTCATTGAAGTTCCATTTCCGACTCCGTTTCCTCACAGAACTTTTGACAGCGTGAAATGACAATCCGCCCCTGCACGCATCTCCCACGTCAAAAAGTAATGAGATTGTGCTGCTGGAAATATCACTACAAAGCATCAGGCCTGCACTCGGGTCTGACTGCACCTTCAAACAGCGCTGCCTGCCAGCTCGCCTGCCTCGCCTGCCTGCTGAAAAAGAAACGAACAAAAACAATCAGAATCAGAGACAGAGAAACGGCAAGGGAAGCTCCCCACGCTGAGACAAACGAACACGCCGGGGTCTTTCATCCTGAGAGTGATTAGCCATCCGAAACGTTTTAAAGCCCCGCTTTGAGTGTGTTCCTCAAACGAAAGAGTTCCATTGAGGAGTGGTGGTGAGATGTTTCTCGCTGGGAAGCGCCAGTGATCTAGTCTCTAATTGTGGCGTCCCTGACAAGGCTGGTGTGGCTGGGAGCTTTTTAAGCGAGGCTTTTTGCTACACTCTTGTTCCCTTCCTGTCAGATCCACCACCAAAGGCACCAGGGAACAAAAAGGCCCCTCAGATTCTGTTCTTAAATCCATCTGCCTATTGCTTTGTGCATAAATACAGGCTTAATTTAACAGGCTAATAAGCCCTGATGCTTACCTAATGTGACCAAAACCACAATAGGTGTTGTAAATGCATTGTTTGGTAGCAGATATGTGATGGTAGTTTCAGTCTGTATAATTGTCTTCATCGTTTTCTTGTTTTTTCATATTTCAATGATCGAAGTCTCTTAGCTTCTGAGAAGATGCAAAGACTCTGACACATTGGCAGTAGTGTTGCCCTTCTTCTGCCGTATAGCAGGAACAAAGTCATGTTCAAGGTCTTTGAAGAACATTCAGTAGAGCTGGTAGGAGCTTTTCAGAATTTGGCACGGAAAACTTCGGATCGGATCCTTTACTGTTCAGAAACACGGTTGTCGAAGGTTTGAGCAATTGAAGACAAGCAGTTTGAAGAATCAAAGAATCAGCGGTGGGAGAGAGGAAAGGAGTGGAACCCTAGCTCATAAAAATCAGTATTATAACAACATTAATTGATGCTGCTGAGTGCCATATGTGACACCATATGGAAAAGCTGCCCCAGAGGCCTGCTATAATAGACAGCCTGCAGCGGTGCACACAACTTGGCACATTTACAAACAAGGGACGTCCCATTAATATCAGCCACGCAGACCGAGCAAGAGACAGTGGGAGAGGGAGTGAGAGGGTGTTGGAGGGAAAGGAAGGGGGGGCGACAATATAAAAAGAGGGAACCAAGTTGTCTTATGTTTTGTTTGGTTGCCATCTTTAATCATTTTTTTTACTATTAATCCACTTGCCTCATACTATGATTTCTACCAAATGTAGAGATTTACTACATCAGTATGTTTTTCCAATCTCTGCTCCTCTACCCCCACCGTTCCTTAATTACAGTAATAAATGGCCCCTCCCTTCGGGGTTGATCAGACCGCCCTCTGTCCGCCCAACTGTCACTCCCACCACAGATGCCCAGTGGTCCTTTCATGACACACACACACAGCACACACACACACTTCAGCAGATGAGGTGATTCATGGCACCTTCACAAAGGTGGCATGGGCGAGCTCTGTTTAACCTCTTCTAAGCTTTATCACAGGGCAGCTGTTATTTACTGCTGCTGTCCACAGTCCCCACTGCTTGGTCGCTCATTGTCTCTCTCTTACACTGCAGTATGTCTTATGATATAGACTCTGAAAACTGAAAGTGTCAGTTTATGAGTGGTATATATCACATTAATTATATATTAATTTAAAATAGGATAGAGAGTCATTTTATCTTATTAGTGGTTTTGAGATCACAGCCCTTAATATGCAGTGGGTACAATGTTTGGGCAACAATTAGGTATTTCAGGAGCTCCAAGTTAGGCTGCTAATGATTGTTTTTATTACTGAATAATCTGTTGATTAATTTTCCCCACTAATTTAGTCTAAAAGTCAGAAAAATGCTCATCACAATTTCTTGGAAACCTAAGATGACACCTTCAAATTGCATTTTTGGGCCCACAAACGATATTCAATTAACAAAGGCGTGAGAGAAAGAAATGTAGCACATTTAAGAGGCTAGAAGTGAATATAAGGCATTTTGCTAGATAAAGAATAATAAATTATAAAGTGCTACTGGAGTGTTGAAGCTGAGAATGATAATTACAGAAGCTCAGTCATGGCAGCAGGGTTTGAGTCGAGGTTGAACTTTGTTGGTTGAAACTTTTCATCCCATGAAGAGGTTTATTTTGTTCATATGATGTGATTGTGTCATTAGTCCTGTGTGTACCTTACGCCCCGAACGGCCTGGATGTAGACGCATCCGTTTTGCGCGAGGCTCTTCTGACTCTTCTGACGTGCCCAGAACGGGGCGGGAGAGAGATCCTTGTGAAACGGGAGTTGTCAGACATTCTGTTGAGTTTCATAGAATGTGAGGCGAAACAAGAACAGCGTACAGCTGTTTCCTCCCTGACACCGAGGGAGGCAGATGAAGAGCAAAAGAGCGAAAGAAGAGAGAGGAAGAGGGAGAGCGGGAGAGAGCTCTACTCTCTGTGATGTGCACTGATGTAGCTGCAGCTCTAGGTCAAACGCTGCCAGTGTTTTGTGTTCATCTTCGTCTCGTCTCCCCAGTGCTCCTCTAAATTATTCACAGCCTGAAGATGTGCAATGTGGCTGCCTCCTCCCTCCCTCTCTCCTCCTTCACTCTACATAGCTCTCTTTCTCTGTTTCCCATCCGTTTCTTTTTTTTCTCATGTGACGGCTTGTTTCAGTGGCAATGAACAGAAGTTTCTTCTTGCAAGCTGGTTAACCCCCCCCCACCCCACCCCATCCCACATCCATTCGTCTACTACCCACCTTTCATCACTGGCTACATCTCTCACACTCCTCCTTTCATCCCTGCTCGTCCCTCGCTTGCCTCTCCTGGCTGCCAGACTAGAGCCATCCTCTTCTTTTTTAAGGGGAAGGCTGCCAGCTGTTAGCATCAACTCCTTGCTGGCACCTGCTCTCCCCCTGCATCACTCTCGTTTCACAGGATCCACGATGTAGGGGTCGGGCTGACAGGGTGTTTTTTCCCCTCTGTTTCTTTTTTTTTCTTCTCTTATCTCAACTCTTCAATGATTTTCACTGACTTTGTGCTCATTTTATCTAGCCGAGTTGAGAGATAAAATCCAAGTGCGCACCAGATCTTCAGGCCAGTCAATGGCACTGATGAAGGATGTTGCCGTCAGTCATTCACCTTTAACAGACTGGCGGTCCTGTGAAGATGGAGGGAGCTGCTAGAAACCAAGGGCATGGCGGGGGGTGTGCTTATGTGATATGGTGATGTAAGAATGATCAGAGTTTGTCAGCCATCAGAGATTTTGTCATACAGCTTATAATGAGGTATATTGAGTAAGTGCTTGGACTATGCGAAAATGGACATGTTGCCGTTGACATGTGGTTATTTTATCCAAAAATTATTTCATAATTGAGTTTTCAAAATATTCACAATATTCCATTGTATATTGATATTGTGATGTAAAATTATATTTACAAAAGTACTAAGTATTGCCCATCCTGAGGTGAGGCATAGTCAAACACGCATGCAGAATCGTAAGGTTCATAAGATGCATGCTTTTGTAACAGATTATTAGTGTCATGTTGACTAGGAATATGCAAGCAAGAAATCCTGTCTGGACAGTGGGGGTTGGAGGATGAGGTGTGCCCCTCATGGCCACCTGAGGAGAGAGCAGAGCAGAGAGAGCAGTTGAATCCAGTTCCAGCTATTTCCACAGGACACTCATTTGTAATTCTGCACCCTGCCTACAATAATGTTTGATCGTTTCAGAGGAGGGGGCAGGAGGTACAGGGAAGGGGAGAAGAGCTAAAGCTTTCTACCCCCCTTCAAACCCTCTACCCGCCCTCTCGCAATTGCTGTCACCCAGTATGAATGCCCCCTCTGGCCCGATGACAAGTCTAGCGTGAAACGCTTGGCTGCCCCCTGAAATTAGCAGTAGAGCCCCCCGGCGGCACATGCTTCTCATGACCAGCACACAGTGGGCTGCCGCCAGATTCTTTTCATTATGGCTGTGGCCTGCCAGCCCCCTTACTCTACCTCCTTCTGCCTCTTCCTCCATCCCACCCTCCCTCTCATCCTTCTCCCCATGTGCATAGGCCAGAGCTCAGTAAACAGCATCTGTAGTGCTCATCACATTACTGTCTTAGAAAAGAGACGGAAGGAGGGGGCCAAGCTCTCTGTGGGTGTTGCTGTATTTATGTGTATTTATGTGCGCATACAGTACGTGATTTTGTGTGAGTGTGTATAGAATGTGCATACTGTACATGTTTCTGTGTGTTGACTTGACAGGATTAGTGAGAGAACGAGAGAGAGAGCTAGAAGTAGCAGTACAGAGAGTGAGAAAGAGTGAGAGAGGAGGGGAGTAGCAGTACAGAGCGATGCCTGGAGGCTCAATCTGTTCCTCACTGAGCTACATCAGTGTTAGAGACGGCGGCTTGGGCCGCGGGGAAGCCTCCACTCGCTCCATCAAACTGTCAGGCAGCCAGCGGAGCTGCACAGGGAGACTCTCAGCTGCCCCCGGGGCCAGTTCAAGTCAACATCCCATTTCCTTGCCTCCTCGCCTAATTTCTCCTACGCCCCGACTTAAATTTCCAATGCCCAGTGTCTGCCGCTGCAGCTCAGCAGCACCAGGCCCAGGGCCATGTCAAAACACTGGGAGGTACTGAGGGTTGTACATGTGTGTGTATGTTTGTGTGCGTTCACCTCTGAAGCAAGATAGCGAGCTAGTTACAGTCACCTGGTCAACAGAGACAAGAAGAAGCCGAAGGGAGCGCTGTGAAAGACGAGGTGCCTAAAAAACATAAATCAGTGTGTGTGTGTGTGTTACCTATGTTCCCATTTTTCTTCCACGACTATATTCATAACACAGTTGTGTACTCCCTGTCCCTTCAGGTTTCTGGCAGTTTTCTTCTTTCTCTCTGAGCTGAATAAATGCTCCCTGTCCTCTCGTACATCTGCCATTACTGTCTGTTTTTCCCTCGCCAGACTACTCCAAGGATCACACCAGCACCCCAGCCGGCTCTGTCACTCCCCCAGTGAGTGCTGAAAGCAAAGGTTGAGGGATTTCTTGATGGAAAGGACAAGGCAGTCCTAATTTAGTGAAGAAGGGGGACAGCTCTTCAAGTTTTCCCCCACCACTATCACTATCAATCTGTCGATGCACCTCCTCCCCTTTTTCCTCCTCGACCTCACCACATACTTTGCATGGAAGTGAAACAGAGCGCTGCCAGGTCTCTGTGCTGTTTACATGGACTCTGGGTAATGTTAAAGTCTGCTTAGTTTGGCCCCAGGTCAGGACTATATCTTTCCTCACCCCGGCTTGATTTACATGGCCCCCGCTGACTTCCCTTAAGTGTGTCAGGTCTGAACCAGAGGCCTCTGTGTGTCTGGCTAATGCAAAGAACATTTCTCTGAGCTTGTCTTTTTCAGTCCTCATTTACTTTCATCCTCTCTCTGTCCTCTTTCAGTGGGCCTCTGTGAAAGGAGCTTTTGCTGAAGCCGTCTCTCTGTTTGCACAGCCAACTCTGAGGGCCCAAGCTCAAATATGGTTTTACGTGAGAGCCTGTCTAGGCCTCTTCTGCTGGTCGATATCATTTCTACCCGGCAGAGCTTTTTCTCTCAATCTCATTCCCTCTGGAGCCTAACATCTTCACTGGGATCAATACTTTCCTAATCCAGAGCTCCTAGGCTGACCCAGGGTAATCAGCTGACTTCCCATGCTGCCTGCTGGAGAGGTCAAGGGTCAAATGGCTGTATAGATTTGATCCTGTGATCAAATCACTTTGCTAGGTGGTGCTTTCTGATACAGCTAGTGGGGTCAAGAGCAATCACTTGTTTTTTTTTCTCTTTCTGTGGTTGAGAGAGTTAAATGCAATGGTGCTATGTGAGCCATGTAAACCCTAATATTGATACAGCACCATCACTTAAGTTCCCAAGTCATGTTGTAGGTCTTGCACAGTATAGGTGCACAGTATCCACGCAATAGTTCTGTTATCTGAAGCACCCAAATATATTTATTTCTTCATATTTTGAGGCAGTTTCCATGCTTAGTGACTCTTAGCTTTCTGAGTTTGTTTCACTGAGGCTGAGAACATAAGGGCATGCAACACAACATCCCGTTGATAAATTATGAAGGCTGAGTTGAGGTAAAGCTCTTCACCCTTAGCCACAAGGCCAAAGAGACCTTCAGATACCCCGCTGATGTTTCAGGCCTAGCAGGAGGTCCCCCAGCGGACCAGAGGCTCTACTTCCACGCCCCATCAGAGTGGCCATGGCGCCTTCATCCCCACACCTCATCCCAGCATCCGCAGGAGGGAAATTGCGGGTGGAAATTGGTGTTGTTCCACCAGTAGCCGAAACTGCTTTTGTCCTCGACTATCTAAACGGACCATTACCCCCTCTGCTCTCACCCTAGGAGATGTGGGTTTGTCAGTACTGTTTCCCTCACAATCAGGGGTATCTCACTATATGGTCCTGGAGAGATGACAAGATCAAGTGCTGCTGCTCCCCCGTTCAGTCAGAGCCTTCACTTTTTACATGCAGCATAAATATATTCTTCTTATCCAGTTTTTAATTTAAGACGTTCAGTCACTTATACAAAGCAATGTAAATATTTTGGAGAATCAAGATGTACTAGCCATATCTCAAAATTATAAATTCAGTGTTGAAGTTGGTGCATCAGTTGGGAACTTGTAGTAAATAGAATGAAATTAGCAGAAAGTTGTTTGTACCCTTTGCATCTGAAGTAGCTTACTTGCATTCTTTACAACATAACCTGGTGGAAACACGTAAAATGATTTGATAACAGGCAAGCTTATGTCACAAATTGTATTGTCAAAGCACAATCATGCATATTCTGTCCTTTTTTGCCTTTATTCATTTTATTTATTTATTTGTGTATTTTGAGCAGGAACCGACACTGACACTTAAATGCCGGCAGAAAAGGCAGTTATTGTTTTGCCTGTTTATTCTAGATTTCTTGCAGCAAGTACAGGGTTGCGATCAGCATTCAGGCAGACATTCGTTGACGCTGTGCCAGCATTTGCGTAGCCAGGCAAGTTCCTCCTCTGTTCCTCTCTCTATCGCTGAGGCAGAATTCATGGCAGACTGTCCTCTGAGTGTGACAAGTGGAACTGTGTGATTAATTTGGCCAGTCGTTTTAATGTGCTCCGGGATGCGCAACGCTTATTGTCTTCCCTTTGCACGTCTTTTGGAATCTGCCAGAGAAAATGTCCAGGAGAATCGAGACATCCATCCCTCCCTCCCTCCCTCCCTCCCTCCCTCCCTCCCTCCCTCCCTCTGTTTTTTCCCTCTTGCTCCTCTCTCCTCATCCCTGCCTCATTTCAGGGCTGAGCTACAGGGTCGTCATGGGGGCCAGCCCAGGTCGAGGCCTGGCTTCAGCCAGGGCCGCTGGCGGAATAAATCTCCTGTCTCTGAAGTGTTGAAAGCTGTGTAAATGTCAAACGCATCCATCTGATGTGCTGGCGGAGGGGAGGGGGGAGTTGGAGTGGAGGTGGGATGCTGGGAGGGAGGGGTGTGGATGAGCCATCCGCTGAAGCTGGTCCCCTGTTACCCTCCATAGCTGGCGGTTGCCAGGTGCAGATGTTGCTGCTTGCTCCCTGCCTCTGCCAGCCAGCATTTTTCTCTTTTTCTTCTTCTTTTTTTTTTTTTTGGTTTGTTTGGTTTGTGAACATCTATGAGATACACAAACCACCAGGGGCTTGGCTCCTGTCAGGCAGCTTAGTGAGCTGCATATCTCTCCGATTTTAACAATGTCCCCTCTGACCACCAGACATGCTGTTTAGGGAGGTTTCTGTTTGGGGTTGTGGATTTGCATTTGCATTTTCATCGTTTTCTTGAATAGCCTTGCTGAAAGTCTTGTATCTGGTGTAGATATTCAAAGAAGCACAGGGTGCTAAATGACGTGGTCCTCGTCTCACAAGAGCTTTTATCTCGTGTTTTCATAGTTTCATTGTATTCTTTTTTTTTTGACTCAACCAAGTGTAATAGCCCAACAGGGCAATCACATACAGTACAGACAAAAACTACTCTAACACTACCTCCATCCGTCCATCCCTTCATTTCTATAGCATCCCCCCTGCCTGTTCTTACTGTTGTTTTGTTCCCCCTTTCCACCTGCTTCTCTCTCCCCTGCTGTGTTGTGTCTCTCTCTGTCTCTGTCTGAGCCGTAGCTAGTATTCCTCTTTTACGCTCTGCTGCAGTGCATGCTTCTTGTAAAAGGATAAGCACCATGCTGTGCTCTTTTGATATTATTTTTCCTCCTCGCCAGCTCCAGCCTTGTGAGGCCTCATCTCTAGTGTCATGGCTACTGCTGCAACAACAAGGCCAAGCATGCGCCCAGGGAATAACCAAGCCAGTTGTTCATCTCCATCACCTAGGGTTTAAACTTGTACCCAGTAATAGAGAGGAACTCGCAACCGCTGTGAGATGGAAGTCATCTGTTCAGCTGCATGCTAAGAATACATTTACACAGGTTTCCTGGGCGAAGTTGGATTTTGGATCAGTTTTCCTCTTTTTGTCATTTGTAGATGGATCAAGATGGAGACAAACATTGTTTTGAATGTGACTCCTTTCAGATAAAATGCCAGAGTGGTGAGGGAACAAATGGGTGGTGATTACAGGTTGCGATGTGCCTCTAACAGAAATGGCTGATAATTAATTTGTCCCCAATCTGTAGTCTGAATGTGGAACTGATTGACAAGAAGCCTACGCCACTTTCTGTTTTTAATGCCCTGCACTATGTAATGAAGGTCTTTTGACAAGCAAAGGCGCATAAATTAGGGTTTGCAAACATTCCCCAAAGGAAAAGAGGAAATGCTGCACAGAAATGTGGCCAGAAGAGAGTTTTCTCATTTTATTATTAGTGGTCATTACCTATTGTGGACAATTTTCCTTTTGTTTTTCTGTGGAATTTTTAATATTAAACTAATATAAATAATCACTCTTATAGTCATTATTTACTCCATCAAGTAGAACGCCTAATGTTGAACACACTCTTTTTATCCTCCAGCAGGTGTATGTTCTTGTTCTATGTCTTGTGTAATAATTCTTCAGCATGAACAGTTGTAGCTCAGGCATTTTGTGGAGTTGTTATTCTGCAGATAGAAATGCAAACACAACAATAAACCCTCCAAAGAAGCTGAGCAACAGTTTTTTCCACTGGACTCCTGCTGTATCCGTTGTCTTTGTAGCGTCGGATGAATCACGGGGCATGGAAGCCCCCCTCCCCGCTCTCCTCTCCTGAGAGATCTTGGCCACTGAGCCCTTGCACTGATTACTCTCGTTACTTAATTATACATTTGGACCCACCGCACTCGCAACAAAGGGCTGCTGTGCCTCCATTGACCCAGCTCCCTCCTCATTGTGCCCGACTCTGAAAGGGAGTTAAACAAAATAAAGAGGGTCCACTTAAATATGTTGCCACAGGGACTTAATTGACAGATTGATGGCAGTTTTTCACTGGGGGCCCTCTCCTTCTCTGTGAGGCTCTTCGCATGAATTGCTCCTCATGCATCCTGCTGTGAGGTCCAGTGGGACTGGCCTGCAGCTCGGCCACTTCTGTTTCCACAACTTCACCATCTATTGTCCCGGGGATAAAGATTTACCAGCCAAGAGCATTTAGCAATAAATGAAAGTGAGAAACGGAAGCGAGGATCTTGTGGGTTGGATTTAAGTTAAGGAATGTGGTTATGTTTGCCATTAAAAGTATATTTACATTATTTCAACTGACAGAATGGGACGCATGTTATGTGTAATGAACAAACCATTTGAAAAAAAATCCAATGTAAGCCACGGTTATTGACTTCACACTTTTAGACTAAAAAGAGTGTTCTGCCTGCGAACATGTCAGCAATGAAAGGCTGTGGCCCTCTTCTCAAGATATTTGAGTCTGATGGCTTTGTATTTGAATGGTGAAATTGTTGAAGAAAAATCCATTTCACATCTTTACTGAACAAAAGGTGATTTGGCCTTTGGCCGTGCTAGACATGGCACATTTCAGAATACAACTTTTCATGTTATTTAGTTCCTTTATCCCTGTAGAAGTCTGACATACAAATTAAAGACTGGTTTGTCACAAGGCGGATTTGAAATACCAGAGTTAATAGGCACTGTGTTTGAGTCTAAGCTCTCTGTGTCCTTGAGATACTATCGTCCAATTTTAAAGCACTCTTAAAAGGCTAAATGACAAGTTTGCTCTGAAAGCTGTCAGTGAATGAGAGGTTGCACACAAAAATAACATCTGCACTCATTATGGGCTATGGGGGGAGCCAAATGAATAATTCCTTATATTTCCTGTGTCTGTCTCTTTTCTGTTGCAGTGTGACAGCGAGAGTGACATTGACGACAAGGTAAGACTGCTTTTCCTGTGTTTATTCTCCCACCACATGAAGCGTCTGAGAGTTGTGAATAACAAAATTTGAGCTCTCAGCTAAAAGAGGGAAACAGTCATAGTGTTGTTTTTGGAAAACGACAAGTGCTAAAAGACACTGCCTGTCCGACCACTGCTGATCACTTGCATCTTACAGAGCAAGACCACAAAAAGGAAAGTGCAGTATAGGAAGTTTTTCACTGTTTTCTGTTTCGCTGTGTAAAAAGATATGACATCTTTTATTTTTGGAGCACTTTATGCCTGAATATGTCTTAAATATGCCGAGATCATAGTGTGTGCTGCACACAATAAGCTGTGTGTGCATTTAATGTTATTGCACAACACATTCTCACTCCCAACTCGTCACATACTGACGCTTCAAGGCCCTTTGGTGTCGCTTTTTTACACCCTGGGTTCCCCTTTACCGTCATTTTTAGCTGTTCAAGGCTCCACGGTCAAGTTAGCTCAGCTTAGCAACAAGAAATAAGCAACCTCCGGTAAAGTTAGCAACAGTAAACAACGGCACGTTATTAAAGTAGTGATTCGTTTTGGTTGGGTTTAGGCAACAAAAAGTACTTGGTTAGGGTTTGGAAAAAATCATGGTTTGGGTTAAAATAACTACGCGCGTCAGTTAACACGTAAGTTAACTAATGTCACTTGTGTAACTTGCGCAATATACATTACGTAACTTAAAATATTTAAAATTCACTTTTTGTTTCACATGGGACACAAACCCCTGTCTCATGGTTCAAGGTCAGGGTTCTGGCCCTCCATCCACCCCAACCACCTCCTTACACATGTCACCTCTATCTGCTGGTTTCTCTGATATAGCTTTTAGCATTATCATAGTTCCTCGTTGTGCCCCTTTTTTAATCATTTTAGTTTAACATTTGAGGATTTTACAATGATGCCCATGTTCCAGTCACAGAAATACATTCCTGTTTTTCGCAAAAACGGAGGTAAAGTTTTTAAAACAGAGCGATGTTTATGTGTTTCACAAGGTGCCCCTATTCCTTAACCTAATCAACGATGGCAACCAGAAATCAGCTACTCACTTGTGCAGTTTCCATTTTTGCCGGGGTGAAGTAACATTGAATCACCTTGTGAGACAGCCTTTCATGTTTTAAACATGGAAAGACTAAAGCTGGGGCTAGTATTATCAGGAACTTGGTGTGCTCAAAAAAACTGCGTACTATTTTAGCACTGATGTCATCAAGTTTTAACCATTTGACAGATGTAGGCTATCAGTTTCACTTCTGTGTGTTTGTTTATCCCAGACTTGGGGGTGGTTGTCTGATGGCAGCCACCTGGTTACAAGATGAAACGCCTTTGGGGAACCTCACACATTCTAATTCCTCCACAGTTTAGCAATTACTCCCTGGTAAATGAATGAGATAGCACGCCTAATCTCCTGTAAGCTTAGCTCCCAGTTCTGTGGAAATGTCTGCGGCTCTCCCTATAAATAATACATTGATAGCAGGCCCAATTTGCATTAACTGTAGCCTGGCAAGTCAATAGGCTTTTATCTCTTCATTGAAGCGAGAAGGAACCGAGGGCGCTAGCTAGTTGACACGACAGAGAGACGTAGCAGGCCTGTCAGTCTCCATACGGCTCCCTGGCATCACTGTGGGGGGTAGAGAGGGAAGCAAAGTAGGAGGGTAGAGTGTTTCTTTTTCAGAGTGTTTCCTTTTCAGGGTTTTGTTTTCCTTCCTGCTCTCTCAGTTACATGAGACAGTTCTATATAGTGTCACACATTTTGACATTTAAAATGTAAAAGTTTGATACTACCATACTAAATAACACTACTATAAGAAAGAGAAGAGAAAAAGATAAGCAAGGCTTCTGTGGTTTTGTAGAAAGTCAGCCTTTGCCTGTAAAGTAAAACAGCTCCGTACTTGGAATTTGGCACCAGTTACGTCAGCCAGTTTAGTTGGACTGGGATACAGTTCAAGACATGGTGGACTATTAGATATTGCTGTTATTAAGTTTTCTGTCCACTGTCAAGAGCCAGACTGCCTCTTCAGGCTTTTCTCCTCTCATACACATTGTCGTCAATATGTCATGAAGTGGTATTTTAGCTTGTGAAACACACATTTGTAAATGCATTATTGCGTCATGAACAATGAATACTGAATGCAATCTATGAAAAATACTAATAGCATTTTACGTGTCCCTTTTATTACAAGTTATTACACACTCACACTGAGAAACATCCCCTATGTAAGAGTAAAAAGTATTTATTGTTCTCTGAATATCTGTACGATTATTTTGAATTGCAAAGGCAGCTAAATAAAACTGTAATTGAAAAATCAAGTCGTTGGCAAGAAAGATGTAATCAAGGCTGCAGTAATGAGTCGTCTTGGCTTGATGTCAAGTGAAGGTTCTCAGTCATCCAGGTCATAGTATCCGAGGAAGGTTAAAGTCAAGGGCAACTGGTCTTGGCTTACTGTAAGTGTGTAAAGCTATTGATTATCACTCCAAGATTTTCTACATGCTCTTTCATGTCTCTTCAAGCTTCGGTTTCAGTTCTTAGTTTTCATTCTCACTTCTTTCATGTTCTGACCCCTGGTCTTGAGCCTTTTTTTGATGTGGGGGCGGGCTTGGAGCTTAAAGGTGGGGTATGTGATTCTAGTCCAAAACACGTCTTCTCAAATTCAGTCCTTTCTGTGTGTGGACTGGGAAAAAAAACAGTGTTTGAACAACGTCCTGGCTCTGTAAGTGGGAAACAAACAAAGTGGCTCGGACTCAGCAACACAACACTCTTCCAGTCATTCCAGCCATGATTTGCTTGCTTACATGCTGTTGTTGTGATGTTAGCTATAGTTGTGAGTTTTGAGTATGGCTGCTGTAGCTGGTGTGCTGGCTCTTGGACGTCTCGTCCTCTCTCTAACCTACAACTTAGCTAACGTTAGTTACATTACTTGCTGTGTCGTTGTTTACTCTACAGTTGTTTTGAATTGACCCTTCGCTACACTACGCCCCCCTTAGTTACTAGGGAACGTTACTTACTTACTTACTTACTTACTTACTTACTTACTGCACTGCCTGGTGAAATATTGTCTAATTTTTGGAAAAAGCAATCTCTCAAAGAAGCAGAAAGTTTTTGCTGTTGCATTGTGCATTTGAAAGTTGTAATTCAGGCTGTCAAACTGACGTGACAAAAATAATGATAGAAGCTAAAGACTACCGATCGCAGAGTAAAAGTGAACAACAGCCTGATGATTGAGACAAAGGACAACGATATTAAGGATTAACATTGTTCCTGTAAAGCTGGGTTGGTCTCCTTTCATTGTTATAGTCATTAAAAAGCAGAACAGTAGGGCTTTATCATGTTACATTTAGTAGTAAGTTAGCTAGCGTTAGCTAATTAGCATTACGTTAGGAACAATCCACAGCCGACATTTTTAAGGATTTGTTTTAGGTTTTGGAAAGTGAATAATTCATATTTCTCCTTTTAACCTCTCTGGGTAGTTATTCTAACTATTACAAGTGTCCCATGAACAGCGTTTGACCATATCTTGGAAAAATACAGCCAAAAAAAAGCTAGAAACGACCCTTTTTACATTAGAGTCAATGGAGCGCAACCATGAAAGTATCGGACCTAAGTTAGACCGAATCCTATACTATGCTGTGATTGGCCCACTGCATGTGCGGGGCGTGGCTTAGCGAAGGGTCATTTGAAAACAAGAGTGTTACATATATACAATGACAATGAGTGT
The DNA here is from genome assembly GCA_024633595.2 of Lepomis macrochirus. Classification (NCBI taxonomy): domain Eukaryota; kingdom Metazoa; phylum Chordata; class Actinopteri; order Centrarchiformes; family Centrarchidae; genus Lepomis; species Lepomis macrochirus. The sequence goes on from JALXJV020000005.1 coordinate 31,789,220, forward strand.
AAAATCAGAGCAGACTTCGGCCCATCCTCTATCGTTAAAACCACTTTGAAAGGATATAGCAAATAAGTAAATATTTAAAATTTTCCATTACATAGAGTAATAAGGACATGTGGCACTCCCAGCAAAGTCACCTACAGTGTGATCGTCCTATTTGAAAGCTTTTCATCAAAGTAAGAACAGAGACCCAAAGGCAAGTATTGATATTTCCCATCATTCGAATGATGGTATGATAGCCAACAGGAAATGTAAACGAACAACAGCATAATAATTCCAAAACAAGTTTCACCGTGTCAACACTGTTGATGTACATGTATTTTTCCAAGAGTGCAAGAAGAAAAGAACATCTGGATAAAGGCTAAAGCAGTGCTGACCTTTTCACTTCCTCAGTAACACATATTATCATAATCACGTTGATGAGAGTTGCAAATCATCCATAGCAAATTGCTGAGGACAGAAGAAGACTGGGGAAAAATACTTTGACAGGCCATCACCAAAAGCAGAAAAAAAAAACACGTTGGTATAAAAATTGGGTACCATGAGGAGAAAGACAAACACTGTCATTTGTAATTGCCCGCACTCAGGATAACTCGACAGCGATAATTTTCTGCAACGTTTTGCTGAAACAGGTGCCAGCTCCTCCCGTATCTTTCCAATGAAAACAAAGACTCCTTTCACATCAGATTACCAGCCACCTGAACACGCACATTGTCAGGATTTCACAGATTAACTTAATTAGAATATTGCTTCCAGGTGTGCCCCCGGGGTGCAATCAGTTACACTGTATTTGAATAAAACTGACGAGTTGCTGCCACAGCAAAGTCAGTTTAGATTGCTGTACCTTGTGAAGCTTGAGATAGCATGCAGTGACGTGTTTCCAGAACGCGTCAGACTTGAATTCTTCCAAGATTGCCGGGTCGCCTCCAGTTCAGCGCGAGGCTGCTGCGAGAGGGGGGTCTTTATGTATGATTGGTCGAGCCTTGAAGAAACAAGCAATCAGAATCTGGGTATTGTGTCCTCATCACCGGCATTTCTTCTCAGGAGGCCTGTCGTGTGATGTCCAGGATTACATGATGTTTGACAAAGTATTCAGTGTTCGTTTTAAATAAAATAACAGCCTTGACCTTGAACTGCCTCGCTTATGTCTGCACCCAGGAGGAAAACCCACATTATTAAGGATTCCTTATGGAGAATTAGGTTCTCCCTGTCTTCACTGTTATTATAGAAACGCTAGGTGTGTTTGCGTATAACCATGCTACATTAGATGCTCATGAAGGAGCTAACTACCATGTTGGGTAAATGACTTGGCAATACAGAGACTAAGTGTATTCAAGTATGTTTGAGGCCATGCTATGGACCTGGGAACTTCATTAATTCTTTATTCTTGATCCAAATACTTTGAGCCTCTTAATGTCTCAGTGTGACTGTCAGTTGATGCACTTACACGTCCCAGAACACGTGTTAGCTGTTTAGTGCTTCACAAAAAATGTGTTGAATGAATGGGTTGTGCTTGTGTAATGGTGAAATCTGTGACAACAAGACATCACAAGGACAGTGTCTTATATAAATGTGAATGAGAATGTTATTTAACATAATTGCTGGTTAGGTAGTTTTATTTGGTTCATTTTCAATGCTGATTGGATTAGTTTCATGCTTATTTAGAAATGTTTTAATAGTTTTTGTTTTGTTTTTTTTCCTATTTTTTTGCTGTAACATACTTAAAAGTAAATGTAGTAAAATAATTTGGGTTAAGCAATTTGAAGACATTCAAAGATTTTTAACTTGCTTTGTTTGGTTTGACAAGAACTTTTTCAAATGTACACATTTCATAATCAGTTTCATAACACTAAACTGCTATAAATGTTGAAAATCCCCCCCCCCCGTAATCCATCAGCCAGTCAATCCTGCCAACCTCTTACATGCCTACGATACTCCAAGTCAAGACGGTCATTTTCTGTCATTGGCAAGGCAGAGAAAGAAATAGAGTTTGTTCATGCACTCTCCTGAAGTGTCATCCTATCTCCGTTAGGCCCCACTTTGCCGTCCTCACTGGCTCCTCCAATTTCCCCTGTATTCTTTCTCCTGTGCAAATAATACAGTGGCTGTCTGTGTGTGTGCGAAACGTTAGCATGAGCCGCTTACATTCTCTGCAGCCCTTAACACAGTGCCCTCGTGTCAGGTGCTTTACCGCCGCCGCCGCATCACCATAGCCACAGTGGAGAGCACCCAGGTCGGCTAATTCTATTTGGTCTTATTTGCCAAGCAGTCACTCAGCAGAAAGTGTATCTGTCTCCGGGGGAGTCTCCAAGGACCATTACCACATCCTGTCTATGAGCTCTTTTATGGCTACGGTGTACTCATCTGCCAGGGCAGCACACAGGCTGTGATTGACACATTAATTCCTCCTCTACCCCCTTATCTTCCTGCTGTGCGCAGAATGAATGCCGTATCACTGCGTAGAAGCGTCTCTGCCGGCTTATCAGTAATGGCTCGTCAGCTAATGGTATCCTCCCAGCTGATGTATTGGGGGGTACGCCCTGTGAAGTTAACAGTGCATCGAAAAACAAGCATGCTGTGGGGATTTCAAACAAATCCGTTAACACCACCTCTCTATTTTTTCTCTTCCTCTTCTGGTGTTTCCTCTTTTTTTATTTACTGCCTGCCTTGTCTCTGTCATTACCAGCATTGTCGGTTTTTACCTTCCCCCTCTGTCGCCATCTTGGAAAAGGAAAAAGGCAACAGTAATATATATTCATGTAGGTATGTTCTCCCTCACACATACCCCTCCCAAACCCCCGCTGCTTTGCAAAATCCAGATTGGTCTCCGAGAGTCATCATATTCAATAACAAACAGGCCACCCACCAGGCCGCTGACAAGCTTAACGTTTGGCTTTTTTTTTATGGACAGGGTAAAATGGGCCGACTTAATGTTTCGACACAAGTGATCATCCGTCCTCATCTCTTTAATGAAATTAGATTAAGTGCACCTGGGAAAGAGCTGAGAAAGCAGAATGCCTTGCCACCTTCTTTAATCTAAAACCAATTTGCCAGTAATATTCCTTTCCCCCCAGCTTGGGATTCGCCGGCCCTGATTCAAAATGGAGGAGGAACGAGATGAGACCAGAGCTGACTGGTTGCATTCAGCTCCCCACAGGCACTGTGAAATTAGAACTGACACCGGCAACACAGGCCTTAATATGGAGATGTCATTTTTCTCCCTTCGCTTTTGTCTTTCTCTCTCCCTCTCTCATTCTCTCCCTTGTTCTTCTGCGTCCCTTCCTCTATTCACCACGGTTTTCACTTTCTGGCTAAGCCTGAAAGTAAAACAAAACAGAAAAGGGTGAAAAAAAAGAAGAAAAATCAACTTGAAAAATTAACCCTAATTTCTGTAATGTTTGGATGGAAGGCCTCTAGTGAGTTTAAGGGGTTAAGGTTAAGATTAGAGTTTGCCGTCATCAGCTTTGTAGGAGAAAATAGTGATGACTTCTAGCTTTGATGTTGTCTGATGTCCCTCATGTATGGCTATTTCCCTGAACCTGGAAACATTTATCTCTTTAATTTTATATTGAGCTGTTTGCATTATGCATTTCTGGTCAGCTCCAATTCATGTGTGCTCTGCAGGCTAATGTTTTTTGTTTGTTTGTTTGTTTGTTTGTTTTGTTTGGTGATTTTTTTTTTTCCTTTTGTGGTTGTCAAGCGATACATCTGTTGTACATTTAGCGCAGTGATCAAGGAGCACATTTGGATTGGTCTCTGAAGTGAAGAAGGACGCCCGTAGTCTTAGCAGGATGTGATGTGTGTATGTGTGGAAGTGAGTGTAACGGCACCCTCAGCGGTGAAAACCAGCCCCAGTGCATGTTGGGAAGAGGAGGCGTGATGACAGAGAAAAACTTCTGCAGGGCTCGCCAGCAGATGCAGCCAACTGACATCAGCAAAGACGGCTTGTCACTAGCAATGCATGTCATACAGCAATGCAGGGACAGTCAGCATTGCTGTGGCGTCATTGATGTGGCACCCAATAGCCTGGTCCAAATTCTGTCTTAAAGGTTAGCACTGATGTTGGCATTGCAGATGAAAATAGAAGGGTTGTGGCAAGCAAAACCACGACAGCCGCTCAGAACAGGGGAGGTGTGAAAACATAGCAAGGCATCAACACTGTAATCTTCTTTCACTTACTGCCTCCTGTCAGGGAAGCTGTTTGTATTGGCAGAGAGTGTTAATAGATCAAATAGTCGTCCCTTTGTGCTGTTAAAATCATAACACACACCCTTCTGTCTTTGAAACACCAGTGCTCTGCTAACTCGTTGAGAAAATCCTGTCACCACTCAGCCATGTTCAACAGCTTGTGATCATTGTTATCGAGGGAGTTATAGTTGCCTCGATGAACACCAGGTTTTGGTATGTGTTTTTCTTCCACCTCAACCTGATCCATTTTTAGAGGTGGTTTTCCTCAAACACAGTTTTTCCCACCTGAGAGGCCTGGTTCTGTAATAGGAGAGTTTTCAGCAACGGCCAGGTGAAACGCTCGATTGCACAATTTTCTGCTAGAGAGCTCGTTAGTTCAATGATACAGTGATAGAGAAAGCGTGGCATGCCGTATAAGACAAGACAAGTGGTGAAGTATTACACCAGCTGTAGCGCTACAGTACATCTAACTGGTGCTGTGTATTCTTTTAATACCACTGCTGTTATCAAATGATTTTCAAATCAAAGTACATATCTGCTTCCATTAAAACTGCAATTTGTCAATATTTCCAATATTAAAATAGAATAATATTTGTGTGTAACGTTAAGAGGGCTGCAGCTTTTATTGGTTGCATAATTTCATCTATCATTCAAAATAATTAAATTACAAAATATAATATCTAACATAAAACCTGCTTAACGTAATTAACCTGAAGTCACATTATATGTAATGTGTTTTGAATGATGCAGTTTCACAGCAGGTAATGCGCATCCACTTAAGGTATAACACATGGCCCAGGGAGTAATCTCAATGCAGTTGTTGGACACTAAGTTAAACAGGCAGCTAAACTGACTAACTGCGTTCAGTGTATCCACAGTGCTCCAAAGCAGCATGGCACAGAATTCATTGTTTTTCAAGTGGCCTGTGTTTGAATAACAATCCAAGCACTATATACATTTTTCCACATGAGTAATAAAAGCAAAATTGACTCCATATTGGGTGCAGATGTTCTGTGGAAAGAGAACTGTTTTTGTGTACGTGGATGTAAGATTTGAGTGTTTCTGATCGTGCATAAACATAATGTCTAAGTGGGTTTTTATTCAATAAACATGGTTGGACTGTAATTGCTTACACATTTGTTCTGGCTGGAAATGCAAGACAGACTTTGTGTGCGTTTAGAGCTGGCGCTCCAAGACTCATGTCTGTCCCAGCCTTGGCTTGTCTGCATAAGACTTTCTAATGGAGGAGGACTTGCTTTTCCTTCACAACAAATGGCATATGCAATCAGGGATAAATATAGAATTCCCTGTTGTTATTAGGAATCAGTGCCATCGTGGATAATGTTTCCCTAAAGAAGCGTTGCTTCCTCTTAGGCCAGGAATACATCAGTTAATGGAGCTTGGGTCCACTGTGGCTGTGAAAACGATGTTTAGAGAGACCCAATTCCCTTCTCAGACAAAGAGGCCAGTCAGTAAAGTAGTGAAGTAGTGCACATAGTGCACTAGTCATATTTAGTTGTAGAAATTTTATAAGGAAAATCAACACACATTAACCATGAAGTCATAGGCCATTGTTATTTCTTGAGGGTCTGTATTTTGTCTCCATTTACCAAATATTTCCCTCTGAAGCCAAGTTTCACAACCTTGCATCTTTATGGGAAGGATCATCTGCAGCCCTCATAACGGTGATGATGGACAGTAAAGGAAGTGGGCACTGAGTCTGAGCCTCTCTCCCACCCACTGAGAGAAACATATTCCATCTTTCTTTTGCTAACCACTTGAGCATCTCCAAGTCAATCTAAACACTCACATGCCTGTGGATGGGCTGGCGACTGCCAGACCTCAAGCCCTGCAGGCCCTCGCGTCACTCGGGCTCTGGAGGGAACTTTCCGTGGGCGAATGTGTATGTGATGTGGAAAGCCGAGAACCCCGGAGAGCACACTGAGATCAGGCCCAAACACACACAGGGGCCAGCTGCCTTCAATTAAGCCAGAAACCCCAGCCACTGGAGTCCCTTATGCACAAAAACCAGCCTGCTTTGATCTGCGCCAGCCAAGGGAAAAGGTACAGGGCTTGAAAGATTACAGGGAAAAAAATAATTATTGTATCAAAGGGTGCTCCATAAAAGTTGACAGGGGGATTTTTAGGCTCAGGGGGCAGCGGGAAGCAGGTATTAACGATGGCTGTCACTCATGTTCATTTGCCAGTTATTTTCCATTCAAGCTTTAATTAGTGGACACACCTGGTTTCTCTTCGAAGTTAACTGTAGAACTCTCCCTGGCACTTTAGTTTTTATGGGCACTGAAAATCAATTCGGAGTCACGCAGGACACATTGGCACAACTGAAGCTGATATGCTTGTCAGTTTCGGCAAAGAGGTACAGCAGCTCTTGGATATGTATGAGGTTTAGAGCCACAGACGGAGACCAACATTAAAACTGTCCCCCTGCCAAGCACCACAGACGCAGGCGGCATGGGCATCCATTAAATTAATTTGACTTCATTAGTGCAGACCTGCTAGGCCTGGGGTGCCCATAGAGATGCCAGGGGGGTGGTGGTTGAGTGGCATCAGCCGCTGTGCTCTGAGGAAAGAGAACACATGGCACTGACAGGCGAAATATGGCCCCAGTTCTTACACCGGGATGGCTGCCATACAAAGGCAACATGCGTCACTGGCTTTAGGGGAGCTCAATCAACACCCGGTCGGAGCATTAACGCCATGCGCGCTGCGCCACATCAGTGAGAGGGCCGTGGGTCGCTGGGCAGCCTGCAAGTCATGCGTGTGCACACAGTCAATGTGGCAGCGTGATATGATACAGAGTCACTGCCAACGGGTTGACCTACTGCCATCACCTTTGTGTCTGCTGCCAGAAGCGCTCATGTTATTAGTTTACAGAGCTCTATCTCTTGTTAGTGACTTACAGCAATGATATATGTCACAGCAATTTTTAAGTAGGTAATATTTGTTGCCATTACTTTTGGCATGCTGAAGTGATTGTTCCATGCTTCCCTCATATGCAGTCCTAATCCTACTGTGTTTTTGTGTTTGTGCGCCACCTGTGTTTTACTGAAATCCTGCAGAGCAGCATTTCATTGTGTTGACAGAAGTTTAGTCTACAAAATGTTTTTTCATTATAAACTGTAGGTGACTTCTTTGTGTGATTGAAAGTAAGAAATGCCTCTTCTTTATCTAGTGGAACAAGTATTGAAAATGAATGACTGCTTTTGAGTTGAAATTTGATCTTTATCTGTTATTGTTTCTGGATCTTAAAATCTTTTCAGCCCAGTTGTATCCAGCTCCCAGAAATAATGCTATTACAGTAGTGAAGGGTCAGATTCAGTGGCTTGGTTTTCTTGTTTCATTTTTCTTTTAGGCTTCTGCTTTCAGCTAATGTGAACTCCACCTGTTTGTTTAGCGAGGTTGCAACAGCACCTTAACAGCATTTCTAACCTGCAACCTCCCAGTCCTAGACCTCCTGCGGTAACCTCTAGGCAACCACTGCCACAAGCTCTGCTGGGAGTGGTGCACCTGATAAATACAGAAGTGTGGAAATAAATAAATAATGGGAGGCATTAAGTCCGGATTGGACTGGAAGGTAGCCTGGGGGTGGTAAGTGTTATGTCTGACAGCAGCGAACACTTTGATCAGAGGGCCCCTTCTGAAGATCGCTTCCACATCTGCACAGGGGGAACGAGCTGTAAACTGCCAAGAAGCATTTTAATGACAGTTGGATTATAAAATGAAAGAGGGCTCCAGATGGCAGGCAGTGCAGCGGCTGTGGTTCAGGGGGAGGCTGGTTAAACTGCTTTTTTATTGATAAAATATGGGGTGAAAAATTGCACAGAGCTTATTAGGCGTCCCGCCGTGATGTTGCTCAGCTGGCCAAGCTGTTCACCGTGGCCCCCGTCCAAACATGGCTCCATAAATTTTTAGCAGTACCTTTAAATCTGTAAGTTCCCTGCTTGTTAAGTTCACCCTGATTCCCCAAAATCCCCCACGCCGTATTTGTCCTTTGAAAGACTCGCTTGTGTCCTTTTTTTTTTTTTTCTTTGACCGGCTGGATGATGAAAGCGACGTTAGTAGCTCTGAGGAGGTTGGAGGGGCATAGCGTGCTCATTATCGTCCGCCAAGAACCAAAGTTTAGCCCTTAAACAAGTTAATTCCTGCATGATTTCATTAGCTTTACTCTCCTAGTGATAAAATGAGACCGGCCTTATGAATTCAAGACACTGTGGATGTGCTTTCCACCTACATCCACAGGATACTGTTTAAGGCAGAAATAGTCATCTGGGCGTTGACATTTAGTTACTGGCTGCAATAGTGGCCAGTAGGGAGAAACAGTTGGACATAGTGTGAATGGACTACCAAGTTAAAGCTCAAATTGCATGAATAGTAATCTGCATCAGAATATACTGTAATAAGAGAGATCCCTATATGACATCTAGAAAAGTAGAAATACAAGGATTTGTTCAGTAATGAATTCCCTTTAAAATATGACACCTTGAGACTTTATATAAATGCACATGTTGGATAGAAGTCATGGGGAAAAGGCATAATAATTACATTTGTATGTGTTTCGTATTGGTGCTGGTTAAATCAGATGATCAACTTTTGAATAAGTGTCTCCTGGTTAATATTAGCCACTTGGTCTCATGCACATATTTGATCTGGAGCTCAAATTGAATTTGCTTGAAATGTGAATAGGTCTGATTCAAAAGCTGGGGGGAAAATTATGATTTCAATAAAAGGGATCAGTGAAAGCCATCTTGACTCCATCAAAATCCATACATGTCACAAAGTCATATGTATGCTTTTCTCTCCACAGAGTGGGCTCCTTTCAGCTAAGATATGTTGCTCTCACTGCTAATTTAAAATCCATTTAAGCTGATAGGGCGGTTGAGGGAAACAGTGTCGTGATGGCCTTGCCTTAATGGGTGTCTGTATTTTTTTCCCTACCTTCAGAAAACAGGCTGCCCCAATTGATATTCCATAACTACCACTTCAAGGCCAACCAGCCACACCTCCATTCCACCCGAAGACAATTACTGTCGACATCACATCAACTTACAACTGTTGGTTTGCTTGTTTGTCTCGTTATGTGACTTAAAACTGCCATCTCCCACCCAGGGAAAGTCCCCTCCCATCTGCCCACCCTTATTGGTCTACACACACAAACACACACACATCCCTGTCCAGCACAGAAAAGAGAAGGGACAGGCGTCCGACAGCCTAATGGACTAATTTGTAATTGCGAATGAGAAAAGTCTGAGTTGTTGGACGTGTAATTTGACAGAGTGACACTCTGAGCTGGACAACGATGCTTCCCTCCCTCCTCCTTCAAATGCTTTATTTTCTTCCCTTCCATGGAGAACAGTCAGAAAGGAAGGTTATGGGAGAGATGCTTTCGGCACATTCGGCTGCTCAAAGCTCCTGGCTCTGTCATATTCCTTTTCTTTCTACCCAGCCCCGCTCACATCCCCACCTCCCCTCCCTCTCTACCTTCACATGGATCCCATAGGATGGAATAGGGAAAGTATCTCAGAGCAGTCAGATGCGTTTGAAGTGCAGGACAGATGGGAGGCTCGAGGGACTGTAAAAAATGAATCGAGGCTAGTAATAGGAGAGATGTTTTGAATCCTCTCCCCCATAAGTTATTTATCAGGGGCCCTTAGTGCTGAAGGAAGACTTCAGAGTGCTGCCTTAATGTAGCATCTGATGACTAGTAGGGGGGCTGTTCCAGGAAGTACTGCTGTAAAACAGGAGGGGAACATTAGCAGGGAAGTCTCTCAGGGTCCGGACAAAGGAGGGGAACAACACGCAGGGTGGTTCTTTCCCAGCATGCAACACAGGACAGAGAAAAGAGGTGTACAAGACAATTTCCCGGAGCCCCCCGCCAGCCAGTGATATCACACGAGGTACAGAGCAAGATGTTCTGTACTACGATTCCCACCATGTTAGACACGTCTGAGTAGACAAGCTGCATCACATAGTTGTGAAAATAAATTACACAAAGCAGAACCAAATGAACAGACAGTGTTGGTTGCATTAGTAGTCATTCTCAACATGATATTCATTAAGATTCACAATTCAAATTTGACAATTTGGCTTCAATCTTAAAACGTTTTTTTGTGTTTGACCCAAAACAATATTCTTGTCAGGTGGAAAAGTCTTTTTAACTGAATTTAAAGCATTATCTAAGACCATGATTAACATACTATAATTTGAAAAAACTACAATTGGAAAACCAAAAAATCTAGTTTGAGTTAGTCAGTTGAATAGTTTGCAAGAATGTTGAGTATAAACATAATGAGGCTATGAATGTGGAATAGTGGGTAGATGAGTTTCTGTGTTTGGCGTGATGAAGTTTTAATGTCCTAGAAAACCTCTGTCGTCTCATTTAGCCACTTGTTAGCCACTGCCCTTTTAAGACATGTGAAAGCTTCAGAATTCACGAATGGGGTATTTACTGATGTATTTAATGTTAGAAAAGAAACCACAGACCTTATTTCAGACAAATTAAAAAATGCCATTGACTCTGAGATGAGGGAACCAGACATGCAAAAAATGGGCCGAGCCAACCAGGAAAGTCTCCGATCACAGGAGACTAATGGCCTCTGAACTGATCATTGAGGCTAATAAAGACCAGCTAACGACATAGCCGCTTCGTTTGTGCTAATTGCTCTCCCTGGACCTCCGAGCGGCCCGTGTCTCCCGAGCATCTGTCACCAGGCATATTCCCCTACACAGCTCAGACCCTGGCCTCAGCCTCAAAGCCGGGCACACCGCCAGAAACAATTGTCCTCTGGTGTCCTTTTACTACGGTGAGGTGTGAAAAAACATTGTCTAGGCATGTTGTTTGTTTTGACAGATTTATATTTTGGTAAAACTGGGCATGTGCAGATGAAGCGCAACAACAGTGTTACACATCATTATGGAAGTCAATATTGACTTTATAGATAACCTCTGGAGACCATGCGATGTTTTATGATTTCACCTGCAGGCATATGCACTAATCTTAAGCACATCAATGCTCTGTGTACAGCCAAATCAATATGACTGCAAATAAAAACACATAAAAAGTACCTGGTTGGTATATATAGTGAGTATATGGAGTCACAGAGAAGAATACCAATAGTAACATTTAATTTGTGCAAATGTGTGATTCGTCTTTTGGTACATTGGTATTTTGACTAGACATTAACTGTCCAGACAAACATTCTGTGTCTGTAAACTGGACAATCTAGTCAAACACACTCTGAACACCGTATATGCAAGTTGGTTAAGGAGTGTATCATGCACTGTAAAGTGCCCTCTACTGATAGTGTGTAATGGGCAGGGTGGCTATCAGCATGACCCCAAAAACAAAGACGCCTCTGTGAAGCAGGCAGTGTCTGAAACTGCAGTTCTTGCTAGTTTGGCGATCACATCGTCACAAGCACCTGCTTTATCCTACTTATGTGTTGCCAGAAATTAAATGTAACTATAAAATTAATCAGAATTGACAAGTGTTTATATGTTTATTCATTGCTGTTTATCTGGGAATGTCTACAATATGACAACATGATATACTCTTCTGGCACATAGTTTCTGTGCTGTCATGTCAGTGAGGCTGATTTGAATATATAGAGAGATAGTGACAGTGGTTAGTCAGAGGCTGCTCTGTACCTGATACAGTGCAATTTGCACAGGTATCAGTGCTGTGGAACAGGTGTGAATGATTGACATCTTGTGGTCCGGTTGCATCTAAAATGGCCCCATTGTTCTGTTTCCTTTCATTAAGCGAGTTTAGAAACATTTAGCATATTTTGAAAACTGACCGGGCAAATCATACAAAAAGCTGCCAGTATTTTCAGAATTCTTTGGATAAACTGAGCCTAAAATTGCTTATCAGAAGTACTTTTTCTGATGCTTGTTTATCATCAGCATACAATTTGTTTTACATAAGTAGTTAGTTAAATTATTGCCCCGCGGTTCTTTGCCTCAGGCAGTCAAGTTACATTTAATATCCATGTCTGTCCAGACTCATATAATGTATGTAGTGGATACTTGGAAGGATTTGGAATTAATGGTATAAAATCTACAGTATTTTTGGGATAAATGGAAATTATCTCTATATTGATGGTACTATATATGATGCAAGTGAATGTACATTGCTAAATTGATTAATGAAGGATTACCATAGATGTATTGGATAAATAGATACTCTTGTACTTGATTACTATGTAAAGATGGATCTTTATGGAGTAGAGCTACACAAAATCGTGCTTTTATTTTCTCCTGGCATTTTTTGATTCAAAGCCTCTCTGTGAGCTGTTTGTCACAGGATCACGATTAGCTTGGCGGCCTCCAATACTTTGTTTGTCATGTGATTCAGATGATGCTCAAAATTCAAAGTGAAAGGCAGAACAGACAAGGAAGATGGAGCATATCCCATATTGTGCTAGTTATTGTTTACTCATTGTGTCGTCCCAGTCAATATGTGCATGAAATCTGGAATCGGCCGATTAATTCTTAAATTGTGGCTACAAACGTACTTTGAGGTCACAATGATCTTTGGCCTTTGAATCAAAAGTGTCACCTGATCAGTGTGCAACCAACTGTGAAATATGGTCACAATCTCCCCTTCTCTTCTGAGTTATGGTGATGAATAATGGCCGTAATAATGTTTTTCCAAAAATCACATTTCAATCACATCGTCAACCGCTTATCCTGCGGTCGCGGGAGGCTAGAGTCTATCCCAGCTTACATCAGCCGTCAGTCCATTGCAGGGCCCTCTGGAATCCATTGTATCCAATTGAATTGAATCTGGACACAGCCACTGTTTTCCGTTTTTGAGCTAAGTACAAACAGGTAAATCTTTCAAGTCTGCAAACACGGTCACACCTAAGCTAAAATGCTGCTTAAATATCTAATATGTAAGCAAAATTTTCCACCCCACCCCTTTTGTAAATGGCACCAGTTGACAGTTGCTTCTGGGCATCTACAATTTTGCTCTTGATTTCATTTTTGAGATCAGCTACATTTTTATACTGAGGCAAGGTAGGGCACCTATATTTTTTTACTGTGCAGAACTTGTGATGCAGATGCAGCAGTGGCCATTTTGAAGCACTGACACATGGTGCAGCATTACAATGGGCCACAATTTGCATATCATTTCATGTTGGGGATATTAGATTAATGGCTTGTGACTGGTGTGATGAATACTAATTTAGCCTTAAATCGTGTCACCGTTCAGACATCAATAGCCTGCCCAACAGGCAGCAGAGCAGCTAAGCAGCCAGACATTTTATAAGGTCAGCTAACTTCCCTAGCCAAGCTTTTCCTGTTCCTCATTCGTTCCAACAGCTTATGGCACTTGTTGTAAATGTTTGCTATTGCAGGGACTGTTGGCTTCACTGTTAAGGATATATGGGCCCACCACAGGGGTTAATGCCATCTCCATTTACCCTAGCAGACAATAAAATCTGCTGATAGAGTCAGGTCAGCAATAATGGCAAAACTGGGTCTGATGAAAATCATAAATGTTGTACTGCTCTCCACCCCTCCCCCCAGTGGCCCCAGTTTGACTCCCAGCATGTTGGTCCCTGGTGTAGGCAGCGCTTGTGGCTGCACGATGTAATGATGTCAATGTTGTGTGAAAAGGCTGCAGAGATAGGTACAGCAGAGCAGAGCAGAGCATCATGCAGTGTTTCAGTGTCATCAGAGCCTGTTTTGACTCACCCCAAAGGTGGTGCATTAAAACAACATGGAGGGCATGAACCCAAAATATAGCAACCAAAGCCCAAGACAGTACTACTGATAATCCAGGATTTCCTCAAACCCGGTAACCTTAGCCTGAATTTTGCATTGCTCTTTTAATTATTAGGTTTAAATCAGATCAGTAAACAAAGTTTGTTGCCATGATTTGATGGATACATGAAGGCCCGGATCCCAGTTTTTATATTTTAGTTTAAAATTGTAAAGTGTAATATTCTGTCAAAATATTCATTGCCTTTGAATTTGGTCAACATTAGAAGGATAAAACTATTCCTTGGACACAGAACTATATCAAAACAATAATCCAATATTAAAACTATGCCAGAATCAATTTTGTTATGTGTTTTCATAACCAGTTTTAAAGCAAAGTTAATTATCTATCAGCATTAAATAAAAAGTGAATGGTATCCGAATCAGCAGACCAATACAACAGTATAACATTTTTTTCGATGCCGCTTTCCATTATTTCCAGTAGAATCTATTGGTGGCGTCCCAACAGTAATACTCAGCTATTTCTGGACACTTTAAAGATTAAGACATAGTTTGAGACTTAACAAAGTTTGGACACAGGCATGCCCATGTACAAGGCTTTATGCTATCAGAGGCACTGTAAACTAAGATGAATAAAAGCAGTAAAGTCAGCGTTGCAGCTCAGTTTAAAGCCGGGCAACCGAAGGTACAGCAGCTCATCAGAACAACATCATTAAAAATTACTGAAGTGTACCCCAATAATTATAGGAAAATATTTTGAATCAAGCTTTGTTTTACTGGTTGTCCCTAATGAGCACTTACAATGATGAATATTCACATTGGTTTGTCAATAAAAAAGCCACTGAGGTAGTATAAGATGTATCACCATACTATATTGGTTCACATTGTATGGCTCACAATGGTGCAATAAAGCTCGACTGTATATTCAAATATATAGTTTTAATTACATTATTTTATTCCATTGCAGTAGCCATTTGTTTAATGTTATGCTAAAACCCTTCTTTTATCAGAATGCGGGGTTTTTTCACATGCAGGACTTGTGAGAGTGTGTGTGTGTGCGTGTGTGTCACTTCATACATTCTCCTGAGAGTAGATGGCTAGCCAGGAGTATGGATGGAGGAGGTGGGAGGGTGTCCAGAGGGAGCTGTTTGATTGATGTGTTTTGGGGGTAGAGGAAGGTGTGTGTGTGTCGGGGTGACGAGAAGGGGATGGGAGCTTGATGGGACGCGCCGCAGCAGGAGGGAGGCAGGGCTCTTAAGTGGGGGGAGGAGGGGATGGATGCTTTAACAAGCCCTAGATTGTTAGTGACAGGCAGATACTTCAACACTTAAAGTAGAAGGTTTGATTTAATCACAGAGCTGTCATTTGTTATTTGTCTGGCTTGCTCCACCAGGGCCACGGCTGATCAACTGCCTGGTCCCGAGAGAGCCCTTTTTCCCCCTGTAATGTCTAAATCCCCTGCACAAATTACAGGCCCCCACCACCTCCCACTGCCCACCCCCACCGCACGCTTCAATCCTGCCATTTTAAGAGACGAAGGCTGGGATGGGAGGGTTCACAAAGAGAGAGGCGGGTTGGCAGGACGTAAGCTGGGGAGGGAGACAGGTACCGGGAAAGAGAGAAGGGAGATGGAATGGCCTGAGGGCCACTAAAGATCATTAATAGGACTGTCAGGGAGGTTGCCAGTTGGTTAGCGTCTGATAAATAAGAAATGAGCTCCTCCCTCCTCGCCCATTCTAGTTCATTAATAATGCCTGCTGTGGCTATTTTGTTGCATCGTACTTTGAGGGGAGGCAGGGAGATGGAGCACAAACAAGAGGAATTCAAGGATTCAGGGCCTCACTTCTCTGCTCTCTTTAACAATCCAGTAGGCCTTCCAAATTAGCAAGACCCCAGTACCACAGAACAGTGACAATTAATCCCACAACTGGTGAGAGCGATCAAAGGGGTGGAGGGATTGGTGACAAAAAAAAAGGGAGAGGATCAGATAGATGTATCCAAAAGCTTCATCTGCTCTGCCTCCCTCTGATTATTAAGCATGTTTTGTTTTTGCAGCCACTGTTTTTCTTAATTTTTGGTGGGGAAATATAAATTACACCGGTTCCAGCCTACCGTTCTCTTGGGATCTGGACTGAGAGGAAAATAAATCACCAGATGCATAGATTGAAAGTGATGAGAGAGGGAGTTGGTTGTTAAATAGAGAGTGGAAGCAGGTTCAGAGGGGCCACCCTGGTTACTGCAGGTAAAAGCATTGCCTTTTAATTAGGG
The DNA here is from genome assembly GCA_024633595.2 of Lepomis macrochirus. Taxonomy (NCBI): domain Eukaryota; kingdom Metazoa; phylum Chordata; class Actinopteri; order Centrarchiformes; family Centrarchidae; genus Lepomis; species Lepomis macrochirus. The sequence goes on from JALXJV020000005.1 coordinate 31,805,417, forward strand.
TGAAATGATATGATTCTTTACTAAAGGCCAGGGGTCTGGGCACTGTTGAGACTGATAGTAGTCAACGCTGCTCATTAACCCTCCCTCTCGCTCCCCGCTCTCGACATGACTCCATCTGAGAAGGCATAGATAAAAGGCTCAGCCAGGCCACAGATCACTTTTGGGTTTCTGATCCATATACTCACTACTGCTCTCTTTTCTTTCACTCCTCTCACTCTCTATTTCCCTGTATATATCTCTTTCTTCTTTTGATCACCGACGTCTATTACGCTCCATCTCTTCAAGGTGAGCTATCTTGGGGAAGTCTTTTTTTCAGCTGGCTCTTTCATTTGCTTGTTTGTTGCATGCATCTCGCCATTCATCTGACTGATAAATGAAAAAAATATAACTTCTGTTTTCAAATTTTCTATAAAGTACACCAGTTATCCTAAAGATGGCACTACAACAGGCCTTGGGTTTTGTCCAAGCGGGAAGCTACCGGATCAGAGAATAGATGCGAACGCGGAAGTCCCTTAAACTTGCATTCTATCGAACAGCCAGCAGGGGGCAACTCTTCTGGTTGCAAAAAGAAGTACTGTTTTATTAGAAATAATGTTAAAATGACCCTACATTTCACCTGATTTATTACCTCAGTAAACACTTTCCTAAACACTATCCTCAATCTCTAGTTTCATGTGTTCTTCAATACAACGTGGTGTTCATTTAGGGATTGTACCCACGGCACTGTGTAAATTTAACCAGCGCTATTGAAAAAGCTCATTAGGAGTTGACTGTTTCACTTTCTCTGGTGAGTACATTTAGTTTTAAGCCTGTTGTTCGCTAGACACAGTTGTCAGCCCTGTTATAATATCAGTTAACATGAATTATAGATGCGTCTAGCTAAGCAAGCTAGCTACCTCCACACACATGGCCGTTAGCTCCACCGCCTCATCCAAATATGGTCATGTCCGGTGCCACTGGTTGCAAAATATCAACATGGCGGTGCCCTAGCGGCCTAACTCGAGGCTTCAAAACGGCAGTCCACAAACCACCGGGTAACGTCACGATAACTTCGTCCACTTCTTTCAAACAGTCTATGGGTTTTTGTGGGTCATCGATGCTTTGTTTTTTACCCCATCTCTCCGCCCACAATGCAGAGTTGCGCTGAGCACTTGTAGTTGCTCCTAGACATCAAACGCTGTCATGAGAGGGACGGGAAAAAGAGAAAAGGCATGACCGATAAAATAGCAGGCGGCAAGCAGCCAGAGAGCCATGATGTATGATTTTATTCATCCCTCCTTCCTGTTCCTGATTAGGGGCCTTTAAACTGTGATCGATCGGCCCTCAGACCAGCGTCAAATCAAAGGCAGATACTGTATTTGTTGAGTAAGAGGGAAACACATGGAGGCATTAAAGGCCTGTGGCCCTGAGGTGCACAGCAAGAGGTTGGTTCACTTTGTGCAGGCCAACTAAGGAACAGGATGACATGGGGGGTGAAGGGGGGTGATGAAAGACCATGGCACACACTTACATGCTGACGGGTAGAAATGCACGTCTGCACTCACTGTTGTTCCTCATCTCCCTTTAGTCTGGTGTGTGTGTTGCCAGAGTGGTCATGGGCAGGTGGGATTTGACTGTGAAGGTCACGCCTCTAAACAACAAGAAGGAGGCTCTACCCGACCACCAGACCCAGAGGCTTAAATCCCCCATCCTTCAGTTCCCCACATTTTCGTCCACCTCATCCAGTCCTCCTGCATTTTCTCCGATACCTCCCCTCAAAGTCTCCGTCAACTTGAGATGAGCCCCAGTCTGAACACACTGCAAACAATTTATGATGCCTTTCTAAGGAAGTTAGATCTTTCCTCCATACCTTGGGGACCTTTTTTCTCCCCGTCTCTCTTTTGCGGTGCTGCCAAAAGAACATTCTGATATGTAATCTCTGGCTGGAGGAATGGCAGACAGACAGACACATGTGCACAGTGCACATTTGTTTTCCTGCTCTTGACCTATGATCGACTGTAGAGCTGCAGAGAGAGAGAGAGAGAGCGAGAGAAAGGCTGCCTTACAACAGATGGTTCTCCTTAAGGAGCTGAGATGAAACTCTTTGTGTTACAAGTGCTCTTTGGTCTTTTTTGAGACTCCAATCGGTTCAGGCTCCCCTGCTGGGCTTCGTTCCAATGTGCTGAGAGGCCAAATGAGTGCATAGGCATGCATACACATACACACACTTGGATATCTGATGAATGGTCTCACCTGTCTTCTCTCTTAGAGTTATTGAACAAACTGCATTCCAGTCAAGGCTAATAAATTGTCGTTGGAAATGTTCTGAAATCAGACTGTAATTATTGATCATGTCGTTTGACATTTTAGATGGCTATATTGGGACTCTAAATTTTCCTTAATAATTCAATATAATGCAGATTAGGGGGATACGGATGCCAAAAATGCATTGCTGCAAATAAAATCAAAACGTTGTGTAATTGTAGGACAGTAGGACACAGGTTATGCAAGGTAATGTAATGATTTAGAGATGGGCTACTGAGTAATCCATTGTTGTTGTGGTGGCTCTAATGAATGATCACTGCCTATGTCCCACCCAGCAGCTTGTTAAGACTGATATCTGGAGCCGCCAACAGATTGATGTTGAATCTGAATAGGAAATGGAGTGCGTCTAGCAGCCGAGGCCTGTCTCAGAAGAGAGGGGGGGGAAAGGAAAGAGGAGCGATTGCATCCCCAGCAGAGTGATGGCATCACTTCTAAAAAGCGCACACGCTCGTGACAAGTAAACTGAAATCATCATTGATGTTATTTATTTTCAAATGTTCGTCGCTTGACAGGCGACATCTTGTTCGGCACGCATCCCAAGGGAGGCCGCGGTGCTCAGCGCTTCTTCTCGGCTCCATCACGCGCAGACAGCCGTTCGGTGCTGACACCAAAGCAGTGGGACTCACTAGAGACTTGCTCTGGAATTTGTCACAATCCTGCACCACACGCAGAAAACACAAATGCACTCAGCTCCTTGTTTACACACATCCAGATCTGTCGCTATGCTTGTCTCCCACCTCAGTATCTGCCACCTCACTAGAAAACAAGAGATTGTTTACTTAAAAAAAAAAAAAGAAAGTCCGTTAAAGATCAGATTTTTTGTGCCAGATAAATGTCAACAAAAGTTTAATCTGTGGAAAGGGAGTGTGCTGCAAATGCCAAAGCACCGACTTCCTGTCTCAGATTTAGACATGACACATGAAAGTCAGGAGTATATTAACGTGTCTGTCAAAACAAAAAAAAAATGTTTTCCAAAAGCCAAATCAAAACTTTGTAAATTGTTGTTATTGTACAGTATTTTGTTTAATGAAACATTTATCCAAATATTGACTAATGACCATTGCTAATCACTGCATATTATGCTAAGCTATTTTTCCAAAGATGGTGCAAGCTTTTCTTTGCCAGTTTTCCATTGTAATCCATCACAGACATCATAGAAGCAGTTCAACTACGCAATTCCACGCTACTAACAACAAAAGCCCTGCCAGCCCTGCCTATCTCAGCGCAGTCAGGCTCAGTGTCTGTGTGTATGTGTGCTTGCACGTTTGTGTGTCTTTGGTAGCCCGGCCCATCCATTCACGTGTACATGGCCTCATTATCAGTCAGTAGCTGTCTGAGCTCAGGGGAGGCAGTGCAGATGAAGAAGCGAGCATGGCGGTGGGCAGGTAAACCAGCCATGAGCCAACACCAGAGCCCCCCTCCCCGGCACAGCTCTGCTAAAGGAGTCCATTTGTCAAATGTGCCTCTACCGAGGCCCGCCAGGGAGTACATTACTGGCTGGGGCCCCTGCAGGGATCGCTCCTCTGATTCCCAGCCTCACTCACTCACCAGGCTGGCCGCCCAAGGTGCTTCCTACAGTCAGCAGTGACCAGCCCCCAGCCTGTACTCATTCGATTGGCTCATTAATAAAATAGCCCCCACCCGAGAGCAAGGGACATGCTCCGATGCTCTGGACATCGCTCTCTCCAGCTAATGGGCCAGCCGGGAGAGGCCTTTGTCTGCACCCGACTCCCTCACATCCTTCAACATGTCAGACAAGACAATGCAAGGAAGGATGGAGGGCTTTGACTGTGTAAAGCCCAGATCATGTTGTATGTGAGCCCGGGCTGGAGCTCAGTATTCACCGTAGACCTCAATGTGTCTTCAGTCTGGGCAAGTGCCTAAGCACTGCTCCATCAATCCCACTTAGCCTCACTTAGCCAAACCTCCTCAATTGTATCTCCTCTCAAAATGATTATGGACTGACTTGCATGTGTCGCCACCGTAAAACTAGCTACGCTTTTTGCAGTGATTCCCACCACCATCCACCAACTCTTGTACCTCCTCCCACTTTGTTAAGTCCAGACAGTGTGAATTTAGCTAGTTTCTTTCTCTGTGTCTCCCTCTTCCTTTTTTGCGTGTTGAGCTCAGATAGAAGCTGCTGTGATTCACAGCTGGGCTCCTGTGGGAGAAACAAGAGTTTTGTTTGTGTTGTTGTAGGACGTAAATCTAACAAGAGAGGTGGAGATCGAGCGCTAAGGCTTATGCATCCCTCAGGGGTCTAACCGAGCCCCTCACTAAATAAATCTGAATTGAAAATACATATGGAGCTGTAAACCTTTCGCATAAAGGAGCACTTGTTCTCCTGGAGGAGAGTATCAGATTTACTGGCTCCACAGTCTGTCTACTGGATTCCCCCCTCAGCACATTAACACAGGGAAGACATGCGAGAGAGACACACAGTTAATGTACATAAAGTTAATTGACTGAAATGTTTTTGTGGTGTTTCAAGCCAGAGCCCGGGAGCTTTGCTTTGACATCCATCTTTGAACCTTTGCAGGAGTTGGTGGTATACATTTTCTGGAACTCAATGGCTAGCTTTCCCCCCACAGCACTAAAGTGAATCTCCAGGGGACCTAAACCTGGGGCTGTTTAGAGAGCAATTTAGTTACCACTATTACCATAGATATTTACTTCCTGTTTGGGGAGAGAGAGAGAGAGAGAGAGCAAGTGGAAAGTGCAAAATTGGTGCCATAATATTGCCAGACACCGCTCATGGGGAGACGTGGCTCTCCTCAATTATTAGCTTAAGGAAACAGTCTAGAGATTTATGAAAATCCCCAGGTGACTTAGAACAGCCCTAGTCACTTCCATATGTGACCCTGAGGGTGAGTGGTTGACAGGCCCCTTCCAGGCCGATTAGGCTCCCAGGCCCTAGCTGAGAGGCCTACTTTGTTGGCAGCTGGGGGCCAGGGGAGCATAGCCTCTTGAGCTCAATTGGTAAAGATCACAGATGTAGAGGCCCAGTGAGGGCAGCCAGTTGCCGGGTCACCACAGTCAGTGAGGCCCTCCTCCTTGACACTGGGTTTACTGTTACCCTCTGTCCCTTGAAGAGGAAATAACAGAGGCGTCAATTAAAGCTTTAAGACATTAAATAAAAACCCTCTGTTGTTGCCTTTAAAACATCCCAGTTAATGCTTGTTTGTCTTTACGATGGAACCCCAGTCAGCTGCCATCACTCTGCTTTCTATTAAAGTAGGAACGAGTGGTTTTGTGTTGAGTTTTTTTTCTCTCCCCTTTCTACAATCTTTCGGCTGCTTTCTAGTCTGTGGCTTGATTGCTGTATAAACAACCGTCTTTATTGGTGAAATACATACTGTTAGGAAGTCCATATTTTGTAGACTTTTGAGGTAGTAAACAGCTTACCTCTGTGAACATCTGGAGGCTATAATAAGTACACAGTCTGTACTGTTGGAGTGATTTTGCCAATCAGAATACATTTGCAAACCAACGCTTCCCTGATAAAGGTCTCATGATAAACCATGAGACATCCTGATGTATGACTTTTTTGTATAATGAATCAAGTCATTTCAAGAATCCCAGGAAATTTTCTCAAATTAAACAGTCTTTCAAGCAGAGAATAGAAAAGAGCTTTAAGTTGGAACTAGATCCAAGCTGGCACTCTTAAATACTCCCACACAAAGTCCAACTGAACATTTTGTACTTTTAATGCAGTTACTGTGGTTACATTTTTTTCTATAGGGATTTTAGTGATCTATTTTTCATTGGACCAAACTTTTTTTTTTCTTTAGCTGCACAGTTAGATGCTGTGGTATTTTTCTCTTTTTCTGTGTACGTCACTTCACCTTAATGCAGCACAGCATGCATGCACTTAGTTTGGGGATTTTTGTGTTATTGAATTTAGATAACCTGTTAAGTGAAAATCTTACTGGCAGAGCTGCATTATTGTGTTCCGCCTATGTGTGATGGAAAGGAAATAATAAGCTCCAATTAATTACATTCGTTTCATGTTTGAACGCCATACACAGTGGAATTCTTTGAGTTTAAAAATGGTGGGCTTTATGCGTCCAGTCACTTTTCAGTGCATGAAATGATGCTCAGGAAAGCAGGAAGTTATGATCGACACCCCTGCAGCGAGTCTACAAAGGCGCAATGGAACAAAGGAACAAAAGACCAATATGAAACTGATGTCAAAGGCTCTCAGCTTCTGTCTCTGGAGCTGGATGGGTGTAATTAGTGAGGAAGGCCCTTGCCCTTGCCCCAGTCTTCTATCAACCCCCCTCCCTCTCCACTGGGGTCTGGCATGAGGAGGCCTAGGGCAGCTCACTGGGGGGAATGTGTGGAGTTTGTCCCATGGGTGGACAGGGTTAGAAGTCATGGCAGGCCTGTGGCCAGATTGAACGAGGAAGCTGTGAGGGAAAGAGGCTTTTCTGGCATCATGACTGAGCTCCCTGAGCTGAAGTGCCTAATCCATATTACATGCACAAAGGCACTGCAGATTAGCAGACATCTTCATCAAAATGAATTAAACTTATCAATTTGGGGGGCCATTGGAGTCTACAGAGAAAATGGGGTTTTACTGAGAACTGCTGAGAAGACATTTCCTTCTAAGGTTCTTTATAGGTTAAGATATTCAGGTTAAGAACCTTAACCTCCGATGTAGAAGCCATTAGTTTGGAGGGCAAGGGTCTCCTGGCTAGGAATATGGGATTTAGGGTACCGACACACACAATTATGTGCTAAATGGAAACCATCTGACTGGTGTTAATGTCTTAACTCATTTGCTGCGACTCTTTTCTACGCTGGCTGAGGTTTGATAACTAGGCTAGCAGTAAAATGTGTTTCTTGTCTCGTTGTTACCTCCCAAAGTCATCACATAAAAACTCAATATTGAGTAATAACATGTCTTTAGGCATGGCCTCAGTTGGACTGTACTTTATATAATAAAGAGATGTAATTGAATAAAGACAATTTTCTGTCGATGTGCTGAAAACGCTTGAAATCTAATTTCAGTAATTTTCTTGGTCTCTTCATCATTAATTTGTCATTAGCCGGATGATATTCCAGAGGCCTCTTCGTGCTTCCAGTATAAAGGGGTTATTCTTCAGTGAAATGCCAAACAAGAGTACAACAAGGGTAGTGTATTAAGAGTAGCATGATGAAAAGAGGGATTCACAAGCTTGATGTGTTGGTTGATTGAAGTGAAAAAAGTTAATGTGTGTGGTGTCAGACACTATTTGCTTGTGAAACGGCTGCAATATTCCAGCCAAGCCTCTTTGAAGATTTTACATTGGTTCCATCTTCGGCTCTTGGTTTGGCGGTGTTGGGATCTTTAGTTCACCTGACTGCAATTAGCTGACTTGTGGTTTGTTTACCTTAAGTTTTCCAAGTAGACTGGAGTTTTGAGCGGCTATGACATTTGCCAACAGTTCAGTGAAAAGATTAGTGTAAACAGCTGGCATCTTAGACCATAATTAAATTTGAAATCTACCGTTGGAAATTTTATTTTGGATGATAATGTGATATTCCTAACTTAATTTAAACTAATTTACTTGCTGTTGATTTGTATTTTGCAAGGGGGGACTTTTTTTTTGACAATTTTCCTATTTGATGGAGGCTTGTTTCCTGCCCTAACTTGAGTTAATATTAGATTACTCAGCTTCTCTTGTCTGTATAGTCTATCCCACATTCAGAAAGTAGGCGGCTTCATGGATTCTATCATGAGAAAGTCATTGAAACAGTATTATTGGGCAACAGTCTATACACACTATAATAAGTTGAAAACAACATTTTGTAATCACTTTAAAAGTTGCTAATTTTATCAACCGTCCTTCTCTTTGAGCTTCTTTATTAGAAACACTCCTCTAGAAGTCTGAAAATGGGCCAAGGTCACAGCTATCCAGAGAAAGCTGCAGCATATCCTTTTCTCTTTTTTTTTTTTTTGAGGAAGGATGAGGCTATACACATAGAATGAAGAGCATGATGTTCTTGTTCCACATCTCCTATGAGACAAAACTGTGAATCAATAAAACTGCACAGGGCATAGTTAATCTACCCACCACCATCTTAGCATCTATTTTGAACACGAGGGAAGCCGGCAGCCATTTTGTTTTCGTGTTTTCCTGAATGGCTCCTGTGAAAAGCAGACGCCTGTGCATGGAGTTAATTAAGCCATAGTTTTAGAGCCATAATTGATTAAATCATTGAGTCAAAATAGAAATTGCGGGGCCCCAGCAGCTGTCTTACTGAATTAAAACCAGTGGCATCCTCTGCTGGTGAAAGGATATGTTAATAAGGCCTTGAATGCAATCAGATTTTGTTGTTTTTGTCCTTTTTTTAAGCTTGGGTGCTTCTTTTTTCCCTAACACTTTTCCTCAAGGGGTCTTATTACACACTTCTGTAACACTAGAGAGTCAGTGTGCAACGCAGTGGGAAGCAAAAAGACCCTCCCCCAGCTCCCTTAAATCTGTCAAAGCATCTGCCTCATCCAGCCTGGCAAGTCCTTTGACGTGTGGGGCTAAAGAGCAGGTCTTGTATCATTCATGAATGCTGGTGGATTTCCATATCTGACACTAAACTGACTTACTGCTGCGAACACTTGTGCCCACATTCAATCCTCCACGAGGAACGCGGCAGCACACGGTGACCATGGAGAAGCTGCATATACACTACTGTGCTCGAGCAGGCGCGTTCATGCACAACCACGAACAATCATACACACGCGCTGATTTTACACGAGGACATTCACAATGTTAGCGCACAATCAAAATCTGAAATTGGAATTTGCAGGTAATATATACAGGAATTTCTAAAATATGTACTGTATATCCTCCATGGTCTCTCTTACTTGCACTCCTTCTTGCTCCCACTCTCTGCTCTTTTCCAAGGCTGACCCTATCTCTGCAGTGCGAAAGTACAGGGAGGTAATGATGAGAAATGGAGTTATAATGCCAGTTGTTAAACCTCAGGCCACACAACAAATGTGCTTCAGAGACCCTGCATTTGTCTCTGAATGGATTAGGTCTTTGCTCTGGTAACCTTATATTTAATCTCACTCCAGTCTCTGCCGGCAACTCTGTGTTTCTCATAGTAACAAATATTCTGTCATTTTCTCCTCTTTATGTCTTTAACCATTGTTGCACCTGAACTACTGAGTCTTTGTCTGTTCTCGATTATCTGGTGTTTTCTAATAGAAGAGGAATGGAGAGGTAAATAAATGTGAACGTCAGATGTGCCTTAAAAAACATATTGTTTCAGCCAGCACCTGGACGCCATTGTTCACCTTGCTTTGTCTTATTGCCTTGTAAGAATCCTCCGTTGGCTCATACAGTCTATTCCATTGTTATTTTCTGTACATTGCAAAGTGATCAAGAGCTTGTTCATATTCCGTAAGGGGTGGCCAGACAATGGAGTTTATTATTTCTTCCTTTTCTTTTCTTTTCCAGTGTTCCAGGCTTCAAACTTTTAGTACTTCATTTGAAAGCAACAACCTTCAACCACCTGATCAAGTGGTAATAGCGGTTCCCTCCAAAGTGCCACAGATTATATGGCTGTTATTCTCACAGAGCAAGAGGAGTCATAGAATGTTAATAAACTGGTACCAGTCTGTATTAAATTATCAATGTGCATGAAAAATTAATCTCCAAACGTCTTTCACACTTTCTGAGTCGGAGCACAATTCACTTTTTATCTTGTTAAAGAAATAGAAATCTTATTACAATGAAAATAACACTACTTGTTTTTAATTTTCCGTTTCACATCCCAAGCAGCGGGTTAGACGTGAGATAGCTCTGATTAATGCCAACACTTTCAGTGATCACACATCATTTGGTGGGGTTTGGTTGTCCTGCATGGAGGCTCTATTACTCTGGAGCGAGGGATGTGGCTGTCCTCTTTGAATGCAATGCTGCGGTGAAGCATATCAGAGGTTGTTATTGCAGGCTCCCTGCTAAGTGCCCATAAATTACTTGCTAATCTCACTTCTCCAATTTCCATCTTTTTTTCCTAATGTAAATTATACCCTGGTGGAGACAAATCAGCAAAAAGACCACACAAGGCTGTGCCGTCTGTTTTCATGTTTTCTAGACAAGAGCAGAAAAGTGTAGTTTTTGCTTCTGTCAATCTTCCAAACAGCTCAGGAGGATGGAAAATAAAAGCTGTGGGTCCATAAACAGTCGTGTATCAAATGCAGGATCTGGTTTGCACATTTTCTCCTGCCAACGCTGTGAAGAAGATAAAGAATGTCAAGGTGACATGCGCATGCTTTTGGAGGGAGAATAAAGACAGCAATGTCCTTGCTGATTCTATCAGCGGGAGCCATTCTTTACCTTGTTCATTGAAAGAGGAGGGAGTGAGGAGGAAGGCCATAAGAGGGTGGGGGTATAGGAGAATAAAGCCAGAGAGAGCATAACATCCCTCCTAGAGATGCTAGTCTAACGCAATACTGTTATCAGCTCCCAACTGCTTTTCCTCCCTGATCGATCTGTGGTGTTGGGCAATGCAAATGGCTGCAGCTAGCCCTGGGTATTCTACTATCAATGGAGAGTAATTATCTTCGGCAACAACCAATATTGGATTGTTAAGCCTCAGGATGAGGTAGCCGGCAGAGCCTTCAAACAGTCACTCACCTCTGTGGGCTTAAAGGCTGATGGATGGATCAGCTGGGACTAGCTGCTAGAGGGGCTCCCGAGGCAAACTAGCAGAGTTACCAGCTCTCATCTCCCTCTGCCCTAGCAGCGCAGCCCTTTGAATCCCAGAGAAAATTCATTTTTAATGTGCCTGGCGGAGGGCGCTTTTTGTTCTACATCGCCTCGATCAATCAGGACGACTTTTCATGTCGAACAGGAACCTCCAGAAACATTTGCCACGAGGGCTTGATGAGCACAACTTTCAAGACGGTGAAAAAAAGAACTGCCTGACAAGCCCTATTCATGCAATGGATTGAGAAATATGATTTCAAAGAGTTGCAGACTGCATATAAGTGAAAATCCATTATCAGCACCGGAATTCATTTCTACATGGAATCCTATAGAGTATTTTGTTTCTGTATCTTATTCAGTCGCTTGTACATCTCTATTACTGTAAAGTCCCTTACTTTTAGTTGGGTCTCCTGAGAGTCATTCAAAGCGTCTGACATCCTCTGGCCTCTGTTCTCAGTAGCACTACTTGTATTCTGGAGTACACCATTGCTCCAAATGGATGACCTAGAAATACTGTCCATATTGAAAGATGGGAGTCATTGAATAAGGTGCTCATTCTCACATCGTTGGTCTATGCTACTCGAGCCCCCGTAATGAATAAATCATGGATTCTGCAAGGCACTCTCCAGAAAGAAATTACAATGTACAGCTGCAGAAATAAAATGGAATAAAACATGACTGTGTTCCATTTTGGTGGTGACAGCCTATGTTGTGCCTCTCCACCATCATTACTAGTAATGGCGAGGATTCAAAGTAGACATAGCTGGGATTCAAACTCACAGTGTAGTTTTCCAGCTCTACTGCCCAGTGCTGCTGTTTAATTGAACAATAAAACCTAGGAATGATTTTATAGCCAAAATTAGCTCAGCCTATCGATGCTATATCAAATGAGGCATTTGTCATTCAGTGTGCTCCATGCTTGTGTATCCGTCCCTTCAGCAAATACACAGATACTGTAAATACAACATCAATGCTTTTAGCTACATTAAAAGCACACACTAATCCCCGCTACCTCAAATTCTGAAATCAGCAACAGAGCTAATTTGTGTTTCGTCTGCCAGGGACTTCAGGCTTTGATATCTTTAACCTGCAAGGAAGGAAAGTCTCAACTTCAAACACAAGGCGATGGGCTGTTAGCAGAAAAATACCATCCTCCTAGAAATATTTGGCTAAAAGCTTCATATTATATGTGCTCATTGTGGTCGATATTAACACTTCCTGTCAACATCCGATCTGGAATCAACATATTTCTGCCTACACTCCTGGCTTCTCTCTTTACATAACCGCTTTTACTGTACACGCACCTATTTTAGGAAGCTGTAGAGGAAGGGGTATTTTATGCCACATGCTATTTCCACAAGGCAGCTATTTGGACCAGGCCTCTAGATCCACTCAGTCAGCGCTGGCTTACCTGAGATTAACTGTGCTCCTGGCTGAGGCTGGCAGCATTAGCGGCCGACCACTGAATGGACGTGAAGCTGAAAAGCTGGCTGTTAAAGTGCTGAAGGACAGAAAATGCACCCAACCTTTCTCCCAGAGGTGATGTAGTGGTTAGACCCCTACATTGAGAGCTATATGTGGCCTAGCTAGCTTAAGACTGAATCCTACTGGAGCTTCTCTCATGTGTCTATTTCAGCTGTCTCAGAAATGAATACTCTGGACTACTTGTGATTTTTCTGAATCAGAAATCGCACGCTGCGTTAATGGTGTCGTCCAACATTTTCAAAACTGTGATATGTGTAAGGTATCTTCTGTATTTTACACATTGTGGTGTGATAAGCATTTCACTTAGCATATAATTAACAGAAAATTACATGGAAATACTCACCGTTGGAACAATTAAAAGGCATATTTTCTCTTTTGATTTCAAGACACAAGTTTTCCTTTAAAGGAAAATACTGTGCGCCGCGCTTACAAAACAACAACAGTGCTTTTGTTTTTCTGTATTTGGTTGGAAGAGAGATGGGAGGAAAGGAGATAAAATATGATCCTTAGGGGTGATGATTCCTTGTGGCTTAATCATCTATTAGGTCCTTTTCTATTTCCTATCTATGAGGCCAGTTTCCCAGGATGCCCTGCTGGTCCAACATCTGCTTTTCTGTTCCATACATCGTTCTGGAAAGTTTCCCAGGTTTAGCGTCATGTATGTTCTCCCTTTTCGATCGCTGGCTCTTTTCAGCTGTTTTTGGTAAGCTGTTTTTTTTTCTAGGATAAACAAAATCCCGACCAATTATGCTATTGATCAAAGTCCCATTTAGTGGCGTCTAACTTTTCCCTGTCAAATTCTAAATGCTGCTTTTGCTCTGACCTGTGACTGTGTGGGTTGATGTGTTTGTCTGTATGTGTAATGCCCTATGTTTTTCAAGGAAGTTTTTAGGCTTGGGACGACCCTTAATCACAGTCAGCTGGGAAATAATTACAAGTCTTGCATTCCTGACACTAACCCGCGGAGTATCTCTTATTATTCTCACATGCGAGACAGTGGACATCCTACAGGCACAATGTATAGATGCCCAGTTTGGGGAGGAAATCACAGTGCATTATTTATCAATCCACAACACTGTGTATCATTCTTTATTAAAAAAAAGGATTTGTTTCACGTAACATAGCTACCATTCTCTCAGGGGTATCTGTGGAGTATAACACAGCATGGCAGAAAGTAAACACCAATCTTCTACTTGTCTCCAGAAAACTCCATAGGGAGGTGGAGTTGTAAAGGAGCCCCTTACTCTGCCTTGGCATTTTGTAAGCATAAGCCTCTTTCAAGCTGACTTCAATCATGGCTAAGTTAAGCAGGTCATAAGAGTGGAACGGGATAACCACAGGGCTAACTTTGTAAGAGACGTCAAAGCTCTATCCTCCTCGTCTTTAGCCTCCGAGAGTTCTCCTCTAAAGTACATTTTAAGAATAACATCTTCACTGTGGAAGAGGAGCAGATGGATAGCCTTGCTCAGTCAGGACTGATGCCAATCCATACTCCCCAAGCTACTACAAGAGTTTTAGGGAATCCTTGCAGGCTGGAGGGGTCAATAGAATGGAATTTCAGATTGTTGTTTCCTCCCACTTTACATCTCTTTGTGCAGCGTATGAATCACTATTGGTGATCATCTTCTGGATCTCTATTTTTTTTTAAATGAACACAAAAAAAATTCAAAATATTTCTTTCCTTTGAATAAACCTGTCCTAATACAATGAGTTCAATACTAGATGTTTAATACCACTGATTATATTATGAATTGTACTCTTGAATAAGATCAATCGAAACTATTGCACAATACATTTCTAAGGGGTTTTATGAAATCAAGCAATAGACAAACATTCAGCTCCATGATATAACATACAGTAGGACAGGCATGCATACTGAAACATGCAGTGTAAAATATGTTTACATGCTGAAGTAATATATGATCCATATAAAATGAGGATACATAAAGAATAAATGATCCTCGGGGAAAAAATAATAAAACAATTAAAGAGGTCAAAATACCTGTAAAAAAAAAAAAATCCTGGTTCCATTATTGGGAGAAGTGTTAACAAATCAGATCAAGCCCTCGTACATTGATTGCTCTGGTCTCGTCCTGTCCTCATTTTCAACAGCTGCTGCCACACACACACATACACACACCAGCACACACACCCTGGCTGAGGCGCAGAGCAGCCCAGTCTCTCTCTCTGTTGCGCACGGAGAGCAGGTCGGAGAGGAGCGGAGCGCACTGCGTTTTTCGGGACTTCTCGTCATACTAAACGCGCCGGGATCTTGTGGATAATCGCGAAATGGTATCTCCAGCGTACGACAAAGCATCCCCGAGGCTCTTGGATATGTATTTCGTCGTGTTTTCTGCTTGAGATCGACAAATACTTTGGGGAATCTATTGTGGACGATCTGTCATCGGCGCTTTCGCTATACGACTTGGAATCCAACGAGAAGGGTTCTGGCTTGACAAAGATCCACTGTGTTCTCTCAAGGAGCAAGAATATTTGCCTACAGAACTTTCGTGAAGTAAAATAAACTGAATTTTCATACTATTTCCTGAAGGTCTCGCCGCTATTTCTTTCGAAAGACGGAACAAAATCCCCTCAGTGAAGATTTATTGTTCCGGCAGGTTATTCAGTGTTGACAGTTTTCTCAACGTCTACCCGGTGAACAATCTTTTTTTTTTCCAAATTGGATTTAATTGTAATAAGGCTCGTTTAAATGTCTTTATGATTACGTGTTGTTATTTGCTCCGGTCTGAGTGATTTGGATATCCTCCGCGACGGATCTCAGCGCATTTGAACTCGGTAAGATTTTATGAAATTCCATCGATGCTTTCGTTGCTTTCATTGATTTTCAGGGGAAATATTCGCTGAACGATGATTTAAAAATATAATATGCGCAGTGTTCGTCGAAATGAATCATTGTTATGTTTGAATGAGCTGTTCATTGTTAGGATTTTTCTCTTATAGCCCGTCACCGCCGGTGGCAGGCGCATTTTCCTTTCCAACGAGGCGCCCCGCACGTATCGTAAGCGAAGATGTAGTGGAGGTTTGAATAACGTCCAAACTTACTTAAAACCTTTTTTTTTTAAATTTCCAAATAGGGTTTAGTCACGTTTGCAAGTGTTGGCATAATTCTATATGGACTTCCTAGCACACTGATTGGTTGAAACTTGCGGGTGTTTTATGAAAAGCATAAATATTATCAGAAAATATTCTCAACATATTGTCTGCATTGTGGGTGAGTAGAGTAAATGGAAGCTACATTTTAAGTTTACATTTGTATTATTTATTTGGAACAACATCACTGTCTGTGTATATTGCTTTTCCTTTTTTCTTTTTTTTTTACTAAAATGCTTAGCTGTTTTGCAGGTGGGGTCTTGTTATTACAGTAGCCTACATTATAGGTAGTTACCACGCACTCTTAAATCCACCACGCAGGACATTAACACAATGTGAGCCTGTCCCCGTGTCTGTTTAATTAGGTTTTTTTTCCCCCCATCGCGCCCAAGAATCTCAGCCATCAAGGTCAGGCTGGATCACATGCCGCCTCTTAATATTAGTTCAACACTTCCAATGACACGTCTGTCACAGCTATCACCGAAATCAACGTGTAGGTTATTATTAAAGTCCAACCTTTAAGAAAAAATCACTATAACATTCACATAATAATCCTATAGGGGCTTAGATTGTGGCTCAATTGTGGGCTTAAAATGTGCCCTACTTTATGCTCTCCCAGGGTATTACTATAATATTTCCATAGGGACCTACTTGTGTGCTGTTCAATAGTGACCCTAGGCTGTCCTCCATTAATCTGTGTTGTAATTTTTGTCCCTTTCAGTATCACTTTAATATTCCTAAAGTGTAAAATAGCATGCCTTTTGAATACTATAAATTCTGATGTCACTATCACTGGTACTTTTCTGAGGGATTGGTATTAATTTTTCAGTTTGAGATTCTCTCCACATTGTAGTAGCCAAGAGTTACAGTGTTTGTTTGGTATATTATAAAAAGCTGTTTATTTATTATAGTCGCTTGCTTTGTTGACAAAGTATTTTTTTAGGACGTCTTGTTTCTGCAATGACTTCAGTCAATAATGTTTTAAATGTATTATATTTGATTTATAAATTATGTTGAAATATTAATTGTCACTGAGACACATGGAGGTAGCATCACTCCAAAAATGACTTGCATTTAGATTGGAAATATGGCTGAGTAATTTTTGAATTATTCCTATTTGCTAAATGTCCAGAAGCCTTTTCCTTGATAAGACACACAGAGAAATGTGTCTCATTCTTATGCCTGCCAATCACTGTCTCTTACTGTGCTGCAGGCTCCAGATAGGCTATGGCGGAAAAGTTATTTTGTTCTCATCAGGGCTGATGCAAAACCAGCAATGCAACTGATGCGGTCAATGATGAAGTCTCAATAATATTCTCAGTCCATTATCTCTTCTTATTGCCTGTTAGTTCCACATGTCTTTGGGTCGTAGAGTATATGACATTGTAATACCAATCACTCTTCAACCTGATACTTCCACCACCTACATATTAAAATATGTATCTTTCTCCGCTCCCTAGCACCTATCTGTAATCTACTGCAGATGGGGCTCTGGAATTAGCTTGCAAAAACCTCTCTTATTCCTATCTTCAAAAGCCCATTTATCTCTAGCGGAAAGCTGATAAGAGACAGGCCTGCTTGGCAAATGTGATAAGAGGGTGAAAAATCCTCCAGCTATTTGTAATGTAGGAGTTCAGGCAGATCACAGCTGGGGAAGACATGACAAACCCAGCATCATGAGACTAATGCCTTGTGCCCCCTGAAGCCTGGATACGAGATAAAAGAAGAAATGGAGATTTATTCTGGATCTGTGCATGAACTCAGAAGTGAAAAATAAGCTAAAGAGACGTTCAAGAAAATAGCCCAAGCATTTGGATGCAACGCCATGTTCTCAGTGCCTAAAACCTCAGAATGTTATCAGTCGGTATTATAAAGTAATGCTTCAGCCTGCTAAACTATTTTTGTCTAGCTTTGAATATGAAACAATCTATGAAATCACGTTGGGGGGAAAAAGGAACTAAATGTCTGTTAAATATGTTGTTGATGCATTTAAGGTTAAAGCCGTGCTTAGGGAGGAACGTGTTCTAAAAGTATTGTAAATCCCAACTGGAACCTGTCTAAAATGTGGAGCTAATCCAAATTGGCTTATACTCCGAGACTTAAGCTGCCCTCTGCGAGAAACTCAAAGAAATATGGAAGTGCTGTAGAATTGCAAAACAACGTCACCAGTCATTCTGCAGACCGGTGAAGGCCAGCGGTACTAGAACAGCACTCAGACAGTGTTTTCACATCTTTGCCTGATGTTCCTTTCTGATTTACTAGACAGAGAGAAAGTTCATCCTAGGTTCTTGACTATAGCAGCTCCACTAGCATTAAAACTGATAAATGTTTCCCTGGTGCTGAATCTGATTTCTGGATCCACATCCACTGACACAGCTTCAACTGTGGTGCTGTTAGTCTGTCTCTCCCATTTATGTGTGGGATGACCCATAGGAACTAGAGACTAAGGCAGATATTGTGTTCAAGTATTTCATTACCGTCATCTCACCAACACTAGATCAGGTTTTCTGGTTGCCATCTAGCGTTCATCTGTTGGTCCAAATTCAGTGTTCAAATTAAAACACAAAAATCTACATGAACTGTATTTGTTATAAGGTCTTTCATAAAAGCACAAACAAGCAGTTCTCTCATTCACAGACATATGGGCCACAGGAGATGTGGATTGTTCTGTGGACATGTCATTACTGTATGACAGATGACACATAGCATGTGATGTTATTCATACTTCAAGGACACTCCCCAAGCTCCACCACTTGTGGGTCCACAGTGGGAGATGGAGAATTTATGCCTGTCCCTGTGGCACTTGGATCTACAGCTTAATCCTGACAAGGGACTTGCCATAAAACACTCTCTCTACACCAAAAGGAGAGAGAGACTTAACAGAAGAGGAAGCTGCTGTGGAGCACGGCGCTTGGCAGGCTTGTCTTTTAATGCACACTGCAGAGATGTCTCTGTTTTTAACATTTAAGTTATAAATAATGCAAAGGGCCGCACAAGGCCAGTGGCTGTAAAGGGACAGGGAGGTGTTGTCAAAACAAAATACATTTTTTCTCCCTGTTTTATTGTATGGCAGTTCCTTCAGAGCTGGCTCTGTTATTAACTGCGCCGTGCAGCGGGGGATTTATGTGCAGGTCCAAATGGAAGTGACCAGTGACCTTTCCTGTGGCGTTCGCCAGCTCTCAAACTGCCAGACAATGGACTGCTTCAACAATGAGCCACGGCTCTTTGTCCCTCATCTCTTCCTATGTGATGTTATTTCCTAAATGTGGGCATCTGCTCGCTGAGAGACCTGGGGCGTGTGTCTCTGCGCATGTTTTATTGTATTTTTTTTCAAATTTCTTTCTCTCACAGCTCGAAATGTCAACTGTGTGCTGCACAAAGCAGCCATCCAAGGTCTTTTGAATACCCCCAGGTACTACTGAAGCCATAGGTCAGCCAGTCACTCAGTCAGTGGGTAATGTGTGTTTCATGCTCTTGGCTGAATGTGGTGGGCTCTTTGCAGCGGCTGCTGAGCAACACAGTGCCTGAGAGGCAGGGTGGAAGTGGAGCGGGTCACCACAGCGCTGTTACAGGCATTCTCCTATGATGTTGTTATTGTTGTTTTCTCTGTCCCCGCTGACAAAGAAGTCCCTCTTCACTTCAAACAGCTTCTAAATCCCATACATATTTCAAAAGAGCTCTCCCTTTAATCCCCCCAGTCCTTCTGCAATTAGCCATTGACAGCAGTGCCTAGTGCAGTTCGTGATCTAATAGAAGAAGCGGAGACAAACTAGAGGTCCTTTGATTCTCAGCTACCGAGCATCTCCTGCTCTCAGCCTGCTCATTGGGACCCATCTCAAGGAGAGGCGGAGACACTCAAGTGAATTCCCCCTCTTTTGATGCTGCAGACCTAGGTCAACCTGTAATTCTGGCAGCTGGCCAGTCCCTCGCCTTCCCCTCGTCTCTCTCTCTCTCTCTCTCACGATTTCCAAACAGTGCTTCCCCGAGAGCAGGTCGTGTCTTTTGTTACCTTTATGAGGCGTAATTAAATGTGCACGGCGTGGCACAGTGTTTGAGCAGGAACCCCAGGCGTGCCATTAGCCAGATGTGGCTGCTCAATCCTTAATGATAGAGGAACAGAGGCGGAGGAGACGAGCCCAGGAGTCCTTCATCACGCCATCCCGAGGTGTCGTGTGGGCCTAATTGCCCCATCGTTTTGTGCACCATACGAGCCCCCACGACACCTAGCTTCATGCATTCATTATGTAGTCTCCCAGTGCTACTTCAGGCTGTGGTGTTCATGTATAACCGGAGGTGGGTGGTACACTGCAGCTAGGCTTTTAGCCAGCAAGTATGATTCATGAGGGGAGTTCTTAACACCTTTGTTTTGAACATTGCACGCAAGAAGTGGGGTGATGTACTGTGTAATGCAGTGCATTAGCAGTTTACAGTGTGACTGGAGAGGGTGTCATTGTTATGTACTGTCATCATGTGAGACTGTAAGAGGCATAAAAGGGACATCTTTATATGAAGCTGCTGTTAAACATCACCAAAGCTGTACATTAGTGTTTGTATTCAGGTTTGGTTAGATCATTAAGTGTTTTCACGTCAGTCCGTGTTCTAATAGAATTGATGTACATGTCCATGGAAGAGAGGCCAACCAGGAGAGTTAAGAAGCCCACTTTTCTAGAAAACAACCTGCTTGTCTTTCTCTGCCTGGGGGCTTTGGAAGTGCTAGGGGATCAGACTGACAAACGCTGAATGATCGGCTCACATTCACACAGCGTTTCCTTCCAGCCTTGCCTGGGATCTTACTATTGAGAGTTCTCATATTTCCTCCTAAGCCCTTTCACTCGCAGTGTATTAAAGCCCCCCCCGTCCCACCCCACCCCTCTCCCCATCTTTTAATCCAGCCCGCGTGTTTTTCCCCCTTAGTAAGCAGATTCGAGTCGGGAGCTTTAATTAGATGCGTCTTCTCCAGGATTCGGATGTGTCGGGTGGTCCGTGCGCAGCCTGGGGAGCGTTGGGTGGAAATGGGCCTACATGCCAAACATACGGCACCCTCGCTGGAAAGCAGGCCCCTTCGTTAGTGAGGAACTGACGAGCTGCCGCTTCACATTTGGGTAATTAACACCGCCACAGATTGTGGAACAGCTGTGCAATTTAGCACTGTGGCAACACCAGCGAGTCAAGAGAGACTCTGCAAACAGAGGATGGCTATGAAGTAGATTCATAGAGCACCTCACTCAGGCCTCATCCAAGCTCTCTCCAGTGGCCAAACATAATGCATATCCTCCGCTACTTGGCAGAATGGCGTGAAAAATGATTAAACGCACATTATTTAAGGGAATTTTAGATGATGAATAATGAAACTAAACAATAAAAAAAATATCAGTACCGTTTGGATGCTGACAGTTAGTCTGCAGTCAGTATGTTTCAGCACTTTCCTTGAAGTCATGACCATGCGGAACAACTTAGATCCAGCATGGCTGCATCTAAGTACTGTTTCCATGGATAATTTACAGCAAGGTTTTGGGGCTAGTCATCAGCCTTGTCTACTGTTGAGAGTTACAGTGGAGAATAGATGGACCATGTGTAAAAAGCCTCTGCACTTTCTCTCCGTGTAATTTAAGTTGCTTTTCATCTTTCTTTTCTTGGCAGTGCCTGGCTTGCCCCCACAAAACCAAATTATATGTGAGAAGTAATTAAAGCATCCTGGTCTCCTTTTTGTTTCTTTTTGATTATAGTTAATGCGTACCATTCCGTCCTCCACTTTTATTCGCCTTGTTTTTCATCCCCACTGATCCGCAACATCTGGTTTTGGGTTTAACCGTCGGGGAGTGGTGAGAGTGTGGGGGGAAAAATGCTGGTACACATGCAGTTTAAGCTTGAGTATTTCTCTTCTGGCTTCTACCTGATTATTACTGAAAAAAAACACAAACATCCTGGGACATTTGGCTTTCTGTGAAGTCGTGAGCATTTTACAGTGACGGCCAAAAGAAAGTCATTTCCAGAGTAATGAAGGCAACTTGTCCGTGTATGATTAAAGCTAATTTTATGTTTGGGTTATGTTAGATAAAGTCAGATTTCCCAAATGTAGTTTTTCATTGCTAGAGCAAAGTAGCAATATGGAGCTGTGTAGTAAAGTGTGAGTCTTGTAGGGTTGAGCCCTGTTGCCTTTCCTCTCTCTGGCCTATCAAGTGTCAGTGACAGTGACATGCCCAGGGCTGTCAGCAGGCCGTGTCCTGGCTCTGTGCTCTGTCAGAGAGCGAATGGAGAGAGCCCAGGGAACTTGTTAAATTTCTGCTAAGCTAGGCTATGCTGACTTTGACAAGAGACATTTCCTTCCAATCTCCTCAGGTCCTCTGCCGCCGTCATCAACCACAACTCAGTGAGCGAACAGGGCAACGCAGACGATGCAATGATAATAATGTGAAAAATGTCTATCTGCAGTAATGTCAGGTGAAGGCAAAGGGACAGGCAGGCAGCCAGCCTCTGCAATGTATTCTGGGAGGCTGGGCCAAGGCCCAGCGGGGCTGTCATTTATTTATCTATCTGCAGTGTCTTGAGAGGTGAGGAGAGGAGAGATGGCAGAGGCTTCGCTCTACCAGAGGGGTCTGGCCGGCTCTTGAGGGATAGGAAATATAATTGGGCTGCTCTCACTCTTGGCTATGGCACCAATCAGACATTTCTCCCTCCCTCTCTCACCCACCCCTGTTGCTTGCAGACATAGCTGAGGAGATGAGGCAGCGCTGGCCTTTCAGGCCCTGAGCAGGGACGACCCCAAACAAGACTTGTCACTTGTGCTTACAGTGGCATTTATTTGATCGTCGGAGGTTTTTCTTTCCTTCCTTCCCTCCCCCAGCCCTTTCCTCTACATTCTCTCACTGCCACTCTCTTTGGCCTGAGCTGTAATGCTGGAAACCTGAATGTAGCTTGGCTGGGGCTTTCCATGACTACTGCTGTGTGAGGCAAATGACTTTGCTGTGAGGGACAGGCCACCTGTTAGTGACAGGGTGGGGGCTGACCTGACAGAACAAGTGTAACTGTCAGAGAAGCAGGTTGAAGTCTCTCCCAGCAGGAGGGAGAGGGAAACGGGAGAACTGTTTCCACTGGCCCATCAACACCACATCGGCCCGCACATGCCCCCTGCATTCCCCCACTGTGACCCAGCACTGTGGAAGCATTGCCATGCAAGCACAAACTTCCATAAGTAGAATTTGTTTGGAGTCAGTCAGTGGGAGAACTGGAAGTTTCCCAGCCTGTCTGTTTTTTGTGCATGCAAGCATGCATGTACGTGCGTGTGTGTGTGTGTGTTTCTGTAATGGGAAGCGGGGGGTGTCACAGTGGTTGATAGTGTTGGAAGAGCGCTGAAGCCTGTGAGCACATCTGTTTCAGCTACTCTAATTGCGCATGGAGGTATTGATCTGTGGTGGGTGCAAGGGCACTGTACCAGAAGTTCTTGCCTCCCCACACTGGCATCCCGCCAGGGTCCTGTCAAACTTGGATGTGGGTAACGGCCTGGGCGGGGATCTGAGTGTTCAGAGAGCCGTTACAAGAGCGCAGCAAAGCGTAACAGGTCTCCAGTTACCAGTTGGTGGGTGGCATGGGGTCGGATGCCACGCAGGTTCATAAGGCCAGCGGGGCAAACCCTGCCACGATGCACCTGAGCATGTTTAAAAAACATAAACAGCAGAAACAGTAAACGGCTGGTAAAAACATAGTCTGGATCTGTAACAGCCCAATATTCCTCCAGCAATGGCTGTGGATCCTTTACTGACAGCGCCCCAACCAGCCTGTTGGGGAATAACAAGAACAGCATGAATAAGGCATGACTTGAGCTAGAACCCCTCACCCATCATCACCCTACTGTGCCCAGCCTCGCAGCTTTTAACACTTGACACTCAACTAAATCCTTAATTGTACTGACAGAAAACGTGTATGGGAGAGAGATGCCCTGTGGGTTTCTCCTGTGGACCCCGCTTGATTGTTCATCTGGGTTCTGCTGGCTATAATGTTCACCTTTTTCATTTGGGACTCTGTTTACATTCGTCTCTACATCTTTACCACTGACAGACGAGAACCGCAAACACCCTTTTTTCCTTCCCCGCTGGATGAATAACAGGCAGGATAAAGGCCCTGGAGCCTGGACCGACTAATCCAAGGATTCTCTCAAATGTTAGAAAAGGCTGCTTGAGCACACAAGCTACTGCCTTGACTTCATTTGTTTGCATATCTCTTATTCAAATACAGACAGGACCCACCTGAGCCACACACAGTGTTTCTGGACGTGCAGATGTTGAAAAGAAGTTCTGGGAAATAAAGGTTTCCATAGAATTATCTTAGAAAAACAAGGATGAGTTTTTAAATAACACAGCTAATTAAACCACTTATCAGTATCACTGAGACAATGAGCTAGAGCACGCGTCCTTTTGCAGACTCAACATTTAAGAGTGTAATTGTCAGGTTTGTTTAATTGGCAAGAAACTGGTTTGTTAAGGTGATCCAGTGCCGCAGTAATGAGCTGTTTAACCTTGCTACGCTGGGGGGAAAAATCAATCCAATGCATAATGTACACACACTACAATAATGTCACCAGCGCCAACATACTGGCAGTGAAAATGAGTGGCCTCTGCATGCGACATGGCGTCCTTTTGCACATGTAAGCTGCTCATATGCGGAGACTCCCAAGGAAAACAAAGCTTTTTACAAGCGCTAAGATATTCATTGTTACCGTGTACAAGCCCAGAAAAAAAAGTGTATTAGTGCTCCAGGGAATATTCTTTGCCTGTTGTTTTTTCTTTCCACTTGAATAATTTAAGAGGTGCATGTAAGACAAAGTTGCATTCACTTGCTTCATTATATTTTAATCCAGAGCAAATGATGCGCTGCATACAGTTGGCATGGCCCACGACTTTTAATAGTCCTCTCTGCAGTGACTGCTCATAAATCTGCCCTTGCAATGCAAACACATCAAATATATCCCCCTCACCCTGCCCTTCTCCTCTGTCCAGGGATTTGTGTTCAGATGGATGCCAGATCAAATTCCTCCACAGGTGTTATTACGTTATTATCAGAGATAACAGCCGGTGGGTTTACACAGAGTTCGCCCGGGCTCATAAAAGAAGCTAAGCTCACAGAATAGACGATTACAACACATCAGGATGTTATTATTGCGCAATTACTGGAAATGTAGGTTGCTGAGAGTGATGATCTGAGCTCACCTCAAGGGTAATAAAACTGACCTCCGGTGAAGTAATGACGGGCTGTCAACCCTCTGTGCATGGCACTATAAACCCCAGATATCGTTAGTCTATGCGATTCATAACTATTTACCATACAGTAAAAGTAGTGACTGATCATTGTAATTGAAAACCACCAGTAACATGGCTGTTGTCAAGGTCAGGTCACAGTGTGGTGTGCTAGAATGATGTTACACAGTAAGTGTGAAGTCTGAAGCCATAAGCTCTCTCACAAGGTCTCTGCAGTTGTCGCGTTGGTGTTAAACTAGCTTGTGCTGGACTCCCTAGAGGTACAGTTAGCTCATCACCCCCTCCCATACGGAGCAAAGCTCCTGGCATGTCCCGCTGATATGTCATCAGGGCTATTTATACACTCCCACCCACCCCACATTAAGTTACACATCTGGATTTATGGCAATGCCATGTCACAAAACAAATTCTGGTGGTGGGGGGCGGATGTCAATGAAAAGACAACATCAAAGTCTAAAGAATGCATTGCCGTGACAAAGCAGTGGGTGTGCTGAGGGCTGCAGGGGTCCGTGTTCTATATTAAATTCCTTCTGTAACCTCAGAACACAACACACTCAATCTGAACAGACCTCAGCAGCAGCTTGTATTTATACTGGTAAATAAACATCTCCTCTTTACTTCCAATAGCAATCTCACCTCTCTGTGTTTGGTAATGAAATGAAAGTCTGCCCACTGTAAACAGTGTCTTATACCGGAACCAGTGACCCCCAACCACCACCACCACCAGTCTCCCCCTTTTATAAGGGCAGCTGAGCGGTTAAGGTATTTCTAAAGGTGACTGCCTGGGCATTGGGTGTCCTGTCCAACCCTGCAGTCAGGCCCCAGGGAGAAACTTGGGTTACAGCTGCTAGAAACCTGAGGCCTGATGTCTGCATCAAAAGTAAATTCCACTTAACATGCCACGTCCCTTTCCAACATGACCTGGAGGCTTTGGAGGTCTGAGACTCCTTTATATAGTGCATACCATGTTTGTTTGTGCTAGCCGGGTGGATGGTGTGCCTTAAAGTGGCAAGGGGTTGGTAGTGTGAGACTGATGGGACATTTGGCAACGGGTGCCAGTTTTCCCTGCCTCAATTCCAGTTTTCCACTCCCCCCACCCCACTTGCCACCTCCTGTCCTCCCCAACTCCCCCCTCATTCCTCCGCAAGGCAAGTGGCAGTATTGATCTTGAGAGCCTGGCCGACTTTCTTGGTTCCAGCAGACATATGAGCAAGATGCCAAGATGAATTCCTAAATTCCCCTTGCCTCATTTCAGCTGCTGTTGTAGTTTAAGAGAGATGATGTTACTAAACCCGCATCAACAGCTTCACACCCCTCATTGCACTGATAAACTGTGAGCTCAGCAGAGAGCCAAGCTGAAAGGTCAGGGATCACAGGCATCCAGTGTGTGCATGGTGTAGGGTTTAGGAGGCTGAGGGATGTAGAATGACTGGTGTGGAGGCTGGTTGTGTGGAGCCCCCATAGTTTCCCTAACCTGGAGTCAGCCTTTAACTCCCACTGGTATTAGAACAATATTTATTTGTGTTAGAGGGGAGGTGATTCATATTACTCAAAATCACTGGCATAGTACGGGTGAGATCTTCCTCTTGCTGCGCATTTTTTCCTTCTCATTAAAGGTGTCCGTGCCCAGAGGAGCAAACCAATGCCTACCACACATTTCCATCTAGTGCCAGCTCTGCCTTTTCTTCTCTTTGTGTGCTGCCTTTCACTGCAGAAGAAATTCACTGTGTGTGGGTTGAGGCAAGGGAAAGGGTCACAGCTTTTCTATCGCTGCATTATTTAAGATCCTGTCGAGTTTTGTTTTTTTCCCCTTTTAGCAAATTCATCCAAGTCAAAAGCGCAGTACAATCTTAAGAGAGAGGAAGAAAGGAAGAATGTAACTTGTGTA
Organism: Lepomis macrochirus; assembly: GCA_024633595.2. NCBI lineage: Eukaryota > Metazoa > Chordata > Actinopteri > Centrarchiformes > Centrarchidae > Lepomis > Lepomis macrochirus. The sequence continues at coordinate 31,832,155 of JALXJV020000005.1, forward strand.
GCCTGAGGTGGGCTATGACTCACCTACACATTGTTCAGATGGAGTGAAAAGAAAACAAGTTCAATAGGAGTTTCTATTGAGCTGTGCTTAAAGCCACCTTTCTCTTAACAAGCTGCAGTGAGAGGTGGTTTGCCTACCAAGCTTGCCTGCAGCTCTCCGCAGGGCGATTATGTCACGGCGGGCCAGTCAGAATGATGTGTATCTCTCTGTTATAAGGCAGCTCTACTGCAGCAAAGACTCTGACTAGGAATATTATTATTATCTCCTCAAGGATCCTCTACACAGCAACAACGGTGCCGCATTGTGAGAGCTCTGGAGAAAGCTGTTTTTTGAAATAATCCGCCTGTCTGTTATTCTGCCTCTCAGACAATAACATCCAGAAAGGCTTTTTTACTTTCCACCACCCACACTGACAATGGCGTAAAGGCTTTATAACAAAAGGCTGATGCTGATATGGGGACAGTCAGTTTCTGTGACCTGTCCAATCATACCTCCTCACAGCAGCCCCGAGGGAGGCAGGATTTGGTTGTGGCTGTTGACCAGCCAATCAGGGAGAAGTGAGCCGCGTCTTAAAGAGCTATCTGCCATCTCAGCTGCCGAGAAGCCATGGAGAGCCACGAAAAGCCACCGGTGCTCTTGATGTGTATCAGGCTCAGAGAGTAATGACGAACAGCCCCCCGATTCCACCGAGAGATTACCTGAGGTTCTTATCACTGCTGGCACACATTTTGACATTAAAAAGGAAAGGAGGCCACGCCCTTTCCATAGTCAGCTGTGCTCTGCCGAACAGAGCTACAGCGAACTCCTGCTTTTGTTTCTGCATTGCCTTTATCTCTCTGTCTATCTCGCTCTTACCCCATTTCCATGGTGTCCAGCGGGACTTAATCAAACTGCAATGGTCACACTGACCCTTATCTCACCCTAAAAGAGATACTACTAGCACCCCACCACCACCACCACCCCAATTCCGCTAAGCCTGACAAGGGAGTACAGCCACGCATGCTTTTAAACCACTGAGCTCAGATCTGGTGTTGCATTAATTGAGTTAAATGGATTGCGATGGTCGAGATGATTTGTCTGTCGGCTTTTATTGCTGCAATTTAGACTGTGCCTCATTGCATTATGCCACTTAATGAGAGCCCTTCGCAGCCGTTTTGTCTCTGCAGGTATTAACATGCAGAGGTTCACTTCACAGGAGAAAGTGGGAATGTGCTAGCCCTAATTTCCTGCAAAATTTAGTAGGATAATCAACTGAAAGCACTTCCTCTGACTCTGTCGTTGACATTTCATACATTGGATTTCTTTACTTTTTTCCCCATACCTGTTTCTCATGCCCTTTCTGTTACTCTGTAATCTGTAGGGTTGAAATTTTCTTTTGTGACGTCCCCCAACCTTAACACCCCCCCCCCTCCTCTACCAGCACCACCTCTATCCTTCATTCCAGGCCTTTGCAGGACATTTGAGCAGGTCTGGATCCTCTCCCGGTGAAATATGCCTTGTCCTTTTTCCTTCATTTCTCCTTATCTGGTTAGTGCTGGCTGTGGGCCTGCTGAGGCGTTGATTTGTGACCCTCTCTGTCTGCAGCGGCGAGAGGCTTTAATGCAATGCGTGCCTCTGCCCTTCTCCCTACTGATGAAACAGGCCCCTGCATTCCCCTGATAGACTGCTAATTTGTATACTAAACTGACAGGCAGCCGTGATAAGGGCTAGCAACTGCTGCACAGCCAGGGGAAGGAGGGAAGGGAGGAGTGGTGTGGGGTGCGGTAAGCGAGACGGAGGGTAATATTTTACACAAAGCTCAAGCCCCCCTGCTCCTCTCTCGGCATTCATTTCCCTGCGTCTGTTGCTAGGGGGAGAGGGAGCAGGAGTTGTCAGCCCTGGCGTACACACACACACACACGTTATACATGCCTATGAGAATGGCACTCAGGGCAAAGTATTAAGACGTTTGTGTGTGTTTTGTGTGTGTACAAGGGGAGACCACTCCATTCTACGTGGCCACTATGGAATTCATTATAATCTTAATGATGCTCCAGTTGAGGCGAGTATCTGTTGGTTGACAGTTGCGTGGGAGGTTTCTTCTCTCTTTCCCCGTGCATGTCGTACATCCCATCGTGCTCGCTGGGGGTTTGCAGTCTTGCTGGCCCACACCTGTTCTGACAAGCATGCGGTGGCGGCGGTGGTGGTGATAGTGGTGGGTGGGAATTGGAGGTAAGGTAGATGGTGCCTGTTCCCTGCCCTGGGAATGTGTAGCACCGCTGCGGCTTATAATAAACGACCGCTCGGGAGGTCATTAAGTTTCTGGAACGGTGCGAGGACAAATGCAGGGGAGATAATTAATTTGGTGTCTCCCATTGCAGCTTGGGAGCTGTAGGCCCACTGTGCTTGGCTAATGCGGCATTTATTGTTAAAGCAGCATTAGCGGACGTCTGGGTTGAAAGGGTAACAATGGTTGAAGGCCCTGAGTGGGTGCTGATAGAAGTGTTTATCAAAGCCCTGAGCTACTCCTGAGCAGAGAAAATCAGGCCCCTGCGAGGGTTTGACTGACTTGTACCATATCAGTACTGATAAGCTTCTTCATGTCAGTGTTCAAGATCGTTGTGTGACCTTTAAACGTTTTTTTTATGCACAGAAAACAAACCATAATTAATTCAAACCAGAACATCCCATAAGAATCATTCAAGGGTTTACTTAAGACAACCATTGTTGCACTGCACTGAAAACACCGAGCAGGGAAGTGCAGCAGAGCGCGCGTGTGTGTGTGTCTGTGTGTCTGTGTGTCTGTGTGTCTGTGTGTCTGTGTGTGTGTGTGTGTGTGTGTGAGATGTAGCGAGTGTGGATCCATGGGCAGATCTAGGTTCGACCAGGGTAATTGAGAGCCTGATCATCCATGCCAGGATATGTGCCCTCTTGCCCCTTTTCCTTCTTCTCTTCCTCACACTTGCTTTTTTTTTCTTTTCTCTCTTTCTTTCATGCTACCTGATAAAAGTCTTTAAGTGCCACGTCCAGTCACATTAATACAGCACAGAGTAGCCGTAAACCCTTATAGAGGACCGTCAAATGTTTTCGCCTACGCGACCCACTCATTTAGCAACAGTGTGTTGTGTTTGTTTCCTATGCTCCATTACCCATGATTACACAGTAGGGCACCATGCTTTCAGCTTTAGCTGCACTGGTGGTTGTTAAGTTGATTTCCATCTGCCTGTATGCATAGTTTTCTACAATCGATCTTATGTTGTGCTGCCTGTTAAATTGGTTTTGATATTGAGCTGTCAGTCTGTTTATAGAGTTTCCTTTTAGAGCGGGAGAAATGTTATTTTGAAAACGTGTTTCTCTTATTTGGGTTTGTGGTATATAAGTGTTAAGATTAGGCGCCTTACCACTTGTCCTACAAGAGTCTGTCAAGAACATAGCATGTGCGAAATAACTAAATTGTAATTATAGTCTTTGCAGGCATGAGCCCACAACAAAGCCCACTGACAGGTTTCTTTGTTTTCACGGTACAGCTGTTGTCATAGCACTGCCAGCCTGTGTAAAAATTATATCTCTATCAGGGAGGGGATGGGCTTTAACTGCTTTGCTAGGAGGGTGTTTGTTAGGAATTGGGTTTTATTTAGTCTGGGTTTACCCTAACCTCTGGCTGCAAGATTTCTACCTGTTTGGAGATTATTTTCTCAGCTTCAAGGAATGCAGGGCGTGCAATAGGAGCTCTCAGATCGAAGGTAGATGGACGGCCTGGGGATTGTTTGAAATGAAGCAGGAGGTTTGCTGGGTGGGGGGTTGTTGGGAGAGAAATTGGTCTCTCAGCAGTCTTTACTAAATGAGGTTAATTGAATCTGGGTAATTGCTGACCTTCCTGTCTCAGTGAAATCACAGCCTTAACTGATCAATGCCTTTCATAAATTTATGCCTGAAGGTCGTTCAGTTGATTATACCGCCCTCCCTCGCTGCCTTCATCGCCTCGCTCAGTCGGCCTATTGTGCTTAAATTAAGCGGGGAAGTGGTTTAACACTAAAAAAAAAAGTGCAATTAAGCTTGTCTCAGATTTTCTAAATTAATTAGCTTGCTGTGTTGTTAAATAAAAGCGATGTGGACATGGAAAATTTACAAAGACTTTTCCCCCTTGCTTCTTTGCCGTGACAGCAAATGCATTTTGCCTCGCAGTAAATGTCTTACTTATTGCTAGCGAGGGTTTCTGCCTCTCTGCTCTCCCTCTGCGGCTCTGCTATTATCTGGAGATTTATACAGCCAATAAGTCATTGGTGTTCACGGAAGTTGGGGACTTTTTAAAACAAACAGAAGTGTAATTTGTAATTTGGCATTCCCTAAATCTGGGAATTATGGCTCTGCATGTGGCTCTTTAGGGAGTTAGCACTCTGATGGTGGGTTTACTGGCCCAGCTCCCTCTCTGGCCTCCTTCTTTTTCTTTCTCCCCCTCATTCCTTTTACGCCTGCCGAGGAAACGGAAGGATTTCACAGCTGCTGAGAGCTGGGCCCCGGCTGGGCCCTATGACCTCCTTCTTGCTTTTTTCCCCCTCCCTTAGTCTCACTCCTTTTTTTCTCCCTCTCTCCAGCAGTCTCTTTCCTTAGGGAGCTCTTGTGTGGCTCAGAGGAAGCTGAATCATAAAGCATGGCTAATGAATAGAATAGGGAAGGAAAGCTGAGGCCTGCTGACGGCCCTCCAGAGAGGAGGCCAGGCCCCTGAAGCCCCAGGCTCAGATAGCAGACGGCCCCCTCAAAGGTCAGGCTTCCTGCGGCCCGCTCCAAGGGCTTTTGGCTCCCAGGCAATGTGGCTTGCATTTCCCCCATTATTTTTTTTTATAAATGGTTAAATTTCCCTGTTTCCTTTGGAAAACCTGGCCTTTGCTCCTTATTTTTTTCTTTGTCTGTCTCTCTTTCTCTATATATATTTTCCCTCTGTCTCGTCTTTCCCAGTCTGTGTTTGATGGCATCCAGGTTTGCCTCAACAAAGAGAGTGTGAAGAATTTGTTATACATGACCTCTGCACACCACAACCGCAGGCAGCTCAGGCTGCCAGCAGCACAGCCCCGTGAAAAAATGTCAACTTGACCAGCGAAACCCAGAAAGTTCTACAAAAACAACAGCTAGCCAAATCAGGGCTCTGCTTTGACATGCCTTTTTAAGAAGTGCTTTTGTAAGCCGGCCTTGTAATTGTAGATTATACAACTGACTCATGCAGACTTGGCAGGTGCAAAACACAGCATTAAAACCTAAATATTGGTTGTTGATGTTACTTGGAATACGTTTGGAGTATAAAACAGCTCACTGCACACTCAAAATGGCCAGAATAGGAATAAGGAGAACTGGGTTGTCTTGGCATATGGTAAACACAGCATTTTCTGTTCTCTTTCTCAGGAACGTTATGTCTGCCTTGCTCTCCGGATAACCACTCTGGTCATAACAACTGTTATAGTGAGCAATGGCATGACCTACCCTGTTTTGTTTTGTTTTGTTTTGTTTTTGCTTTTGTGACCCCGTGCCACACTAAGCAAGTCCCTGAGCCAGCTCCCGTGTCCATTTGACAAGCTTCATTTCATTCTGAGCCCATATTTTTCTTCTAGGGCCTCCGGGGCCGCGATTCAAGGCTGAGGTTGTGCTGCTGCAGTGCTGAGGCTTGGTACTGGAGCGTTTAATGTCGTCCAAAGCTAACAAAGAGCCTGTGTTGTAGCCTGGCGCCCTGGTTCTGGGAGACTGAAAGAGGGCAATGCACCACACTCTGTCTTTCCTTTATAGTCTTTCGCCTCGTCTACTGTAAGAGGAAACAGGAAACATCTCCATTCAGCTGAGTGTTCGCCTTTAAATGTTCCACTTATCAAGACAAAACCAAAGAGGTGTTATTGACCTCTTCCTACATTTGCATCCGGTCATTGAACTACCATAAATACACAGGTTTACAAAGTCTTTCTATTGAAACTATAGTCTATTAAACTCATACTAACATAGTCACAACTGCTCTAGCTGACACAGCTGCTTTGTTGTCTTTCATTATGGTTTCTACTTTTATCTTATATGGCTGCTGTGTGAATAAAGCAAATTGTTGAGAGAATCAGTGCTTTCCTTTAGTATTGTTGTGGATAGCGCACAGACGAGACATCAAGCACAGACAGGCAAACACTGTGGAGAACAGTAACACAGTGGCAGTGAAGGAGAAATTGGGAGGTCTTGGAAAGAAGAGGACGTCCTCAAAACACTTGTGAAGAACTAACATGGATGCCAAGGACAGCCATCTGTGTTTACAGAATCATTTGCTTTCTCTTTTTGTCTCTGTCTCTCTTGCACTCACTCTGATTCACTGTTCATTCTTTACATATGCTCCCTTTGTGCCGCATAAAATACAAGCATGGCAGTTAAGGACACTTGGGCCCTTTGGTACGAACATATGTTCAGCTCTTGCAGCTTTTTATAAGTGTGCAGAACTCAGATGAGAGGATCTAAAGCAAAGGGAAATTGTGGATTTAAACAAAACCCCTATATGGGCTGATATTAGAGGCTGAGGAGGATTTTTATTGTTAATATTATCTCCCAAGCGCACATACTTTTTGCATGGTATTTTGCACAATTCCAGGTTTTGGTGGATTTTTTTGCCTTCAGTCAAGTGTTTAAAAACTTCCCATCTGGCCAGTGAACATGTATTTTTGTCAAACTGTGTGGTGTGTTTTGATTTAGGTGGCAGTTGCCAGAATCTACATATCCATCTAAAGCAGAGAGGAAAATACCTTGCAGTGTTTAGTCTAGAAGTCTCCACTATCACCTCATAGTGAGATGCCTTTCTTACTCAAGTGACTATACCTCTATTTGACTATAGTCCACCAGGTTTCCACTGCTTACTGTCAGTCACATCAGCCAAATCAGTAACAACTGTGTCTGGCCCAATAAATGCTCATGCGGTTGACAGATCATCTGTTTACTTCCAGTTTGGGCTGAAATTGTCTTTGATTTTAAATTTGAAACAAGGATATTGCTTTTTGAGTAGAACCACATTCTATTCATGAGATGCTATTTGATTCAAAATATGGCAGAACAAAATGTGATTTCTGAGCGGCAGCGTGTACGCAGGAGCCTTTGTGCTCTAATGCTGCATAGCCACCTTACTGACTTCCTCTGTCTTTGACAGCGTTTCTTTTGAGAATTTTCAAGTGGCACAACAGTGCCACCTAATGTTACCTCAGCAGGAGAAAGCCAGACAGGGACCATCAGGTACAGAGGGAGCTCTTCTCCTTGGCTGTCTTTAATTGACTGTATTACATCTTGTGTGGCAGCTGGAGAGCTTTCCTCCGAGCACTTGTGGCTGAAATAAACATTTTACTGGGCAGACAAAATGTGTGTACATTAGTTTTGACGAATAATCTTAGATAATATTAGTCAGACCTTTTTTAATAGGACTGACCCAACTTTGCCATTGATTCAGTTCATCAGGCAAATCCACTAAAGGTCTGCATTCTTGTTTTTCCCCAGGTGTCTGATGTAGGATCGGAGAAGCTCTTTTCCCCTACCACACCCAAAGGTAAGAGCCTGCTCTATTTTCTTTCCGCCTATGCCTCATTCATGCTCATAACAACAACTGGGTTTTGCGATTTAGTCCAAATCTCCTCCACTCTAATCCTGCTGCTTCTATTCAGATTTAAATGTCAGCAGACATTAACAAGGTCTGGTGACTACATATGCATACATTTTTGTCTGGGTGCGGAGTGGCGTTTCTTGGACGACCCTGCCAAAGGCTTAGTCCTCCTACATATTGGTTCATTAGAGGGGATTTAGAGCCTCCCTGCCACATGCTCCCACAAATGGGAACTTCCCTCAGGCAATACAAGCTCTCTGACAGCAGGCCTGGACTATAATGGATGCCAAAGGAAAGAGAGAGAAAGAGCTTTGTCAGCCCCCCAGACAACACAAACTCTGTGTCAGTGCGTTCACATATGCACATATGTGGATTATGAGGCCTTTGCTTTTGGATGTTCACGCTGTAGCCTGCACCTGTATATTCACTAAATACATTGATGCCTGGCACGTCGGAGCAGGGAGAAAGGTGACAAGTAGCGGATGCAGGGAGGCGGGGGAAGGGAGGAGAGGCACGATCAGCTAGTGACAGACAGCAGCATGCAGACCACAGCCCCCCAGGGCAGGAACCAGAGCCATTAACACAAGCAGGGGGAGAAGTGCAGAACAGTGCAAACTATGGCGAAATGGGAGAGGGGGGTGGGGGGGTCAGCTAGATCAGCTTGCCACAACTTGAATGCTAAAAATGTCATAATAATAGACACAATGTTAGCGTAAACTGGGATATCACATAAACACAGACAGAAGTGATCAAACTTACTATACATAGATTTTACTGTGTTTGTGGTTTTTTGTATTTTTATGTTACTATCACATAGATAGAGATCATTGTGAAAAAATAGGCTAATAACCAGTTTTGTTTCATTTTCTTTACATCTTTAGTCATTTATTTCATTTCATTTTGGACAGTTTTGGATAATAACAAATTAGACCTTTTTGTTTACCTCGATTTTATTCACCTCCACATCAGAACGTCCCGGTGAAAGCTAGATTCCCTCTCAACAACAAATGAAGGTGCTGCTTGGTTTAGCACAGTAGCGTTGACTGCTGAGTGGTAAAGCGTGGCTGACAAGGAGGAGAGAAACCAGGCCTGCCGTCTGTGTGATGTAGATGACCTGTGACCAGCGTCGGCCTCGCGAAACCAGCGTTCACAATGACAATGACTTCCAGACTTGCACGGTTTAGAAAACAACTAGACCGCATCCGACTCCATCTATTCTACACCGGGCTGCTGGACTACTGCTGTTGTCAGCTGTCAGGGTGTTGACTTATTTTCCCAGCATGCCCGTACAGAACATGGCTGCATATAAACATACTCTGCTGTGACGAGCTGCTAGTGCAGGCACATACACAGACAAAGCCATTGTCTTTTACCCACACCCACTAACTCAAGCACCTCATGTCATCTGGCGAACGAAGGCCTCTGTGGATCTCGCTAATGTGCACACAGGGCTGAGGATTAGGCCCATGGAATTACATCCAGATAATCCAATCAGAGTCTCTCCTGATTGTCACACAGATGAACCAGATCCTGTCGGGAAGAAACATTAATAAGGGCACCAGATTAGAATTAGGGGTTAGAAAGGGTGAGGCAGCAAAGAAATCAGCAGTTTGATGAAGTGATTTGGTGACAATGATGAAGAAGTTACAAAAAAAGTTAAAATTGCGGAGCTGCCATCGACCAGCTCTCTTCTTCCAGGCCAGTGTTGTTGTTTTTGTGCTGTAATAGATTCTAGGACAGTGTTTGTTTTTGGCCTAGACTGTTTTTCTGTGTGTATAATGCGTGTGTGTAATACAGAGCAGCCCACAGGATGTTTTCCTCTGGTTTAGAATGCAGCGTATGTGTCCCATTACCAGTCTCGCTCACAGTCCTGTGGGACCAATGAAAAGCCTGCTTTCCTCTGATCACCAGGCCTGTCGAGCTGTTGGCTGGGAGACACTCAGATGCGCGCACACACACACACACAACCACAAACATTATGGCATACATAAATATATAATGCCGCCATGATGTTTGGCTTGTACATTTCACTACGTAATGAGCGTTGTTTCTTTAACCTCATCCCTGCTTTTCAACATTGTGCTCCTGTCTGAACTTTATTTTGGTGAGCAGTTACGGGTACAAACAGCTGAGGTTAACTCCAAATTGCACGCAGGCCCTCAGTGTGTCATGTTAATGAAACAGTTCAGGATTAATTGCGGAGAGGAAAGACCAACATTGTAATCATCGAAGGCAGAGCACTGTAATTATGCAGACAGAACAGGGTTTTGGGCAAAACCCAGACACCTATGCCTTCTTTTTCTCATATTTACTTTTCATCATCTCTACATTGTTAGTCTGTTGACAACCTATTAAAACAGTACCAATAACAGCACAAGCGCACACTGTGCAGTTCTCTTTGGATGTTGTTACCCAAGAACTAGCACAAGTTCTGCTGAATGTCTGTCTGTGTTGGTGGTTATGAGGTAGGAAGGTACAGCAAAGGGCAAGCGTTATCTAACAGTTATTGTTTTTTGTTTATTTCCTGTTTTAAACTTCCTGCAAATTATTGATTTCCTGGAGGATGGCGTGTTTAAGTAAAAGCACTATGAAGACTTGTGCTCCACTCAGGGCTCCTCTTATTGAATCGCAGGTCAGAGTTTACCGTTGTCACTTGCTTGAAGGCAAATAAGAAGCTAAATGTAGCTGCTGAGCATGCACAGGGCACCTCCACAGAGCACAGATAAACACTTCACTGGTAGGCCTTCTTATAACATTTCGCAATGCTGCGCCTATGGAAGTGGTGGGGAGTTCTCACCTAGCTGTCGCTGGCTCGAAATATCTGAGAAAAACACGTTGGGATCTTCAGAGACTAAGTTGAATGCTGTATCTGTGGGGTTTGGAGCAGAAGGTATAATCTAGGCAAAGGCAACATCTTTTACTGCCCCCTTGTACTCTCTCTGAGGTCGTGTTGTCCTAGCTGGGCGCTACCTGGTGTGAGCACAAACCTGTGTGCCATGCGGTCCACCAGACAAACCTGGGGCATCTTGGGATAGCAGGAGAAAGATTGGTAGAAAACCCATTTCTGAAGTGGATTTGTGCCCTTGTAATCCTGATTAATTTTGACCCGTTGTGCTCATTTTAAACAGAGCATTACAGTAAGCGTGAACACAGCAAGCTCCGGGGCGAAACCAGGAGCTTAGCGGCTTTGGGAGGCTTAGCTGCAGATGGCATTTTAAGCCGGACTTAATAAATTGTTTCCATTAAACTTACCGGCCCACACATACTGGATTAGACCAGTGGAACAAAGGAAGGAGAGAGCGTGCAGACGAAGGAGAGAAAAAAAGCACACACACAACTCCCATCATGCACATCTGACTCTGTTAACATCTCTCTGAGGCCACATGAAAGGTGAAGACAGGGTTGCTGTGGTGTACAGGGAGAGAGAAGCTTTTGGACATGAATGCAAAATCCACTCACTTTAGATCTCTTGCTCGTCAGGGATGTCGGACCAATTTGCTTAATTGACACAGAAGTAAACAAACAAAAAAGATGCATAAACCATTTAGCTTGGTGGTGGATTTAGGGCTTATCCTCTAACTGTTTATATATAAACACATTACCAATGCTGTAGCTTAAGGATTTAGGATCTGCCCATACCCTTGTTTTTTTTAATATAGAGCCCTTTTACTCATATATCAATCTGCTATTGTGGGAAATCAATTCCTTATGGTAGAACCCCACCCCCCAACCCCTCTTCTATCCTTAGCACGCCTCTGCTGTACCTCCTTCCCCCATCAGCTCATGGCTTGCTCCATAAGCTCTCATTATGTGCTACACAGTCCAGGGTCCCTGTGTCGAATCGCTAATCAACCACCCTGTCTGCAGGCCTGCTCTCTCAATAGGTGCTGAGTGGCCTTTGTTCCGCCACTGCTGTTTGCTGCATGTCAATAAAAGAGCTATGGCCTCCTCCTCCTCCTCCTCCCTCCTCCTCTGTTACCTGGGCCAGCCATGGCTACAGGCCTGCTCCTGCAATGCAAGCTTCAGGAAAATGAAACAGTCTCGCCTCCTGGATTCTGAATGCTAGAGAAAGGAGGAAGGATGGTGATTGGAGAGGGAGCGGCAAGGTCGGGGGGGATTGAGGTTAGCCCAGGCATAGTGAAGTAGATGAGAGAGCATGTTTGTATTCGGCCGGGCAGCTCTCCTCTGGCCAGGTCAGTGTAATGTATCACTAACCTCGGCGGCCAGCCTGACTGTTTGCAGCCTCTCACCCATTAAATAATGAATGGAGGTTGACCCTCTGACCAACAAATCAGCTTTTCGACGCCGCTGAATCAGGATAGAGTGGAGTTAGATGGAGAGTGTGGCTGGCTGGCTGGCTGGCTGGCTGGCTAGCAGGCAGACAGGCAGGCTAGATGACTGGAGGGCACATGTTGCTGGAAAAACACAAGGGCTGCAGAGGCTTCACACAGCCAGATTAGCAAGCACTGGAATTGGAAGCAGACATCACCGCTGTGGAATCTAAGCCTGGTGAAGTTCACCTCCAATACCTACTGTGATTTGTTTGACAAACTCCAGGCAGCTTGCAAGGACATGTTTTCTTAATCAAGAAGGCCAATGTTCCTATACTGACAGAGCACTTATGGTCAAAGCTCTGGTGTTTTGGGGGTTTGGGTACTCATATGTGACAGTCACACTAAGGAGCCGGAGGTTGGTAGTTTTGGATGCATAAAAGAAACCATCCCTCTTGCTTCTAGGGTTGAGTAAATTTTAAAAATTTTCGATACCCGTACCAAAACCAGTTCCCTTAAAATATTTCATTCGATACCTTGCATAAAATGCCACCTGCTGAAGCAATAGTAGTTGATTGATAGCCTATTATTATTTTTACTGTTGTTATGGACAAGCAAGATTATCCATTTTATTTTTTTCTTGTTTCAAATATCTGTTAGGCTACATAAAGGTATTGGGAAATTGTATCAGATAGTTCTCATCCTAATTAATTACGATCAGTATTATACGGGGAAAGACTGCTTGCAAATTTGTTTATATTTGAATGACGGAGGAGTAGAGAAATAGTTTAGTGACCAAATAAGTTGTGGGAAACAAATTTCATTCACGCGGAGGACAAACGCGTAGCATCGCTAGTCACCGCGTGCACCGCTGAACTCAACTGCCGGTTCGGCCCATAAGTCTGACCAGACCAACTTCCCCGTATAGTCAATTCCAACGGCTTCAATTTGCTAGCATCTTTTGCTAGTGAAGATGCTAAACCTTGCTGGAGATGTTTCGATTCTACTCGATACCGGGTTGTTTTGGTCGATACCCTAAAGGTATCGAGTAGCGATACCCATCCCCGCTTGCTTCCAACACCTCCTCACTTGTTACTGAGCTTGAAGAGCAGCTCCCAGCAGTTCCCTTGATTCAATTTAATCATCAAAAAGGTACAAACTCCTAGCAGAATACAGAAGGCGGATTGGTTAGCTAACACTCTCAGTTCATGGGGAGGAAATACTTTTTGCAGAAAACCAAAGGATATGGCTTGTTTCTTTATTAATCTTAAGGTTATTACTGTTCACAGACATGGGACAGCTTATGAGCTGGGTGATTTGTTTTTGGAGAAAGGGGCTGATATTAATGCTGCCTTTATTGATAGTGCTAATGCTGTTTGTGCAGCCATCCCTGTTGGAGAGATGAAAATAAATAGGGGGAGCTCGGCGGAGATAAGACACGTGTTTAATTATTAATTGAGCCATTACTGACAGAGATTGCCTTTTTTGATTTAAAGCAGGAAGGCCTGCTTCAGGGACAGAAAAAGCAATTACAGAATTCCCAGCTTGCACCGCTGCTGCCCATCGCTGAGAGAGAGAAGTGAAAGGAGACAAAACACTCATACACACACATACTCTCACACACATGTTGTTACACTGCGGTGTTCCATAAATTATTTTAATTCTTCTTCAATATTTATAGCGTTTTAAATTACGATTACATCATCATTTATTATTAATGTAGAGTGGCAAGCAGTCAAAGGGACCAAACCACATTACCCGCAATCCCTCTATGGCCTGGCACCTTGAAAAGCTGACTGAAGGGAATTGTTTGGTTTTGTATGATTCAGGAAGTGATGTCAAACTGAACTCGGTCTTACAGGCTGCCTGTTTTCAAATACACCCCTGATTTTCTATGCACAGCAATTAGCTGGCTTGTAAAATCATTGCTGATATGTCATGCTATCCCTGTGTGCACTCAGTGGCCCCTTTAAAGCACTATTATGCCCATTAGAAAAGTGGCTGCTTTCTCCAGAGAGCCCAGTGTGCATGAAATATTAAATTAGCCCCTGTTTAGAGTATTGGGTCACTGCTGGTTGAGCTTCAATCTTGAAACAGAAACTCTGCGAGATAGTCTATGTATTTCTCCCTCTTGTCTATGTTAGCCATTACCTGTCAGGACGTTTGACGTCTGTCAGTCAGTCCTATCAGTCCCTGTCATCTGTGTCAGCGAGCCTGTGGGTGGTGATCAGCTATTGTGACAGAAAATGGGAGTCACATTGAAGGCTGCATGATTAGGCTCCATTGTGTGGCTCTGTGTTCATTGACTGAATATGGATTCAGCTTTAGCTGTGGAGAGGGAGCAATTACAAAATCACTTAAGGCCATGACTGAGTTTTAGGATAAGTTGGCAGGGGCATACACAGGAGTTTGGCTGCTGCACTTTAACTGTACATCTTCAGTTTATAATGCCAGGGGCACAACACAGAACAGCATAGAACAGAGGGCTTCATAGTGTATAAGATAAAGTGACTATATTGAATTAGTTTAGTTCAACATCATCTGCAAAACACAAGGCTTTTAAGGTCAGGTTAAGTAATAAAATGCCAGGTTACTGCCATCCTGGCCTTTCCATGCCCATGATTCCCTTCCCCTACTACATCTCAGCTACTGTACCATCAGCAGCATTGCACACCATGCTGGGGAAAAAAAGCGCACGTGAATTTCTACTGCGACTTTGATCCAAAGGCTAACGTTCTCAGATGTGCCTCTGTTCATTGTAAGCACACAGCAGGGAGAATGTTGATTTTGATGTTGAAAGCAGGTCACAATTACTGTAATCGAGGCAAAAGGTTAAGATATTATTTGACACGATGCGTTTTTTGGGCTACGCTCAGTGGACAAAGAATTGCAGAGATAGTTCAGTAAATGACTATTACGAGCAAAGAAACCCCATTGACAGCAAACCTGCATGTTGAACCCAACCACTTTTAGACATAGTCTTAATGTGGTCTTGTTTACTAACTGCTCCATTATAAAATCTTAGCTGTGAAATCAGAGGGGAGACTAGGGAAAAGCTTTTTGGCAGATAAGCTGCACCCCCTGCAGTTAGCTGACCAACATGTAAAACCCAGGTTGGGAAAGGGAAGCACCATTGGCCTGAATGTATATAGGCTACTTGTTTTGTGTTTGTCTTTTTAGAAGGGATAAAGGGAAGAATTTAGAAAGGATAACTCTAGAGAGGGGTAGCTCTCATCACATCTCTTGTCTAATCTTAATCCTCCTTCTCCAAAGGAGACTCAGCCAGCTGCAGCGTGGAAGGCATTTTCATTGTTTACTTGGGAGAATACATGACCAGCGTCTTATCACTACTGTCAGGCCTGAAATGTAAAGCGTGTCGCCTGTGATCACTTGCAGGTTTTCTTGTTTTTAATCCTTTATTCCAAGCCCCAGTCACTCTGCCAGGGAGAGTGGGTTTTTCCCCCCACCCCGCATTTGTTTGAAGATCCCAGTTCCCTGCTATGTGCGTTTTAAGCTCATCTGTGTTCAGCGGTTCAGAGCCAATGTTGTTTGCAGATGAGGCTGTAACGCTCATTGACAAAGCCAGATGGTAGGCGATTGTGGCCAAACACGACGCTTGGATAATGTACAATCTCTGGCAAGGGGACAGTCGTCAGCCTAGATGGATATTACAAACATGCTTGTAATGGATTGGACATTTTGGGAAGCAGTTCACACAGGCTTATAAAGATGGTTCAAACCATCGCCAGGAACAGAACGGATGTAAAATGCTTGAGATTCCATGATGGACCAGGACATTCATGCATTAGAAGAATGTGCCAGAGAGGATTCTGGGGAGAAAGGAGGTGAACCCAGGGAACAAGATCCCAAATCAAACCGATATGTCAGCCTGCCATATAAAGTATTTTCCAAGTATTTCCAGATGGGTGGTCCTCTTCTGCTGTTTGTTCAGTATTTCTGTGCTCCGTACCTTTCCAGTGGTAGCATATTAGCGTCCATGTTTCTGTCAGTGACTTATCAGAGCCACTCTGTCTAGAAGCACTACCGCAGGTTTGGACTAGTACAGTATGTTTGACAGAGGGCTTGGTTTGGAGAGGTTTGCAATAGAGCTATGGCCTTGAACTCAAAGCAAAGCAGTTACCCGACACGCACTGCCGTTTGGTCCTGTATTTCACTGGACATGAGTGCCATTAATTGTCCCAGAGTATGTTAACAGACAGGCAGTAATATGCTGAGACACAGGGGCCTGCATTTTGGCCATTTCAGGGTAGGAAAAAAAAAAACAACAACATGCACAGTGTGGTCTCCTCCAATATTCAAGCGGTCATCTGTTTGGCTGTTGTTTTTGGCTACCGGTGAATTCCCTGCACTGGGCCCTGGTTGTGGGGCCCCTAATGGCCTCTGACTGAATGTAATACCCCATTCAGCAGAGCCCGAGCTCCAGCCTACCCTGGCTGTTGGGTTAGTGCTGCTGTGTTGAGGAGTGAGCAGCAGGACTGGGATTTCACTGATGTTTGCTTTAGGAAGGAGCAAGAGAAATTGCTCCAATGCCACATGACCCATGGAGAAGTGTGAACAGAGCACTAGCAGCAGCTTTGACAAGGGTTCGACTGATATATGGTCTTGCTGATATTTTCCTTTAGTTAAGATCAGGTTTTTTCACCTCTATGTAATGAAGTTTGATTGATTACATGTATACTGAAGCACCAATCAGTACTGTACTCTTTTTTTTTTTATATCCGTAACCTAAATTCAGACATTGTGATTATAAATCAATGCTTGTCGTAAATATCACTAGGAATGAGGCAAATTTTAGTAGTTCCACATTATGTCCAAGCTTTTTTTTGTGTGTGAAATCTTTAAATACTTTATTGACACAACAATATAATATATACACATATTAGGCAGCATAGCCAAACCCATAACCAAGTCATCTGTAGGCTCAGTCCAAAACTATTGGCACAGATATCGACCTTCAAAGGACCACATCTGTTGTGGCCTAACAGCGGCAAATTACTCCAAAATTGTGTCTCTCTGTGTTTTTGGAAAAGATCTATATATGGCTATTGCTATCACTAATGATACAGATATTGACTTATCAATTGTTAAGTGCGGAAAAAAGTGCTGAAGTGCCCGGGGCTCCTTATCAGCTGCGGCACACTGTATTAGTGTGCTGGGCTGGCGTAGCACTGACCTAATCCTGGTAGCAGGTGCTACTGGAGCCGAGGTAGAGTGGACATGTTTTTCAGGGAGGATGAGCCATCTGGGTCTTGATACTTTATGGCGCTTAAAACACACTCTCAAGTGTGACACTCCTAACACTTACCTTTTAGCTGCACACAATAATCTAAGCGCTGGCTGCTAAAGGAAGAGAGGAGGCTTTCAGGAGAATTTACAGGGTTTGATGTGGTGTGGAGCCTCCGCTTCGACACGGATTCATGAAACAGTCAGACACACTTGGCGGTTTGATTTTGATTCCTCTAACTCTTTCAGTGTTGTTCTGTCATCTGAGGTCTGAAATATGTCGAGCAGAAAGAAAAGTGTGTTTGTTTTGTTGTGTTTCTGTTTTTTTTTTTGCTTTCGTTGCCAGCTTGCCTTGCTCGACACTTTTCTGGGGCCTTGTGTTGTTTTGTTTTGTTTTTTTTCCTGGTGTGGTCTGTTTCATCTCACAAGTGATTTGGCTCGTTTCGGAGTCCAATTTCGCTCCTGTTTCACCGTGTATCCCCCTCTCCTCACAGACATACACACATTCACATATTTCCCCCCAAACTGACGCGCCGCCTTCACACTCCAAACAAATCAATTCTTCACTTGCCGCACTTGGAACGCCACAGTGAAATACAGCAGCTCATAGCAGCCCTGAAAACTTGCAGGCTGTTGTGAATGTTCCTTGTCCACGAAGGCTCGAGGAGGCCAGACCTGCAAAGAGTGTGTGATTTGCTACCTCCCTGAATGTTTGGCTAGGGCTTAGAGTAGATGGGGGCAGACGGTGGTGGGTTTAGGTTAGCAGCTGCCACACAGGTCAGAATCCGGGCCTTGTCTCCATTAGTTTACCTGACAACTCCCTGCCCTCTGCTCCCCCTTTGCCTTATTAACTAACCTCTCTCTCCCTCTTTCTCCCCCAGTGTGGGTCACTTTATCCCTCTTTCTCTGTCATGCTCTCTCTCTCTCTAATCAAGAATGATGAATGGGGTGCAAGGAAGGACAGCAAATGTTTGCAAACCATATACACTCTCCAAGTGTCAGCCTTTTTCCTACAGTGGTGGAGAACATGCTGCTCGGGAGAGGGAGGGGAGGGATTTTGAGGAGACTTTTGTGTGTGTTTGTCCAACTAAGCTCTTTATGAAAGCTATTTCAAACATCTCCACCACGGCTCTCTAAGTGTGTCATCAGCGTTGACATGTAATTCATCCACCCCCCACCCCCAAAAAAAACAACAACTCACAACTAGTGCTTTTTAAGTCTACTTCCAGATATCACAAGCTCTGACTCATGCAGAAATAAAATCTTGTAGCTCATAAGAACATCGTTCTTTTGGCGTGAAGCCATTTGCAGGGGGAAATGCCAGCTCCAGTCTAGTCTTCAACAGCTGCTGGGTCTCCATCTGTAAGCCTAATTACCCAGCAGCACCCCAGGAGCAGCTCAGCAGCAGGATCCTCCTATAGAACGGACATTGATTACATCAGTGTGTTTATACCGGACAGTGTTTTTTCTCCGGGGTCTGTAGATATGTGGAACTTAAGCACTAGCACTTTAATGCACACTCTGGGGTGCTATCGTTAAACAAATAGTCCGCTAAGATCATCCCGTATTGCATCCACCCTTCCCGTGAAGGAAATTTCACACATAGTCCAGATCATTTAGAGATACTACAGTGTATAAAATGGTAAATAAGAAATTCAGAATAAATTTTGTGGGTCAAACAATGTGTTTAATAAGCTTGTATGTAAAATTAATATCAATAAATGATTAGTTGATTAATCAGTTTATTTAACTCAGCTTAGTCTTAATCTTAAACATTAATCCACAATAATTGTGATAATCAAATAAGTAATTTACCAAGCTGAAAATGCAAATGCATTTGCTGGTTCTATCTTCTCAAATGGGAGGATTTGAACTGTGTGTCAGAGAAAACATCTCTTAGGCTCTGTGAAGTTATTTTTTTACTTCTTTTATTTTTTTTATGTTAATCTGATGGAAATTAGTTAAAACTTTAATTGTGGATGTTTGTCCTTTTTCTGTATAGACTGCAACATTTACACCAAAGTTAACTAAAACTGGAAAATTCATATGAAATGTATTTTTGTTGGAGTTTTAGGAGGTAAACGTGGTGCAGTATATTTGCTAGATTGGTATCAGTGATTATTTAAGGTCTTCTCTTTTATAAAATTTTCTTTTATATATTTATTTGTCCCAATGCATGAAATTCCTGCGGTACGTTGTAACTTACAATGGAGTCAGGATCAGCATAGTGACGATCAGCAGCCCTGGCCTGTAATAACAGGATGCTTCAACATGTTAACATGACAAGAAGAAGAACTGTGGTTGTTTGACAATCTAGCTTTCTGCCAGATGTTGATAAAGAGATATTTCTTTTAGCTGTCGCCAGCTGTAGAATACCACCACTTGGAAAGGCTAGCTGCCTCAGCATTCTTGGCTGTCAGAGGGTTTTATTTGACATTATGAAAATGGCTGCTGTATTTGTGTGAAGCAGGTGAGTTGCTCAGGCAGTGTAAACCACAGCTTGTGATACTTAGGCCGACAAACCGCTGCATCTGCAAAACACTTAAGGAAACACGATATGTCCGCAAAGATGTTTGTCCTACCCCTTTCATGGCACTTTCTAACAACGGCTGCATAGCCAAAACAGTGAATGAGGTATGGCAAAGGGTTGGGAGCTGTCAGCTTCCGATTGTTGCTGTGCTTTCTGAGTGGGGATTGAAAATGGAGATGGAGGAGGAGGGAAAAAAAACATGCAGGCTCTTTCAGCCCACTGTCATGCCACTTAGGATTTGTTGAAGGATTTCACCCAGCCATTTCCCTTCCATTGAGAAGTAATCAGTACGGCACTGAAAGATAATATTATATCCACTTAGAGGCATGTGGGCTTCATGCATGTTCATACATGAAATGAGGGTGGAAAGCAGGGCCTCTGTTTACATTGCTGAGCTCTCACTCCCTCCATTTCTGCTTGGACTTGAAGCTTCCTGGCAAAAGCTCCCTGTCTTTGTGTCTCTTATATCTCATTCTTTCTCCCTCTCTCTTTCTATCCTACCTCCGTTCCTTCCATTATCCGTGGACTGTGAGCCAGTTGGTGGGCTAATAGAGGATGCTTTCCTGTGGGGCACCAAAGTGATGCTGTTCAGACGTTATGCAAGCTTAAGTAAAGCTGACACGCTGCTCAAGAACTACAGCCCACACTGAGCTCCACAGCAGCCCGTGGAGAGACTCTGAAAAGGTCTTAAAGGTATGGGAGACACAGGGAGGCTGCCACTGTCCTCCCACCGCTGTGCTGTGATGTGGGAAGCAGTAGTTAAGTCCTTTATTAGAAGTGGCAGGCGTTGTCTCCAGTCACCTCGATAATTGCAGCACCACGTCCACTCCCGTAATCAATTGAGACAGCTGCTGCTGCGGCGTTCAAGTCCATCAGGCAGGCGTGTCATGCTAATTAATGAAATGATAAGGCTAGTGCTTGCAGCGTTGCACAAGTAACTCCTGGAGGCTCTCCCTTCTTTGCAACACAAAAATTAATTCTTAAAGTTCAGATTGCCCCTCCATGTCCCCGCCTTTTGGCTGTCTGTCCACAGCTGCCTCAGGGTAAGAATGGTCTCCAGGGTCTGTGATGGGTCAGGGACAGTGAAAGGGGTCAAATTCCAGGCTGGCAGGGTGGGCCGCGTCAGTGCAGCCATTAGACTTGGGCTTTTCTGTTGAAAGTTCCAAGATATCCACCCTTTTATTTAGGGGAGCCCAGTGGCACTGACCTTAAATGACCCGGCTGTGTTCATAAGAAGCTGAGACTGATGGCAGTCCCAGGACATGAGCTCTGCTATAAACGACTCTGCAGGGGGAAGGGCCCTGATGGAGATTCAGGGAAGAACAGGGATGTGTGAGTGTGGAGGCGGCTTTTTTTACTCTGCGGCACAATATAACAGCGTTTAATGAAGGTTTAATATTGCTTTAAGAGCACCACTAGACTGTATGCGACATAAAAGGACAGTCAGCATTTAGACCTTTGTCTTTCTCTGTCTCTTTCCTTTGAAGAAGTGCTCCACGTCATCGGCCTCCCATCCACAACATTGGCATATGTGCCATGAGAGGTGAATGGCATATGTGTCCTGCACCATATGGCTGGTGTTTGAATTGTGATCCGATACGCGGCGGAAAAACTGATTCATCCCACAGCTTGAGCTGCCAGCTCTCTGAAATGAACATTAGGTTCTCAATTTATACCCAGGCTTCGACTGTAAACGTGTTACAGCTTAACACCCATTCCCATTCTGCTGCCATTCACTCCTTTTGTCAGCTGCAGTGAAGAGACAGAGAGAAATAATTGAAACATGCCAGCTGTCCCCACTCCTTCGCTATCTTGGCCAGCTTTCTCCTTGTCCACTCCCCCATTAACATCTCTGAGTGATTTGCAGAAACGCTGCCTTGGCTCCCCTCGTCACCAGTTTGGAGATGCTCAAGGCAGATTAAATACTCTGAGGGAAAGCAAGCCATTTCAGATTTCTCCTATGATTTTATTATTAGCACAATGATTCAACGCTACTCAGTCCTTCTGTTCCTCTCATACAAAATCACTTTGTTGAAATCACCCCACCTTTTTTTTATGACTGAATACCTCACTGCAATGAAGTGTTGATTGGCAAGACTGCGGTTTCCTGCCTTCTGCCAGTATCTGTTATAGCCATCTTCCATAGTCACTCACTCGTGAGCTAAGCCTTGGCTCTGTGCAGATTGCTTGTCTAGAGAGGTACAAAAACCAAATCATTGTGAGCTCAACCGTCAAGAGCAGCAGAATATTCTGTCAACCAGAGCCAGCGGGAGATGGATCAAGTCAGCGTGCATCCTCACATACCTTCTGCATCCTCCAACGTCTTTCAGTAGATACGCCGCTTAATTTAAATATCTGTCTGTTCATGTCCTTATTTTATCAGGGCCCTGACTGTTTATGCTTTGGCAAAGCCATGAAGGGAGTGAACCGCAGTGTTTGCCTAGTAAATGAGAACACCCAGTGGCCTTAAGCTTCTCTTAGCCCCCGACCCCCCTTGTCACGGGGAGAATTTGCATGCCCTCGTATCTAATCTGAAAAGGCTTTTTGCATACAGGTTCTGTTTCCCTGGCTGTTGTATATACTGGCATCGTGTCTGCAGTGAGCAGGTAATTTATGTAACACTCTTATTTGCATTCGCAGCATTAGTTTGCTGAAGGTTTTAGTTGAAGGCCGAATGAGAATATTCTCTAGGGCCCTCGTCTCATTCATGAGGTCTTTGGGTCCATTTGCAGGTAGACAGGTGTGTGTTTAAAATAAAGTGGTTAAAAAAAAACTTCAAAGTGAATGTTTATTAATGGCTCCACAGTTTTGCAACTCAAAGCATCTGAGAGCAGACGTGTGTGGCGCTGTCCTTCAGGGCTCCTGCATTGTATTTTTGACATGGCATGTGTCAGCAGACCGTGCTTTAGAGGGGTATCCCGGCTACAGCGAGGAGCCACATTATCCTCTTATTGAGGTCTCTTGGATGATGACAACTAGCCCATTCTAGTTCAGCTCAGGGCCAAGCCATACCAGACTGGTCCAAGCTGGGCCATCTGGCTGCGTAAAGGCCACATAGGACCAGATCAGTGCCAGCTCTCCAGATGTTCCATAGGGACAAACAGGGTCACAAGTGAAGGATATCGGAGGCAGGAACAGCTGTGTAGCGACACTGTGTTCACCCCAGACTCCCCGCTGGACACATCAGTCATGACCAGCGAATCCCAGAGGCCCGTGATCCGTCTGCTACCTCAGACCCTGTGTCCCTCCTCTCTCCACCCCTCCAATCATCAACCCCATATCACTGCAAACCTAGGCACGTGTGCACAGTGCAAGGCCCAATTCCCCTGAGTAAGCAGGGCCACAGGAACATCTATAAAAAGATCAATACTGGGATGAGATGTCATCTGGTGAGCAGACCTGCCAACACCCCCCTAGGGAATGTCCCTGTCCCACCGGTGCACTAACCCAGCTAACGGGAGAGGTGTCGGGACTCGGGGGTGGGAGGGGTGTTGGTGCCACCCCCCCACCACGAGACTGCCCTCCAACCTGTCTGACTCACTCACACCATCTGCTCAGATTTGCAGGGCAGGGCTTCAGGACAGCACATTTTTTGTACAGACACTCGTATGGCATTTGTTTCACATGACTGCCTGTGGCTTGCCTACTGTTTTCCTCAGTATGTGTTTGCAGGGAGTGCGTTCCATGTCCTGAGGAAAAGAAGAACAAAACAATGCCAAATTTGGCAGTTTGTTGAAATGCTTAAAACTCCAGTTGACAGTTGTGCGGTTTTGCGGCAGGGGGATGGTGTTTGTTGAAAAACAGCGTTGATTTTGCCACATATAGCCCTTAGGTGACATATGTCAGACAGGCATTCTCGTTATTCTTGTTATCACTGTGTGTACACTCGACACGGCTGCTGCTGAAACAAAAAAAAAGTATGAAAAAGTAATCTATTAAATAAGGGTACTCACAATGTTTTCTACCGTCAGTTGTTCACTGCTCTTGACAGCCTGTTTGATGCTAAAGAAGCTGGATGACCTGCAGTTTAAAAGACTATCAAACAATAACTCTATTTATACTGATAAAACAGGAACACATCCTAGCATGTTGCCATCAGTTCTGAAGCAAAGTAGTATTTGAAATGATATACCTGTTTGCTTTCTCTAACAAATGTGGTCTGATTCTATCTTTGTGCTGCCCTTTTCTAAAATGAAGACATCTGGGCTGGAGTGTTTGTGTGTGTGTGTGTGTGTGTGTGTGTGTGTGTGTAATACGCCCACACTAAAAACTTTTTTGTGTCCATGTTCTGTTGTATGCATTCGTGCATGTTTGTGCCTGAGCGTAAGTGTCTTAGCTTGCAGAGCGATTTTAATGAGGGATGGGTCGGTCTGAGCGGATACCTCCCTGCCTCCATTAGAGCCCATTAGAATCATCATTAAGATACCCCAGTGCTCGCTGTGGCCCTGGCTTCCCAGCATTAGAATTAGAAACCCCTCTCTATCTCCTAGTGGTCGTAGTGAGACTTCCTTCAGTATCACTCGCCTCGCATTGTGTCTGGGAGAACAGGTTGCCACGGCAACATCACCCAACGGCGACATTTCGACTGTGGATATTTGCTCCTTTGCCTGTTTGTCTGTCTGTGCCTTCAGTCTTCCTCTCTTTTCTCTTTCGCTTGCAGGAACGAGAGCATGACAGTTTAATCCGAATCCCAGACCCCTATAAATCGGGAGGTCTATATACTCCTGGACCCTGGAATTCATTAGAAAATCGTGACACCTTAGCCAGCCCCAGTTCTCCCGTAAAACGCAAGGAGCGAGGGAGGGGGAGCTCAACAAATAAAAAAATAAAAGCTCTGCCCTGCCTTTTTATTGGTCTTTTTATGGGTGTTAGGATCCTTGAAAGATTAAGCAGGCTGTTAATAGGGACTGGATATTCCATTAGTGGGCTGCATGTCGAGTTCTCGCTGGCTTGACAGCAGCTCCCGGCTCTTCTCATTTTTTGTTACCGTCGAGAGTGCCCGTGGAGCTTTTTTAATTGAGGCGGTAGTAAGCCTTCTGACTGAAGTACTGGTGCATCTTAGCTGTAGATTAGAGCTGCTTAGAGAGCGGCTGTCTTCTCTCTTCCTCTGTTTCTATCTTTCTCTACCCGGGTGTGAACATTTTCTTTCTCTGATGTTTCTTTGCATGTGATGTGTCTGCGCTTAAAACGAATTCCACCGCTCCCAGCTTTAATGAATTCAGAAGCTATAGCAGTGTTTCGGCTGTTGTAGTTAATGGTAACACTACCGTCTCCTCAAACTCCATTTCTTTGTGGGCCATTTTGTTTTTTCTTTTTTACTCTGAGAGAAGTTTGATATTGTCAGATGTCTTTTCTTTTTCATTAAGTGCTTTGAGATTCTTTGTGTGAAAGGTGTCGAGATGCGGCAATTTTTGCCACTTTCATTTTCCTGCCACAACAGCATATAATTACAGTCATTAAATTGCAACAGGCTAAGTATGAAAAGTCGTTGTTCAGTGGAATGCTGATTATAAAAGCTTCTTGTCTGTTGAAAAGACCCCTGATGAATGGTAAAGACAAAGTGGTCGAGTTCAGAGTGCTTTGCTGTGGTTTCCCAAATCCCCTGAAAGATCAGGAAGGGAGGATAGCAAGGCGTGGTGGCAGAGAGGCCAAGATAAGGGGCCACGATCTCCCTTCACAGCACAATTGAAACATAATTATTTCATGCCAGATTGTGTGCTCAGCAAAGCCCTGAATAGGGGCCGACATTTAACTTTAATTAGCTGTGATTTATTCATACTGACTGGATTGCGGAAAGAAATTGGATCATCTGATTATAGTCAAGCATGAAAATGACCTGATTAAACACTTAATGGAACCTAGGGAGAGGGAAACAAGAGGAACCTTGGGCAGAAGACATTGGGACAACATTTTAATGGAGGAAAAGGAACTATGTCGTACTCATCATCGATCATCATCATCAATAGCAAACAGCTATCTCTGTATGGCTATTATGTGATTTAGGCATCAGGCAGTTTTAAATCAATCCAGGAAATGGGTTGACATCTGACATGGCCAATGCATAATTTACACATTTTCTTCTTACATTTTGCTGTTTCTTTCCTTCTCAGGTGTGCCAACGAATGAGAGTCCCGAGTCCAAGACTTGTAGCTCAGCCAAAGTATCAGGGCTCCAGCGCAGCCAGGAGCAGAGCAACAGTGAGGTGCCCTTTTACGCCTCCCGTGCCCAGCCCCACCCCGGCATCGGCGCCTACGGGCTCCCCTGCCCCCGCTGCAGCGGCGGCCCCCCTTGAGCCCCCTAGGACGCGCCTCCCCACCCCGCCTCCTCTCAGTGTCAAAAAGGAGCAGCAACCTCCGCCCCCTGTCCCTACCCCTCCCCTGTTGAGGGCACCACCCCACCCCCACCCCCACCCTCCTCAACCACACTTGCACCAGGAGCCCCGTGTTCTTCCGCCCCCACAGCACCACGCACAGCCAGTAATCAGCCACCAGGTGCATCACCCGCTATACAACAGCCTTCACGACATCAGGTAGGTTGGTACATGGGCATGTTTGGTTGCAGGTGTCCGGACCGTTACTAAGAATTAGCTGTGCAAAGCAGCCAACACAAAAACACACCCTCCTGAGTATACTTATGCTCTAACTGTAACACGTAGATGCTGTGTTAGTGGCACGTTCTTCACTTGGTCAACTAAAGGATGTCAGTGTAAGACCACTAGAAATGTCAGTGCCAACAATATGGGAAGAAACTGTGTATGCAGGGAGCTGTGTTGATTTTATTTCACCTTATGTACCCGACACATTACACTGCAGTCACTTTCCTTTAATGTGATCCTGCCAGTTTTATTGGCGACGGCGATAAAATAAACTGCAGCGATTGCCAAATTAATATAATGTAGTCGAATGCATCAAGATACTGTACAATTCTATATTCTATACAATACTAGATACAATACTAATACAAGACTATCTCGTGCAGATATTAATTTTCCGCCACACAAACTTGCAATAACAGCTGTCAGATAAACTGTTTTTCATTCTGCAACACACCGGTACGTATAGCACATTCACATATTTCCCATTTGGGCTCATCTTCTGAGTCTGCCCTCAC
This sequence comes from Lepomis macrochirus, assembly GCA_024633595.2. NCBI lineage: Eukaryota > Metazoa > Chordata > Actinopteri > Centrarchiformes > Centrarchidae > Lepomis > Lepomis macrochirus. Next base: position 31,858,889 of record JALXJV020000005.1, read on the forward strand.
CTTATTTTTATTTAAACGTAAGAAAGATATTATCAGTACAGCTGAACTGACACTGAGCTAGAAGCAAAGCAAGGGAAGACACATATATATAACTAATGCACATGAAAATATCCCGTATAAATGAGCTTTCCCTTAATGTATCATACCACTGCATTCTGACTCAACACCAAATAAAATAAAGTATATTTTCATTTGCATTATTACATTAATCGAATTTCCTTCGTCTCTCATTACATCTCCAGCCACAGCAGCAGTCCAGTGGGGCTTCCCAAACAGCACTTGCCCCCATCCCCTCACCACCACCTCAGTGGGCTCCCGTCCTCGGCCCCCGCCTTGCCTCTGTCCATAGCTAATCTCTCTACCTCGCACTATTCCTCCCTACGGAGCCCGGCCAATCGCCATCCGGCCATGTTTGCAACCCCAGCCACACTGCCGCCACCACCGACCTTACCAACCAACAGTTTAGTGGTGCCAGGGCACCCCGCCGGCACCCCCTACCCAGGTAAAGCCGCGCACCTCACATGCTAGATGGATGCATCAGTGCAGACACACAAACTCCTAGGACACATGGAAGCTTTAGAAGGACCAAGACTCCCTTGTCCTTTAATTCATTAGTTAGATAATTATTCTTGATTTAAGGAGTCAGTTAGTAAAATAACAAAGTGCTGCAAACTGTGCAGTAGTGTTTATTATACAGATCTCTGACATTTCTTTAACAGAAATGTCCTTAATAAAACATTCTCTGACTTTTGTTAAGTTCTAAAGCTTTCTCATAACACATGTCGTTGCATCTTTGAATATTAATGTGTAATATTACACATATACATTCTAGACACTGTTATAACAGTTTGGTTAGTGATGTGGCCATTTTATATTCCAGGGTATGTTTTATGGTCAGTTGTACAAGATTTGCCTGCACAGCTCTGCATGTATTCATGGTACAATTACAATTCTAAGAAACGGACATAAGTATAGAATAGCACTGAAGTTTTCTATACAAGTGTCTGTTTCTTTTCTTAGAATCATAAGTCTCCACTTAGTGTGCATTGGTGCTGTACCAATACACACTAAGTGGAGACTTAGTATCTTAAAATGTGTTATATGGTATTGAAACTATTCGAATGTTCACATTTGATTTGCTGATCTGGTAAGTGCTCATTTATTACATTTTTAACTTAGTTTTCCTTTGATATACTGCACAGTACAGGATATCAAAGCAAATATTCTTTATATCTCTAATGATGCATGCGGTAATTTCTTTCATTGCTAAATGTATGTAGGTTTATTTCCTCCTTTACTGATTTTATACATGGAACAGTGACGTACTTTGATGTTAAAAGAAAACATTTATTACTGTTTTGATAAACGAGGCCTTTATCTTGTAAAAAAAAGATTGCCTCCAATATTCCTTTTAAAGTCCCAGTTTTTAAAAATACATTTTTAAGAGTCGGTTTTCTATGTGCCTATGCAGAGTGAATACTGAATAATAATTTTGCCTCAATCTCAAAAGTACATGGGACACTAAAGCTTGTAACAACACAGTAAGGCAGTTAAAGCTGGGTTAGGCAACAAAACTAGCAAGAGAAGCTCAGGAGCGAGATGTTGAAAGTATTCAACCTAAAAAAAAATCCCGCCCACTTCCTTTAGGCCTCCCTCCTAAACCCCTCCTCAAAAACACATGTTCATGTGTGCACGAGCAGCGCGAGCTCAGGTAGGCAGGCGGGTAGGCCAGCCAATCATTTAATTTGGACCAAATTGATTGGCTGTACAGTCCTGCGACCATTCATTGATTTCATTTGTGTGTCAGAGCGTTTGATCTATTGATTGCTGTCAAGATAAAGAGAGTTTCTTTCTTAAAAAATCAGCATATATCTTTATTGATCTGGCTGTAAGTATCAGGAATGCAGTCCAGTTAGTGCAGCAGCTACAGATACCTCAAATAACCTCATCAATATTTTGAAAATATGTAAAAAGAGACTCGCAATTTAATTGTAAAAGGCAATAGTAAACCCCCATAAATCACATTCTCTAATGTTCGGTATTATTTTCACCGGTGGAGAACATCAGACATCAGTTTCTAAGATGGACTGTATTTAAATTAGCTTAGAAATTTTAAAAGGGCGATGGCGTCACTGTACACGTCACTGGAAAAATGTCAGCTAACGACTGGACAGTCATCACAGCTGGAGACATCTTGAGCGTACTGAAAGCAGCACTTAAACAGTCACATGTTGAAAAATGGTGCACTCAGCAGTCAGCAATCTGATGCGACCTCAACAACCAGAATTATGTTTTCTCCTGCCAACAATATGTGATTTGTAACGATTTGATAATATGTTCAGCAATTTCATCAAGAAAAGCAATTTCATGCTGCAGTAGAAGGAAACAAATGTCTCCAGCGATGATGGGTGTCTCCAAAATATGTAATAAATATGCCAGTTGTGCATTGACTTTCTAATAGAGGGCAAGAGTGTGTGTGTTTTCTGCTGGGATGACTCTTGGTTCTCTCTTGTCTTTAGATACCAGTCTGTTGATATCATTCAACCAACCAATCATGTATTGCCAGCCTCATTCGGGGATTCTGATTGGCACATTGTCACAGGCAACTCTCTTACCACCACCAATGAGTCCCCACGTAGAAAACCCTCACAGCATGAGCTGGAGAAACAGAGAATGCCAGGTGACTATTTTCTTTCTTCTCTTCTACCCTTGTTGTGAAGACTGACTGGGCGTCCGTGCCTTTTTTTTCTTGTGTCCCCCCCTTCCCTCTCCCCACCCCCTTTTGTTTTGTTTTTTTTTGTTTGTTTTTTTTTTTTTTTTGGTTTTCCTCGCTCTCCTTTCTTGCAGAGCATGACCTCCTGAGGCAGGAGCTGAACAACCGCTTCCTGGTTCAGAGTTCAGAGCGGGGCCGGGGGCCTTCCGCCTCGCCGCTGGCCCCCGTGTCACTCCTGAGGGCTGAGTTTCACCAACACCAGCACATGCACCAGCACCAACACACCCACCAGCACACCTTCACGCCCTTCCCTGCCAGTCTGCCCCCGGCCGCCATCCTCACCCCGCCCACCGCACCCCCCATGGTGCGTACCCAAGCCAGAAATGTGAGGATAAGTAAAAACCAAAAGCTCCCGTAACTTCCCACCCACCCACCTGTCACCCCTCCAAGTCTCCTCTTCAATCAATACCTCCCTTTTTTTTTTCTTTACCCCGGAAATTCACCAAATATGTCCCTGTAGCTGTAGGAACCCCTCCCTTTAAAAAAATATGACACTTGATAAAGTTTAATTTTGCTCTTTGATTTCTGCTAAAGTCTGAGAGCTGATGAGAAGCTGGGAGCATCGGATCTGTTCCACTATAACAAGGACAAACCGCTGCCACCTCCCTTTACACACACACACACACACACGCACGCAATCACACAAACACACACACTAGCACGTCTACTAGTTCGACCAGATACGTGCTGGTTGCTGCCCCGGTTGGTCACACCGGACAAAGCACATATATACTTTCATGCTATGCAAATTCTACATCCATAGTGGAAATATTTAAAAATCAGTACATCCACAGTATGCATTACTTTTCATAGAGATCTTTTCTTGATTTGTGGCATGTCAGCCAAACAGGCCAACGCTACCAAATTTCATTGACATTTTTCCCCTCCGTCTTAACTGTGACATACATTTTGCTGTTTAGTGTTTGTAGAGGATCAAAAAAAAGGGGAATTGCCTGAAGGCAGGCTTTTCAATTGTTTGCATATGGATGTGTTTTAAATGGTTTTGAATGTTTTCATTTGCCTGTTCACAAAGGGCAACAAAGGCTCCTTCAAACAGATGTGTGTGTGAGTGTGAGTGCATTCCTGCTGACTTGTATATTTGTGTGCAAGTTCCAAAGCCGTGTGAGTCTGTGTGTGTGCGTATGTGTGTGTGTGTGTGTGTGCGCTCAACAACAACTCAACACCAATCATACTTGCCAATGACAAATTCAAAGCATTGCAGTCGGTCAGATGACTTCATTGCAGATTAAGGGGGGATGACATCACTGCAAAAGTGTTTTGATAATGTTTGTAATTGCTTCCGTGCTTTGACTGTTGGTGGGTTGGGGGGGGTTATGACTATTCATCCATCATTTCAAATGTGCAGCAATCTCTGACAGTCGATTCAGACCATTTCTAGCTTTTTGGCGTAGATCTAATCCATCATGTCATGACCTCTGATTAAGAGCCTGTGGTCCCATTAAGGCCCCGATCCAAGATTATCCCCATCCTGTACATTAGAAATCAAAGCTCTTGTATTTATGGCACAGTCTCAGATAAGAACAGAGTCCATCTTTAGCCAACACACATGCAGTTATCTGGTCTGCTGTTTATTCCTGACATGGTAGGAATTATATACACAGTCCTCTCTTTGAAGATGAAAGAGGCACTTTTCCTCATCTTGCTAATGCTGGTATTATGTAGCCCATGATGTACATACCCCCCCCCTTCCCTCCACCACCCACCCCCTAATCTCTGGTTGTGTTGTTAAGATGGGCTTTGAGACAGCGATTAATGTCTTTTTTCCTTTTAATTGAAACTGTGTTGTTACTTAACTTATGCCTTTTCCCCTCCCTTCCTCCCCTCATTAACAATGCTGTTTTCCTTCTCTTTGGTGCTCGCGTAGAGAGGCAGGAGTAATAATGATGTTGTGGTTGTTTTTACTGTATTGTCATGAAAAGGCAAATCAAGTATGGCCCAGTTGTGCATCCTCTCTCTTCTCCCTCTCTCTCCCTCTCTCTGTCTGTGTGTGTGTCTCTCTCTCTCTTTTATTTTCTCTTGCTCTCTAGACACCCCATGTCATTTCAACTATGTAACAGTCTTTGGCTAATGGCTGTAATTAATGAAATTATGAAGCCTCTATTTTTGTTTATTGTTCAACGCCCTCAAGCAGCTGGCTTGCCAAATGGCAGCACTGAGTATCTTTCCTACCCCGCCCCCTTGCCCCTGCCTTGTCTTTGGACAAGGAATATCCTTAATTGTTATAAGATGACATATTAAGCTTTAATTAGCCAAAGCTGTTTACTATAAAACTGCGACAGGCACCATAAATTACAAAGGCAAGTTTTGTTTTTTTCTTCTTCTTTTTTTTTTTTTTTTTACAAGGCCATAAAGCGGCCAAAATCCCTCTCCCAGTGTCAGACATTAAACAGCTTTCAGAAATGCAGAGGAGCTGTTTAATGAGCTCGGAAGCTGGCTTGGCGTTTCCCCTCAGTAGGCTGTCTGTCTTTGATTTGGGCCCATTATCGCCCACAAACAAGGCCGCCAACACCATTGCTGCCGCTGCGGCCATTTTGTGTGCAGATGTGAATGGCCCTGCTTCACCCATGACCTAAACCCTGTGTCTCCACCAGCTTAGCCAACCCTACACAACCACCACCCCTCAACCACCCGTGTCGCTACATACACACACACACACACACACACACACACACACACAGAAACACTGATTCATACCCACTCATTTTCCTGTTTTATGTAAACCCAAAACGTATGCGCCTGCCAAGAGAGCTTTGAAAACACTCACAAAAAGTACCTGCAAATGGTTTGTGTATTTGCGGAATAGGAATAAGTTACTGTCACTTGTAATTAGCCTGTTACAAAATAGAGAGCCAGTCTTGGCTTGTGAACAGACATACAAAGTCCCCATTCATGCATGGGGCAACATTCTCCGTTGTAACTCTCCCTCCGCTGCTTCTCAGCTTACCGACTGGATTCCCATGTGTTCATGACATGATGAGAAACATTTTTTATACAACGACAGTAGTTTTTATAAAGCGCATTCCAATTGAGATTATTCTGGTAGACATAAGCTATGCCAGAGAAAAGGTTTCCTCACATAAATTCAGCATGTCATGGTTATATCAGTTTCATGCTGAGATGGCCTGAATTAACTCCTAACCATTGCAAATGTCATCTACTCAATTCAGTTTCAATAATAAAAGACACACAAGAGGCTCCATATATTCTTTCCATGGTTTTCTGCACAGAGAATTGGCCTGTTGACTAAATCTCTTTTGAAGTCTGGTTTTCTAACACGCAAAACAAGCTATATGTCTCCATGTACTCCTCTCGCATCTATACCATAAGGGCTTATTCCAGCGCAGTCAAAAGCAATTAGATTCACATTTCTACACATTTTCCAGTGAATAGAAACAACTGGTCTGGTTTTAGAATGGTCTGATTCCCAAGCTGGGCCTCCACGCCCAACGTCTGTATGCTCAATTGGAAAATCATGCAGGCTGTCTTCATCTTGGCAAGTCTGCTAAAGCGGTCGTATTGTTAGTAATTTAACTGCCTATGTGAGCATGCAGTTTAAGTAAACCCATGACCAGTGCAAGCCAGCTGCTTTTCTCCAGGGCTTATTATTCTGGATCAAAACCCTGCTTATTACCAGTTACAGATGTTGATCATGTGTTTTGTTTCTGTGATGTAAAAATAATGAGATGTTATTATTAAGGAAGGCTTTTGCATGAAGGACTTTGGTAAATTATATAATTTTATGACTTTTGTTTCCTAATTCTTTTCCCTCTTATCTCTTCCAGTTCGACAAATACACCCCCAAACTGGACAATCCATTCATCAGACATTCAAACGTGAGTTTCTTTTTGTCATTGTAATTTAAATCTGCTATTTGCATTTGGCAAACCAAATATTTGACATATTTGAATGTTGCCGTGAGAGTTTTTATTGTGACCGTGGGTTTGTGTGTGCATATGCTCCTATACGTATCTCTGTATGATTTTGTTTTGTGTCTTTTTGTGTCTGCCATCCTCCTCTTTTCTCCCTAGTTCTTCCCCTCCTATCCTCCCACCATGCCAGGCATGCCCCCGCTGCTCCCACACTCAGGACCCTTCAGCTCGCTGCAAGGAGCCTTCCAGCCCAAGGTCAGCCCCACATCCCTACCCTCAAACCACAATCTACAGGCAGAGAATTTCAGGAAACATGGGCACAAAATAAATCACAGATGTCAGCACAATTGAATCAAAAGCTCACTAACAGCACACAAAAAGCATATCAAAATAAAAATGCAAGTTGACCTGTTTTATTGCATTCAAGTAGCGTCACTTTTTGTCAGCGTAAATGCAATGGATAATGAACAGAGTCTTCACTGTATGCCAGTAGTTCCACAGGCCTCCATGAGCAAAGTTTCTGTAAAGAAGGTTTAGCTTACACACTACACTTACAGTACCACAGTAAGGTAGATATTTTACCACACAGAAATCCTTCTGCTGTCTGTCTTAATAAACATCACTCCATTCCATGCAAATCCATAAATCCATCTATATCACTGAACCAGGATCAGATCTGCGTGCTGACCCAAGCAGTGACAGGCCATGCCAAAGATAAGAAAGTGATCAGGACAGCAAAGGAGAGAAGATACAGAGGTGGTGGGGATTCAAGGGATGGGAAGGAGTGGGTGGGTGGGTGTGAGTCTGTCTGGCAGATGCCCAGCGGCTGTGACCCGGTGTAAGCCACCAATCAAAGCTGGCCTAAATCCGCTGGCCCTATTCCCAGGGGGCTCTGTCATGGAGGGGCCCTTTTGTCGAAGGCCCCTCCAGATGGTTCAAGGAACAGTCTTACGCGTCCAAAGCCCCTGCTAAGTATTCTTGGCGAGGAGCTTCAGGGGAGGGCTTGGGATGTGTGTTTGTTTATGGGGGCTGGTGACCCAGGTCACCGTGCAGGATCTTCCTATCCCTGATGTAGGGATGGATTAATAAGGCTGATCTGGGCACTTGTGCTCCAAAGACTCAAAGAGGAGATCGGACAGATCAGAGATGCGTTACTCGGGCGTGGCCCAGTGCCAGATTAATCTACTTACATCAGCCATATAGTAGCAGTCGTCGAGGATTAGTGAGTCATACTGCTGTTGAAGGAGGACATAAGCTTAGAGTGACGCTGGCATCACCAGCTCGAGGGTCTTCTAGTGGTTTTAAAACAGTTTCTCACATGTTTCCATGCCATTGACATCAATGTTCAGTTATACTGCTGCATTGAGATGGTGGCAGTAACACCTAGGATTACAATAGTTATTCTCATGCATTCTCTAAATTAGAAAATTACAATTCAACTCTTATGCTGAGGATACTCTTATTTACGCCTTATATGAGGACAAAGTATCTCCTGAAGTTTAGTATGCAGTATGTAACAGGTCCTGTCCTGTTTTTTTTCCTTTAATCTAAAAATGTTGTTTGATATATCGTCCTGTTTGTCTCTCTCTCTCTTTCAGGCATCTAATCCCATTGACGTAGCGTCACGTCCTGGAGCAGTACCTCACACACTTCTACAGAAGGATCCACGGGTAAGCATCTGAACCGGTCTGCCCTTGCTCTGTTCCTTATGGTGAAAGCCACACATGTGCCGTACATAGAGTATGCACGCATCTTTTTGAGACAAGGCATTTCTCCTCATGCATCTCTATTGACACATTTATCCAAAGCACCTAAAAGTGAGGACATATATTTTTTTAGAATGTCCCACTGTGGATTGAGCCTCCCAAAAGTGGCTATTTTTTTTTAGCTCTGCAGAACTGCACATTTTGGCAACTTATCTTTGTTGGTCATGATAGTGATTGTCTGTTTGTCCATACAGATAACAGATCCATTCAGGACATCTGTTAGGGTAAGTGGTTGCCTTGTATATCTTTATTAAATGTTTCATCTCTCTGGCCAGGCCACAAAGTCTAAAACTGCAAATTCTTCAACAATTCCTGATCAAAGACATGCAGGGTTTTGGCTACATTTAAGGTTAGCTTTGAGGTCTCTGTTGGGCTAAAGTCAGGGTTAGATTTTCTTAATCCGTTGCCCGGTTGAAAATTCTGACGAGTTCCCACTTTGTAGTTTGGCCAGATAAATTTAATGCCAGAATCCATTTTTAGTTCCCTATATCAAAGCCAGCAGGCTAACCTCAGTTTCTCTCTAAATTTTTAGAAACCTGGCAAGTGGTGCGCAGTGCATGTCCAGATCGCATGGCAGATCTACCACCACCAGCAGAAAATGAAGGTGCGTGAGATGGCTAAAGATGTCTTGCAGGAATCTTGCTGTCATGTAAAACCAGATACAGTATATTGGTAATGGGTAAAGTGAAGTGGGTAAAGTAGGGCTGATGATGTTGGATAGTTGGATCTGTACCTGAAAAAAAAAAAATCTATAATCGTATTTTTGGATTCAGAAAGATGTGTGTGGGAAAAATTAAACAAAAGAAAAAGCCTGTGGAAGTTAATAACGATACAAAATCCAACAAAAATGGTGTTTCCGCTTGTTAAGTGTTCTCTAAGACTTCAACAAAAAAAAATCAAATCATCAAACATACAGTCAGAAGGTCACACTTCCTAAGAATAAGTAAAAGCTTTGAGTATGACTCACTCCACCTGAAGAGAAAGAAGCTGTAGATCAGTAAACCTCACATTTATATTATTCAGTGACATAATTAGTAGCTGAAGTAATAGCTGTATTGACCAAAATCCAACGTTTGAGGACAGACAAAAACTGCTTGTCTGGAAATACTCTCACTGACAGAGGTTGGTGTGGCCTCACCATGGGGATCCTCTGCTAATGCCACTGGCCCGGCAGTGTCAGTCCTTCTTGGGCCCTAACCCCCTGTTAAGGATTTAGTGTCCCTAATCAGCTTACATATATTTGTTATAACACAGTTGGCCAGAATTGGAGACATGGAGCCATTGTTGGTGTATCTGTCTTCCTCTGATCTCTCACCCAGTGTATCCGAGGACAAATCCCTCTCACTCTGTTGTTGGAAATGTTTGGTACTGTTGTCTATCGACCTAATATTCTTTGTCCGTCTTCCTCTCCTTTTTTCTCTGCCTCTCTCGACTATAGCAAATGCAGCTGGATCCTCACAAACTAGACATGAATGGGAAGCTGGACCTGTTCAGTCGGCCCCCAGCTCCAGGAGTCTTCCCAGGCTTCCCCTACCCTCATGACCTGGCACGACCCCTCTTCTCTTCCACAGGTCAGTAAGGTCTTCCAGTACCCGACTCAGGGGGATAACCTTCACCTTCCAAGACAAATCATCAAAAACACTCAAATTATCCCGTTCTCAAATCTTTCCAATGCCATTTTTGTCTTTATGCAAATTAGCATTTATAGCTGCACGTCGAAATTGCTCCTCCACCACTGTAATGAATGATGATTTTTTTTTCTCTCTCCTCTCATGTAATGTTCACTTAATTATAGTGCTTTTGTAGCAAATGTTTTGCCAGTAAAGGGAGTCAGATATGGCTATGAATATGGATGACTCTCGGTTAGGTAATTGACTGATTTGCCCTGCGTTGGAGGGCAACAGAGAGGCGAGCGGCCTTTGACTGGTAATTATGCAGTGGTGTGTCAGAGGCACTCCTGTAATTGGTTCTTTCATTAGCAATTCATGGAATATGGGTGATGGTAGCAGTGTTTTGTGAAAGAGGCCAGCTTGTTGCACAGCCAGGAACTGACCTCAATAGCCAACTATAGACTCGCACACAAAAATGCAAAAGCTGAGATGAAAGCAAAATATCAATTGCTAATTTGCTCAATGGCGTTACTCAGCCATCTCTAAACGCCTCTAGCTGACACGTACATTCAACGAGTTTGTGACGCAGTTGGAGGGAAATATTATATTATTTACTCACATTTACATTTTCAGCTCTGGCTAATCACAGAGTTGTGATTGTTTTTGTCTGACTGGATAATGATAGCACTGTTATATCCTCTGTGCTCTTGTAGGTTCCAGCCACCCTGCTCCCTCTCCGTATGGTCCTGCCCCCCACCCCAGCGGCTTCCTGCCTCCTAGCCATTTGGCAGGTAAGTGTAAGTAAACCCCATGTTCAAATCTTTTTTATACATTTATCTCCTTTTTTTCTCCGCCTCTTTCTCTCTCTCTCTCTCTCTCTCTCTCTCTCTCTCTCGCACTCATGGTTTTTAACACATTATGAGGTGTAATTTGAACCTAGATATTTCTAGTCTCTTAGGTTCATTTGAGGGGTAATATGGAGTCCAGTTGGCCACTGTAGTCAGTCATTTGCATGACTTCATACTACTTGAACTTCATGGTAATGGAGAGTGTAGCCATGGTATAATCAGACAGTATATTTTATAACACCGCCTAAAATAACGCTGTCTGCGGTTAATAAAAAGAGGAGCTTGCCTAGTATTCTGTCTCCCTCATTAGTTTGGGCAAACTATATATAGTGCATCAGCATATATGACACTCTTTTCTATATGCTTGCAAAGTTGATTTTGTAATTCATAGGTGTACTGAGGGTAGTTAATGTTGTTGGATTTATTTGTGCATTTAATTTTTTTTTTTTTTTTGCAATCAATTATTTTCCACCATTCTACTGGAGACACTGTTTGGGTTCAGGGTGGCAAATTGATTTCATGGAATAAGCCCTTGACTCAAACCATTTTGTGCTTATGAACACATGTTGCACTGAGAAGGAAGATTTAGCGAACAAAATTTTCCTGTCAGGGGAATTCATGTGTGAGGCAGAGGAGATTTCTCAATTGTTTGTCTTTTCTGATTTATTAACAAGCCCCAGAGCTGAAAATCCTTAAACCCTAATCTGTTGATAAGTTCTGCATTTCCTGATGGATTTTTGCTGAATTAAAATGGGACTGCAAATTATCATTTGATGAATGTTGTTTACTGACTTCTCAGGGTAAATATTTGTGTTATTCCTATAAATTTGGAGGCTCTGGTCTGCGTCAGCGGAGCCCATCAGACACCGATTCTCCAGTTAAATCATTGTGGTCTGTCTAGCCTAATTTTTACAGCTTCTAATTCCCCTGCCCTACCACAGTCTATTTTCAGTTCAGCTCCAACTGCTCAAAACTAATTTCCCCATCAAGCTATGTTGTTCCACTAGCCCCAGCAGGGTCAGAGACACTCCACTCCAGTTAGTGGCAGTGAATCCAGCATCCAGGCGACCTGGCTACTGCAGGATTACCAGACAGAGAGCTAGGGTGGCAGCGCTTAAAAAAAACCACAGCTCGCTTGTAAGAGAAAAGCCGAGTGAAACGGGTTGGTGTTGGGGTGAGCACCGCTAGCCAGCCCCCCCTTTTGCTAATCCCTGTTTGGCATTTTACAGATCCTTTCAGTCGCTCCAGTTCCTTTGGCGGCCTCGGCAACCTTTCAAGCAGTGCCTTCGGAGGATTAGGCAACCCCTCGCTTGGTAAGCGCTGGCCCCCTCTCCTCCTCCACCGCTCCCCCTTTCAATCTGGCCCCTGTGGCCAGTAGCAGAACAGAGAAGGGCAGCGTTAGACCACAGGGAGAGCCAGGAGGGGAGGAAAAAAAAAAAATCAAGACACTTAGCTCTAGTTTCTGTGTCAAAACAGCCCTAGCCCAGGGAGGCTCAAATATGCAATACAACACACCACATCAAACCTCCTCCCTGCCTCCACTTCATCCACCAACCATGTCCCCAACAGCCTGGCTTTAATCTGGCTGCACTGCTGCTAACAGGCACTCTCAGGTCTGCTGTTTGTTGGCAGTTCATCTATTAATTATTTGACAAGCCCCTTCTGCACCACCATGGAGGGCTTTCTCTTTCCCCCCTGCATCCTTCTTTCTACGCCTTTCTCTCTTTCTCTTCATCCCTCCTATTTTTGTGTGCCAAATCGGTCACTCTGTTGTGTAAAATGAATGTGATTGGAATAGACATGCTGTGGAATGCTAAGGTCTCCCTTGGCTTTTCACAGCCCTCAACTCCAGAGGGCAAGTGAGTCTCCCCTGTTCATCCAGTGCAATAAAAGGGAGGGGGAGAAGCCTCTGAAACCTTTAGTCCAAAAGCAAATGAGTAGCTTTTTTCTCTGGTGGGGGGAGCCATTAACCTCTAACTCTTTCAAACAGCTTCATTGACAGAACCTCCAGAGACAAAGACAAAAGCAGCTTTTGTTGTTGAGTCTTTCTCATCTTATGTGTCCTCAAGAAGGTTTTGTGCCCAATTAACTTACAGTGGGTCCCATGCCTGTCTCCCGCTTTCCTTCAGGGTCCAACAGTATGTTTGGCACCAAGGAGGGGCCAGGAGGACTGCCCACGTTTGGCGGCCACCACCACGACACCTGGAACAGACTCCGGCGCACCCCGCCATCTTTCCCCACACCGCCACAGTGGCCCAAAACCGCAGACACTGAAAGAAGCAGCTCAGCCAACAGCCATGAGCGAGAGCGAGAGAGAGAGCGGGAAAGAGAAAGAGAGAGGGAAAGGGAGAAAAGAGACCCGTCCATTGGGAAAGATGAGAAGGATAAAGACAGGTGAGTTTGAGGCAGATGCAAACAACTTTGCATTTTATTGTCTTTTTGGGTTTTATTTGTATGATGTTAGCTTTAAATTTAACTTATTGAAAAATAGTATTTCTGCAAAAATGCAATTACTATATATTTTTGCATACAATGGTTGACCTGGGACTTTACTGTATTGTTTCAAAGCACATGTAATTCCCCCAAGAAGATAACAGCTGATGTGAATATATTAAACAATGAATATTTGCACAAACAAAACACAAAACTATCCACTTAAGTACTCAAATACATGATTACAACTCTAAAGACATAACCAAAATAATTATCCCCTTTCCAGCTAGCATTAAAAAATATAAAAGATGATGAAATTATGTTAAGACAAATTGATACCACTTGAATGAGCTCTGGAATATGAGATTTACTGTTAAAGTTAAAATTGTGACAATTCTCCAGTTCATTAGTAGTATCCTTGGAAACAGAAATAAATTGATTCATGGGCCCAACAACGAAAGAGACACAAATCAAACAGACAACAAGCAGCTCTGAGAGATGCTTTCTGTCAAAAAATAATTGGAAGGATCTTCGTGGATGATATTCTAGCAAACCATAAGGGTTACTGTCAAATTTAAAGAGAGTAAACATTACCAGAGGAAGACAAGAGCATGACAACCTGCATTATTTAAAGAAAACTGGCACTAACTAAATTGTTTTTTTATGCCTTTACAGGGATTCTGTGGATCGCAACCGCCACTCCAACCGTTCATCTCCAGCCTCTGCACCAGTTAGCTACCAGATCAGCAGCCTGATTCGCTCAAACAGCCAGAACTCCAGTGATTCGGGTCGACATCACAGCGGCAGTGTAGACCGGGTCCGTGACGCGGAGAAGGAGATGCTGGAGCGCCACAGAGAGTCTTCCACACTGGCTGACGTGAAGGTGAAGGAGAGCCGCTCACCTGGCAAGGAGATGCTAGAGAGGAGGTCCTCAGAAGACTCCATCAAACCCGCTCAGCGTTCTCCTTCTCCATACTCCAAGGCAGTGATCAATGAGCAGGGCATGAAGATGGCAGGTGGGCCCCCACCTACACTCAAGGACAGCGAGAGGAAAGAGCCCCCACCTGCAGAACTCCTCCACAAGGTGAAAAATGACATGAAGATTAAGGAAGAGAGGAAGGAGGAGCAGGAGGTCATGGTGGTGAGTTCTGAGCCGGCCCCCCAACCACCAGCCCATGCTCTTCCCACTCCCATCAGCCAGCCTGTAAATCCGCACCACCACCACCCACCTTTATCCCAGCAGCCCCCTCTTCCCTCACCGCGTGGCAATGACATCCCAGCACATGGCCTCCACGGTGTCCCCATGGCACATTCTCTGCCCCTCTCCATGAGTGCCATGCCCCAGATGGGCAGCCTCAATGTGCTGGATCGGGCTCGCATGGCTCCCTTCATGGGAGTGAGCCCTCTCGCAGGAAGGGAACGCCTGCCCCACCCGGCCTTCCCTTGGGACCCACTTAGAGAGGCCTACCGCAGCCTGGACCTGCAGCGGCGCATGGACTTCCAGCTCAGGGCCGAGCAAGGACATCGCTTCCCCAGTGTGTACGAACAGGAACGAGCCTACCGAGAAAGGGAGGCTCATGACTACTCTCACCACGAGCACCTGTTGGAGGTGCGCAGGGAACACGAGAGGATGAGACAGCAGGCAGAGGAGCGAGAGCGCCTCCACCTGAGGGAGGAGCTTGACAGAGCACGCCTCCATCAGCTGCACCAGTCCCCCATGGAGGGCCATCTACCCCACATGCCCCCCTTTATGCCCCACCTAGGTGGCATGGCCTACCCTAGACTCAGCCCCTCCACAGGACACAACGGCCCTCTGAACAGAACACCCCCTACTGCTGCACTCAGTGCGCCCCCGCCACTCGTGCCAGCCGGCAGTGCCAGGCCAGCCTCACCCAGGAGGACTACCCCCCTCACCACCACCCAGGACCCACGGGACTACTCCCCATCTCGCAACCCCAAAGAGGTAGAGGCTCGGTAGCTTCTCAGAAAAGTGCACAAAGTCTTACTAGACGCACTCACAAGCCCCACTCCCCTAATCTGAAATTTTCTTGTGAACAAAAATGCACTGCTCTTCATCAAAGAAGAGCAAAACTCCCTAAGGGAAAGGGTATGATTGTACAAAGTAAAGGTGTGTAAGGCTGATTAAGCACATGCCATGACTTTATTTTTAGTGGACTGGAGGTTGAATAATGTCGGTAAAGAGAACACAAATATGTGTATGTTTATATCCGACTTAAATATTTGATAATTATTAATATATTAATCCAAAACCTTTTTTCAGCTTTGTGCGAAAAGAGAGGTCCTGAAATGAGTTTGTACATTTCCTATCCTTGTTCCATGTATAGATATCATTTCTATGAATTTTATGTATTTTGTGCATAAGTCACATCTTTTACAATATTTATCCCAGTTGATTGTGAGACATATCCATTATGACCCACTGTAAAGACTGGATTTTGGCTCAATCTTCAGTAATTTAACCTCATGGTACCAGGATATCCTCAATGATGACAATGTACAATGTTACATTACCGATTTGTTTTGTTTATTTGTTTTGCCTTTGAGATATGCAGATAAATATATATTATGAGGTCTTTGTTCAGTCTCTGTAAAGAAAACTGATGTAAATAACTTGTTGATATTCCTTCGCTGCAAAATTACCGTGTAAATTTATTAGTCTTTTTAACCATTTCTAGAAAAACAAAATTAAATGAAACAAGGGGAATCACTTCCCAGTTGAATATCATGGCAACAGACAAGCCTGGCCAATGAATGGGAAGTATGACGGGAGGGTGTTGTAAGGGGGCCTAGAAGGATCATCTGCAATCTATGCAAAGCAGCACACAACACCCTAATGAAGAGATCACATGGAGAGCGTGGACGTTACTGGTGATAGTGAGAGAAACTTGGATTATCTCATGTTTATATTATCAATGAAACAATGATGGAATTATTAAAAGACTTCCAAGTCACAAACTGGACCAGCCCCAGACAGAAAAGAAGGACACTTTTTAGTGGGCGGCAAAAGGACTTTCTCTGTCAACCTTGTGGTGTTGTGCAGTTGTTTTTCTTAGACTCTTGTATACAAAACAAGTAGAGTTTTAGGCGTGCAAAAAAATGAAAATGAACATTCATGGTTTAAAATGTACGGAATAAAGTTTGGACCTAATGTCATACATGTGTTGCTTGTATTTCATCCTGGTACTGAAATTGTCTGTAAGCCAAGTGGAATGTGCAATGAGTGGTTGATAGGTTTGCCAATAATGCTCGTGCCGGAGTTTTCAGCATTTAGAGTATTTGCTCATCCGATATCAAGCTATTACGCTGAAATCATAAAGGCAACAGACTTGGCTGACAGAGTAGCCTAAGCCTTCAGATCATTTGACCGTAATCTGTCATACAGGGGCAGCAGAGCTCTTCAGATGGGATCGATTAGATTGGGCCACGGCAATACAGGGAGGGACTAATAGGACATTGATTTTGTATGAAAGCAGGTTTTGAGTGTTTGTGTTGCAGGTAACCAGTATTGACTGGCAGCCCAGCGGCATATTGACCCGCGGTCTGGACTCATTAAGAGGAGCAATGCCTGGGAGGCAGGCTATCAGATGGTGGAGGAGAGGCTCCTCTGTCTTCTCATACGCCTCTTCTCCTCATGCACACCACTCATATGCTTTTTTAATGAGGCCGGAAGGCGCTCTGGGTTGGGCCGCGGAGGGAGCCCTGAGGCGCCCTGTCCTGTTATTGACAAGACCTCGACTGTGCTCGCCGCCTGTCCAGAGACAGCCAATTCATCCTGATAATGCCCTGACTACTCATCTCGCTGCTGTGTGCCGTGAGACCCACCAATCCTGTCCCATGGTATCAACCCATAATGACAGCGTGGATCAAACTGTGGCCAGGTCATTAGGGGATGTTATTGAAAATCAATGCAGCTCCTGTGTCTCGCACACTCCAGCAGGGTTTTTTAAAAGGGCTCCTTGAAAAGACTGTTTGCCAGAATGGGGCTGGCGTATTGGGAAGACTTAAATCACTATCACTTTCAATTTAGGCTCCCTGTAATTGAGCCACATATTCCTCCGACGGGTAGCATCTGTCAGTGGCCAGCTTCACTTTAGCGCTGTGTGCTTTTAGTCCTAATCATCTAGTCAACAACAGGTACTTAACCCCTGTACTTGTTACCGCATAGTGATTTTTCCTGTAACTATTATTTACCAAGCAAGCTTTGGTATAAGAAAAACACACACCTTACATTTTCCCCCGACTCAATCACTCTGTCCTATGCTCTATCCATTTTGCGGCTGAGTGTGGAACGGCCCTCCGGAGATGAAAAGCTCCATCAATTTCACTCATCGTCTGGCAAGGTCAATTTATTTCAGCACACAGTCCATCATCAGATGGGAATCAATTGACACATTGCCTAGCATATCCAACCCAAGGTGGGTTATTACAGCTCCTGCAATTGTCAGCTATTTTCCTGAGCTATTCTTCACATGTCCAGGCTTTTTTGTTTTGTGCTCGGATTGTTTATGATATAAATTTTGTATATTTACTTGTTCATGATTTGGAACACTTTTCCTATTTGATGGAACGTTGTTACAATAACAAGGCTTCGTGTAACAGCTTGTCACAGAAAAAGCAACTGTGATAGAAGATTGTGTTTATTTTACACATTTCTCCACTATAATCCCCATTAATAGGATACGGTGGTATCTGAGGTAAGACATTGTTTTATTGTTCCACTAATCCTCTTCATTTATCTGTGAGAAACCTCAATGCTGAGGGTTTGGGATTGAATTTTCATGGTCTCAAATACCTCCAAAAAGTGCTTGGCACAGAGCTCACCCCAGATTCAGTGAACAGTGGGACAGGCCTAAGGGGCTTTTATAGAGCACAATGGCAGCTAATAACACAGTGCCAAGCTAATAAGATGGGCAACAAATGAATGGTTCAGTCCAAGCTCCTTTTCTCTCTTGCTCACTCTTCCCCCGCTGATAAAACATGTATGAAAGCGTTTTTGAGCCGCTATGTAGTGGCTCCCTAGACGTTTCCCCCAGCGAGAGCTAATGCATTAGTTCCCATTTGAAGGCTGTTTTGAAATGGAGATTGGTAATGAGACGGGAGGCCCCCACCATGATCACATTTGGATTGCTGGGGCCTCAGCCGGGCCTGGTGATTTGGGAGACCGTAGCTCTGCTCAGAGTTCAAGCCCATCTCTCTGCGGGGGTTAGCAAACCCTGACGAGAGCCATTCTAAACCACTAAACTATATCTGAACTGTGAACTGAGGGAGAGAGCACCAAGTCAAGGGCTTTGGCTGCGGATCCTTGTCATAGCGCTCTTTGTAGACTGCATGTTGTTTTGACCACCTAAAAAGGCTAGTAGCATACATCCTTCCATGTTGCCATCTTTTTTTAGCCCTCAATGTCAACAGAGCGGCATCTGACAGAAACCAGGCCAGTCAGTGGTTAAGGAGCTGACTTGGAAACAGTCAAATGGTGTGAATTCCGGACCCTGGTGACAAAGTGCTGTCTAATGTCTTTGCACCTCTGGACCTATGACAAATATTCCAGCTGTCTCACACCACCGCCACTATGGCTGTGCAAGGAGACCAGCCAGTGCAGCCTAGGAGAAAGAATAAACTGTAAATCACTTACAGAGGAACCTCAGAGAGCACGATGTGAGACAGGGAGGACTGAAAGAGAATTAACGGAGATGGAAAAGGAGGAGGTCCAGAACAGCCAGCAGCCAAAATAAGTTTTCCACTTTGATTCAATTTTGAGGATTTTTCCAGCCTTTAGTGGAACCTCACGATCTCCCACACTGGCCATATTATGTACACAAGCCATAAAAAATGAATAACATTTATGCAGCTGGGTGCATCTGGCAGTGATAGTCCTCTCATTCAGGGACCCACAGGATGGCACCGTGCCGCCACACCACCCTCTCTGTTCTATGTATGGGCACTAGACAAGAGAAGACTTAGGGGAGGGGGTGGGTGGTGTGAAGGGAGGCTCTCAAATGCTTCGAATGAGTTAAAAAAATAAAAGATCTCAAGGCAAATGGAGGCCATACGTGGCTCGTCCAATTTGGCACGGCCAGCGCACATGATTAGCCGTAGAGACGTTAATCAAAAGTGGCTCAGTATTTGAAGGGGCGGTGAGAGGCACTGCCAGCTGGTGACAACATGGCTTGTGTGCACGGGCCAAGAGTGAAGTTTATTTGAATATGGATCTTGCCGTGACCGTATTTCTCCAGAGCTCAGTTAGCAGAGCGTTCCTTGGCTCATCTGTGGGATCGCCTCAGAGCCGCTTGGCATCCAGGAAGGCGGAAGTTTTTCCAAGCCGCAGAATGAAAATTACGATTTAGTCCATCCCCTCTGGTGGTGTGGGCATATTCATAAGCATTTATTCAGTTTGACGCTGGCAGAGACGCAACACCTAGTTCTTGGCGTCCATGTGTGAGGGTTTCCTTTCCAATACGAAATTATGAAATTGACAAAAAGGTGGTTTTTACAGCCTATGAATTACAAACACATTTAAAAATAAAACATCCTATCTTTCCACATAAAACCATGCTAGACCTCTACTAAAACACACGGCTTAAATATCAAACTGTCATTGTTCCCTTGGAGCCAGGGATCATGTTGGAGTCAAATACGACCACCATGGTAACAACACAGCATCTGTTTGTGATGAGTGATGGGGTGTTTTTTGTTTATTTTGATTCAATAAATTACCAACTAATTGAGCTTTGTTGTTAACTGGTTAATAGGGTCAGGGTATGGTTTGTTTAGAGGTAGTTAGATCATATTCAAGCCAAGATGTTCTGGATATGCCTATTTTCCAAATTTTCATCAAGAGAAAACTTTTTTTTTTTTACTTACAACTTATAAAGATACATTAAACCCCCGAGAAAAGATATTTTCCCACCTCCTGCACAAAATCCTTATTAATATTATCCTTTTTATTCAGACATGGGAGACATTCTTGTACCACCCCGTCACGGACAATATGTACACCATTTGAGTAGTAATAAAAGAAATACATTTTAAAAAATCTAATGTTTTCCTACTAGTAAAATGTCCTTTTGTTGGAAACCATCAATATAAAGTATGTAATTTAATCATTTTTTATTATTCTTAGATTTTCAATCTTGAAATATGAATTTAACATATCAGTGACATCATTGTTTGTACAAAAAATACTAATTCACTTAAAATGTCTAATAAAAGTTACATTAATGTGATTAGTCCACAAAACAAGAATTTTATTCAATATTCATTCATGGAACATTTCACTTCCTTTCCATTATTTTTTAACAATATGACCCTGTGACGGGGTGGTAACTGATGTGACGGGTGGTTCATTGTGACAGGGTGGTATGGACATACTGTTTTTCTATATGATCGGTTTGTTTTAGCCTTCCTCTAAAATGTAGAAACTTCATCTAGAAACTTTTGTTAAATTTGGATATAAATGTAGGTGTGACTTAATAATATATATATATATATATATATATATGTATATATGTATATATATATATATATATATATATACACCATAGGCAGTCTATGGTGTATTGTCAAGAGGAAAATAAGAAACACCAGACCCAACAATACAGATGATCTGCAGGCCACTATCAAAGCTACCTGGGCTTCCATAACACCTCAGCAGTGCTATGGGCTGATTGCCTCTATGTCACGCTGCATTGATGCAGCAATTCATGCTAAAGGAACCCAGGCCAAGTACTGAGTGCATAAAACATTTTTCAGAACTTTTAAAAAGTTGACATTTCTGTATTATAAATTCTTTATTTCAATATTCTAATATTTTGAGATGCACATGTAGGTTCCAAATTAATCAATTGTAACAATCATTACAAAGGAAGCAGAACCACCCCATTACACCTTACCACCCGTCACATACCACCCGTCACACTAAAACTTGTGACGGGGTGGTATGTGACGGGGTGGTAAATTTTGACCTAAAATGGCTGCAGTTCTCCATGTGGTCAAATTCCTGACCTAACATACATGTATTCATGTGTGAAATATCATTTTCTTTGCATTAACAGTGTAAAAATGGGAATAAAAATCAGTTTTCCCAATCTATTTTGCGTGACGGGGTGGTTGGTTTGAGCTTTACGGACCCTGCCTAAAATAAAAAGTTAACAAAGAAACAATGTAAATCAATCTTATTACATGCTTGCTTTTGTTCTAGACAGCTCCAAAAGCTCAAATGATGTCACTTCCTCTTTGTGATGTCATTTAAAGCAAGAGTACAATTTTTATGGACAAAACAAGTTAGTGTGACGGGGTGGTAAGTCAAAATGAGGGACGCACAAAAATGATAAAATATTTACAAAAAAGAATGTTTTTTCAAAATCTATTTGTGTCTTATGTAAACAAGGACACAAATATAATCCTGAAAATAATCATGGTTTGAAAAAAATATTAAATTTATTTGGTGATATTTTAGAAGCA
This sequence comes from Lepomis macrochirus, assembly GCA_024633595.2. NCBI lineage: Eukaryota > Metazoa > Chordata > Actinopteri > Centrarchiformes > Centrarchidae > Lepomis > Lepomis macrochirus. The sequence goes on from JALXJV020000005.1 coordinate 31,880,690, forward strand.
AATGTCTTGTTGGTCAGTGCGGACATGTGAAATTGGCTATGTTCTAATGAAAAACCATTAAAAATATTATGTTATCTTTAGAAATATTATTTTCATTATATATCATTCTAACAAGAACACTTAAATTAATAGCTTTAAGCTTTGGAAACACACTTTGGAATATTTTTGTAACTTATGCATCTCATCAAACATTGCGGACCCAAATGGCACCCGTTTCGTAGAATGACTCCTCTATAGCTTCAAGAACTATAGTGCTCTAAACAACAAACACAGTCCTACTTGGTTGTGTGTGTAGTATGAAAGATGCAATAGCCTCCCTTTTAAAACTGTAAATGTGGGGGAAAAAATCATGTATCATTGATATTCAAAAGCTGTTAACATCTCAAGTAGGCTACACGTTACCTGCAGTCACAAAGAGCATAATCAAAAACAAGAACAGCTCTTGAAACTGTGGTCATGAGTTATAGCTAACTCAAATATAGCTAACTCAAATGTTAGCTAGCTACAGTGGTTATAAGCATTTAACTCAAATATCTTTGCTTCCATCCATCCATCCATCCATTGTCAACCACCTGCGGGACCCAATACCAGCTGATAGTTATATATCTTGAGTTATATTGAAATTTTTACAGCTAATTTGTAGGTTTTATAGCTTTAAAGTGAGCTAAAGCTAACTTTAAGTTAGCCATAACACAATTTTATCAAGATTTTAACATTATCATTTTAATATTGGCCTCAAGAGTTCTCTGTATACTAGCTATACTATATTATTTAGTTAATGAGGTAACATTTGATTTTGATCATTAAGCTGGTTGTGCAGGATTTGTTTCCAAAAAGGCCGTAGAATTTTAAGAGCCACAATGATGATATGTGGTAAATGCTCTGAAGGAAAATGTATTTCATTCGACTTGAAGACACAGTTTTGTTTTAGACAAATTATTTTAAGATTTCCTAATACCAAAAATGACTTGTTTCTGTGAAGAAGACCTTAAGACATTTAGAGCTAAAGTGTATGTTGTCCCATTGTTAATCCACAGCAAAGAAATGCTGTACAACAACAATGCCATGTGTTGATACATGCAATGTGTATCTGGAACATTATATTTCTGTAATATAATATATATAATAATAATAATATTCTGTCAGTATGGCGTCACCACAGACACTATTAAATGCAATTCACTGCCCATGAGCGTGTGAATAATATATGAAACAATAAAAATAATGTTCTAATACACTACATCTGCAGTTACTATGAAATTCTGTTTTTTTCCAGTGTGATACTACATTAGGGCACTCAACATCCCCGTGTGAGGTCCTTCTCTTGATGCATATTGGATTCTTATTGCTTCTTTCAGCACAGGAAGGTCCACACTGCTGTGCACAGAATGGCTAGTGTTAGGCTGCATTTATGTCATAACGCTCAGTCACCAAAATACCAAAGATGGCTATAGCAAGGTGGAAAAGGGCAGAGGGATCATATTGTTCATTAGACTGGCTTTGACAGGACTTCAGCATTCCAGGCCTGGCTTTGCCTGCCTCCCATTCTTCTTTGGAAATTTGTCTGGCAGCAAACATGCTTTGAAAGGCTCTTATCTCTTATCTGGGCAGGAGCTCCATGCACCAAGATAACAAACCTATCTTATCTTGCTGTGTTCGTTAATGTCACAGATTAAGGGGCTTGTTCTTCCACTTGCAATGGGGCTTGCAGTGCGGATTGTTTGCAGATTAGTCAACACAGGCCTCTGGATGTCTTGGAGTGCGTTCAAAATGCTTGTCTTGTCCCGCAGACGTTCCTGTATGCGTACATTGGCATGTTGGCTGCCTCCCGCTTTCCTGTGTCAAATGGCAGGAGTACCACACAACGGTTGGTAGTTTTCATTACACACAGTCAGATCATACAGTAATACTTATCACATCAGACAAGCCAGTCGTCCATGCCAAAACAAAAATGTGCATGACAGCCACCCAAGACCAACTATGTTGTTCAATGTTTCCATTGCTGATTAGCTCAGAGCCAGTTAGTATTATGAGAATAATCAGTGATACATTTTTAAACATCTATTTGAGCTTATTAACCTAGCAAAACATTCACCGTGCAATATTTCCTCTATTTTGTCCAGTCTGTGCGGCCAGATTCATGATCATCCCTTTGTGACACAAGAGGCCAGGCAAAGCTCCATTGACTTCAGCCATCTGGCTATCTCACACAACCCTTGGCTACACAGTGGCTCACTCAGCGATTGATTGGGGTGTTGAAGGCCAGCTATTTAACACATCAGAACAACAAGTACTGCTATCAAGCTGGCCCTTCTCATGCCTCGTTTCTGAGCCGCCCAAGAATGTCTCTTATCTCTTCCCTTCTGCTTGTTGGTTTAAACCAGAGAGCATATGCCCGCATTCCCCGTGTAATACACCGTTGTGCTTTTGCTGTAACCCTGACAGACACACAGGTTGCAACTGAGAACCGATGGGGGATTTAACCCTTGTGTTGGTTGGTTGGAAGTGGGCCTTTCAAAACATAAAATCATCCATACTGCAGCCTCTGGGAGGAATGTAATCCCTGAAAAAAGGCATTTTCCTCTCCTGTTCTTTCACCAAAAGACTGACAGATGAAAATAAGGCCCTGTGTTCCATATCATTAAATCCCGCTCTCTCACCTGATTACATTCCCATTAGTGCCTCCATTCTTCTCCCATTATTGTTACTTCTAGTGAAACAGGCCTGATAATGTGCACTCACTCACTAGATGCACAACCTGCTCATTCCCATCTCTGATTCTTTGTTGACGCCGAATGGTTTTTAAATGAAAAGTGTGAGTGCGGTGTAATTATAATTCTGGGGGTATTATGAAATCAAATATCACAATGAATGTAATTTTATTTGCTTGTAATCTCTCTCACCCAGGCTAATAGGCGTTTTCAAAGGGCATGCTCGGGGGGGTTTAAACAGGCAGACCATCTCTAAATAGAATGGCTGCTCTGCTCTCTTGCTCTCCGGCTCTGTTCTTTTGTCTTTGATATGCAGGCAAAGAGCTTGACAGTCGGGGAGACGTGGGAGATTTGTCAGCCTGTGATCTCCATGCCTCTCTGACAAATGAGAGCCTTTGGCAGGGCTGCTGGAGGTACGGCTTCTCTGCCCTGCAGGAATCCTGATGAGACTACTCTGGAGCTGCTGGTAATGAAGTCAGAACACAGGGCCAAACTGCTGCCAGATATGACCTTTAATCTACTCTCATGCAGCAGGTCATTTGGCATGTGATGACTCAGAATTTGCACATACACCTTTGTGCTATTACGTCTAGCACATTATTCAGTGAGATGTTACAAAAATAGGCCAACACACACAATTTAAATCATTATAGCAGTGTATTTGTCACATTTAAATTTAAAATACTAATTTAATAATATATGCTGCTTGTTATGGCAGAAGCAAATAGTTTACAGTGTATATTTCCCAGCAATCTGTCGAAGGCTGGTGTTTTATCTGTATTCATATTTGACTAGTGGGGTAATTTAGGATGCAATCACCATCCAGTCAATCTTCATTACACTGGACTCAACTGCTCTGCCAAGCACACAATTGCTTGACATTGATTTCGCTGATTCTTTCAGTCCATGTAATTCCTCATACAGTGTATGGTAAAGATCTCTCCTTCAGTGTGCGTATAAAGTAAGATGTTAACAAATTATGACCTAAAAATGTGAACACCCTGAGGATAAACGTTCTCATTTCAACCCCAGAGTGAGCAGGAAATGGCTGATATTGATTCTGGACTTCCCATTCCATGCTGAGGTATTTCAAAACCAAAATGCTCACTCAATGCAATCCAACATGGTTGCCTTTGATTTCCTTAAGGGGGGCTGAGTAATGATTCATAGAAAGAACAAGCACTACCCCTTGTGGCCCAGTTGGCCCAGTGCAGCATGGGTAAATGGCACCTCCAGCTGCTTCTGGGCCCCTCCTGATAAGTTAACCTTGTGATAACATGCTAATGCCTGATTAATGTTGCCGTAATTAGACACAGCTTTTCACACTCAGTTAAGAGGACATCCTCCAGCAATTAGCCCGAGCCGGGGAGAGATAATTTCAGAGAGCACAGCAGAATCACGTTCCTCAGCTCGCCTCCATTCCCACTTGGCAACATTAAGGTTTATTTTCTCATTATTTCATTTAATTACTCGTTTGATGTTTTATACAGCTGCCACAAGTAATCTTTGATCCAATTAGAAAATGCTGATTGACAGCATGAGCGTGGGATTCAATAAGCTGCATTCAATTTGTCGTTGTGACCTTATCAGAGGATCTGCAGACGATTCTGTGTTCAGCATTGAATGCCAACTAAAAATATAATAGTATCCCTTAAGAATATATTCTGCATAGATGGCACACCTTTCTGTGTAGGCATGTGTGTATGTGTGTGTGTGTGTGTGTCTGTAGGTATGAGTCTGTGAAAAAGGCAGCGTGTATTTGTGTTTTCCCTTACCAGACATCTAACAATGAGGAATGAACACATTAGTGAGGAGAGGCCCCTGTACTCACCACCCTCCACACTGCCCATTAATAATGCACTGCCAGGGAATAGATGGGGGTTTGCAGAGATTAGTCCTGCATTAAAGACTCGCTTGCTATTTCTATTAGAGGGATGTGTTGGTCTTTCTTAAACAAGAACGATCAGGCCACTGTATAATTGGACTATAAAACCCTATAACAAAACTGTCAGTGGTCCCACAAAGCAAGCTGTGTAATAAGTTTTCAGTGTTAACAGTTGGGATTCACTATTTATGTGGATATGGGTTATGTAAAACAGAAAGAGGTTTTGTATTATTGCTCAAATCACACTATGAAAAAAACCTGCAATAACTCAAGTTTTTTATTATAAAGGATTGATAAATCTTTGTATGTTCATCACTGGTGATGTTCTCCACTGGCATTTGTTTTTTAAATGTTTATCTAGTATACCTGATTTAAATAATTGTAAGTCTAAAAATGACTGACTATGAGGTCAGGACTGGAATTTATCAAGGACCCCCAACTACACATGTTGTTTTGTAAGAGGTGACAAGCTAAAAAAAGCCACTCATTGCTGGTGCCCCTCAGTCCTTCTCTTTAGCCACACTCTCCCATCTCTGACCCTGTGCATTGCTCTCTGTCTTTCTCTCTAGCCCCAACTCCCCAGACTTGCCATCCTCAAGCTGTTCACCAGATGCCTCAGACTTTCCTTTCTTTCCCCGTCACCACACCCAACTTCTCACCTATTTCCACATTCCCTCACCAGTCCTGTAGATACTTAACTGGACCATTCCCACTGACTCTTTGCCAGATTGTCAAAGTTGCCATGTTCCTTGTGCTCTTTTGTTGCTTCAGCCACTTGTGTATGATCTGTTCTTGTGGATTTGTTTGCCTGTTTGCACTGCTTTACTGGTGTTGACCCTTGCCTTTCTCACAATTCTGTAAGTCTACATAATCTGTTTCTTCTGCAATAAATCCTTGTCCTCCTAAATCCTGTACCAGTCAATCTGCAAAAAGGAAGGGCTGCAATTCCCCTGCATCCATCCTCCAGTGTGATAGATCTCGCTCTCCATTCAGCCTGCTGACCAGTCATGCGTACTTCCTTTCAAAGGCCAAGTGATCTTATGGGACTGTCAGATACACAAGGACAGGCAGGTTTTGGCTGCTCCCCAGCTCTGACAATGATCATGATGTCCTGCTTGCAGGGTTGGGACACCTTCGCCCACTCAGCTCCTGCACTGATGGTCATACCATCTATCTCCAGGTGCCTTTGTGCAGCAAAGGTGCCTTTGGAACACAGTGGTGAACCGCTGGTTACTCTGCAGATGTGATAGACTTGAAAGCACATCGTACAATGCGTGAATGAGAAATTTGATGTGGCTGAGCCTGGGTCACTTTCCTCTCAACTGCATTCTCCCATCCTGTCCATGTTCCATGTTGCTTTATTTCCACCAGCCTCTTGTAACGCAGCCTTGCTTCTGCCTCCTGAACAGTTTCCTCTGACCTCCACTTGCTGCCAGGTTAGCCACCTTCGGATCATTTGAGTCACTGTACTGAACCACTTCTCTGGCTCTTGTTACCTTGAATATCTCCTCCAAGGTTTTGAAGGGCAGTTGCAGTTTGTTTTGGTGTCCGTAGAGTGTGATGCTGCTCAGGCTTTTTGACAGCCATATCCCTTTTCTCAGCACCATAAATCTTGATTTGGCTGGTTTGAAACACATCTGGGCCCACTCCAGTTTTTCGAGCTCCTGCAGAATCCACCGACAGGAACTGATTCTGACTGTGAGGTCATCCATGAACGTGTGGTTGCTGTTGAGCAGAATTCATTCAGGGCCCTCTTCACTCCGGTTTTGTAGACTTACTGAGCACAATCATGGCTAGGGAGATGAGTAGCAGAGATAACAAGGTGAAGACGCCAATCTCCACCTTGTTCCAGCTTGATGTAATTGATCCTGAAGTTGCTGTATTAACCAGCAGTGAGGTCTCTGATTCTGCTAGGGACATGATTTTTAGTCAGTGAGCTGCACCATCATGTGTAGAATAGAGCCATATGCATTTCCCCGTCAAGCCAAAGTACTGACAGGCTGCCCTCGTTCTCTCTGCCCTCCTCACGTGCTGTGTCACCACACTGGTGAGCTCCAGACAGCCTGGCATCCCTGAAATACCACCCTTCTGGACTGATGTGTCAGTGTTAAGTGTTCTTGGCCAGGTAGGTGCACATTTGATTGGAAACGGCACTGAAGAAGACCTTCGCCTTGACACACAGCAGGAAAATTATGCAGAACTGGTCAATTTTTCGGGAGCCACTCTCCACTGTTTTGGGCTCTTCCCTCTTCTCCAGAAGACTCGCAGGATCTTTCACAGATGCAGCAGGTTAGTTCTTGTACACTTTGTATGAGGCGCTGCTTAGTCCTGAAGCAGAGCTTGCCCTTGCTTTGTGGATGACCTCTGACTTCCTTTACCTACAGCTCTGACATGTCAAACTACAAATCCAGGGGATCTTGGGAGTGTGTGTGTGGGGGGGTATTGTACAGACCTAACTCCTGCTTGCTCTTTTAGAGTCACTTTATGTCTGCTTCAGATCTTGGTTGATGTTTTCCTGTGAGCAAGCCAGTTTCCAACTGCACATCTGCCCCAGAAACTCCTAGGTGAACTTGCAGGGGGTGGCAATAAAGGCTGCATGTTTTTGGCTCCTTTCACAATGCTGCTTTCAATGCCACTCTCCTGCCTGTTTGTGGATTGTTGTGGATCCTCACTGCTCTTTGGTTGTTTGAGTAAGGTGTTCTGGAGTCTTTCTTCTTCAAACTATTCAGCTGCGACAGCTGACAATGATTGTTGTCATGGCTTGTAGCTTCCTTTCGGTCTTTCCCTTTACTTTGGTTGACATGTTCATCAAACTGATTCCATAATGAAGTCATGTTAGCTGCAGGCCATTTGATCTGTTTCTTGATGTTAGAGGGATTCATTTGCACCACTAAGAAGTTCCGGGCACTTTTGGACAACTCTGGTCCTGGCTCTCCTGCATTTCAACAGGCTGGACATCTTTGCGTTGTTCTGCTCCCACCAGACATTGTATCCTCGATTGGTCGATCAGATTTTGCCACATGCACACTATCTGCTTGTGGTCATTTGTTCATAGCCTGGGTGTGATGTCGCTGTGTCCGTCCAAGTGGGGTGCTCATCCTGTCCCCCTCTCTAGCAACCCTGAGGGTATCTTTCAATTGGATTTATCTGAGCTTTTTCACCCAGTCCTAACTGGTTGTTTAAAAAGTATTGAGCATTGTATACCCTGTGACTCCCAAACTGCAGTAGATACAGAACTGTGATTTTTGTCTGTTGTTGCATCCCCATTGTGTACATGATTAAAGCGGGTGTGTGCATACCAGTAATGTGATGTAGATACATTTTCTGGATATGAACAGATAATGAGCTCCAAATAGATACAAATGACATCCAAATTGGAGCTCTCAGGGACGCTGAATGAAGCAGCCTCAGCCTGCAGTCCTCACTGTGCTAAGGACAGCAGCATTTCTCGCATGAGCCTGTTGCTCCACACACTGCACGTTGCAGGGATGCTGCTCACCCTGTAATACTTGAAGGGTCTGCCAAAGGGGTTGCAGACTACATTGCGGCATGTACCAGAAATTTTGCTGAACCTTGCAGAGATAAACACACCATGGAAGAGGTGTTGGACCTCGTGAAGGCCTTTGTGTGGTGTCAGGTAATTTGGAACATCAGGTAAAATGTGGAAAATTAGGGTTTATAGGGTACATGAAACAATTACTTTTATTGGTCTGAGGTAACTAGGATGTGCAGAGCAAAGATCAAAAAATCACTGGTCCCACAACTTGCAAGGTCAGCCATGTGTTGTGTTGATTTTGTCAGCAAAAACAATAAGGGTTTAACACCATAAATGTTTGCATCATGTTGAACTGTTTGACTTATAATCTAAATATTTTCACAATACACTTTACTTTTATGGGAAAGGGTTTGAGTCACTGTCCCATTTTACCTGAATGCATTAGGTAAAAGGGGAAATTTTTCTGAAGTGAAACTGGCATGTTTCACGTGCCATCAAATCATGACTTAATATGCTATTGGTTGCCACCCTGTTAAATTACAGAAATCTTTAGTATTTTTTTCCCTGCAGCGAGTCCATGTTACCCACTATAGCCATCATTGCTACACATACACAAGCACACACCCACATGTGTGTGTGCACTGACACACACATCCTGGTGGGGGAGGAGGTGTAGTTTAAAAAGGAATATTAACATTTTTAATATCCTTTGTTGACAATATAGCACCAAGGAAACAGGCATGAACCGTGACAGTTTATTTTACCTGGCAACATATTTTCTTTATAGACAAATAGCAGAAATCCAGCAACTTCTAAAAGTAACACTTAGGGTACTCATCAGAATTTAATATGGTTTTCTTGTTTCTTGTTCTTGTCCCAACCTGACTTCATCTTGTGGGGTGTCTGGTGTCCTGGCGGCAAACATCACCAACCTACTGAGTCTCAGTATCACAGCATGAGGAGAAGGAACCACCTTAAAAAGATTGAGGAGGTTTTGGTAAAGCATTCATATTTTGAAAAGCTAACAAAAAAACCTAGAATAAACATTATGTCTGAGTTAAATGCTATGTGAAGAAGGGAGGCACTAGACACCATACATGACCAGTACAGTATAATACCTACAATATTGCAGAATGCATTGTCTTGACTCTCAGAGTATGCCATGTGTTATGTAAAAATAAAGGTCGTTCTCGAAAGGCTTGCATGTGTTATAAAAGTGCATTTATTGCAGGCACTGCTCGGTGTATTTCGTCCCCCACTTTATTTGTTTTCAGGCGTTAACTTCTCTGACACATATATAAAACCTACCAGCCAATATTGTCTGTTTCTGCTCTGAGGGAGGCACCCGAAGCACACACACGCACAAACACGTACTTTTAACCATAAACCCAAACTGCCCCTCCTCCATCAGCTGATAACGGTATATGATGTCAACGCTGACCTGGGCAGGAAGTGCACATTGTGCCTAGCTCGATCATGAGGACAAGAAGCTGTTTAATACAAAACTATTGGAACAACACACTACGCTTTTAACGGTAAAGTAACCGTTTAAGATGTGAGAGACGTAAAACATTACGGTCATTTGTTGTTGTTGAAGTGTGTTTCCGATTTCTCTTGGATACAGGAAGGCTGGCTGCTAATGTTAGCAATCGCGTTAGCTTAGTGTTATTAATGAACGAAGTTGCGTGTGTTTACGGTAGGTGTGAATATCCCGCATCATTGGCATTATGAAACATTTTGTCTAATTGATAGTTAACGATCGAAATAACTTCACTTTTTTCCAACTTGTCACACAACAATCTTCTAATGCTAAATAGCTAGTAAGCTCAGAAAAGCCAAGCTAGGTCTCGTTAGCAGCTTTTGTCCCAGTGGGTTCTTCACCAAACTTCATGAAAAACTCTTTCAGTTTAATGTAGGCTTGCTTTTTTGGCAAGATGCATATATATCCTTATGTTTCTGATAATCTTTTATGAATCTTTAAAGATGACTTGTGATTTCGGCACACTTAAAACATGATGTATTCAACGGCACTAGATTTCAAATCAGTTTCAAACTCAAAATGATAACGTTTTGTGTAACTTATGGCTGAACAGAACTGTAGGTCTTAAACTTTAGTTAAACTTAACAGCCTAGCTTAGTTTGATGTATAAAGCAGCTAAGGTTAGTAACCACACAAAATGTCTGAGCAGTTCTTGTTTACACAGCTTACATATAATGCAATGGGTGATTTCACTTTCTCTTTGCCTCTGTGTGCCCTAGTAGTCTATAAAACAATGCAACTTGTTTCCTCTAACAATTCTTATAGAAAAGGAAGTGGGAGATGGACAGTTATCGAAGAGGACGACCATGGGGAAAGCTAGTCAAAGTGGACTCCAGTGAAACTGTCCTGCTTTTCAACAGGGAATGCACAGTTGGCAGAAAAAAAGGTATTTTAAGTTTCAGTGTATTATGGAATGATTTGTCTTCAACTTAATCGTATTTCATAAAACTTTGACATTTTTTATATCCTGCTTTAAAAAGCTGTAAAAGTGGTGATGCCTGTTAACAAAAGACAGCTCTGTCTGTAGCTGTCACTGTCTGGGGCCTTTTAAACCTCCCCCCTTGAAAACACAAAGCCTTCTTTAGTGCACCAAACTTAGACAGCCCCTTGTGATGATAACAAAAGGCGTCCATTGAGAACTTGTGTGCAGAATATTAAGTGGATTTTTTTTTGTATGGATTTTGCTTAAGAAAAGGTTAGCCCTATATTTCCCCCTGTGTCTGCTTTGTTGTCGAGAGCTTTTGGGGTCTACTTTTTTGCAATGCAAAGCGACTCGCCTTAATTGGTTAGCTTTTGTCTGGGCAATAAAAGCCTTGTCATGCCAAGATGAGATGAGGCTGAATTTTCAAGCAATTAACTTTAAAAGATAAGCTGAAGATGTAGGACTGTATTGCCAGATCAGCCAATTGTTTAGAAATGGTCAGAGGGGGAGATTTATTTTCTTTTTATGTGTTTACATACTCTTAACCAGATACATATATTACCCACACTCCTCCATCAAAGGGCATAAAAAAGTTGAAAAATGAATTGAGAAGGCTCTGTCTTGGAGTGCCAGTATCTGTATTTTGTGTTTTAACCGTGGTGTTTTATATATTTTTGTTACCAGGATGTTACCTGTCCTTTCCAGCCAACAAATTGGTCTCAGGGGAGCACTGCAAGATTGTGCAAGATGAAGTCTCAGGGCTGGCGTGGCTCGAAGACATGAGGTACTGTGTGCAGAATATTCACCCATCATTGAATCCTACAATTGGAGCGTGCCATGTATCATGTGTTTGTTTTTCTGATGGACTCTGATGAATAACATAAGATTTGTGGAGAACTCTTTCATTTAGACATTAAATTAAACACAGCGCATCGTGATCCAGTGTGTCCAACTGCATTGTTTGTTTCTCCGTAGCACTAATGGCACGGTGATCAACATGTCCAAACTAGTCAAGAAGCAAACCCACATGCTGCAGAACGGCGACGTCATCTACTTTGTATACAGGAAAAGTGAGCCAGAACAAAGTGAGTTGTTTATTTTGTTCGCCGTGAGAATAATTTTTTGTATGAATAAGAAAGATGGACAACATTTTCTCTTGTCATTGTGTAGACATTGCCTATGTTTACCACTCAATGAATACGGAGCCAGCCATTACTCAACATGGTTATGGTAAGTATTTGGGAAATTCCCCACAACTCCTTTTTATTTCACAGCTATGCTGAAAAAAATTATAAACGCAGCATTTTTGTTTTTGCCCCCATTCATCATCAAGGCCTATTTCTCTCAAATATTGTTCACAAATCTGTCAAAATCTTTGTTAGTGAGCACTTCTCCTTTGCCGAGATAATCCATCCACCTCACAGGTGTGGCAGATCAAGATGCTGATCAGACAGCGTGGGTATTGCACAGGTGTGCCTTAGGCTGGCCACAATAAAAGGCCACTTGAAAATGGGCAGTTTCACTGTATTAGGGGGGTTCGGGGGGATCCGGAAACCAGTCAGTATCTGGTGTGACCACCATTTGCCTCACTCAGGCCCCATCCACATTACTGCGGGTTTTTTTTACTGGATGTGGAGGTCCTGAGCTGGTGTGGCTACACGTGGTCTGTGGATGTGAGGCTGGTTGGATGTACTGCCAAATTCTTTAACAGGCCTTTGGAGACGGCTTATGGTAGAGGTCAACACCTCTGTTGGACATTCCTGCATGCCAATTGCACGCCCCCTCAAAAATAGCGACATCTGTAGCATTGTGCTGTGATGGAACTGCACATTTTAGAGTGACCTTTTATTACGGCCACCCCAAGGCACACCTGTGCAATATCCATGCTGTCTGGCCAGCATCTTGATATACCACACCTGTGAGGTGGATGGATCATCTCGGCAAAGGAGAAGAGTTTGACAGATTTGTGATCAATATTTGAGAGAAATAGGTTTTTTTGTACATAAGTTGCGTTTCGACCAAAGGAACTAAACCCCGGAACTAGGAACCTTTGGAGGAACTCACTGAGCTTTCACCGCAGGGACCAGGGTCTAAATTTAGTTGTTTTTTACCCCCCAAAATGTACTTTCCGAAAGTACCGGTACTTTGGGAGGGGTGGGCTTGCCTTGCAGTGAATTTCTGAATGGGCGAGTAGAGGCTACTGGCTTTGAATTGGAGCATGTCGGCTGTTTTTCTACTACTGCTCCTCTCTTTTTTTCCTTACGTTTGGAAACCAATAAATCACAAGCAACAGTTAGATAGCACACAAGTCTCGCCGATGTCCACCTGAGATCGTACGTCGGCATTATATTTATAGCTCGGCAATAACGGCCAGCGTGAAGGGGCGTGTTTATAGTGAACAGCTGAGGGATTTACGCTCCCTCAGGAGGTTTTTACACAGAGCCGAAGTCGTTCTCCTCTTCTCCAAAACAAGCGAAATAGCTGAATACAGCGGGTAATAAAGCTTGTTAAACATCATGTTCCTCAGGCAGACACAGACGTGAGTGCTGCCAGCTGACCTGCAGCTCTTGTCAGCTGGAAATGTTATAACAACCTTCCAAACGGTTGCGATTTTATGTTTGTGTTTCTTTCTCTGTATTTGTAACAAACTTTATTGTGTCCCTCCCATTATACTCATTATACCCATTAAAGCTGTTTTTAATGATCAAGCATAGCCTTTAGTTATTCATAATATTCCAATCAAATCTGATGTTCAATTATAACTTTTGCTCATGGATGGTGGTCACTAAATAATGATGCCAGTCCATCGCTTTGTAAGGCGGATATATCAGCTGGTTAATTTGCCTAGTCTTTGCAGCTCCTTAGACCACGGTGGAAACGCACACAACAGTTGGCTGAAGAACCTTTTGGTTCCTTGAAAAGAGATCCTTTCCAGAGATTTAACAGTCCTTGGTGTATAGAGAAAGTCTTATATCTTTGAGTTCAGCTCATGATCAATGGGGGCAAAACCAAAAATGTTGCGTTTATAATTTTGTTCAGTGTATTTTGTGCCTCACTACTAACCCTGACCCCGGTATCTGAACTATAGACGTGGAGAGGTCAGCCCTCAGCCCTGCTCCTGCTCCACCCTCAGATATGCTGCTTTCTGTGGAGCCTGTAATGCTCACAAAGGCTCCTCATGATCCAACTCAGGAGGAACCTCAGCCCTCCACCTCCGCTTCCCACTTCTGTATTGGGAGCCCTGCCACGTCTTCTGGTCCCACAGCAGCAGCAGCAGCCTGTTTTGCTTCTGGTAGGTTCTCTGCTAACACAATGCTGAAGAGGGGGGTGATCCATTGTAGTGAGGGGAAGGACTTTTTCTTCAGCTTTCTCTCTGGAAATTCACCACAGTAAATCCCTTTTTTTATACATTACATTTACCTTTTGTGAAGTTTTAGTAATTTATGTAGATGAATTGTTAATGATTGCAGCATCTGTCCCTTGGCGGGAGGATTGTTCTCAGCGGTTATGTTCTAGACTATTTCTTGGCTGGGAGCATTGACTTCCCTGAGTCTCCCAGAGTGGTTGCTTGGTACCCTCATGGTGGTGACAAGACTCCGGTACATAAACCTCCAGTAACAACACATGTTTTACACTTCAGTTTTTGTACTTTTGGAGAAAGCAAAGCTAGCTGTTTTCAGTATTTGTGCTAAGCTAAGCTAAAGGTCTCCTGGCTGTAACTTCACATATTAAATGGCCAGATGTGAGAGCGCTATTACATAAACATATTTCCCAAAATGTCAAACTTTTTCTTTTTTAAAGGCGTTAGTAGCAACAGAATAGGACATGTTTGATTAAGTGAGCTGATGATGATGATAATAAGATGGTGTGGTCAGATTCATCCAGCCAGCCTCTGTGTTTTGTCTGTGTAAGAGGTGGTAGGTTCACAGTTAAAGGAGCCGACAGACCTCTACGCTCTTATTTATTTATTTTTTTTTAAATAACACTGATCACAGCCATTGATGAAAACGCACCTGCTCTAACTTTAAATGAACTCCAGCTGGTGATTATCACACTGTCCTCAGCCTGGTGTTTAACTGACAGCGCCGTCTGCTCTCATCTGCTTTGTGCGTTGACTTTTTTCCTCCAAAATCCCCACCTGACTGTGATTAATCGAGAAGCTTCCCTCTGCCTTTACCAATAATTTTAATTGAACAACTCACACTACCAAAGTGGCTCCACGGTGGAGTTGGCAGCAACCTTCGCATTCCCTTCCAGCCGTGCAGTGTGGCTGCTGTAAATAGTCATGATGAAAACCGCATTGTGTGATGGATTTTTATCACAGTAAGATACATAACAGTACTATCAGGAAATATATGATATGGAACACCCCTAGAGTAAACTTTCTCATCTTAGTTCTTCCGTAATGTTTGTATATCACAGCAAGCAGTTTTTACTAATAAAAACGTTGTTAGATTCTGGTCTGATGTTCTTCCATCTTATCAGGTGCAGCTCAACATGCTTCTCCAGCTCATGAAAAAGACACGGACAACATGGAGCCAGAAAGCAAGAGGAGGAAAACTGATGACGGTGGGTTTTGTTTTTTTAAACTTTGAGATTAACCTGGTTCCCTCACATTCGATTTTCGTCCCTTTTGGGATTTGCGTGACAGCGCAACGACAAGCACAACAACAGTGGTGTATTTGTGCCGAGCGCATGGTGCGCAGGTGGTAGGAGAGACTAAAACAGGTGGGAAGATTCATTCAAATTAAACAGCACAAAGTGAGCTGCCTGTATTTTGGTGGAAATTGGCTATTTGGACTGAGAATAGACTCAGAACCGCTTTTGTGCCACTTCCAGACAAAAATATTATTTCCTGGAGAAGTCGAAAGTTGTTGAACTGATGTTCTCATACTTTACTGTGATTGGCTTGGAGTGTATTTATTACTCACCGCAATGTCTGATCTGTATTCACCTTCCGGCAGCCCCTTGGTGCTGCTGCACTTACATAAACCAAAATAGCAGTGTGCTCTTGGAGACGCCCACACAGTCTGTGCGCCCAAGACCTATGACTTTGCACATGTCGTTGCACTAGCACAAATCAAATAGGGCCCTTTATGTCTTACCAGAGTTTAACTTAGAGCTTTTGTTCCAACCCCCAAACAGCCAAAAACTCAGTGTAGCGTGTAATATACAGTTATTGTGTTTACAGATAAAGATTATGATTTGGGCCTGCCACACACCTCCGGTACAGAAGGGGTCAGTTCAACTGAGGGACGTGTTGGGAGTCGTTTGTCTAAGCCACAAGTGGAAGGGACCAAGACGGACAAGATGGAGGAAACCCTGACATGTGTTATTTGCCAAGACCTACTCCACGACTGTGTCAGGTAAGATCTCAAGGACTGTGCCGATATTGAAGGTAAGGGGCTTGAATCGTGCTTTGTGGCACTTTGCAAGTGTGTGAAGTGTGTTTAATTCTACTTTTTGTTTTTGCTTTAGCTTGCAGCCTTGCATGCATGTCTTCTGCGCCGCCTGCTACTCAGGGTGGATGGAGCGTTCTTCTCTCTGCCCCACTTGCCGCTGCCCTGTGGAGAAGATTCATAAGAACCACATCCTCAACAACCTGGTGGAGGCCTACCTCATCCAGCACCCAGGTCTGCTCAGAGAAAGACATTTTTATAGCAATGTTTAATCACAACACATTAGCACCTTTTTTCTTGCCTT
The DNA here is from genome assembly GCA_024633595.2 of Lepomis macrochirus. Taxonomy (NCBI): domain Eukaryota; kingdom Metazoa; phylum Chordata; class Actinopteri; order Centrarchiformes; family Centrarchidae; genus Lepomis; species Lepomis macrochirus. The sequence continues at coordinate 31,896,947 of JALXJV020000005.1, forward strand.
CAAGTGGAAAGGTTCAGAGTGGGTGGGAAAGTGGCCTCACATAACACGTTGTCTGTGAAATGCAGCTGTGGCTGAGAGTTTTCTACCAAAGGTGACATGATTGAGGAAGGAATGGTATCCAAGCAGGATCTGCTGACCTTGGATAGTTTCCTAGATGGTATCTAATTCCAAAAAAATCTTATTAGATACTTACTTTGCATATGTTTGTGTCTCCCTTTTTGTGCCACAGAAAAGTGCCGCAGTGAGGAGGACCTGAAGAGCATGGACAGCCGTAACAAGATAACTCAGGACATGTTGCAGCCAAAAGTTGACCGCTCTTTCTCCGATGAGGAGGGAAGTTCAGATTACCTCTTTGAGCTCTCTGACAATGACAGTGACTCCTCAGACATTGGGTAAAAAGGTTTGGTTGTTTGGATTTGTAGGAAATGTGCGTTCATTTTGGCACCTGATCCTGAATTAGTGTTTGACGAGAATGCAAATTCGTTTGAATTGTGTTAAAACAGACTGATTGTCATTATGAACTCTTGTCTGTTTGAACAGAACCCCTCGCTCTGTCTCTCTCTCTCTCTATGTTGTCGCTAATACTAGCTGAGCAGTGAATCATTCAGAAGCTGGGTTCACTCACTTGTTTGTTAAAATACTTCTCACTGTTTGGGTTAGCTTGAGAGGAAACATCAGAAAATGTAGAGATATTTGATCTAGCGGAAGATTTAGGTGGTTGACTGTCAAAACATTAATTGACTGAAAGTAACATGTTGCGTCCACATCCGCAGTACTTGGAGTTACATTTGGTTTACCTTTTCTTTTATATATGTTGATCTGCTCCCTGAATGTTTACATACTTTGTCCCAGCTTTATTTTGCAGCTCCTTCCCCACTTCTCAGTAGATTTATGGATGAATTTAGTCCATTAATCTGTTTCTGTTGGTCAGATATTACTGGAAGTGACGTAACACTGCTGGATGCAAGTTGCCTCTTAACTGTAGTACAACAAGCAGCTCAATTAACTTCTGAACAAGACGTAATTTGAGTGATAGAGGAATCTTCCGCAGATACAAGACTTTGTGTGAAAACAATGAGTTCATTTATCCATTTGGTTTTTTTTTTAGTGTTTAGTTTTTATTTGTTGATGAAAAATGTAATATATTTTGTCATATTTGTTATTTTCAAAGGTTACTTTTTATTTAGTTTTGCTCTCTTTTCATCGTGGACTCGTTTGTGTTGACTACATGAACACTAGGAGGCAAAATTTCTGTTTTGCGTAGGCTTTAAAATTAGCTGTAAAATGAAAGCATTAGCCGGAGGTTAACAAACCAGGTGTGAAATGTTCACAGGTCTACAGGAGGCTGTAAATGTGAACAAAGTTTGTGTTCATGCGCTGTAAGCTGAACTCACTAAACTATGGAAATCATCAGTGTCATAAGAATATCATGACATGGAGAAGCCATAAATGTTCGTGCTGGTGTTTGCTTGATTAGTGAAGTTCTCATTATTTTCTTCTTTTTTTTTTTTTGTCCCCAGTCAGCCTCTAGTGGTGTGCAGACAGTGTCCTGGCTACAGGATGGAGGTCAATCAGGGGCTGTTTGCTACAGGTTCAAACTACTGGTTCCCTGGCCTGCCAGCTCCACCTCCCATACCTCCTCCACCCAAACCAGCAACTGAAGAGGGGTCTGCAAAGGCCACAGGGGAGGAGCCCTCAACCTCCTCTGATATCCCCTCAGGTAATTATGAGTGAAACATTAGATTTTAAGATCAGTAGTTTGTTAAACATTTGACTAGCAAATTTCAAGGAACAGCATTCTGTTATTATCCTAACACCAAAAACAATGTGCAAGAATTACAGTGAAAGCCTCTGAAAGCCCACTTTACCACAACTGTGAAGATCCTCCGTTCAGATCTTCACGCCCTAACTCCCGTATACAATCTTTTTCTGCTCCCGCCCGGTCTGCAGCTCCTCAGGAGTACCGCTGAGCCCCTCAGGGCTGCCATCTCATCTGCACCTGCTGCCTCCAGCCAATGCCAGACAGACGGTCCGAGCTTAACAGCCAGCAGGTTATTGCTCAACAATGTGAGTTGTCCCTCAGCTTGTTAGTCCCTCTGCAGACATGTAGTGTGGCTGGATTTTAAAATGATATGGTCATCCACAAAACTACAAGGAACTGCAGTGAAACAGAAAGGCTAATCTAGGAAAACAGTATTTGTAGATAATGTAAGCAAGTCAGTGCTGCTACACCTTAATAGGCTATTCAGTATGAAGACATATTTGATATACATACTGTGAGGTAAGCAATGCATGCAAAATAAGATGATATTTAAAGTACAGCTTTGCCAGCCGATTAGAGGTTAGATAGATTAGACTTTATTGTCCTTGTGCAGAGTCTGGGTACAGAGCTGTTTACATGTATGGACGGATTGTTGCACAAACTCCGTCTTACACCTTGTCTGCATGATGTGCTGTGTGTTGGCAGGTGTGCTGTGCCAGCGACCCTTCTGTCATATGTACTGGGGTTGCCAGAGGATTGGCTGTCAAGGCTGTCTGGCTCGATTCAGCGGTATGTATCTGTTTGGTGGGTAGTGGGGCTTGACCTGTATTGACTGATTCTTTTAATAGGGCAATATCTGTTATTTTGGATTCTGTTGATTCCTTGAAGCTCTGCACCCCAAAATCCTCTTTGTGAAATAGCTTCTCAGATTCGTTTGTTGTACTTTACTAAATGTTTTGTCTTATTTTTTTCAGAACTCAATCTGACAGACAAATGCCTTGATGGTGTGCTGAATAACAATAACTACGAATCAGAGATCCTTCAGGTAAGATGGACTCTCTGTACAACAAAAACAGCTTTTGTCAGCAAACAATAGACTCTACTTATAATCCATGCTAAGATCCCAGAAATACATTTCTGCAAGTACAGTCACGTGTGATGTTAAGGTGCCTTTGTTTGTGTGTTTGCATTTTTCCACCAGAACTACCTGTCCTCCAGAGGGAAGTCATGGAGAGATCTGCTCCAGGAGTCTCTGCAGGCCTTACAGCAGGGAAGCTACTATCTGACAGGTGAGCCTCTTGAGATCGAAACCCAAGGGACTTTCATTACTCAGTAGTGTTTTATTGTACAGATGCATTTGGAAGACCCATATTGAAACCGTTTCGCCACATTGTCTGTGCTGCGAGTAAATAGCCTGCGCTCCTTGTGCCTGTCAGATTGTCGGATCTCTGCAAATGCCATCATGTGCTTCTGCTGCGGCCTGCGAGCGTTCAAGGAGCTGGCCTACAAGTACAGACAGAACATCCCTGCATCTGAACTGCCAGGTCAGACAGACGAAAATCATTTTAGTCAAGTCAACTTTAATGATATTTCAGCTTTTATACAGCATACTTACAGCATACTTTTATACAGCATACTTTTTACTGTTTTTCAACTTTCACTTCAGATTAACTTTCCACTTAACAAGTTAATCTGATGTTCTTACCTCAGCTGCTGTGAAGTCTCGTCCTGACTGTTACTGGGGACGCAACTGTCGTACGCAGGTGAAGGCGCATCATGCAATGTAAGTCCTACAAAGCACCATGTGACCGCATTTAGTTTCATACAGCCTATCTGTCCTCTAGTGGTTATAGAGTGGAATTGCAGCTTGAAACGACAGCAGTTAAATTGTTTAAATGTTGCAGTATATTGCCTCTCGTCTGTATTACTAGCTTTGTCTTCGATTCTCTACTATACAACTTTATTTATCCCCGTAGGGCAATTCAGTTTTAGCTGCCAGTTATATCAAGTAGACAAACACATCATGTCCATCATGCAGTCGGGCCCCACCTACTTGCACCAGTCAAAAGCAAATGTACTGGAACACAAACAACTGACACGTTGTCAATTCATGAACCAAGCAGGACTTTATATATCCAAGAAGATAAATCAGTTTTAGCTGCCAGTTATATCAAACGAGACAAACACAACAATCAATCAGAGGTTTACGATGCCTGTCACATGTCTAGTCAGCAGTATTTGAAAGCACTGATGAGCAGAAGGCAGCAAGAATTTACATATCAGTATTATACGATGGCGGCAGGTAGCGCCGTCCTGAGGGCACTAAACAGAATTCCTGATTAAGAACGTGGTCAGAATGACTCATGACCTGTCCAGCCTTCTGGAGCACCTGTTTTTTTTTCAAAGGGAGCTCAGGTCTGTCAGCTGAACTCCAATGATCTTAGAGCAGATTTTAACAATGCCGCTGAGGCTGATTCTTGTCCTTTTACAGAGAATCCATAAAACCAGCAGATAAAGGAAAATGTTAAGACTTTAAATGAATAATAAAAGTAAGATAAGATATGTGTTTTTGTCAAACTTGAGGTTGCAGTCAAACATGGTTCCTAAGTATTTATACGTCTCTACAGTTTCAACATTTTCCCCATGAATGATGCTTCTTCCTAAAATCAGTGATTAACTCCTTAGTTTTTGTCACATTGAGGTCCTGGTAGTTGTTATCACACCACTTCACAAATGCTGATAAGGCCACTCCCGTGACCTAACTGAGCCCCCTGAAGAAGTGACAGTTGGGCAGTGTCATCAGAAAATTTCACAAGGTAGCTGCCCTGTTGGGAAGCCCTGCAGCTGTCTGTGTGCATAATAAAGAGCAGAGGAGAAAGGCCACAGCCCTGTGTTTGAAGTGATGATGCCATTCTCAAATACCTAAGTTTAAGAGCAACAATAAAATGTGATCAGGTCATTTAAAATAAGAGGCAAGTCGTTCAATTTAAATATGAGGCTGCGTCTTGTTAAAAGATTTTCAAGGTGCTTGTATAATCTATCTAAAATGAAATCTTTCCCAGCTTGATAGGCAAATTGTAGTGGATCAAGTTTGCCATCGATTAGGGAGAAAAAAATTTCATTTTTCAGTATTTTCTCGAAATCTTTCATCACAAGTGATGTTAATGCAACATAATGAGTTCATTCAGTTCTCTTGGACAAATTCTCTTCACAAAGTCTGACCTTTCAAAACGAGAGAAGAATAAATTAAAGCCATTTGCCAAGTCAGCATCATCCACACCATTTACATGAATGACCTGCTTGGTCTCACAGGAAGACTGATTAATTGATGCCATGGATTTTATAGCAGTCCGGGCTGCCCTGAGGTCCCCTCTACAATACAGACTTTCAATTGTATTTCTGTACTTCATTTTGGCCTTCCTTATTTCATCTTTAACTTCTCTGGAAACTGCTTTTTTATCCAGGGGATTTCCTGAATGAAAAATGTTCTTTTTATTGATGGCTGCTTCTTTAGTGACACAGGGTTTATTATTTGGGTAAAGTAACCCAAATCTTTTTTAGATTACAATGATTAAAATCTCCAAGCATAAACGCGGGTGCCTCTGCGTCCAGTTTATGCACGATGTCAGTGATCAGCTGGGCAGCAGCTGTGGTGTTGGATCACGGGTGAATGTACACTGATGTGTAAAAGAGCTGTTGAAATTCAGTGTTACAGTACCTACAGAAGTACAGGCCGCCTCCTTGTTTTTTTCCCCGTGACCGGTCCGTTCGAGTTGGGCTTCCAAAACCCAGTTAAGTTCAGGTCCGGGTCTGCATCGCCGAGCCATGTTCGGTGAAGGCAATAAGACAAGTGTCTTTAGCTTCTCCCGTAAACTTGGCGAATGTTTCCAGCTCATCTATCTTGTGTCTGATAGACTGTACGTTAGACAGCAGGACTGAAGGAAGTGGCGGCGTAACAAACCACATTGTGACATTTAATAATGTGCTTTAAGGAATTAAATAGTTATATTTTGGTATATTTAAGATATTTCAAAGGATTTATTGACCATTTTAAAAAGTCACACCTTTTTTATTTTATTTAAATAGCATGTTGTTACAGCCAGCTGGATGGATTTCATCATCATTTTATTTTTTTCTGCCTCTGGTTGTTTCATCATAAATCTGTTGTGTGTAGTCCAGGCTGCACTGAGGCGGTGGGTGCCAGCCCTGTGCATGTTGTTCACTTATTTTACCACTAGACGGAGTTGTTGTATAAAATTGGTGCTATAGATCTTAATGTCTGCTGACGGATGCTTAATGTAATCTCTTCTCTTTGGTTTTGTGTGTTTTACATGCAGCTCTTAATATATGTGGTTTCTTTTCTTCTATTTTTTTTTTCATTTCAGGAAATTCAACCACATATGTGACCAGACACGTTTCAAGAGCTGAAGAAGCAGAGTGGTTTGTTTCTTCACGTGTCAAACGTGGATAACTGAGCATCTCATAGACACGATCTTTTGAAGTTTTGTTGTGTCCATTATAGCCAACTGCCTTCCAGATGTTATGCAATAATCTAATGCCGACATTACAATCAGTATCCATTTACAATAGTGACCTGTGTCTTACCTGACACAGGGCTGTGTGAAATAATCCTATGCACAACAACATTAAAGTTCAATGTTTACAAAAGGTTTCAGATGGTTTTTAGAGTTATGACCTGTTCGGGGCGTTTAACACCAGCCTTCATTTAAATTTAGATACGTTTTGGCTGTAGCTCGTCTGCCAGGTCACCAACCATCGGAGTAATTTATTTGTTAAAAATGCTTCCTGACATGTCCGCTAGCCTGTGACAAAAATGTTGGTTTTCTCAGATTAAGGGCGAGTGAGGCAATCGGTGCGGATTAAGGCCATTTATGTGCACTTAGACATGTTAGTGAGCATGTTTTCCATTATGTCCTCCTCCAGTCTTGGCAGTCGAGGCCTATAACACCTGATGTATATTTGCTTTCTTTAATTGTGAGCATGTGAAGAATGCTGAGTTAAGAATCCAGAGCATAATGACGACATAATGCCGAAGAAATCATGCGTATCAGAGTAAAGTGATACAGAGCCGTTTCCAAGACCCAACCTTGAGACTATATTATAATGTGTACATGTCTTACCTTTTAACTTGTTTTCGCCAGAGCATTAATGTGTTCCCAGACAAGGGCAAAAAGCCACTTCAAAGCTCTGCATACGTTCTAGTTTAGGTTTATAATCCCAGGGGATTGGAAAGGGATCACTGCGCTGTCAGAGGTCACCGGGGGCACTGCTGTATTATTTTGCTCTGGATAATCATCTCCAAGGTGATTAAAGTAGTGTAGAAGGGATGCTTTCTCAGAGCCTTGTAGTAAGGACTAAGCTCTAATGAAATGCACAGTTACTCCTTGTAGAGAGGAAAAAATTAAACTGCACTCCTGGCATCCAGTAATGGTGAAATATGCTGAAGGTGAGGTTGCTTTTTAGTGGAATTTTGCAGGATGCACTTGCAAAACCAACGCGTAGATAATTTTGCCAATACAACACAGTATGTTCCGTTAAATTGTCATTTATGTTCCCGTTATACATGTTATCGCTTACCTTGCAAGAATTATATAGTTTATTCAGATAGTAGATTTTTCTGTTAATATTTTGAGATATTAGTTGGGGTTTTGTTGGCTTTTCTCTGGTTCCTCAGATACACAAAGCTGCTTTTTTTTGTTTTTGTTTTTTTATTGCAGGTAAACCATGTTTTGGTGGTTAGACAAGTTCTGTGTCAACATGTAAAATCTGTCCTGTTGAATCTGGTGACCTCACATGTATGACTATCATCACCCAAGTGTCAGTAAGGCCCGATCATGCAAACATGCACAGCTACTAGAAATTGACAAATCAGCCTGCGATTTATTTAGCCCAGTCACATAAGAACATCCAGACATTAGTTTGAAGAAGCCTTATACAGTATGTGGAAATGCACGGATGAAGTAATAGTCTTGATGTTTTCCCTTTTTTGTAGGATCACTATTATTAGTGTGTAGAAGATGCTGGTGGATAAGAAGTAGGATATGCTAAAAGCAGGCTATCGCAATCAAACACATTTTGTATGATTTCACACACAAATGCTCAAGGTCTTAATTTTTCGATTGATTTTAGAACAATACATACTAAAGGTCTAAAAATGTTTGCTAGGTGTGATTTTTATAACGGACAACTGAGGATATTTGCACATACCTTGTCTCACACAAAGGCTTCTTTATAAATCGACATGGTTACGATATGAACATCCTGTCTTTGTCCAGCGTGAGAGACGTCATCCTAACTTCTCTGTAATATGAAGAGTTTTATTCCAAAATGAGATCATGTACATCAGGAAGAAAAAATACAACTTTAATGGTATCCTTGATGCTTTTGGTGACTTTAAGAAATGATGTGCATTTTTGATATAGTTTAGTGAACATGGATACAGTACGTGTTTTGGAATGTAGCTCTTCGTATTTTCATTGTAAATGTTGGCATTTTTTTCCTGGCCTCCTCCTGTAGTGTTAGAAAGGTGGTTTATGTGCTTATTGTTTTAAACTTTTTTTTTTTTTTATACCCCTGAAGTCATGGTGGGTCCACACTGGCATTCCTTAGCAGCTCAGGCCCTCGGCACAAACCTGGTCGATCCCGCGTCAGAGTGGCTGGGTTTTAATTATTCCCTACCGGAGATCTGGGCTCCCTAAGCCAACACCAGTCCCAAGCCGCTCCAATCAGGAATTGGTATTAAAGAGGCTTTGGAGGGGTGCTTTGCATTCTCCCTGCAGGGTATGTTGTATACTAACGCAAATATTTACTCACTTTGTGTGCAAAAGTGTAGACCAGTCTGCTCAGCAGTATGGAAGAGGCAGGTTTCATTCTACCTCATCACAGCTCCCAAGAATATGAGTGACAGAACAGGCGTCAGAGTCCGTCACATCAGTGCAAAGCTGGGCATTCATTCTCCATTTGAGCGATGGAAGTCCTTACTGATGCCTGTAAACCTTGTATGCAATGCACTATTTGAACTGTTAGTCTAGATTATAATCATTTTATAGTTAAATCTATAAATAGCACTAGGCACATGCAAAATGTTTTTGAGGTTGACAAACATTTGAGAAATGCCTCTTTACCCTGTCTATTGTATTAGCAATGCTGAAATTGTCTCAGAAATATATGGATCCAATCTGCTTGTTAATCTTAACAAATTAAAAGACTCGTATAGCTGTTGTAGAAGTCGACTTGCTTTTGTCAATACCATAAAAGTTACACCCCCCCCCCACACACACACACACTTTGTGTTTTCCTTATTACTACACTTGCATGTTTGACCATCACTGTTCGCCTTAAAACTCTCATCTTGTATCTGGAAGTCTTGGCATTTTTATACTTTCTGGATGTTTCAATGAGGGAGAAGTAGATGTAATTTTAACAGGTTATTTAGCTTTTTCTGTGGGAAAAACTTGACATTAAGAGTGCAGGGTAGCAAATGACCATCTGTAGTGTCACCTGTTGTAAGTGGTTACAACTAAATAGAGGAAAGTCATGTTTTTCCAAATGGCACTTCCAAAAACTCTTGACAGGTGCTGGATCACAAAACTCAAGTCAGACAGAAGATCAGCACAAAATCCTGACTTTTGATTAAAAGTTTTGACTTCAGGTTCCTACTGATCGTGTAACATCTTGCATCAAGGACACACCACGTGAATGACATAGCCTTTATTAAAACTTTACATCAATTCACAACTCATTTTAAATACTATTGTGATGGCTAGTTCTCTCTTTTATACTATGTTATAGTGTATATTAGTGTTTTTTTTTCTTCTTTTTTTTAAATTTCCCTTTTATAATCCAGTATGCGCCTTAGGAGTACATACTGTACGTATACAACTGTTGCAGCATTAATTGTACGGTCTATGCTCTGCAGAATACTTTTGGGTGATAAGTAATTGTATACACATTTATGAGCCTGTGCTAAAAATAACCACATGAAGAACCACATTAAGGAAAAAGCAGAAAGCTGGCACAAGGCAGCGCAAAATCCACAATGAATGAGCTATTGAAAGCAAAGTGCAATGGTTGGAGTGTTATAACTCACGGAATAGCGTCAAACTGGTTAACAAATCTGGTTTTAAAAAGTGCTCGTAAGAGTTGGGGGGGTTATAGTGTACTCACTCAGAAAATACTTATTTTTGCAATCAGTCACCTTTTTTTTAAACACAATAGCACAGCAGTCGGTGCCTTGGCATAGTAAGCAGCATATTGTTCCATCTTTGTTCGAACACAACATTATAAAAATAGAAAACAACTAGAGAGAGGAGAATACATTTGCCAGCAGGACGCTACAGTATATGTAGTAATCATTCTTGTAAGAGTTGATTTCAGAGATTAAAGAAGTAGGTTATATATTTCACAAAGTGGCACTAACAAAAGTTCAGAAATGTATAACTTGCCCACCAGAGTCTCTGCTCTTTTCGCCAACTTTAAAGGCCGTCTGGTCACATCTGGTTGGTCACACTGCAGAGCACTGTGGACTGACTGAGGGACGGCTGGCTGTCGCCGACTGTGTTTGACTCGGTCATGGTGGTGTGTGCGTTGGAAAGGAATGGACCAACCCCTCCTGACACCTGGCTCCCCCATGGCCTCCACTCCGGTCTGGCCCTTTGGCCCTGAGGACTTAAGCTGGTAATTCCAACAGCAGGCCTCTTTCCCTCATATGTCCCCCTAACCAATCCATTCAGCGTGGCGGAGGCCGACGTCTGGTCCAGGTGTTCAGCTGAGACAAGGGGCTGCCGGTCCTCCTCCTCAGAGATGGCAAACACCGGCACGCTGATGTGGTCACCCTCGCCTGGGAACTCGCGCCTCTTTCCGGCCTGGCCACTCTCAATCTGACACTGGGTGGAGGAAGAAGAGCCAGAGCTGGGTTCTTCGGGGGAGCCCTGGGCATGAGAGGGCCCAGAGGCCTTTGTTGGGTCTGCTGTCCCGGAAAGCAGGCCAAAGCAAGGCCCTGTGAAGCGTGAGCGCCGCAGGTTGCTGGTGGAGTTGAGACGCCGCTGCCTCTGGGCGGGCTGCGTAAGAGGGTAGGACGCATTGCTGATAGACGAGTCGGAGATGGTGCTGTTGTCTGCCTTGGCCTCCAGGTGAACATCAGAGAAGATCCTCCTGCTGTCGTCCCCTCTGCAGTCAGCTACCAAACTGGATGGAGCCTGGAATGATATGAGTGTTTGTAGATTCTAGACTTTTCAGACATTTAGACTTGTTGCAGAAAGAGAAGCACATGCATAATTAATAACACTAAAGATGGTTCCATTCCATTCAAGTGAATGTAAGCCAAAACCTAAAAACATCTAAATAAAATGCAGCCATTTTTAATATTAGAAATTACACCTGCGCTTTCTGTTTTCATGCTATGACAACACGAGAAAATGCTAAGTGACATTTATAAATATATAGCTATGATGCATTTTATTTTGGAAAACTGACTTCCTGCTATTGTGGTCATTTCAAGTCTTAAAATCTCGTTTAACAAATAACAGGATAGAATTCAATCACCGTTCGTCAATTCAAAGGGATTGTGGAGTGAGATTTGTTTTTTGTACTTTTGGTCAAATTACCCTTTAAGTAAAATGGGAATACATTGTCAAGACATCTGTAAAGTCAAGGTACTTTATATAGGAAACAAATTAAATTAACTCAACTGACTGGAACACACTAAATGCACCAACCATTCCTCATCAAGCTCAAATGCCCTAATCAGTCTTGGGTGTAAAAAAAAACTACAAAACATCAAAAAGCTTCTGGTACTGACGCTGTCCACCAGCTTGGTGAAGGGACTGGTGGAGTTCCAGCTGCACCACTTCCTATGCAGCTGCGGCAGTGGAGGGAGGAAGTCCTGGAAGGTGCGTACGCTCCATGCTCTCGGTCTGGAACAGCTGCCACCGCCGTCTTTGGCAGACCTGGCACCGGTAGGTGAGGTGGTGGAGTCTGGTGAGGGCCAGTCACCTGCAGGGCCGGGACCAGTGTCACTGTGCCGCAGGAACCTCTCCCGCTGCTAAGAGAGACAGATTGTATATTTTTAAATGACCGGTCTGGGCCTCTCTACAGTGGGCACCAGCAAAAAGGCTTTAAAGAGACATTGTCCGCCACCAGTTATGTTTGGAGTCTTTAACTGTCTCATGATATTAAAGGGAAAATTTAAATGTTTTTTGTAGATGTCCAATCAGTCTTGATGGCAAATGTAGTGAGTCGAAGCAAAAAAAATCCTCAGAGTTTGCTAAATTGAGTGAGAAAGCTGAGTTCTCCTGCTGCGAAATCTGTTCTTCCAGGACCAATGTCGTCATTTGATATATACAGCGACATAGTTGGAAGCATGGAAAAACTACAGGCGATTTTATGTTGGATTTTTAAAATTGCATCTCAAAAAATGAGGGCAGAGTATATTATGGATGAGGATGCATTTTACAGTGTTTTGACTGACTTGGATTTTTTAGCTGTATTTATTCGAGACAGGGTATGCAGCAGAGGAAATGCAGCAGAGAGGCTGCCACTGCAGTCTCAGCCATGCAAGAGCAAACTCCGACTGGTGGGTCTTTGCTCAAATTGCCCTCCGATGCCAAGACAAACTGAATCATTCTGCTGCAATGAATTTCAGCATGGGCAACTTTTGTTGGATGCTGTCGCCGAAGCCAATCCAGAAAGCCCATGCGTGTGTTACACTGCATCAATGATTAACTCCTCACTTGGACAGAGGTGTGCTACAGACCTTCTTCAGGATCACAAAGATAAACTGAAAAAGACAACCAAGACCAGCAAGGCTGAGGGGGCAGATGAGCACTGAGTGAGTATTTCTGTCACCCAACTGTGTTTTGGCCAAAACAGTAATAGCTAACATTATAGGTTATCGGGCAATGCTGGACTAATGATGTAATACTGAGGGGCAGTCAAGAGAAACTGTGTGGACGTTAAGCCTGATTTGAAGCCAACTAAATAACAAGAGTAATGGGTTGGATGCCTGTAACTGTTGTTTGATGTTGCTTTTTAGCTTTGTTGTTATACAGAAGCCTGCTGCAGGCGTCAGAAGCGTGCAATGCATCCTGGTACATATAGGTTCTGCTGGCCTGGCTCCGCCTAGAGGCAAACACTGAGGAATTTATGGCTTCAATTGACTACATAGATCATCAACATTGACTGGACATCCACATGAAATGTGGGAAAATTTCCCTCTAAGAGCTGCCTGATTGAAATGATTATTTTGTCTCTGTTGTTAATGTTCCCCAAATGCAAAAAAAAAATACATGTGTAGCAAACAAACCTTCCCAGTAAGAACAAAGGTTAAAAGACAAGAGCGACCTAGAGAGAATAAACAAACTAATTAGGACTGAAGAGATGACCACTCAACATAAAAAGCTCACTTATCAGAGGTGGCATTGTGCTCAAGCACTCAACTGTAGCTACAATGGTCAATTACAACGGAGACTACATAGACTACACTACATTTCTTCCTCGCACCTGAATTTCTCCCTGCAGATTGTGTTGTGTACTACATTAATGGATTAACAAGACGGAACTGCGCTGATTAGCTTGGCCTGCTCAGTCACACAGCCAGCTAAGCGTGTGTGGCTCAGGTACAAATCTCAATCATTATTTATTAAGTATATTAAAGCTGTCAAGAGAACAGCGGGGGCTTTGGAAAGATTTCTGTCACATTTGTGAAGGCAGAACCCTTACCAACTGTTCATTACAGGTCCAAACAAATGACTATTTGAGAGGACACTTTACTGTGTTGAGACTTGTATGGGTCATATTTGCTTGATTAACCAGGAGATGCTAATTGTGATCGACAGTTTAGATGTGCAAAGGCCATGTTATCCTTCCTGATCGGTCAGCTGCTGTTGATCAGGGGAGGAGAAAGGTTTTAGGGGTTGCAACCATCAGACAGAGAACGAGTCCAGATAATCCTTCACACAGAGTCACTAGCAGCTAGCTTTGTCTAGACAAGAATTAGCTAGGGGTTTAAATAAAATGTTCTTTTGGTCACTAAAGCCCCACGAACACAATAGCAACTTTAGATTTGACACACAAGGTGAGAAATCAGCCTCCCAACACATTCGCTTACTCCTTAAGGGGTGCCCGGAGAAGCATGACATACTCCGAAACAGTTGAATTTAGTCCCTTTAATTTTGGACAGAGAGGAATGTACAAAGCCTCAGACTTCTCTTCCTTGATCTCATCACCCTGCCTACAGCAAGAGGGGTTTTAAGGTCTTCTTGTTGCTTTATTGTCCTTCTTAGAAGGGGTCCTTTGTTACAAAATGTTATCAAAACGGCTTCATGGCTAATCTACATATTTGGTGGTGTGTGTGTGTGGCATGAAAATACCTCACTAACCTGGAAGTTCACCTGTCACTGACATTGAGAAGATGAATTGCTGTTGACACCGTTAGCCCAAGCAACATTTCTCAAACATTATTTACATGGACGTCTGCATCGAGGACACACACAGGCAGACCACACACTGTGTGCCAAAGCGTGCATGACACACAAACATACACACAATTGGAGCTGGGAATCTGGCTCTGTAGATAATACTCCATTAGCCTAGGCTGCAGAAAAGCTTGCCAGTCCTTCAAAAAGCTGCCAGGGCTGTTTCATGCCAACTCTTATTCCAAGAGAACACAAAAGAGAGCGGAGAAAAAAAAAAAAACGCTTGGTCTAACCGTTGCTTCTTCGTCAAGCGATCCTCCCATCTTTTAATTATCCTCTTTTCCCATTTGTGTCCTCATAGTTTTCATAATTTTACACTGTACCATGCGTATGCCAATAAAATGGTGTCAGTCTTATTAGGAACACTCGTTCGACTCAAATCAATGAATGCCCCGTCACTTCTGATGCTCATTGGTTCAGGGATCGTTTCCCCCAAAGTGAGGAGATCAACCACTGAGAGTTTGGCCTCGAGATTAAATAGACTATTTCAAAGGCCACTGTATAGCATAACTCTACTTTCAGATAGAAATTTATTTCTACACATACCCGGAGAAGTGATGAAACAAAACTCTATAACTACAGGCACAGCGGCGCTTTGAGCGAAATACTAACGTCTACATGCTGCAATGCTGATGTTTAGCAGCAGCATTTTTACAATTCATCCTGAGGGTGAAAGCATGTCAGGCAAATTTCATAGAAATCCATTAAATAGTTGTTAAGATATTTCAATCAAAACCACAAATATCAGTCTCAGAGGTAGTGTTGTGGTACTTGAAACTGGTCTTCAGACCACTTGGATAACTATGACCTGGATGACTGAGAATCTTCATAGACATTTCTCCTCAATGTTTAATTTTAGATCAAGTAATGTCCTCAGTTGGTGACCACACAGACAACTGTATTGGCATGAAACTGAGCCTTACTGTGTGAGGTGAGAAGGCTAGCCTGCTTGGGCTAGTGGCTGGAGATACAATGAAAACCTCATCTGCACCAAGGTCGAGTTCAGTCAAACCGCTGCAGGAGAGGTCCACCTCTGCATTCTGGGAATTGTCACCGCCAGCACTGACTACACAAACAGAAAAATAATCAGACACAAAATATATTGAGAAGCACTTTGTTTTATTGTACTGCAAAAGTGCTTGTATGTATGACATGGAGCAGTTTCAGAGAGAAAGTATTAGAGGGTGGTAGTTTAGGTGTAGTGACTGTAATTATGTGTAAATTCAAACTTTGTACATTAAAACAGTTTTCACCGTTAATATTTAATTTCTGCCAATGCTCCACATTGCTTTCCCGGTGCCTACTTCTTTAAGTAAGGGCTGTTTGCTACTGCGGAGAGCTTATGCAATTTAAATGGTTCAATGAAACAACGTGCAGAGTAGGCTAAACTCAACTCCACTGTTTATAAGCTGTGTGTTTTGGTGTAAACTCCTTACACCATGACTGGAGCACACAGAGAGGGGGACTTTACTCCCCTGTTGTTCGAACTACTCCCAGGCTGCTTTGTGGGTTAAATGCCACAACCCACAATGCCACAACTCAGCCTGGGTTCAGTCCCACTGAGAGAGAGAGAGAAGCCAATAGATTGTTCCAGGATCAAGTGTGTGCTGCTCCAAATGAATGCAATATTCCTTTCCATTTAAATACTGTACAGAGTCACACAGTTAATTTAAAGTATCGTACAACAATGGTGATTCAGCCCATAACTGGCTCATAAAAGCTTGTAATACTCAGTGTTAGGTAAATCTGGCCTCGGAATATCCTGTTTTTAATTTCCATAAACTTCAGTGGCAATTTGTTTGGACTAAATAAAAGAAGAACTGGGTAGTTAACATAAAAAGAGATAACCACTAAAGATGAACATACAGAGAAGGAACACCACCTAGAGATACTCGTGAGCAGAAAATCCAAGCTCACACTGTTTGATTGACAAGTCGCGTCCTGAAAACATCACAGCAATTGAGGCACATTCCTCAAAACCCAGGCCCTCGCTTCTAAATGAGTGCACTAAAACTTTCAGATTACTGCTTCGCCAGGAAATGAATTAATGGCAGATTTATATTCCTGAAGGTATTATTATCATTCCTAAAATTATTCTAGTCATAAGTCTAAACATGTTGCGTAAATATAAATCAAAATGAATGGCATCTACAGTAATGTGCAATATTGGGCTTTTGGGGCTTGCTGCAGTAGTGTATATCTTAGAAGTTTGCAAGAGGAACGGAGACCAACCACAATATAGATTAAACATCTTCAGCATGACGTACAGCACCTTTAATTGATTTTTGGGGCCCATTATCAGTAGTCCAATATATCAGTCTATCCATTGTGTCCATGCATTCAGGTGTGTGTCGTCCAACCTGTGTGTGGCGGGCTGTCGTCGTTGTTGTTGTCCTGTTCTGTGGTCGCCCCCAGGCTGGTCTGATTCTCAGCCATCAGCTGCAGCTCGCTGACCTCAGCCCCAGTGTTCTGGACTCCTTCTGGGACCTACAACAAAAGCACACAGCACAGTGCCATTCGGTTTTATCCTCAGTGCTTCAGCCTGATCCAAGCAGTGCAAACATGTGCAGTACCAGTGTTCCCAGAGGGGATAAAAGCCCCAGAGCCAGCACAGAGCCACAGCACAGCAGCAGTCAACACCAATTCTTGTATACATATTATACAAAGAAAACTGTATCAGTAACAGTGATATCTTATTTCAAGAGAAGAATCAAAATTGATGCAGCACATACAGAGATTCGCATTCTTCATCCTTGTCAAAACCTGAGCCTACAGTACCCACAATGCAACTTAACCTCCCACAATTCAGGTCACAGATTCAGGAGTGTTATGCTAGCAGCAGCTCCACGCTAAATTCTTTCCAAATGCACACCCCAGATTTTTTTCATTTTTAAACTTGTAGTCTTCAGCCCCAACTGACACCGACTCAAGTGTCTTCACTTGAGGCAATATCATGTTTCATGCAGTTTTCTCTGGAGCCACTGAGGGCTTTACACAACTTTGCAGATAGTTTGCAGATATGGATGTGTAGAATTGGTGTAACACCTCTAGAAATAAAATGTATTATTGCACCTACTGAAAAAAATGTTCCTCAATCTGAGAGCATGATAGAAATTGATGTGAAGAATCGGAATAAAGTACCAATTTCAGCAGTTTACAAGAAATAATCACGAAGCACAAACCCCCACATTTCATCCTCAGGTTGATCAACCTTTATTTGAGCTGTATGCCCCAATGTGGGGACCAGAGGTGGTCCAGCTCTGTGGGGAGTGGAGGACCAGTGCTAGAGCAGTCAACAATGTTGACTTTGATCCTGGATAAAGCGCTCTTTTCAGAAGACTAACTGAAAAATAAGGCAAAAGAGAGTAGACGACAGGTAGGGGAGGAGAGAAAGTGGCATTTAGAGAGGACAAAAGGAGAAAAATTAAAAAAAGACAGAGATCCAGTAGTGTCTGTACCTCAGAGTTGCTGGATGCACAGGAGCTGGCTCTTTTTGGACACAGTTTGGGTCTGGAAAACATACAGTACCACAGCAATTCAGTTTATAATTACAGACATATCCAAAAACCAGCTTTTATGAATGACCCCTATTTTTTCCACTCTTGGCAGAGTTTTCCCAAGAATTAAAATCCCTCTGGTGTTCACAATTTGACCAGAAATGTAAAAATGGACACTTATCCCGTACAACTGTACTGAAATGGGAGCTTTTTGACATAGTAACCACCTCACTCAATATATAATAGCTCCACATACCCGTGGCTATTTCCCCCTCAATAGCTGCTCTATTGTGGTGTTGGATGGCGGAGCAGGATCCACCACGATTGTGCATTCACACATGCCACAACTCTAGCAGTTCCCGTAGTGGTTGTTACAGAGATGCTATTGCTATGCTTTGCGTTTTTCCTGTGGGGATGCGCCACTGTCACTTTCTCACTGCAGATAGTCATGTCCAGTATTTGTTTCCACAGACACACTGGTGGCTTTCAATATTAAATAATTTTACAACTGAGAAAATGACTAATACCACTTACCTACGTTTTTAATGCGCTCTGTTCTGTTATTAAATCCATATGAACCAATGAAGCACAAAGAATTACTTGAGAAAGTACCCCCTTATTAAAAATTACTCTTACAGCTGAATGAGTTCATTACCAGCCACCGGTCAACTGAGGGCAACCCCTGCTGTGACTCTCATCCACCTATGGTGGTTTTCTGACCAGAGGGAACCTTGGGAGTTAATCTTACTGATGCTTTAAACTTGCATGATCTTGCCTAGCTCGCCAGGCAAGTCTTTTTCCAATGATTCCTGTGAACTCATTTAAATTAATAGGGAACAACTGAATGAGAAAAGTAAAACAGCTACTGAGGCTGCTCGTGAGCTTGGCATTTCATGGTAATGCATTTCCTGGCTTCTGAATGACTCCTGTTGTTGTTCTTGCTAATTACACTTTCATTTTATTGAACACGTTTTTCCAATTTCCCTGTCATTAATAGTGAGAACCTGTGGAGTTATTGTGCCTAACGGATGGGTTGGAGACACTGAGCCGCATTTGAAATTAACACAAATCATATTAAAAGGGGGGTGTTTCTCTCAGCAAACTGAATACTGAGCAAATCTAAACCTTCCGGGATTTTGAATCTGTCTGGACCAGTAGGGTAGAACAGTCACCTTGTGAGAACAGATAGTATTACAAACCTCCAAACATAACTCCTCAGCTTGTATTGAAGAGGGAACAGCTTGTAAATTACACCTTTGGATTGTGTGACAATGCAATCGGCACCAAACTCACGTTGAGTCTTAATTCTCTTTGTTGTCCCTTTCCCCCTAGTTGTTCCCCACCCATTCACTTTCATGTAGCCTCTGTGTTTTTGTGTGCTGGAATTGATGCCAGGTGCTGTACCTTGAATGGCCCGCTGTCTATGGTGAGAATGCTCCACATCAAGGAAGCCGCACATTTGCAGCCAAACCCAACTAATCTCCAAGGGTCACCACATCAGGGACTGAGGCTTCCAGCTGAGTCAACATAACAAAATGGTGACTGTGTATGTTGGAGTGTGTGCATTTGGGTAATGTGTGCGCTTTTACTGTAAGACCAGCCCGGTTTCATTCATGGGAGAAATCAAAAATAAGACTTGTGAATTTTCTCAGGAGGGTATTTACTGAAGACTCAGAAATATGGGGTTCATATTTCCCAAACAAAAGCAAAAAAAAAAAAACAAGAATCTTACAGTTTTATATCAAAAAATATAATTTTAAGACGACTAAAATCTACGCTAACGTCTCTGTGAAGCTGTACTGCAGCACAGCGCTGCTTTGAATGGTAACATCAGTAGGCAACATGCTCACAATGACAGTGCTAACATGCTGATGTTAGCGACGTTTACCATTTTAGCATGTTAGCATGCTAACAAACACTAGAAACAAACACTGTCCTGTGTTTTGTCCTGGGTGCCTCTCTGTCTCTTTGTGTTTCTGTCTCTTCTGTTCCTGTTTGTGGTTGGTTTGTTAATGAATGTCTTATTTGTTTGCACATAATCTGTTTCCTGTTTTTTTTGACCTGGTTTTCATTTATATTTGTTACTCCTCTTTTCACTTAGTGGCTTCAGCCACATGAGGACGTAACAAACACAGTATAGCTGTTTTGCAGGTTTTGGCCATTGGACAAATTAAAATTTGACCTGAGAGTAGATAAATATGGATGGGATCACCAAATAGTCATTGGGATACATCTTATGGGGATACATCTGTTGGGGATATAAATGTCTCTACAAAATGTTGTGCTAATCCATCAAGTAGATTCTGAACCATTTCGCTAGAAAATAAAAGCATTTGATGCTCCAGCTTCCTCCCACTGTCCAAAGACATGCAGGATAATAAGTTCATTAGTGACTCTAAATTGCCCTTAGGTGTGAATATGAGTGTGTGTGGTTGTTCGTTTCTATGTGCCATGTGATGGACCTGTCCAGAGTGTACCCTGCCTCTCGCCCACTATCAGCTGGGATTGTCTCCAGCCCCCTGTGACACTGCACAAATAAGCGGATATAGATAATGGATGGATGGATAGAAACATTTGACCCGCTGGTGGCGTTACATGAAAGATCAAGGGATAAAAAGCCTCATTAGCCTCTGAGGTCTTTCTCAACTACTACTGAATATCTATAAATATCTGTACCATATTTCAGAGCAATCTAATATCTGTCCAAACACACAAAACCAAAAATGTCAACGTGGTGGCACTAGAGGAAAAGTGCCAGGATCATCAAAGTCACTAAAATGTATCCTCTGGAGACCATGAATGTCTGTAAAAAATTCACTGAATATTTGTTGAGATATTTTGCCCTGAAACACAGTGGTCGACTGAATGATCATTGTTTTATACAATTGTGTTTTGTTTTAACGTTAAACAAACTTTGCTATTTGGTTTTAATTTAAAAAGCTATCTGGTAAAGTTGCAATAAGTTTTCCTTTTCTATTTCTCTCTTTCTCGCCATTGTAATAATTAGCATTTATAAATAAAGTTACCTGAAAACGATGCAGAGGGCACTTGTAAGTATCATAGCGAAGAAGGCAGCTCCACTCACAGCAGCCAGCAAAGAGTCTACCTTACTCGCTGTGGGAGCGGAGGCGTGGCGTTCGCCCCCTGGCTCGGTCAGGTTGTGGTAGTGGAAGAGAAGAGCAAAGCCGCGGCCCCAGTGGGTGGTGGTGATGAGCTCCATGATGACCTCCACCATTTCCTGGCTAGAGCCGAAAACCAGCTGGCTGCTGGTGGGCCGGTTGGACCCACAGAACCTGGAGGAGAAGGTGATGAGGTCTGAGATGTAGAGGACATCGTGGGGACATGCGTCAAGCACTGAGTGCTGGGTTTCAGGGCTCATAGCTGGGGTGTCAGTGAGGTGGGGCGAGGCAAGGGTGGTCACCTCCACAACTGTGCTTGGGTTAGAACTGGGGTTGAGGTCTCCCCTGAGGTGAGACGAGGAGGCGGAGTTGACAGCCCTGTCTCCTTGAGGCACAGCCCCAGGTAGGAGGAGAAGTGAGGGAGGAGGTGGCGAAGAAAGGCCAGAGGAATCATCTGCAGATCTTTTGGCAGAATTCGAGACTTTGGCAATCTCCATCTTGGTGGACTGTTCCTGGACCACTACTTGCTTGACCTCACCGTGTTGGGAGGACTGCTGACTCTTCACAACACCCCCTACACTCTGAAGCAGTAGGCTCTTTAGCTGCTGACGAAGTTTCATCTGTCGCTAAGCTGCCAGGAGTGAAAGTCACCTCTTCCGCCTCTTGCTCTTCAAAATTAGGGATAGCAGAGTACTGTCCAGCAGAATCATGACTTTCAAACACGTCAAAGTCAAATATCTCCAGAATAAGCTGGTAATCAACAGGCACAAAGAACTGCCAAACGCAGTGTGTCCCAGAGGAGTAGTTGTAGGGGAAGCCAGGGGACAGAATGAGGCCTTGGACGTCCACCACATCCACCTTGGCACCACAGTCAAAGTATACCTGCAATATGAAATCACATTAAGTTAGTCATGTCATAGTTTAAGACAAACCTCCTTTTAAGACACTATAACTCAAAGAATCTCCCATTTTAAGGTTTAAACTTGGCTCATACAGCCCCACTGGTACCACATTCATGTCATTATCTTTAAAAGGTGTTGACCAGTTTCATATTAGCCTAGAGGCCTGTATGCAGATAATGGCCACTACTTGATAAAGTCATCTATGTCAAAGACACCAGCAATCAAGGTGTCCTTATCAACAAATAATACACTTGACTTGTGGTAATCTGATTACTCACTGACATAAACCATCTTGAAACTGAACTATTCAACCCTGCTGTTCTGCCTTTATATCAAAGCACATGTAATGCCTGTATTGCCAGCTTGGGTAACCCTGGGGAGGGAATTTCTTCAAACATGCTGCTGTAATTCTTCCCAGGTGTGTGGGGATGTAAGGGGGACCTGCGGCCTAAGCAGAGGCAGATGTGTGGCTGAGCCAGGGAGCTGAGGACCAGACCTTTGTAGGGGGGCTGTGAGTTTATGAGCTTTCCTGTTGGCCTCAGTTCTGGACTGTGGGAATGACCCTGACTGGCATACCCCCATGCCGGACAGGTAACAAACCAACACCCGCGGGCGACACTTGTGCTCTGGACTAGGCTGAAAGCATAAGAGATCACTTTAAGAATGCAGTTTAGATGGGGAAGAGGGCAACGGGAGCACAACGTCTGTGGAGCCAGACAGGCACTTTGATTGCTCTGTGGACCATCTATCCCCATCAGGATGCATTTATCAAAGGCAGTATATTTTAAATAGCAAAATCGACATGTCATTTTCAGTCGTGACTGGAAGAGAGGACAGCTCAGTCATCAGGATCAAATCAAAAGCCCTCTCCATAGTTGATACAGCTGACAGCCTCACAGCCAGGGAACGGCATATTAAAGACACATGGGAGGTCAGAGAGGGCAAGGAGGGCAGCATGACCTATATAACTAACTAAAAATGTGTGTTTGAGTGTGTGCGTGTGCGTGCGTGCAGTGCATTGCGTCTCCAAAGTTATTTTCGTGATGTTACAGGTGTCTAATTTCTGCCCACAATGATAAAATATGTGCCTGGGGCAAAACCAGTATTTATCATCAACATCTGATATTTTCACAAACAGTCCCCATCCACTTTAGTCTTAATCTATGCTGGAACATACAAGTCTGCTGCTCAGGGTCAGTGACTGCCACAGTCTGTGGAAATACTGCATTAAAATGTTGGTTACTTGTAAACATTTCATCTTTCAGGGCAGACAGCAATCTGTTGCATTGCGAGAATACCTTTGAAGGTGCAACAAAATTAAGTGGCATTACATTTAATGAAATGTTTGCTCAGTCTTCCTAATATCCAAAAAAACCCTGCAAAACTGAATATTTGGATGTATATTTTCATCATTAAAGTCCTTTACGGTACCTGTATTTTGCATTTTTTTCTCCCTGACTGACATTTGCAAGCAATTACATTAGCGCATGACATGTTTCACAGCCTACACACTTACTAGAAATTATGTGCTACAGCAAAGTATTACACGGATGACATTTGAACGGGCCAAATGCCATTCCTGCTGAGGTTTGCGAGAGTAAGCCGATTCGGTGTCCGCAGTGTTTGCAGCAAGGTTGCACAATGAGGGGAACCACTTCACAATATGGGGGCATAACAGGGGGAGGAGAATGACAGCGAGTCCCCTTTTAGGGCTAAAATGACCTGTGGCAACAGACATGTTTGTTGATTTATATTTGCCATAATAACAAAATAAGAGGAAAATCGGTCAACTTCTTTACATTAACACCCAAGCACAATAAAGGTACTTAAAATTGCAGGATGCACATTAGAAATAAATTAATTAATTAAACATAAACATAGATGCTGCAATTATATCCATCTATAAATAAATTATCTGTTGTATGATGTGAAATTCTGCATCTGATGAAAGAGAACTGTGTCATGGACAGAGACTGTCTCATCTCTCCTACCAGAACAAGGCGACCTGGAGGTCCCGCGCACCCTGGGACGTATGCATGCTAGACTACACATGAAAGGGCCCCAAAGTGCCACAGTGTCGAATGGAAATGGGACATTCTTATAATGCCAAACATCTCGGTTCTGTTACATCACAGGCCGCTCCACGGACAGGCCGCTAATTATTCAAGGATGCCTTTTCTCATGGAGAAACAATAGGCCGCAGTGCCGTTTTAGTGAGCCACTCCACAAACAGGGAGGACGGATAATATTTTAATGAATTGATGCTGATAAGGACAAGGCAAGCTGAACGTTTACATAAGAGTCGGCTGGTCATTGCGTCCCAGTTGTGCCACTGACTGGGGCTTCCCTGGACAGGAGTAGATCAAGTAAGCACATAATTATTTGAAATGACTTGTTCAGTCAAACATCAGACCAACTGCTTTTTACTCTCATTACTGAGAGGCCCCTCACAAATAGCATTGTTCTATCGTATTCACTTTGCAGGGTTCAATCGCATTCCTGATGGGGTTCATAATTCTGTCCTATTAAAATTTAAATCTACTGACCGTTGGCTGATTTGGTTGTATAGTACAATTAGATATATACCAATGTATAAGAATATTATTTTTAATTTAAATATTATTTATTGGTAAAAATATTACTTAAAATTGATAAAAACAATTTTAATCACAAGAGGATGCCTTCTGAGTAATTGTAATTCTGTGTATGATCTAGGGCTGGGCAATTAATTTAAAAGAAATGGAAACCGAAATTCAGAGCCTCTAACCGACGTTATTTCCCCATATCGGTTATTTCGGTTATTTAATCCTGGTAATAATCTGTTCATTTACTTTCCCCTTGAAACATGACACCGCGTGTGTAGTCACGTGACTCCGCCCCGTCCAATCCAGCTCAGGTTCAGACCTGAGTCTGAAACGCAGGGAGTTGTGAAGTTGCGGAAACAACAGACAGACTTTTATAAACGGGGCTGTGACCTACACCGTGCATTTATTACTCGCTCGCTTTCAGCGTCACTTCCTGCGCGCTCGCTCTCCCTCATTTGCTCGTCCACTCACTCGCTACGCAAACACGTTGCACTCACTGCAGTTAAGAGGCCTCCGCTGCAGCACCTGTCACGTAGCTTTCATTTGGCATTTGATGAATGAGGAGCGGAAGCTAACAAAGCGTGAAAATCATTTGTTCCGCATTGATATTAAATAGTTGAGAGAATTTTTTAGTAGCAGCGGTCATAATTCATCAGCGGCGATGCGCCAAATATATGGGAACCATGTCTCTGTCATGTCCACCTCAACATCACATTATTAATTAACATTTAGATAACCTAATGTATTTGTGAAATCTGTGTGTAAATAATAATAGTTGAGCATATTTACAGTACAAACCAGTGAAATATGAGGGCAAAAAAACAACGTTCAAAGACAAAATAATGGTAATCGAGGTTAAATATTCAATTAATCGTGATTTTGATTTTAGGTATAATCGTCCAGCTCTAACATGATCATTAAAGAACATTTCTGGAGCAAAAAAAAAAAGAAAGACCAGCTTGTATCTGTAATTAAAAAAACAATAATTTTTAAACCTCTCTTTAAGGTGAAGGAGCCAAAAAACACTCTTGTCTGCAGGCTACACCTTCATTTTACAAAACAGAAGTCTGCAGTCTGACCTAACTGTTGGCTTTAACATGGATTTTTTTTTTAACCACCCAGGCTGAGGAGACCGCTGTGAAAACTGCAACACGAGCTGGCTTCTGCTGAAGTACTGTTAACACACACACACACAAACACACACACTCTGCCTCTCATGCACAAACAACCCCTGACTGGCTCATAAACAGGCAGGCGGGCCCCTCAAAAGGGGGCAGGAATCCTCACCAGCCCTGTTTACTGAAGGAGAAAAGTGTCACTGCTTTACAGGCTAGAGCTTGGGCAGTCCACTCAGGATGCTTTACAATCTCACACTTTCTCAGGTCTGGATCAATATCGCCAGAATACAGCTTTGTGGATCGACAGTTTAGCCTGCACTGAATTAATTTTCTTTAATTAATCCATTATCTTTAATTTAATTAAGTATTTTTACAGGGTTTGATGTCTGAATGTAATGCAGCTACATATTCACTTTGTCAGTCACCTACGTATCAAAAAGTGACTTCTAAAAAGGAAAATGTAATTTTTGTAATTTATGCTGTAAAGTCAATGATGGGGATGAGACCAATCTTCCCACAAATCAAATAAGAGCTTCACAAGATTATGTGCGACTAATTTAATTAGAGTAAAAAGCAGTTTTCCTCAAAGTACAACAAATGAACAGGAACTTTTCACAGAGTTTCACTGGTGCAGAAAAACGCAGACTTCTCAGAGCAACGCAGTATAAAAATTATAAGAGGGAAGTGCTTGCAGGGTACACAAAATACAGAACTGTTCTTCTTTTCAAAAAAATATTGGTTTCTTGTGTCAGCAGCTGCAACTCAATATCAGCAAGATGCCCCATTTGTGTTTTAATATTTTGTACAGCTCCCTCCAAATACAGAGATAGAAAAGAAGCTCCTTGAGGTCTTTCTCTGCAGCTGTGAAAAGCGCTGATACTTGAGCCCAGGATTTATCACATATCTCCCCTGTGATGTCAATGGCTTTCCTGTTGGGCTCACGTCAGTGGCTGTGGTTCAAGCCAGGGTGAGTTTACAAACAACTGGTGTGGCGGCCTGATTAAGCCCAGGCATTTCTAGGGTCGCCCTCAATTGGCCACTGTAGCGCTGGCTCAGCACATTTTCACCATCCTGTGCATCATGAGTGACTTATGAAAGGCCTCTTTGAGCCCATGCATGTTTGATCAACATTTTATTTACAGAGCCACCATGGGACATTCAGTGTAGCCTACATGGGAAAGTGCTGGAAATTATTACGGCTGTGGTTCTCAAACTCGCACAGATATGTGACTGGGTGAGAGAGAAGACGGGCAGATGCAGGCTCTCTCTTTCCATGTTTGTGGTGTGAAAACCTATTAACATACTTCCCCTAAAAAGAGCTGCTGCTGCTGCTATGGTAGCTGTTAAACCTGTGGAGAATCATGACCTTATCGCCACAGTGGTTTCAACACGTTTGGAGAAATCATTTCCAGATTTCGGAATGTGACCCAGTGAATGCATCCATGATAATTAGTCTTTCTGCAGCACCTCAGTGAGAAGCCCAATCATGTATGCTGGGCTGCGCTGTACCGACACTGCTGAACTGCAATCAATCAGTCTAAATGGACATTTCCAAGTGCAACCACAGCATCAAAATTGCCAGACAAGCTGATTTTCTGAATATCATCTCTAACAACACTTAAAACCCCTGAACTATAGTTTGTTTTCTGCCAATTGTCATCAAATCTCTCTGCTATAGTAGAACCTGAACTGCTCTCTGCTCCAAAATGTAACGATTCAGCTGTGTTTTTCAGAGACGATAATATAATCAACATTAGGATTGATCATCTAAATTCTTTAATTAAATTGCATATATTTATTTAATTTGTCTTATGTCTATTGAGGCCAATTCACTGTAACTGTTTCGATGCATTGACTTAGCCCCAGTATGTGCCTCTTATGTATTAGCATTACATTCAAGGGATTTGATTTTCTGAAAAATAATTACTGGGCGATCTTTAAAAAACCCTGAAGGTATTTAGAGAATCCGCAAATACTCTTCTGACCATCTGGATGAAAAAAAAAAAATTTAATTTAGGTTTCAACTCAATTTCTTTTCAGGAAGCTAAAAATTACATTTTCTTTTTAACAACACAAGAAAAATATGAATGTTGTTTTGTTTGAAAATAAAAAGAAGTAGAACGTAACATAAATATGGACAAGCCTAAGTGACAGTAAAGTGATTTCATTTTGGTTCACGTTGTACGTTCAACATTGTTTGAGCAACAAATCAGAGTTGCTACGCTGGAAACGAGCAAAGAAACCTTTCTTATTGTGCAGAATATGTTTTCTTTTTTTAATCCAGTTGGTTAGAAGAGGCTTTAAGGACTCTAGAAATACCTTCCGAACAGTGTTACGTTTTGTTAAACCACTTTCTGGGTTTTTCGAAGATGCCTGGCATTTATTTTTCTGAATATCAGATGCTTGGCTCTGGGACCTGAATGTAATGGTTATACATGCGAGGCACAAAGTGGAGCTGGCACTGAAAAAAGGAACTGCCTCTGCTGCAGTTTAGACCCTACTGACAATAGGGATGCACCAATATGATACCAATATCAGGCCAAAACTGACTCAAATAGCTGGATCAGGTGTCGGTGTCATGGGGGGACACGAACATTTTGCTGGGAGAGCTAACATAGCAATTTTTTTTCAAAGTTAGGAAGCAATATTTAGGTCAAGCCTCATGTTGCCTTTCATGTAAAAGAATGTGTAGTCTTTTTATCGGTACTCGGTATTAGCCGATACCCAAAGCCCAGGTTTTGTTATCAGTTTTGGGACTGAAACAGTCAGATCAGTGCATCCCTATTATATAGTCCAAACAACTTCAACAGAGTCACAGGTCTTCTCTAGCTGTGAGTTTAACATCATGTTCAGGAGTCACATTCTACCAATCAAACTTTTTATTTATAACCTGATGAACTTTATACTTTTGAATCAGTATTTGAATGGAATTTAGAAGGCTACAGCTGCTATTTCTATGCATCAGATACATATTTAATCAACACTTCGGTAAATATAAGTATGGGTTTGGACTTAAATAAATGCTAAAAACAAAAAAAACAATCAGCCAGTCTGTGTGTCAATGTGCTTTGGCCTTTCTAATGTTAGGATGCCACCTGAAAACTTCATCCAGTACAAGAAACAGCAACATCTTCTAGCTCTGATGCTACAATAGAAGAAAACAGAAATGGAATAGATATAGAATATAACTACTACTAATTATTATTAGTAGTAGTTATATTTTCCCCTTGAAAATATAACAATATGAAATTGGTCTTTATTTCAACCTACTGCGTACACAAACACTATGTCTCTCAGCTCACTCTGGCCGATCCCATCTCCTCTTAACTCCCAGTGCAGTTCTCACATACACACACAGTGACATGTTTATCTGTTGACAGACTGTGTGTATCTGTTGTCAGATCATTCATGGGAGGAATGAGTGAACTCACAGTCGACTGGGATCCTACAACTCAATTCAATTAGAGATGAATGTCTCCTCGCCCCCCTCTCCCTGCAAAAAACTTCCGAAAGGCAGAGAGGAGCAACAAAACAAAGATCAAATTCACTCTCCCTTGTCCACAGCACTGAATTGTGGACAGATCGACTTGGATGCCTCCCATTTTTTTCTGAAGTGGATAGAATAAATTCCAAGCTTGTTTATGCGGTTCCAAAAATCAACTTAATACAAAAGGGGAGCGGAGGACAAAGACATCATTTACCGTGTCCCCTCAGGCAGATAATTGCAAAGATAGTGAGCACCCTATGCACACAGGAACTAAAGCTGGAGACGCTGACAATTCAATATAGCATGGGCTTTTGTTGCCCAGTTCTAAGAATTGTGCTGCTGAGGCGTCATTGTCCATCAGCGGAAGAGGACGACTCTTGACAGGTGGAAGCTTGCCCTAGCCGATAATGTGGTGTTGATGTCCTAGAGAAAGATCTGTGTCAAGGGTAAGGGTAGTTATGACACTAGCCGCTGTCTCACATGGGGACATCATTCTGCTTCACACATAAATCAAAAACAGAAGAACATGGGCTCAGAAGACCGAGCGGTTGATGCAGTTTACAGCTCGGGTGCTTCACTTCAGTGACTCTACTACAAAATTTGTCAGGACTCTAAACATGACTGTTCCAGACGGCTGACAATACATCAACAAGTCCTGTCATCTTTAGTCACACGAGTAGTTATTCTTACCGGTGCAGGTACCCTTATGAACCCAATTATAGATGACACTTCAGGTTATGGAATCAAAACAACTTTTAAACCTCAACCAATCAAGTCTAAAGGCACCCATTCACAGCTAAACCTCAGTGACCTGGCAGGAGCTTTGACTCTACCACAGGAGAAGCTAAAACATGTCCAACATGAATCACAGCCTGACTGAATCAAAAACATGCCTGGGAAGAAACCCCTGACTGTTAGCGATCCTGTTTTTGCCATAGACCAACTTTTGATCATGAACTCCTCGCATGTCAGAGAGGAAAGCTTGGGAAGTCGCCTCAATGGGTATGAAAAAGTACAACATAAGGTTTACATGCTCTCAATGTGGTTCTCATTTCAGCAGCTTGGACTCTGCATGCCATTCTCTAACTCTGTGAAGTGCAGTAACATCAAAACATGTCTGTGCCATCAAAACATCCCTTTGAAAGCCCTGGGATATGAAGTGCCACGAAGTTTGGAAATTGTAAAATACAGCCAAAAAACGTTCATAAGTTTGCTATGCACGGCAAAGGTGGACACGAGTAAGTCAACATGATGTAAGGTGATTAAAAAAGTCTGGCTATGGCTAACGTTACAGTTTTTTCCCCCCCTTCAGATTTCAGTGAGTGACAAACAACCACATGGAATATTCTTATAAAATAAATAAAGACACTGAACTTGAACTTTCCCCTTTCGAAATGCAGACCTCATTTTAAAAAGAAATCTTTCCGTTTATGTAACGTTATCGCACCACAGGCTAAGTTACATGAGGATGTGTTGGCTACATGTTCTGGACAGACAATGTTTCAAAACACAAGCTGACAAACGTTACAAGACCATTTTGATGCAGTGTGTTTGGTTTCATACACGACTTTCCCAATTTCAGAAGCAGCGTTAGGTCGTAAAGACTGCGCTTTGAGAAGTTAATGTTACGTATTACTCTGTTTCCTAACAGAACTTACGCAAAACTCAACTGTGAAAATTGTAAATTTAAAAGTTCATGGCTAAATGCAAAACTTGTCTACATTGTAATACATGAGCTTAGAGTTTTTCGAAGCAGTATGGCCTTATGATAGAGTCGGCGTGAAGTGTATCTAACAAGAACATTTACAGTAATAAAATGTCAACTTTTAAAAATAGTTCCAGATGCCACTTCATGCTACCGTCTACAATGGTGTACTGTATTCTGGTAGTCCGAAGTTGTAGACAGAACAGACGAACTAGAATTAAATTTAAAATGTTGTTAACGCACGCGGTCATTTGGGGATCAGATGTACGCCGAAATGAATGGTTACACCTAACGTTCCTTGAAATAACTTGCTTCAAATCCCTTGAGTTGAGGCTGTTTGACGAGAAGCAAACAATTGTGAAATATCGAGGTTACGAACGGAGTTCGTGGGTTGTTGCTGTCCATACAAGTGAGCTCGGCACTATAAGGCTGGAGGTAAAGCGTGTAAATTATTGTCAGCTTATTAGCAACAAATGTCAACTTACTTTCTGTGCAACGCATCCCATCACGAAGAGTAGATATGTTGTCATAAAAACATGCGCCCCAAGCGACGTAACACAACTCATTTTCCTCTAATTGTTCCTTTTTAATGCGACGCACAGTGAACCATATCCCGCTCCTCTGCTTCCCTCTCATTCACCTGAAGTATCGGGAGCGCGCTTCCATCGTTCATGGGCGCACTCGAACACCAGTCCCCTAACTTAGCTGAAAACTCTCCTATTCTTGACTTTATGGTAACTTCAGCATTATTTATATTTAATTTATTTTAAAACTAGCAATTTAAAAAACGTAATAATATTATTGTGGATTTTCTAATTTATGATGAAACTTAAATCTTAGGTCTTGGCATCATATTTATTTATTTATTATCATATTTATTTAACATTGATTCCTTCTTACAATCTAGCAGATACAGAAAACTTACATACATATTATGTGTTGTGCTATTTGTGTCTGTGTGCTTTCTACAGAAAAACACCTTATGTGATTGATGAATATATTTTAACTGTAGCCTAAATATTGGCTACATGTTAGTGGTTGACTCCTAAATTCAATTTCAATTTATAATTTGGGAGCCCTTTGATAATCCGAACAAACACTTACATTTCATTTAGTACATGCACAAAGATTAGAAGATTTAGCAGCACAGGATTATGGCCAGGGCATATCCACACAGCTGGATGAAAAAACTGTCAGTTTGTTTAACAAGGTGTCACAGGCAGTGCATTCAGACCAAACACAGGTAGGCCAGCATAGTTTCTTAAGAGCTGCTATTACAAAATTTGTTAGGTTACCACTCTCTTCGATATGTTTTGTAAAGAGCTAGAAATGTCAGATCTGTTTTTCCCCACACATATGCTAAATACCTTTGTCAGAGCAATTAAATAAGGTAACTGAGTGTGGTTGATGTTCAGTGCCACTCCTTCAACCACCCACACTCAGGATCTCAGATCTCATCCAAGCTATTGTGTCATGCACCACTAATATGTGACTTGCCCTTTTGACAAGACTGTGTGGGCAAAACAAGTAGAATGTTAAATACTGAATTAACTGAATGCAGAATAATGTGGGGGAGATATCTCGAAACAAACAATTTCTGAGGAAGGAAGGCTATAGGAAACACAAACTGGAGAGATTCATTCATAAGAAGGTGAATTATTTTTCATAGATGGCTTACATTTCTGGTTTCAGAAAAGCTTATTATGGAGATACAATGTCAGATCATACTCTGTAACGTTAAATGTTTTCCAATATAGTGTCGTTCGTGTTGCTACCACTAGATGGCACCAATATAAGACAATTTGAAATCGCACACGGTGGTTTTAAATCAGTTTTCTCACATTTTTCATTAAAACGTTTTATTTTACCCTATACTTTTATGGTTGTGCCTCGGTGTGCCTCTAGTTTGACTATGTCATTTGACTTAAGACTTGGATATAATGTGACACTTGTGTTGTATGTAATAGCCTACACATTTATCACTATTTCTTGTCCCCAGGTTTCTGCATTGGATGGTGTCCATTCAATACTATGCTACTCTGTCCGTTAGGACGCATGCAGTGTTTGGGTGTGCCATGAACGATTCATGAACGATTAAAAATCCTTACTGTAAAAATAAAATTAATAAAATTGCAAGAAAGATGTGATATGCTGCGCCTAAATTAGGCTTTCTTGTTTTCTCTTCTCGAGTCTTTTGCTTAACTAGTACACCCCCCTCCCCTTTTGTCTGTTTATTCCTTTTGGGGGGTTTGTTGCTCAGTGTTGTTTATAGGAGTATTTGTTTAATTTGCACAGGCAATGATTGTATTGCAGGCCCACCTATTTTTGTGCACGCTATATACGCTCACCTAAAGGATTATTAGGAACACCTGTTCAATTTCTCATTAACGCAATTATCTAATCAACCAATCACATGGCAGCTGCTTCAATGCATTTAGGGATGTGGTGTTAATATATGCCTACTATATGTATCAAATATATAATTTTAACTCAAATTCTTTATGTGAAATCCTGCATAATCTCATTACATTGAGCAGTGATTTGCGTATAATGTGCGCATAATTTGCAAGGTATTGCGGCGGGCTTTAAAAACGGGCATCGGCAGCTTGAAATAGCACTTGGTAGTGGTAGTACCCCGCAGCTGCAGGTTACCTGCAGATAGCGGAACTCTTTGGCCACAAGAGAGAGGTACAGTACCACATCCGACAGGTTTACCAGTAGTGTTGTCCGTTCCATATTATAGTTCGTGTAATAAATGTATTATTGCCATGTGCATTTGCAATATAATTATCTCATAGAATTATCATAAAGAGTTTTATATTTAAAATCCAAACGTTGTGGGAATACCAAACAGACAGTCCGTTGTCTGATAAGCTGTATTTGTTTGTTCTCAGTCTTTGGTTCTTGTGTTTGTTGTGTTTCTCGTCGGACAGCTAAGGGACGGAAACCAAACAGCCACGTAGTAAAAGGCGAAGCTCGCTAAAAAAAGGTGAGCGTTTATTGTCTTTTGTAACATTGACCGAAATTGTCAGTTTATCATTTACACACGGGGGCTGTAACGTACTTGTGCGACAGAAGGTAAATCGTTGATTTATTAAAAAAAATATTGGACAAATCACTCCTCTGCATGGGCGCTGGCGAGTCAAGCTAGCGAGTTAGCTAATTTAGCTTGACAGGTCCCGTCGTAAACACAACTAAGCTAGCTAGCTGTCGCGCTAGCATCGCAACAACTGCCTTTAGCTCTGTCCTTCTTGTCATTCGCCGGTAGAGTTTTACTAAACCCAGTCATTACATGATGGGCAATATAATTGCATTTACATTTACGTTTATCAGTGACTGTCTCGTTGTTATGAAGTGGTAACTTCCCAACAAGGCAGCGTGACACCGCGCTGAACACAGAGGTTAGCAAAGTAACACAGCTGCTGCCAGATAGCTAAGTTAACTTAGCAACACCGCCGTGGAGTCAAAGATTCTCATCAATAGCTAAAGTGACAGATATAATATGATAATTACCAAAATTTA
Organism: Lepomis macrochirus; assembly: GCA_024633595.2. NCBI lineage: Eukaryota > Metazoa > Chordata > Actinopteri > Centrarchiformes > Centrarchidae > Lepomis > Lepomis macrochirus. Next base: position 31,931,138 of record JALXJV020000005.1, read on the forward strand.
AACATGCATGAGTTTTAATAATAACGCTGTCGTCACACTTGACAGCTGCTTACCTTGTACTCTTAATGAAGACAGACCCGAATGCCAGACTATTCTTTAAATTCATAAAGGCAAACCAGAGCTTTTATGTCTACAAATGTACACACTTTGCAAGCATTGGTAATATAGTTATCATTTTTTGTGCAATGTCGGCAAACACATGAGAAGCCTCCTCTTACGATAAAATGAATATCGCATCACCACAATCTTAACAAAGTTGAAGAGATTGAATTTAAATGCAGGCGTGCCCCTTGATAAGGCGGAGGTCTGACTTGTCAGCAGATTGTACAGAGGCTTTGAATCAATCTTTAATCTGAATGAACCTTAGCCTATAAAATGGAAACGGTCAGTGTCGGCCTGTCATGATTCTTAACTGTATAGCTTTTTACTGTGTTAAAGTAAAGGGATTCACTGTAAGTTGCTTGTTAATCTGTTTAACGCGACGCAGTCTCCTTAGCAACAAAGCCAGCTTGTAGCGCTTGACTCTAGCTCATGTTTAAATTACAGCAGGCTGTATTGTTACATAACATAATCACTGTCTAAGACAGACCACTCCTGAGGAGCTGCAACATCTTCTGTCATGTCGATCTTGATAACACATTATCCAAACAGGGGCTTCTAATTATAAGCTAGATGTTAAATATAATGTTTTCTGTCTTTAGTGCTGACTGTGTTCAGAAGTGTTTGTGGACACCGCCGTGCTCCCAGCTGGCCTGCCTCCTGAGAAGATGGTTTAGTGAGACGGTCAGCGGTATTGTGACAGTTCAGTTTCTTAATGGAAATGGATACTCACCAGTCAAAAGCAGCTCAGATGGAGGCGAATGTTTGTCAAGAAGACCATGTTATTAAATCCAAAGAGGCTGGAGCCACTGCTGTGGGAGGTGAAACACAACTGAAACAACAACAACAAGGGATGGAGAACAGACAAAACACAAAAGGGGGTATTCCTAATGGTGAGTAGCCATGCTGTCTCGGCGAGTTATGATTAGGTTTCATTGTGTATATAAAGGTATGTGCAACTTATGTTTTACTGTGACACACCGCCCTCACTCTACCACTGAGTGGCAAAAGCTATGAATTGGTGAGAGATGTGATGCTAGGAGAAAAAACAAACTAGTGAAAATCTTTAAAAAGCAAAGACCAAGCGACTATACAATGACTCCTATGACAAATTAATGTATATATGTAGCCCAACATCAGGGAAGTAATGACACAGTACATAAAGCCTGTATGCATGTAGAGGTGTGGTCCTGTCAGAACGCAGTATCTGTCAGCCTAATGATAGTCACAAGGACATTGTGGTTGTCTGTGGACAGGTTTGTAAGAAATATTTAGATTTGTGCTTGAGGTATTGTTACACAGCTCTTTTTTTTCTTTTCGGGAGAAAACCTGACATGCATAGTCTAGAAATAATTTTGTGCTGGGCTTCCCAAATAAAACATCTCTCATTATAGTTTTTTTTTGCAACCGTGATTCTGCTTTCAATGACATTAGTGTTGTGCCAGGTTAGTTACCAGGAAGTGTGCAAATGCGTTCAGTAAAGGTGGACCTTCAATTTTAAAGAAAGGGAATGAAAAATATAACATGTGAATTGTTTAATGTATCATTTTAGTGTTGTTGCTTTATCAGTGATGTTTTGCAAAGCAGGCTAACACATCGCTCATCTATCAAAATAAATGCTTTTTTTTCTTCTGCTGGCTTTGTGTTATCAAACATATTCATTATTATGCACTGCATTAAAAATCTCAATCGTTTTCCTTGTAAAGCAACATTTTTTTTTTTCATGATCTGACATTACTTTACCACAGAGTCGATCACTTGATCATCCTATATTACTGTTTGAAAGCTAGCTCCAGACAGCACTGAATGCAGCATTGTAGACAGTATTTTGCATACATACCTTACATTTAAATAATGCTTTTCATAACACAAAGTGATTAAGGTTCAAAACATGTAACCTACGTTGTTAGACATGATCTGAAGTATACACAAAACAAAATACTTGATAGAAGGCCTTTGTGCAATATGGAGGGGGTTACATATTTTGGCAGACCATGCATGTCCACCTGGTAAGACAAGTAGGCTAACTTAATCACTTTGTAAATTGTTTGGCGTCATTTGTCATGATTAGTTTCAGTAACATTAGACTTTCTCAATTCAGTGCAATGAATAATACGAAGCTGGATAATGAAGTTTGATAGCACGTAGCCTGCAAGAGAATAAAATCATTTATTTTGATAGATGAGCAGTGTGTTAGCCTGCTTTGCAAAACCTTGTTGATAAAAGCAACAATCCTAAAACGATAAATAAAAAATTCCACGTTATATTTTTCATTTACTTTGGTAAAATCAAAGGTCCACCTACACCAAATGCATGCGTGCTTCTGCAGCCAGAGCCACACTTCCTATCAGAAAGTAACCACCTGGGCACGCGATCAGATATGCGAGACCGATTAGCCCCAGTCAAGCTGAAAACCGTCCGATTCCGGCTGATCGTTCGTGCATCTCCAATTCACAGCGGGCGGCTGTGGCTTAGGAGGTAGAGCGGGTTCAATACCCGGCTCCTCCAGGCCGCATGTTGAAGTGTCCTTGGGCAAGATACTGAACCACAAATTGCCCCTGGTGGCTGTTCCACCAGTGTATGAATATGCGTGAATGTTGGTTTCTGTTTGAGCACTTAGGCTCAGTGTATGAATGTGGGTGTGAATGGTGAATGCGTAGTGAAAACGTGCTTTGAGTGTTTGAAAATATACAAATACATTTACATTCTTGCTAGTAGGACTGTCCTTGTGCTGGACTAGCTTGTTTCCAACTGTGCTCTCTCTTCTCCCTTTATTACTGGTATTTCTTTTATCTAACACTTGTATCCTGTCACGGATGACCTGTTTCGGTGGCTACTACAAAGCCTGAGGCCTTGTACTGCTCCGTGTTACACGGCTCTTTGAACCAATGAGTTAAATAGCTGAACCAAATTTTAATTCGTTATCATCAGGGGGCCACTATGCTTATAGTCTACAGTAGTTACAGGGCAATAGGACAATATGAAAGTACTTGAGCCTTTAAATATTTCTGAAAAGTTGGGGCACATGCAAGAGAGGGATTACAAAAAACGGTCACACTCAGTGCAGCAGAGACAGAGATTCCCTGTCACAGAGGTTATTTTCTCAGACTTGACAATGGGCTTCATTTTCAATAGAAAGGCAGTTTATTTCAATAGTAGTATGAATGTATTTTTGGCAAATATCGTACAATGTTTATGTTTATATTTAAAGTCTCCGAAAACTTGTTTTTCTCTGTAACGTTAAAAAAATCACAGCTAAAAAAGCAACAACCCAAGTTTAATTTTGGGAAAACATCCTTAGGTATTAAGACTCAACCGCACCAGGACTGTGTCAGTGTGGTTTGATCTGATTTTTTTTTGACAGTGGCTTGGCACCATAAGCAAACAACCACACAACAGTCATCAGATTTAGATTCAGTTGCTAAATTCTGATTTGTGTGCAAACATATGTGACACCGCCCCTCTCCCCTTCAAATCGGCAGCTTGACAAAGTTGCCCAGCCGGCTTGCCAAGTGGAATAACTTTGCAGTCTAGTTCATAAGAACTTATCATGACTAATTGTCACATTCCTCAGGGCTTCTCTTCCCCCTTCCCTTTCAGGTCCTGTCACTTCTGACGTGATGCCAAATGGAGACGGACTGGCAGAGGGCTTCGGTGCTGCGGGGAACATCCATATAAATGGGTCCCTGCCTCTGACAGCACCTCCCCAGAGCGCCAGCTCCCCTGTCAACTCCCAGACCCAAGAGCCGTCCCCAGGTGTGGCTGCTTATCCACCCATGATGCTAGAGAAGTCTGAGGGGGCTAGTGCTGAGGTCACGGTTCACACGGGTGATTCATTACAGTCGCTCAGACTCAGTATGCCTATGCAGGAGACTCAATTGTGTAAGCATAAATTTATGTGGAGTGAATGCCCCCTCGTTATCCCCCTGTATTTTAACCTAATTTTGCTGTGGGATGTTCTGCATTTTTGGCTTTGCATTTTAACTCCCTTGTCTGTGTATTATCTAAACAGAAGCATCCCGTGGAAATTTGTTGTAGTTGAGTCTACCCCCCGTTTCTGCAACATGCATAGGCATTTGATTGCTTGATTAGAATTTGGTGTGGGTGCTTTTTTATTTTTTGGAACACTGTTTGGACTAATGGCTGTGGTTTGGAACTAATCTCTCTAGTGTGTTTATCTTTTTGGTGGTCAGTGTTCACGATTATGAAATGTAATATTTTTAGGCTTGCACAAAATGTGGTGATTTTGTTTGGCTTCACATTGTAACTCCCACGCAAGAATCTCTTTTGATGGCGCATGAACATGACTGATCCAATGTATCAATCTGTTTGATGCATTTAGAGAATTCTTCATTTCACTCATTGCGATATCAGGAATACTAGCTGCATAGCTCTCGGTGAAGGTTCTCATTCAACCAGGCCATAATTACAGCTACAGTACAGGAAGGGTAAAATCAAGGGCAACTGGACTTTTGTTGAAGATACAAGAAGCCTCTCATTTAACAGGCTTCTTCAGCTCTGACTGACTGGCTGGGAATCCCAGGTGTTTAACCTCTGTGGGATTGTTGTCAGGATGATCGATACCGCTCGGTTCATTAGTGCTCCTGGCTGTTGCGATGACATCCTGACAACCATCCCACAGAGTTTATGTACTAGTGAATCCCCGTCGGCCAGTCAGAACTAAAGAAGCCTCTTGGATGCGGCAAAACGTCTGGTATTTTCAATCAAGTCCAGTTGCCCTTGACTTTAACCTACCTTGGGTAGCTGCACCTGTTGCAGTCATGACTAAGTAATATTGTTTTGTGTGTAAACTAACCAAGCAAATGGAGATATTTGATATAGCAAAGGGCAGCCTTTAAATATGTGTAAATAAATTGCTGTGGTGCAGTTCACATTCCTGTTTTTGGCCTAACATACTTTCCCTTTAGCCAACCAGCAGCCATCATTTGAGATGGAGAATGAGGAGAAGATTCGCTTGGAGGCTCGGCGGCGTCTTGAGGAGCAACTCAAACAGTACAGGGTGCAGAGGCATAAGGAGAGGGTGAGTGAATGGAGAAGTTGTCAGGTTATGGACAGCAAAAAAAATGAAACCCTTCCTCATGAGGTGCTCATGTTTCCTCGCGGTGCTTTGGCATTATGTGAACATGTGATTTCTATGTTTGTTTTACTATCTATTTTGATGCTTTATGATTCATGCTTGTGGAAAGTAACTGAGCTGATGTTGGCTGCTTAACATGCTATTTTCTTGGAAAATGTAAACCACAAAGCTTTTCGGTTTGGAGTGCCCTAAATTGTCTATTTACGTCACACTGTGTTTCAAGCTGGGCAACCTTGTGTCAGATTTTATCAGGATGGCGGTACGATGATTCATTTCTTTCAATATGTTTGCAGTCTCACCGCAGCACCCCCAAGAACAGGCCATTCAGCACCCTGGATCCAGAGCTCATGCTGCATCCTGAGGCTCTGCCCAGGGCCAACACTCAAGCCATGACCAAGGAGTATTCCTTCCTGAGGACCAGTGTGCCCCGTGGTCCCAAACTGGGTAGCTTGGGAATTCCCCCTTCCAAGGAGAGAAAGTCTAGATCACCCCGCCCGAGCAAGATCCATTCCTTGGCTGACTACAAGTCTCCTGAGAATGGAGGTGGAGGAGGAGGTGGAGGAGGAGGTGGAGGAGGAGGTGGAGGAAGAGCTGCAGACAACACCATGAGCTCCCTCCAGTCCACGTTAAGCTCAGTGTCCACTTTGTCTGAGGTCAGTGTGATGTCTGAGGGCAGCACCTGTGAGACAGAGGCCCAGCCTGGTGCTTCACTCCAAATCGGGGACAATGTCTCAGAAATTGACGGCAGTGAATCGGGAACAAGGCCGGCGAACGATGGCAACGACAGTGACAGCTCATCTTACAGCAGTGTGTCTACCAGGGGGACGTACGGCATGCTCTCCGCTGCAGTAGAGAGGCAGCGGGGACCCTACACAGTGGAGGGAAGGGAGATTGCACCAGAGGCGATGGGTCATTTCCCCTCCCTGCAGGAGGTGCTGCAGGCAGCCAGTGAAGAGCAGCACCTGCTGGAGCTGGAGCAGGAGAGAGAAGGGACTGCGGAGCCTCGAAGCCGCCGGGACAGTTTCTCCAGCAGGTATTTGTCAGCATCAGATAGGAAAAGAATAAAATAACAACTACAGTTGACAAATGTAGGCATTAAAAGTTTTGTTTAATGCCAAACTAAGCCAATATTAAATTGAGATTGTGAGAACAGCGATTCCTCACATCAAGGGAGATGGAACTTACAAATGTCTGGCCTTTTTGTTTGTTACTGTAGATAACAATTCATTCATTATGTAAATTGTTAGACGTTTCTGTCCATCATCTAACTGACACTAATGCTGTTTACATTTGTTTCAGTGTTTCTTTGGAGAGTTCAGTGATGGGCCATGATGAAATGTTGCAGGTGTTGAAAGAGAAAATGAGACTGGAGGGTCAACTGGAATCTTTGTCGTCTGAGGCCAATCAGGTAAATATATCATATCTCCTATTGTTGGTCAATCGTGCTATATTAGCTATTATTGAGCTTGTACCCACTGCTCTTTTTAACATCCAAATATTCTTGTAAATACTTACTCAGGACTATGGCACAAAGATTTTCAACATCAAATCTTGTTTTTGGTAAATGCTAACCCAAGGAAAAGCACATAAACTAACTCAATAAAAATAAATACTAATAACAGAAATTATTCCTTATCTGCAAATTTGGTTTGTCGTATTAGAGCCAGTATATTGTTTTTATCTAGTGTCTCTTTTTCACTGTAGTATCTTACTTTAGGATGCTAACAGGACTAGGTGTGTAAGCATAAATGTGTAGCGAAGATTTGTTATTTATTTTTTTTATTTTAGTAGCACAAAGACACATAAAATATATATATATATTAAAAAATACATTGTATGAATTATGCAGGAGAGGTTAGAAACCCCCAAGGGCTTATAGTGAAACCCCCCCTTCTGGATTTTCTATTGATATTATTCAAGATTTAACTATAATAAGATGTGTTGCATATTTAACTTTGCCTGTAAATGTCAGTACTGATAGAGCTAATAAATGCCAGGTCATGCATCACAGCATCCAAAACGATTACATTTAGCTTGATGGCCGCCCAGCTGACACTACATTGGAAACACCGAGAATAATTGGGCACAAGTGTTGACCGCACTGTCCTTTCCTCCAGGCTCTCAAGGAGAAGACGGAGCTTCAGGCCCAGCTCGCTACGGTGAATGCTCAGCTGCAGGCCAAGAAGGAGGAGGCTCAGTTCAGCCAGGAGAAGCAAAGCGCCCTCACTACGGAGGTTGGCACGCTGCGGCAGAACTGCAGCCAACTAGAGAAGGCCATGGTGGAGCTCCAGGGCAGTCTGGAGAGCAAGAATGCTGGCCTGGCTTCTCTGAGCAATGACCTGAAGGTGGCTGAAGACCAATACAACAGGCTCATGGGGAAGGTGGAGGAGATGCAAAACACTGTAGCCCTGCGAGACAATACAGGTGAGTGATGGGGATCCAGAGAGCTGAGGGTAATAATAAACAGTCAACATCTGTAATTGTGCTTTGACTTAATGAACCACCCGATGTGGTGCTGGAGACCACCCTGACTACCAGTTTGCATATTCAAGATTAATATGCACGATTAATCCATGATTAAAGATGATTTGTTATTACACATTTGCAGTTCAGGAGTTGCGTCAGCAGATGGGGGGTCTGCAGAGCCAGCTTCAACAGGTCCAGCTGGAGCGCAGCACCCTGCAGAGCCGAATGAAGACCTCCCAGGCTGAAATTGACTCCCTCCAGCAGGTCAGACAGTGGTACCAGCAGCAGTTAGCACTGGCCCAGGAGGCGAGAGTGCGACTGCAAAGCGAAATGGCCAACATGCAGGTACGGCTGACTCTGATGTGGTTCGTTTTTCATCAAGGTTTGATATTTGTCAGGCAAGAGTTGACGTGACACTTCTCTCTGCCAGGCTGGACAGATGACTCAGATTGGTGTTGTGGAACATCTGAAGCTTGAGAATGTGACTCTGTCCCATCAACTCACAGAGACCCAACACCGCTCCATCAAAGAAAAAGAACGTATTGCTGTTCAGCTGCAGAGCATTGAGGTATACTCTCCAACATCCCCTTCCCTTAAGCCTATATAGCCACCTCGTGAACCACCCATAAGCTCATTCAAGCAGGTGTCTCTAAATATGACTAACATTTTATATGATTAGATATCATTTTTCCAACTGTGGAAACCTGGGTAATATTTTTTTAAATCAATCTAGCATATTGTGTAAAACCTTTTTACTTTCTGTGACTTAGACCGACATGCTGACGCAGGAAGCCGCTTACAAGCAGATCCAGGATGCAAAGACCATGGTGGAAGATGATCTGCAGCACAAACTGGAGGAGTTTGAGGATGAGCGAGAACGCTTAATGAAACTGGCCAACACAGCCAGCACCTTGGAAATGGAATTAGAGCAGGTAGTCAAACCAAACAGTAGTTTGTTTCCCACCTTGCATGGACAGTAGCATTCCTGTGTATTCTGCTCTAAACTGCCTTTCACACTCTGTCCCTCTTAGATGAAGTTGACCCTTTCCCAGAAGGATGTGCAGCTGCAGTCACTTCAGAAAGAGCACCTGGAGCTGATGCGCCAGCTGACCACCACTCAGGAGAACCTACAGACCAAAGAGCAGTCCATTAACCAGCTAGAGGCCCGCTACCTGGAACTAGAGGCCCAGCTGGCCGAGCTGCAGACAGAGAGCAGCGCCAAGGACGACAACATCCAGTACCTCCAGAATGAGAAGATTGTGCTGGAGGTAGCGCTGCAGGCAGCCCGAGCCGACAAGAGCCAACTTGACGAGGGCGCCGAACGGCTTGGAGAGGATGTTCTTGTAGCTTCAGATGTCTTGGATCAGCTCAGACAGGAAGTCCAGGTCAAAGCCAATCAGGTATGAGACCGGAAGGCGGTGAAAACATTCCCTTTTGGCCGTCATATTCCCCTTTATGTCTGTAGTGTCGCCTTGATTTAGGTTTGTTACGGTTAAAAACTATAAAGCTTTATAGGAATTGCGGCGCTGCTAATGACTTGGTTAGACATGACCTCACACTCCTCAGAAGCCCTGTTTCTGTATCCATTTGATTAAAGGTGTGTGTGTTCTCTGTTCAGCAGAATTCAGGTGCCATTTTGCTTTTTTTGCTTTTCTTCTGGGGTCACCACTCCACCACCATGTCGCGAATAATGAAGGACATTTGCTTCGTTACAGATTCAAACTCTTCAACAGGAAAATGGGTCCCTGAAGAAACAAGCTCAGAAACTGAAGGAGCAGTTCCAACAACAAAAGGTAAAACATCTCCCTTGCTCTTACGTGAGATCATGTACAGCTCTCTGGTACTCGGGGAAGTTAGTAGAAGCCAGGGAGAAGCGCAGACAGTTTAGACTTTATGTACATTTATTAAACATTTGTCAGGAGTCTCCCCGCTGGCTCATGCTGAGGCTGTCGTGGGAGGATGTATTGTAGGGCCAGATGGCTGTCGTCTCAGAAGAGTGCTGGTTGACACGCCTCAGTGGATTAAGCAGTGGTGGATGCTCCTCATTTTGCATTGACAGGCTGTCATGAAGAGGGTGGAGTTTTTTGACAGATTGACAGAAATGTGAATTTTATTCAATAAATTTAAAAAAAGAGTTTTTCTGACTCATCTTGCTCCATCAAATTGTATCGGGGCTGCTTTCAGCAATCTAAGAAAAGCAATCTTGTGTGCCTCTGTTGGTAAAGAAGAAAGTACAGTAACTGGTAAATGGAAAGTTACAGGATACTGGGAAACGACTAAGATGAGGTATTCACTGTCTGTTTTGAAGATGCTATGTTCAATTTTGGTTCGTGGAAAAGTGGGAAGATATAATCTGCTCAGTTTGTCCTTCTTCTATACAATTTTCTTTATCGTTTTATGTTTCTTTGTTCCTTTCTTTGTTTGTAATACAGCTGCACATGGCACACCATCTACACCAAAGCAATTTGAATATATTTGAAAGCTTAAAAGCTCTGCATTATCAAAACCAACATGCATCACAGCTTACGCTTTTGATAGTTTCCTGTAGTATTTTTTTAAAATGTTTTTTTTTAGTTTACGATGTGCGTTAGGCTACTGAGGCTGAGAAAATAAAGCCTGAAATGTGTATATAGACCTTTTTTCACTTTCCAACAACCATATGAAATGTATCTCACTCAAGCCGAGAGATGGTGCAGTGTGGGATTCAGCTCCTGTTGCATCCCTCTCTCCTTCACTGTATCTCCAGAATGTCATGAAAAGTATTTTGCCACCGTCTCAGTCAAGACAAATATGAACAAGACTACTTACACTCCTCTAAAAGGAGAGAATAGTCTCTTCATTAGTTATCTACAATGACTTTACAGGTGATGGTGGAAGCCTACCGTCGGGACGCCACCTCCAAAGATCAGCTGATCAGTGAGCTCAAGTCCACCAAAAAGCGTCTGCTGGCCGAGGTGAAGGACCTGAAGCAGGAGCTGCTGGGCGTTCAGGGGGAGAAGCAGAAGGCAGAGCTGGAGCAGGCCCGGCTGCAGAAGGAGGTGGTGAGAGTCCAGGAGCAGATGAGCAACATGGAGGCCCATCTGCGGGCCATTCAGACAGAACGGGATCAGCTAGAAACTCAGGTCCAGGTAATTATAAATATTTTAATTGACTCAGTAAGTAAGTAAATGTTGATGTTTTTAATGTATTATAAGCAGGTGTAAGTTAACTGTTCGTTGGCACCAAGTTTAGTGTGAATACTGTTGTGACATATTCAGCTTTTCTCCTTTCTTCAGTCTCTACAGTTAGACCAGAGCCAGCTAGCAGCAGTGACCGAAGAGAACGAAGGGCTGAGAAAACAGGTGGAGCAAATGGAGGGGGAAGCCAAAAAGTGAGTCATGTGCTGCATAGAGATTCAGGGAGCTTGATTCCCACAGCAGTGACTTGGACCATGATGCATATATCTAGTTATTTATAAATAGAGGGCATTGCTTATACAATTCCTAATCTCTACATAGACATATGAGTCAGTCTGTGTGCTTTGAAAAGTCCAAATATCTACACTCCATGTGTGTAATCTATATTAAATGTGATTTTAAAGATGTCTGCACATCTGCATTTTGTGTTTCTCCATGGAAATATTTCTTATATGCATCAAACAGGGCCATCTCAGAGCAGAAGGTGCGTGTGAAGCGTCTGGGGACGGATTTGACCAGTGCTCAGAGGGAGATGAAGGCCAAACACAAGGCCTACGAGAATGCTGTGGGCATCCTGAGCAGGAGGCTCCAAGAGACCCTGACTGACAAGGAGACGGCCGAGGCAGAGCTGGTCAAACTCAAGGCTCAGATGTCAGATGGGGGAAACAGCCAGGTCTTACAGGTACTAAACCCCCCCCCCCCCTTCCCGTTCCATAGAAAATTCTCAGCTACAACATATAGTTTGGCACAAAGTTTCAGGCAGTTGGCATAATGAAAATTATTGTTAAAGTGTCAGCAGAGCATTATACAATGTCCAGGCTCCTATCCAGTCACAGTTATGTATTGAACGATACTGACCAAAAAAAGAATCTGGGATTTTGTCAATACTGTTAATTACATGATATTTTGCATCATTTAAAAATGTGTTTGTAAAAGTCTAAAATTGTACTAGTTCACTTTTGTAAATAGGATATTAATTATTGCTTAATGAAAACAGGTGTTATTTATTTTCTTTAAACTGAAGTAAAAACACTGAAATCACCGGTGCAAGTATTACTGACATCAAACCGCGGAAGTATGAGTAAACCATTTCATCTATCGCACATGTGTACTGCGTGGACAAGGTGTTTTTGATTGTTCTTTGCAAAGCGAGTGACGTAGCCTGCTCGACAATGTCTTCACCGTAGGCCCCGAGGAATACCGCTTTTGTTAAACACCCATATTTATTTTGTCCCTAGAAACACTGTTTGTAAGAACATTGATTAACAGGATAGCCTTCAGTGTGCCCTTCCCCTCGACTCATATTTCTTTATCACAATGATATTTTGTCATTTCATTGTGAATAATCCTGGATTATAACTGAAGTAGAGCTGAGTAACTGAAATGTATTGAATGGTTTTATTTTCCATCCAGGAGAAGATTAAGGCTCTGCAGGCTGAGCTGAAGGCCGTCAGCAACAGCAAGACCATGCTAGAGAAGGAGCTGCAGGAAGTGATCACCCTCACGTCCACGGAGCTGGAGGAGTACCAGGAGAAGGTCATGGAGCTCGAAGACGAGGTGAACAATAATTAGTTTGTGTTAATATGTTTAGAACTTCTCTTTCGGTCTAATGGGAAATTATTGATTCCTGTTTTTATTTTATTTTCATTTAAAGATACTCGCCTCATGTATTTTATTTTGTATTAATGACATGAATTGATTTTACAGCTCCAAGAGTCACGCTGCTTCAAGAAGCGGATTCGAAAGTTAGAAGATGCGAACAAGAAGCTCGCGCTTGAGCTGGAACATGAAAAGGGGAAATTGGCTGGATTGGCACAGTCCCATAATACACTGCGGGAGCATTCCAACATATTGGAGTCTGCCTTAGCAAAGAGAGAGGCAGATCTAGTCCAGCTCAACTTACAGGTGAAACACTTGTTTGCAGGTTATAATGTTGATATATTTTTGATTGTTGTGTTGCCTGTGTGCCAAAAGAGAAACGTGGTTGAGATGGAACATCTTTTTTTAGGTTCAAGCTGTTCTGAAGCGTAAAGAGGAGGAGGACCAGCAAATGAAGCAGGTGGTACAAACTCTGCAGCTTGCCTTGGATAAAGAGAAAACCAAAGTCAACGACCTGAAGGAACAGGTAGGAGCTCTGAGCTGTACATCAGTTTGCACTATATTCTCCAGTCTTTAATGTGCTGTAAAGGTGCGCTTCATTTTAATTTTGCCTTTCAAATGATTCCAAAGAGTGCAACTTAAATATAATTTGAATATTTATTTCTCTCTCTTGAAAATAAAAAATTAAGAAAGCTAATTTGCTACTTGGATCTATAGTAAATCCAGTAGCTTTTGTGTTTTTGTCACCGGTGTTTGATCTGGATCATTTGGGGTCTTTCAGAGTGTAATGATGTGATGTGTCCTTCAGGTGGCAGCAGCAAAGGCTGAAGCCGCACACAATAGACGGCACTACAGGGCAGCCATGCTGGAGCTGTCGGAGATCAAGAAGGACCTGCAGTCCAAAGAAGATCTGGTCAAAGCTCTGCAGAGTGAATCCCACAAACTACAGTATGTGCATTTTCCTAATTAAGATTACAGTGACTTTTGACAAATTACTCTTTTTAAATCTTATATCATGTTGCAATAGACTGTTTCGTTGTTGCTGAGGAGGGTCATACTTTCCACTCATATCATTAAATATGTCACACTGCAGGGCTCAGGATGAGCAGCATGCTCAGGAGGTTTCCAGGTTCCAAGAGGAGCTGGCTGAGGCCCATTCACAGCTCCAGATCCTCCAGAAACAACTGGACGAGGAACTGGCCAAGCAGCCCCTCACTAACCAAGAGGTAAGGCTTCTGAATGAGATGATGGTGACCCCACTTTTGACCATGATCTTTAACACTGATACTTGTTTAGGTTGAGGACCTGAAGTGGGAGGTGGAGCAGAGGCAGAGGGAGATTGAGGCACAGAAGCAGCAGCTGGAGATGATGGAACAGTGTCACCACAGGGAGCTGGACAACCTCCAGAGAGCTCTGCAGGCAAGTAATCACTTTATTGTAAAATATGGACCCAGTAGCAAACAGTTATGCCTTTTTTCCAATACCGGTACCAGCTCAACTCTCCTAGACTTGACTCGGTTTTGGCCCGCCATCCTTCATTATCCATTACAGATAGTACCCAGAGATAGTACCCCTCAATATAGCTGGTCGTCATAGCAGCGCCACACACAACTGCCGCGACGTAATGTTCAACACGACCCACACGCAAACAACACACACCAGCTGTCTCTTGATTCAAGTTAAAGAGTTTCAACATTACTCAGAATGTAAAGGCAGATGAGCTGTATGAAAACCTTACAGCTGTGGTTTCCTCTGCCGTTGTTGGCTGCTGTGGTCTGTGTGACTGTGGGACCAGAGGGCTCTGTGAGGGGGCGGACAGCTGGCCTCGCAAGCTCCTCCTGCAGGTTGGCGCGAGTTCCCCCCCCGCCACCACTTGCGATGCTTTATTAGAATAGCCAAATAAAAAAAACTTTCTGTTGCTGGCCTCTGGCTGGAGCGCGCAATGATGATGCAGTGAATATTGACTAGTCTCTCTGACCAATCTGCAGTCTGCTGTGTTTTCACGTCACATTTTATTATCGCCTCAGCTCGCTTGGAACCTCAACGGAGGTGATATGAAAAAAAAGTACCAGGTACAGGTACGACTTTTCCCCAATGGAAAACCAATACAGCTTGCGATTTTATTTTTTTATATTTTGAATGAGAGAGGAGGAGTGAAGTAGTTTAGTGAGTAATTTAAGGCATTTTTGATACGTGTGTTGAAAGTAAACAAAGGAAAATTATTTGACTTTCGATCAGTAAACAGAATTGAAAGATCTCTGCGAGTGCTTTTTCCTTCATTGGTGAGTCAAAAACCTCAGACGAAAACGACAGTCACAGGTATAAAACAAGTAACGAGTCTGTTCAAACAAAGTCACTTAACTACACCAAGGACTCGCAGAGGAAAAGAGAGGCTGCACGTCCAGACGATCAAACCAACTAGGCCACACCTGAAGCAGCCAAGCAGAGGCTCACTGAGTCAAAACAGCCGATGAGATGAAAGATGAAACCAACAGAGAGCCAAGCTTGTGGTAGTAAACTTGCAACAGTGATGAACATGCCTGAGATTGCGGCTGTTGGTCGTGCTCTTCTCTTTCTTTCGGTGTGTTGCTTGCGTGTTTGGCTGCAAGCAAAACCATACAAACAGATTCGAATGAAGTACTGGGTTGACTGGAGACGTTTCGATTGTACTCGATACTGGGCTGTTTTGGTCGACACCATAAAGGTATCGAGTAGCGATACTTATCTCTAAGTGCGATATGTCGTTACTGCCACCCTCCCTCTTTTCAAAAGGAATTAACAAAGATTACTCTCCATCTCAGAACATAAAGGTGGAGCTGGAGTCGGTGCAGGAGGAGCTAAGTGGCACCAGGAAGGACAAGTTTATGCTGCAGGCCAAAGTGGGTGAGCTGAGAAACAGCATGAAGACCGTCCTGCTGCAGAACCAGCAACTCAAACAGGACCTCAAGCAGAGCCGTCTAAGGAAGGTGAGGAAGGTTTTCAGATGATGAGAATATTTAACATCAGCAAAAAAGATCAGCTCACAAAATAAAATAAAAAAACCTTTATAACAAGTAGTTGAACAGTAGTGTGTCTGTATTTTTAGCATTTCACATGGACAGCAGTGAGTACTGGCTATGTTTTTATTGGTGTACCCAATTTGTATGAGTAATGCTTGCAATACTCCACCCTCTCTTCAGAAAGACTTAAAGGCCAATGTAAGAAACGCCTCATAAAGATAAATGACTAAATACATTCCTGTAATCATGATTTTGTTGGAGCAGCAGCGCATGGAGCTGAAGAGCGAGGGGAACCCATCCAACCCAGTGACGCCAGTTAAGATTCCAGACTGCCCAGTGCCGGCCTCCCTATTGGATGAGTTGCTGAAACCATCAACTTCTGTCAACAAGGAGCCCCTCAACAACCTGCACAACTGTCTACGGCAGCTCAAGTGAGTCTCTTGTTCTAACAAAATGACTCTGGTTAACGTGGTCATAGCTACATGAAGCTTTTTGTTTGTTGTTTCATGCTGAGAAATGCCAGAAAACATGTTTTTTTATTTTTCTCAGGGAGGAGATGGACAGCCTCCAAAGGCAGATGGAGGAACACACAGTAACGGTACATGAGTCAATGAGCTCATGGACAAACACAGAGGAGGAACTGGTTGAAGTGGGGCTTCAAAACAACCTCTCCAAATCATCGACGTCGTTAAACAACATGGTGGTCGAAAATAACAATGAAGCAGAACAGCAGCAATCATAACAGAAGAAGTTTTCTCAGGCCAACAGAGGGAGAGTGGAGTTTTATCCACCAAGGCACTTTTTAGCCCCTCATTCCCTTTCTCTTTTCTTAATAATTGCTGCCAACATTTGGCATTCTCCCATCAGCACAGAAGTCCTTTCGCAGAGTAATACCAATATTACATGGTATTAATGTATACCATAGCTTTATTCTTTCCTCTTTATTTGACAGTTGTTTATGTTCTTATGCTGTTGTCACATTTATTTATTTTAGAGTTAAGGAATTTCAACTCCTCTAACCGCATCCCAAGTTCAGTTATGTTATCATAGATACTAAGACGGTCTAGTTAAACTGATCTGTTGGGCAAGTTTCCCCCCTACCGAGTCGGCGGTTTTCATCGCCCATCTCTTAATATGAAATGAGTGGCTTTGATGCTGCTTAATGATGGCTGACATTATTTCAAAACGTGTTTTTGAGTGACAGAAACCACGAGTCTGCACAGACTGGCTATAAGCTGTTCTTCCATTTCTTTGTGCCTGTGTACGAGTGAAGTTGCTCATCTACTGACGTGGTCACACATCCACATGGTTTCTCGGCAGTTGATGAAACATCATCACCCATTTTTATGAAGTTAAGTCATGCACAATTGTGGTCAGTTTTTCTTTTGTATCGCCTCTTGTTAAAATGCAGTGTTGTAACCATATCACCATGGGTTCTTAAACTCTAAAAAACATTAATCTCAGTTATGTATAGAGGTGTTCTGTCTAGCATGGACTGCAGTAATTTGGATGCAAAAAAAAGCCTTAAGCAATCTTTAATATGCTGTAAAAGGACTAAGTTGGTTTGAATGAGCGTATTTCTGCTTAGGGTGTGTGCAAGATGTAATGTGTTATATTGTATATGTGTGCAAATCCTTACTGAAAAATGGTTTATTGTAAAATAAGTGGGTCACATCAACTGACATTGCACACTAGATGAACTTAACTGACCTGAGAGAGAAAGTTGCTAGATGAAGCATAAAAAAAATACTACTTCTTACAGCAGGTGCAATCAGAGGTGTTCATTTTCTGTTACATTTGGTACATACTGTATCTACAAAAAAAACAACAACCCCTGAATCAGATGTTTTTGTTTTATGGCTGTTTCATGGGTTAACTGTTAACTGTTTGCAGAGGTTAATATATAAATTCACTTCCTTTTTTTTGTATGATTGTAAAGTCATAATAATTGTTTTAACAGTGTAACAAGTATGAAATGCAAACCATGAATCAAAGCTGATAGTAATTCTGGTAACACTGCACTGAAGTGTAGATCAGTCATTGGATGGTACAGTAGCTTTCTGCATACAACTGTGCTGTAGCTGCTGTGTTGGTTCTCATTCCCACTGTAAAACTGTTTGGAACACCATTGTATGCTTATGAATTTCCAAAGGGACAATAAATATCTTGAGGAGAATGCTTATTAAGGGAAATAACAACAAATAATATTCATATACTGTGTTCTGAAAAACATTTTGGGCTGTATCTTCCAAACTACCTTTCACTGTAACGTTAGGTAGTATGTATTAACATTTGCTATGGGCACCTGAGCTCAGTGCATAACCCTTGCTGTATCTGCTTTTATTTTTCTTTAAAGATTTGAATTGAGTCATTCCCATGTTTCAACATTTGTGTTGGGAGATGTGATTGTATTTATCATAAAATTGCACTATTCATCTGTCATCATGGTGTATGCTCATTCAGTGCACGCTGTCTATAAATACAGTCGCAGTGTGATCCCTTTAGAATTACCTGGATTTCTGCATAAATTGGTCATAAAATGTGATCTGGTCTTCATGTAAGTCACAACAATAGACAAACACAGTCTGCTTAAACTAATACCACACAAGCAATTAAGTTTTTATTCAACATTCACAGTGCAGGGTGGGGAAAGTACGTGAAACATTTGATTTAATAACTGGTTAACCTTCCTTTGGCTGCATTAACCTCAACCAAGCATTTTCTGTAGTTACAGATCAGACCTGAACAACGATCAGTAGGACTTTTGGACCATTCCTCTTTACAAAACTGTTTCAGTTAAGCAATATTCTAGGGATTTCTGGTGTAAATCGATCTGTTGAGGTCATGCTACAGCATCTCAATTGGGTTGAGATGTCTGGACTCTGACTGTGCCACTTGATTTACTTCTGTGTTTTGGGCTGTTGTCCTGCTTGCATCACCCATCTTCTGTTGAGCTTCAATTGGTGGAAAGATGGCCTTGCATTCTCCTGCAAAATTTCTTGATAAACCTTGGAATTAATTTTTGCAACAATGATCGCAACCCCTCCAGACCCTGAGGCAGCAAAACAGCCTCAAACCATGATTCCCCCTCCACCATACTTCACAGTTGGGATTAGGTTTTGATATTTGTGTGCTGTGCCTTTTTCCCTCTAGGCAGAGGGTTGTGTGTTCCTTCCGAAAAACTCAACTTTGGTTTCATCTGTCCACAATATTTTGCCAGAAGTGCTGTGGAACATCCAGGTGCTCTTTTGGAAACTAAAGATGTGCAACAATGAATTTTTTTTTTGAGAGCTGGCCTCCTTTGCGGTGTCCTCCCATGAACTCCATTCTTGTTGAGTGTTTGCTGTATCGTAGTCGTCAACAGAGATGTTGGCATGTTCCAGTCTTCAGCTGACACCCTAGTATCCTTAACCTCATTGAGCATTCTGTGCTGTGCTCGTGCAGTCATCCTTGCAGGACGGCCACTCCTAGGGAGAGCAACAACAATGCAGAACTTTTTCCTTTTATAGAGAATTTGTTACTGTGTACTGATGAGCATCAAGGCATTCAGAGATACTTTACTAACCCTTTCCAGCTTCATGCAAGTCAGCAATTCTTAATCATAGGTCTTCTGAGAGCTATTTTGTTCGAGGCATGGGTCACATCGGGCAATGCTTTATTAGAATAGCAAAAATAAAATTGGTGTGTGTTTGGTGCAGGATAGGGCAGCTCTAACAAACAACTCCAATCTCGTCTCATTGATTGGACTCCAGGTTGGCGGACTCCTGCCTCCAATTACCTTTTACCTTTACCATTAGCCCAGGTGTTCACGTACTTATTCCACCATGCTCTATGAATGTTTACATGGCCTGTTCAATAAAAACATATAATTGTTTGTGTGGAAGACACGTGTTCGTCTATTGTTGTCACTTAGATGAAGATCAGATCACATTTTATGTCTAATTTATGCAAAAAGAAATCCAGGTAATTCCAAAGGCTTCATTTACGTTTTCCTGTTATTTTTGTTCAGGCACTGTGTTGGAGGCAAACCGGGTCCTCGCTCTGTGCATTTTGAAACCGTCGCGGTGAGAAGACACCTAGCGACAGAAGCCGGGGAGAGAGGAGGAGGTGGGCATGGTCCTATTGAAATTATATTATAATCAAGTACCTGTTCACGTTTAGGACTAGAATACATAACTGTGTTCTTACCGGTCATTTTAATGTGTGCCTTTGCCCGGTGGCTTGAGTGGTTAGCTTCTTACCTTGCTAAGTTGCTAATGACTGTTAGCACGCTTGTCAAACTCGGCTTCCTAGTTGGGATTGGTTGCTAACATTACTCTTAATTTCTTGTTTGCTTCCGCCTGGGTCGGATACTGATCCACACAGACACCCTAACTCGTGTCTTAATTCAGTTCTTGTACGGATAAATGTTGATAATCGTCTTGCTTTTGGCTCGCCCGAACAAGTTGGCCCTCGCACATCGGACTGTATCAGCCAACACGAATATTCTTTGGCCTTTGGTGTTTATACAACCACATTTCCACTATTTAGCTTAAATATGTAAATGTGTTGTTAAGTAGAAAAAGCAAAACATGAGTTTGCTGGTTTATCGTTTCCTTCCTTCCATGTCTGCTGTGAGAGCATGGTGCTATATTCAAACCTTGGGGAAAGTTACGTAATTATGAGCGGCGTATATTTCTGTTTCTTTAACATGGACATATGATAAAAGCCTGATATCAGTTTGGAAGCTCTGTTCACAGCGTTCATTTGTATAAAATTCTTAGGCAGAAGGAAATTTTAGATGTACAACTAGGGCTGGGCAACAAAACAATGATGACAGTTATCGCATATCATTTTCCTCTATAACAAATGTTTGATTTAATTCATTTGTCTCACGAAGGAATTAATTTTTAAGATTAAGATATTTCTTTTGGTGAGGAAAAGGGACTGGAAAAAATTTTTTTACTCGTGAATATTTGTTGAATTTTTTTTTTCTTCATCCCAATAGTTTTGAATGTCCTACCTCAGATTTGTGAAACGTCTGGTTTCTTCAACTTTCACTCAAAAATCAGAACCTTTTTAAAATGGAAAGAAATAGTGATTTGACGTTTATTATGAATATTACCGATATTAAATTATATGAAATGTATATTTTGTCGTGATGACATTGTTGGCTGTGTCGCTCAACCCTACGCACAACCCAGTTTTGTGAGAATAAAAATTGTCAGGGCTTCTGTTGTGATATGGCTTCAAGGCTTTTAACCGCAAATGCTGTAGTAGTTTGATGTTGCTTGTAACTTTATAAAAACAAAGCAGGTGCATACTTTGTTACCCACAAGGCATTTAGACTGTTGATTCATAATAAGATAAGTTAAGATATACTTTATTGTCCCCAAAGGGAAATTTGTTTTGTCCATTCTGCAGCTTTACAAAGACAACACAAAATACAGAAATAAACACATATTCTTATGCAAAACAACACATGCTCTCATATACAATAGACAGGTACCAGTATAGTAAGCACATTAACCTTCTTCCAATGGCAATTTTAGATTGAACAACCCTGTTGGCTGCATTCCCTGCAAATGTAGCACAACCCTTGCACAATGAGATATTGCACACCCCTAATAGCCTATGTATTGCATAATAATGTTCTATATGTAGGTGACCTTCTTCAGTATAGTTTTTGAACTCTTAGTGTTTCTAAGAAATAAGTGTGTTAATTAAAAGGCTGCATATGACTAAAAATGTTATCACGATAAAAAAAATCATATTATTTGATATTGATAATTATATTATATATTATATAAATGTCAAATGATTAAGTTTAAAGGCTGATTTTTGCTCCTGAGTGAATGAAGAAGAAACCAGATGGTTAATTGTGGTTTTATCTATCTATCTATTTATCTAACTATTTATCTAACTATCCTTTGTGGTCAGAACAAACACTTGATGCCAAACAGTGGATAACATAACAAATCTAAGGTAGGACATTCAAAACTGTTAGGATATAATCTTTTTTCATTCCCTTGTCCTCAACAAAATAAATATCCTAATAGAAAAATTAAGTACTTCCATTGTGATTCAAATGAATTAAATCAAACATTTATTGAACATTTGTTGTATTATCAATTTAAATTATATTGCGATAATTATCATTATTGTTTTATTGCCGAGCCCTAGTTAATTAACTTTATGTTCAGGGCCTGTAACCTTTTAAGTCTCTACATTTGAGTTTTCCCACCGCTCTGGAATGCAGCGTGGTCCTTTCCAACCACAGCACCTTTTAAATTTTGGGGGAAAACAATACATATTTGTATTAATTTAAATGATATTTGCTTATCTGTCATCATTTATACCATTATATCCAAGTGACCCAGGACTGGCCTATAACCTTTTCTTACTGATACTGGTTGGCTCTAGTGTTAAGTCGCTCTTTATTTGTTCTTGGGATTAAGGTTTTCAGATGCTGAGAATATTTAACATGAACATAAAAGCTATCATCTCACAAAAAATCTAAGGAGTTTATTACTGCGTCATATTTTTTCAGGGAAAATAAAATGTGTTGCTCTAACTTTATGTTCGGCGCCTGTCACCTTTTAAGTCGTCCACATTTGAGTTTTCCCACCGGCTTGGAATGCAGCGTGTGCCCTCCCTTGAAACTGAGCATGCGCAGAACACGTTGTAAACAATGAGACTATTCCAGACCGTGTCCAGCTTTGTGTCTGTCCCACAGTTTATCTGTGCAAAACTAACATAGCGCCGCGTTTATCAAATAAAATGTTCCTCGGTAAGTATAGGGGTACATTTGTTACTAAATGCCATCACGTACACTTTGATTTTCTATCGGCATCATCACCACGAAGACGTATCAAATTTGTTAGGTTACACAGCCGAAAACCCTCCTCGAATGACACACTTGGGCGTGACAGCATGCGAATGAACTGACTGATATTGGTATAATGTATCCAGTTTTCTTTATATTTGTAATCGTTAATATTACAGCCCAATTTTTGTGCTTTCTGTCTTGGATTTTCATGTGAGCCTGTAGCTCTGCGAGGCGCACTCCCCGGCTGCTAAAACTGACATGTTGGTTAGCAAGATAGCTAGCAGATGCTAGTGCCACATTAGTGTGGTTGGTTGTGATTAGATATAGTATGTTTGGTTAATAATATGGGTATGCGGAACTGCACTAGCAGTGCTTTGTTCCGTTACAGGAACTTATTTAAAAAAACAACAAGTTTGCATCTGCTAAGCACACACTAGCTGTGTCAGGGATTTGTGCATCCTACCTGGACATACTTGGCACTGACAGACAAAACTTGTTGGTAAAATCCGTCTGCATGCTTGTTGTTGGAGTACAACAAGATGGATGCCATTTAATATCAACGTGCACTCAGCATTTGTAGGCTGTTGGATTGTTCATTATGGGGAAGAGGATATAAAAACATGCTAAACTCACCGTGTCATTTAATTTGCAGGTTTACCAATGTCTTAGTTTTATGTGTAATGACCAAGCTATAGTGTACATACGCTAAATAATACCAAACTAAATAACGTTATGTGTTCATACTGTTTAAAGGCAAGTAGTATAAATTAACATTTATGTATATTAAATGTAGGTAATGGTACTGGAGCTGGGGAAAAAACATTAGCAGTTTAGCTTTGTAAATCACGTGTCATCTTGTCCAAATTATATTTACTGTTGTCTTCCTAGATCTTTCATTTTTAATTGGCATTAATATGATTGGTAAATCTTAGTAACTCTGTTGAAGTCTTTAGTGCATTCTGAATATTTACATTTAATTTTTAAAATGTGGAAAACTAAAACTCTTCTAATGCTAATTTAGTTGAGGCTAAGTTAGTTGCTCAGAAAGTTTCTCTGCATGGTGGTTATTTAGTTTATTAATATTCTGCTGGTCATAATTGCTGGAGTATATTGTGTGGTGTGTTGTAGGGAGCTGAAGCATGGAGGCGGTTCTGAGCAGGCTGAGGGGGCTAAGTGCCGATGAACTGCGCGAGGAGTTTGCCCGAGCGGACCTCAAGTGCGGCCCTATCACAGCCACCACCCGAGCCACCTTTGAGAGGAAGTTAGCCCGAGTCCTGGCCGGGCCAGAGAGCAGCGCCGCTGAATCGGACAACAGCTCTTTAACAGGCGGCTCGGCCTCCGTTACTGATCATGCCAAACCTGTGTCAGGTGCCACCTCAGCAGCTGCACCCACTACTGCTGCAGCAAGCAGCAAACCCACTGAGACTGGCAGCGAAGAGATGGACTTTGGCTATGGTGTGGGTCTCAACCCTCCAGAGGAAGAGGAGATCTCAGTAAAGACGACCTCAAACAGCTCCGCTGAAGGCAGTAACTCTCAGTCCAAAACAGAAACCCCTTCAAGGCCGACACAAGTGTCTCCAACCTTTTACTTTGGAGTATGTCCGCCGTGGGAGGATGTTTTGGCTCGAAATGGTAAGAGAGACTCCGTTTGTTACTTTGTGTGGTGTCATTCACATTTCAGTATCACATATAGAGAGTTTGCAAAAGTTCCACCAGCGTGGAGGATTACTTGCCAGGTGGTCTTGAATTTGGGAAATTGCAGGAAAGCGTTTAGATGTTTGAAGGAGGGGGAAAAACACTTTAAAAATCAGGACAACACCTCATATGTAGTTTTAATTCCAGCATCATTTACAGGGTACCACTGTTCAGTTCATCACTCGTATCAATAACTTTGCTTTGCGCTCCGAGCACTTATACAATCGCAGCAGTAACTTATTTCAAAACAACACTGATCTGCAAACCTCTATATTGTTTACAGCCGTAATTGTTCTCTCACAGTTAATATTAAATTAAATTCATTTTTGTTCACATGGCAAATAGTTTTTTTAGATTTGATTTAAATTTTCACTATACTTAATTGTTTAACCAAAGAGGATTTTGTTTTTCTTTGATTCTCGCATGTGTTTCAGTCTCTTCCTGGTGGCGTAGTTGTTAGGACATAAACTGTAATCACAAAGCCCTCTGTTTGATTCCAGCTGTTGTCAGCTATCAAATATTATATTCTATCTTGTGTACAGGATGGAAACATACATGATAAATTTATAAATTATATAATTTATAAATGATCAGCAAGTTTGTTCAAAAGTATAAATTCTTCAATGTTTCATCTTGTCTCCGCTGTAAAAAAACAAAAACAGGTTGACAGGTTTAGTCTTTGGCTACTGAGTTAAGGCTAAAGTCCACCTTAAAAGATCATCATGTTGCTTGTTTGTTAATTCGTGATGTCTGCTGTGTTGTCAAGTGCCTCTATTTGTTTAGGAGTGCTTGCTGCTGATGTAGTCTGACATCCACATTTGTTTATTTAGTGGATGAAAACATTTGTTGTTATTTCTTTAGTGGTAAGCTGCAGGGCAGTAGGACTGCCTGACCTCTCTGAAAGAGTGTATTGATCTAAATTAATCCTGAGCTTCCACAAAATCAATGCTGGTAATTTTAATCTGTCAAGGCAGGCTTTTATTGCAAATGCAAAAGCAGTGGCACCTTGTAGAACCTCATCAAAATGACATTACAGGCTGACCGTGCAGAAAGGAAAAGAATACAAAACTACCCGATACAAAGCCAAACAGTAATGCATGAAACAAGAAAAATCTGGTACTCATCAGCTAGAGAATTGCAAATGTGGGGGGGGAAGCTGACTCTGATTGGGATTTTTTTTTTTCTGTAGAGAGAGCACATGTGTACACTGATAAGAAAGATGCCCTTCAAGCTGTAAAGATGATGAAGGGAGCCCGCTTCAAAGCCTTTCCCAACCGTGAGGATGCTGAGAGGTTCGCTAAGGGGATCTGTGACTATTTCCCCTCTCCCAACAAATCTGCACCTTGTGTATCTCCTGTCAAACCAGGCCTGGGTATTAGTAAAGGTAAGTAGATGTCTCTGTTAAAAAGGGCCCTAATCAATACCCTCTGTTATAGATTTTATTACAAGTTCAATCTAGGGTTCATCAAAGTGTGGCCCACTGATCTTTTGGGTCATGTTGAATTGTTTCCTGTCAGTGCTCTCTGTTTTATTAAAGTTGTAATCCTTTAGATTTCAGTCCTAGTTGATTTTGCAACACCTGTAGTTACTGGTGGTAAAAGCAGAACAAACTATTGTTGTTTTATTAAAGAAGTCAGGCAGTAATTTGCGTTTTTTTCCCGTCAGTCAATGAGCAACTGTGATTTGATTTTTATGCTGCACATAGTTACCTCAGAGTTACCT
This sequence comes from Lepomis macrochirus, assembly GCA_024633595.2. Lineage (NCBI taxonomy): Eukaryota > Metazoa > Chordata > Actinopteri > Centrarchiformes > Centrarchidae > Lepomis > Lepomis macrochirus. The sequence goes on from JALXJV020000005.1 coordinate 31,956,800, forward strand.
CGCCGAGGAGCTGGAGGTGTGCGGCCTGTCGCCTGCAGCGCTCCGTCTCCTGACTGTTGCTTCACTCACTGCAATATTTCAAACCGATCCGCTGTCAAACAGTGCCAAACTTGACAGTGGCAATCTCACTGACGACAAAAAACATTGCATTTTCTCTGACTACCAAATAATCAAAGTCAACTTGTGTTACACCAGTTAAAGGTCAGAAGCTGCAGCAGTAGGAAATATTTAGTTTCCGTTAGCAGCAACTTAATACTGTAATTTTTACAGGAATGTCTCCACCAACACCCTTTTTGTTGTACTAAAGAAATATGTAAATATTGCAATGCTTTCATTAGTGCGCCATAGATTAAATCACCATTGTGTTACCGCATTCAGCAATAGATAGTGACTTAATAGACATTTATTTAAATGAAATTTTCAAGGTTGTGACTTTAAAAGAAAGCTTGAAGGCTATAATATTGCTTGACTTTCCCAATACAATTATCCAAACGTTCGCACTTTGCATCCCTGCCAGTAGCAGATAGTTTTTAGTAGGACAGTTTATCCACAGGAATAATCTGCATAGTTTGCAGCGATTTGTTTTGGCGTCTTTAGGCCGGCAGGTAGATTTTATTGTCACAATACAACAAGTTGTAGTGTTAAACTGAGTTTTGTGCCAGCAAAAAAGCAATCACTCGAAAATGGATGACGGATAAAACACCCACACTACAAGACTGGATAAACATCATCCAGGACATTCGCAAGATGGAGGAACTGACATTTGCACTGAAACTGGAGCAGGACAGATTTGAAAGATCCTGGACCCCATGGCAAACTTTCATGGTCTCCAGAAATGAAAACAATGAAAATGAGGTGACACCTACTGTTCTTTAGCTACTTTGTTCGATGTATACTGTTTACAGTTCAGGAAAGTTTTTTATGACGTGGTACCAGTTTGGTCATTCTTTTTTCTCCTCGTTCCTCTGAGAGGGTCCGGGGCGGAAGAAGGAAAAAAATAAAAAAAAAAAAAAAAATGGAACACTAAATACCGGAGGTAGGATAAACACAGGAAGGGGTATGCAATATGGACCAATATGTTAAACTGAATGGATGCTAGTAAATGCTTATACCACCTTTTGTAAATGGAGGAGACACACACCCTCCTTGTCGTTCCATAATAAAAATTTGAATAAAAAAAAAAAACAACTGAGTTTTGTAACTCCCGTCTGCTACATAGCAGACAGTAAACATTAATAAAGATTCAATTATGAAAAATGGTAACAGAAATAAACTCTAATCACTGGAGCAGTGCTGCGGATGAACTAGAGTTTAAGAGCCTGATAGCTTGGGGGGAAAAAGCTGCTCTGCATTCTGGTGGTGCGGCAGCAGAAACTTCTGTATCTCTTCCCAGAAGGCAGCAGGGTGAACAGGCTGTGGCTGGGTGGGTACTGTCCTTTAGTATTCTTTAACATCCTCTTCGTCAATAGAGAGTACTTTATCAATATAGTGTAGAGATGCACCTGTCCTCCAAGTTTTTTCAGGTCACTAATATGTGAGGTATCATGTGACACAAACAGATGCACGGGTGACACCAGCCTTGAACAGTAGTTGGAGTTTTTGACCGCAGTGCCAGTATTTCACTGTCTTCTCGGCCTCCACAGCAGACCACATGGAGGTTGACACCATCAACCGGGAACGAGCCAACAGTTTCAAGAGCCCGAGCACCCAGGACCTGACCGCCAAACTGAGGAAAGCTGTGGAGAAGGGCGACGAGGTGGCCTTCAGCGAGCTGGTGTGGAGCAACCCCCGCTATCTCATTGGCTCAGGGGATAATCCCACTATTGTGCAGGTGAGGACATAAAATGAATTCGTTGGTGCATGCAGTCTCAGATTGTCTTTCTTTGTGAACCAGTTTCCTAAACATCGGATAAATAAACCTGTAATCAAATTAAGAGACAGCCACATTTGAATTTGTTGTTGTATTACTGTTGTGGTTTCATAAACTCTGTGGAAACTCTTTGCTATTAATAGAGATGCAGAGCCAGACTTGGAGCGTTGTCATTTGTTGATACATAAACATCTTTTCCACATCAGTGCCAACCTGCCCTTGTCAAGGTCGCGGTTGCTAAAATTAAGACAAAAATATGACCAGCTGTGTGTGTGCGAATCTCAGTCATCATTACATTTATTCACATTTATTCATTTAGCTGACGCTTTTATCCAAAGCAGTTACTGTACATGTCAGAGGTCGCATGCCTCTGGAGCAACGATGGTTTTTGTATGTTTAAAAGTTAAATGCATTAAAATCATTAAACCAGTCTTTAGATGTCAGTACTTAAAACCTGTAAATGTGATGCTACTGTATTATCAACTATTCTTGAGCTCCAGTCAGTAAAAAAATGAAATACACGTTGGTTAATAAATCCCAAACTTCAGCAGGTGAACTTTAGGTCAGATGCTGTTTTTGGACAAAATCAAGCATTCTTTCCAGTTGACGGGAGATTACAGGATTAAGTCCTGATCCATACAGTTGTTGTTCCACTGTTTTGTCTGGATAGGAGGGCTGCCGGTACAATGTAATGCACGTGGCAGCCAAGGAGAACCAGGCGGGAATCGCCCAGCTGCTGCTGGACACCTTGGAAAACCCAGAGTTTATGCGCCTCATGTACCCAGACGACCAGGAAGCTATGCTGCAGAAACGAATCCGCTACATTGTAGATCTTTACCTCAACACTCCAGATAAGGCTGTAAGTTGTTTTTACCACACCAGCTAAACCAGATTCTTTTGTAGTGAATGGGCTGCGTTCATTTTGAGTCTTCCTCTGCTTATCTGTATGCTCCAGGGCTTCGAAACACCACTCCACTTTGCCTGTAAGTTTGGATGCCCAGACGTGGTCAATGTCCTGTGCTCACATCCTGACATCGATAAGAACTGTAAGAACAAGGATGGACAGAGGCCTTGTGATGTAAGGACCCTTATTTAACTTAGTGAACATGAACACTGAGTAAGAAAACCTAACATAACCCACGTTGTTGCTGCTGGGGGTTATTACACAGAGAGTATTCATGAATGTGTACACGTTTATATGTGGGCTGTCTAGCAGCTGCTCAGCCTTGCACAGCACTGCTGAACACTGAAATCCTGCCGCTAGATGCTGAGGGAGGTTCAGTTATGCTGAAGCTGTGACCTTTTAGCTTGCTTTTTAAATCTTTTGGCAATCGCTCACTGCACATTGAAGGCTAAACATAGACGAGCATGAGCAAATTCTTTCCCCAGCTAATCCGGCAGCAGTTGTATGTTGTCAGCTGTACATATATCCCCAATTGTAATTTGTCCCCCCCCCTCCCTCCCTTTCCCCACAGCTTATTTGTAGCAGAAGAAATAAAACGCAAGAGGTGAAGCAGAAGATAAGTGACTATTTGGAGGGTAAGGATTCACAAGTTTCTCTGCTGTTTTCTGAAGGACAGAGTGTGATTTAGTGTGCGTTCGCACAGAGAAAGGTCTGATTAAAAAGAAGCAGCATGTTACATCATGTAGCTGGAATGTGGCTGAGCACCTCAGTGTTCTTCTTTTTTTTTAATCTGTCTTTGTTTCTTATGGTGTTAGTTGGCTGATATTAGGAGTTAGCCTAAAAACAATTAGCAGGTGCTATGGGCTAGTGTAACAGGGTCAGAGTGACTGGCTCTGGGTACTATTGAAGAAACCACCAACAAAATTTTTATTGCAAATCACTTGATACTTCTAGTTTTGTGATTTTATTCAATCCCCTGAGAGTCAATCTGGGGTGTGGAATAAAAACAAAGAAGTTAAACAAATCTGACAACTGTAGCGTAAGTCTGTATCTGTACTGAATTTGACGTGTGAGCGTGGTATTAGGCATGAAGTTCTCCACACTCTATATTTTGAAGTACGCTGCCAGGTTAAGGTTTAATTCCACCCCTCAATGAAAAGGTCATATATCCATGGAACATGTTATCTAAACTTTAAATTGTCCGTTGCCTCACAGACCGCTGCTATATCCCTTTGCTGAGGGCAACCGACAACACCTCTCAGCCTGTCATCGGTGCTCTGTGGTCGCCTGAGTCCTCAGAACGTCTCTCGCCGATCCAGCGGCACACAAACAGCCCGATGGATCCGGTGATGACTGTCACAGCCTTTGTTGGCCCGCTGAGCCCTTCGAAAGCAAGTTCTTTACCTGATTTCCTGTCTGCGTTTACTCAGGTCCAACACTGCATCATTTAAAAACAAACATTTAGTGACCAGAACATATCACCTTCCCCTGCAGGCAGATGATTTCCGTCGGTCGTGGAAGACGCCACCCAGAGACCGGGCGGAGCATTTCCACCACATATTTAAGTCTGATCCTGACCGTGGGGCGGAGAGAGTCGGCAGGTACGAATAAAACCACACTCCTATGTTGTCTACATGTATTCTAAGAGATCTTGTGATGCCACTGAAGGGTTATACTACTGGGCTTACTGCTGTGGACTGTGACGCATGAAGATAATACACTGGAGGAAATAGTGCACTAGCAGGATAAACATGTCTGTGGATTATAGACATGTCTGGACATGTACTAAACACCGTGGGTTCAAACCTGGTTCATCCTTTGTTAAATGCCATCTCTAATCTGTCTCTCATAAAATATTTTAGTCTACCCTCATTGATATAAGTGGGGGGGGCACAAAATAATTATCAGTGTAACATAATACAATTCCAAACATTTTCATTGATTTTACCAATTTAAGTTGGGATGTTGTAAAAGGTAGATACAAACAGAATGCAATGATTTGCAAATCCTTTTCAACCCATGTTCAGTTGAATACACCACAAAGACAAGATATTTAATATTCAAACTGATAAACTTTTATTGTTTTTGCAAATATTCACTCACTTTAAATTGGATGTCTGCAACACGTTCCAAAAAAAACTGGGACAGGGGCATGTTTACCACTGTGTTACATCACCTTTCCTTTTAACAACACTCAATAAGCGTTTGGAAACTGAGGACGCTAATTGTTGAAGCTTTGTAGGTGGAATTCTTTCCCATTCTTGCTTGATGTACAACTTCAGTTGCTCCACAGTTTGCGTCAGTCCATCTCAGCTGAGCTCGGGCCCAGAGAAGCCGCTGCTGTTTCTGGGTGTTGTTGATATGTGGCTTTCGCTTTGCATGGTAGAGTTTAAACTTTCACTTGTTGACGTAGCGACGAACTGTGTTAACTGACAGTGGTTTTCTGAAGTGTTCCTGAGCCCATGTGGTAATATCCTTTACACATTGATGTCGGTTTTTAATGCAGTGCCTGAGGGATCGAAGGTTACGGGCATTCAGTGTTGTTTTTCGGCCTTGCTGCTTACGTGCAGAGAGTCTTTTGTAATTGTACATTGAGAAACGTTGTTCTTAAACTGTCGGGCTAATTGCTCACGCAGTTGTTCACAAAGTGGTGAACCTCCGCCCTTCCTTGCTTGTGAATGACTGAGTCTTTCGGGGATGCTCCTTTTTATACCAATCATGACGCTCACCTGTTTCCTATTAACCTGTTCACCTGTGGGATGTTCCAAACAAATGTTTTTTGAGCATTCCTTAACTTTCCCAGTCTTTTGCTGCACCTGTCCCAGATCTTTTGGAACATGTTGCAGGCATCAAATTCAATGTGAGTGAATATTTGCAAAAAACAATAAAGTTTATCAGTTTGAACATTAAATATCTAAATGTCTTTGTGGTGTATTCAATTGAACATAGATTGAAAAGGATTTGAAAATCATTGTATTCTGTTTATATTTATGTTTTACACAACGTCCTGACTTCATAAGAATCGGGGTTGTATTAAACCCACCTACAGTCCCTCGCTGCTTCCTTAGCCGCACAAAACAACGAAAAACAATCCCAAAGCAAAAAGCAACCCAATTTAAAAAAACACTCACATCAGACAGAAAGGTGCAACTATCCAATATTGGACATAGTTGAAGATAGATAAGGAGGGTAGACTGTGTGCATCTGCTGCAACTGTCACTGGCATCCGGATAAATCTTTGCCAGGTGTGCATTCGTACTCGGAATAATACCTTACAATGCTGTAGGCCGTGTCTGGCACACATGAACTAGATCAAGACTACAGTCCCGTTGGCCGTTCAGGGAGTCAATGGAGTCGTAAATAATGGAGATGGGGCGCTTCTGGGCAAGGTCCAGAGCTAGCACAGAGCCCATCAGGAACCCAGGAGGATAATTGGGATAAATGGTGATATGTAGTTTTAATGAAGTATTTGAAGAAAACAAAAAAAGTGGGACATCTGGCCTAGGTTTGACCTAACCCAGGCGAGAGCTCTGTGAATTCAGAAAGGAGTCCGTCTTTATGGAAGGATTTGATGTAGATTAAGCCCTTGTCACGCCAAATGCGAAATGCAGGGTCAAAAGACGATGGGGAAATAAATGATTTTGGAACACCGAGGCTGAGGTTGAGGGCTTGTCCAGTCCGAAATGTTTACGGAACTGTACCCAGATCTTAAGTGAGAGGGTAACAGCCAGGTTTAGAGAGATCTCAAGTCAAGAGAGAATGGAGTGAATGCTTAGATGACCCCATCTCCATTCGTGCCCATAAAGGGCCAATGTCACTGTTCTTATCAATCCAATAATGTAGCTTATCAATGTTACAGGCCCTGTAAGATTGGATAAAGTTGGGCAATGCCGTGCCCCTGTTTTTTTTGGGGAGCTGCAGGACAGCTTTCTTAATACGTGGGGGCTTACCAGCCCACATAACCAATGACAGCATCTGGACCAGTTGGCGGAAGAAGTGCCGCCTTAACAAGGATGTGCAGGAATAAGTACAAAATAACAGAATACAATTAAAAGGCACCACAAATTGCATCCTCCAAAATAACATTATAACCTGCATGAAGGCGGGATTTATTGTATTAGACTTAGTTGTAGCTAGGTGTACCTAATAAACTGGCCAACTAAGTGTTCAATTCAGTCTCCACTTTATGCACTCAGTACAAGGAGAGCTGCAAGTAAAGTAATTACAGAGAATAAATAGAATAGTTTGTATTAAAAATGTATGAAGACCGTGCCTTGAAAGCATTACATCAGACCTGGAAATGGCTCAAAAGCAACTGAATTTGTTGTTAGGATGTCTGATGCATATTATATTAACACTGTCGAATAGTATGCGTAGCATAAGCATGTATTTCTTTTTCTATATCTAATAGAAATGGGATAATTGGTTCACTGGCACTGTGACAGCAGGTTATTCTCAGACATTAATCAGTCTATAAAAGTGTAGGGAAATTCAATCTTATGAGTGAAAGTAATTTACTGTATGTGTAATAATCAAAATGATAAGTCATCCTTTAATCCGCAGAGACTTGGCACATGAGATGGGCCACCCGTGGGCCGAGTACTGGGACTTTCTGGACAGTTTTGTGGATCTGTCATCGGCTGAGGGGCTCCGCAAGCTGGAAGAGTACCTCAGCAAGAGGGATTTCAGCCCGCGGGCTCATGAAGAGGCTGGGGAGAATGAGACCAGCAACAGGTTCAAAACCCCCTCTCCAGGTACCTTCACTGTTCTGTATCTGGGAAACTACAAGTCCTGAAAAAAAGTATAAATTGCTGCATTAAGAAATGGGCTGGACAAATTCCAGATCACCTCCTTGATTCAATCTGTAAATTGGCACTGTAGTGTAATCAGCCTCTTGCCAGATATGAAGTAGACAAAAGATTTTGCAAAGCTACTCAATGTCCTCTTGTAATTAAGATTAATTACTAGTTATAAGTCTGTTTGTTCATTCGTCATCCTCCGGTTGCAGGCAAGCCCAAAAAGTTCTGCAACTCCATCTCTGTTGGTGCCTTCCTGGACGAGGGTGATGACATCAGCCTTGAGGAGATGAAGAACCGGCAGAACGCGGCACTTACCAGCATCACCTCCTCTGCTGCATCCAAGGACGCCCTGAAGGGAGCAGTGGGTGGTCGCGAGTTCCACATCTTGCCCATCGCACTGCACCACCGCGGGGCCGACCTGATCGAGACAGCGGCCGAGCAGGACCTGCTCTGCTGCTGCGACGACGGCCTCCTGTCGCCCGGCGTAGTCTGCAAAAATGGGGTGTGCTCTTCCTCCAGAGACAGGACTCACAACGGAGAGAAGGTGACCCCTCGCACCTCCCCCTCCTCCTCCTGCCTGCTGTCGCCCATCTCCAACCTCATGGTGGAGTTTGAGCGCATGTCGCTGCATGAGCCTCTGGACAGCCCCGCCAGCTGCAGGGAGAGGAGGAGCAGTGGCGGGAGCCGGCCAAGGGAGGCGCGGGACTCCTATAGGTCGTCGTCAGCCACAGACCTGAGCTCTGGGTTGAACTGCCTTTCTCTTGGTCACAGCAGTCAGGACGGCGAGCCCATGGAGGGGCCAGGCTGGAGAACAGAGGGAGGAGAGACGGAGGAAAGGCGCAGCAGTGGCAGCTCAGAGGAGTATTTTGAAGCAGAAGAGAGTCTGGAGATACTGGGCAGGACTAGGGGGTCAGTATCAGGGGTGCGCAACTTCTGTGCTAGGTCCAAGTCATGGGACCATGGGGGGAGGGACCTGAGCAGCTCAGGATCCTCTGGGTCCTCCTATAAGTCCTTAGATAACTCTAATGAGTTCCTACCCAGGACCCCTCCGCACATTAGAAGAGGACTTTTCATTGACGGGTGAGTCACACTGTTTCTCTGCAGAAAGCATAATGGTGTCTTGTGACCGCTTGAGTACAAAATGTCCCTGATAATGTTTTTGGTGTGTCACAGTTGTTCCAGTGTGACTGTTATTAGGAGAATGTGACAAGCAGCCGGTTTCAAAAGGGTTTGATGTTTACCAGCTAATGAGTTAAGATATTAATATCACATTAAATTGATCTTGTGTGTTTTTACAGGGATTCCCCAACCAAGTTGGACAGGGAGGTCTACTCAGCAACAGAAAGCATTGACATCGATGCCCAAAAGTATCCCAGCATTTATAAATGGAAGAGCACAATGAAGTCGTACTCTGCGTCAGACATGCAGAGGTTAGTAGGCTTCGCTGACATTTTATTGCAATGCATGTGTAGACAAAAATAACGGTTCCGTCTCTTATTGACAAAAAAGTAGAAATGGCTCTTTACTTCATGTGCAAAATGTAAAAATGTCCAAAAAAAGTGCTATGGGACAGAAAAATCTGTTAGTAGCAAGGGAACAGTATTGTTAGTGTAACCACTGACTGGTGTTGATGTGTGTCGTCTAGCTGGCCCAGCCCCGCTGTGGTAAAACCACGACTCAGGTTGCAGCACCAGACTCCCGGCTCCCCGGTTAGCAGCGTGATGTCTCCCACCGGTCGCTTCAGTCCTGCCCGGCACGCCGCCTCACCAGACTTCAGCCCCAGCAGATACAGCCCTGCCAATGCTAGCTACATCCAGCGCATCCGCCTCAAGCACTTGAACGAGCCGCCAATCTAACTGCCCGCTCCTCCCACCGCTACGGCCATACCCTCTCCACGCCCTAACCCCAGCCAGCCCTTCCCACTAAAAACCCAGCTGCACCAAGGTGGCTACACCCGAGCTCAGAAACCACATACCTAACAGAAATATGCACAAGTGTCTGGAAGATTTGTATTAACGATGTATGGTACTACTCCTATGTAAAACAGGAATTCTCATCACGTTGGGTTGTGATGTACATTCAAGACTTTAAAAAGGAAAAAAGAAATCTTGATAATTTATGTACTGTATGGGTGTGGACCATGTTGAATTGACGGTGACGTTATTTGTGGCAAGTGTGAAGCACCTGTATCATAACCTGAGTCAACTTTTTTTGGAATATCGTGAATACAAGCCGCACTCCCCAAAGTTAGTTCATCGCGAAAACCTTGGTGTGGAAAATTCAGCAGGATTCTGTCACTGAAGATGTTCTTTAAAAAAAAAAAAAAGAAAAGTAAAATGTCAATATTTTAAAAGTTATTTTTTGTATGTTGGTCAGTAGCACAAAAATTCAATGTTTTTATTAATGGTGTTAAAACCGACTGCCATTTCCTATGTTTCCTCAGTTCAGGAATTGCCTTAATTTTCTGAAGTCATGAACCAGTTCTCTCGTCAGTTTGGACTCCTCTAGCTCATACATGAAACATCTGGAAATGGCGACCTCAGTGGCTGCGTCGATCGCAGATGATTTCGGCAAACATGGGATAAACTGATAAGAATGAGATCTTCCATGTTTTTATTTTGTTCTTCAATAAATTCATACATTCTCCATCTTTTCTCGGTGGTTCCTGGACATGTCTTGACATTTACTTTCTGCCACTACCGGCGGCCTTAGACTGTACAATTTATACATTTTTTTTTTAAATTTTTTTTCTCTGAAAAATCTTTCTTTCACAAGCATCTTCCAGTGTGAGTATGAATGACAAAACCAACACACCCATCAGTAAAGTGTAATTTGTCTGGGCTAAACCTTGAAATTGCCCAGTCTGAGACCACCTTAAAGCTGCACTGAGTGATTACTGACCACTAGGGGGCAAAACAAACTCATCGGCAACAGAAGCCTGATATATTCATTAGTTTATTGTGGCCATCTTGTCAACCAAAAACTGCCTTATGCTTACAGAGATCCCAACTGATGAGCTGAGAGCTGCAGAGTTGGGCGTTGATTCCCAGTGGGATCGGCAGTGCTCACAACCCTTTTCACGTTACAAGAAGTAGTTTAGACCTTTTATAGAGCTTTAATGCCCAAAGTTATGTGTCATGAACATCTTAGGTGGTTCAGATCGACTTACAGCAAACTCATACACACACGACAGTTTCTCCTAAACAAGTCTAATTTTGACTTGTGAATGTGCATAAACCTTGTGTATCCAAATTATTTGTAACTTCAGGATAAATTCAGTGCTGTATGAGGGCTTATCATTTATGTCTAGGACAAAACAAGCCAGTCATTTTGAATATTGAGATTGCCACTCTTGGTCAAGTGAAACAAATGTTCTGAATGTACATTTTTTTCTGTGTACTAAACCTTTATCCGAGAGCACAAACTACTTCACTGAGAAGATTGTATTGTCCTCCTTGTGCTCTCAGGTGACAACAGGTCCAATTCTGGTCTCTGAATGTTTATGAATGTGGAACTTTGCAAAAATGCACCTAAAAAACTTAATACATGCTTCTTGTGCTTTTAGCATTCTGTGCTTTATTATAAATTAACTTTAATGGTGAATTATCTTTCTGTATGTCTAAACCTCAGTTGCATTCAACTAATCAATAAAACATCACCCCTACTTTACTGCCAGTGTGTCTATGTGCCGTTTTTTTTGGAGATATTTCAATTTATTTCAGGACAGAAACATAAGCTTTCATTAGTTTCTTTTATTTTTGCTACAACTGCACCGTACAACACAAAATCCTCACTACAGCATACTGTAATGACACCAAGCTGAGAACATGATTTGCATTTTCAACAGCTATACAAATACAACTTTTTTGGTTTAAAAATCAGTCACTTGTGTAAAAATCCTCAATTACATTCTGGAGCGTTTGCTAACTGTTAACTCACTTCCTCTGGCATTCTATGGCACGAAAGTAATTACTTTCATTACATGATGGTAGTTCAAATTACAAAAATAACAACATCAACAGTAATTTTCAAGACACTTAAGGAGAAAACTGAGCTTTGACCCTGCAGCCAACAGGACAGGACATCCGACTGAGTCCCGTCAGGTCCGTGTTAGTTTGTCCGGGGGCATGAATCCTGCGTCTCCCAGAGTTCTGAGGGCCACCCTGCCACTAGGGCGGATGGTGAGCCACGTAATGCTGCCATTGTTCAAGCCCATCCGTAACCAGCCCTCTGGAGGGAACTGCAGAGCCCTGAGAGAATAAAAGAAAGAGAATGAGAAGTTATTTAGGACTTATTTTGGCACTTATTTAACAAATAATTTGATTCGTGTGTGGTTCTGGTCTGTAACAAGTCATTTGGAGGACATTAAACTCTTGTTATATTTAAATAGATGTACTAAATGTCATTTTAACCGATGCAAAAGACAAGCACTCACTAAGAAATGTAGCTGCCAGAATATTTACACTCAACAGGCATTTTTCTTTTAAAGATTCTGTTAAGAGCACATTGACACAAGTGAAGCACATATTCAACCAAAAAAAAAAATCTTACAAACCCCCCCCCAAAACAACTGCAGCATAGTTTAAACAAAATGGTTAGCAAAGCAAGAAGGCCATGCTTTGGCCTCAAGTGCGCTGCGACCACCGAGTCTGCCGGCGAAACAAACCTGCAGACAAAATAACGGATGACATTGGCATGACACACGATGATCTCGTAGCTGTCCTCCTTCTGCTTGGGGTCAGCCCGATGGATGTAGCGGCGGAAGGCTGCCTCAATGCGAGCTCCATCCTCGTGGTACTGCTGGAGGACGGTAGAGAGGTTGAAAGCCACCTTTGTCACATGAGAGGGTTCTGTTTGAACCCCTCGGTCAGTACAGAGTCAATACATGATGCTGCGGTGCATTGTGGGGAATGTGTAAAGAGTTTCATTCCAAAATGAGGCCAACTATACGGAAAATATTACTTCTATTAAAGCCTAAATCAGCACTGAATCACTGAGGGCTCTGTAGGAAATTTTAATGGTTACATTTACATTTCATATTAATAATCCAATTATGTCCAACAGTTACAGTAAGGAAACACCAAATAAGATGTTTTAATGGGTTATTCATGAGATTGTTACGAATCTCATAACGAACTCCCTGTCACCATGTTCTAAGCTTTTCTTTAAGCTGGAAATTTTCCAGGATAAAAACTCTACAGCAATGTGTCTTTGTAGTAACGGTGTCCTGCTCACTCTGCATAATCCTCAGACCTCACGGTCAACAGGTTTCTTTATAACCACTAAGGTAGCTGGGTCCAGGGATTAGCCACGCGTCCAGGACAGTGTTTCTGGAGACGTAGCTGAACAAAAGCAAATACTATCTGCACTGCTGAATATCACTGGTGTAAGTTTTTGTATTTGAGTAATCCAATTCCTTTAAAGTTTTAATAATAAAATAAAAGTTAGCAACTGGCTATTTAGCTATGGATTGTTTAACAAGGTGTCTATTTAAATGAGGAAACTAATAAAAAGATTGACCCTCAGCTGTCAGACTCCTTTAAACGTTGGCATTTTGGATATTAACTCTTCCTATAACCCATTCCTGTGAAAGTGCACTGATGTATTGGCTGATTTCTGCAGCTGGAAGCCTAAACAAGCACTTGACAGGACACCTGCACAGACACATGGGCAGCAGAGAGTTAGCTAAACAAGGATATGCTAATACAGAAGAATCAGCCCGCTCTAGAGGTGGCGTGGGTGTAGCTTCTCTCACCACAGCATCGGGCTTCCAGTGAGTGACATTTGGAACCGGCTCGATAGGCGCACCCTCTCTCAGCAGATCGCAGCTCACCAGCTCCACTCCTAGACCCGTACGACATTCAGGACAGGAAAAATGTTAATATGCATTTGTGATGTTCAGCATATCCGCACAAGCTTTAAGTGGTACTGTACAGAATCTAGGCTGCTAAACAGGAAATACGCACATAGGCAAGATAAACAGGATATGAATCACCAACCTGACTCAACTGCATTATGTATTAATGTCAAGCAGTAACACGATATACACAGATATTTAAAGTTACATGATTGTTTTGTACTGAGCCATGTCATCGTCTCATAAATTTGTTAAATAAACTTGATGTTGTTTAGGCCCAATATCCATACCAACTCAAAGAAAGATCAAACCAGAACTGATATATCACCACTAGATGAGGTAAGCAGGAAATTAAAAGCACAGTAAGATGATGCTGCACTGGAATAGTAAAGAAACATTGACACAAATACCTAAATCATAATTGTCGATTGTTTTCTTTAACAGTTATTGTCCATATAAAATGTTTTATATATGTCATCCTATAAACAATGCTTACTGCGACAGAACTGCAGTGTGGCTACTATCCACTACCTGAGAGGTGTTTGTTGATGATATGTGCGGTTTCTGTGGCCCTGGTCATGCTGGAGTGGATCAGAACATCATACTTGAGTCCCAACGCTGCCAACCGCTTGCCCGTCAACTCGGCCTGCTCGCGACCTGGAAGTGGAGACACAAAAGGTCATTGTGAAAGGCTCATCTGCCAGAAACGGGTAGGACAACAGGCAAGCAAACAGAGCGGTTCCTTCAACAATCAGGATGGTTCAGCATAGAGCGTGCTCCGATCAGGATTTTTGGGGCCGATTGCTGAAAGCAGTTTCTGTTTATACTGATGGCAGAGTCTATTTGAAGCCTTTTATTTATCATGTAGCTTTAGATTAGTATACTGTATATTCGTTTAATTAGTCCTAAAAACAATGTATTAAGTAATTAATGACAACTGTTCATTTTATTGCCAGGAAACATGGGCAACAAATTCCACTTAATCTGTCTAAAGCTGATGATACACAGAGCAACTTTTAGAGCAATCATGCAGGGCAACGTTGTTGTCAGTGGTAATGAGTAAAGATTACTACCGTAATCCCCTCCCCCCACCTCTCCGCCACCTGTCCCGCACCACCGCTATCCATATTAAAACATAGTCGGACTAGCCTCTAGCAACATTGCCCAGCAACACTGCTCAAAACGTTGCCCAGTGTATCATCAGCCTTAGAGACTGAAACCATAGCAGCCTTTGCCTGGTTACTGCGAACATCCTATAGCTTCACAAATATAGCTTTCCTATGGAATAAACTACAAAACAGAACTAAGAGCATCTTTATGCATTTACTGCAACTATAAAAACTGAAAATATTTAGAAGATAAAAAAGGAGCACAGGCGTCCTGAGTCGATGATAAACTCTGAAGTAGCTGCTTTTTGTTCTGGAAAGCTCAGGCAGGTTCTGTGGGCTTTAGGGGGAGACAGAGAAGCAGAGAGAGGGAGCGTGGGCTACAGAGAGGAGTCATAACTGTCATCAATGACATTTGAAAATAAGGGACATTTAAATAAAAAAGTACAATGGTGATTCCATATTATACTGTTGGTATATTGTTAATATTACTTCTATTTACTATATTCATTATTTAATATAGTTTACCACTAGATGGCTATAGGCCCAATATTAATTCAGTGGGTTGTTTTTATTTATAAAATCCTTGTGCACATAGGCCCACTGCCACCGGCTTTACCAGAGGAGAGGGTAGCAAACACTTTAAATATGACCTGCAGGTTTTTATTTGATTTTAGAAAAGTTAAAAATGCGGGAGATTTACGGGGAAACATTTATACCGGGTGAGAAGGGAAACATACGGGAGAATCCCGGGGAAAACGGGAGGGTTGACGTGAGAGGAGTAGAGAGAGGAAATGTGAGGCTACATCCACACTACTACGGTTTAATCAACGACACCGGGTCAGCAGCGGTTTCAAACAGGACGGAGGCGGAAACGTTTTAAAACGGAGACTTTGGCCTCTAGAGAGAGGCAGTCAGCTGATCTCTTTGCATCAGGAAACGCCTGATGCAGCTGTGAGTCAAGACAATTAAACTCTGGCGGCGAGATGAGCACGACTGCGACTGTTTCAGGTGACCGCTTGTTGCTCTGCTTGTCTGATTGCTGCTCAACTCTAATTACAAATGATTAACTGGGCGCATCAATCGATTCCTGTCTGAAAAAGGACTTTGGTGCTCGCTAGCTTTGAAAAACCCACTTGAAAATTTGCATCACTTGATTGGCTTTTCTGATTGGCCTTTTTTAGAGACCACCGATCAAACTAGTTAAAGCCATTATCGGCCGATTACGATCGGTGACAGATCGATCGGAGCACCCTTTGACCCAGTACACGTATAATGTAATCCTATCAGAGATCGAACAGAGCACATTGTGACCCCGTGTTGCCTGAAATGACTTCAAACTGACATAAAAGGTAAAATAAGGACCTAGAGGAGTGAGGATCCTCTCCTTGTCCGTGGTCCCGCTCAGGTTGTACTGGGAGTGTCTGATGAGGAGAATGTTGCGAGTAGCTTTTGGTTTGCCGTTGTCCTGCTCGGAGCTGGGGTCTTCATTTACACTTTCTTTCTTCTTCCCATTGGACAGTGCAGACGGGTCCCTCCTGGATGGAGTTAAGACGAGGTGATCTCGAGATTAGAAGTGGCTCTGTCTCACATTGTTAACTTGAGGAATGGAAAACAGAGTTAAATATATAGATACGCTAACTATGATTTAAGATGTTGGTAATACTTCCATACGTCTCGTTTTGAGGATCTACACCAAACTCAATTTTAAAAGGCCTATTTATAGCTGGATGACTAGTCAGCAACATTGTACCTCACAGAATCAGGATAATGACATCTTGTAAAACCTTACGGCCCACCCTTAGACATGGTATGCATCCAAAACGTCAATTCAGTTAAGCAATATATCAACATTGAGTCCAATATGTCCAAAATCAATCGTAATTTCACCGTGGTGGATTATTATTAAATCGATGTTTATTTGACAGAGATTTGGCGTAGCCTTCAATCCATACAAAAGAGGAAAACGGAGGGGATATTACGGTACAAGCTACGTTCAAATAACCACACAGTGAAGAGACAGCGCGTTTAAAGGCACGTACTTATCCCAGTTGAAGTCCCAGGCGTGTCCAGTCGGGGCTGGTGTGTGGCTGGCAGGTGTCCACGCCGGCTGCGCAGCTTGAAGTACGTTGAATCTCGACCACCGGCTGACCGCCGCCTCTCCGCGCCGCTCCCCAAAGTATCCCCGGAAGTCGGGATTGGCAGCCGCGAAGACTATAACGGCAGAACCTCCCGCGAACCCACAAATAAGTTTTATAGTTTTCCTGTACGACATGCTGCGAGCCGCCGAAGGAGGAAACTATTGTTAGCTAACGGTAATTAGCTTAACTGGTTTAACGTTATCTCTCCTCCCAAATGAATGGCTTTCTTCTGCTAAGTGGCGTCTGACTGTCAATTCCAACAGCAGTAAGAGAAACAAAACACACTTTATATGCGGCACAAATATCTGCCCGAGCGGCGGCTGTTAGCTGCAAACTAAAAATACAGTCCGCACAAGAGATAGCAAGCTAATCTAGTCTCTACAAACATTACGGTGGCCCGCCCGAGCCAAAACAGTCAGCTTCGCATTTCGCTTAAATCCTGAGATGCGCCACTTGAGGGCGCTCTAATCCCTAAATCCACAGTATTACCAGCTACTAGTACAGTGTAGCAGCCCTGATTATTTCCCCCTGCTTCTTTTCTTAGTATATTTTGGTGATAGATTACCGTGGATTGAATCTGTAGTCATTTTTAGCAACTAAAGTTTCATTTAAATATGTATACGATATCTAAACCGACTTTACACAAAGCAAAGCATTAAGTTGCCAGATTTTAAATGAAGTTTGATCTCTCTCCGCAAAGAGAACACAGCATACCCGAACCAGAGCTACCAAAACACTAAACAGCCAGCCGTCTTATACTTTGACAGGCATTTTGATAATAAAAAGTAATTTAATATACATCAAGATTTTTGGAGTCGGTGAGCATTTGCGGGAGAAACATATATATTTTTTATTTTCCCGGCCATCACCTGGGTAAAAAATAATAATAATTGCAGGGTGACGAATTATTTCCGAAGAAACGCTGTGTTATCAACATCGCTGCTCCGATCATTTCATTATGAAGACACTTGCAGGGGAGGCTCCACCTTTTCAAGCGGTTCAGTGACCTCACCAGTGGGCTGGATTGTAAGGGTGGGATTTCCAGGCTTTCAGCGAGCTCTATGTATCCCTGCCTCTCTATCCAGGGATCTATGCGGCTTCAACGATAGAAAAGAAGGACCGGTTGTACCTTTTATTAATAGCCATAGAAAGGCCCACATACTGCACACTGGATCTTTTTTCTACATGCGACTCCAATCGGAATAAATAATTGAGGAATGTGGAAATTACAGAATGCCCAACAGCGCTGGAAAGAGATTTAAACCCACCAAATACATCCCAGTATCCACTGCTGCCACACTCCTTGTGGGATCGACCACTTTATTTTTCGTTTTCACGTAAGTTTGCATCGCTTCTTGTTCTCATTCGTTGCATGTCGGGATTTTCATTCACTGTGTGAACACATATTACACAGACAAGAGTGGATTTGCAGCTCAAAGTTTGCACGGGTGGATTCAGCCACTCGCGTAGAATAAGTGCTTTCATAGGAGTATCCCATCGGGCAATCTCGGAGCGTTTCTGAAATGGGTTTGCAAAAAGCAGCCTTACATGCTGCCTTTCCTGTGCAGCCTCAGACAGACCGTTCAGCCATAATAACTGCGAGGCAAACTTCCAATAAACCATGCAAGTTTAACAACGCTATGATCGTGCAGGAGACCACAGATTAGGCCGCAGATACTCACTTTCCATTGAAGAAATGCCGCAGGCAGTTGTTGACACAATTAAAATGGTTGCATTGTCCCAGCAGGCGGTTGTGTTTTATTAATGCACACTCAATGGGGATAGTTACAGTGGTCACACAACCTACCAATTAGCCTATAATCATCCTAGGATTGGGGTTCCCAAAGTGGAGTCCTGCAGGAAGTTTACCACCATGTCTTACCTAATGAGTATACAGTGATTTAAGTTTTTATTCGGAGGAAATCAAAAGCAGATATTAATGCAGTTTGAGCAGGTGAGAGTGGTTCATGTACACCACCTGCAATCAAAGATCATTGATTGAGCATCCCAATCTTGCCAAGGACCCCCAAGTAGGAAGGGCGTTCGTCCCAGGCCCCTCGGTCTGATGAATGAGGAAGTTGTGCTATGAATTGAACACATGTCGCTGCAGGAAGGGAGATAAAGGCTTGAGAGAGGGGCTCCTCTGGTCTGAATCATCATCCCCACATACATTCTCCTCTAGTGCAAACCTCCAGGTGAATGGATTTTCAGTGAAATGCTCAGTCTCACGTCTGCATGGACGTGAGAGAGAGAGAGAGGGGGGGGGTTTGAAAATCATTTTTTGGAACCTGTGATCTGGACTGAAGGGATATAGATCATCCAGCCTTTATCCTATGCAGAGCCATGTTGTCTGCCAAAGTATAAAATTGCTGAATGTGATTTCTCGCCCTCACAGGGTGGAAGGATTTACAGTGTTTTAAGGACCTTATGTCACTGTGGCTAATGGGAGCATGTTGGCTGTGTAGATGATGTGTCACTGTATTTTTTACCCAGTTAATAGCTGTCGTGGATCTACAGTTGTGTGTGTTTGTACCGCTAAATAATTCATTGCTTGTTGACACGGATCTGTTTTAGATGCAGAAGTGTGAAACAGTGTGTGTTCTTCTCTTGTGTGGACAAGATTTTTAACCCGCCTGGAAAAATGCAGGTTGACACAGAGAATGCTTTAGCTGCACCCTGAGTGGTTTTGCACTCTCAGTCTCAGGTCAATGACTGAGACTGAAGGAAACATATGGTGTTTGTGGGTAGGTTGGATTGTAGCTTTAAAAATCCCAGCACTCCTTGGTGCACTGTCTGGGGCTTTGCGTAAACAAATGGCCTGATTTACATGTCTTATACTATGAATGTGTCATGATTTAATGAGGCATTTCAGCCGTATTGTTGCAGAATAGCAGAAGTCTGAATTAAAAACAATATACTATACTCCTTTTGCCGGGGCTCCACATATCTACACACAAGGATCATCCCCCGGCAGATGGTTTAAGGGTGAGGATTAAGAGTTCACTCTGTTGCTCCTTCATTTCCCAGTAAAAGGTCCAGAGGATTGACTCACGTATAATGGAACCCCCTGAGGAGCAATGCACGTCCAAACTAGGCCATGTCTCCTCACTCCTCATGTTGAACCCAGTCTGGCCTTGTCTTTAGCTGGAGTGCAATGCCACGCATGTACAGTACAAGCCAACGCAACAGCGGTTTGCCTTCATCTAAAATTACTTAAAACAAGTGCAAAGGTGGGAAAATAAAAATGTTATGTGTCACCAACTTTGTTTGGAAGCAGCAAACTAAGGCATGCAGATATTACAGCAGATTGCCAGGGACACAAGTCTTTTTTTATTCCTAGGCTGCGGTGTGTTAAAGGTCTCACTGTTGCCAGCAGGCCGCTTGGTGTCATATGGGCAAAGGAGGATGAGACCTGGGGCCAGCGCTGGCTCACACACACACACACACAATCTGTGTTACTGTGTTTGGCTTACTGACGCCTGACAGTTTGTGTTTCCCACAGAGACTGAATTAGAACACATTAGTACAGAATTATTTTTATCTCCACAGCCTGACCACGACTCGTCAAAAAAAAAATACTGATGATAAATTAAGCTTTTAGTCATGGTTTAGCCGTCATAATATTATCCCATCCTTATCTGTGTCTGTAATGAGATTCTATTATACAGTAGCTTAAACTTCTTACTATGTCTAAATTTGTCCCAGCTCTCTATGGCCGCATTGAAGAAGCTTTCTTTTACCTTTTTTCAGTTATTCCTTAGAATGGCTTCATCACTGTGCTTGACTACATGCCAAATAAATAAGCCAAGCTGGCCATTATCATTTGTTGCTAAGCCTAATAGTCCATACTTTAGAGTACACATGGATAGATGTGTGGGAACTATCAATTGATCATCTGGACAAGACCTGTGTTCAGCAGTTTTCGCTGTGTGAAGGTGAATTATGAGAGAGGATGGTCAGCGGTGGCATTTTGGAAGCAGCATATCACCAGGCTGAGAGCAGAGCCGCCACACGACAACAGGCCTGGCAGGAATCTAATCTTCAGCTTCCACATCTGTTTCCTCCTTTTCACTGTACATCCATTGAATCAGCCTTCATTCAAGATACTACTGAAGGCATTGTTTGGCATCTGTGCTCCACTCAGAGGTTCTTGTCGAGATTTTTTTAAAGGTATTTCTGAGTTTGATTGAGAGAGTGCAGAGGTGATATGCTGTTAAAACAAATGCTCCTGATTTGAACCTTTTCAAGTTATAGGCCTTGGTACATATCGCAACCCTACATATTTTCAAATACAACAATTTTTCAGGGTTAATTAAATGGAACCTGTATTTTACTGTGAACTATTTGGAAAACTAGTGTTTTGAGCAATATGGTTGCAAAGGCTACCTCATTTACACAGAGCAGAAACTTCATCTTTATCCCAACAAATCTGATAGTTTAGTAAAGTGCTGAATATACCTACCTTTGACTAAAGTTAAGTAACATATTAAAATGTTTGATACACACAGGCACCCACCCTTTCGCTGGCTTCCCACCAGTATGGCTATTGTTAGCTAGCACAAATGTTAGTTTTCTGAGAGAAGAGCTTAAGTTACTGTACATACCAAAAGTTACTTGGTGACCCACCTAATTCATCATCATTAGTTAGAAGTTGAACTAATTAGCCATTCCATGTGCGTATTTTATGTTCAAATGCTCCTGCTAAAGAAAGTAAACGTGCAAGAGAATTGCATGTGAGTGGGAAACTTGGGTTAGCTAAAACTGGGTTACCGCAGGCTTCCTGTAGCTCTCATCACTCGAAAATCAAAGATCAACTTACACTGTTTTCTGTACAAAATCTAATATTAAACCTCATTGTGGCAAATATTTCTTCTATTTAGGGAAATAAGCCTGGGGATCCTTTTTATGAGAGTGTGTAAGGATTCAAATTCAAACGCCTATGATGTTCACTAACCAGGATTAGTTCCCTAAGCTTTTTGATTTTATTCTTCCTACATGTGTGAGTTTTTCAACATGTAGCCAAGTCCAGAGGTGTTGGTAATCTCAAAGCTACTTGGTTCTGCCACTGAGGTTGCAGCCCTCTCTGCCTCCTCTTCATTCTGGTGGTTTTCTCTCTTATTAAATTGAAGATCTGAAAGCATAATTGAATGTTTGTTCATTTATCCTAATCCACGTCCTGCGTGTGATTATGTACGCTGAGCTGCTGTCGTCTTGTTGTCAAGGGGTTTGGTAAACAAGCTCGTAACCATAAATGCCTCACTGCTTGGTATTAGTGTCCATTATAGTCTATGTGCCTTCCTCCTGTGTGGCGTTAGTGGCTTCGAGTCGCTCCGTGTTTGACTGTAGTTAAATGAATTGTTGGTTTAACTTGTTCTGTTTATGCTCGCTGTCGGAGCCAGACCGAGGCTGTCTGTTTTAAATATTGCTCATTTGACGTAGGGACTGATATGGGTTTAGTTTGTTTATTTAAATGTGAGACTGAGGATGTAGGTTATTGCCAAGTCTGAGATGTCGGAGCATTTCTCCAAAGGAGGAAAATTAGTTTTTTAAACATGCTCTAGTAACTCTTTCTGTGTCTCTGCTCATGAACAGGCATCTATCAATTTTAGAAACCAGAGAATCTCAGCCTCCCTGATGTGATATTCATGTACAGCACACTGAGAAATTAGCAGGACTTTGTGACATGTTCGCACAACATAAATCTCCAAGTAAACCATGTAAAAAAAAAAAAAATCCATGATTCCCATGAGAGTAGCAAACTTCAGCTCTTAACGCCAGCTCGTCAGTATTCATCTTGAACATGTCCTGCTCAGCATGCCATCAGAAACACTCTCTGAAATATCACTATTCTGTCAGGATTCAGCTCCTCAGCTGAGGTGGATAAGGAGCTATCCTGTCCTCATGTCACACAGAGGATAAAGCTTTGATTATCTTGACCAAAAGTAGCAGGTAGACGTACCAGCTCACCAACGCTGAAATATTCCCTTGTCCTATTCATAAAATCTACATGGTGCAGTCTTCCGATTTGTCAAAGTAGCTGCTGGATTTTTTTTTTCACTGGGCGTAAAACCAGTTGCCGGTCGTGCGGTTTGGCTAGCTTTGTCAGATTAGATAACGATGTAATTTCCTCTGTTGATCCTTATCCATCAGCACCTTGGAGTGAGGGCCTGGAGACTGACAATCTCAGTGCAGGGATGTGTCACTTCTGCTCTCAGATTCTACTTAAGGTGTCAGGAAATAATGAATAGAGCAGGGCTCTTATTCCACTTTTGAGCTAAAGCAGAAGATACATAGACTATTCTCCTGCTGCTGCAGCTTCACAGCCTTTGAGGATAATTACAGTTTATTTTAACCTGATGTAATTCTCGTAAGTGAGGCTATTGTGGCTCTATGGGTTGTGCCAACTTTGCACTCGTCACCTCAGTTGTAGAGATTCGGGGGAAACAAGAACCCGTGCAAAACTATGGCAAGCTGCGTGAGCATCCTACAAATTTTCAGATTAGCATGCTTTTTCATCAATCATTTCTAACGCTTGTCTGGCCGAAAGCAAACACAGAAAGAAGCCACCTGAAACTGCCAATATGGCTAACTGCGTAGGGATCTTCAGAAACATGGGGCATCAGTCAAAAAAGCTTGTTTCCATTTTCTAAACCATCACAATTATTCACTGTGAAGTATTTATACTTAGAAATAGTCTGTCCCTGTGTTATATCCCACCCCCAATGCCCTGATTTTGTCAGTACAGAAGTGAAACTCACTTTGAAATTCTGTTTCTTTGATACCATCATGTAGCTCCAATGTGAGAATCTTTCTATTTAAATCCATCAGCACTGTTTGGTTTCCATTTATAATGTAGCACATTACTACAACTATAGTTATTATGCATACTGTTAGAAACTGGCCCGCTGTGGTTTACATTCAGGGTGTCACAACATTAAAAAGCTGTAGAATTCATTTAAACTTGTGTAAGGATTCCTATCTATATCCAATTTACTGACTAACCAAAATCTCTCTCTCTATATATTTTTTAAAATTGTTTAATTAGATTGGGGGTCTATCCTCATGTGTGCTGGTCCACCACCTCAGTCCAGACCAAAACATCAACTATTTGATGGATTTCCTTCCATCCATCCATCCATCCATCCATCCATCCATCCATCCATCCATCCATCCATCCATCCATCCATCCATCCATCCATCCATCCATCCATCCATCCATCCATCCATCCATCCATCCATCCATCCATCGTCAACCGCTTATTCTGCGTACAGGGTCGCGGGGGCCTAATGACTTAAGCACCGTTAAGTTTTGTATGAAACTTGACAACTTCTGAAACGTTTGCAATGAAATTTGGTACGGACATTAACTGTAATAACTTTAGTGATCCCTTACCCTTTTATCTGGTCTAAATTTAAATGTGTCCAGTATTTTTAGTCAATGACTCAAAACCTGTAAAACTAATGACGTTCCCAGCAGCCTCAGTTTAGTGCTAATTCACAAATGTTAGCATGCTAACATGCTGAACAAAGATGGTGAGCACAGTAAACGTTAAACCTGCTAAACATCAGCACGTTCACATTGTCATTGTGAGCTGATGTGACCATTTAGCTCAAAGCACCACTGTGTCTAATTACAGCCTTACAGAGCTGCTGGACCAGACTTTCTGTGGACTCGTCTTGTGTTTTGTCTTTAGCGGTGGATGTAATTAAACTAAAAGACTGCAGCTGGAATGCCATAAATGTTTTCTGTATTCATTCACATTCATCGCATTTGTAGGCAAAACAAAAAGCTATTTTGAAATTAGTATCTAATAAATGTCAGTGGGATTATTGTGCCGTTGTTTTACATCATGGTGAAATGGCAAACGCAAATAGAGATAATCTTGGATGGACTCTTTGGATGAAGTATCTGATACCAAAAATCAAAGTGTCATTTCAAACAGTGGAGACGGCAGGAGACCTCGTGCCGTTACTCCGGCAGGAGCTCGACACTTCTGAGTCTGTACTTCATGGCTTGTACAGTATATTTTTAGCAGTGATGTGATCAAATGTGAGTGTCAGACAGGTTTCTTGATATAACAGAGTGTGGTTCTTAAGGCTCTTCCGAATGGGACTCTTTTTTTTGCTTTGAGTAAGCCGTTATCAAACAGATAATACATCTGATACACACTCAAACCCGCCATGGCAGGGAACTGTCGAGCCATGTTCAGCTGTCTCCTCAGAGGAAAGCTGTAGAGTAGTGATTTTCATTGTGGGTTCAGGAGTTCAACACAGGTCCTTTTAAAGACTAAAGCAGAAAAATAAAGTAGATAATCTCATCCATCTGTTATCTTGATAACTGAATTACGTCTGTGGTCACTCTTTCACCTCTCCTGCTCCAGCCCTAATCAGACCCAACCTGCAGTATAGTTGGTCTATAGAGAAAAGTAATCCTGAACTAAAGGTCCAGGTAGGCCTGAGCAGCAGGTTGCTGGCAGAGCAGTCTGCCTGCCATTCGGTATTAATGAGTGAAAGAGGCCCAGACAATAAAAGGCCAAGTCTTCTAATCTCATTCTAGCCCAGCCTTGCTGTCACTGCTTGACAACTAGGTTAAGATAATGCTGACAGATCCTCTTCCCTGGCTCTCTACCATGCATCCTTGAGCAGGGCGTCTGCCGACTGTACACGCGACACAAACACAAACCAGGGCCAACTTAAAATGACATCACGTTTCAGGTCGAGGCAAGTTTTCCTGATTCGATTCCTCTAGTCATTTCCAGCAAGATCGACAAGAAGAACACGGTTATTACATTATAAATAGCTCGCAGCTCCATTTTAATGTTCCCGTTTGACAGGTAATAAACTTGTATCGTGCATTTTAAGTAATGAAAATCCCAAAATGCAAGGTAGTGTTACAATGCTGTTACTGAAACAAATGTATTATGTGCTTCTCCTCACTACATGTGTTCCCTGTTCTGTGGAAGAACTTAATTTCCATGTCTTTAAGAGGGTGAGATCATTGTTTGGAGATTAGCATGATTTATCATACATGAATAAAAGCATAAACATCCTAATCTGCAACAGCAGGTGACAAAGAATCCAAACTGTGCATCCTGTTCTTAGCATGATTTTCAAACACATGTTGAGCTTTAATAGAAATCAGTGCTTTTCTAAAATTATCCCTTTTTCTGAACTTTTCTGCTACTGGACTCTTGTAATATTTTTTAATATGCCTTGAAGAACGGGGTGGAAATGTCTTAATTTTGCCCAAACATATCATCTCTGAATCAATATAGTTTTGTTTCCCACTGTCGTTCGTGACTTTGTTCCTTTCTCTTTGTCTATTTAAAGTCCTTTTTGGTTTCTCTGAAGCAGTGACTTTCTGGACCTCTGGCGCTTGCCAAAAAAGTAAATTGTGCCTTGTGATGCCATAGCTGAGCTAAATAGATCCATGTGGATTCAGTGCACAGCAGTGTGTGGGCGAAAAGTGCGGGAAAGTGCAGCGAGGTGCTCTCATAGAGCACCACCACCCTCGCACCAGCCAAATAAGCCGAGGCCGCCTGGAAAGTCTCCTCTTAGGGAACATGTGGGATCAATTTAGACCTCCAGCCTCTCCCTCCATGGGTGTCTCCACCCTATTTCCCCTCATGTTGTTTTGCAAGAGGGAGACCATGACTGGTCATAAGTAGAAACAGAGCTCTGTGTCTTAACACCCTCTGCTGGAGTGGCTTTCTGAGAGATCAAGGAGTCCAGTGTTTACAAGAGTGAAGCAGTGTTCATCTCTGGGACACAGAGGAAGACAGGCAGATAGACTCGGTGATTATAAGGGCAGGTCTTCCGCATCTTTGCCGCTTTTGAATAGATGAGTGGGCACAGCAAACAAAGCCACTACCCGATCTTCCGTGGAGCAGAGTTCAACAGTTGAACCCGCGTAGACCAATCTACATTTACATTTTGACTCACCACTCTGTGTAGAATTTGTATGTGATTATAGCATCTTTCAAATTCTTAATAGTTTTGAAAGGAAACTGTAGAACGTGAAAGGCATCACTTGTAGTGGTGAAACTACTGCAGATTCTATCACCTAAATCTGCAGCTTCCCTCGGCTTATACGGAGCTTGTTTGGCTATCTGGCCTGTATCTGTTTTGGTTCACTCACAGTTCTTGTAGCATTGTTTTTTTGTGCAACAGCAAAAATACCTGCAATACCTGCACACACAGTTAGCAATGACCTGGTGAACACAGTGCAACATTTAAGGGGCTAAAGAGCTTGGCATTTCTCTCAGGAATTGGTGGAGAGACAGAAAACAGAGCGAAAAGAGAGTGAATATTGAACATATATTAGATTCACCAGGTGGCCAAAACACCACCAAATAAATGCTAATGTTGCTCCATGTCTACTTGGGTGTGTAAACAAGCACAATAATATTATATAAGGATGATAATTATGTCAATGTTGTGGTCACAACTTGTTTCTGTTGCCCCCAAGTGGCCAGAAATATCAATTATCGCAGGTGTTCAGCTGCTGTGATACAGATTATTATAACAATGGATCAAATAACAACATATATGTAAAGGGGCCACTTGTAGTGATGAACCCAGAGAGAATTACCAGCTTATGCTGCATTTCTTCTCATCTCTAGTGAGCCTTAACTCATTGTTTTGCTTTTACAATCCACCATTGTGCACCATAAGGTCAATGTTGTGTTTGCAGCTTGTTAAATAAATCACTTAATAGTAAAAAAAAAAAAAAGTAAAGTAAAACTAATATAATGCTATTAAATATTTTACCTTCCAAACTAATATTTTTCTGATTTTATCAGTCTGATGTGTTTGTGTGCAGCGACTTCCTATAAATACAAGTGGTGGCTCTCGTCTTTGAAGCCATGGATCCAGGGGGGCTCTAGCCAGACTTGCCTCTTTTGCCCAGTCCCTTTGTAGTTCACTGCAGAGGCGACCTTATCCTGTCATGTCTGTCACATGCTATTATTTCACACCTCTCTGGAAAGTTTATGAATAGGCATCTGTGTTATTTTAATATCTATTAGAACTTGACCTGCCAAACGATATGTACTTATAGATGTCCTTTTTTGTGCATAAAGCTACAAATATATAAGGACCTTAGCTCGAGTCCCTATAACAGTACAGTTGCTGTGACATTCAGGGAATTCTGTTTTTATTATAGCTTCTCAGAAATTGCTTTCTCTCGAAAGGACAGCCAAAACCTGTTTTAATACATTAGCGGTTCATCGTGCTGTGCATTAGCAGCTGTTTGCCTTCCACCCAAGCCTCACCTTTTTAGCTTTCACCCACTCTCCGTGATCCACTGTGGACTGAACATGTTTGTTTGTCTCTGAATCCCCCGCCAATATGCAAAGCTGCAGCTAGAATGCAGAGACAGAAAGTAAACCCCGGTGAAGCTTCACCATGAACCAGTTTAGAGGTGGGACGCTGTACTCCAACCAGTACAGCTGGTTATCCGTGTGAAATGTCTGTTTAAAAGACCGACAACCTGAGTGAGGATATTTTAAAAATGAGGTTTAATTCACGATGCACAAATGTATTCAGCCCTCAAGCCTTCACCATTCTCTGCGGATTCCAGGTCCGCTTCCACCTAATGTAGAGTATTTAAGTGTCAAATGGAGAGAAATCTCTGCCACACTTTGAATCTTCAAGCTAGTTTTAAAAGGTCAGAGTGGAGCTTATGTTTGAGGTTCCAGGTCTTCACGTTTTTATATTTAGCTTCTGTTGCTTTTTCAGTAGGGGAGGCCGGCTTGTGCAGCTGTGCTGTTTCTATTACACAATTTGACAGACAATATAAAAATGTGTAGTGAATTTATACTCTTCATGGTGGGGAAGGAAGTTGTTGACCACATCTGGGGACAAAGGCAGTACCCCAAACCTTCTGCAGGAGAGCAGCCAGCCGGCCCGAAGCTGTAGATTTCCTCCGCCACGCTGTTTTCTTTGGCTCGGCGGTGTGTAAAATTCTGCAAAAAAAGCCTGTTTTGTGAGTGTTATCTATGCCCAGCTGATGAAGTCATAGTTGCTCTATGTTTGACTGAAAAAACAAGGACAGGAAGTTTGATTTTGGATCAGTAAGAAAATCACTTCTCACTCACTTGAGAGACATACTCGTATGCAGAAACTATAGCAAAGTAAGTAAACACATAAGTAAAATGAGGAAGCTGTCCCTGGCGCTATGAATGTTATGTACACATCACTTCTTACAGTTTAATGCCGAATGGGTCAGTTATTTAACTTTATTTTAGTGGTCTGGATGTTTTCATTTAACTTATGTGACAAGATTATAAAGCTTGACAGGCGTAGCAAGTGCTACTAAGGGAGGCGGGCTTAGTGAATGGTCTTATTGAGCGGACTGGACTGCCACACCATGGTGCCACTTTATTCCAAGTTTGAATCTTAGTTGGAGCCTTAATCCGACCTGCACACGGCGGTGATCTAATTCAGTGACCCGGCTGTACACACTTAGTTCAGCGGCCTAAAACCGTTTGATCAGAAGTGACATGAACAGCGGACTTTGTGGTGTTGCACAGCACCCCACTCCAGCAGTGTGAATAATTGCTAAAGTCCTGATTAAACTGCTGTGGAACTATTAGCCACCCGGCCAAATCCAGCTGATCCCTCAGGGCCGCCATGCTTACAAAGGCGGGGGACCTATCATCAAGTCTAGACTGACAACTCTCCAAGTGGACCGTGTTGAAGTTCCAGTCGAGTATTTACTTAGCTCAGTATCTGGACACCTCACCCCTTCTCCCTCTTTGACTGAAACTCCACTCCAGTTCCACTTTACCCATAATGCAGCAGTTATAACGTGCCTTTTTGCATTTTTCTCATGAGCACACTGGCTTTTAGCATCACTGAATATCGGGCAGGATAACCTGTGAATATCAATTGGTTAGTTTTATCGATCTTTATACCCCCCCCAGTCTGCCATGTGTGTTTTTTGAAGATGACAGCTAGTGTCAGCTCCCATTTTTATCTTATATTCACACCTCTGGAAGTTTGAATCTGCCGTGGTTTAAATGAAGGGCGGGAGGCTTAGCTGCAGTTAGCTTGGCCTCCTGATGAGTGATGAGTATATTCACGTTCAAAGCATGATGCTGTGATTGAGTATCTGCCTTCAGCTTGTGACAAGGGAAAATATCTGAGGTGATGCATATGTTTTGATTTGCTCACTGTGGCAGGTTAAGTGCCTCTGGGTTTAGCCCGCCTTCCACAGTATATCTTGCCTCCATGTTAATGAAATCAGAGCTTATCTGTGACGGGCCCCGGCGTTCCTCGTTCCCAAGCATATCTCTGCCTGTACTAATGCGCTGGGTGCTGCAAATTGAGAAGTTTCCCTTGAGAGTGTGTGCAGAATGCTATTAGTGAGTCTTAGGTGTTCCCTGGAGACCCGCATTTTCCCCATTTAGAGGAAAGTTTTCTTTCCTGATTTGAGGAGAATTTATGGTTGTCAGATGTATTTTTTTGCCAACTGTTTTTAATTTAAGTTTTTTAAAAATACTTTTTTTAATCACTCCAGCATTGCAGAAATGCTAATACACATATTTGACTTATTTCTTGCATATTTCTGGACATTTTCATAAGTAAAAAGTATTTTTCCACCCTGATGAAGCTCACTGTAATGTGCACAATGTATGCAGTCATGGTGAGCACGTCAGATTTGTTTGGCAGGGCTTGAATTGGCCGTGGTGGAGCTGGAGAGACGAGCCACCACTCCCATTAACAATGTTGTGACTGATATGATTAAGAACCCAAAATGAATAGTTTCAGAGAGGAGGAGGGTGGAGTAAGAGGAGGAGCAGGAAACGCAAAGAAACTGCTGAGCAGTCAGAAACTACACCTGGCTCTGGGAAGCACCAACATAAACAATTCTTCAGGATAGTGCAAAAGTAGCAACGGTACAGCTGTCTCAACCCCAGAGCTAAGTAACGACCCACAGGAGCCCGAATGCAAGTGTAGCTCAAATGTCAAGTTTCAGCCTGAACCCTTGAAAAACGTCAGCTCAGCTCTGGCGGTGACGGGCGAGGAGTTGGTGTAGTTGTTGTGTCTGGAGTGGCGGACAAAAGGTCCTTTTCCTCAGCAGGAGGTGACAGGGATTGTGACAACAGCTGCCCGTGGAGCCCGCTTTCATGTGGCATGGGTTGAGGTGTGGCAGCAGCTGGAACAGGAGAGCACTGGTACAGATATGCAGAGCTGAAGGAGGAGAAAACAGAGAAAACAACAACATGCCTCTGTGTATCAGCCTCCTGCTTTGGATTCTCACAAAGTTATATTTTTAGACCATCACTAATATACATCAGCGCATTTGTCCCACCATTTCAAGAGCCTGTCGTGTTGCAGCGTGTAAAATCTTAGTAATGCATTATTTGTTATGGTAACAAGCAGATTTTTCACATAGGAGAAAAAATATCCATATAGTTTACCTAACATATAAGTAGATATCTTTAAAAACATGTATAGAAACTACATATTTGAAATATAGTCAAATGTACTTTTTAAGCATTAACCAAATCTGATGGGAACAGGCGACTTGTCGATAATGTCACAAGTACAAATACCTTTTCTTCCCTACTGATACGTTAAGTTTTGGTAGGACGTTGCATTTAGCTCCGTTGTGTTAGGTGTAAACAAATTTCATGGCAGGATATTTAGATTCTTGGCAGGGAAGAAAAGCTTCTGAAGTGTCGCTTTCCACCACATAACGCCCGTGCTCACTTAAATTAAAAGACAAGAATTTCAAAATATTTACACGTATTGGTACTGGACCTTGGCAAAACAGCACATTAGAGTCAATTTAGATGGATGGCTTCCCAGACACGGCTAGTGCAGCGTTTATAAACAATGCAGTGTATGAAATCATATATACTGTATACTGTCAATGGCTGGAGAATATCCAACTTTCAATACTCACTGGCTTCACACATAGAGGTTAACATTAGCTCAGCCTGCAGCCCACCAGACCAAATGGCAGCAGAGAAGCAGGTTTGTGCTGCTAATAGACTCTTTGAGTCACACTCCGGGTCACAGTCTCCCAGCTTGGCGTGACCTCGCACCTCGTATACACATACATTTACAAAGACAAAAACACACGTGTAAAGGACTCTGATTGCTTTAGACATTAAAGCCCTAATCAGATGTTTCTGTTTCACATAGCCTTTGAACTTCTAAGTGCTTTTTTAGAACAACTATGAAAAGCAAGGACTTGGCTGCAGGACAGATGCTATAAACTGTGACCCGCCGCACTTCTATGCGTTTCATTAGTATAATCGCTGTGGAATCACTTCTCCATGGCTCGCAGGGTTAAATCTAACCTAGCCTGTGGGTCAGCAGGAGCAGTCAGACATGTGATGCTGCCTGCCTCTGAATCGGAGTTGTGTTTTGAAGCAGAGTGTCTGCGGACATGTGGCTCTACCCCCGAGAGCGACGTCGGCGAGGAGGGAGGCTGCTGGTGCTGCCAACACATTTTTCAAGCCCTGTCGAGGTGATGACTTGTGGTGCGCTTAATGAAGCACACGGGCAGACCGAGCAGGGGTATTGATCTTCCCTCTCATGAGTTATGCATGAAGCAGGAGCTAATTATTTTCAGATATAAACTGAGACTTTACAATGGAAAAAGTTCATTAATGAGTGGCATGCCTGAGTCTTCTTCGCTCTTGGTGAATGTCAGTAGTATGCCAACTTTTCGTTAAGGTGACATTAAATTTAATATTCTCTGATTAAATTTAAAGCATCTTGTTAGGTAGAGATGTTTCTCTTAGTGAGGAAACCATACAGAATTAGCACCCGACGGCAGCTATGGCACATTTTAGCACATTTCAGCTCATTGTTTTGGTTTTACGAGCCACAACTTTACTGTTTTGGTTCATTCTGACCACTTTTTTTTCACTCCCCTCTCAAAACTACATTCCCAGCGCCAAAGAGCAGGCCGACGATGTTGGCGACAAGCTGGTAAGGTGAAAGGAGAGTAAATATAAGTGCCCGGAAACACAGCTCCAAATAAATGCTAATGTTTCTCCGGATCTGCTGGATGTGTAAATAGGAAACCTTCTGCTAACACAATAGCCAACTAGCAACTTCATAAGCTGATAATACATGTCAGCCAAGTGGCCAAAAAACTGTTATTAGAACAAACAACTTTAAACACATTAAAGATACTGAGAATCTCAGAAACAGCATTCAGCTTTTGCGTATTATCATCTCTGTGGTTGGCTCTGCGAGCATATGAGAGACTGCAGTGGAATGTGTCAGTGTTTCAGCATATACTTTAATTGACGTTTAATTGGTTGGTAGATTAATAATGGCACAAGATTAGTTGGATGCGTAGAGGTGCAGCAGGCATTCGTCTGTCACATTCCCTATAGCCCAGAGGAACCGCTTCACCCCCATGTGTCAGGCATCGCCTCACCTACAAGACTTTCTGCCACAAGCTCGTCAATCTGCAGCCAGTTTTTGGTCACTTTTAGGCATGCATCATCTGTCAAACACTGTTACGGAGAATGACATGTGTCCTCAGCTGCTTCAGGTGCCTCCAAGGGAAGAGGAAAAGTTTGAGTTTGGAAGTACGACAAAGATGCCCGGTGGTTATTTAGAGGCCGTAATATCGGTTTATTAGCATTAGAGGTCAAGCCATACAAGTAGGCATGACTTCTTCTCACACTCTTAGAGAGCAACAGAGCTGCTGTTGTCCTTTACTGCCCGGCTAACAGACCATTAATGCATAAGTGTGTTTACTGCTTAATCGTTTGCAGTGTGTGTTACTGCTTTACATTCAGTGTGTGTGTGTGTGTGTGTGTGTGTGTGTGTGTGTGTTGAAGCCCAGAGAGCCAATGACAAGGGCTGCCATTCAAGCACTTCACTGTGCTCATTTGCAATCTGCTCTCCACATTGCCAGGCTAAGTGGTGACTGAGTGAGGCCTATTTTTAACTCTCCCTTGTAACTGGAGCACAGCGCTCTCTCATTGAAATGGGTAACGGGGCTAAAAGGCAGGTAGTTGTCAATCAGGAACTATGGACACATAGTTGCAGTGTATGTTCATTTCCCTTCTCTTCCACAGCTTTTTCCTCCTCTCCTTTTTTTACTCCACAAAAAAAAAAATGGAGCCATTTTTTTTATTTCTGAGATTCATACTTTACTATAAATGTTGCTGCTGGGAGCATTTAGGAGTTTAACTTGACTCAGGGATCTCAGTAGCTTTTTGGGCTCACTGAGCAGGCAGCCTGCCAGTCTCTTATCTTCAAACCATATCCAGAGGACATTTTTTTTATCACTCTTCAATTTGTACAAACCAAGAGCCCAACATGCTCTGGCTAGTTTACTGAGCAAACAGCTGATAAACTTTTTTTATTATCTCCTCCCACATTTTAGTAGAAGGGAAAGTGAAACTTTGACAAATCTTGGGACTCTTCAGCATCTTGATGGAGACATTCAGGTCTTGTTGATATCACAAGCTGCTAAAGAGCTCCTCTTTGCATAAGGTCTGAGCACCTGGTGATCATCAGTCGGCTTGTAATGCCTGGCTGTGGCTGTGACCTGTGCCCACTGGGTATGAATGGAACAGATGGGCCTGGGGCTTAAGTGGCGAAGTGATTCTGCTGAAACAGACACCTGTGCATCACGAGTGCGCTTTGTGCTCCTGGAGCCGCGTGCGCCCACTTACACACACTGATCTCGTAATGTAGGCTGAAGTCGGATCAGTCTCAGCCAGATGGGCATAATTAGTTGACGTGTCTGTGTTAAAATGTTTTGTCAGAACAGAAGTCCCAGAATTGACTTGATGTGGGAATATTTCTGAAAGTTTGGTTCACTGTTTCCACCTGTATGATATAACACTCATCTTTGCTGCGTCACGGCGGGCTGTACCGAAAATACCAGTGCGCCATCGATTCTGGGATGCTGAGGTGGGAGCCTGTCAGACAGAGACATTTCTGTGTTAAGGAGCAGAGACGCAGCACAATTTGAATCTGAATGTTGCAGATTTCCTTGTTAGCCTATAATGGAGATCAGTCCTGCGTTCTCCTCTTACACCTGCTGCGTTTCAGAAGAAGCGGAGTGTCTTAGCGCCGCTCTGTTGCTCGGGTGCTGATGCCAGGGTTTAATGAGGCTTGCATTATGCCACAGCTGGCCTAGGCCCGGTCCCAACACCGGATACTGACTCAGGAGGTGAGGATTAGGCCTCTGCTGAAGGCTTATCACCTTCTAGACCACTGTCCAGATAGTTGCACTTTTTATCACTCTATAATTTTGGTATTTCAGTGTCTGATATATATACTGCGATATATTTGTATCATCACCACATATCCATAACATGGGAACATTAGCCTAACAAAATAATTTAAGTAAAGGTACCATTTCTTTTTTGCTTTGCTTTGTGCAGATTTAGGTGAAACCTCCAGACAAAACTTAAGTGAACCTTCAGTTAAGACTTTTCACTTTTACACAGAGTGTTTTTGTTTAATCATTTATTAAAGACTCTAATAAATCGCCGTTTTATAGTGCTGTCTGAATGGATAGTGATAATTATACCCTATATAGTCCACTTGATGTAACCCAGAATGTCACCATGCCCTACACGCATTGCACTGATAGAAAAATCAGTCCACCAACTGATTGTCTGACGGCAATGACGTAATTAACGGCGCTGCTAATGATCAGAGTAGTGACCGATAGTGTTGTTCTTAATAATGCGAGTGAGCTCAGTCCTCTACATACAACTCCCCTGCATAGACATAGGGGGCAGGGAGTAGTGACTGAGTGGGGATGTCGGACACAGCCCATGACTGGATCACTTTCATGTAATAAGTATTAAAACATTAAATGTCACTGTTGAATATTTCCACCTAAGGATAGTGCAGGTTTTATGTACAGAGGACATTTTATGTTTTTACAGCGGTTTATTTAAATGTGTCAACTTTAGCCAAACACGTTTAAGCATTAAATAAATGCACACAAATTACAGTAAGGACTTTATTGAATGAACTTTATTGAAAGAACTTATTTTCAGTCCTTCTTTCAAAAACTGAATACATTTAGAAATGTTTTTAGTTCTTTTGAGTACCTGCTCAGTACAGTACATTGTGTTCACTGAGAGTATCAGCCAGTGGAGCTTATGTCCAGGGACAATCACACAGGATGATGCACCTGCTCCAGGTCATGCTTATACATTGACACAAAGACACACACACACACAGTGGCAGCGGGGTGGTTATCATGTATAAACTGAGTGTTCTGGAAAAACAATGTCACCTGGAGAAACTGAACACTGCTTTACTAAATAAACAGTAAAATAAAGCAGGTTGTTTTGTCCCATTCTTCACCACATGAATAAAATAATGTTGCTCGAAAGCCAGCACTTCATTACTGCGAGGCACAAAACAGCCGTTCAAAGTCTTTGGTGTCACACAGAGGAAATTAGGGTTGCTGATGGGGGGGCAACAACATACAAATATACACCATATAAACAAACACCCAAGAGATTGACACTACAATCACAGTTTGTGTTTCCCACGTGTAGAATAATAAAACCTTACAGCAGGCTGGAATTAAAACCTTTGTTGCTTTCACATAATAGATTTTATTTCCAAAGCTCTATGCTGACCCTAAAATGAGTTTCAAGTAATTTATTTGATAATTAATAATAATAATTTTTTAGTGAAGCCTTGTAACGTTGCATTGAAGTAACTGTTGCTAGTGATGCAGCTAATCGATTGCTGCTTTTCAAATCGGAGGACTTTTGTCACTACCTTGTTGTTAATCCAATGCCTTTCGTTTTATTAATGCAGAGGTACTGACGCTTTCTTTCGTGGGTCTGTGATGAATTATTGTTGTAGATATTGTCACTCCTGTGTGCCACCTGGTTAAACAGCACGTCTCCATATTTGGAAGCCTTGGACACCAGCCTAGCGGCGAATTCTCCATTCAAGTCAACCTTCTCTGCTTGAAATTGTTTCAGTCATTATGGGACCGTCAGCCGGCTGGGAACAGTGATTTCCCGTGGGTGTGGGGTTGTGGCCGTTTTATTAGATTGACCCAGACAGGGAAGAGGTGAGCTTTGAGGCTGACAGAGTCAGCGTTAAGAAGAAACACAATGTTCTGTTGTTTACTTTGTGCACATTTTCAAATATGGGCATTTAAACACAAAGATGCACTGACGTTTGTCCCGCTGTGAGACCTAACAGCGTGAATAGACAGAAAAAAAACACACGCAGGAGTTTACAAAACAAGCTGTTCACACACAATACAGGGGCAAGCTGAGGGCAAGGTGCTTAACTAAGGCTTTAGCTTGTCATGGTTTTTTGGCTGTGCAGCTGTGTGTATGTGTGTGTGTGTGAACTGTGACCTGTCACATCTATAAAAGGGTGTGAAGTCATGGCAAAGTGACAGTGAATGCAAGGCCTAGTTTTCCCTGACTAATCCCTGCAGGATGGGACGCCTGGCTCCCGCACTGATTATGTTCCTATCACTGCCCATTGTATCAGCACATTCTGCTGCTTTATATAATATTATCTGCTATTTAATGGAGGCTTTTATGCGAGGCACATTTCTGGAGCCATCCGTACCAAATACGAAGGTGCTTTCCTGGTGCTGTAATGTACTGCTTTTATCCAAAGTGCCTTCATTAGAGGGCATACATATTTAGAATGTGCGGCTTTAGAAATAATGGAAACATTATCTTTAGCGGCGTGAAAGCAGGTAAAGATAAACCCAACTAAAGTTACTTTGCAGCATTTCAACTGGAGATACTTCAGCCCAGTTTCATATTATTGCCAAGAAATCAGGGTCTTTAATTTGAATCTGAGTGCACTGAGTGTGCGTGCACTACCTATTATACTGAAGAGCAACTGGAGCCATTTGCATTTATATTTACTCATTTAGCTGACGCTTTTATCAAAAGTATGTCAGAGATCGCACGCCTATTTGTGGATGTTTCACAGTGGGAATCAAATCCGGGTCTCCCACACCAGTGGCATGTGTCTTATCCACTACACCCCCCCTTTGCAGCACACTAACTAGCTTTAAACTACATCTAACAAAAGCAACACAATATACCATGAATTATTTTTTAAAAACGTTAGACTGTACTATTAAATAACATGCAGTTAAGCATAATTGGATATTTTCCTCTCACATGAAACTGCACAACTACATATGAAGGCCCGTTGCATAGGTTTTAAAAACGAACAGTCTCTGGCTGCTTTTCCTGCTTCTAGAGTGGCCGTTCCATGTGCTAGTGCAAACCCAGCACAGGTGAGTGTGTGCACACCCGTAGAAGAGGTGGGTTTCCACAGGGACGCTGAGAGCTTGACTTTAGAGCACACACATTTCTCATTCAAGTAAAATAGGTAATAGCTCCATTTACAAAGGCCTGGCAGTTTAATGCATGGCCCCAAAGATTGTTACACCTGTAAGTTATTTCACAGCTCGTGATGCTGCAGCGACTTCTTGTTCATACAGTTGGTTGCTTTTTATTAGACAGCACGACAGATGCTTCCTACCAGCCAATCATCCAGCTGACATTCTTTACATTTTAATAATGCAACCCTATTTAATAAATCACGAGTTTGACACTATGAGCACTTTGAGGAACTTTACAGTTAGTTACTCATAGCTGATGCTACCCAATCCTAAACCCTTGACCTTGGCAGGGTTACAATCCACAATAATACATACACTTATCAGCTATAACATCATGACCACTGACAGGTGAAGTGACTTAGCCTCCAAATTACAGGACTTTAATGATCTGCTGCTAACGTCTTGTGGCCAGATTCCCCATCACACCTTCAGAGGTCTGGTGGAGTCGACGGGTCAGGCCTGTTTTTGGCTGCAAAAGGAAGACCATAATGTGGCTAATCTGTGTATGCTGTAATGTGGCGTCTGCACCTAATTAATTTTAGGATTATTGAACTGTTGTGTGATTCACACAACTAACACCAATCAATGTTTCTACTGTTGCTGCTGCTGGAGGCTGAATGTGATATCATGCTCAAGAACCATTCACATATGGCAGGGAACTGGCCTTGGATATAGCATGTAATTAAAACACATTTAATAATCTTAGGCTCTAAAAGGGCTTTGAGGTGCTCGGACACCTGCATGTGTTCATTACATATTTTTAAAAGGCGCCTTAGCGGTCTGACTGAAATAGAAGTTCCTCTTACATTGGGCAGCTATAAATATTTTACAGCCTTCAATGGAAAACTCTTTGTCTTTCTTCTGCACAATTGCAACAAGACCAGGTTCTCTGTTAGCTGGGGCGATGGCTGTGAAGGAGGGAGTGCTGTGAATTTTGGCGAGTGTGTATTTCAAAGAGAACACAAGTCACAACTTGACATGTCACTTTAATGTTAGATTTGTAGCAAGAGACACAGGATGGAGGATGTTACCCCCCCCACACACACACACACACACATTGAAAAGGGTATGTTTTTCTTGATTAGAGGAGGAAGGATGTTGTCACTGTTGGGGGAGATGGATAGCCATAGAAGATGGCGCCCATTACATTACACAAATCCCACATAAATGATGTCTGAGGATGCTGGATGATGCGGTGATTAAGATAAATGTAGTGTGTTGCAGTGCGATTAAATGCATTTTCAAAGGTCACAACCAAACCTGAATGAACTAATCCCATTAGGGTTAAATTAATATGTGATTTAAAGGCTAAAAACAGCACATTTGAATCTACTTTCCAGATAACTGATATGGTGTTTGTGCAAAGATGTCTGCTAATAATATACATCTTAAATGTTTAGCCCTCCTTTGTTGGCACTGTGGAGATCCCTGAAACAGCATTGCAAACATGGGAAGACTTATTTTTAAAAAAGGTTATGTGAGCCTGTTATATCACAAACAACTCAGTCTAACCTACTTTTTTTAACAGTCAAATGTTCGTCCTTTGTGGATTAATTACTCAGAAAATGTGTTGGCTTCAGTTTTCACATTCCCAGAGCTTCTCACTGTGGGTTGTTGTTTTTGTGGAAAATGTGTCAGATTATTGCCGTACTCCTCCAGTCAAAATGTCACGACGCTCTCTGACCAAAGAGCTGTTTCATGGTAGAGGAGTGGGACATTTGAGGCGAAGTCCTACTTGTTTCAGTGTCGGACAAACGTTCACTCGCCCTTTGGCATTAAAACCTGAGTGTGTAGGTAGGTGGAAAAACTGGAGGACAGGGAGGATGAAAATAGAGGCAGATGAGACGAGAGGCGCTGTGTGTTTTCCTAGAAGCTGCTACTAATCAGAGTGGCTGCTTGTACCAGACCTCATTACCTGCAGCAATTGTTGTCATGAGCGCTATGCTAATACCGTATATTGATTCTCTTGGTTGTAACAATGCCTTTATAATAAAGCGAGAGAGGTACAAACAAAGATCTTCTCCCTCTCCTCCTTGGCTGTTTTGTAATTATTGGGACATTTAAGGGAATATTTGTTCTACAAAATGTCTGTGTGCTGCAGCCATGACCGTTGCGCTCTTTAGGCCACAGCAAATAGGGCATCGTTTCTGTCTCGGGTTTGAGTGACAATATGGTTCATTTAACTGCTGACACTCCACAACCATCAACAGAGATGTCGAGCATGTTTGATCAGCAACATCCCCGGTGAGGTCAAGAGCACGGGAGGAGGCGCTTGAGCCGACCAATGGGGGGGGAGGGTCACCTTGAGGTTTTAAAAGCTTCTCCTCACATCAGTGTTTTGGTGTATTTCCCCTTAAAGATGCAGGAGCAAGTTAGTAAGAGGAAACACACACCAGCCATGCCATAGAGACAGCAGAAGGACGATGAGCTAATATGGTAAAACTGTGTTTCTGGAATGGTGCGTTAATGCCGGGCATGTCTAGATGCATTTGGTGTGTGGGATTACAGAGTTAAAAAAAATAAAAGGCAGAGGTGTTTTGACTCCAGTGTTGTCAGGTGTACGGTAATTGTTGCATTTGTATGATAACGCTCATTGAATGGTAACAACAAGTCTCAAAATGACTAAATGTTCGACCATTTTATCTGCAGGTCATAGTTTAATTTTGTTCCCATAACAGTGAAATCACATGGAGCTGATTTTGGCCAGCCTGATTATTTATTATGTTTTAACGGTGTCTGTAATGTAGCACGGAAAAACTGATAAATACTTACATCACATCTCTGCTGACATGTTTTGAGACAGCCACTGCCGCTCATTGGAATTTTTTTAAAGAAGTGAGCACGTAATTAGCACGTGTCTTGTTGCTTGTGCTCAAAGAGCAGTCACTCAATTTTGAGCCAGAGCTGAACTATAAACCTTTGAGCCTTGAAATCACGCTGGCAATAATTATTGTCAGTTAAACATGTGCAAAGACAACCGAACGGCTCTGTGTAAAGTGGTAGTATTTGTGGCGGGACCTCCCACCCATGCCCTTCCAGAAGCCTCTTTCTCCTACCTGCTGCTGGGTCGACATATTTTCCACTGTGGGTTGAAGCAACAGACCATCCAGGCTCAATAGAGCCTCCATTCATTCATTGAACTGAAGGAGGGAGGCGGAGGCTGCACCCAGTGAGGGCCGCTGTTCTCTTCTCCTTGTGAATAGGTGTGGATGTAAAAAGGTTCTGACTCATGAACTGTTCGTTTCATTCATGGCTCAGGAGAGACCGGCGCTGGTTTTCGGGGAGGTTGTGTGGAAATGAAAAAGAGCTGCATTGTTGCGTGGCGAGAGGCTGGCTTCGCTCTGTCTGTGGTCATTTTTAATGAGATCTGTCCTTCACACATGTGTGTTTACTGTAAACCCTTCCTGCTAGTTAGTCTGAAATGCGCTGATGAGTGAGGTGTTGCTCTGCTGAGGATCTCAAAGATGCAACAGCATGGGAATCAACATTTGCTTCCTCTGATCAGATTCCTGCTGTTACAAATTGCCTTCATGCATATGTGATTTTGGCCCTACACCCTTTGCCCGCCTCTCACTTTGTGATTAATGGTTCGGGGATAAGATGAGTGCCTGTGGCTGACAGCGGAACAATTAATGCCCCACTCTGCTGCTTTTTTTCTGCAGAGAATGAGAATGAGACTGAGCCCCCCCCCTCCCCAACCACACCACCACCACCCCTCAGCGACTGTCAGAAAACTGCTGAACATAACGATGCAGAGCCAGTAAACAAGAGAATAATCCTCTAATGTTTTGGTGGGAACGTTAAGTTTTTTCGACAGTGTTTATTTAATAGCCCTGCTAGGTCGCGGAAACAGATCAAGGAAAATTTTGTCTCAGAAGCCTACAATCACATGACATTTCTCCTCACAGAGAGTGACTTGTGAAGAGCCAGTAACACCCACAACACACACAAACACCAGCTCTCTTAACCAGCCATAAGAGACACACTGTGAAGTCTCATCTCCAGTTGTCAGTCTGCCGCTTTCACAAATTGAATGAGAATTGAATCTCCGTGTCATTTTTATACTCACTGAAAAGCTGCATTGCTTTTGCAGCTGCAATTTTTTACATGTTTATTTAATTTTTGCAATGCTAAAAAAATAATTTTAACACCCACACTTTATTCTACATCTTTGCAAATCCTGCTGTATGCTAAATAGCATCGACATCTGACATGAAGCCAAAAGCTCAGCCTTCCTCAGGGAAGCAATATTTCACTTCACAACCGTTTGCTGATTCAATCTCCTTTTAATCTGATAATCTGAAAATGAATCGAACTCTTGCATGTTCTGCCATAAGGGAGGTGTCTCGAGTCAGATAAACCTTTTAAGCTTTTACTGAAACATTCGAGACAGTGAGGGGATACGCTTTTACAGAGAGCGTTCAGCACCTGTATGTCAAGAATGCATGAGTTTAACAACTAGAAATATCAGAGGAAGATGGAGAGGAGGTATGTCATTTCAAGTGATGGATGGTGTCATAAAGTGTTCGCTGACAGGACTTGGAGTTTTAAGGCAGATGATATCGAGGCACTCTTTGCTTTCTATGGAGTTTGGGGGGAAAAAGGCAACGCAAAGTAGAGTCATGGCCGGGTTACTGCAGGGAAGAGAGTGCTAGAGAAGTCCTGGAAGTAAAGCAGAATCCAGAGAGTGTACAGCTAAACCTTTTATTTTACTTTGCTTACTATTTTTCAAAAATAAAAAAATCTCCTCCTTTTTGCCTGACCTTTGCCTGCCAAGAGCAGGGGAGTAAGTGGAGGTTTTGGCCAGGAGAATGATTTCATTTGGAGGAAGGATCAGGAAATGCCCTCTGCATACTGTTGCATTACACTGGGTCATGTGAAACAGAGACAGAGAGCCCAGCTTTACTCATATTTGTTCTTTGTATCTGTGTTGCCAATAGTAGGGAACCTTTCTTTGAATCCTGCATTCATCTGCAGATATCCATTTATATATATATATATATATATATATATATATATATATATACATATATACATATATATATACATATATATATATATATATATATATACATATATATATACATATACATATATATATATATATATATATATATATATATATATAATTACTAGCATCATTCTCACATGTCGCAGCTCTTCAGGTAATCGCTTCACAACAGAGATTAAGCCTCCTGATGGAGTGTCATGGGACACACTGATGGTGTCAGGGCTGATGTAGTATTCACAATGAGTGTGCTGTTCGGTTTTAAGCCCTGTGGGCAGAGCAGCTTGGATCTGGCTCGTAATTCAATGATAATGTTGCAAAAGGGCAGTACTAAAGTTTCATGTTGATACAAACTGGAGCAGAGAAAGGTGCTGTCCGCGCGGACTGGTTAGCTGAGTCTCGGATGTTAGAAACTGTCTGCATTAAGTCATTGTGGAAAGACATGAATTAATTAGCAGCACAGATTCAGAAATATGGCTAATGCAGTCACAGATTGACTCCAGCTCATTTAGGCTTTTATTTCATCATTCTACTGTTATTAGATTTTCACAGAATGTTGACTCAGCAAACTAACAAGCTTGGATTTAATTGTCATTTGACAGTTTGTTTAATTGTATAAATCATCTGTAGACGTACACAAAAGAGAGAAGCAAATACAGGAAATGATGCCAGTGTACACTTGTTTCTTGCACGTAGGGTCGCATTTATATGTGTGATAGGAAAATCAGTGTCTATATATATATGCTGTAAAACCTCTATTAATAGCCTGGGCTTTTATTTGCTTTAATCACTGAAATTACCTGCCTACCTTATGGGACAGGCCGTTGATTCCTTTTGCACAAATCTCTACTACTATAAAAAACGTTTATTTCAACCAGTATGAATATTACTTGTATAAAAAATAGACTATCCGATGACATATCAGTTACGAATCGTTCATTTGATCTAGTCCAACTTCATGCACAGAGAGAGAGAGAGAGACCAACTGTACCGGTAAATCTGAATGAATAATATTTTGTTTCTGTGAAGTGAACTAAACAAAAGAACTGTGGAGAATCTAACTGATATTACAATGTGTAGCATCTCCATACTGACAAAAGTTTATGCATTTATATTGGTATGCACGATCTAAGCAGCTTGAAGTTGCTCAAGTGGGTGACCCGGTGGGCTTTTAGAGGTTTTATACATCAAAAAAATCGTCTAATTGGCACTACTTTATT
Source organism: Lepomis macrochirus (assembly GCA_024633595.2). Lineage (NCBI taxonomy): Eukaryota > Metazoa > Chordata > Actinopteri > Centrarchiformes > Centrarchidae > Lepomis > Lepomis macrochirus. Next base: position 32,001,060 of record JALXJV020000005.1, read on the forward strand.
TGTTTTATTGTGTGTGTGTGTATATATATATACAGATATGACCATATGCTGCATGTTCAACATCAGGAACAGACTACGTACATATAAACCTTGTTAATATTAGATTACACAGCTAATCATAAGATTATCATTATATAGTATATGAAGCGCTGTTCTGTTGCATGTTCCCTGTCACAGCTTCTAAAGGCACAGAGTCCACCAAAACTAAAGTTAGGACGAAAGCAGATTCACAATTGCACACTTTTCCCACAAATTTAAGTAAAGTAGCAAGGTTTATTATTCGTAATAAAAGACAGTAACCAGCAAAGGGTTGTTTGAGGTACTGGTGAGATGATAAAATATAGTGCAGTTTATTGTCACATTCAGGTGCAAACTGCACTTCATAGAAACATGCAAACAGCCTCTGCATGGTTTAGCTGGGAGAGTTGTCATGTTTGTTAATGGGATTATATGACATGTTAGCCTATGTGTCATCATGATACACAACAGGTACAGGACAGACCAAGCTTTTAATTTATCTATATAATTTGATTTAAGCTGTGTTTTTAGCCACACTAGCAGCGTGAACCAGACATTTTTGCTCCCCACAAGATGCTATAAATTGTGAAAGAGTTGGTGATCTAGTGCCGTCAAGTCAAACTTTTCATTTGTCCAATACTTGGATTTACGACCAAATCCTCTATAAAACTAATGGCATTCCCATCAGCCTCAGCTATATTTAGTGGTTAGTGCTAATTAACAAACGTTAGCATGGTGGCACATGGTACTCTACCTGCCATTTTAGCATTGACATGGTGAGCATGTTCGCATGCTAGCGTTAGCATTTATCTCAAAACGAAATTGCCTGGCTTCAAAATTCCCACTTCAGTTAAACACAGGTCATGACTGTGCACAATTCTGTTTTTCATAGTGAACTCATCAGGTCAAACCACAGAAAGAAAACGAGGCCTTTTAAGAAAGCCAGGAACACCGTCCCACACTCAGAGACCCGCGGCCTTATTCTTCTTTGTGTATGCTGCTCCATGTCTCATTGTGTCCGCAACAAAAGCAAAGACTGAACAGGCCGAACAAAATTCATATTTAGAAAGGTCGTGATTGTGCTCGTGTGAATAGCTGGCTCCCCAGACGAGCCCCAGGGGCCTGTCAACCTTATTCCCCCTTTAACAACATAACACATTTGGACTGCTACAATAGAATTTATGTCTGCCTGCTCCCTGGCTCCTCCACCCACTTACAGTGATAGGAGTGGAGGGATTACTCTTCCTACATTTTTCAAGGCTGAATCCAGACCCCACTGGTTCTTAGAAGAAATTGTTTTCATTACAGCTTTTCAAACAGTGCCCCGAGCCATTCTGTCAGTGTGATAGTGGGAACTTGCTGGTATTGAAAACGAGACAAATTGGTTTCTGGCCCAGGGGGAGAAATTATAATTAGCAGAGCTCAAACTCTGCTGCTTTCATGAGAGCTTTGGTTTGCAGTACTGCCTTTTGCCATGACGATCCTGTGCTCAAAGGGTGCCATCAAATCCGACTTGCTGTCAAAGCCAGACTCGCGACCGTATTGTCCCGTCACTCAGTGTCCGCCAGGTGTTACGCTGCTTGACGGGTTTTTCAAGCGGCCTTGAGGTCAAAGATAACAGAGGAGAGTCTAAAGTAAACCATGAAACTCTGCTCTGTCCTTCCATTTCTTCCTTCCCCCCCTCCTCTGATTCCAAACCTTTTCTGTCATCCATCATGCCCCAGCAGTCAGTGTGAACTTTCCTAAGACGTTTCCTCAGTCTTGGATGAAGGAAATAGCCACTCTTAGCTGCCCTGATTGTTAATGACTCAGCTTTGTACAATAGGAGTAGAAGTGCAGATAGTGCGAAGTGATGACGTGGATAAAAACGGAGCCCATTCAGAAATACTCGGCCTGTATCCTCTCCTTCATCAACTGACTGTCTGGAAAGAAACACCTTTTTCTATTCCTGACATGCAAACTGGGACAATCTGACACCAAGCTGCATGTTAGGTCCTGCTTTGAAAAACGGTTAAAATTGGCCTGATGCTGTGTTCTTATCACTATGGCAACTCTTGGTCTTAATATAGGTACGATATCCTGATATATATTTTGCTATGCTACAGTATATCTGTCTGTTCTATGTCTGATGTATCCTCTATTTCATGAGGATTGCAACAGAAATATACTTTATAAACGAACCCTTTCATGCATGGTGTCCACATCTCTATTTTGGGTTAATAAATCATATTTGTGTTCTCCAAGCCATTCGAGAACAACGTCAGTTGTTTGATAGCAACATGAAAACAGTGATTAATCTCTTTTTTTCCCCAAATATTTATTGCTTGAAACTTTTAATCAAGAAGGTCAATCAAGGTAAAAAAAGAAACTATCAGCAGTCCATCAATATGGACATCATGCAACAGTGATTCTGATTTCTGTAACCTGCTAGTATATCTATTCTACTTCTTCAAAGATGTGATGAATTTAATTAAAATGCAACAGACATTTAGCAAATATATTGATATTGATATAACTGAGATGATTCAATATGAACTCAGCTCAAGATAAAAATAGGTCACTGGGTTTCTGCATACATTTAACTACAGCTATAAATACCCCAGTGTGTGTTTCCGCTATTTATTCCTAAAATATGTGTTTGTTTTTACTAAATTGAGCTTAAATACATAGCAGAACATGACATTAAAAAAGCTCCATTACATTCACCAGCTAGTCGCTAACTTTTTCTGTTTGTTGTTTGGTGTTGTGCAGGTACGGTACAGTTGGTTTGTAAGATTTTTTTTTTCTCTGATGAAACAGATGCCTGTTTAAACTGGAAACAAGGTTAGCAAGAGCAGTGATACTGAAACCAAAACATTAGAGGTGCAGGACGGAAAATCAACAAAGAGTTGAGAGGTGCTAAAATGCTCGGCAGAGCTGGATGGAACTGTGGAGTTGGGTGATAATAATCTGTGGTTTCACCCCTTTTAATATTACATGTAGTCAGTTAATCCATTGTTAATATAAAAATATTTGTTAATACATCTTTAAATCAAACCACCGCAGCTGTTGCTTGGATTGCAAACCTTGAGGTATTTACTGTACTGGTTAATATTGTTAATCATCTCTAGGTTTTACTGACTTTACTGAATAAATTGAAGGAGAAGCTCGAATTCACTATAGCATTTGAAAATAGCACGCACATTCAAATACTCCAGCACTCTCTCAAGGGGAAGGGTGGTGAAAGCTTTGGATTCTTAAGTGGTTTTCCTCATGCAGATTTCCACAGCTCATTCAGGACTTTTGTTTCTCTGCCCACAGTACAGGAAAGGCAGAAAGTGGGAAGAAAAATAGAACGGGAAACACACAGTGGAGAGTGGGAGAGCAGAAAGACGGCTGGGATTCCAATGGGTGGATTGGAGGGGATTTAGTCCTTTAAATAGAAGCACCTGTTCATCTCGGATTAGTAGGAAGCAAAGCTCTATTTTGGTTCAGTGGGGATGTTTCCCCATCACGCCCTGGGTCCTACTGGGTGCCTTAGCGTGAAGCAGATTCCTGGTGCTCTCATTAGGGGTTGTGGGCGCAGGAGAACTCACTATTTGGGTTGAGACCAAGATATGGCTGGTTCAGATTTCTGGACCAACTGGGGGAAGCTTTTTCCTTCCTCAGCAAATGCCATTAAGATGCCCTTGAGTAAAACTTTTGCTGATCACTGGCTGCACCACTGGTCAACTCCATAAAACAAATTGTTGCCTGAGCTATGTTGATTATCAGTGCTGAAAAAGCATGCATAATCTGGATGGATGCAGGTTAAAGTAAGGTTGAAAGGCTTGGGTGCACAATGTGCACACTTCCAAAATCTGAAACTATTCCTTTAAGTCACTGAGGAAGTTAGTGTTTCATTTTTTCTTCTATTGTTTGGCTTGGTGGCGATTTTTAGCTCCCACCTTTCACACATGGCCCTTACGTCAGCGCATCAAGGCCTCCTCCCTTTTGGCGAAACGGGGATTTTCTGGTTTCGTAATTATTTGGAAAAGATGACAGCAAGAGGGGAAATAACCAAACCCAGGTTTTAGAAAACTTCTGTGAGAGATCTGATAAAAGGATGCACATGTGCATTCAGCCATATACCCGGCAGTTCTACTGTGAGGCCAGGGACGCATTTGGATTCACAACAGCACCTGCATTTAGAGCTGTCCACCGAAGCCATGTAAATGCTGTTTGAACAACACTTTTTGGAAAGTTAGCATCTGTCTCATCTTTCCACCCCATCGTGTCTGGTTTTAAACTGAGTAAGTAGGTTTGCACCTGCAAATCTCCAAAACCATGCTCAGAAGGCAAACACGTTTAACAGCATGTGTAAGTCAAATCCTTCTACAGTGTATCAAAATGCATTTTTGACTGTTTCTTTAAATATCCAGCTCTGATTGTTTTCAGAGTATTGGCTAGCCCCACCCAGCCTCCTCAAGGGGATTTTTTTTGGCTAGCTTCAAACAGGCTAAATCACAGATGACTCTACACCACCTATAATTGGGTCAGCGTGTGTATTTATAGACAGAATCTGTCTTTCCAAACACATTAAACGCAAAACAGAGCTAGTTCCACTAAACAGGCTGAATTGTGCTTCAGCTATTATCAGTTTCTCTCATTAGCATCCTGTGGAACCACTTAGAGCATCACTCAGAACGAAACCCTCAGCTCTGCTGTAATGAAACTGCAAGAAAGAAAGTAGATAGTCATTGTGTTACTCTGCATAGGAGTGGACTAGCAAATAAATCTTTATGCTACTCATCTTCTCCCCTCAGTGTAGCAGGAGCTGATACTCTGAAAGAGCAAAATACATTTATCTTAATAAAGGCCATCAGTCTTCATTCCAGCATGTCGCCAACTTGCTACTTTCCATCACCGTGTTTCAGCAAAATATATGCCCAGGAATCACTTAACAATTCAGTAATGAAATCCCACACCCCTAATGTGAATATGTTGTTATTGTAAAAGCCTAGCTGAGCAGCGCTGGAGTCCCCCTTATTGAATCAGTGGTGACCTGACATCAGCGTTTATCCCTGCATATGGCTTCAGCTAGACTCCTGCTGCTCTGACTCTCCAGCTCTTGCCTGCCGTGACTGCAGGAAGAAAGACCTCAACAGTCCTCTAAGCGGATCAAATCTTACATATTGCGCCACAATTTCATTAAGGGTCACAATTCGCAGGGCTGTCAGCGCCATAATAAACTCCCCAGTGCAGCCGGAGCAGATGGTGCGACCCAAGCGTCACGGGAGAGGCTTCCATAGGAATCCCCTTAATAAGGGAAATAGGCCAGCAGCAGGCGCTTTAGAAGATAACTCCTGCCTTTTCATATTATATTCACAAGATCCTTTGGTGTGTGTGTGTGTGAGCAGAGCCAGATGAAACTGTAAATCTTGGTTTGGCTTATCAGGGAGTCCAAGGGCAATGCTTTTCATTTTTCTTGTTCTTAAAACAGAACACTGAAAATTGTCCCTGGAAATTTTGAAATCATGTCTGTAAAATATCAGTCCTAAATCTGCTGTTCCTGCTGTGACCTGTCGGTTCGTTTAAAACATTTCCAATTGACTGTTTCTGATGCCTCCATTACTTACTGTTGCTTTGGCCATCAAGAGTTGCATTCTAACATGGCACACTACATTGATATCAGTGGTAGATTTACAGTACCACTAAAAAAATTTCTTTTTTAAAACAGTAAGTTCAGTCAGAAATAGGAACAATTTGGCTTCTCATTGCTGGCCATCAGCTGTAGCTAACTAGCTAATTAATCTAATAATCGCTCCCTGAGTTGATTGACCAAGTTTAGATTTTTCTAGCTGGCGCACTTTTTAAAACGAGAACCCTGTGAAAAGGGCTAAAATAGCACAGGAAGTAAAGCTTGGCGAGAACTGTTATTGGTAAGCTAGTTAGCTGGACATGCTAACATTTGCAGCTTACATTAGAGCAGATAAGAAACAGTTTAAACCAATTCCTGGCACATGTTTTGGGTTTTCTAAAGGCAAAAAAGACACCATCCTCCAAACTTTAGTATTCCTCTTATAGAGGTGTGTAGTGCAAAGCTTTTAGGGCCTCCTATGCCTATGGTTGCTGCTGTAAACTATGATTGGACGTCCCTAGAAAATCAATGTCTTTGCACGTAAAAATTGTGTCTTGTTAGAATTCAACCAGAATTTGGCAGCTCTGATCTGGACCAGGCTTTTTGGCTCTTCTGCCCTTGAACTCCACCCTCCCAAAATCAGCCAACCGCTGGAATAATCGGTTGTGATACAATTCCTGCCTTCCCTGTATGCTGCGTGCCACATACATTGCCACAAGGCACATTTTTAGCCCAAGGTCTTCTAACTGCTATCCACCCCTCTTATGTTTCAGTCAGCAGGTTCAGAAATCCTCACTTGGAAAGAATGGGCGTTCGATTGAGTCTGCATCAGTGGAGGAGCTCTTTTTTGGGTCGGTGGAGCCTAGACAGTGTAACTGTCCCTGTGAGGGTTTAACGTCAGCGACCTATATTTACATCTGTTCTCTGGCAACAAGTTTGCCAACTAAGCAAGGCTCACTGGGCAGTGGCGTGTGAATTGGCACTTGATGTGAAAGAACATATTGACGCTCTCTGTAAAACGCTAACACTGCTGTAATATCAATTATGCAGCCGCTCAGTGTTAGCTTGAATGTGCCCAGTCATGTATGTGGCGTCATGCTGTTCTGTGCTGTGACTTGCTGTACACTCGAGCTACAGAGCTTGCGTTGAAGACAGGTCAACCCGGTTTAGTGACCCTCACTCTGTCTGTCCCAGTCTTTGTTCGCAAGTTCCCAGAGAACACTGGTGGGACTCTGCCCTGTGCTGCCAGCCTCTGTTGCTAAAAGGAATCATTGTCTTGTCTTGTGGAAACTCGGTAAATCAATGGGAGTCTTTGTTCCCTATACAGCATTTAGGACGTGGAGCCCCAGACTGCACTGATGTGGCACGATTGCGGCCTTCTGAGCATAGACTCAGCAGATCATATCTGTACGTCTTCTGTGTTGTTAGAAAGGTTGTGAAAGGACCAGCAGATTTTGGTCCCAAACCCCACAGCTAACCAAACAGAGGATGAACAGGGAGATATCGCAGAGCTTCCATCTCCTCAGAGGTTTTCCATCCCACTTTTTCTTTCTCTCTCTGATCCCCTGTGAATGAGTGTGCCTGCTTCCCTACGTACAAGCAAGCTCATAAATAGTGTGCTGTTTATATGGTTTGTGTGTTTATGCATTTAAGTTTATGTGTGTGTGTGTGTGCGTGTGCACGTGCTCAGCCTCCCACCAGTCCCTCAACTGATCTAGATCACCTCCCTTGCCGGATAAAAAATCCCTGTTTGACAATATACAATTAAGATTCCTGCAGATGTGAAGGGGCCACTGATGAGTTCCCTCAGTAAGAGAGAGTTGAGAGGGTGGGAGGCGTGTAGACTGTGATGAAGGAGGCGAAAGAGTGGGTTTGAGGAGGGAGAGGTGGGGATGCTCTTCAGGGAGGTTCAGTGGAAGCACCTGCATCGGCTCTGGGGCGCATGATGGATGACGAGGAGACAACTGAGAAGGGGAAGAAGGGAGGACGACAATGTGCACGGACACAAAGACACTGGACATGGGGTTAATTAATGTTAAATCCACACAGTTCAGGAAGGAGATTACTTTGAAAGGAATTTCTTTTTGCCCTGAAAAGCTTCTCAAATCCAAAGATGCTCTAATTCAATTCAATTCTCATGTTTAAGCCTCGGCAGCTCTGTTATGACTCAATTTACATTTTAAGTGGCATGTATTTAAAGTTGCCACATGCATTTTGACATCAATAAATCATTAGCACATATTTTTTTTACCCGTAATGGTTACTGCAAAACCAACACCCAGATTGGCAGCTTCTATAGAGTTGTAACTGGATTTTTTCATTGCAGGCCACCTGGCTGGGTTGACTGGTAAAAGGATTAGGAGGTAGTGTTTGCTGGGAAAATGTGGTCTTAAAGGAGCAATTTGACATTTTGAGAAGTGCGCTTACTCATTTTCTTGCAAAGAGTTTGGATACATCTATCACACATGTCCATTTAATGAGAGGCAGGAGATGGTTAGCTTAGATTAGCATGACAACAGCTAGCCTGGTGCTGTTTAAAGGTTAAAAAAAAGAAGTGTGTCTGGTTTGCACAGCAACCTCATGTTGACAACAAATTAAAGAAACAAGATACAACATGTTAATTAGTGAGCTTTAGGCATATTTTGTTTCTGTTGGACAGAGCCATACTAGATGTTTCCCTCTGCCTTCAGTCTTTTTGCTAAGTTAATCTAAGCTAACAACCTCCTGGCTGCAGCTTCTTGTTTGACAAACATCAGCGTGAGATCAAAGTTAATAAGTGTTTTTTCCCCAAATGTCAAACTGTTCTTTCAATTTTTAGAAACACATTAATTATTATAACAATATTAATATTAATACACTAAGTGCTCACAAGTAATTTCACTAAATATCTTGAAGTTCACAAAGGCTACAACTAGCACCTTCACAATGAAATACACAGTGCATGTGTGTACTCCTACGCTTACCGTAGCTATTTTTCTCCTACAATGGTAGGCATCAGATCAAGACCCACAGGGAAGCACATCTGGACATCCGTGGTGGGAGAGCGGGTCTGGTCCCAGGCCTACTCTGTCATAATACATCCAGGCATGTGGGCTGCTGTGAAGGCTATGCTATTATGGAGCCCACCACCACCACACCACAGAGAGCTCCCTTCAGAGTCCGAGGTCACGCACTACACATGCACCATACTGTAAATCAAAACTACTATGCTTTGAAAATCCTGTGAAGCAGCAGTGTTTCATCCAGTTTCCTGAACAAAGGCTCCCTGCGCTGTATACGAATAAAGCTGTGTGTTTGTCTCATCATATTCAAACCAAAGCTGCATATTTCAGGCATTCACACCGAGACATTTTTAGAGCTCTTTCGGTCCTTAGAATGAATATATGGAAAGAAATCTCCCCCTGTGCTTCAACTTTATTTGTAATATTCAGCAAATTGTTTGTCAGTAATGCTCAGCAACACTGCCCCAGCCTCCCTCACAGTGCAGTCTGTGCTAAATATATATTCAATCTGACTGTCTCTTTCCACATCTGTCCGCGGCTGTATTGAAGTGGAAAGTACAGCATTATAAGCAGCATATGGACAATCACTTAGGGTTAAGAATTTAATATTCCAACTCTGGCTCTCAATATCCCATAATATTGTGTTTAGTAAAATTACTTTTTCCCATGATGTCAAATCTGTTTGAGGTGAGGGGAAGGCCAAATCACTCAAAATGAAATAGTCTGAGGTGTTAAGCCTGGAGAGGTTTGCCTGAGCACATGTTAGTGCTGGAAGAATGGTGTTTCAGTTCCAGTCAGTGCAGGGTTGTGTGTGTGTGAGAGGAATGTTATGAGTGTGATATATCTGTGTTTATATAACTTACTTTTGCAGATGAACTGAAAAGCTAGTTAATGATATTATATTTGTGTACTGCAAGGCTGAACTAATTTATAACCCCCCCCCCACTGCTTGTGATGTCCAAAAACCTTTCCTCAGTATTCATTTATAATGCAAGGTACTAGGTGAGCCAAGTGCCAAAATAGTTGGAGCACAAGCTGTTTGGGTAAATCACATATTCTGCTCGAAACATGATATTTGACTGGGGGTGTGGGGGCAGGAGGGAGGCGGTGTTCCGGCTTTACAATGCCACAAAGCTGTCGTATTTGTTGAGCATGTTGGATAATGATGATAAAAGTGTCCGGGAGCTTGCCAGAGCCGTTTTGTTTCTGCTGGCTTCAGGGTTTGGTCAGTGTCTGTCTGGCCTGACATCAGTGACCTCTGGGTTCTGGTTGAGTTCCTGCTCTGGGACTGTAACTAGAGAGGGTCACTGGCACTTATGGTGGAACCGTCAATTTAAGCATAAACCAGTGTTTAAAGGCACAGTGTGGGCTTAACAATTAAAGTGAGACCACGGTATGTAACTGAAGAAATAAATTATAACACATGATGCCTGAAAGCTTTGGTCCTTGAACATGGCTGCTAGGGAGCAGTGTTACATTTAACATTAGGAGAAAAACATGCCAATTTCAGGCTTTGCTTCTTTTCTGTCTCTTCCACAGGGGCATTTAATCACACAATTTCTTACAGTTGTTTCCTCACAAGTTGCATCTATACAAGACTCTCTGGGTTGATTCCCAAAACCATTTCTGTCTTCTGGTATGTGACTTGAAGCGTTTGCTGTAAGGGGGGAGGGGTATGTGTGGACATCTCCCCCTGTTTTATTATATCAGTTGAGTCGTGTGTCATCCATCTATGCCAACCTCTCTACCAGCCAGGGTCTGTGAGTATGTACATTAAAGTGATTGATGAACAGTTCATTAGGCTGATGGGCTCTGCAGGAGCAGACAAGCATCCGGCAACAAGAAATGCATTTACAATGCAACCAGAATTTGCTGCGGCTCGACACCGGCTGCATCAGCATTTTAGCAAGACTCTGCAGCCTTTGTCAAAGATTTGCTTTCGTGAGAACAATTTTCTGAATGAGAAAATACATTATTATTGCTATTAGTCACAGAAGTAGCTGAGATTTGTTTACATAATGACTTTGTATGGATTAGTTATGTGATTAAGTGGATTAGCAGGAAGGCCATGGTTGAGTTGTGAAAACGATGCTGTTTGCCCATCCAATTTAATCAGTGGTTTTTTGGAAAGGCTGGCGAGTGATGTACTGTAAATATCACCAGGACCAGAAGGCAGGAAGACAGCTGATCCACCTGTAACTGCCAGCACAGCCTGCAGACAAGCGACATGACCGTAAAGCATGGTGTGAACGTGTGTGCCTAATCGTAATTCGTTTAAGAGGTAATGTTACGTGTGTTTTCTGACAGCCCTTTGTTGTGCCACTCGTATTCATGCACACCTCAGATTAGTTATCACCAGCTCCAGCCCTCAAACACTGGTATCAGGTTCGGCTTTGAAAAATCCATATTGGCTTAACCCCAAAAAACAAGGCCGAGCTTATATACACCACGCTGCTGACTCGGTTTGTGTGTGTTTAATGTATCCCTGATCAAAATCGTGTCTGCTGCACACTGAGAGGATTGCTCTGTTCTTTAGAGACCAGCTTGTGTGTGTGTTTGTGTGCTTGTCCAGTGCCAGCTTCGGATTCGGCTTCCTGCAGGAAGCGAGAAGAGAACTGCGACTGACCTCACTGGTGAGGATGGAGGCAGCTTGCAGATGGCGCTTGCAGATAACTAGCCATAACAGCCATAATTGTGTCGGAGAGAGATGATGAAGGGTCATTAAGGTATGGGCAATTAAGGTCAACGACTAGTCTCGCTTCTTAAAACTGTGCCAGGGCTTTGTGTGCATCTGAATTTTACGTACTCTGCCGTTCCTTTAAAATTTCCCATACAGTAGATGCAACAGATTCCAGAGAGTCTCAGGTTGATGCCATGAGAGTCTTTTTTAGATTTGTGTCGCCTCCTTCGAGTCATAACTCTTGGAGGCTTTTGATGGTGGCCACACACATGCAGGCCGCAGTGCTCGGGGCTTAGAATAAGAGTGGCTGGGAATGTGACACAGGGCAAGCCAACTTCTGCAGGCATTGCTCTCCTGCTGTACATATCAGCCTGGCAACTGAGTGAGCAGCACCAACAGTCGTCTGAAGCAAGGGGCATCCATGTTGGCAGAATCCACTACCCCCCAACCCCCAAAATACATAATTCAATCTGGCAGAGCTTAACATGCGCACACACCCACACCCACACACAGACAGAGGCAACAGTTGCATTGGCAGAGCGGACTGTCCTTGTTACTGTGGTCTCAATACCCACAGATATTTACTGCACTTGTCTAGTTAAGCCTCAGCGTCTTTGGCCCCATAAGCCTCATTTATTCCAACTGACCCATGGCACTGTACTGGTTTCCGGTTTCCCACAGGGAGCCTGACAGACAAGGCAGCACATGTGTCATCACCCCTTGGGGAGATCACACTACACACCAACCCACACAACACGCTGTTTGTGTGAATGCATGCACATGGGTGTGATCTGTTGGGCCAGTTTATGGACACATGTCAATGCAAACTGTCTCTTATCAGGAAAAGTGACTGACGTGTGTTAATGGATTACGAGAGCAGGCGTTGCTGATTTGTTGGAGGTTTACTGGAGTGTGGGGGGACATTTAGGGAGAGTGTGTGATTTGTACTTTTGTAGATTATAGATGAGCTAAAAGGGAGGATTGTGTGAGAGTATTTGTCTTCATGATGAGAAAGGGAAGGAAGTTGACGCTAACCCCCTCCGCTTTACACACACTTGCAAACACACACACACACACACACACACACACACACACGTCATTCCTCTCCCACATGGAAATGTTTGTTTTATCACCAAGTGAGATCCACGTTTTGAAAAACGTGACATCTGCTCCCACAAACTTCTTTACCACATTAAGAGAAAACTCTGCGGGGAATATGAATGAAATGTTATTATCCTAAGTCAGATTATGTTACAGTCTGTGTTACAAAAAAATTTGAACCTTCAACGTCTCCCTCAGACTTCATCGTGCATTTTTCAAATTCAATTTTAGATTTTCTTGAGTTCAAAGATATATTATGTATGGGCTGTAAACATAGCTTTGGAAAACTGTTTATTTAAACATAAGCCTCAAGGGTATGGTTTGTAATAATATCAGCGCTCACTATAGGGTGATTTCATTTAGTGCGGTAAGCTTGTTAAACTGTATTTGTGGCTGAAGGAAGTAGAATGGTTTTTCTTCATGGGACAGCTTACAGACCATAAAAAGACTTATGAATATGTAAAATACAAAAGAAGGAGTATTCCGGGGCAAAGCATTTTATTTCATTTGAAATGGACCTCCTTATGCAATTATGAAAATGCAAATTACTTTGAGCTCTGAGCTGAAATGCAGATGAAATACAGTGTGCCCTGCAGCTGCACAGGTCCCTCCTCTGCTCTGCTGTCTTACAGGGAAGTCAACCGCTCCTCGAGGCTGTCTCCTCATCAATAAACAGAGCTGTTGTGGGACTTGACTTTGCATTTCCCCATCTCCTAACATTTGTATTAATTTGCAAGTCTGTTCATGAATAATAAACATTTGAAAACAAAAACTCTAATCCAATCAAAAATATGTTTTTCTTATTGTTAGTTTACTTGGATGCTTGAGCTTCTAGTTTGACACTAGACGGCTGTTTTCACATTAGTATGATTCTGTGGCATCAAAACTAGCATTACTAGAGTGTTTTTGCATGTCAATAAAGATGTCTGGAGGTGATCATTAAGCAGTAAAATGAATTTGATAAAGATTTTTATAATCAATTTGACGCTTGCTCCAACTTCTCTGATGCTTTTCTCACTGTAAATTAAACTGAATTTAAAGACGCCATTTTGGGCTCTGGGAACATGTGATAGCCATTATTCACTATTTTTGACATTTTATAGACTTCACTTAAATACATACTATGAATGTGAATAGACACTTGTATTGCTGTGCAGTGTGTGGGCAATGAAAAGGGAAAACATTTTCTAATAAATTACTCAGGGCTTAAGGAAATTAATTTTATGATACCCAATCAATCTGTGCAGCTCTGCCTCTCATCTGACCTGCCTTGAGCTGCTCTGATCCACCACGCCTCCAGCAAACATCGTTGCTGTCTGCACTGACAACAGGCCTGCTGCTGTGTGTTGGTTTGTAGAATACTAAATGTGTGTGAATGCAGTGCCTGAAGGATGTGTTTGCGTTAGAGATTGGCAGCTCCCGGGGGAGTTAGCAGTGAGGGATGCTGCCGTTCATGAATCCTACGAGGAGTAAAATAAGTTTGACAGAATTTTGAAAAGCAGGAATGAATCTGGAAAATAAGCTCAGCAGTGTTTCAAGCTGGCGCAGGGTTTCTGAGGGCGGAGGCGGGAGTTCAATTCTGTGGTTGCCTGGTGAGACAAATGTGAAAAAGATTTCTCAGTATGGTCTGCGGATCAGGACTGAAACTTTATAATAAAGCCCTCGTCTACTAATAGAATACAATTTCTATTTTTTTTGAAAATAAAAATCACTTTCTGGAAGGTGAAAAGACACCAGCCATGCAACAGATTCAGGATCACTGGGTCTCAGCAGGCAGTCTGCAGGAGAACAGGCCTCTCATGTGCGTCCCTCTGGGTTCAGCGTTAATGAACTAATGAGTGGGATGTTGTTTTCACCGTGTGCTGAACACATTACTTAAGTGTTCCCAGCGGCCCTGCAGCAATGTCTAGTGTTACGAGTGTCATTCATGCTCACCAGCATTACGGTCTGATAAGGCTTCATATCTGATCCTGATAATATATGTATCCTTCCCATAGAAAACACATTTAACGAATACGCTGCTGTTTGTCAAACTGGTAATACACAGCTTAAGTAGTTTGATGATTTTCTGACTCTATGAAAATGAAATGTTCCAACGAGAGCAAGTCTTTTGGCAAAGCTTTTAATTAACTAATAATAATTAACTGCAAAACTACCAGGGTGGGCACTATTCTCAGTTATTTGTTACGTAACTCTGGTATTAACTGGGAACTGGGATTTGTTTGTTGTCATTTAGAGTCTAATTTAAGTTTAATCATCTACCTCGTCTCCTTTATTCCTTCAAAAACAAGTTAGCCTTACTGTGTTTTGATATTAAACTGCAACTTAATACCAGGCTGAAAAGCAGTTTCACTGCCCTTTCTGGTGGAGTGGAAGTTACTTTCACATCACTGCAGCAAGATAAGAAGTTAAAGCACTGGACGTCCACGAAGAAATATTTCCAGCTAGTACTCAGCCTGTGAAAACGCTTGTTGTCTTCTGTGGCACTGTAGGAACTTTATCAAGTCTGAGAGAAAAAAATAAAACCCTGATGATGTCATGGGAGTTATCTGGCCTCGGAGCTGACACCTTTACAGAAAGCCTGCATTACAAACTGGGGCTGAGGAAATTAAAAGACATGCATTCACCAGGCAGGGAGGGCCTAATGAAATGATGCTATTAGCTGTGTTATGGGAACTGCAGGATCAAGCTTTTGCCGAACCTTAAAGTGCTACAATCAACATCTGTCTTTTGTGGGTTCCCCGATTTTATGAAAGTGGAATACTAAATGTGTCAAAGTATCCCTTTGATTGTCATACATTATATAGTGTTTTAAAATTGGCTATAATAAACAGTTAATTAATAAGAGGATGAAACATGTTGACACTTCAACAAGGGAGCAAGCAGTGATAGGATCTGAGTCCATAATAACGGATTCTGTCCTGCTGACTGTCATGAATAAATCAGACACATGTTGTGCATATTGGTCTGTCTTCTCCCTTCATTCACAAAGTCACAATGACTGGCATCTGGTGAAAATGGCTTCCCTCATGTCAGAAAAGTAAGAAAAGTGCTACCCATCAGTGTGGCTCTATTTTCTCTTTGATGGTTGTTCAGACTCTGACCCCACCACCCTTCTCCCAGAGCTACTAAAAGAAAAGATAAGAGCGACTTCAAAGGCAGGGCTGCTTTTTCTGCTCCGATCTAAAAGCAGGCAAATGAAGGACAGGCAGATTTGTGTAGCCAAATAGCTTTGGGGTGTGTGGCGAGCATGTAGACATGGTTTCCTTGGTAGATGTGATTGATTATCGTAGCCCTCTTTAAGGCTGCTAAAGGACCAATCCTACTATCTACTAGTTCTTTCTCACGCACCTAAATACTTTACAAAGACCGTAGAGCATTTTCCTCCACAGCAGTGGGATTTAAAGGGTTCATTTCAAAGTGTTTCGCCAACATTTTGTTTAATCAACTGACTCAAGCCTGTGTTTTTTAGGGTGACTGGCAATCAGCTGAGTTTTTAAGTCTGGATTTGTGTCCAAGCTTTTTAAAATGTTTTTTTTTATTTATTTGGAAAGACAGCTGGGTTATCGTCACCAGAAAGCAGGGGTGTTTTCTCTAATCTTGCCAGCCTTAATACCCAGCCAGAGACAACCCTTCTGCTGCAGTGACTGAGGAGGCTATCAGATACCCTAGGCGAAGATATTCTCTTTCAGTCCCTAAGCTGACGCTGGACGACGTGTGTGTATGTGTCTGTCTATGTGTATTATACGATGTCTATTCACTATCACTCGGGTGGATATCAGAGGCAGCATCACAAATGAGATGAGGCCCACAAGAGTAAAAAGATACCGGAGGGGAAGCTAGTGCTGCTTTTACAACTTGGAGTGAGTGAGTTAGAGCAGTTTATGAAACCGTTTTGGTGGGTGCAGCTGTAGGGATCCATCATGAATATTTCAAAACACAGATGTTTTTCTGCTCAGTTCTGGACACAAAGCTGTATTAAATAAGCAACCTTGTATCACATATTGAGAATATCACGTCAACCTAAACCTTCAGAAAATAAAATGCCTACCAAAACACGAGTTGCATTTAAATTGGGGGAAGCTGCAGAAAGAGAGTCGACACTCATTTCTACTCTGATGCTAACGTATGAAACAAAGTAAAAACTGCAGTGTGGAAGGTTTGCCCTTTTGTAGCAGTCTGCCTCATATTGATCTGACTAACGTTTGTAAGGAGACAGCGCCTTGCTCTGCCAGCCTGAGGAGCAAGCTGTGGATTACTCCTCTTTAATCCCTTGTTTTTGCCTTGCTCTTTTCCCAATCTCATCCAGATGAAATGTGATTTTCATTTATTTTACCCCTCAGCACAAACGTTATCTTTACACCTCTGTCACGACAGTGTGCTGTGCATGTTGTGGGGCTTTTGAGCTGGCGTTTTAAAGGCTGAGTGACTGGAGGGTGCTGCCTTTGTTACTGCTCCAGCTCCTATTTGCCTGCATTTTAATTACCCCACAGAATCCAGGCCTTTCTTCTGCTTTGGCCAGCCTCAGGACTTTAAGCTAGGACCCAACAAAACTCATTTCATTACTGGACTTTTGGCAGCAAAAGTCCCTTAAACTATATAAACTTGGTCCAAACTTTTTGACAAGCCGGAGGCTGTGCTGCCTCAGTTGAAGTATCACGGTTACACAAGCAGTAAAAGTGGCGTGTAAACAGTGTTGATAAGCGCTCTGTGAGTATTTGTTACTCCTACACAATTAACCGATGTCTGTGGCCTTAATCAGGCTTTTTCTCAGTCACATTTTCCTCCCACGCTGTCTGCTCCCAGGCTTCTAAAATGGTTGCTGTTAGCCGCACTCCATTTTTTTCCTACTCTCTCTGGCTCGACCCTATCCCACTGTGGGCAGAGATACATGATCCGTAGACAGGCGAGTAAATTGGGATTTTGTAAGACGGTGGAGCTGCATGCTATTGCTTTTCTTTAATCAATTTTAAAGCGTTTGTACCTTGTGTTCTTGCTGCCAAAGCTGTGATGACACAGCATGATACTACTCACTACAGTCCTCTTTGTAAATGGCAATTCTCCTGAAATGTACTTTGGGGGTGTTATCTTGCATGCTAACATGCGGATGTTGATAACACTACATCCGAGGCTAATGGGAACATCAACAGCAGTATTTGGAAAAATTGGTATTTGGACAAATTACAATTTTGGACCTGGAGGTGGCACAAGATTAGAAGTCGGGGTCTGGGGAGGTTTGGACCAAATTTCATGGCAATCCATCCAATAGTTGTTGAGACATTTGAATCAAAACTATCTGCGAACCATGAAGCTCAAATTTGGGCCAATCCTTCTAATAGGTGTTGCCATTTCACAGGACAAGTGAAAACTCGGACCAGCAGGTGGCTCTGCAGTAAAAGTCAAAAGACCATTAGGATTCATCCTCCGGGGACCATGAATGTCTGCACAAAATCTAATCGCAATCCATCCAAGATATTTTAGTTTGGAACAAAGTGGTGGATCTATACTGCAATACCAAGAGCCACACTGCTACTGTGGCAAAAAGACAGATAATATACTCACATTGGCTCATTGCATCCACTGACAGTACGCTTTCATAATGAGACATATCACAACACTTTGCATGTGAATTCCTGGTGATTTTAATAAAATGTACAGTATCTCTGACTCTAATGAATGTATTATGTGCTCGAAATGCATCTTGGAAGTATTAATTATAATGTGAGCTACGCGTTCAAGTGACGTGAATGAAATATAAGTGGCCCTTGATATGCAGGGGCAAAGTTGGACTGACTGGCCTCTCTGTTCTCTGTAGTGGCTCTCCACTGAATAATTTAACAGAGCAAAAGAGGCGGCGCGAGAGATGAGATATGGATTGAAGATGATCTCAGGGCATGCTACAAGGAAATTGAATTTTCTGACGTCAGAACAAGCTGAAGAAGCATGAATGCATACGTGCAGGCGTGTGCGCACTAGTCATTGTGTCAGGAAAGAGAGCTGGAAACACAAGTGAAAGTAAGGGTCTCTCTTTGAAACACCTTCCTCTCTATCTTGCAAGACACTTTATTAATTCATAAATTCTCTCTGAGTCTCTGACCACATCTTCATTCTGCCGGAGTTTCATCTCTAGCGACCACACAATGATAGGCTTGAATGATAGCATTCTAGGAGGCGCACGGCGTCGGGTTGATTGAGCAGGGCTGTGGGTGGGATTCAGGTGCCCCAACAGTTGAATATTTCACAGCACTGGCTGAGTTATGACCTGCAGCCAGCGGAGAAGGTCAGACTTGACGCAAAATATTGGTGGATTTTAAAGGGGGGTCCCCGTTGAGGATCTCCGTGAGCTGACAGGTTTCATTGGAGGGGCTCAGCCTTATTCACCAGCACAGGAGAGAGTTAACTCAAATGTATGTGACAATAATTACCATACAGCTAGTTCAACCTACTGTTCAGAGGGAGGTTTATCAGACCAGAAATAAGAGCTTATCCAGGTTTGGTACATTATACCTGACGAACATCAGCATGTTAGCATAAGGGTAAATAGAGCCTCTAGAGTCTCATAGTCTTGTTGTGTGTTGTGCCATATCATCAGATGAAAGCTCAGCATGGTGTAACATCTACTGTGGTTCTGCAAATTCACTCTTGGCTTGTATGCTTATTTGAATATTTATCTGTTATTACAGAGAGCTAGCTTGTGTCACTGGGCATATTTTAGCCTGGTTGATGCTACAGTAACTGCATCGCTTCAGCTTGATTTACATATTCAAGTGGGCAGTAGATTCATGCTGTCTTTTTATTCTTTAACGTGAATACCATGCACGGGGAGGAAGCACAAATGAAGCAAGCAATCTTCTTTTTTTATGGAACACCAAGCTTAAATAATTTCACAGTAACTCACAGTTGTCCTGGTAATTTGCAAACAATTATGGTACTGTTAGGAACATTGACTGTTTACCCTTCTCTAATTCCCTCTCTGTAATCATGTTGCCAATTATGGTTATTGCTCCAATTTAGAACCAGACTCATAAGAATTGACTCAGAGAGCGTTTCAGTGTGGTGGTGAAGGATTCATGTAGTTGCTACTAAGACTAGAACAGAACAGAAACACACCTATGATCAAAATGTGTGTGACTTGAAATAATCCTTATTTCTGTCCCTTCATGTGTGTCTCTAGGTGCCCCTGGTTGACAAAGGTAATCTCTCCCGCTGTGCCTCTCTACAATGGCCTGGTCTTCCTCTTCGTCTTGGCCAACTTCAGCATGGCAACCTTCATGGACCCTGGTGTTTACCCCCGAGGTTTGTATGCATGTCTGTGAGCGTGCAAGTGAGTTTTTAGTGTCTGCCGAGGGTGTAAATGCTGTTTCTTACTTTTACATAATTCTGGGGAAAACCACTGTTACTTGCAATATTTTTCTGACATCTAAAAATATTACCCTCTGTCAGAATGTACATGTGCACATAAATACGAGTAATGTTTCCTCCCTGTTGAGTCCTCATGCAGAGGACACACCTTTTAATAACACCACATTTATCAGAGCACCACCCTGCCCAATGTCTAACTACCCCATTATCTGTCAGTTAAAGTCCACATGCAGGATGCTGGTGGAAGTTATACAAACCTTCGTATTGCGATGGTCTGTCTGTCAAACGAGCTGCATCTGCAACGAGCTGATATCTGGGTTAAAGCTTCATGTCCTCAGTTCAGTCTGGGTTAAGTAATGATGATACATCTCCTCCCCAGGGATGTTTGCAATGCGCTTGTAAATGTCCAGCACCTGTCTTTAGGAATAGCTTTCCCTGCACATAAAGTGGTAATAATCATTAGTTTGTATATAGCGCAGGTTATTTGCCTCCCCAGAGGTGACTGTGGCCTTCTGCCGCCGCTGCCCTGCTGGGTTTTATAGACTACTGAGAGATGAGGACGTCCCTAAACTCTTGATGTTGTATCTCACAGGCAGCAGAGCCATTTAATTTCTTTTTTTGGGGGGGAAACTGCAAAATGAGGTAATAAACCATAAACACATGAGAGAGATGACTGTGGCTAATGAGGCTACGCAGCTACAAGCAGAAATATGAGAAAGTTCTGCAATTTAGTGCAATTTAGCAAAATTTACTGCAATTCGCAATTGCAAATCATATTTTCAGAAAGAAAAGTTTCCTGCGTGTTTTTTAACATCTTGCAGGATCTCAGGCCACTCTGAATGAGCACTTGATTTATAAGTTTATTTGGTGAACAGTTAGCTAGCTCTAACACTGTAGCCCACAGCAACTTTTTTATGTTCATTTGATTTGATTTAACCTGTGAACTGGAACATGAGAGACGAAACTATTTGATTTGAGCACGTTAAAAGAAAGTGTTAGCACTAATCAGTATCAGTAGCAGAGTTTTATGACCAGACTTTGCTGTTCTCTTCGGTTAGGGTTAGCGTTTTAGAGCCTTTGACCTTGTTTTGGTTGTACAGCCTGCAACTTTACTGTGTTGGTTCAGTCTAACTGCTCTCAGGCTTTAGCTGGAAGCTATTTTTAAAGAAAGGCTCAGATAAACCCACTGCACGCTACCTGTCCAGCACCACGTGGTTAGCAACTAGCCAATGAACATAAAGGAGCGATTAGCAGCTAAAAAGACAGAAAGTGGAGACAGTGGAGGAGTTGGTGGAGGCAGAAATGAGCGAACAGAAAAGTAAATATTTGACTTAACATCTGTCAAGTGACCCAAGTGACATGACTTTAAATAAATCCTAATGGTGCTTATGAATTCAACTTTTCATCTGTAAGAGAACTATAAAGTATGTCTTCCTATTGTGTTCCTTAGTATCAGTAATGCTAAAAAAACCTGCACTGCATAGCAGCTCTGTTGTCACCAGTGTGTGTGTGTGTGTGTGTGTGTGTATGTGAATGGATGAATGAGAGGCAATATGTAAAGTGCTATAAAATAGAAAAGGGCTACATAGGTGCTGTCTATTTACTGTTCTCAACAATAGCAGTTATGCATGTCATGTTTCTCAGAACAAGACACTACGTTAGCCTTGGCAACAGCTACAGTAAATATTAGCCATGTACATATAAAAACTGAGTGGATACATGTTTTATATGCTCATTCTGAGAGGTCAGTGGTTTGATCTCTACTTTAATACCCACTGATCCCATCGAAGTGTCATTGAGCAAAATCCTTAGCTCAATTGACATAATGCATTCTCCTGACCCTAACCTTAGACATCACAACTACATGCCTAACCTTACCTCTTACCCCACCTCTGGCCTTAACCTAAAGGAAACCAGGGCCCGTATTTATCAACCTTCTCAAAGTGCTATTTTAGTCTTAAGGGCTCAGAATTCATGAAATTTACTCCTACTTTCAAACTTAAGTATAAAACCAAGTCAAGAATCACTCTTACTCTCCCGGTTATTTAAGAAGCTCCAGAGGTCTCTCAAGTGCCACTCGGGGCTTGTGATGGCACTGTGGAGACAGAGACATGCGCAAATGTTTCAGGAGAGGAAGAATGTTTCTGAATTATTTGACGAAAGCGCAGGCATTATCTTTTTCAGCGAGTTGGTGAGAGACGTCAATACGTTTTCAGCTAAAATGAAGGTTGTGATGAAGCTTTGTTTCTTTGCCACAGGACAAACGCTGCAACGCTGATGATTTTGGCCCCTCACAACCATCAATAAGCCGAACTGTCATGGAAACAATTATGGCACTTACAGCTCCACACATTGTCACGCGTTTCATCGACTCCCCAACAACAGCCCCCGTAATCCGACTAAAGCAAATGCAATTCATGCAAATAGCCGGCTTCCCAGAAGTACTAAGTGCAACTGATGGCTCTCATATAAAGACCAACTTTTTTATCTTTCATTTCCAATGTGTATGTAGCCTATGCACATAATGTGTTCTCTTAAAAAAATTTATTGTCAAATATCTGTTAAATGTAAACTCCTCCTAGGAAGCTCACCATTCACTGTGAATTTATCTGAGAATATTCTTAAATAAGGGAATCTATTCAGTGATTGGTCCTTGGCTACATCGTCATCCAAAATCCCATTTGCGGCACAGCAAAGTGCCGTGAATCAGCACTAAGACTGATGCTTAAGATTTAAGATTTGTTTTTACTCTTTTGTCAGTTCTTTGCAGTGTTTTTATGAGTAATTCTGAGAAGCTTGATAAAGCGGGCCCTGATCTCTAGAACCAAGTCTTAAGAGTGGGGACCTCTAATTTTTCTCTGCATGGGTTAGTGTACATTCAGGTTATTCCCCACCAAGATAGAAGAACATTACACACACACACACACACAGATGTTGTAGTGCTTACTAAAAGCAGTAAAATCCTTCCTGCTAATAGATATGTCCTCAGAATGCTTCTCTGTCAATAAAATACACAGTCACTCAATGTTCCAAAGAGCATTACAACAAACACAATCAATAATAGTCCACCTGACCTTCATGCGAGCAATCATTTCATCGGGGCAGAATTCTACTTGAATATTACTGCAATTTAACATGAATGGTGGTAACGGGAAAAAGCCCTGAACTATATCTGACAGAGACTGTGACTGTACAGACAGATGGATACATGCAAGATGTAAATACCCCACTCTGACGCTAAACATGAGAAATGAACAAAAGTGAATTAATGATAATTTAGGTCGTAGTTCAACAGACTTGTACTGAACTGCCTGTTATTTTTGCAGTGTAAATGTATATTGTATGAAATAGGCCTCTGCTTTGTCTGCTGGATGGAAAAGAAGCTGTCAGAGGAGATGCAAGCGTAACCGCTGTTTGTGTCTGTTTGTTTGGCAGGCGGTTTACCTTTTAAAAATCCATTTGAAGAGACTTGACATCCATAACACAACAGAACAATCTCCGCTTAAGGAACTGTTTATTTCTGTGCTTTACCTTTATGTTCCTCTCTTTCTTTCTCTCCATGCGCTCAGCTACCTGGATCTCCCTGCAGTTATTGCTGTACTGTGAAATTATTTTCTCAGGTTGGAGCTCGGTGTACTGTAGATCGTGTGAAAGTGCCCTTTGATCAGCAGAAAGACGTTTTATTTTGCAGTGCAGCTCCAAAGCTAAAAAGCTCTCAGTCGCAGGAAAGTGGCCTCCAGTACAAAGCTTCTCAGAAGCAGCTTGATTGACTGCAGAGTCGCACCAAGGACAGTGGAGATGCTCTCATACTGTATTTTAGAGGTTATGAGTTTGGTTTGTTTAGGCCAAACAGAGCAAGGCACAACTCTGCCAAGGTTTGAGGTTTAATATCCATTTAAAAAAAGCTTCTACTCTTATAATATATAAACTTGTGGTAAATTAAACCAAACAGCTTCTGTTATACGTGAGTCACCGTGTGCTTGTGAATAAGTCTTAATGTTAAACAGAATGAATAGGTCATGTCTATAAAAATGTTAATTCCTGTCAGCGGTTGCTCTCTCTGCAGACAGCTAACAGCAGGGGTGAGCTTCATTTAAGGTGCTCCCCTGTTGTCCCTGTCAAATGGAGTCCTAAATCAAAACCATGTCCGTGTTTGTGACTGTTGTTCTCACACTCCGCCGTATGCATCTGTGCCCTGTTAATGCGCCTCTGTCTGCGTGTTGCCCCCGCAGCGGACGAGGACGAGGACAAGGACGATGATTTCCGAGCGCCGCTCTACAAGAACGTGGAGATCAAGGGCATTCAGGTCCGGATGAAGTGGTGCGCCACCTGTCACTTCTACCGGCCGCCTCGCTGCTCGCACTGCAGCGTCTGTGACAACTGTGTGGAGGTGTGTATGTCTGTGTGTGGGAATACATGCAGGCACTGAAATCTAAATATGCACCAAAGTTAGACTGAATATTAGGTCAGTATTATTTTTTTTATCAACAATCTAATGCTGTTTGATATATGATGCAGATTGTCTGCACAAAGTACATTTTTATATATACACACCGTACACACATGTACATATATATAATAAAAGTATCTGTTTTTTGGCAAAAAGAACTGTTAAATCATTAAAGATCATAATTACTGGAATAAATATCAGCTTTTGGCAGCTTCAACCGTAAAATACTGTAATATCGGTATTAGCTTTCAAATCCTCATTTTGGGCTTGAAAATGTACGCACACACATCAGGACATTAATATACGCCTACACACAAAAACACATCAAAACACATCAAAAACCCTCATTCAGCTTACATTACTGCACATGAATTGAGTTGTAGGTTGGTGATGGGTTGAATCCAAGGAGGGTTAAAATCAAGGGCAACAGGATTTGGTTGAAGATACTCGAAGACATTTTCCCTCCCATCCAAGAGGCTTCTTCAGTGAAGAAGCCTCTTGGATGGGAGAGACCAAAGGCCCTTGATTTTAACCCTCCTTTGATAACTATGACCTGTATGATTGAGAATCTGCACGGACATGGGTGTTTAATGGAAATGTTTCTTCACCCCTCTCATCCAAGAACATTTTCTTTCTTAATTTGGTTTGCCTTATTACTTGAGAGATTTAAAACTAGTTCCTTTCCAGTCAAAAGTGATGATGCGCATGTCAACATTCATAAACCTACATTTACAAACAAATCCAGACCGGTGGTAGCTCACATAATTTAATACCTTATGAATAACTTAGATAGATTTCAGAAGTGTAACTCCCTCCCTTCCTTGTCAGGACTTTGACCACCACTGTCCCTGGGTGAACAACTGCATTGGACGGAGGAACTATCGCTACTTCTTCCTCTTCCTGCTGTCACTGAGCATCCACATGGTGGGAGTTTTCTCCTTCGGCCTCATCTTTGTCCTCCACCACCGAGAGAGACTGGCAGCACTGCACACCACCGTCACGTATCCTTTCACTGCTGGAAACCTCACTGCAAAGGCTCCCTCTGTTTAAATGGACAAAGGTTGTCTGTTTCATTTTTCAGAATGATGTTTCCTGAGCGGACAAAATTTGGTGCAGTGAAGTTATTCTTGCAGCACATGTTCTTCTGACCTTATATTGTTGTTGTTGAGCTTGACCTTTGTGTCCAGTCTGGTGGTGATGTGTATAGCGGGGCTCTTCTTTATTCCAGTCATGGGACTCACAGGTTTCCATATGGTGCTTGTTGCTCGAGGGCGAACAACCAACGAACAGGTGAGAAGACACCAAGCGCTCTGAATGTACAAAGCGTATACATCCATCAACAGAGCTGTGTTGCTCTGCTTCGCACTCACTCAGATTCAGACCTTCACACCTGGAGCTGCTGGGGCCTGCTTTCCTAAATACAAATAATAAAATAGTTGGAGCTTCTCTGGTCATCAAAATGGATTACCAGCTCTCCGGCTGCACAAAATGCAGTCCGATTAGTCTGCGTGGGCAGTCATACATTTACCTTAATAAAGATAGTAAACACACACGCAGTGAAAATAATCACAGCAGGAGGCAGCAGCACAAATATTCCCACACACACTAATTATGTGATGCTTCAACAACATGAATCACCTTCTCTGTGTTGAATCACTGGACCTGTGTGTTGTGTGTGTGTGTGTGTTTGTGTGTGTGCACTGTGGCCTTGTGCTTCCTCTGCCGCCAACTCTAAGCACGACATTGTGTTCCTCAGGTGACGGGCAAGTTTCGTGGAGGAGTAAATCCCTTCACAAAGGGTTGCTGTGGCAACGTGGAGTATGTCTTATGTAGTCCCCTGGCACCTAGGTAAGATGTTTTATCATGTTTCGTATGCATGTGTGTGTACAGTAGATGCGGGTTTTTTTCTGTCAGTACAAATTTAATCTAATGTTTTTCAATGAATTGTGCCATATTCCTGCACATAATACATTTGTGTGTGTACAGACATGTGTGTTAGGATCGTGGCTCATCAAAGCTTATGACATCCGCGCCATAGCACCAGTGCAGCACCATCTAACTGCAATAATAACACAGACGGCAGCATTGTGTGTGTCGGTGTGTGTGTGTGTATGCACATGCTCTGAGGTGGTGGTAGAGGTGTGCGTCTAGCTCTGCCTGAAAAGAAGCCAGCAACCCTGGGGGGAAGGCAGATGGCTGAGAGAATTGAATCACTATGTAGAACAACAGTTAATGGGAAACAGAGCACAGAGCTAGTCAACGTGCTTTTTACACACACATAGATAGACAGCATTGTGTTATAACCTATAGGGACAAGTCCCATAACATAAAAATCAACAGTAAGAGTAAACGGCAGGTGGGGGTGAAATGCTGTGTTACAAGCATCTGCTGTTAAGTTGTTGCATAGTCCCTGATGGAAGGTTTTCGATTTAATGAACCACTGACTCAAAGCATGTTGGACTGACTGATACCGAATGAACTGTTCGAAGAGCATTTTCAAATCTGACCACAAATCGGTAACAAAAATTAAGTAGCAGTATTTTTTTTTTATGTAAGGGCTGATTACTTGAATGATGTAGACCGCTTGGAAAATGTACCACATGTTAACCGTAGAACATCACAGTGACGATGAAAAAGAAAACTCACTTAAATGCCGTTTGTCCGTTTTAAACTGTGCAACTAGCCAAATGGGATTATGCAAATACAAAGGGCTTGACTAATTTTGTCATTGTTCTCTACGCTGTATTTCTCTTGAAGGCCAGCATATGTTGATAGTGGAGTATAAGATGCAGCATATGAAGTAGGAGAAGTATTGTTAGTTAGTAATAGTTTTTTTCATATACGTATATATATTTAAAAATGGATTCAGTTTGCTGTAAATGTTTCTCTTCTGTGTTGTAGTCATGAAGAGAAAGCTAGTGCTGCTCCTTTGTATGGGTGATGTGTACTTTGATGTGACATACAGCAATAGGCAGTGGACATTATGTGGCTAAACATTTCACATGTAATGGCAGCACTGACTGGCGGACTATACTACAAATTATAAATTGGGAAATTAGTGTGACTTGTTCATGCCTTTTGCCCATTTTTACGCAGGTACATTTCGGACCCCAGGAAAAAGCCCCATGTCAAAATTCAGCCCCCATTTATCAGACCTGACCTGTCAGATAGGCAAATCACCATCAAGGTCAGCGACAACGGTATTCACAGCACCATCATCAGCTCCAAGGTGAGTCGCGCACAATTACCACAGAGCTTTTCCCTGTAATTTCCCTGTTACTCCTCCGTCCACCTGACATACACTTAGTTGTTCTTCTGCAGTGGTGACTCCATTTTCTCTTGCTTTATTCCCAAAGTTGCAAATGGTAAC
Organism: Lepomis macrochirus; assembly: GCA_024633595.2. Classification (NCBI taxonomy): domain Eukaryota; kingdom Metazoa; phylum Chordata; class Actinopteri; order Centrarchiformes; family Centrarchidae; genus Lepomis; species Lepomis macrochirus. The sequence continues at coordinate 32,028,642 of JALXJV020000005.1, forward strand.
ATGGTGTATCCACATGTCCCTAGTTTCCCATTTTAATACAGACTCACACTCAAGGCAACACAGTGGCTCACTAAAGTCAGATGTATGAATAAAATATCCCCATTTCTAAAACAGGACATTATTAGACACTTGACGTCAAAGACAAGTGACTCACAGATCGCCAGCCATTTGTATGTGACTGTAAAAATACAAAGTGAAGTGGCTCCAGTGACGACAAGCGTCATATTCACTTTATGAGTAACCATATAGATTCTGTCATTTTCTGATTTGTGTTTAGTCAGCGAAAACCTTTCTGCAAACTGAGAGTGATTAAGTGAAATTTAGGTGAAAAATAGAGAAGGGGACTTCAAGGGGAACTCCACTGATTTTGCACATCAAACACTGTTCACAGTTCTTAGGTAGTACAACACCATTATGTGGAAAAAAAGTGGTATAAAGCCTGTTGTGGCTCCAGAGGGAAATGCACAAAATATGATAAATTTCCTGAAGTGAGTTGAGTCAGTGTCTGTTAGGGCTGAAGATTACAAGTTTTGAAAAAATAATCTGGAGGTGTTGGGTTAGAAATCAGTGATTTTACCTGAACTCTGATGCAAAGAGTTTTTTTATTTCTCTTTGTGAGTCTGACAGTTCTAACAGAAGCACAATGCTAAATCGATTGAATACTCTTTAAGATGAACCAACTAATTCTCTATTGTTTACTCTCTAACTCCAAGACCATTTTCTTTCACCATTTCCTCTCCATTAGTCGCTACACAGAATTAATTTCAAGCAGAGCAGCTGCATGGTGCAGCTTTGCTAGCCTACAATCCTCTGTGAGAGTTGTGTTGGTTGCCTCCCTGACACTAACACATGCTCTTCTCTATTTCATCTGCTGTTCCCCCCACCTGTTCTGGATGCTTTAACACCCTGCTCTCCTCCCTGCAGTCCAAAAGTAGCCTGGACGGCCTGGACGACAAAGAAACCCAGCCGCCGCTTCCGCCCAAGGCTGACAGGTACAACCAGCTGAAAAGCCAGCTGACGTCCAGCGAAGGTAGGAAATACAGAAACACAGCGTCCCAACAACTGCTCGCCAGCAGCTCCCCTTCTCTTTCCATGTCAGTCATTAACAATCCCATTTCTCTTTCCTGTCAGGGCCGCACCAAACAGCAATTCCTCAAACTCCCTTTGTGCATCACTAGTGTCCCAGAGTGTGACTTGGCGCTAGTTTAGTGTGATAAATGTCCATCCCACTGGCAGGTCAATGGCCTTTTTTATGTCGGGCCGGAGAATAGGCTTGATTTGCAGCAAGGAGACGAGACCTGTTCACTGAATCAGTGCTAGACTTGCGGTACAATGGAAAGATTGCATAGTGAATCATTGCGACATGAATCACCACCTTTTTTTCTGGTGGTATGTAGCAACAGAGCTCTGCCAAATGTAGAGATGGGAGAGGAATATGAGACTTTATCTAAAAAGTGCCTGACTGTTGTGTTGTTGTGGAGGTGTGGTGGTTTTACAGCTAAAGGGTCTTAACCAGTGGTAATATGTTCTTTGTACAGTTTCATTCAATGGTATGAGGGGTCAATAATATATAGGCTGAACCTGCAACAGCACGTTCCCAGAGGATATTCAGTGCTATGCTGCATTTGGTCAGGGAGTGAACACTTTCTGCTCTTCCATGGAGGAATACCGCTGCCTGGTGGTACTTTAAAGTACTGCAGCTGGTCAAAATGGACTTCCTCCCCCTGTTCTAATGCAATTCGGAGGACTCATGATTTGTTGAAGTAAGGGTTCTTTGATTATTGGTCAGAGACACTCCCATGCAGCAGAGCGCAGGAGCGGCTACTTGCTAAGAAGCACCACGGGGGTTTCAAGCTTTGTTCAAGGATAAGGTGGTTTGTCAAAGATGGACAGCTGTCTGTTGCAGGACTCAATTGTGTTACATGTCAGTCACAGAATGGACTCTTACCATCTGACTACCCACCCACGCCAATCCACTTTCAGTCTGTAGGGATGGCGATGGTATGGCTTTCGAGTTCTCAGTCCCTACAGCCTCTTTAATCTGCTAATGGAATTCAGCCCTGAGGTCATTTCTTTTCTCCCAGTAACGACTTTCAATCCGAGATGGTATAATAGTGTAATTTCTATTATCTCAACATTGCTAACTTGTTCCCTTTTTCTATGTGTGCTGTAGAGAGTTCCCTTTCTGGTAAGACCCACCCTTCCACTCCAGCCATGTACAAATTCAGGCCGTCCTTTGGTACCATGCCTAAAGTCCACTACCACACTGCTGGAGAGAAGGTAAGACATGATTTGTTTGACACTTATGATATTTTAGCGCTACCCTGATTGCCCCGGGGTTCATTGCCTGTTTCAAAAGCTTCAGTAGCAGTTGTTAAAGACATTTCCACCTAGATTTGACGTCTTATTCTGTTATTTGCTCCTCAGATTGTCATTCCAGATGACCTGAAGACCTCGGCCATCTTGGAAGAGGGTGTCCGTGGTCATGACTACCGATCTGAGCCCAACCTAGACCTGCCTGAGTACACCAACGCTCCCCTCCACCGCACCTTCCAGTCCTCTCCCCTCCAGCTGGACTCTGACCCCATCAACGCCCGCTCTCTCACCCTGAAGCAGGGTCACCGCCTGCCAGAGAAGGGCCAGCTCCCAGCCCTGCAGCCAAAGACAGTCACCTCCACCCCCTATAAGAGTGTCTTCTCGCCCAACACGCTCTCTAACCGTAATGGCAGCCTGTCTTATGACAGCCTGCTTAACCCCAGCATCTCCCCAGCCACTGCCAGTGAGTGCATGGCCCATCGTGGTATGCCCTCCATGGGGTTCCACTCACCCTACCTGCCCACCAAAATGTGCCACATCCGGGAACCTGAAATGCAGAGGCAGCAGGTCGCCCCCACCTACAGTCCAGTGATGCCACCCAGGGGGGTGGGCAGGCAATCTCCTAACCCAAGGGACAGGGACCCATCCCCTGTGCGCTACGACAACCTCTCCCAGACCATCATGGCCTCCATCCAGGAGCGTAAGGAGATAGAGGAGAGGGAGAAACGGCAGATACTGCATGGGCGTTCCCAGACCCATATCTACGCCCAGGACTCTGGCGTGTTTGATGGGGGCTATGGCCTACCCTCCAGCACTTGCTACACAGATGGGCCACGTGGCCCTAGCTCCAGAGGCACAACACCCCCAGCCTATGGAGGCTCCAGGGACAACCTGGTGGGGGTGGGGCTGGTGAGCTATGGGCAACGAACCCCTGTGTTGCGCCATGCCGGCTCCACGCTGGGCCGAGCCCCTAGGACTTCATCCACCTCCCTACACACAGATCACAGTAGCACCAACAGCAGCCACAGCAGGGCCGCTGGCCCCGAGGGCCCCTATCGCTCCCCGGCCCATCAGCCCCACTCCCCTGCCATGCCCCGATCCCCCTCCTACTCCCGCCAAAAACTCTCCTACATCAGTGCCCATGAGAGGACAGACTCACCTCGTCCGGGGGGCCCAAGGTATGAATCCTAATGTAACCCCTGTGGAACTGCATGCATTGTACTGAGCCAACGGGGACTGGTGAGCATTGAATGTATTTAAATTGGAAACCCTGCTCCTTCAGCTGGACACAGCCAGCGATTCATGGGCACTAGTGTACTAGTCCTAACAGAGGCAACGTGTAGCATTTGTGTATGGTGTCTGGTATTTGTCCAACTGTACTGTCTGGTGTGAATTCTTACATGTTCTCTTCTGATTTATGTTGGCCTTTTTAGTAAAATATCCACTTTTGTATTATTTGACAAATGTCAGATGAATAAAGTTGTGCGACTCCTCTAATTACTTTTTCTTTTGCATGCTTTTCACCTCCACGTCTTAACATTTCCTTTTGCTTCACTAACAAGTACACTTTCAAGTTATCATCCATACTGCTATTCTGTTTTTATAATTTAAAACTACAGACAAAGTAATCTGCATGCTGCCACATGCTTTATTGTTGTTGAATATCTTTGGCTCTTTGTGTTGAACCCATTTCTCTGTTCTTCTCTTTCCACTCAGAGAGGCCATGAAAGTTAACGGGCAGATGGACTGCCACCCCAGTGCCCAGGGTGCCACCCTCAGCCCCAGCCGCCACAGTAACGTCAAAAAGGTGACAGGTGTAGGAGGCACCACCTATGAGATATCAGTGTGAGCAGGGACACTGCATCCACCTTCAACGACCACCCTGCAAAGAGATTCTCTCCTCTCTGTTATTTTTGTGAAGTCTAGATAACGGCCAATCAGGGGCACATAGCACTCCTCCTTGTTTTGGAGTTTCTGTCCAATCAGAGGATCTGTCTGCTCCTGTGTGGGTCCGTCTAGCCAATTGCCTGTGTGTGTTTGTACCAGAGGGGTTGGTTGTCAGCTGATACCGCTGCAGCCTTTATGTGTCCTAGGGTGTCTTGTTGTAAAAAAAAAAAATAATTTGTGGCTCATCATCTTGGTCGTAAGGGTGGACAGTCCCACAGATGGTCAATGTTATTAGTGTCGTCTCTCAGCTGTGGTCATGAAGCGTACGTTTGTCTCACACAAACTTTGCTCCAGTATGGAACTGAAGGCTAAACAATAACACTACAGATGAATTAAACACTGACATCCTCACCATGGACCTCCGGGAGAAGACGAGTGTCTTTTTTCCGAGTCAGTTGACCTCAAGAAGTCAAGGTGCTTCGCATTAACTTGTACTGTTCATGTCATCTCCAGCATATTTGGTGACGTTGTATAGCTTCGAGAAGTGATGGAGGACAGATAAGTTAGATCAGAACCATCTGCACCAATGGGCAACACAAGATAACGTGAGATGAGAAGCTGGGAAAGGGGATATCAAGAGGGGAAAGTCATCGCATCATGTCTGGTGGTTGCATTCCAAATTCATCGAGAAACGCTTGATTTTAATTCAAAACAAAATGTAAAACGTCCTTCTTTGTCAAAAAGAAATTTCTCAGGAGTGAATGCAACCAGTAGAGATGCTAGATATTAATTCATATATTATGAATGTCTCAGATTTTTAGGGCTTGAGTATAGCTTAGAGCCCTTTATTCCCTTCACGAAGGTGCAGTACATCACCGTAGGCTGCTGTCTGTTGTAGTGAAGTTCAGTGATTTCAACATGACCCATGACACAAGTGCTGGGCAGATTTACTCGTTCTGAAAGATCAGAATACCTCATCCCAACATTTCAGAACAAGTCCAGCCTTGCACAACCAAAACAACTTTTCTGTTTCTGTTTTGTCTATTAAAAAAAAGGAAGAAATATTTAGAAATGTAAGTTGTGTTTGTGTGACTATCATAGGAATGGAAAGGTATAGAGAAACAAGCCATTGTCCAATGTAGTAAAATGAAGGTCACTCATTCATTCGTTATTTTGTAGTTTTCTAAAATCAGTTTGTTTCTTTTTTCTATACCCAACCTTTCAAAAGCTTTGTTTGATACATCTTTTTTTATACAGATAATTAAGCCTGGAATGGGTGTTTTTATTTTGAGTGGAGTTGTTTTTTGTTGATAAATTATGACTTCAGTAAATAAATAAGATCATGGTAATGGGTAAAATTCAAGTAAACATAGCTTATTCTACCTTGCAGTGTAAAAAAAAAAAAAAAAAAGATTTGTAACATGAGGACGTGAAATATTTAAGTCACAATCTTTGACAAGTGAACAGTTGCATAATCCACAATGAATTGCCAATATGTTCTGTACACAAGTCAAAGATTAGGCTTTCAGTAGAACCTGTCTTGAGATTTTAGTGCCAAAAGTGGCTACACACCCTTCAGTTTATCAAAGACAGAGAACAGGTGACGTCACAAAGACGGAAAATGTCAAATCAATACATTTTCAGCAGCTGTCTGGTACAGCTCCAGTATTATCCACTCAGAGTTAATCATTGTTCTTTTTTTTGCTGTTAATTGAAGAAAAGACTCATAACGTATTACTTTTGACCATAAAAATGAACATACATCCAAGTGGAAGGTTTTTATTTATATTTTCCACCCACTGACTATGAAAAATATAAAAAAAAAAACAAACATGCTAGAGTTGACATGGATGTGAAGTTGTAGGTTGGCGTCATTTGCATTAACAATAAACCATTGTTGCCTTTCTGAGAGGAAACGCTACGTTTCATACACCACGAAATGTGGCTAGTGGAAACACTATTGTATTGCTAAGGGACAATTAAATACCATTAGTGTTTTGTATAGGGCAGATAGAGCAGAAAGTTCTGCAAGAAAGGCCAATGTACAAGAAATAATCTTAATTATGAAATGACAATTTTGCAGGATTTTTGTTTCCTATTTCTGATACATTCATAGATTCCTTTCTCCAGAGATCAGAGTGTAAGGGCCGGTGGCTGTGGTAGAGTCTTGCTGTGGTTACAACCTTCTGGCTAGTGTACTCTCCCTTTTAAGATCTCACCCAGCTGCCTTAGCATGAACACAGTAATGTGAAGAAACACAGGAGACTCTACTGAAGTTGTGTATTTCTGAATTGTTGTTTCTGTTGTAAGGCTGTGGTATACAGGGCTACTTTATCGGCAAGTCTGATGCGTAAACTGTCAGCAGAACAGCTAACTGGAATATATTGAGATACCTGAACAGACAGTTAAGCTGCTGACTTGGCCCAGTCCATCATGACTTTCAGACCCCCGTTTGACCACGTCTATAAAAACTATCGATGTCATTCCTCTCTAAGATGACTGCCATTAGTCCAAGGTTTTCCTTTAGGATGGACATCACTGCAGGTCAGGGACCATTCCTGACGCTCGGCAATGAATCTGTTCCATCCGACGTGAGCTGATTTTGTTTCCTGAAACTCAACTAGAAAGTTCAATATGTATTAAGATATAGAATATACTATAAATGTAAATGCGTTCCTATTTTTGTGAAGAGGAAATATTTCCCAATGACCTGAGTGGAGTAAATAAAGTTTCCGACTCTTTGAGTGAGAGTGATTCTTGTTAATAAGAAAATAAAGATGCACAACACTGGTGTTAACTTCAATCTTTAACAGCTGTTATGTAACAATTGCATTACATTAAGTCAAAATTCAACACAAGCCTCTGCAGGATTGGTAGTTTGCATATAAACAGTCACATGATGTTTAAACTCCTCCTACAACCCTCAACACGATTTAGTTTTTAAGAGATGTGTATAGAGCAGTATCATTTAAAAATGGTCTATTTTATCATCAGCTATGCCGGGAAACAAGTGAATATTATCTGAATGCAAACATGGTCTTTGACAGCTTTTATTCGAAGGTGGAGGAAACATTTCAAATCATTTGAGTGCAAATGAAAAGCAACATTTCATCCATATACATGTATTTACAGATGCACTGGCACTTAGATGCGCTTTAGAGGCAAGGTTAACAACTCAATTAGTGGAAAGAAAAGGAGAGGGTGGTGAGCACACAGATCAGATAGGGCACACTCTGTTACATATACTCTACATGCTTAAAGTCTGGGAATGTTATGACCTAAAGAATACAAACTCGGATTTCCTGGTGACGTAAGTCTGAGCAGCTGCACTGAACTCTGATGAACCGTTGACTTTGGACTTTCTGGTTTTCAGATATTTTAAAAGAAAAAAAAAAAAAAAAGAGGAAATGCTTAGCTAAGTGCATCTGATCTCCTATCAGTTTTATCAGTGGACAATGCGATCTGCAGCGCGCATCTGATGCCCTTCAACTGTCTGGAGTGGATTCCTCTTCTAGTCAGCTCCCAACAGAACCGATAAAAGGAGGAACCAAGAAAGAACTAGTTCTACAGGCATCCACTGAGAAGTCGTCGCCTTATTTGTTTCTGACAGCGGAAGCGTGGACAGGGTAAGAAGGCCCACTGAGATGCATCATGGGATTTTATGTTTATAATGCACCTCCATAATGCCTGGTCCCTGACCCTGTGCTGCTAACAAGCAGGCTACATTATCCTCTCTCCCTCTACAAACAAACTCTGCTTCAGAATAACAAAAAAAAAAAAATACCCCAATGTGGGAATTATCACTATCACAAGCCTTTTTTCACAGTTTGTCAAAAGTAACTTTGAACTGTAGATGAGGAGGAAAGCCTGGCGTTCCATGGTGCAGAAGGAAAAAGGGTGGGAAGGAAAGGGCTTTTTGTAATGAATTCACTATGTTGTATTTTCTCCCCCCCCCAGTGGCATCAAGGACTTGTGATCTTGAGGCAAAACCGATAATAAAAAAAAACTAATAATATGCAAGTGTCCAAATTCAGTTCATTTAGAGTCTATTGTAGAAAAAGAGGAAAACTGATAAATTGAAGATCAGCAAAGCAAAGTTCTTGGTTTTCAATTCTTCTCCTCAGCCTTCACCTCCTTTTTCTCATCTTCTTTCTTCTCAGTCTCCTTTTTGTCCTCTTCCTTCTTCTCTTCTGAGGCCTTGTCTTTTACGGAGAGTTCCTCCAGCTTCTCTGCCACTTTGTTTGCGCTATCAGTGTTGCCTGTGGCAAAACAGTGAAATGTTTAGTCAACTAAAAACCTATGAAAGTTTCAACACAACTCAGTTTTGCTTGCCTGGCATTTAAGTTTGTCTTTAAAACACTCATCATATTTTCACTTTGCATCTCAACTCAAGAAAATTCCCCCTCTTCATACAACCACAATATTTCACTCATGACTTGATGTGGACTGTGTGACGTTTACGCTACTGAGCGTATGGATTGTAATGTTGCAGAACATACCGACACCAGCCTTTCAGAAAACCAGCTACGTGTTACATTCTGCACGTTCATGTAGCAGACAGAAAAAGTCCGATGCTGGAGAGAGCAGCAAAGAACAGAGTGTGTCTGCATATCCATCAAGATGTAGTGTCACCCTGAGAATGAATGTTAATTTTAAAAAAAAACAGGTCGCTCCCCTTGAGTAGAACTGTGTATTGGTGGCTCTGATAATAATATTGCCATGTCACTATGTAACATGGATTACAACTCCTACTAAACCTCTGCACATTTTAAATAACTTCTTGGCGAAAACAGTTTCACATACCCGTTCCCTCTAGATTCTTTTTGACCACCTCCTTGCACTCATCAAACTTCACCTTGAACCTCTGAGCATCTGTAAACAGAACAGAGAGTTAGCATATATTCACATCACCATGCTGTTGCACGGTGGTCAGAGAGGCTGCTGCATGGGAAAACCAGTGAGAAAACCACCATATAAAGTATAATGACGGGCAAATGAAGCTTCTGTGGAGCACAGAACCACTTGTTTCGAAAATGGGTTCCATCACTCGAAGCTTCAGTCACAGTGACATCTCCTGGCGAGGTGCAAGGCTGCAGGTAAATCAGGGAGTCTAGCTGGTGGACAGGAGGCTTTCAACGTGCACCCACACACCTCAGTAAGCGGTGTTGGAAAATACTTTTCTTTTGTAGAACAGATGTTTAGTTCTGAAGCGTCTTTGCTTTGATCGCCCTTGGATTTAAATGATCCTTCCTTTAAAAATTCTTTGACGCACACACATCAAGACAGGACATCATGTTCCATTTACAAATAAAGAGTGGTGAATGGTATGTGTTGTCTTATTGAGAAGTGCTTGTCCAACTGAGGCAGGTGGTGATTGTGTGGGATGGGGAACACTCAAAACATTGAGACGATTGAGGCAGTGCCAGTGAATCACATGACTGAACCGCGAACCAGTCAGGTGTTTCATTCACTCAGTGAAGCAGTGTCATATGTCACGTGATTTTCTTCACACCAAAGCACGCTTTGAGGCGGTGGTTCTGTGTTCAGGGTTTGACGCACGTATCGAAGCTTCAGTTTCACACTGCCATCCATAATAATCCATATTAAACACTGGTTTGAGCACCCTTCAAGTGTAATTTTGCGTTAGATACTTACTTTCTGCGTTTAAAAAGCGTATTGCCAGGAGCTCGGGTTTGGGGCATTCGTCAGCATAATCTGCTAGTGTGTTCCACACCCATGCCCTGTCACTGCCGGCGTTGGGCTTCAGCTCCATCGTAGGTACAACTGTAGAGGGGAACAAAGTTGACACGTGAAATCATGATACATGACGTCAGGACAGCCTACCTGAGGAAATCAGGGAGGCTGATTCAGGTGTACTTGCATTTGTCTGAGGGAATGCAAGTTTTCAATATAAAGCACTTATGAGAAAACCAGTGAACATAATCATATTTTGAAATGTCAACTTCTCCATCGGTGAGAACAAAGATGTGTAACTGCACCTATAACCAGGGATGCACCCAAATGAAAATTCTTAGTCAAAGCCGAATATAATGAAAAGCTTTCCCGAATACTGAACCAGGTTTTTCACATTTGAAGAGAAGACTTCACTTCTCTTCAGGTAGGACTCTCATACTGCAACACTTGTCTTTGTAAAGGGAGAAACTGACAGGACAAAGTTACCAACCTGTCAGCTTGTACTGGATTTACCATAAAGGTTTGAATACGTGTGCACTCCAAATTTAGGTGTGGTCAGGTTAATCGTCGTCTCATAAATGAGTGACAAACACAAAAAGCGGGTCAGACCTTTTGTTGCCCTTTCTGAAGAAGTCAGCCACAGTGTCAACAGAAGCCGATTTTTGCGTCTTTCTCAAACATTTTAAAATGCTTTCACACTGTCGACATGTCAAACAGTAATTGTTTGGGAAAAGGACATTTCAAATATGTGTCATTACAGTCAGTTGTATCAGGATATAAAATAGCATTTTAATTATATCTGTCAACTTGACTCACCGTTATGATTGGCACAAATCTTCAAGGTTCGGTCTCTCCTCATCAGGAGGCGGATTGTGCCCTCTCTTTGTGTTTCAGCAGCTTCACATCACCAGTCCCCCTCTCCTTCCACTCTGGAGGGTCGTTCTCAGAGGCAAAACGATATAGTTTAGCCCGCCTGAGAAAACAAGGCACACTTCATTAACAGGGTGCCATTCCTGGCGAAGACACCAACGCACTGGCTTACCGAAGAGTCCCAGCGCTGGACAGCAAAATGCAAATTAAAGCAAAACATGCAGGTGAATAATCGAAAAAAAAAAACATTACAGCAACTTACATCTTAAAGAGTTCTTCCTCATCCTCTTCTAATGTTTTCACATCCTGCTCAGGAAGGGACACTATGGGCTCGAAGTGGGGGTCATGATTAGAGTCTTCTGCGTTATCTGCAGTGGTGTCGTGGTCTTCCTGGTCCTAAAAAGGAGAACAAGTGGATGAGTTAATACAAAGTCAAAATTTCCAGGTATCCCCTTTTCAGACAGGCACAGTAAATTAAAGCAATTAGGCGTGTGGTATGGTCAGTGGGAGTCGGTCTTCTGACAACAGACCAACAGGCCATGAACGCTTCAATGGAGGGATTTAAGAGCTCATTGGTTAAGTATAGCTTTTGTAGGGGGAACTGGCAAAGCCTTTAGTAAATCAGTTGCTGAGCCAAGCATCTTTAATTCTATTTGGGGATGCATGTTCTCACGTCGATGTGTGTGTAAGATTAAGTGACTTGTTCGATTGTTTGATGTAACATTAATATGGCACAAACATACAAATGTATTGCCGGGTCACACTGCCATTTAGTTTGCCACACCCAATGACTGGAACCAAAGTACTTAAATACTTTCGCATGTTAGTCTGTTATGTTTCTTGTCTGTATTTTATTCTTCTTTCATTTGGTTTCTTTGTGCCGGTTTTTAAAAGTTTGTCGTTGGGACTGTGTTCTTTGTTTAATTTATTTTTTATTTAATCCCAGTACCCATTCTCTTCAAGGAGGCCTTTGTCCCCTGCCAGGCCCTTTTTGTTAATAACAATATGTTCTTAATTAACTTGCCTGGTAAATTTAAAAAAAAAAAAAAAAAAAAAGAGTAAACATTCTTGACTATGTGCAAGTTCTTGCCTTGTGATAAAAAAGTGTGCAAAGAGCCCTGTGCGGTATAACTTGCGGATACGAAACTGAGCACAGGTGGTAGACTTATTCAAGGTGACTTAGCAAACGTACTTCTAGCCCATTATGATTTTATGTTTATCCAAATGGTAAAAATCGTTGGGACTCAGCTTGTAAGTTAAGCTACAAACTGTAAATCACATTAAAATAACTGCGTATTTTATTCCTTTATAAAGGCCAACCGTTTTAATGACTAGGTGGACATCTTTAAACGTTTAGTTTTGTCGCAGTTGCACATTTACTTCTTTATATATTAATGTTAACAAGCGCATGATCCAACTTTGGTTTTCAAAGACAACTCATTGTGAAGTTGCCTAGCTAGTTAACAAGGCCTTTCATTAGCAGGCTAGTTGAAAGCTAACTATCGTTTTGGAGGGGAATTTTTCGCAACACGGTGTGTGTCGCTAACGAATATCATTCTTCATTTGACAGGAACTTGGCGTGACATGATAATTGGGGGATAACTTGCATGTTATAAACCGTGTGACTGTAAACTGCCGGATAATACGCAGTCACTGGCTCCAGCGCCCTGCATGTATTAAAGCTAGCTAACATTAGCCGAACTGATGTTAGCAACTGTGTGCTTGGCAGACAAAGGCAAGGAACAGAGCTGTTGTCTTGGAAAGCAGGTTTCATTTATATAGCAAACCCCCTGTTTAAATAAGTGACGATAGTTTAGTTTAAACGTTAACGTCGTGCCCATTTTCTTTCTATACGCGGCTAACGGTCGGAGGCTAATGTTAACATGCTGACTGGCGGCAGACTTCCGAGTAACGGTACTTTTCTAACTCTAAAACAAACGAGTATTAAAAATCACACACTTGACACGCTGGACATGTGTAGTTGTCTGCCATAAAGTTGGTTACGCTTCCACTACACGCTACAGCCTTGAAAAAAAACACACCGATTAGCCTTTCTAGCATCACGAAAACCAACATCATGATAGTCGGCATTTCTCGCAGCTTCCTTTACAAACTTTGACGAATTGTGACATTAAAAAACACCACGTTTGTCACTAAATTCCGGCTTCAAGGCGAACACAACTCATCAGGGCACCTAAAATGTGTGACCTCACCTTCGGGTCTGCCATAGTAATGTAGATGTTTGTAGATTATGGAAGTAGTTTGATAGATTCAAATCCCGGACTGGCCGCCGCTTCCCTTCAGCTACTCTCACTTCCTGCTACAGCTTTCGCGCGCCGAATTTCCTACGTAGGCGCTGGCGGCGCGCGCACCGCCTCTCTCGTCTCGGCGACTGCCTGTATCAATCATTGCATTGATTGATTTTGTATATCATGTATTATCTATGATTTCATTAGACCTACTAATTGAGAAGTAAGTTTATTCATGGATAACATCTTGGTTTCAGGGGGGTCCAACACAAAACATACAAATGGTTCAACAAACAAAGAAACACAATCACAACTGACATACAGGAGACGTCAATTCATACAAAAAAAGAAAGAAAAAGAGCCTCTCAATTACCAACCATCCCGCCCAAAGTAGATAAAAAGGTACAGAGGGGAACATAAAAAGAAGAAGCCTACTGATTACCTATACAGAAAAAGGACAGGAATACATTATTCTACCTTTAAAAGCTGCAGCATGGTGTTTTCACCTAATTATGCAGTCTTAAAAAGGGTAATGAATTTAATTGATCTTATGTTAATGAGGAGGAGGGAGCTTAATATTTAAAGACGTTTCTGCCAATTATTTTCTTAGTTGTGGGAACAAGAAGAACAGTTGCTGAGTGTGTCTAAAGGAGTAGCCTATGAAGAAGTGTTTCTTGTGACACAAATCCATAGCTTCTCACCCTGTTCCCCAAACATCCTATTTTTAGGGGAAAATGAAGCTCTCCACTCGAAACCATTCAATCTTGCGATAAAAACCAAACTTTGCCCTCAGACATGATGACACACAGGCCCTCAAAAACAAACACACTACAACACAGTCTGGACACACTGGTGAGGTCACTTCAAAACAATACTACAACAACTGGTTATAAGTAATGTTGCTTAATACATTTGAACGTTATTAGTCTTTAGTGTACTGTACAGTACAACACACCAAACAATAAATTATTCTGCCCCAGCACCCTGTCGTTCATCTGGGACAGGCCAGAGATTCTCCCCCTCCAACTCCTACCATTCCTCTTCCTCCTCCTCCTCCTCCTCTTCCTCATCCTTTCTGGTGTCCTCTACCACTTTGTTCACATCTATCTGGATCCATTTTCCCAAAACTGAATGAACTGACTCTGACCCTTTTATCTACACTATATTGCCAAAACTTTTTTTTCTGTGTTCCAATCAATTCCATAGCCACAGGTGTATGACATCAAGCACCAAGCCATGCAGACTGCTTCTACAAACATTTGTGAAAGAATAGGTCGCTCAGTGAATTCAAGTGTGGTGCCGTGATAGGTTGCTACCTGTGCAATTAGTCCATTCATAAAATTTCCTCACTACTAAGTTTTCCACGGTCAACTGTTGGTGGTATTATAACAAAGTGGAAGTGATTGGGAACAACAGAAACCCAGCCTTGAAGTGATAGGCGTACGTGAAATCACAGAGTGGGGTCAGCGCATGTAGAGTAGTGGAGACGTGTTCTCTGGAGTGACAAATCAGGCTTCTCTGTCTGGCAAATCTTTGGTGTGGAACTTGACTGGCCTGCACAGAGTCCTGACCTCAATCCGACAGAACACCTTTGGGATGAATCAGAGTGGAGACTGCGAGCCAGGCCTTCTCGTCCAACATCGTTTTTTTTTTTCCCTCGAACACACTCCTAAACCTTGTGGACGGCCTTCCCAGAAGAGTTGAAGCTGTTATAGCTGCACAGGGTGGGCAAACGCCATATTTAACCCTACGGATTAAGAATGGGATGTCATTAACCTTCATGTGCATGTAAAGGCAGGTGACCCTAAACATTTGGCAATATAATGTTTTTGAAGGCTCTGATTGGTGTTTTATTAATTATGACTGTGTTTCCACCTATGTATTTGTGTGCTAATGGAGCTCAAGCCGTGCTGACTTGAGAAAAATATTGAATATTAGTGTTTTCTATATGACCACAAAGTGCAGGCAATGAGAAATGAAGGAATTTGTGTGTAGAGTTTAGGTTAACAGGTGTGCTTTTTGATAAATGGCGTTAAGTTTTTGAAATTTTAGTTCAAAAGTCTGGTTATAGTGTTTAAGCAACGGAGAAAAACTGTAAGAGGAGGTAGCCAGTTCAGGATCTCATACATGGAGCAGTATTGAGTTATGTAAGGACACCTCAACATAAGATAAATCTGCAGAGGCTGTTATGAATTACTTCAAGGGTTTGAAGATGAGAGTCAGATGTATTTTGATAAACAATCAGCAGTATAATGAAACATAGGCAATAGTAACTGTGTGTCAAGTGAAGCAGGCGACGGAGCGATATAGAAAACTTAGATTGCGGCTGATTGTGTTCATCATAGATTATATGTTGTGCAATATCGGTGAGTTATTCTAAACGACACTTCCTTCACCTTGTTCACAATCAGGTATTTATAAGAAGTGTCCTTTAGAAATCAGTTCCATTATGACATAATATGTGGATTAGAAATATTCAGGGATGTTGAGAGAAACACATTTTCCAACTGCTGACTCAGTTGGATTTGAGAGGGAGACAGAGGTCGGTGAAGGTCTGCCTGCATAAACTTAAACTTGGGGCCCTTTTTATAACATGGTTTAATGCATGTGTCACCTTATACAAACCGTACAACCGTACACAAAGTAGCCGGAAGTCCTTTTCCAAAATGCTTCTTTTTGCAACCCCCTCCACCCCCAACTGGTGCATGATATCAGTTTATAAATCTCATTGCATTACTTCCTGATATGTCAGGACCAATGTCAAATATAGAAATACATAAAAAAAATCTGTGCGGGTAGCTGAGAGAGAAAAAAGGATTGTGTTGCCTGAGGGTTGACAGAAAAAGATGGCAACAGGATCACATTCACATTTCTATCAAACATTCTTGTAGAATATTTAAAGTATGGACACATTTTTTTATTCTTTATAAATTGATTGGACTCAAAGTACTTTATAAATTATATTTTATTTAGGTTTAACATTTTTTTTAGCTTTACAGATGTGATATTTCTCTCTTAAAAGTAATAAGTTAATTATCCTATAAATTTTCAATTTTTTATTATAGTATATTACTTTTTTCTTGGCTTTTAGTTTAATTGAATAGTTGGTTTGAGTGACAAAAAAGTCCTCAATTCTCCCACTTCCCATAATCCTGATGTGTACTGACATTCAGATAATAAATTGTCTAATTTATCATCAGTATCACACATTGTGACACAAATTTGTTGGTAGGGTAGATCTCATGCACAATTTTGTAATGTGCTTCTTTCACTTTGTTGGGTATAACCATTAGTATAACACGTGTGTATGGTGGAGTCCTGGACAGAAATGGACGTGGAGCTCCAGCTCCGACATGAAGACTACCACTTTAAAAAAGTTCAGAGTTCGCCGCTGCACGTGGTCAAACCAACATGGCAGCGCCCTGTGCGTTTCACTGAGAAGTGGAATTAAACTTGAGAAGGTAAAGTACCTGCAAAACATTATCTGGACCTCCACTGAATGCGGCCATGGCTGATATTTAGCACGACAGGAAACTAGAAACGGTTAGATATTAAAACAGATTCTGGATCAGTTCCTCTAAACGGCAAATACGCCACATCAGCCTGTAGCAAACATGAGATCCATCTGTCTGCAGAAGAAGTGATTAAAAGGGTTTAAGCTATGATGTGCTGCTGAAACCCAAGTCTTTGAAACAACAAGGCTTTTTAATGATGTTTTTTATGTAAACGTTGTGGCAGCTGTAACCTTGTTTTTTTTCATTTCACCAAAGGCTGCGGTCGAGAAGTAAAAAAAAAAAGATGTGACGGTGAATAACTCATGAGGAATTATAAAAAGACTCCGAGTGCACTGCCTTAAAAAACTTTATAGGAAATGGAAGATACGTAGGCTACAGTGATAAACTCAAAACATTACAAAAAGTAAGGTTTCTTGTTAAAAACAGAGTCACACTCCTTATGAGAAGATGTTTTCTGTGTGTCCATCCGCAGTGGCCCAGTGGATAGCACTGTGGCCACACAGCAAGAGGGTCCTGGGTTTGGACCCTGGTCGTCCAGGCCTTTCTGCCTGGAGTTTGCATGTTTCCCTTTGCTGCGAGAGTTTCCCACCTTCAAAAACATATTGGGTTCTCCAGTCTGGGCCATTGACCAGTGACACTGGCAAGTCCTGGATTTGGTCCCCGGGCTGCCCACTGTTTCCTTAAGGAATGACACAGATTGAATTTCGCTATGTGTCTAATAAAGTATACCTTACCTTACAACCATCCATCAATTATTATGATATATTTTAATCACCATAAAAAATTATACATAATAAAATAGTACATAGTGGGGTACATAAAGCATGGTCCAGGGTACCCTGTGATTAAAAAGGTAATAAAGGAAGCACTGAAGCTCCTTTTCTTAGCTTTTAGGGAATTGGAGCAGCTCTTATCATGGCTGCAACTTCAATTATTCCGGGTCATTTCACTCAGTTAGGAACCTTTCTTAGCAAAACAGACTATTTGACCGCAGGCTTAGATTTTGAAGTTCCAATGTCTCTTAAACCAAACTTCATGTTAGAGGACAGCTATCAAATCTTTTTAAATACAACATCAATAATCAATCTGCTAATTGGATTATTAATTTTACCACCCAACAGAGTGATGGCAGATGTTAGTGGCAGCCCAGTGGCTGATACCCTCCCCTCAAAGGAGGAGAAGCCTGATGACCTCCCACAGGACACCAACACCGATGATGGAAAGTCTGACGTCAAAGCCGAGGCGGCGAACGAGGCGGCGTCCGACTCCAGCATGTACCGCTACATCAAAGAGGACCTATTCACGTCTGAGATCTACAAAGTGGAGATCAGGAATCTACCCAAGTTCATCGGCTTTAACGACCTGAAGAAGTTCCTGGCCAAACACGGCCTCAACCCGCACAAAATCAAGCTGTTCGGCAAGCAGACGTTCGCTTTCGTCACCTTTAAGAACGAGGAGGAGCGCGACAAGGCCATGAAGATGGTCCATGGCACGCAGTGGAAGGGCCAGGTGCTGAGCGTCAGGCTGGCCAAACCCAAAGCAGACCCCATCCTGAGGAAGAGGAAGCAGGGGGAGGAAGAGGGCGCTGGAGGGCAGCCCCCATCCAAACGAACGGAGGGGGACGAGGCAGAGGAGCCGCTCAGCGTCCAGATAGCCAACGTGGTGACGCCTCTGTGGAACGTGCCTTATGAGGAGCAGCTGAGGAGGAAGGAGCAGGAGGTGGTGGGGGTTCTGCAGAGGCTGGCCAAGTAAGTGCCGGAGAGTCTGCCGCATAAATCTGTACATGTGGCACCATGTGTGCAGCATCAACGCTGGATTGCTTTGCCATCTTTTTGTTCTTATCATGCAGTAATCTCTGTGTAAAATAGTGTTAACGTTAAGCCCCTTCACACAAGAGGTTATATTAATGTTTCAGGCATTCTTGCATAGTTGCACACTGACTGACGTGACCTTGTTTTCCCTTTTCAGAGAGATTGGCAGCACCAACAAAGCCATGTTGCCCTGGCTGTTTGCGCAGAAAGGGAAGTACAACAAAATGTGTTGTCCTCTGGAAGATATCCGACCATCTCCTACACAGGTGTGTGTATATATTTAAAGTCTGACTCATTTCACTGTTGGAAAATAAGGTTTTTTCGAATGTGCCTTAGTGGAAATTTGTTTTAATTGTTTTGCCTTTTTAGAAAGGGTTTGTTTTGTTTATGGTTAATATCTTTTTAGTTGTGTGGTTTTATTTTTTTCTTCATGTTTTTACTGGTTTTCAGTCAGTCTACTGAGATACACACACGTCATGCTTGTATCATGGATACATACAATTATATTAGGGTCTTAAAATAGACCAGGCCCCAGTATGCTGAAGTATCACTACATTTTTTATAGGCACAATAACAAAAATGTTTAAAATTTGTTTTGTACAAAACATTTCTTAATCTTTCATAACCCTTAAGAACTCAGTTCAAAATACACCGTGTGAAGCAGTTAATCTAGCTAACCCTAACCCTGTTCATCTTTCTCTACCTGTCTCATGGCAGACAGAGTACAGAAACAAGTGCGAGTTCCTCATCTCAGCGGGAGCAGACGGCGAGGACAAGACCATCGGTTTCCGCCTGGGGAAATACAAAGGCGGTTCCTGTGCAGTGGTGGGGCCGGCTGACACCTGCCACGTCTCGGCCGAGGCCAAGAGAGTGGTCGCCGAGTTTCAGAAGTTCATCAGGTATTATTACACGGCCACGATGGTCCACAACGACGTAGACATATAGGCAGTGAACGCAGGCGGTTCGCACGAGCTATTTCGTTTTGCATCAGAGCCTAGTATGAACGCAGAAAACCGAAATAGTTCCCCTCTGTTGCATTTAATCTCGCAGGACAACACCATACTGTGTGTACAGTCCCGAGACATATGAAGGACACTGGAAGCAGCTGACTGTACGGACTACGAGGACCAAACAAGCCATGGCTGTAGTGTTCTTCAACCCACAGGTGAGGAACTGTTCTGTTCAGTAACGTGTGTGTGTTTTGGTCCTGTTTCAGAAAACGGAATCGAACATTGTTAGAGTTTGCCTTTTTTTTTTCAAATCTCTTTCACTTGTTTAATGGCTCCCTAGAAACTTGAAGAGGAGGAGGTCAATGCGTTAAAGAGCTCCATGAGGGAGTACTTTACAGAGGGAGAGGGGAAAGACAGCGGAGTAACCTCTCTTTACTTTGTTAGGGAGGGTCAAAGGTAAGAAAAAAAAAAATCAGGATGCTGTGGGGGGTCACAAGGTCGAACTTTGGAAAGCAGACTGTAAGAAATCTCTTTGGCTCTCAAGGACTTCTCCTAATGTGGAGGACTTGCCCTGTGAGCTGGTGGCTGGAGAGGGCTGCATCCATGAGGAACTCCTGGGTCTCAAGTTCAGAATATCTCCTCACTCCTTCTTCCAGGTAAGAAAGGGGGTGTTCAGAGGTGTCACTGAACACCTCCTTTCATTTCTGGAGTGCTGTATTGTATTTTACAAGCCACAAATGCACAATGGTTCCAGCTGCGGTCCCTGTATTTGTGTGTGTGTGTTTGTGTGTGATGCCTGGCAGGTGAATACAGGCGCTGCAGAGGTGCTGTACTCTGCTGTGGGAGAATGGGCCAAGCTGGATCAGGACAGCACAGTACTGGACGTGTGCTGTGGGACGGGAACCATCGGCATCTCTCTGGCTAAGGTTAGTTGTGTAACAGAAACTTGATTCACCTGGAATTTTTTTTAATTTTGTTTTGACAGGAGTTAGTAACAGATCTCAGTATCAGTCTGCACACGCGCTTTCTTAATGTCTTCCACCTCTTGGTTTTGGTGTTTAAATTATCTCAAGGCACTTTCATATAGATCAGCTCTTTATTCTTAATATATATTGTATTGTATGTTTGCCTGTAGAGAAGAGATTTCATAATTTCAGGAAAGTTGTCATAGCAATTAACTGGAATTAAATAACTAGAAGTGTGCCAATTAGACACTGTATTAACTCTACAATAGAGACTAAATGACATATTCCACAAAACTTCTTAGAAAATTAGTAACCGAATTTGACAACTTTTAGGCCAAGTAGATAAATCAGTATTTTAAAACCAGAATCTAACTCCTGTCAGTGTGATGAGAGCTTTGAAATTGCATTTAGACCTTTAAGATTACTGCAAAGGATAATACCAACTACGCCTACAGCGCCTCTACACTGTAATAAATTGCTGCATCAGGGTTTGTGCAGTTATTGGCAAAGAGACTTAACAAGTCTATAAAGTCTACTTTATAGTCCCTTTTGGATGAAAATGGAGGTTCTGGCAAGTTTTGATGTTTTTTTTTTTTTCATTGGGCTTTTGCCCCCAGAGGGTGAAGAAGGTGATCGGGATCGAGCTGTGCCAGGAAGCAGTGGAGGACGCCAAAGTTAACGCGAAGCTCAATGGTAAGAGACCAGATATAGTCAGAGACCAGTATGGATCTGAGATATCAGTAGATGTAATTTTGTGGTGTATAAATTGGAATTATTCAAGGCAAAAAAAGACAGCCACCATTAAGACAGATATCAAATATAAAATAAGTAGTAATGACCAGATATAGATTGTAAACTTATTGCAATTTGTCAAATTTCTACATAGTTTATTCTTAAAAAGTTTACAGTTGTCTGTTTGCACTTATTAACTTTTCATTATCCTGATTTTCCTCTGAAATTTCCGCCAAACCTTCTTTAAGTTTCCAAGACTATTTGAACTGTTCCAGTTCTTACTGTCCTACGTTGAGTGAAATATTTAAATCCAAGACACTGCTTTTTATGGCAGACTCATTCCATCAAATGTAAATATTCTACAGGTCTTGTATTACAGGTTACCTTTACTGTTAATTTGTAAATATAAGTTAACAGGACTTGTCACAAGTGCAAAATCCACCCAGTGTGTTAAAGCAAATTACAAAGCCAATGACTAGTGAACAAACTTACTCTTTAAAACAACGTCTGATCAACGGCAAGTGTTTGTTTCTTAAAAAATCTGTTTTTCATTTGTTTGCGTTTGAAGGTCTAAGTAATGTTGAGTTTCACTGTGGAAAAGCTGAGGATGTGTTCCCCAACATTCTCAACGCGCTCGTGTCACCCAACATCACGGCCGTGGTGGATCCGCCGAGGGCAGGCCTGCGTGAGTTAAACGAGCTAAAAACATGAAAATGAATTTCACTCATGTCAAGATCCGTCACGTACTAGTTCTTCTTCTCTCCCTTTCAAACAAAGATTCCAAGGTGATACTTGCCATCAGGAGGGCAGAGCACCTGAAGAGGCTGGTTTACGTGGCGTGCAACGCTAAGGCGGCCATGAATAACTTCATCGAGTGAGTGTTTTTAAAGCAGCAGTTAGTTTGTTGGGTATTTATTAATATATCTTACCAACAGTATTTTGATGCAGCTGATTGTATAAATATAAATTGTCTTTTAGTCTGTGCAGAGCGCCGTCCAACAGAGTTCACGGGGCCCCGTTCCGTCCGGTGCGGGCCATGGCTGTGGATCTGTTCCCTCAGACCATGCACGTGGAGATGCTCCTGCTGCTGGAGAGAGTGGACTACGATTCCCAGCAGCAGGCCGGCAGCGCTCAGGAAAATACAGGGTCTTAGCCTTAGAAACAGACCCTGCACATTTTGATAGGCTTTCCATACTAGAGATGTATGCACACGCTGGGCTCTAAGGAGCCTTCCTCTCATTTGTTTTAGTATCAGGCCTTCACTTTAAAAGGGTTAATTCACCCAAATAGCATCATTTACCATTAATCCTTATTATTTTATAATGCAATATTTGTGTTTCAAATAAACTCTTGTTAATACAGAATGTGTTGAGACTGAGTTTTATAGGCATTGTCCCTTTATGGCAAGCTGTTTTAACATTCCTTAAAACTTACTAGTTGCTATTTAAGTAACAATTAAATACATACTAGTACTTAATTTTTAGTTACTAGTAATTAAGATTTTTGCCATTGAAATCAATGGGGCTCTGCAGTTACCTAGTACCTATTAGTTACTAGTACATTTTCCTTCAGTTACTAGTCATAAAAGTTGCTTGTTGATAGTTAACATTAATTGTTACTAGTAAGAATGGAAAAGTTAACTAGTAGCTAAAAAAATAAGCACTGGGATTTAAATAAGATGCAAGTAATTAATGAATAGGTGATATCTGAACTGCGGAGCCCCATCGATTTCAATGGATAAAATGTTTAATAAGCTACTAGTCACTAAAAATATAGTTACTAAATGGGGGCTAATAAAGGAATTTGCCAGACCGTCCCGATACTTTTTGAGGGGACTGTATGTTGACCTAAAGTAGGTGACTTTGAGCTGTCTTAAGACCATAAAGCTCTATTTCCATTTTAGTTTTGGGTTTCCTGAAACTGATGGCGTTTTTCTGCTGTTAATAAAAGGACACTGCTGCACAAGCGGGTACAACAGAGTTCCTTCTTCGTGTTTCATCATTCTGCAGCTGAATAAAACAAAAGCCATTCTAGTCATTAGTCAAGACATTTTATTTTGCATAACAAATATCACTGAAGTCATGGAGCTCAGGTTGCAATACGTACTTCATTTTCTAGGCAGCAACATCTCAAACAAGTCACTGGGACAACTTAACAGCAACACACGTAAAAGCAGTATTTTTTTTTTTCTCTTCTCACACTGACACTTGGCAAGATAACAAGCGCACAGAGGGGAAAGCACATTCTTAAAGTAATCTACAAAGTCACAACAGCCTTGTGTTTGAACTGTGATGCGTTTTTGTTGTAGAAAAAGCCAAATAATGCACAGCAGTTTCTATTCTGTTCCAGCACGTAATGCATCTATGTATTTTCCCGTGTTAGACGTTTCTACTGTACAGTTTGCAGCAACATTATTCTATAAAATGCATAAGACTGTAAGTAAGCTTTGGTATACACACTTTTCACCAGCTTGTGTTTGACTAAATCGCATGTTGTTCAGTGTACAAACTACATTTTGCAAGGCTGCCTGTTGAAAAATGTATTCTAAAATATGATCCACGATGAAGGCAAAGTTACACAAACAAAGTACACAATCCATTAAGACGAGTCTTAAAAATCTGCACATGCAGGATCTGATGTTTTACAGGCTGTCTTCATTCAAATACTAATTGGCTAAAGAATAAATGCTTCATCAAGTAAAGGGGGCTTGGTCTTTCCACTTCCTGCTGAAGGGTGTTTTAGGTCCAATGTACTGTATATACTCTGAGCCCTTCCTGAAATGGATTAACTAAGGCAACATGTAGCCAACGTGATTTCTTAAGGGCACCGAAAAATGAAAAGCTACTGAAATGTAACAAGTGGTTAGTTGGTGTGCATGGCATTAGTTAAGAGCATAAAATAAATTCTTTACTTTAAACATTACAGTACTTTGTGGCCCTGTGCTTGGGTTTACTGCAGTGTAGGCATGGGAGCAGGACGTCAGTTTCTTGTATTGCCAAAGCAAAAGAGGGGGAAAAAAGGCAACAACTCCCTCCAAATATCTCAAAAGCAGTTGTTCCTGTACCAACGAGCATGATCAGTCAACAGAAACATCTGACAGGAGACAAGTGCATAACAATAGTTCTGAATAGTGATCACTTCACAACACATGTTTGTAAATCGTGCAAACCAAGACAGCAACTGTCCATTCTGAGGAAAAAAAACAAAACGGCGGTATTTTGTATTCATCACCCATAATATCCATAACACCAACCACTGAAATACCCAATAAACAAGTAAGTTTGTTTCCCACACAAACACACACGTATTAGTAGTCCCTTTCAAATACTTTTAAGCACAAAACAAAACTATTAGGTGCTGGTACTGTTGAAAGCAACACTTCAAAACAAAACCGAGGTGTGTAGTGGCTTTTGTGGTGAAAGAAGCATGCATTTTTATTTTTGCTGTGGTTCATATGCTATCAAGTCACGATAACTTCGCTGCAGCCTGGGTGATTTTCTTCTAGCGCCAAAGTGAGGATGCATCCAGAGAGGTAGACGATATTTGCTCTACTGTCTGTTAGTGCATGTAGTCCTACCCTTACATGTACCAGCTTAACCAATGAAACGTGGGCGAAGGAAGCAACAACTTTACCGGGCTGGTCGATGTGTAGCTATATTGCCATTAGATCTCAGTGATGCATAAGTAAGTGATGGATGGTGGTGATGTCTGACAGTAACTGGTTTCAGTGCCGTGGTTCATCAGTGATTCCGAGACTTAAACGTCAACAGTGCAGAGGGGTTCGCTCCCAGGCTGGGCAGACTCCATTATGGTCATCTTGGGTTTCTTCCTAGTTTCCTCCTGGTGCAGAAATACAGTGATCACAATATGAAGAGAGGATTCGTCAAAATGGACAAGACATGCCAAGTAAGAAAGCCCCATGTATTCTCAGCTACACAAACTATATGAATGTAAGATTGTTAAACAGTAATGCAGTTCCTAATTCATTTCGTTGTTGTCCTTGCTCGCCAAATCACAAGCGCCTCCTGTTACGGACCTACTTACCAATCAGCGTGGGCACAGCGTGTCTACGTTTTAGTACAACAAATGAAATTAGAGACAAATGTGGGACAATGGAGCAAGTTGAACCAACACAGGCGGCGGCTGTGCAGAGGATTTTTTCCCCCCGGCGTCAACTCACACTGACGTTTTTCAGAATGTTTAGCTGCCCTACGTTAACATGTTTTTGATCATTTTGTGTGCCTCAACTACGGGTAACAGCTCTCTCTGAACCGGTTTGGTTCCTCTCTCTCCACGGATACGTGGAGCATTTCACAATTAGAGCGTTTTATCTGCCTGATTTTGCTGACTTGTTCAGATTTTATTGATTTGCTTTTGTGCTTCTACATGGCTAAGTAGGCTATGTAGTTAAGTTATTTATTTATTTTTGTCTGTTTTAACTGTTTGATTTACGATCAGGAGACTTATTTTGAAAATTGCTCTGCTCGACACGGCTTAACTAAACAAACAAAATTTTAAAAAAAATCGAATCGCATTATCTGGCAGAAAAATCTCATATTTCTTCCCTAAATCGTTCAGCCACAACACAAACCCTGGTAGTAGTGATGTTAAATGTCACCAACTGATTACCAGCTACTTTAGTCGGTATGTGTGTAAAAATCATCTAAGCATCAAGTGCAGAAGAGAAGAGCATCCCACCCCACTAATTCCATCCCTGGAGTGTTTCCAAATTAAATTCTGGCCTTTATTTGGATCAAAACTACCTGTCTGTCCTTCAATGAGCTCTCTGGTGGCAACAAGCAAACCCATTTGGTTCTTGTGCACATGTTTTGACATGTCAGTCGGAAAAGCACAGGTGTAAAAATAAGTTATGGCTGAATTCCACTTGGCTTCAACAGAACAGAGGCATCTTTAATCTAAGAACAGAAGAGACGTTGTGGTATCCATAATATAAAGCCCCTTGAGGCAAATTTGTGATTTTGGGCTATTTAAATAAAAAACTGACTGACTACTGTAGTTAACACCTGTGATTTTTACTACAAGAAGTTTGCTTTGACTTACCGCTGTACTTTTACAGTGGTTTGAAACCACGTGTAAAATGGTAATCTAAATACTGTCCAATGTTGGCATAGGGGTTGTGGAAGACTGGATAAACACTTTCTAGAATTTAAAAATGTTAATTTCTGCACACTACACAAAAGGAAACTCACCCGCTGCATGGCTAATTTCCTCATTTCTTCTTGCAGTTTGTTCAAGATATGAAGGTTTGGCTTGTTCTTTTTGGCATACTGCTGGAGCTCGATCACACTCTTGTCAGAGTTCTCCTGCAAACGATCAGACACGAACATGACAAACTATCTCCATTACCAGCATATGGACATTGACATTCGCCTGGTTTTTCTCTCTGATGTGGCAGACAGGTAGGAAAGTTAACAAGGCAATGTGTGAGCAACATGCTAATGGACGGCTGGGAGGGCCTAATCATTGCTGACTCAAAGCTTCAGGTTACAACAGTGAGGGTTTGATGCTGAAAGTCTCCCCACGTCCACAGAAGCTTTACAGGGCACTTACCTTCTTGACCATCTTATTGCTCTCTCTGCCGTACATGCGCAGCAGTGAACCCCAGTTCTTGACGTGGGGGTGAAGCATCTGCAGGATCTTCTGCGATGCTAGTTGTTTGCCAACCCTCTTGTTCTTGCCTGGTAGCAAATATACAAAACACGTGAGTTCAAATGAAATGGACATGGTAATTAAAATCAATTCAGCTCTACTCATTGAGTGGCTCAGTCTCTAAATGCGCGTAGATATGGACTGTGGTTTACTTACACCAGCCACGCACAGTGTGCTTCCCACACGTCATCACGTATTCACTCTTCTGGTTTTTCCCTGGGATCACCTCAAATTTAATGCTCGTGTCTCCCATTCCATGGTTTCTACAGGAAAGACAGAACAGTACGTTTTTATTATCTGTAACCTGCCACTTGGTTGTCCTGTGAGAACAGGCCATTAAAAAGAACAACAATGACAGATGCAATATTGTGTTAAAGCCCAACTGCCAATTTGTGTACAGTTTGTTCAACCCTACTGTAACCGTGGCAGGTCTGCATGTTATGTTGGTTTGTGTGTTTTTTTTATCCTACTCTGCCGTATAGATTCACATCTTACAAGATATCAACTTGTCACACCCAAAATGAATGATAAAAATGTACTGTATTGGTGCCGTTATTTAACTGCTTACCTTTTAAGGCACTCATGAAGAATCTGATATGGCGAAAGTAGTCCCGCTTTGTTGGTCAGCTCATACACTCTCGAGTCTTCTATACTGATATGATTAAAATACTGTGGAGCACAGTTCACGCAATGTTACCATTGTTGTGATACCTCCAAGTCTAACAATTCTTGTTTACAAAATTATCCGCCGTCAATGTTGGGGATACGCACTTGAACTTTAGCTTACTCTTCACTTAAGAACATTAAATAAATACCTCCAGTTCATCGCCCTCGACAGGCTTCTCCTCCGAGGTCTGCTTCACAAAGTCAGGGATGAGGATTTCCAGTGTGGCTCGAGCTGAATTTCACACCAAATTAGCAGTGAGAGCAGAGCTACTGACACATTACAACATGCTAATTTACCTACATAATGTACATAGTAAGAATATTATATAACTGTGTTGTGTGAGGAAATTAAGTGGGTAAGAGCTGGGCTCATGCCAACTCTTTTGTCTGGCTACACCAAACTAGGTAAGGATCATTTATCAGCTGGTGAAAACTTTTATTCCAGTCCAACATGAAATTAAATATTGATGTTGTTTCTTTGCAACATCAATATTTAAGACAATGTAACAAATATTTACAATTATGGGTAGGGCTGGACGATTAAGCCAAAAATGTTATCACGATAAAAAGTTTCACATTTTTCGATATCGATAATTATCATGATAGCAAATCAAATTGTTATTTCTTTCACGTTTAAAGTCTGATTTCTGCTCCTGAGTTAAAGTTGAAGAAACCTGATGGGTATTTGGGGTTTAAACTTTTCTTTATGGTCAGAACACTTGATGCCAAAAGGTGGATCCCTTAGGCAAATCTGAGGCAGAAAATTCAACACAATTATGATAAAATTTTTGTCAACAAACACGCAGGTAAAGTAAAATTAAGGAAAAATAATTTCTTCCAGACCTTTTACTTCAACAAAATAAACATCTTAATAAAAATTAAGTCTTAATTTGCGTATGATTCAAGTCACTAGTGAATATTGAATATTCATTGAACATCTGTCTGAAAAAAAATATATTGCGATGATTATTGTTATTGTTTTATTGTCCAGCCCTAATTATGGGGATCTCACCATAATCCAGTTGCTTTTACCCGCTGACAGAAGAGCTAACAGAGTGTATAATCAACCAATCACACTGCTAAGTACTGTAAATAAAATAAATTACCAGCTTTATTCTTGGCAAGTTTTTTACTGCTTGCGGTTCCTGTGCCGTAAGTTACTCCATCTATAATGACAGACGCTCCGAAGGGTTCACTTGGGTTCTCTGTGGGGCAAACAAATTCAGTTTGATTTAATGAGAACATCTTGTAACAACAACAACAACACTGCACTTAAAACTTAGTTATAAAAGAGAAATAGTTTTGTGTGCACACAGGCGCATTTCTGTGACTTCAGAGGGAGGGTCACGTAAATGTGCACTGAGTTGTAGATAAAAGAATTCAGTTTATTTTCATTAAGGCGAGAAGACATGACAGGCACAAACATCGTTTTGTCATACGCTGGTCCATTGAGATTTTGGACTGTTTTTCATGCCTGCTGACAGTATTTTGTGATTTATGAAATAACAAAAAGAGATATCCAAAATCCCCTCTGTGAAAACAGATTAAAACAATAATTTTGAACCCGACTTAAACCAGTGTTTAGATTTCAGTTCTTGAAATAGATGCAAATTAGTGCATTTTTAATTAGATACTGTCTCATTTGCATATTTAAACAATATTTCAGAGAAAAAAAATCATCTTAATGTGAGTAATCAACTAAGAAACATTCATGGTGATATCTATTTTTTTAATACCCTATTTACCTGCAGTGTCTCGCCTAAAATAAATTCCTGATTAGGCAAGGAGCCAAAATTTTAATACATAAAAGAAAAACTTACCACATTCAAAAAAGTTGTAAACAGGTCGAACCTTTAGGACACGTTGCATATATTCATGCAAGATGCAAACTTCAGACTTTCCATTGGGGTTGATGACAAATTCTGTTAAAATGTAAACATTAAAATGCATCCAAACAATAGCTGAAAAGAATTACAGTACAGATACTCAGAAATAACACTTATTGACTTAAGGCTTTTTAAATATGATAATTTCCACCTTGTTTGCTAAACGTTAAAAAGAGAAAGTTCATTTAACTACACTGCAGAAGAGTCAAGACAAAAGGAATATCTGCACATGATAAATGTATTATTGTTTTTTAATGGTTTCATTAGATACTAATAACGAAAAATAACACCTGGCGTCTTCTTAAAAAACATGAATCGAGTGAAATTACCTTTCTTAGTGGGTGCATCTTGGACAGACAGTGTGATGAGTTTCTGGTTGGCAGGTAGGATTGGTCTCTCTGACTCTGCCTGCTTCCTCTTTGTGTCTCTGTTGAACTGCCTTCGCTCAGCCCAGGTACGAAACTTCTTTACAGTGACTTGTTCAAAGTCAAAGCATTTTTCCAGGTACAGGCGAAACTCTTCAAGTTCTGTGAGGAGGTTTTTTTATTAGGTTAGATCACCTACTGAAGCTTGATCAGGAGATCTTACAGCAGGCAAACACGTGATGACCTTTCCAAAAGTCTATTACTGGCAACGTGCTATAAAAAGCCCTTACCTATGGACTCGTCCTTGCACACTTCAACCTTGGCCTTGACTTGTCCTAAGGCGCCTTGGGCAGTGTCACAGGGCTGGGACTCCTTACCCTGCGAGTTCTTATCAACGGTACCCTCTCCAGCTGGGCAAATGCCAGTCAGACTGGGGGGAGGGGCGTCGTCCTGCTCCTCAGCTGTAGCATCCGACTTGCCTGCTCTCTCTTCACCGTTGGCCACCTGAGCGGGCTTGACTGGAGACTCCTCTGCATTAACTGTCACCTCCCCATTCAGTTCCCTTTCCTCGTGTTCCTTCATTTTCTTGTAGTGTAGGCAAGGGATGCTGCTGGTAGGAGGGTCATGTTTCTGTATCAAAGAAGAAGACCGAGAGTTGTTAAAACTTTTGCAAACAGTGTTGTAGCCAATTTTGATGTGTGTTGTGTGTTTGTGGTGAGTTGTATAGGTCTGACACTGATGGCTGACTTTCAAGAACTAAACAGAATTATTTCCACAACCTTAAAAAAAGGTCCATTCTTCTAAGTTGACATTTTTCACTTGTGGCTAAAAATGAAATAAAGCTCGGCAGCTTTCTGTTAAGGGACCTGAACCGACCCCCCTGTTTTTCCCTGTAAAGAACAAACTCATTTGAAACTGTAATTCATCACCCAACCTGAAGCAGCTGTGATATTCAAGTAATATCGGTATGCATTGTTGCATCTTACCCTAATACTGCCGGTTCCAAGGAAGTAGGGTCTGGACCAGGTGACCACCCTGGTCTCTCTGTGCAGGTAGACTGGAATGCCTGAGTTATGGAATGTCATGATCCACCCATCAGGTAGAGGCTCAGTGGGCGGACGTCCCCGACCTGGTGTAGCGCAAAATATAAACGAAAATGCATGCCCTTAATTACTACATGCTTTCTGTATGCGGTGAACTTTTCTAACAATTATTTAAAGACTATTTTGTGTTACCACACAAGTGATTTTGAGCAGTTGAAAAGATATTCACACTGGGCTTGGAATAAATAGCAGGGTCAGGACAAAACACGCAACCGACAGGTCACTTCACAGTTAAAATTTAACTTTAGACTATACAAAATGAACTCAGATGAAACCTTTACTTAGGTGTTACATACACTTTAATTCCCCACTACTTTTGATATTCTTCCAGCTAGTTGGATTAAGAAAGTATCAGCAGTTCAGGTCACATGCCTTCAACCCTTTTGAACAATAAGCTTGTTTGAGAAGAGAAAATGCAATTTGAAAACTCATTTTTTGAGTTTGTAACATTTATGCTGATTGGTCAAACGTTTCAGACTAAAACGTTTACTTGTTCACAATTATAATTTCAAACCTGATTAGTTTCATGATTTCTTGCATGTCACATCTCGCCACCTGACAAACACCAATGTAGACATTTAAAATAAAAACCAAAAGTGCCCATCAGGGTGTGCTTTCGATTGTGATACTATTTTAAAGCACTACAACAAAGAGGGCTCCTTGCTAGTTCATTTTAGTTGCGCAGGTCTTACCACTTCTGCTAACCAGTCTCCCCAAGGAAACCCCTTATTATAATCTACAGATGGCGGACAAATTAAAGGAAAAGTTAGTGGAGAAACATACCGAATGCAGATGCTTCCACACTGGTGCACCGCAAAGTAAAGTTAAGCAGCTAACATCCAATCATGCTCCGTGGCATGAATTACAATGCTGAGCAGGCCACACTGATTCTGATTTTCTGGCCCGAGCTTGGTCACAAAGTCTGCTCGACTGGCTCGTTTTTGAAGAGTGACTAAAGTTTAGATCTCTGGGAAAGACATCAGTGAATAGGGTGCACATTTAACGGCCGTGATGCTGGTCCATTAGTGCGACCTTCGTAAGGTGACTCAGGAGGATGTGATTAGACTGTGTCAGGAAGAACAGTCCGTCGACATTTACATAGAGGGGGATATTATAGTGGGGCTGCAGTGCAGAAACTCCTCATGACAAACATGACTGCACATTTGAGAGCTCAGTGATGCGACAACTATCGACACTGGTCGACAGAGATGTGGAAAAAAAAGTTGTCTGATGAGTCATCCGTCACCAAATTCTCCATAAGAGGGCGAGTGCATGTGCGGTGAACGGTACAGGCCTGAACGTTTGACCCTTACAATGAGGGGTTCTGGTGGTTGTTATGCTGTAGGGGGCATTTTGCTGGCATGATCTGGGTTACTTGTCAACTTGATAATTGGATTGGGCTGATAGACATCACGACATTGAGCCGGCAATGTGATTGTAACCCCCCCACCCCCCACACACAATTTTTAATATTATACCGCCCTGTGAAAAGAGGGTTTTAGTCCCCACGATCATTATTATAGTTTATAAATATACCTGCTTTACATGTGCGTCAGACTTCTCTTCTCCCCACACTCAGAGGCACTCACTCATCCCTACACCTCTGGGTCCGTATTTATCAAGCTTTTCAAAGTGCCATTTTAGTCTTAAGTGCTGAGAATTCCTACTTTAAAACCTAATAAGTTTAAATGCAAGTTATCAAATGTCTTAAAGCTAAGAATCACTCTTACTCTCCCAGTTATTTGAGACAGCTCAAGAGGTCTCTCAAGTGGTTAGGAGCTGCCAGTAGGGGCTTATGATGTCACTGTGGACACAGAGACATGTGTGAATATTTCAGGAGAGGAAGAATGTTTCTGAATTTTTTGACAACGCAGTTAATTAATTATACAGTATTGGTTGGACAGAGCAGGCTGGTGAGCGGCTTCATCTCACTGCTGACTTTATGCAGCAATGCGTTTTCAGCTAAATTGAAGGTTGTGCTGATGCTTTGCACAGGACAAAGGCAGCAGTGCTGATGATTTAGGGCCATGGAAACAATTATGGCGCACCCCCCCACACCTTTGTAATCCAACAGACGCAAACACAATTCATGCAAATAGCTGCCTTTCCAGGATTAGTAGGCGCGATTGATGGTACTCATTTAAAGATTTCCTTTTTTCCCCTTCTTTCATTTCCAATGTATGTATTAATGTAATTCTTGGTTAAATGTGTTCTCCTCTTAGGGATTTTAAACGTTCAATGTGAATTTATCTTATTTAAGGAAATATATTCATTGATTGGTACTTGGCTACATCATCATCCAAAATCCCATTTGCAGCACAGCAAAGTGTTGTCAATCAGACAGACACTTAAGATTTAGTCCTTCACTCAAAGACAGAGATGCTTGATAACTAACTTTAAAGTGCAGCTTTGAGCCAAGATTTTTTTTATTCTTAAGTCAAATCTTAGCAGTGTTCTTAGGAGTAATTGTGAGAAGCTTGATAAATACGGGTCCTGGTCTCTCTCTGCAAACACACCAGCTTGCCCCACCTCTATCTCGTTCACTGAACGGTTTGAGGAGTATGAATATGATCAATCAGATGCTATGGCCTTCACAGTCTCGATTACTTTACTTTAACACCTTTGGGACATTTTGGCCTGCTCTCCACCACCATCAACAAAACACCAAATGAGGAAATATCTTATGCAAGAAAGCTGTTCATCCCTCCAGTATAGTTCAGAGACTTGCAGCGGTTCTGGTGGCACGTGGCAGGCCATCACCTTGCTTACTTGTTTTTCCCCCCTTTAATTTGTCACCCGTCTGTGTATTGGCAATACACACAATTGTGTTACATAATAGTGAATGCCGCAAATATCAATTCACCTCAAAGTACACTTATGTAACACGTCATGTAGCACACACTGCTCCATGGTACTATAATCACATTCAATTTCAGATTATTTGATAGTACCCAACCCTAAAACAGATCCACCACTCACTCTTCAGGACAGTCTTAATTTTGGTCATCATGGGCTGAACACCTCCTTCATCATCTGAGTGATGATCACTGTCTCCGCCACATTTGTCGTCTGCCAGACGCATCTTTTTTGGGATTGGCATGCCCTCCTCCAGCAGAGCATCAACATCATTGTCAAACTCCTCCTGGAAGAGTCAATGGTTAAGGCTGGGAGAGAAGGATCGGTCGCCAGTTTAAGGAAGTTTTGAATGCTTCGCCTGAGAGGAAACTTTTAACCGATGTGATGCCATAAAGTGAACAATTGGTAGAAGAAAAAACCAAAAAACACACCAACCACAAATATAGGAAGTTTCACTTTGAGGCATAAAAATAAAATACTTCTGACTTTAAAAACTGATATTATTGAACCTACATTAAACTCCTACTACAAATAAAACACATTTTTAACAGTACTGATCCTTTTTTTGTTTTACAGTTAATTGTTTTTGTGTCAGAGAAACCCATCATTTCATGGGAGAAATTAAAATGGCACTAACCTCTTCCAGCATCTGACTTCTCATTTTCAGTAATAAAAAAAACAAAACTAAGAAATAAACAAAAGCAAACTAACATTTAAATGTATGCTGCTTAATAGAACATCTGATTTTAAAACAGTCACACCTATTGATGCAGAAAAGGTCTGAGGTGGAATAAGAAATCATTTTAACTTTTCTGGCCCTTTGATTGCACCTTGCTGTTTAACTCTTAACCCAGTTAAGAGTTAAACAGCAAAGTTAAACTGTTAAACTTACACGGTTTTATCCTGAGAATTAGCACTTACATATGTTTGACTGGGCCACTCTGTGCTACATATATTTTTTTCTCTTTAACCTTGTTTTTTTTTTGCCCCATGTGCCAGTGGTGTCATTAAAATGACAGGGAAGGCTGTGTTGAACCACAGTGCTAATAATGTCCTGTGTTATGTACTGTATGTGCTTTATAAGGAGTACATTATTTTTGTTTGACAGTAAAAGGATAAACTGGGTGTGCAGTTGATAATGAAAATGGATACTGCAGACGTAAGAAGAGACGTACCTCATAGGAGTAAGTCACGGCCTCGTCATCTGCTTGCTCCTGCTGAACTATGACCTGAGACTTAAAGCCGCCATGACCCCCATCGTCATGATCCAGGAAGTTCTCGTAGAACTCCAACTCATCCAGGACAGCGAACTCTACCTTGTTTTCCACGTCTACCTCAGCCTCCTCTGACATTCTGCCTATGTTTCCTGCTCCAGAGCTACCCTCAGCTACCTCCTGCTCACTCGAGTCATGCAACTCACCATTCATGTCGTCTAAACAGTCATCACTTCCTCCCTCCTGCCCTTCGCCTGTGTACAAAACCTTCCTGTCTTTGCTACTGCTGCTTTCAGTGAAGCTCACGCTGATCTTAACATCTTTGAGCAGCTTGAGGTCTGGTAGAAAGTTGGTGACCGGGGGAGCGTGGCGGGCTGTTCTGGGGCACGGTGGGTTGGGATTGGCCTCATCTGAGAGGTGGCTACAGAAAGTTACTGAGCCCATGCTGATGGGCTGTTGTGGCTGGGCTTCCCCGTCCCCTGGGGTGTAGGTGTGTCCATCACCACCAGAGCTAACGTCCATTACCTCTGCGTCACTGGACGTTTGCAGGGGAGGTGGTGGAGGTGCTCTGCCTTCATCTTGGCCAAAATCATCAGGTGGCTCCAAGGGGAGAGGGGGTAGAACATCATCTATCTCCATTTCCTCTATATTACAAACTACAACTTCAACAGACTGAATTTATTCTAACAATCTGACCTGTTGAGATACTTTCTTCTTATCTAAATCCAGAATGCATGCAGAAGCACATCCCTGTATAGACCACGTACCAGAGGTGAAAATGCTAAGCTGACTACATTGTTCTTTTCATTAATGCAGACAGCTTTCAGAATCACTGTCTCAATTATTGGAAATCACAATGCATTCAGCTTAATATGGGATCTAGGCTCTGATCCTCCTCGACTGGTATCTTCTGGAAGCTAGAAAAAAAAAGGTGAACAGTAAGAGCAGATGTCATTTAGTGCAACCTAAAGTTTAATGGCGTAACATGAGGACAACCGCTAAGTAAGCAGCTGCGGGAAATTTACTTCTACCTAACACATGGCCCGTTATCTTGGGGATATGATTACGTTTCTTCCAAGTTCGGACAACAAGCAAATTAATCGTTTTAGCGTTTCTGTTCAGTCTCCAGCTGCACCGCGGGCCGTTAATATCAATGCTAACATGCTAACAAGCAACATCAATCAGGCTGTAACAGATCTCTTCGTTTGTATGAACTGTCAGCTAGCCTGAAAACTGTTTTTTACGGAACTACTCACCGAAAAATGTTACACAACTGTCTCCTACTGGGCACCTAACTACCTTCCTAAATCATTTTATAATTCTCAACGCGCCGCCATACTGCCCGAGTTGCAGCCCCGCCATCTTGAATAAAACCACAGCGGCAAACCAGCTCATGCCCCGCCTCCCAGTACCGGCTTTTTGGTGATTGATCGATCCGCGGGCCAATGGGAGCGTCCTTCCACGACACCACCTGGTATAATTCATCCAATCAGCCTTACACATTTTGGCCGATGAGCAACGTGTTATGTTAACTATGTGGTCTGATTAATATGTAAAGGAGAGAATGTTTAAAAAAGCGTGTCTGGAAAGTTTTTTAAAAAAACTTTTAATTGTTTAACTAAAAAATGTGTCCTGTAAACACATTTTAATACAGACATACAGCCGGAATACGGAAGCGCATTGTATTCAACATAGAAAAACAAATGTAGACACCTTTAAATTATGAGAAAATATGTCGTATGAGATCAGAATCAGAATCGGGTTTATTGCCAGGTATATTTTCACATACGAGGAATTCGCCTTTATATATATATATAGTACTATATATATATATATGGACATATATATAGAAATATATATATATATAATATATATATATATCAGGCTATGATAATAATACAATAATAGCCTACTATACATACTTACTATACTTATACTTATAGAGACATTAAGGAATATGCAAAATTCACAAAATGAGCAATGAAAGAATTTGTGCAAAGTACATATGTTAGAGATGAATGAATATGCATATACAGATAGGCCTATTATATCACAGATGAAAAGCCTACTAGTCTTTCAATATAAAGTTTTCTAGCAACAACAATATCTTAATTTATAGCCTCTGGATTAGAAGTATTGAGCTGATAACATACCACTCTGTGGCAAGTTCTGCACCACATGATACAATGGACTATAGGCTTATGCATCAAAGACAAAAAAAAGATCTGAATTGTTGTTTTTTATTGTTCTTTTTGTCTGCTCCTGGTGTAACTTGGGCAGCAGCCATCCTGTCCCTGTCCCGCACTTGTGATGTTCCGATGTACCAGTCCTGTGCAGGACGATCAGCTGTATTTCAACTGAGCTTTATGCTCATGTTGTGAACGTTTGCAAATAGGCCTACTTGTCAGCATTGTATTAACCGATAGTATTATTGTATTTTTTTGTACTTTAACAAAAAAGTTTGATCTCCTTACTTTTTATTTAATTATATTTCTTATGTATGGTCGTGAAGCCAAGGCAAATTCTGGGTATGTGAAAATGTAGGCTACCTCGCAATAAACCCGATTGTGGCCATCGTCTGCGCGCTGTTAGTGTATTAACGACCATTCCACATGTGCAAATTGTTTTTGGTTCATTGAACAAGCATGAAAAACATTGTTTACAACCTTTACAATCAAGTTCTGTAAATTAATTTGGACGTTTAAATAATTATATTTGAAAAACAGTTTATTTTTTGCTGAGTTTATATAGTTTTATGATATCTTGAAGTCTGGAGGGGCCCGACTTCAGGAAGAGAATGTGAATCGCAATTTCTCAACTTGCCAGTCGGGGTCACTGTTTACTAACAGTCTCAACTTAAAATACAACAATAGTGGAGATGGCTTGTTAAATTGCTGTTTTAATTTTTATAAGGGTTAGGTAACTTGTGGGGATATTTTTAACACAAAAAATCAACTATGTTAAGTCAAATTAACATCATTTAGCTAAAATTCAATGCAATCTTTCATCTTTTTATTTCTGTGAACAATACAGTGATATTGGTGATGTCTGTAACTTTGTCTTGTTCATTAAAGAACCACGGATAGTTATCACAAGACATTTTGTTTTTTTAAAGTGTCCCTTAATAATTTTATTATTTGCACCTGTACATTTCCTACTGTGACATGTCAAAATGTCTCCTGTGTAAAAGGCTAAATAACATATTTTCAGAGAATAAAGTTTGCAGGACAGCCTCACACAGGGGACTGAGTTTCCATGGCCCTCATAGATACTAGAATGAATACCTGTAACTCACAGTAGATCAAAGTAGGAGTGGGTTGAGATGAATTTTTGATTGAGGCGTCTTTGAAGTAAGGACAAGACAGTGATGTCTCCAACTAAAATATGTAGATATATTTCAGGATGTGGTGCATCCCTGTGAATAATCACTTTGGATCTAAAATAAACTGACATTCTAAAAAAAAAGTGGGTTCCTTGGCTCAACAATGAGGGGTAACGTTGAGCCTAGGGAGAGGATGAATTGAGCTGCACAGGGGTCACGGACATTTCATCATGCCCACTCAAATGCCAATTCACAACATTTTATTGCACTTGGATTGTGAAACATTGCAGCTATATTTTTGATGTTTCATTTGATATTGCATATCAATGCATAACTTCAAAGTCGTCCTGTTGACCTTCACGTCTCGTGCCAACTGGCGTATGGACTTCCCGTTCTTATCTTTCCCACTGCCCTGTCCAAGTCCACAAGAGGAGTTGAAGCCCTGACGGTCTTCAGTTCATAGAAGCACAATGGCTTCTGGTTTATAATTCATAATGTCACATAATTTTGGTGAGAACATGTAAGAATGCAATGTAGAATTAAAATAGCTGGCTCAATTTACCCCATCTCTGTCATTTATCCAGCAGTTTAGAGGTAACGTCATGGTAACAGTAGAGCCTCATATTGTGACTTCCTAAAGCACACATGAGATTTTTTTCAAACTTCTCATTGTTTATACACAATAATTGTGACTACTTGAACATAAA
Source organism: Lepomis macrochirus (assembly GCA_024633595.2). NCBI lineage: Eukaryota > Metazoa > Chordata > Actinopteri > Centrarchiformes > Centrarchidae > Lepomis > Lepomis macrochirus. Next base: position 32,067,420 of record JALXJV020000005.1, read on the forward strand.
AACTCACTTTAAATGGCTAAAAACAATTTTTTTAAAACCTAAATGTGCTCCTGACTTATTCCATGTACTCTCCATCAGAAGGTGAATAAAATGGATGGGTGACTCCCCACAGGCTCAAATCGTCCTGCCCTCCCCTACAGAAAAAAAAGATTCACAAGTCATAGCAAGTGTTTGTTCTTGTGTTTTTGTGTGTAAAGTGTTGACAATCGAGGCAAACACTGGTTAAGTGTGTCCTCATTGAAATACCACTCTTTATTTTTTAAGACTCTTTCAGAGCAGAATTTATAGAGGGCTACTATGAATTGATAAAATATATTTAATATTTGCTCATAGACATCTCCAGATTGATTCTACATCACTTACTAGCTTTCTCGGGCTAGAAAGTGTGAATATTTTCCCAGTTAAATTAGCATCCCAATCTCTGTATGAGTAACGCGTGTGGGTAAGAACCAGCTGTCTTTTTGATATAAAATAAAAAGCAGAAATCAACAGACAGGTGTATGAACACGACTGGTTACTAAAAAATGTGGATTTCTCATTGTGTGTTTGTGTATTAATGTCAACATTCACAATATGTAAACCAAATGCTAGCGTTTGGATAAATTGTTTTTATTGTCAAGCAGCTGTAAAAGGTATTATTCTACCACAGAAAGTTGTCAGAGATCCAGAGCCTGAAACTATTTGCATTCCACATTGAAATATGTATTGTACCCAACACTGAGGCCACTGTGGTGCAGAGTTGGGGCAGAACTAATGCATTAAGTATCAGGAATTTAAAAAGTAGCTGGTAACTCTAATCTCTGACAAGTGCTGTGACTTTAACTCAGATTACACCACTGGTGAACCCATGAAGTCCCATTGTGTATAACAGAAAATCATTTTAAATTGCAGTCTGGAAATTGTGCATAAAGCATATATTCACTCCATATCATGGATTTAAAGGTAAAAATCTGACACCAACAATAATAAATTATACTAATAATTGGTGTTGATTGCAGGTCAAAGCAGTCCACCAGCAATCTGTGACGTAATTGTACTTTTTGAAGCATCCCAACCCTGCTGTTTTGTGACATGTAGGTAAAATACTGTCCTCTACAAAATTATAAATGTTCTTTGGCAACCTTTTAAATTAGAACACATTTTCAAAAGACGCATTTTAACTTAAATCAAGAATAAGAAATGCATTATCACAGATGTCAATGAGGCAGCTAGTGCTGACCAGCTGTAGAAAAAGTTCAGATGAGTCTTCATGTTCGCATAGATGCTATGGTGAAGAAAAGCTGGAAGAGTGTGTGGGAGGGGGGGGGGGGCGTAAAGGCACAAAGTGGGTTTCCTCCATCATGTCTTCACACCTGCAGTTTGAACTGGAAAGAACTGGTGTTCCATTTGCTTGTGTCACAGTCGGACATGGTGCGCTCCGTGAAGGTCACATTGCCTTCTGCGTCGATCAGGATAATTGTGTTGGTCCTAAATGAGCAGGGACACAGGAGATGTAAGCAAGCAAGAGACAAAAAAAATAAAATAAATGACTGAAAATGCTTAAAAAAAAATCAAAGACAACATGCAGATGGCAGGAGTTATTCTGAGAACAACTATGATCACTTAACAGTCACATTTTCACATTTGAAGTATTTAGCAAACACCCGTATCAAGGATGAGCAGGCAGTGGCCTTTGACAGTCTTTGATGGCTCTGGCAAAGACCGACCCGCTGACCTTTTGGCTAAAGGACAGTCTCTGTATCCGCTGATCCACCATGCAGACGATCGCCTTTCATTTCCTCGCTGTGGAGGATTGATTACACTGGGATTTTTTCGTGTACCAACAGTTCTCTGTTCCCTCTGATCCTGCTTGTCACCTCAGGTGGAATCAAACAGGGGGAGATGGAGGAGAGAGATTTGGCGTGGGTGGAAGACACTGACCTTGTGCCATAATGAGGGGAGCGAACACACACCGCTGATAGGGCCTGGATCATGGCCTTGCTGTAGCCATCCCCCTGGCTCTCCTGACCTGGATCAGGTGTATTCCTGTTAAACAAAGCCACAACACACCACTTTGAGTCACGAGTTAGTGTACATATCCTTCTCTGTCATTTTGCCCGTGCTGCATATACATTTCAGTCTCAACCTTTCAGTCTCTTAGCTCACAGCACACTGAAATCTGTTTCTGGGAATGTCTCAGGCAAACAATAAGCTATGCATCAGAGTCTAGATATGGTTTCTACATAAGCAAAAGTCAGTTTACAGGTTTCTCTGTACGGTTTGAGAGTTGGCAAGACATGGTTGGCTGGGTGCTCCATAATTAATGTTTATGTCAAGGCTACATATGCCTCTTTCAACAAAAGCAACTCAAACTCTGTTCAGTTAACATTCTCCTATTGCAAAACACATCATTACAAATCACCACCGATCAGACATATCCTAAAGAAATCCCTTCACTTCTTATACGGTAGCTTCATATTCACCGTACAGACACGAGAGTGGTATCAATCTTGACTCTAATAAAAGTGAACAATTTTATTTCCTCAAATGTCTAACTTATCTTTTAAAATGGTTATATGTTTGTTATATCCCTCAGGCATAACAAATCATCAAGCAAAAGTCTCAGTGTTATTAAAAGGAACCAACATTGAGTGCAACTAAAATTGCAATCCCCCACAACATCTCATTCAGAGTCCTGATACAGTTTCTACGATGTCTGGCATGTTCCAGGGGCTCAGAGCAGCCCTGAAACAATTAGAGTTTAACCCCACATGTGGCACCCGACCTGGTAAAATCCTCCCAACGTTCAACATCAACTTACAACTACATATTTCCAGTGAATATAGATGTATTTAAAAAATGCACGCAAACATTTATCACCGCATCAATGGCATAAACCCAGATAAGTGCTTTCCATCCAACATAAAGGCTTTACAATACATCAATACAGTTAAAGGTTCAGTGTGTAATATTTAGGAGGATCTATTGACAAAAATGTAATATAATATCCAAAGCTATGTTTTCAGTGGTGTATAAAGCTGTATGAAGAGATAATTACCTTAGAGTGAGCCATTTCTATCAAGATACACTGGGGTCCTCTTACATAGACATCGCCATGTTGAGCCGCCATGTTTCTACAGTAGCCCGAATGGACAAATGCTCTACAGAGCGCGTTTTGTCACTACGTTGAATACGTACGAAGAAGAAGGTAAAGAACAACAAGTAACGTTAGTAGTAGCAGACTGCTGTACTGGAAGTAAGAAAAGAGAAATTTGGACAAATTGAGGACCACACATTATTTAGCACAAGGGCCAACAGAGCGTGTCGGCCACCGTAGCTCCTCCTACTACGCTCTTGGAAAGGGAGAGCTGAGCGGTGACTGATGGTGCATTCATGTGCTGTCGGAATAATCTGAATCTTTTTTCCCCCTCCTTAAATCTCAAGTGCAAAAAGAGAAATAAAGTGTACATGGGATGTAAAAAGTATACAGAATTGATTGATTCAAGAAAAATCAGATATTGCATATATTTTGCAAACATGTCATTTGTAATATAGTTAAAACGACTAATTTGCTGTCCATGCATAGTGAACTAGATGTCTGAATGTTGTTTGTATGCTCTGATAATGCTAATCCAACAAATCTTAAGAGCACATGAACACACACTGAAGTTGAACTCGGGGAATGAGACAATCCGAGGAGCACGTGAACGCACCGTGAACCGCTGGTTGCAATTTGCAACCCTCACCACTAGATGCCACTGAAACTTACACTGAACCTTTAAATCAAGTATTATTTTATGATTACGCATGAACTAAAATAAAGATGAAATGTGTCATGGTGTGTGAATCTACAGCAGTGTTGACCACTCACAGCTCCTCATTATTGAGGACGTTGAGCAGCTCTTGCACCAGTCCGTCGCAGGACAGGGACTGGTCGCTGACGACGCTGGTGAAGTGACGCTTGCCTTGCAGCAGTTTCTTCCATGGCGTGTCCAGCAACGAATTACTCAAGCCATAGATTCCTGCTGAGGGGAACATGAAAAATCCAGACAAATGTACACACTAGTAAGTTCTGTTAGTGACCTTGTAAAACACCTTCCAGCAAACAGACAATCTGATATCAACGTGGATTTGTCAGACTAACATGAATGGGCCGAGAGGAGAGGTAAATGTGAAATGAACGGTTTCTACAGCAACCATATTAAAAACACAGACCTGGTTTTAGATGGATGGGTTCAGGGCTGCCTCTGTTTCCATAGTAACACACAATGTCTTGTTTGGCTCTACATGGGACACAGTAAGATGGAAAATTACAGATGCATTTAGTGATGATTGCATTTTGTTTATGTCTAATTATGAGCACCGTGTCGCCGAGTCATAATGCTTCCGTGCTCCTGAAATACAGCAGTGTTCAAACGGGCACTCCTGAGGGACTCATGAAAGGGTGAAAGAGAATATCAACAGTGCACCAAACAGTATTCTTTAATGAATGATTTGTAGCCCTGAAAAAAAGAAGCCTGTTTCATTTGTAGAGGCAATTCAAATCAGAAAATATTGAACAGCACAGCTAATTGCAGCATTTAAATCTATCCTAAAGGAACAGCTGGGTAAAATGAAAGCTTCAAAATACAAATGATTGCGGCAAACACCTTTGACTACCACAAAAGCCATTTAGTTACGGGGTTAGGTCTCTTTGCAAAGTCCTCAGAGGGAATTTATTCATTCTGAAAAATCTGTCTAACATCAAGGGCATCTGTGACCGCTTTGGTACAGGAGAGTGAATAATAAATTATGACCAAATCCTTTGAAACAGCGGGGGAATGAATTTTTTTATGTCAATTTTATGACAGCCATACCAGTGGCATCAGTCAGTCTGAAATGTGGTGCAACACTGCTTCAACATCTGACTTGGAAAGTTTCCCAGACAGAAGCTGGCAAGACAGGGGGAGAATACGCTGCTGGGCTTGAAACTCCGCCACAAACTTTATTGGATAGTTTTAAAAGCCAAAACACAAATTGCCCTTTGGTCTATATACAATATATCACCATAAACGGAACATGTTTGCCATAAAAACCCATTAACAATGATTTCATGTCTGATATTAAGAGAAGAGTTTGGTTCATATACAGAAACTACTTACAACAACTATTGTGATAATCGATAAAACATTTGATTTACTTTTCAAGATGGGTTACAATTTTGTAATCTTTTATAGACCAAACGATTTATTAATAAAAAGGCTAGTATTATAATCTATAATGAAAATACAACTTAAATGCATCGCTAGTGGTGTTTAAGACCGACAACACCCAGATAATCTCGGTATATGAAGTACTTGCATAAAAAACATGAATTCCACCTACAAGATGACTATTTGGTTTCAAGAAGCCAGTTCAGATGTATTTATTTGGTTGGAATCATTAATTATTAATTAGGAGTGGCATTAGCTCAGTCCATGGGGACTTGGCTTGGAAACTGGACGGTGGCTGGTTCAAGTCCAGCATGGCTCACTGCCTGAGCAAGGCCCTGAAGGTCTCACTGCTCCCTAGGCGTTGCACAATGGCTGCCCACTGCTCCTAATTAGGATAAGCTAAATGCAGAGAATTTAACAAATTTCCCCTCGAGGATCAATAAAGTATTTGGGGAAAAAAATAAGCACAAGCAATTATGTACTGCTTTCATGTTAACAAAGCTTTTAGTGTAATTTGTTATATATGACTTCACAGACTTCATATGATGAAATGCTTGTTGTCGTTTTGCATTTAGCACTTTAACACGTAGGTGGTGACTGCACAACCTCACCATCTCATCAGATTAGTCAGTTTATCATCTCGTACATTATAATTCTTTCCATGATTTCCCGGGGGACGTTCACCTTCTCTTTTTACAATCTCTGCAAACTACAAAAGACTGTAGACATGATACGAACAACATGATGACACCAACTGACATGAAAACACACACACACACACACACCCCAAATGATTAGTGATACATGTGTTTGTCTAAAAAAAAGCAGTGCAGAGGTCGTCCTTTACTGTTTGCACAAGAACCACTCTGTCTTGTGTAAATTTCCTGGAGCAGAGCGTTTTCTAAAGGCAGGACAATAAGTGTCCAAGCAGCTGTGAGAGAATCCTCGGAGCTGTAGGTTTGCTTTACACTATCTCTCTCACAACAACAAATCAAAGACTTTAATATTGTTCCCAGCTTGTACCCAAACCCAGTTGAACAGTCTGAATAAACAACTCCCTTTTCTGTGTTCCTATGGTTACTACTGTGTAAACACAGCGGCACTGGCCACTGTTGACTCGGGTGTCAGCAGTCACCCCTCATATATGCATTTGCACAGTAGCTACTCAGTAGGAACCAGATGGCACTGTTACCTGAAGGGAAACGGAAGAATCTGTAAAGCTTTTATCTGTTGTGGGCCAAACACAATGTCTGAAACACCATTTTGATCTTGGTATTCTGTCCTGAACTCAACAAAACCAGACCAGTCTGGTGTCTATGTAAACACTTTGGCTGTGATATGCATCAAATTGCCTGTGGTGCTTGCAGGTGAAGGATCTGCGGAGAGACAGCTCTATTTTAGCTATTTGAAACTGGCTAGAATATTGAAAGCTCCATCAGGTGTTCTCTGGGCTGAGATGAGGGAACAGCAGGGGGTCAACGCCGCTGGGCAGAGAGAACGAGGAGGGAAGGGTCAAAAACAGTCCTTTTCAGATCTCAGAGAGGTAATCAGTATGCGGACTGGGAGGCTTTCTAATGAAGAGTCCTCTATACTGAGGCTGCAGAGCAGTTTCACTTCGCCAGCTGTGGTGTAGTTGCCTGGAGATGGTTGGAAGAGCTTTCACCATTATCAGTTGTAGATAGGCATGTTGGAGGGGGCTCCTGGGTAACGACCGTGTGTACTCTTAGTATCCAGCCACACACACATCTGTACCCACGCGTGCAGACATTAAAGGCATTTGTGTTTTTAAGTAAAAGGGCTCCACAACTACTAGATGGATTGGAATGAGATTCGACACTGATTCTCACATGCTGCTCAATAACTTTGGTGAGCCGGTGACTTTTCTAGTTAAAAAAGTACTTTCAAAACTACTGACATTCCCGTTAGCAATTCGTAAATTCATTTATTTGTAAATGTTAGAATATTAGCATGCCAACTACGGGTGTGACGATACACTTAGGGCCTGTTTTACTAAAGGGTTGCGTGAGTAAAAACGTGTGCAAACTTGATATCACCAGCAAATTAGCACATAAGCTGATCTACTAACGTCTTTCAAAAGCGCAAGAAAGCACCTGCTGTTGATTTAGTACTTTTGCCTTAATGAATATGCAATTTGGGGCGTAACATGTAAATACATTTCTTTACTACATGCAATGTGATCCACCAAGCCTAAACGCAATTTCACATGAGAGCAACAGCCTCTGTATTTAATACGTTTGAAAGGAAGGTGCAAACCGCCAAGTGTTGTGCAGAGATGACAGAAAACGTAGAGAAAGTAACAATATTAGATAATATTATTCTATATCCAATGTATTGAAATACTATTATTTTATTTTATTTATTCAATGAACTATATAAACAGATTTTTTTGTGTTTTCCTTTAGCTTTGGCAATACGGTTGTATTAACATTCATGCCAATAAAGCAAGTTTCATTTCGACCTGACTTCTTTTCTCCGTGAGATGGGAAGATTTAGAAAGCTGCGTGGCAAAGCGGAGAGCCCCCAGCTGCAGTAATGCACGGATCACGCATAAAATTCATCCAGCCAGAGGGAACAATCACCAACTGTTCACAGCGCGGCGGTCGTAATGTAGCGACACAACCCATTGTAGGTATCGGAGAGGGTGTGTGCTTTCCGGGTGTGCTGCCCCAAGTACTTGTCAGGCAGGATGGGCAGGTACATACGATTTCCACATAGGCCTACTCAGGACGCACTGAACGAAACAAACCAGGTTTTTACGCTGTGGCTGCTTTCCCTCCAGACTCTCCATGGCGGAAACCATTAAAAAACCATGCAAAACTTAAAATACTCCCACCTCCATTGTGTTTGCTTCTGTTGTCAACTACGCAGTATTTCTTAGTAAATCACAACAATATTAGGTTCACAAGATGATATTTTAACACTATTTTTAAGAAATCTTCAATGACGTCTGACGTCTTTTATTCGAGTGAGCGTCACAAAATGCAAAACAACACGGGTGCACTTTAATGTGTTTCCACTGGGTACCCATAAATGCTGTCACACAATTTAAAAGTGGCGGGGTCATCATCTATGCTAATGCCAGCCTCACAAGCCGTCATGCTGATATAGACAGCTGTTCACCTCAACAAGAGTTTGTTGAGAAACCGTCATGTTTTAATATCGCGATATCTCGTCACCATCCTGACGCTAACACGTTGAACCAAGATGTTGACGTGGTAAACATTATACCTGCTTAACATCAACATATTAGCATGCTAACAATAGCATTTACTTTCAAAACACCACTGTGCCAAAGGACAGCCTCACAGAACTGCTAGCAAGACTGTGGAGAGACATAGTACAAATAATACTGACATATATACATGTGGTACCCATTTCAACATCAGCTACTGTCTGAGACCTCAAGGTGACCACTGACTTGATAAACTGAACAGAAGAGAACACCATTATGTTCTCATATTACTTTTGAAATGAAATCTTCTTACACATGAAAGAACCCGGAAATTAAAATCAGCCTACATCTGACAGACTTTCACAGAGTAAGTAAATAAATGCAGGAAAATGTAGTGGAATTCAGATCTGATGTAAAATATGACCCCATGCTAACAACTGTAAAGCCAAAATCAACATTACGTTGATTTCTCATATGGATTCAGTAAATGAACAATGTAGGATATATTTGACCCAATAGGTAATGTTACTGTGGAAAAAACAAATACTCATAGTCTTTCTTCTTTAAAATGTTGAGTTCATCCACCCATGATGCCGTGCATGTCTTCTCCACAGCTGTTTTTCTTTGTCAGCTCAAACAAGTTTCAGCCAAGAATTAACAACACATGTTTGAGGTCATCCGATTGAACCACTTTACAAAGTTGTTTTTTTTATAAAGCAGCCACACTCTGCTTGAGTGAAAGTGTATTAAGCAAGGCATTTCTTTGCAGGCAAACATCAGAGGAGACGTTCATTAAAATGGATTATCTCTGGGCACTGACTTTAAAGCGAGAGTGACATAAACTGGGATGAAAAACCAAAGCTATAGAAAAGTACGATGAAATGTTTGATATAGGGCCTTAAGAGTATCCGCCAGTGCATATCCGAGTTTAAAATTTAAATATATATGGCATTAGCTCCACTGAGGGACGGCTCAGTATGACGTTGTGGGAAATGCACAGCGGCTACTGACCAAATCAGTTGCATGTAGAACTCAACTCAGCGTGGTTATAGATTATTAATCAAGGCAGAATTGGTTTAACAAGCGTCACAATTAAAAAAGGAACGATACATAAATCATAACCAGGCTGAAATAATTTAATACCTCTGGGTTGTGTTTTAAGTGTACACCCTTTCTCTCACATGCATGACAATGAGGGTGATCACAAACACTCAAAAACTGAGTGAAGACAGACAATGCTTAAAAATGGTGGGCACATCTTGTCCCCCAAAGCATAAATCATGTCTCTGGTTACAGATGAAGAAGAAATCCTTTAATTGTAAAATAGAGCTGCTCTCCATCCACCAGATGTACTTATTGATTCGGAAAGAAACCAGACGCCTTATTTCCTCTGGGCTGCAGGACACACTGCAGTGGAAAACCCATCGGCTGGCAATGACGGTGTTTATTAAAAAGACGTGGGCTTGCTTTCTGTCACCGTGTGTCATCTCTATCCGCAGTGAATGCGACTCCCGTCAGACTGGTGTTTCAGGGGACTTCTACAGTGCTTTCGCAGCCCCACATGACAGCCCAGTCAAAGTGGAAGACACTATCACAACATAAACATGCAGCGTCTTTGGCTTTGTGTGTGTCTCATAAGCGTGGGGTGGCACCTTATTCTTACATGAAAGAGGAATGCCACTGGGGCAGCTCCCAGTCTTAATAAGGGTATTTGCATATCATGACGGCTTGGGCATATCAAAGAAACAACAGTCAAGCCATCTAGGTGCTGTTCAGTCAAAAAAAGGGTTTCAAAGGCTGAAATAATACTGATATTTTGTGCTGATATTAAATATCTGCGACCAGGGAAGACTAACAATTATTCTTTGAAATCCTTCAAAACATCATCAAACCCCTCCCCCAAACCGTGATCGTCCAATCATAGCTTGGTAACCAAAACTAGGCAGTTAGGTCTGTCTGTTGTTGTGCATGGGGCGATAATCCTCATATAAAGAGTTTGAAGTGTGGTGTCTTTTTTGGGCTTTCAAAACAAAACTAGTGAGAAATGGATCCTTCCCCAGTAGCATATCCACTGTGTAGCATTTCCCCACTGTGTGGAAGCTGCTCCTGGGTGCTACTTGATAAGAATGGAAGGTAATGTTAGCCGGCCTGTCCTGCTGTTTATTGGATTTGGTTTGGTTTACACTTCAGCAAATCCACTCAAACTTGTTATGCAACACAGAATTACATTCATCAAAACATGGGTTAGTCCTCAACCTAAAACTCCTGTTATGTTAAATGCAAAAACATACTGTTTGAAAATATGAGCATTAAAGCATAAACCTAAACAGGGTGACGTTATAATGAAATAACAGTCTGAGCTCTACACTGCAATGCAGAGAACATTGTAGTTTCTTTATTATAAAATCTGGATCATTTACTGGTGAGGACTTTTTTGCCTGGGACATGAAGCTTTAACTTTAAGAATTATATATCTAGCCAACATTTCAGTTCACTGTTTATATAGCTATAGCTGATAAAATCAGACGGTGACTGTTTCAGCTCGCAAAGTCGACGGTCGCGGGGTAGAAATGAGAAGGTCACTGAAGGCATCTCTGTTTGAAGTCAAGTAACCGTTATTTAAATAACCACATCATATCCAGAGATAGGCACCAATGATTAGCAGATATAGTAATCAAAAAATTACATTATGAGATTAATACAACAGAAAACCAATGTATCTCTATCACCTAAATTCTTAAAAATGTGAGGGAAAGGATGTACAAGCATAAGGAAATCCCTGATGAGCGGAGATCCTGCTTGAGGCCATGTTACCAGGCTACACGGTTCACCAAACCCCATTCTGGAAACACTGATACCCCCCGCCCCCGCCAGCAGGGATAAAGCTTGACAGTGGTGTGTATTGGACCTGAACCTCCGACCTCTTGCTGGCAGAAACTGAGACCCGTTTCCATGCCAATTGTCTAGAGGGGCCTCCACAATGACAGCTATCTTGGTGTGCACTGATTCCACTTTGATTTTTCCTCCTTTAAACAGGTCACCAAACTCAAGTCAAGTCAGGCTGGTGAAGGAGACGAGGTAAAAAAAAAAAAAACCTGAAACAAAATCCCTCATTATTTTTTATGCTGTGTAGATTTTCTTTGTCTGAAACCCAGAAATATGAACAGGTGTTTGTTTAAAATTTTAATGCTGGCTCGTTCACAGCTCAGCATCTGAGGTTTTTGGCTCGTACTCTAGAGATGAAGATGCAGCCTTTGCGGTTACAGCCCATTCTAAACAAGTTTCTAAAAAAATCTTAAGAGCTATGATCCTTCAGTGCGCAAGAATCTGCCAATGTCAAATCACATACACCCACACAGTGCAATAAAGAACCGTCTTAACATCTGACTTCCTGACTCTCTGGATTCAATTTTAACTTGTGAAATGTAACACCTTGAGAGAGTGTCTTTCTCAAAATTCACACAACGTTAACACATCTTTGATTCGGCTTTACCCGTTGATGGACCATATACACTCCGATGGATTTCACCACACCTTCCACTCACTTGAACTCCGCTGTGATAAGGTTGAAGCCGTTGTACAGGTGGCTTTCTGTCGACACCTTCTTCAGGTAGGAGTAGCTGTCATGATCCTTGTCCATAAGGTAGTTAGACACTAGAAATCCTGCAGAATGGCAAAAGTAAATTGAAACGGTTTTAAATTAGGAACTCATTTAACCCAGCCATGTTACTAATAATAACTACACAGACAATATGTATTTAGAAATGATTAAATACATTATATTTATTATACATAATTAATAAAAATAGTATTGTATTATGTAATGAGAACCTTCAAATGTAGAAAAAACCAAAAGCAATGCTGTGCTTGAAATGCATGACATAACACCAGGCACCATTTAATCAGTGGATATATTCGTCTTGGCTGGCTCACCTCTTCCTTGTGCATCAGGGTTCACACGTCCTTCCATGTAGTTGGTGATGGCAGCCAGCTTGCCCCGCTTGCTGATCCCTAGCCATGATCCACCTTCCTTACCATTTTCCAGGTCCAGGCCTGGTTAACACAAAAGCAGAAGGCTGTTTATCATACACAGCTTCACACTTCATCGGCAGGGTGAACGTATTGTACACAGTAAGCCACAATAACTCTTGGAATAACATCTATCACAATCTGTCACGTTAAAAAGATCTTCATGTGAGATTAATAACAATAACATTAACACTAATACTCACAAAAAACAATGCCCTTTTCTGTAATTATTCAAATTAAATGACATGTTTATTTGCAGGAAACTTCACTGAAATGGCAAAGAAATTATGTACAAATAATAAAGGATTACTGAACATAGACCCTAATCTCATAGTTTATTTCTTTCTATATTTACAACATTAGGCTTTCAACAGAGGGGCGGTCCTTCCAGTTCGCAAGCTCCGAAGCAAAATGTCCTTTCTTTGAATATGAAATTCTGGCCAAGAAAATACACTTGACTTAAATTAGCCTGTATTAAGATACACCAGATTGAATACAGAAACGAACAAAGGATGTAATCTCCATCGACTGCCAGTGACAAATAAAAAAATCCCAAATTGGAGCAAGTATATGAGCAGTTCATCCTTTGATATGTCTTTTGATTAGACGACCCTTGTGTGTAGCTCTGGCAGTAATGAAATCAACACAACCCGTCAATAAAAGGCCTTTTTTCCCTTCCACGTTGTTCTTCTTCACGTGACATGGAAAAGGTGGGCACCCCCAAGTCTACTCCACTTCCTGGTGATCAATAAAGACAGGTCCACTTACACTGATAGTGACCAAGAGAGCGGAGCGGTCTTACTCCTCTGGGGGCGGATGGAAAGCTAGCCTGATCCCACTGGGAGCTATAGCTTACTTCCCTTCTCGTCATGCTATGTCTCCTTCAGGGCCCTGCCCCCGCAGCCCCCCAGCCCAACAGATAAGGCAGAGCCATTTATTCCTGTCACATCGCATAAAAGCAGCCATCAATTAAGGCCCCACTACTGGAGTCCTGACCTCTCTTACAGAGGGAAGAAGGAGACTGATGAACGACGAGGCTATCTCTGCATTTCCTCCTTCACCAGAAACAAAAAAAAGGATGATTGATTTCCTCTGCTTAGCTATAATGTGTATTGGACATCAGTCAATTAAATATAGTTTACTGCGGGTGGGGATGTCCTGTGACGGAGAGGAGGAGAATTGGATTCTGGGGCGAAGGAGACAGATTTTCCCTTGATTATTGAAAGCCATTTAGCCTTGAATAAAACTGTAGTCAAACAGGGCCAACGTCTGCTGCATTTTCACAATGTCACAGTCACAAAGCCTGACACCACACAAATCATACAGCTATACACAAATTCTCCTGCATCAGTTTAACATATTATCTGTTGCCTGACTTTGAAATGCTTTGTTTAACCACTTTGGGCAGGTCTTCCTTGCAAAAGAGGCTTCCAAACCGAGTGAATAAATGCATTGACAAATACCAGTAGCTTACTAGACACTGAAACTTGAGTGGTGAGCTGGACTCAGGTGGACGGGCTTACCACTGAGGATCTCGCTGTTGGTCCCCCAATAGTCGGCAGCTTTGGACGGCCTGTTGTAGAGCTCATCTCTGTTTGCAGCCAAAATTAGCCTGAGGAGAGGAAGGGAGAGGGACGTTTGGAAGTCGTTATTTTTGTTCATTCAGTGAGTCTTGCTCATTCGCTCTTGACGTGAACCAATGAGATATTACAGAAAGCCATCACTGGTCTCAACAGCAGATCCATCATCAGCAGCTCATTCATCATCATGATATCCCAACGCCATAAGTTAATGAGTTGGTAGACAGACAGACTGTCTGCCACTGACTCAGTTTCCTGGACATTCCTGGGTGTCTCTCTCTCTCTCTGGCTTCATAAAGGCCTCAGACGGGTCTTCAAGCACATGTGATATTACAAACTGACTGAACAGGACACAGAGGACACAAAAGGTCGAGGTTACAAGGAGAACGTCCTTTGATGATGACCAAAAGAAGAGCGGATCAGAAGGAATGGGACATCAAAAGGACAAGCCAATCAGAATACGAGTCTTAAGAGAGAGGACGTAAAGTCAAACCGAACTTGTGATCCAAGTTCACCAGGTTCTGTGTCAGTGTAATACGCCATTATTGTTTTTACATTTTTGCATGATTTACCCTGGTTATCCTTTGAATTACTGCGACATTGGTTACATTCATTTCAGTGCATTATAAAAATAAACTTACAGACAGGGGTTAGGTGGACACTCATGTCATGATATTAAAAAAATACATTAGGTTCTGCTGTAGATTTCAGAACGTGTTTAAGGGAGGATGGGGAAGAGTTTGTCAGAAGTGAAGTCATTCAGCTTCATTATTCTATACAGAATAACAATATATATTTAAAGCTAGCCAGTATTGCTGTTAGATTAGATCTGATGACTGTACAGATACATGATACTGTCAGACAGTGTTTTACTTTAAAGTACTATGGAGGTAAACTGGATGTTAAGGGGTTAAAACAATTTGAAATGTGAAAAATATGCCTAAATCTGTTACAGATCTAGATAAACGATCTCGTCATGAATTCATTTTGCAAAAGCTGTCTGTGCCTGTCCCGCGTCAGTAACCTTTCGAGGTGTTTTATCTGATTCTAAACGAGTTTTTATTGCAAGCACGGCTACAACGCAAACATTTAATGCGACAATCAAAGAGTGAACGGCCTGAACGAGAGATCTAATTTAACGCACGTGGCTCTGTAGCCTGACACAGGCTGCCTGTCAGTTTGACCTGCATTATTATTCAGGGTTTCAGGGAGTAATGATGCCATTATGTTCATGGACATTAACATCTACAAACTGTGACCTGGATCTAATGCAACACCTGTCATTAGTTTCTACATGCCTTTACTAGCAGGTCACTGCTGTCAATTGGAAATGTAACATCACTAAGTGGCTATATATCCTCACTCAGCTTGTGTTATAAACTACACGCATAGCAACACACATGCACACAAGTCTTCATCCAGCTCATCTCACACATTCAGCAGTTATGAAACACAGGAAACAAGTATTCCCATGCTCAGAGGAAAGAATGACCTCTCACTATTGCACCATATGAGTTTTGTAAACATGCATTAGCATTTTAGCAGAGAGCCTTATTGTGGTGTCGTATTCTACGGTGTGTGTGCATGCAAAGCACGAATATACTGTAGTTGCACTGCTAAATATCATTGAGATATGCATATAACCGCTGCACAAAAGCACTTACACACCCTTTGAGCCACAAAAATAAATAAAAGGCCAATGAAATTTATTGACCTCTACCTTGGCAGTGGTCACCCTATTAATCTTAGAGGACGGGAGCTTGATAAAGAGCAAACAGACAAACCATACTGACCTAATGAGGGCCGACCTCTGTGCATCAAAGGCTAATGATAACCTGTTCCCATGGCACCGTGTGACCCACCACTGCATCAGAAAACAAAGCTAACACTAATGATGCTACACAAGAGAGAGCATCTGCTATCGGATCCTGAGGGGGAAAATCACACGCGGGCGGCTCCGATCACAGCAAGCGAGCCAGCTGCATCACAGTGAGCACAGAGGAATCAAAGCTCTTCATAAATACTGAACTCTGATTTCTTTTCTATTGAGTAATAACAGTCGATTGTAGACTTGGCAGCATTCAGTGATATTCATGATTCCCACAGGATCACATTTATTATACAAATCATTGATCTTTCTTTGATGTCACGTATTTTGGAAGTTTATTTTGGAAATTTACAGATATTTATTGTCCCAAGAGGAAATAGTTTTTCGTGACTACAGCCCAAACCGAGACCAAGTCAAGACCAAGACCAGAGTTTATCGAGACCAAGACTTTTAGGGGCAGAGAGCAGTCGAGACCAACAGCGAGGGAAGGCGAGACCGAGTCAAGACCAAGACCAGTTCCCTGCATTGCATGGCACGCAATAAAATGTGGAACGAGATCATAGGTACTTCTCAAATTGATCTGAAAGATCCATATTCCATTTAAAAAACCCACATACAAACACCAAGAACTGAAATCTACGTAAGCATCGTGGGGAGGGGTGACGGTTGTTAACGGGAACAACACATTTAATCAGGGTTTTTAGTTGCATTTGAAGCAATAAGCTTTACTTCCAATCAAAGCCAGAATGTTAACAAATCAGACAATGCAAAAGCAATTTATTGATATTCCCAAAGTTATGGTCTTGAAATAAAATCCCGAGTCCTCAATGTCCAAGACCGAGTACAAAGGCAGACCAACAAAAAGTGGTCTTAAGACCAAGACCAGTCTCGAGTACTACAACACTAACTAGTAGATTTTGGGATACTTCACTGAATGAGTGAAAACTTGAAAGAAGAGTGAGGGGCTCACCAAAGTCATCAGGATTCGTACTCTGGGCAATTTCATGGCAATTCATCCGTCAATCCAGTCAAAACATGCCAGCCTCAGGGTGGCGGTACAGTAAAGGTGAGTGCATCACCAAAGTCAGTAGGAGTCGTCTTCTAGGGACCGTGAATGCTTGTGCAAAAAGTGTTAAGAGTTTTGAATCCAACTAATCGCGGTAAATTTAAGTCTGGACCAAAGTGGTGGACCAGCCAACTGACGTAACTGACTTTGCAATCCTCAGAGCCACACTGCCAGCATGGCTGTATATCATGATCTCAAGAGGATCTACCATTTTGGGCACTTCATGAGCTTTCCTCTCGTCAACCGGCTTACGGCACATATCATAACCCATTTAGCAGATTACCATGTGTGGCATCATGCTCGTGTAGAGGGTAAACAATTTTATCCCCACCACTGCAAAAGCTAAACTTTCTTTAGTCAATCACATTCATCTTTTTGGGTGCAATGAAAGTCGCAGCCTCTACTAGGGGCCGCTGGTTGAGCTGCTGACATTTGGACAATAATTGACTAGCCTAAAGGAAAAGCTGTAATTACAGGTCAAATCCATATTACAATGCCGGTTGGTTGATTTCAGAACTACTTTCATTCTGAGCAGCTGAAAAAGTCTTGAAATGCAGAAATCCCAGCGTGTGGTAAATCACCAAGTCATTTGTGCTGAAGAAGAACCCATTTAAGCCCCGCAGGTATATTCCTGTCATTTTGTGCTGTTGGAGTGTAATAATTGTACTTAATGAAACTTTTATCTTGGCTTCAACCAAATTTAGTCAAAGTATGATGCACTACCCTTTTTGATTTACACATCACTGCAGCCAAAGAAAACTACTTCTGCAACTGCTGGTCTATATATAGACCGGATGTGACCACATCAGGACACAACACGTTTCACCTTTCCCCAGGTTCAGGTCTGAGTCAGTACTCATGACACACCTCTGCTGTGATCTCCTTAGGCGGGGTCACACTCCCACAGGGAAGGACAGAGATTGACTATGGCCAGGTAGAGAGCTCACTCTCAAGCTCAGGGGGATTATAATAAGCTGGACTCGACATCAGCCGGTAACTCACATTGACTGCTCATAGTGCACAGCTCTGTGCTGAAAGAAGTTAGCCTTTACTGTTGGGTAGGACACATGGAGGTTGCGCAAAGATGCATTCAGTGCTTTAAAATAGTAGATTTGAGATTTGGTAAGATGTGATGTATGTTCTACATAAGCTCAATTTAGAGGGCTATTCATGTCAACCCATTAAAAACCTTCAACACATTCAATATCAGATGTCCCTTAGGTCTACACTTTTTTTTTTTTAGAAAATATATAATTACACAACCAAAAAGTCAACTGTTACTTTACTGCTGTTTGTGTTTGTTTGCACCTCTACTCAAAGCTTCAGGTGGCACGCTAGACAACCCAGGAACCAGATGAAACAGGCAACATTGCAGCATTGTCAAGCGTATGACAGCTGTGATGTCCTCTGATATTTACTTCTGGAAATGTTTCTATATATTCAGCTTTACTGAAGCAAGCTATATATATATATATATATATATATATGCATCAAAAAGACACATGACGCATAACTGTTATACACAGGTGCCAAAATTCCAGCATTAAATATTGGGCATGTTTTAAAAACTAGCATCGTAACATCGGACCAAACAGGTGTTACTTTAGGGTTTTAAAGATTAACATAAGCACACTTCAGTGTCAAAATCTCTCTATCTTGGTGTTTTCCTACTAGCTGCTTGACACTTATGCAAGATACTAAATAGTGATAGACCGATTAATACGGCCGATATCTGGCATTTTGACATAATCGGCCAATACCTGCACTCACAAGGCTGATATATCATCCTAAACGAGCAGATCTAGTCTGAAATCATTACTGGCTAGCATAATATATTTAGTTACGTTCTGAAATATATAGCAAAACCCAATGTATGTTGTATCTATTTCATTTATTAATAAAACTTCCATCTAAAACATGTATATTAGATTGAACTCTGCTTGGAAAAATGATGAATTCAGGGCCGCAGCTAACGATAATTTTAGTAACCCCCCCCACCCCCACCCCACGGTATCAGGATCAGCTGCGTACGTTGATAGATATTTATTTGTCCTGGTGGAAATTCATTGCGTGTCATACAGCAAACATCAGACCAACAACATCAACAGACCAACATCCAGACAACTGCTTTACCAACACAAACATCACCCGAGTGCTATACAAGTTATACTACAGCGCAACTCCACACTGCAGCTACTCTCTTCCTCCACTTTGCAAACAGCGGCATCATAATCACGTGATGTTCACACAGCGTAAACGCAATGTGCGACAGTAATAAATGTCCGCGTCAAACAGCATGCAATATGGTTATAATATGGATTAAATGAAGCTTCGATGCAAAAATTTGAGTTGATGCATTTAAGTAATGATTTAATCCATTAATTGTTTCAGATAAATTATACATGACCTTTCTTTCTTTTGATATCACCATTATATATGGGCCACCCTGGTCTCTAAATATCAGCATCAGCCATTGAGAAACCCGTATCGGATGAGAACTAATACTATACCGCTACTAAAAGTTCTGTAGGCGGCTGTCCTCTCTGACGTGAATGTGCATAAAGAGGGTTTGTTGAAAGAAATTAATTACGGCACGGCTGATCAAATTGGCCTTTACACAGAACACTGAACACAGTAGCAAAGTTTGGTAATTGCTTACCTGTAGGCATTTTTGGACGCAGGCCGGGGGTCAAACTTGAAGAAAATTATACACATGGATGTGCTGGGGGGGGATCGATGACAAAGTTTCACTCAATCCACCTTTGAATCTTTGTCATATCTGACAGAGAGAAGAAAACAGGACAAGAAATAAGTCAGTGCCTGTGTTCAGTGTTGGTGTTTGAGAGCGTGGGTGTGCCGGAGTGCGGTGGTGATTGACTGTAAAAATGACAGACGTTGTGAAACAAAATCATGACCTGGGGAGTGTTCAAATTTTGCAATATTATACAGAGTGACATAACTGCAGCTAAAGGTCTTCTTCGCTGTCTGTGATTTTGGGACGGCTTTTAGGATGCACTCATCAGAATACTTACACTTCACTAACACAGTGGTCATTCCAATACTTACATGTACTTGGCTGTAGGACAAACAAATGGACCCTCCAGAGTGCATACTGTGTGTAACCCTGTGAACATGACCCGTATTTAGAGACGTGTTAGGCTCAGTATCTCAAAGCTGTATTATCTTTATCATACTATTAGCTGTAATGAGTACAAAGGTAGCAGAAGCTCCTCCACGATTCTCAATGGTCATTCAATGATGTGCTAGGTAGGGTATCATCTGATGCTACCGAGCTAACTAGCAAGCTTCAACCAAGTCTAGTTGCCTTGATTATAACCTTTATTGGACGACTATTAGTAGACAGTTAACATTAAACGCATGTTACCGGTCTAACAGGTTAAAACATTGAGCAACATTAGCACTGTGGTAATTTATTAATAGTTGCTAGAGTCCTGCTTCAAGATAAGCTAGCCAAATTACATCCCCACTGTCAGTTATGTAGCTAACGTTATATGTGACTAGCAACAAACAAATCTGCCTTTAATATCAAACAATAGTTAATTAATATCATAACATGGGGCTAGTACAAGGTAAACTAATTACAGCATGACTTGTTAGCCCGAGCAACAACTAAGTTAGCTTCTAAACTAACGTTAGCAGCTTTAACGTAACAGTCAATGACAGAGACAAACTTTAGCCTACCTAACCTTAGTTATGCGCCACACATTAGACTGCAACTAACATCTGACCAAATAACCGTATGTCCGCTGTCTCCTACACAGTTACTGGATACTCGGATACCGCCGCTCACTCGCTGCTGACCACAAGAGGAAGTGTTCACCTTCAGTCACCCCGATTTCTGTCTCCGAACGTCTGCAGCGGGGCGTGAGGGTTTTTTGTCCTGTATCCCGCCCGCCCCGGAGTTAGAGATAAATAAAACAAGTGCACTTTCACCGAGGCTCAGAAGTTCGCTGTAATTGGTCAGCATGACAAGTGATGTTAACAACCACCAAGTTCACAGCAAACAGTTACAATTGTGTTTCCGGTTGATTACATATACACTTAAAATAAAAGCATTGACAAATTAAGCAAGTTATTTCACAATTGGACAGCATATCACTTCAACTTTATAAATATATATACACAAATACATAAAGAGAATGTTTGTTTTCTTCTCTTTTTTAAAAGAAATTAATTTTATTGTTTATTTATGTGTGACTTTCTGCTTTGGCAAAATATTTAGACTGAAACATCAAGCCAATAAAGCCAATTGAATTGAATTCAATAGATAGCTATATGGATAAATAGATTGCTTAAGAAATAGCATTGCCTACCACTCTGAAGATTATACACTATCTTAAAATGTAAAAAACAAACCAATTAGGCCACTGATTTTATGCACAGATATACACTGTAGGTGTATCTTTTTGTTATCTTGTTGTTGTTGTTTCTTTATCCTTTATTTCAGATAGGACAGAGAAGCAAGCAATGAGGGAATTAGAGAGGGGACAACCTGCAGCAAAGCTATTTGTTTTTCTCTGGTGTTATATATTGCTGTGTACATGTGTTGCTGTATATAAATAACTGAATATATTGTTGTATTTTATTTTATATGTTACCATAATTTAATACAGGCATACACTGAATTATATGTTGTGTGTGTAGCATGAAGGAACTTAAAATTTCGTTTCGTTATGCAGCCTTGTGTTGACTCAACAACCTTGTACCTTGCTTTTACTTTGAAACAAATTCACAAGATGTTTTCCTCGTACTTGTGCTGACTTTGCCATGCCACGGTACCAGATCATTAGGGTGCTAAAACAATACCTGTGCTGAACCTGAAGAACTGGAAGACATAAGGGATAGTAAAATAAAATATAACTTATACATATGAGTGACTTACTGATATTCAGTATGTTTATAGGCCTATTTAATGGGCGAGTTTATTGAATAGTTTCTTTAGCCTATATAAACAATTAGCCTTATAAGTAGGCCTTCTAACCAAATGAGCAAAATTTAAAGAACAATAAGAGCCAATTAGTTAGCCTAATTAGCAACTCTCCAGACAAATAAACAAAAATATCAGTCACAGATTTTCTCCAACAGCGTGTGATTGGCGATGGGGCGGAGACACTTGCTGTGACCGACAGCATCCAGCACTGTAGTGGATGAGAGGGATAAAGACTGCTCTCGTACAACACAACGTCGCAGCCACTAATTATTAAAATAAAATACCGACAGTCGCTTTGAGCACAAGAAATAACTTTTAAATCAGTTAGAATTAGAATAGGATACGTTTCTTGTTGTTGCTGTTGTTTTTGTTTATTTTGCATGTGGCGCTTGACTAAAGGGACGAGCGCGAGCAAGCAACCTGACAACTACAGGCTCCAATTTGAGATTTGGGAGGTTGTAACAGTAGTATAGGCTTTCCCCCGCAGCAGAATAACGTAATTATTCAGCGCAGGCTCGGACTACTGCACAGCGCACACACCGGAGAGTCTCCTCGCATTTGAAGAACAATGATGAACAGAAGAAACTGAGGTAAATATCTTTCTCTCGCAACAAATCCATGTGGTGATTATCTCGCTACGCCAACTTCCAGCCTCTGCCATTACAACTCAGGAGGAGGGTGTGACAATAATGCAAGAGGAATAATGCAATAGGAATTTAATGTAACAAGAACGTAAACTGACATTGTGCAAGCTGAAAAATTAACCCTCGGCTTCCTTACAGATGAGTGAGCCAGGTGCTCGTGATGCATAATCTATTAATTAGCGTGCACGGACCGGTGTGATAGAAAATATTTATCACGCTTTTATTAAATAGTCTGTGTTACTTTGTGATGTGGCAAGACAGTGAACACTATAATCTATGCTGCTGAATGGTTGGTTGTATCAAACACATTGATATAACGTGATATATTCTGTGTATGCGCGTGTTGTTGTTGTTGTAAGCTCTTATCGCTAATGGATGCGGTATGAAGGCAGCGAGCGCGAGCCGCAACGAGCTGTCAATCATCTCATCCTTACTAGTCCATTGTTTTGCCCCTCCTGTTTGTGAGTGAGTTACCATGGAGAGTCTTCCGGGATTTTCCTCCTCTAATTACCTTATTTGGAGAAAGGGGCGGCTGTTAGTGGCTGGACTGGTGCTGTTGTTGGGTTTGTAGTGCTGTACTCACGTCCCGTGTGACCGAAGGCTTCAAAAACATTACCAAGCCTCGAATAAAGTTCTCAGTAGACATGGACTGGACCGTCCTGGGCAGTCTCCTAAGTCCTCCTACAAAACCCTTAAAAAACTGAACGCACACCCTGCTGGAAGAAGCTTCTGGTTACAGTCGGGTTTAGTATCATATACAGCCTCAGTGTCATTACTGAAATAATATATTCTTTTAAATATATTCAAGATACATTTTTGAAAAATATCTGGCATGATATCAATAAATATGAACTTTGGCAGGTTTGTGCACAGTCGCCCCATAGGGTGCTGTGCAGGGAAGATGGTGAATTCATATTAAGTAAGTAAGGAAGTAAGTAAACATTATTTGTAGCTACAGCATAAAATGCAGAGCTGGTGCATACAGGTTACCCAAACGCCTGTCTAAACAGGTGTGGTTTTAGCTACTTTTTAAAGGCATATACAGAATCAGCAGAGGGTAAGGGTGTGGGGCAGAGCAGTCCAAAGTTTGGGTGCTATGGCCTCAAAAGCTTGATCACCTTAAGGCGAGCGCATGGGACAGACAGCAGGTTTTGTTTGCTATAGACCTAAGAGTGAGCTGATGAGTAAAGATGAAATAGTTCAGTCACATATGCAGGAGCCTAACCGTGCAGTGCTCTGAAAGTAATAGTGAGGATCTTGATCCTAAATGTGACGGGGAGCCTGCCAGTGAAGAGATCTGTTTGTCCGAGAGAGTGGCCTTGCGTCAGATCGCCTGCAGGCGATCAAGGGCAGACCTGCTTGATGATGGGGATATTGTCTTAACCCTGTCCGGGTGTGTGTGTATGTGGGGGTGCAGTAGATGGGTTGCAGGTTGCAGGTGCAGGAAAAGTGACAGATTCACACTGATCACTGGGGGCTACATGGTACAAGCGTTGAGCCAGGTGCTCCATCAGAAGCTTAGAGAAGGATTAGATTTCGTTTGATGCATGTTTCTGTAAACGCAGTACTTGCTACACTGTCTGCATGGACCAGTATATTCCAGCTTCAGTATTGGGTATTACAAAATGAATACTTACCATTATATTCTAACAGTTTGTAGGATTCTTCACCTCCTGAAAGACTTAATCCTTTGATAGACCAAAGGTGTAAATGAGTTCATACCAGTCAAATGTGCAAAGGTTTCTTCAGATGCTTCCATGCCAGCACATCTGCACTTCCACAGAATACATGTGGGCTTATTGGCAACCAGAAAGTAGCTTCTTTTGAAAACAAAATATTTGCAACTCTAAACACAGAGCAGACTCCGGACCGGATGAGAATTATTTCCACAACACCTGTGACTGTGCTGAAAACTGAAACATGCTCTGTAACCGGGGGTAAACAACCAGACTTCTCATGAATGCTAATGTCATGAAAATCCTGTTTTATCGGTTTCTGCTTATATTATCACACACTTACTTGTATGCTGACAAAAAATAACAACTTTATCTTGTCCTCTATTATAAATTCTGTTTTTCCGGAGGCAAGAAAAGCACAGTTGTTAAAATTCACTACCAGTTAATGAACTAATTAATCACCAACAAAACATAGCTGTATATTGTAGAAAGCAGATATATACAGTATATTCAAGTATATTCTAGAGAGAGAGAGAGAGAAAGAAAGAGATAGCTATATATGTGTTATATATAATTTTTTTTACTCTGGGAAAAAAATATAACTTTTTTACCCAGCAGATCTGACCCCTGCTGTGGCCTGTCTCTTGACTTGCCTACGGAACTAATTCTTGTATAACCACTTCAGGATCTTAAAGGTTAAAATGTCATTTTTCTAATGGATTGACACGACCTGAGGTCGGCTTTAATCTCAAGAGCAGTTCGTGCTCTCATGCACTAATTTATTATTGTAGTACAATGCCTGAAGGAGATGTGGTATTCCTAACTGTCAGCCCTGCAGCACGTTGGCAATCTGGATATTGTAAATGTAGAAGCAGATTACTGTCAGCTCCTGTCTTTGTCTCACGTCTGCAGGAACTGACTTGCCATGGCGCTATTTAATGTGATTCCCTGATTTGAAAGTCTTGCTTTCACTCCATCAACTTTCCATGTTCCCTATATTGCTCAGGATTGTGGGGGTCTGGAACCAATCCCCGTGCAAGCTCTGGGTTGAGGGGTTACGCCTTGGACAGGTGGGTCACAAGTGGATCACAGATGAATAATCATGTCTTACCCCTCTCTCTGTCTCACCTCTTTCAGCAAAGTATCAGCTGGAAATCAATATCATGTGCTTATGCGTAGTTATTACACAAACATTTGTATATGTAATGTGGGATAATGAGGAACGTCTTTCATTAAGGAACGTTAATCATTCTGCAAGTTGGAGAGATGGAGGAGTTTCCTGCCGACTCGGGTGTTTAGTTCTGTGTGATGGCCTCATGAGGGAGACTGACTCTACTGTGCTCCTACACCTGTGTGAAATGTTTCCCTGGCTGTATCAGAGGGACATGGTGCACCAAGAAAACACCTTAGCAAGAAGGTTGTTTTATGTGACAAGGGGTATAAAGGTCTTGGATTTTTCATGGTCATGTGTTTCTGGAAGCTGATATCAATATTTCTGTGTCAAAAGAGCCAGCAGCCAACAATTTGTATTGCTATTTAAATCCTCATGGCGCTTGAAAAGGGAAAGTAGTAAACAACATAAAAAGAAGTCACCATGCATTAATTGGTTCTGCAACACACTGCAATAACAGTTGCAATGCATTGCAATAGACCAAGTGTATTTTAAGGCAAAAAAAAATCCACAGATTTAGACAATGAATGAATAATCCTAACAGAGATTTAGTCTCTTCATGATGAACCATATCGTGATATGTAAAAATGCAATGTTCAAGGGAGAGGAACCTATTAAGCATACAATCAAGCACTTATTACAGCCTCTAAGTGAAAACTAAAATATTTAAACAAACATATTGTCTGAACACTAATGTTGGCTGATACTTGTGAGGGATCATTTCCAGGTGTTAATTTCCCATACCAGGCGCATAACTACATAAACACAGTGAACTATCCTCCTGACTCCTTTGGAGGTTTTCTTTTTTCTTTTAATATTTGTTTCTTGATCTAGCCAGCCATTTTTATCACACCACAAGGAGCCCTTTTAATTGCACTTTTCATATATATTCATTTTTGAAATTGGATGGAATATTTCCCCCCGCAGATTAAGGTTTTTAAAGCCTCAACTGTATAGTATGGCCCCACCTTCTTGCATTATGCACTCATACAGGAACGGGGATTACGAGACATCACTTGTAAAAACAATTATGCTAAACAACAACAAAAAGTTGGTGTTTGGAGATTCAGATTTACATTTACATAATGCAAGTAAATCACACCAAATCTGTGTCATGATTTTTCCCCATCAATAAATTCAGATGAAAGTAAAAAACATGTTATCATAGCAGGACATTAACAGTGTATTTAATGGCTTTAACGAACCCCCTGTCCTATTTAAGTGTATCAGTGGGGCATATTAGTGTGCACAGCAGTAGCACCCCGAAACAGGTAAAGTTAAACTGAGTGCAGCCCTTGTTAATTCTACAAATTACAGCTGTGGTTTTCCTGTGTGATGTGAAAAAATGCCTGTTTCTAGACGTCTTTACAATTCCTTTCCACACATTATCCAGAGAGACATCATGGATGGATCACTGTCATGTCTTTTCATATGAGACTTTTGCATATCAAGACCATGCAAATGCACACAGGTGAAGCCCACTTTTCAAGTTTAACACGACTTCACAGGAGAGTCAGAGAGATGTCAATCAACCACAGCCTTTACACGTCCACACACAGCCCTCAGAAGAGGTCTATTCAGACACGATAAGAGAAAACACAAGGTTGGGAGGATGACAGGTGTGTAGGGCCTTTAAGCAACAGCATACCACTCCGCTGCCATTAAACTTGATTTTGACCATGTGCAAATCTGCAAGATTTGTGAGATTTAAATTTCAGGTTGCAGATTCTTTGGACTCATTATGTTTAACTCTGTGAAATAAGTCTTGATCACAGATTTTGGCTAAACAGTGATTACTAATCAAAGGGTCCTACAATAAACAACGTGAGCGTGCAGGTGAGATTTTCACACAGACAAATGGATGATACGATGGTGGTGACGGGGACATCTTTTGTCAGCACAGGAAGAGCCGTTGAGTATATGCTAATTCTCCAGATGTGATTTGCCATTTGTTTTGCAGTTTACCGTTTGTTTGGTATTTTTGGTTTTTGTGCTCGAGTGTATTTAAGGAGAGGAAGACTGCATGCCGTGAGAGAACGGTGATCTTTCTCTCTGTGGCCTCGTATAAAGAATTGATTCATCACATCTTTGACTCCGTAGTACTCTTACTCTATGGGAAGAATTTTTCCCTGACCAGTTTCAGCACTAACAATAGAGAAGAAATTGAAGTGA
Organism: Lepomis macrochirus; assembly: GCA_024633595.2. Lineage (NCBI taxonomy): Eukaryota > Metazoa > Chordata > Actinopteri > Centrarchiformes > Centrarchidae > Lepomis > Lepomis macrochirus. The sequence goes on from JALXJV020000005.1 coordinate 32,094,901, forward strand.
CCCTTTGCATTCATGTAAATATATTACCGCTCTATACTGAGAGCCAATGTTATATGAATCACATTAGCCTTATACATACCTCATTATAATTTCATGGCCAGTGTAGCATTTCATTACTGGAAATTATAGAGCAACAGCAGTATTACATATAAATGGTATTACATGTTTGTCAGTTCAATTATAGCAGAAATGATATGCTTCACACCCTTGAGTGCTTAATGAAAGTGAAAGTCGTGTTCAAAATGTCTGCTGTATTTCTTGATTAAGTCACATAGGGTGGCAATTATCAGCAAAGCTATCATAGTGCCCATTCATTCTTTCAAGTGACACTCTCAGGCTATTTACTGAGAGACTGCAATGATTGTTCTGCTGTGGTGTTGGATCATGCACGAGCTGTGTTTTGTGGCTGTGAGCTGACTGAAGCGTTCTGTGATCGAGTGAGTGGTCAGGGGAAAGCCACTCCGGACCCAGAGTGAATGGTTCTTTGTAGGACGGGCACCTGCAGAGATCTGCCTCCTGCTCCTGAAGCGATTAACATGCACCTCCAACCTCCATGGCCTTCCCACTCCCCAGTCCTTCGGCCGCCCATCCTGGCACTGTTCTGTTGTCTTGGCACCTGTTCTACATCGTCCATCCTGCAAAGGCTATAACTCATGTCTTTGTCCAGGCTGGACAAACACAGCATGACTGCAAAACTGTTGGAATTGCATCGATTTCCTTTGTCAATGAGTTAAGTTTGGAAGTTCTGTAGAAGGCAGACTGTGTGGATTTGTTGTAGCAGGGGATTGAGGTTTGCAAAATATGTTCAAAGAAAGTTTATAAAAGTAATTGCTTTTTCTGGTGAGCCAGTAGAAGAGGGTCCCAAGGCACGAGTTGCATCGCTCATTTTTCTGCAACAAAGTCTAATAGCAAATAAGCCTGGTTTTAACTGAACTTTTTATATCAGAAAGATAAAGTACTGTAAATAAGCTACTGTAACTTCTTTGTAAAAAAAATATTAGTAAAACAAATATAATCCAATCTGTAAAACAGCCACATGGAAAGTGAATTGTTTTAGTGGACAAATATAACTACCTTCAGTCTTTTAGATGTTTTTTTGATAGCAATAACATTTTAACATTATTAATGGGGTCCAACTTTAGGCTAACATCGAAGGTTAGGCAGCTAATATGCTGTTAAGGATTAGTTTGTTGTACACAGTGATATTGTGTCAGACATTAAAGTTAGAGAATGAGGTTTTTGTCCTGAGCAGAAAGAAGCCTAAAATACTGTAAATATAAATATATTTTCATTTGTTAGATTTTAATTTTTGTGTTTTATTTACATTATATGCTAAACTCAAACACTGACATTAACAACAGGTTATGTTTTCAGTTTTGTTTTCGAGGATATGTTAGTATGTATGTTTGCAGCACCCTGGAACAGGTAAAGTTAAACTGAGTGCAGCCCTTGTTAATACTACAAATTACAGCTGTGCTTTTCCTGTGTGACGTGAAAAATGCCTGTTTCAAGACCAGGTTGCATTTTCTTAGGAGGGTAATTTAGCACAATATTTTTTTCACATCTAACACACATTTGGCTAGTCTCATAGCCGACACACAAAATTACGTACACCCTAATTACAGATGTGTTCTGACAGAACATGCTAATTGCTAATGGTCGTGACAAACTTCACTTCTGGGGACTCAGTTCTCTTCTCACTGGCTCACAGATCTGGGGTCCGCTGACGTGAGGTCTGAGGACTGTCTTGAATGGATTTGGTTCCTCAAAAGGGAGTTTTTTTTTTAAGTAGCCACACGTTTTTATGGCCACACTGTCTTACCTAGCAGTAAATTAAGCCCCGTTCTTCTCAGCTCCAGTCTTTTCTGTAGCACTCTGATCTTTTATGCTCTGTCTTCTGTTTTTCATTTGAACTATAAAACTAATATATTCATTTTCCTGCTGAGCGAGTTTGGGTACAGCTGGCAGATTTATTATTATAATATTGATATCAAAGTGTGAGACTATGATTTGAATTGTAATTTGCAATGTCAAGTGATATTGCCTACATGTATTTTCCTGGTCTTAAAAGACTTCATAACAGTGATTGACATTTGTCTGTTGCAGCTGACTTTAATGAGACTGTATGCCTCCCCCAGCTCGGTCACCATTACCAATGATATTTCTAGGCATTCACCCAGCCACAGATTAGATTATATATTATGAAAGCATTAACAATCCGCAGAATGTCATTACAGTATCATTATTGGTTTGATTTGGTTACACAAACCACAGATTTATAATTTAAAATGCATGTCTAAGCAAGAATTCATCACTACTCCAATCAGAACTTTGTTTTTACCAGTGGAGTTATTTTCAGTCTGCAGTCGTTTGCTATCATCATGAGTCATATTCTCAGTAGGTTTAATTTTTTTCTCAGCCCGCTGCTGTGTTGTGTCCTCAGATGCCGGGGTCAGTGCAGGCAGCTCTGTGCTGCCAGACACAAGATGACGCTTGTGTCAGAATTGGTTTTAAATCAGATTTTTGTGGCATCATCTCCCTACCCAATTGTTGGGACCTCGGGTGGCGATATTATTAGAATATCAGCTGGCCTATGCTTTGAAACATGCTGACTCGCTGATAATCCACTTCCCTTTCTTTTGCCCTCCCTGTGTCATGGGCTTTGCATTAAAATAGAGTGCTGATTGAATTCCTCTCCTGAGTATTGCTGAAACCCGGCCCTCCCCGCTCTCCGCTCTCTCCTCCTCCCTCAGTGGATTGATATAGCTGTTTAACTTTATTTTCCCTCAGCAAAGCACACACACACACACACACACACACACACACACACAGACCTGTACTGAATATTTTGACTGAGCGAATGGTAATGTGGCGTTCATCTGATGGCTTCGACTTGAGGCAGTGACCAAACAGAACTGTGGATGTCTGCACCACCACCACGCCCCGCTCCTCCTCCACTCCCAGACTTTGGTCTGGAGGATTAACCTCACCCTCTATATACTGGCCTGCCTTGATTATGTCCAAGGATAAGAGCTGCTTAATTGTAATCACTGGAGCTGTCCTGAGCAGCATAAACACAGGAGCATGGATCAGCCCAGGCCACACACTGGAGATGGACACACAGGGTGATAAGCACTGTACTCTCTTATTGACAATCTCTGCAAAGGAGGCTATGTCATCTGCCTGTTGTCAGTTAACAGGATACTACCTGTCATATCTATGAAACTCAACAAACACTATACACATTTAATTATAGATGCTTAGCTATGAGGTGTGAAGGAAACCCCATGACTCCTGCTAGCATGCATCTATCCATTTATACATGCCGTGACCTTAGCGTTAAAAGTGACATATTTTAAAATGAATTTAGCAATTACAGTGGTTCTGCAAATTATTTTTGCATTTTACCAGGGTGATGTGACAACAACATGATTAATGTAATTAACATTGTTGGTGATGAATATGACTCACTTGACATTTTGTAAAATTCACATTTATGTGTTAAAAAGCTCAAAACATCTAGATGGCATCTGCTGCACTGGTGCCATGCTTTGGCCAATTGATATGTCAGTGGCTGAAAATAATTTAAACTGTTTTGAATTTGCTGACATATTTTATAGTTGCAAATCATCACAGTACTGATTGGCCTGCAGCCTTTCTCGCAGATAATTTGTAGCTTTGTTCCTATTTGACGTTTGCGCTGGAGCTTGAAAGTGTGAAATGAAGTTGGCACATCATTAGATCGTCCATGTGGGGATAAGGCACTTTAGCAATAACTGTAATATGTTTGCTTAAGAAGGTAATTGCTTCACAAAGAAAGGTTGGGGATGTGATAATACAACACTTAACTATTTCTCTGCAGCGTCTGTTGTGAGAATTTCCGTGAACTGGGGTCAGCATGCCGAGCTCTTTGCTATCCCCGCCATCTGGCAAACAGTGCCTTATGCCTTTCCTTTGGGTGTTGAGCCCAAATGGCGAGGATCCCACAGATCTTTTCCCTATTCCCGTTGGTCTGAATCTTTCTGTTTACGGCTGATATAAAAAGTTTTGGATCGACTCAAGTGCAGTCTTGATTCTTGGTCTTTGCGGAAGCTGTATCCATGAGATTTTCACGCATAGAATCACTTTGCTTCGGCTATAGAGTGGAGAGCGTCCATTTTAATGTCCTCGGGATGGCATGTTATTTTCTGCTGGCTTTAATGGACCCAGACAAGCAGCAAAAAAACTGAATCATGGGTAGGTGGTCTGTAGTGAGATTCAGTGTGGGAAAAGTCTGTCCTTTCAACTTTCTACCAAGTGCTGTCCCAGCCCTCTGGAGAGTACAGCTTTCCACAGAAAAGGACATCTTTATCTAAAAAAAACTCCAATGAAGATTTTAAGGGGAACAAGTAAATTGAGAAAAATCTCATGTTAAAGGCATTCTAGCAGAACTGGTTGGCCATCTGGCATTTTAGTCATGTCAGTGCTGAGGTCAAATCTCAGGCGACCTGTCCTTGGTGCACTACACCATCAGAGCCAATTACTGCCCTCTTAGAGTCCCCCTTTGAATACACTTTGTCCTTATCTTTCCTACAGTGTTAGAATGTTAATACCAGGAGGTGGTAACAATCACAAGTCCAGTTGCTGTGATAGGATATTTATCAATTGTGTTTTTGTTATGCGTGTTATCACTGTGTATAACAGTTACAAGTTCAACATTTTGGGAAATACACTTCTTCTGCTATCTTTCCCACGGCTATGTGGTTAAATACGAAGCTAAACCCGGGAGACGGTTGTCTTATTAACATGGTATTTGTACAAAAACCAGAGAGTAACATGTTTTTGATACTGTTTTTATACTTTAGAGGTGCTAGTAAGTAGATTTTGTGACCTTTGGGCCGAACCAGACTAGCTGTCTCGCCTTGCTTCCTCCTCCTTCCTCCCAGTCCTCACGTCTCCTGACTCCAGCTTCACATTGGAGCGTGACACTGGAGTAGATTATCACCCCTATCCCATCCCGCTCCCACAAAAAAAAATCCCGTCCCAATCCCATGACAGAGTAAAAACATGTTCCTCTCCCGTCCAGAAGAATGTATTCGGTCCCATACCATTCTTGATAAAAAAACATCAGAAAATAGCATTTATTCATATTAAAACTGCATCAGAGATGTAAATCAAAAACTGTCTTAAAATTGCACAGCACAAACATCACTTTAGACAGTAAAACTGTTATTACTGCTCTCGGCACTGCTTATTTATGTATTTAATTAATTAGTTATTTACTCGTTTTATTTATTTGCCATACCTTCTTATTATGTATTTTTTTTACCAACATCGAAAGACGCACACAAATTATATGTGAGTATAATAATAACAAAAAAGATCATTCATTCAGAATTGTATATGAAAAACAGACGTTCCCATCCTGCCCACTCCCATTGACTTTTTTTCCTGTCCCATCCCAGTCCTGTGATGAATGGTGAACTTGGACAATGTTTCGGAGCTTCCGGTGTAGTCAGCGGTTATATGTTGTCATAACGCTGTCAGACAATAGTTCATGGGTTTTGAGACTGGATTTTGGTCAATGCATTCCCCCTCTTTTACTCTCCACATGAACTGTTTACCTGCATGCAATCAAAGCCTGCTCAAACAGAAACCAGAACTTTTCTGATACCAAACTTCCTTGCCTACAGATTTTGCATACATATGCATGTATCTGTTTATAGAGATTACATTTTATTGAGCTTTAAAGATTAACATTATGAATACTGTTGTCACACAGCCCACTGACGCATGGGATTGCAGAAACAGTTCTTGAAAGGACACACAGAGAAGCAGCCAGCAACAGTTTTAATTTAGAGAGAGAGAGAAACAAAAGTCTGCAGATATGTGTGAACCTCATTAGAGATTTAGATACAAAAGTTCTTTCCTCTTGCTGCATTGATGTTTGCTCTCCTGCTGCGCTGAGCTAAACTATTTAGTTTCCTGAGCATTCATAGGAGGTGTGATTGAGGCTTGGAAGGTAAGAGAGAACACATTAATTAAATGAGGGGTTTAACTGAAAAATGATAGCACAAATACTCAGAGCAATTACAGCTTTAAGGGGAAAATGAGATCAATGTTTTTAGAAATTCTTTTTGAAATGAGAAGTGAGCAGTGCCTTACTTTTAATGAGCTAGAAAGACAGCAAATGCCCTTATTTTCTCAGTAATAACTTAAATGTTAGTCTTGACATACAGAAGCACCTAACTTAGAGGAATAGTTTGACATTTTAAAAACTGATTTTTCTCTCTGACTGAGAGTTAGATGAGAAAGTGAATACACACTCACAATTGACTACAGCATGCAGCCCCTTAGCCTAGCTTAGCATAAAGACTTGAAACAGGGGGAAACAGCTTGCCTGGCTCTGTCAGAAGGAAAATGTCGGTTTAACAGCACCTCTGAAGCTCACTAAAAACACATCAGCATGTTTGTTTAATCTGTAAAGGATGACAAAGTGTAAAAAAATGACTATTTGTTGGTGTTGATTTTACCAACAGCAAATAGCAGGTCATACCAGGTAGATATGGTGAGTTTTAGTCTGCTTCTCCATGTCTCCAAGCCTGACACCAAGCAAAGCATCGGGATTATGATGTAATGCTCTTCCTTCTTTTTAAGTTTCCTTGCAAGACTCCAGGAAGTCACTGCAACATTTTTTAACCTCTGGATGGAGCCAGGGTAGCTGGTTCCCCCTAGCTAAGCGAACCATCCCTTTGCTGTAACTTAATACGGCTGAGGGAAATGGCCAGGGTAGAACAAAAAAGTAAAATTACATTAGCATTTCCTTTTACTTTGCACAATTGCAAAAATTACATTTTAAAGATTATTTTTTTAATTCCTCCTTAAAATGAAAAATCAGTGATGAGTAGTATTTTAATTAGAAGCAAGTAGAAAAAAGAATTCTGTGTGTCAGTTTCTGTGATTGTTGCTTTGGCCAAACAGCAACATGACAGCTAATTTATGCGAAGGTCATGCGAGATGGCCTCATGAAGAGGCTGTCAAATAAAGACAGGAAAATGTTTTTCTCCCCTACTTAAGAGCTGGCAGCAAATATAAAGGGACACTGTCAGAACATGAATGTGGCGGAGGAGATGCCAACGTATTCATCAATGGCGGGCTTTATGTGTGAGAGGGTTTTTGATGTGCAGGGCTCGCACTGCAGCGGTCTTCTGTGGATGGTGAAAGCCAGTAGCTTTGCCCAGCTGGGACTGACCGATGGTGGATGTAAGATGTCTTTCCTGCCTCCTACAGCAGAACATTCTTCTAGGACTAGAAGTGTAATGACTAAAGCGTGGAAACGGTATACCATCCCATTACAAGCAGTTTTGGTGATTGGAAGGCACTTGTTTTGAGTTTGTGACAACATAATTGGAAACCTCTCTCTCAAGTGCTTTTTTTGGGTGCGGGCTCATTAACAAAACATGTTTTCCCTCTTCCTATCTCTTACCTCAGTTTGAAGTGTAGATTTCTCAGACGCAGAGCTCTGTGTACCATGGAGGAGCTCTGCAAATGAGGGTCTCTTGTGCCACCCAATGTTGTGGTTGTGGTGAAATCAATTCTGGCTGCTGCAGAGCTTTGCAGCATGAAGGACAGTGCTGCACTGTGTGTGTGTATGAGGCTCCTTCAGCCATGGAACCAGACGCACAGCACTAACCTACATGCCACACACACACACACACATATGCACACACAAAGCAATTAAAATGTCCCAAGTAAACACATTATATGAGACTATAGGACAAATTAAGAATACACAAACAGTAATTAACCTGAATTCTGTGGTTGATGATAATAAACAAGAAAAGCTTGGCTAAGCTTTTTTGTGCCCTACTTTGACAAGTGTGTTGAAACAATTATGCCACTTCACATTTCCTTTGTTGTTGCCATGGTGTCTGCACTAACTTGTCATCATCATATTTGCGGGAAACATTGTAATCCTCTTATTCTGCTAGTACCCCCACTGCAAGCTACAATACAGACGGGACCTGGCCGAGCTCCTGCTGTGTGGGCTTCTATTTGTGTTGAGGTGTTAGGCTTGCATTACCTCTGCTCTTCACTGAAGTCATCCTGTGGCAACACTACCACAGGCATCACCGTGGCATGAAATGATGTTGATCGATCTGTGCAAGCCAAATGTGTATCTCCTGCATGCCTGTGTGGAAATCAGAGCCCCCGCGATTGAGCTGTTCCCGCAGACGGCCTCTTCTTTCCATTTCTGCTGAGCTCTTTGATAGTGCTGCAGGCCCGCGGGTGGGTGCTGTGCTTGGATGGGTGATGGGTGTTCACCGTGCAGCTCCAAGCCAGCCGCACAGACCCAGCAGGAGGCTACTGGAGGTCCATAGGGAAGATGGAAGTGAGGAGAGAAAGAAAAAGGAAGAGAGGGAGCGGCAATTGAGGGGAACTCTCGGCATTACTGGAGCTCAGATTGATTTAATCATTCAGAGCATTCGTTGGGGGGTTATGATGCAGTGTGTGTGTGTGTGTGTTTAAGGGTTGCAGAGGTGGGGAGCAAGCCCTGAGAAAAAAAAAGGTTCGCTAATAATGATGAGAGATGCAGTCAGCAGTCTTAGCCTCCATGGTAATCGAACCGCTAACCTTGACTTGAGTTACTGCTGCGATCTCTCTGCTCCAGTGCAATCCAGTGCCTGTAAGATTCAGCTATGAAGGAACTCCAGTGTGCACACTGACGTGTTATCTTGATAAGCACCACCTCTTTTTATTAGCGAGATTGAAGCAAGGAAATCCTATTACCTGTCATGAATTATTAAAGTCCATGTGAGGAGAAGGAATAGTTTAGGATTCAATTCCCATGTGGGCACTTAAAATATATGTATAATGATGGCCAGCACTTATTTGTAAAGCACTTTTCAATACAGGTGACAAAGTTCTTCATGGCAATCAATGTAGAACAAGGACAAGTTGACTATAAATAAAAATAGGATCACACACAGTGGTGCGTAACGAGTAATATAGGAAGCATTAAACAAGTCAAGGTAAAATCAAAGGTAAAGTAAATAACACATCACAAAGTGGTTTATAATCAATTAATAAAACATAAACAAAATGTAAGCTTAAAGCTGCATAAATTCATTTCTTTTTGGCCACTTGGGGGCAGCGTTACAATGCCGGAAACACAACGTTGACTTATTATCACCTGGTCAACCAACAATTACCTGTTTATACAGCAGACACAGCGATTGGAATAATGTACAAAAAACTCTAAAACTTGAACAATTTATTTCTCTAACAGCTTTTAAGAACAATATCATGGGCATCTCATGCAAGTGCGCCCTTCACAAGCAAGAATAATTTATTATTTATTAAGTGTTTCTAGGTCTGTTAAAAAACTATGTCACAACTAAATTAAACTCTGTATTTTTCTGTGTTCTGTCTGTTGAACTGTATTGTACATGTGGCCACTTTGAGATTGACACATAGTTTGATCCATTAATAATACAAAAATATTGATTAGTGCAGCTTTAAAAACATATTGCAAGAACCCTGCGCTCAATTTCTTTTTAGGCTGCATGAAATAAATCCAGGCTTAAGAATAAGATTGATTCCACACCACCGACTTACTCATCCTCTACAATCTGACATCAATACACTATGTCACTCTGTCACAAACACCCCCCCGGCCCCCTTTTCATCACTGAATCACTTCAAACAGATGCTGGCACCATGAATGATAGTACAGTATGAGGAAAGGAAGGCGTGTAGGCAAGCTCTGCGGGAAGCCGTGGGGGTGGAGGGTGCAGGGGTTGATGGGATTGAATGGTAAGTGATCCCTTGGTGTTTCTGGCATGGCATAGCAGAGGGCGAAGCCATCTCCCACAGGGACACAGTTAGCCTAAAACATTTGTCACGGTAAATGATGTAACGGGCTTTGTTAAAGGATTGTGTGTGTGTCGATTTATTTGCGAGTGTGCACGGACTGTACTGTATGACATATGCCCATGCTCCCCTCCTTAGATAATGAGATCACATCAGTGTGTGTGTTGTGTGTGCGGGCTCCGGCTGAATACATTTAAATTTCTAGCAAGTCTCTTTCTCCATCGCTTCATATTGCTTATCACATGAGCCATGAGCCAGATTTTTTTATTTCCATAGCTGGTTATAACAATCTGTTACTTAATGCAAATCATCATGGATTTGCTGGTAAGAGTTGTGTGTACCCTTAGCTGTTACAACCTGTAAAGATTACACACCATAGTGAGGAAAATCCCCTTTCTCATATTCACTGGCTTTAATTAGATCTCTCTCACTCTGTGTTTGTGTGTTTTGAGATTGACTAAAGGAAGGAACGATCTGTGGTTTTAGGGAGCCACAAAATTGGTGTGATGAGAGGCATCTGACAAAACAGATGTACACTCATACTTTTAGGCTTCAAAATCAAACATGACCTCCAGCATATTTAACCCGTCAGAGAGTTACAGTCACCTTACCACGCCATTAGTCAAAGAATGTGATGTGAGAGTCGTGTTGGTTAAATTAAAGCTGCACTTGTGATTATTCCTACTTTTACAATGGATCAAATGTTTAATGTTGCAGAGATTAACCCACAGAGAATTATCACCTAAAGCTGGGCATACAGTACGAATTTAGAAATCTTGTTGTTTAATTCCAACTCACACAGTACGAGTAAATCGTCTGTGATGCAAAGCCAAAGCTCACTATTTACGTGCTCAAGCCACGGCCTGAGTGCTCACGCTGTACATGCATAAAAATGGCTTTTGTCAATACAGATTCATTTGAAAGTTCAGACGCAGGAAGAAGTTTGTTCGCTATCATTGATGCTAACAAGGCAGAAATGTGCTGCCTTTATCATCTATGCAATCATGTGTGCCAAAACATCTAAAAGCTTGAAAATCAGCTGAGAATAGGGCTGAAATTATACAGCGTATGCCCGGCCTAACATCAACTAACTCTGGAGCTGCCCTCATCTTTATCGTCTGTAAGCTCATTGTTCTGGCCACAGCAGATTGCTACGAAAAAAGCTCTGATAAACCAACTGTGTGCAACCTGCCCAGGCTTTTGCAGCTAAATATTGCAGCTGGATATTTCCCTCAGGAGTTGAGTTTTTAGACAACAGACTTAGAAAGAGCAGGAATATTGGGACATTCGCCAGGTGGCCTGGAACACAACTCAACAAAATAATGGCTAACGTTGTTCTGTGTACGCTGGATGTGTAAACAGGAAAATGTTTGCTAAAATATCAACTTTATGTGCCAATGTTGTGTTTCCATCTTGTTATGTTGGTAAGCTGCAGTTGGCTTGTACCTTGAGGCTGACATGAAATGTGATTTGAGGCTACGATAAGGCAACTTTGCCCACTTATTCCTTTCAATCACACTACTAAAAAAAACTAACACCCCTTTAATGAATTGTGAAAGCTGCCTTATTTTCCCAATAATAGGATTTAAACGTCTTTTAGGCTTCATAAGAACCATTTTCCTTCATGAATGGGACGACATTTACTTTTCAAATGAGCTGTCATAAAATTAATTACTACTCTCCAGTACGAGTTGATGATTAATATCAAAAGAAATGTAAGCTAGTGTTATATCTTTGGAGTGAGAGAAAACTAGTTTGCACAGTCTATCCATCAAACTAATGTGTGCGATCCAGTATTCTCAGATGCCTCAAATAGTTTTCTTTTTTGAAGAGTAACCCATTATTTTCAATATGATTCAGATATGCATGACACTTTCATGTCAAGCTTTCTTTAATGAAGTAATTTAAAAAATATGGCGAATGAATGAATTAGTTTTTTCCCCCAGCTTTTGTCGTCTCTTCAATTTTTCTTCATAATGGAGCGTAATCTTAACTGTGATCTTCACGCCTGACCTTTTTAAAACTTTACCATGTCCAGAGATTAAAAGAAAGAAGAGAAACTGTGATTTTCATGCAAATGCACTCCTGTTTAACCTTGCGGAAGTCATTAATTTGAGTTCTACAGCCCCAATGAAATAATCCCACCCCATATGCTGGGATCTTACCCTTTTCTATCACAAACATACACTTCACCCCTTGACCATTAAACCCCCACATGTTCCTCTGCCAGCGCTGTTTAATATGCATAAAGCATTTGAAAATAATTAAACTCTACAACAAGTGATATGACCCCAATTACCCCATCCTAGGAGTGGTAACAGTGTAGACAAGAGTACTGCATTGCACTGTAAGGGACTGTTTGGGCACTGCAAATGTCAGGATCTCTGCAGAATCGCAGCATGTTTCTCTAATCAGGTCTATGCACATGGGCACACGAGGTGTAAACGGCTCATCCAAAAAAAGAAAATAAGTTTGCTCTTCTGATGCACTGCTATGTTAGTTTTATTTGTCAATCTTTTGTTACCCTGCAGAGATTATAGCTGGAGTACAAGATAGTGTAGATTAAGTTAATTCTTTGAAATGACAGTTCAGTCAACTGTTTAAACACGTTTCTAAATACAGAGTAATCCTTTCGACTGTGTCAGTAAAAATGTTTCAGGCAAGAATAGTCACTTGAAATGGCCTCAAATAATCTCCTGTCTCAACATAATGGTGTATGGTAATTTGTTGTTTTCTGTCTATAGGACACTGCCCACAAAAAGGCGACACTGGTTCCAGCCAGGGGATTTAGAATGTATATTACAGCACTGCAAATCAATTGGTTGCCTGCAGGCAACACAGATATCTGAGTGCAGTTTGACACCAATTCCAAATGCCATGCCATCTTCTTGCATGTCTCCCTCCTTTTGTAACTGCTCCCGCTGGGTCTGCAATCTGCGTTCAGCTGTTCAGGACAGGATATGAATATTCTGAGCAGTTCTCTTGCATACACAGTAAAGCAAAGCAAACCGCCCAAAAAGATTCTTGTTAATCGTGGCATTTGCTAAAAGATGCTGAGAGGCAGCCAGTTGTCAGAGAGCTCACTGTGCAAGGAGATGGCCCACATTGCACACCCATGTCGCCTCCTCCCAGGAATCCGTCTCTCAATGTGAATGATTGACAGGGCTTCAGCGCTGTAACAGCCAGGCCTTTACCATGTTCCATATTTGTGATGAAAAATCGTCCCCGTCGTCCTCCCCCTCATCTCCTCCCCCTTCTTGTTCCATCCTAATCTGCTCTTATGGGTCGCAGCCCGTGGCGTCTTAAACCCCTCCGTCTCCAACAGCTGCTGAGGACAGGGAGGTATAGAGAGATTAAATGAGTCTTTGCAGCCCCCTGAAGGAATCACACATGCCTCTCTGCCTGCAGCCCCAGCTAGTGTCTTTGATCCGCTGTGTTTTCCAACCCAGTCGAGTCCCACTGGGTGAAAGAGGGTTCCTACACTAGCCAATCTACATACAGGCCTCTTTAGGCTTCACGTTGGCTGTTGAGCTCATAAGTTTTGTTTAGTTCAAGGCAGCTTAAAGTCTCAGCTGCTTTATAACTCATGGTACTGGAAGAAGCCAGTACACTGAGAGCTGTTTACTTGTGCTGCAGATGCCAGTTGAGTTTTGTTAACGCTTTTTCGCTGTACATTAGTTATGGACCTACCACTAATGGGTGCCGTGCCATTACTGGTTTCCTTTGCTACCTTATGGTCTATCATACAAAGCTGTGGAAGCAGCAGTGCGATCTGCTCTAGTCCGAGATGGATCAGACATCATGACCAGCCTCTGGGGAATGCCCCGCCGCCTCATATTAGGCATTTGCCGCGAATGGCCTGTGATGCCCTTATTTCACTTTCCCTTCTTGTAGTACACAGGAAAACCATATACCAGCGGAGGTCAAAATGTGCTGTGTGAGACATTTGTAACATCTGTTGGTAACATATGATTGTGAGCAGGTGAAACAATACTGCAATCTGCTGTGGAACAGATTTATCCTACATAGAAGCAGAGCTAAGCCACGCTAACTGGCACATGATGGAAATTTAAGCAGTGCATGTGAAATCTCAGGGCTGCTGTAACCCTGGTAACGTTCAGAGGGAATTTGGAGGATGGGTGAGCCACTAAGCTAATACAGTCTGTCCCTCAAGTGTGTGCAATTTTCACATTTGGTCCCCGTACAAGCCTCCTGTGGCTTTTAATTTCAGTTTATCAGTACTGAAGTGAGCCTAGAATATTTGGCAGTTCAGTAGTCAGTGTCTCGCTAAATGTTGCAGAGTGGGTTGTACTGTAGTGTGCTAATAAACATGCCAATATATAACATTTTTTCTTCCCTTTTGATATTGTTATGTAGTCCATTTTAGTCTTCCTGACTACATTTCCTATGTTGGATATTTTGAATAATCCTTATAGTAATATAAGTTATATATTGTTGATATTGTAACGTCAGTGTTTGCTTTCATACTGCTCTTCACAGCACAGCAAGTACCCCTGGATGTACCTGTGTGCTGGAAAATAGCACTCCTACACATTGCGTGGGTTTACTACATGGTTATGCCTGGGGTATCAGTAAGGAAGTTGGCAATGCTGCTGCTTTGGTTTCAGATCAGGTTCAGAACCTTTACTGCATGCCATTTGCCTCTTAACATTTTCTTAACCGTCTAACAAGTGTTTTTATCATAAAAGCAGGAAAAAAATCATTTTGGTATTTTTAAACCTGCGCCCTATTTTCACATATTTTGGTGTTGAAATGACTATAAGGTACAAAAAGAGCTGCCAGTTGGCTGCAGTTTTTAATAGTGTTCTCATAAAAATATAATCAAAGCAGTAGCAGGGCTTTTTATGCAGCTGTACAGACTCCCTGCAGTACAAAGTTGTGGTAATTAAATTTAAAAAAAAAATCATAAAGAAAATCATAAATGTAATGAGGCACTAACAATGTGTTTACATTGACATGAGTCCAGGTTTATCCCACACGATGAGCCTGTTAGTTGTGTTAGAGCAGATGCAACATCTTTCTGCTTGCTTATAGCTTCACTGACAAAAACACTGGCCAAATGGGCTGATTAGCATAACTGTTGTGTGAAATAAACCTGATCTGTCTCTATTTAGGTAATACATGAACTTATGTTAAACTTATGAAGTTATGTCAGTAAATTTAAGAAAATACTGAACTTTTAAACATTTAAAAATATGAAAGTTATAATTTCTCTGGGCTCTGAGCATAATGGTAGTTTTCTCTCTCACCCCGTAACTTTTAATTGCTTTTACAGTATCCCTGTGATGTTCATTGAAAAAGAGTGAAATAAAATGTAACTTTGATATTATTACCTCTTCTGTTCATGCATTTTTTAAGCCAACATATGCATGGCATAGTGGAAATTTGCTTTGATAAGACTCATGGAGCTAGTTACCTTAGTCGTTATTAAATCATCGATTTGCCTGCCTGTATGGTGGCTGTAGGGTGCAATAATAGCAATAGTTTATACAAATTTATTGTCTACCTGCAACAACGTTCTTCCAAGCACATACATTTCAGTATTAGCATTGGGCTAAAACAGTCAGTAGTGATCTTTACACACTCTGGACAGTTTGAGAGCTCTTCTACCCCACTAAGAAGCATTATTATAGGACACACTGCTTTGTAGTCCTGAGGATTTCACTGTCTAGAGGATTACATGGAGGTAAGGCTTTCATTCGTCCATCTGCACTCTCCTTGACACTTTATCCTGTGAGTTAGCAGGTCACAAGAACCTCAGACCTAGAGGTGCTTTCCATTTTCTGCCTGGTCTCCCTCCTTTCACCCCTCAGACTCTAGAGCCCCATGACTCTCCTGCGCCATCACGACCATCATTACACTGAGTGCAAAAACACATTAGCTCTTCCCAGGAGCCTCTAAGCTCACGCCCATCTGTTGCTGGCAAGGGATTAATTAAATGATTCTGCCTGCCCTCTTACCTTGTTATAGCTTTTGTCATCTGTTTGGTGAGGATACAGAAATTTCAGCATGCGATGCACTTTGTTTACTGTTACTTTAGTTTGCATGTATCTGGGAGGATTCAATTTATAGCCCATTTTAGTTGGGCTTCAGTGGACAAATGAATACAGGGTACTTAGGAAACCATTCCTGAAGGATAGGGAGTGTAATTCATAAGGGGCAGCCATTTGTTATAGTTTGCTGTTATGACAGATACCATATGGAAGTCAGTAACAATCATGTTTTAATGTTTGAGTACATTACGAGCTCCATGTTATCCCTGTGTGCTCTGTGCTTTGTGCACCAGCCGTGTTCTGCCAAGACTCAGTGTATTATCCCAGCACCAGTGCATGTTTACAACTTGATACATGCAATGCAGGAGTTTAAGTAGCCTAGTACTCTGCTTAATGCAAATTACTTTAAGGCTTAAGCTGTCACACCTACAATTTGTTTTCTGTCCTTTGGTCAGTAGTTATATGTAGTACTTTGATGTATTTTTGTTCTGTTTATGTTCACACAGCACAATTACAAGCAAAGCCGAGCTTGTAAAGAAGTCAAACTACAAAGAAAACACTGGTAGGTAGCTACAGTTTTGGTAAATCATCATCACAACGTTTTCTGGCTTTCAGACATGTACATCTCACTCCATATGCTCCATATGATAAACTTTATTATGGTATTATTATATATATTTTTGTGCTATTACGGTATCATAATATAACTTGGTTTGAAGCACATTCTCACTTCTAATAAAAGGCTCCAAAATTCACTTGGAACAGGATTGATATTAGAATTTTTTTAACGGCTTTATTTGGTGGACCCTGCATTAATACGGCATGTTTACAGATGGGCAAATAAAAGCAGAACTAAAGATGCTTCAAACAATTTTTACCTGCAAAGTCGACCTTCTACCTGCCTCGGTAATATTAACAAGACATGAGGCTGGAGGGATGAAACACGAAGGCTGACAGTATTGCACACAGGAGAGAGGATTCTGGTGGATTAAATCTCAAAGCACCTGGGAAACATGGGCATTATTCAAATGACTTTTACAGGCTTGTGATAAGAGAATTTAAAGGGTTTCCAATTTCCACAGGCCCTTTCATTTTGAAATCTTGTGATCAGATTGCTCTTTACGACCACGGTTATTTGGTTAAAATTAAGATGCAGATTTCAGAGACGATGTCCATTTTATATTTGGTGCACCTTCTGTGACTGTGGGTGTTCTTGAAGCAAAAGGAATGAAAAGCTGATTGGCACCAGTCCTCTAGAACATTATGGTTTTATTTGAAGCACATCATTTCTTTTACAATTAAACGACGGTCAGACCAAAGGGAAAGAAATACCCTTCCGGGATGGGGGGGTTCTTTGAGGAGTGAAGAAACACGATTTTACAGTGATGGAGCTCAGTATTTAGATCCACTGCCTCAGAATGCAAGCGTGCAATTCTAATTTGGGCTTAATTTGATTTGCATTTGTTTGGAATTCCCACTGTTTCCCAGTGACCGTGTTACTGAGCTGCCATAGAGGCAGAGGATGCTCCCAGCCTGCTGCTGTAGACCTCATAAGAATCATGATCTTTTAAAGGAAATTAATTAAATTGTTGGCTGATCTATTCAGTGATTAATTTTATTTTGGGTAAATAGATTCAATGTCTAGTGCATTTTCATCTGTTGCATCTGTTTTAGACAATTATGCATCTCATGATTCGTGTCCAATGCATTTAGTGCCAATGGAGCTTGACATGTATGGGCTCGTAACACTTTGTAGCATGCAGGAAACTGGAGACCTGCATTTAAACTTGGCTTTATTATTAACATAAACCACCAGCTCTCCCTAATCATAACCAGGTCTTTTAGTTGCCTAACCATACATAAACTATCATTTATTTTACACTTGCCTAGCCTTAAAGCTAAGGAGTAATGTTGGAGAAACTAGCAAGAGACAGCTAGATAAGCCTCGATAAAATCCCACCGGCCCGTCCTTCAGACAAGAAATGCTTGTGAAATAAATTTTGTACCCTAGCTTTAATCATATAGTTTCCATATGCAAACGTTTTAAAAACTGTGGCATTGTATATGAAAAAAATACTTTGGCATTGAACGCAATCTTGTTTTTGCAGCATATCAACTAGGCTTGGAGCAGTGTGTGTGATATGCCACACTTCTTGGGTGCTTGTTCTTAATTCCTGTTGTTATTTAGTTTTTGGTCACACCAATGAAACAGTTTCTTCCTAAACAAAACTACACTCAAAGTAGATTGTTATTACTGACTGATATATTTTTGTTCACTTCTCCCTTATTGCATCATGGTAACCTACTGTCACCGGAGCCCTGCTCTGTTCTGTGAAGTGTAGCATCAGTCTAGTCAGTAAGTGAGGTAAGGATCTCGCCTGACCAATGGAAGACACACATCAACCGACGTGCTAGCAGTGAGGTGGACGCAGTGTATTTAGAAATTCATGTTGAAAAAATATGACCAGGATGTATTAAGCGTATGGATGGATGGTTACTATGCTTGCTGTGGCATCACAAGGGGCTTCTGTGGACATTTAAACACGACTATGTCTGTCTAAACAACATGTTTAGACGTTTGAGTTCAGAACATAAGACAAGATGGTATTTATCCCTTATATCTTTGAAGGCCCGCCGCACTAGATAGATGTTTTCCACCACCAGCAGAAGCAAAGCGTTCCCATCTCAATGCGTCTTTCAGACAGCGTGACAAAGCGTAAGTATTTTATGCTGAAGGTAACGCTGAAGAGTAGACTACCAATAACTACGTCTTGGACGCCCTGAGATGAGAACAGTCTGGCAGAAGATGGGAACACATCATCAGTTGTTTCATGATTTAAAAAAAAAATTAAATCCCGTTGTCATATGCCTCAAAGTAAATGTGGCACTGGAGTTGGTCATGTGGACACATGTGGGGCATCATTCTGTGTTTATATGTGTCAGTGTGTGTGTAAGTGAGAGCTGCTGTCCAAGTGTTAGAGATTAATCGGTTTAGTGAAAAGAGAGCTAATTATAGCAGACTGGGACCTGCACTGGAGGCTCAGATCACTGTCTCTCTCTCTCTCTCTCTCTTTCACACACACACACAAGCTCGCACACACTGTGCATATAAACACAGAGTAATTAACTAATTGGGACCCGCTCTCGTGTACAAACGGACCCACACTGGTGTCACATCACATCGAAACCAGTAAGGTCTGCCACCTTTGGAGCCCCTCTTTGTTTGAAAGGTAATACGCACTGCGCAAGCCGTACAAAGAGCATGGTTTAATTAATTATAGATTGAAGACACCTGTTTAATTTTATTTTAAAAGAGAGGCAATCACTGTAAGCATCATAACCAGCAGGGAAAATGAAAAGCAAAGCAAAGTGCTAGATGACTCCAGTACTGACTGGTAATTAGAGGATGTATTTCTTGACTGGACCGCCTGGTTAGATCACCTCAGTTTGAGTATTGTTTGCTCCATATGCTTTTTTATTCTGTTATGATGGGAGTCTGGCCTTTATACTCCCTGTGTCCATATGTGCTTCTCGCTCCCGCCTTCACTATTGGACTGCGTCCTCTTGAATTGGTGAACAACCACTCAAAAAATATATCAAGCTCCTCAATAAAACATAGAAGAATGGTGTTTGGCGCTACTTTTACCTATTCTCTGTGGGGAAAGAAAGGTACTTCATTAAAAATTCATGAGTACAATAAAATCCTTGTAAATTCACAGGGGATGCATGTCTAAAAAATGCATGTTAGGGTAGACATTTTAATATCAAAAAACGAACAGAGCCAGATCCATTGTGTGCATATACTACTTCCTTTTTTTCTCAGAATGGGACTACGTCTTCGGTGTGACCTCTGTAATCCTAAAGCCGTTGACCAATCCCCAGCGTGGCTGACGGCCCACTCCTTCACCCCGGCTCCCGGTGACAAGTCGTTTAACAGCGCCGACTGTCCCCTGTTTGCCCAGCAGCCATCGATGTGGCCCGTTTGGAAATATCGAGGTCAGCCTAAGCCACTCTGCAGCGGTTTCTAGGCCACGACACATATCAGGACGGCAGTTGAAATCTAGTTCAAACAGCAGCTGGGGGAGGTAGGGGAGGTGCGTGATGTCAGCTAAGTCCCCCAAATACGAATGTCAACCCCTCCCTCTTTCCCGCCCACTTCTTAACCAGAGTGTAGGCACAAACGGCTCACCCTGGTGGGGGTCATTGTTTCTAACGTGCCTGTCAACTGGACCTGCAGGAGGCTGCGTGAAGTTAATGTGGATAAGTGGGTAAACTGCACTACGGGATTGAACATTTCACAATACTATTTGACAGCACCTGCCAGAGTGGGAAATGGAAGCGAGCACCCGGGCTGAACCCTCTCCAGACCCACGTGTGGACTAGTTGTGCCGGGCCTCTGTGTATTAGCCACTCAGATTGTTCGCCGATTAAAGCTCCTTATGTGCCTGCCCACATTTTGATCCTACACTAAGACTGCATTTTTTAAATAACACAGAGTCTACTTATTTTTTCATGAGCAGAAGTTCTTACGCTGTCAGCTTTTTTTTATGGTAACAAAAAGTGTTATGTAAGGAACTTAACTACAAGGAAAAATGGTCTTCTCTCTCACTAGCATTGCTGTTTTTATGAGAAAATAAAATGGCTTGACACTCGTAAAATGCCTAAATGTTCCTGCCAGTCGGAGGGGAAAATAGAGAACACACTCTGGCGTCCCTCTTTTTTTTTTCTTTCTGGCAGGCCTTAAGGGGCAGCAGCTCACAGGTTATTATCACCCTGTGAAAGGTTACAAATCAATACTTGTCATGACAGCAAATTCCTCTTTTTTCAAGTACAGCTCTGCTATAAAATGAGAATCTCTAATCTCTTCCCCCTTCCCTCCTCCTCCAATGCTTTGGACATAATAATCTGACAGAGAGGCAGGGTTTCTTTTTGATACAGTATGTGGATTTTTGGATTTGTGATATAACTACAGTCTGGGCACAACATAACCAGGACACTGACAAAGCAGATCTGTCTAGATATCGGGTGTAGTGATTGTCTGACTGTATTTGGGAGAGTGTGCCAGCTGTAATAAAATGCAGGACTGGATACAATTTAGAAAGTGATCATTTACAGAACATATTGGAAAGGATTTAATTAGGGAGGATGAACAAAAGAAATATATTATAATATTTATATTGACTGGGTTTTCCCTTTGCATCTTTCTTTCGCAGTGCACATCATTCTCTGTGTAGAGCTCTGCTCCCTTCCAGTTGGATAAGCGCTTCGTTTTATTGTTTTATTGATCATTTATTCATCGTTCTGTCAATCAACTAATTGATTAACTGACTAATTATTTCAGGGCTGTAACTTATGCTGTGTTTGCTGTGCTGTGACATGATGGGAATATTCACTAGATGATACAAGAGCTTAAAGCAGTAACTTGGAATTTTATTTCATTTCAAATATATATATTCATACAAATATTAACACATGTTAAGTTTGCTGAAAAAAAAACAGTTGTAAGTGAGAGGACATTAATTTTTTGCTGACTGTAAATATAGTTAAATGCATCTTGTATATTGTATCATATTATTGTATCATATCTCATTGTATTATATGTTAATATTAGTAGAAGTTAATGTTAATATTGTTATATTGTGCCTTTGTAATGCACTTTTTATACTGCGTTGCACCATTTCTCAGTCTGTCATGTTGTACTATATCTTACTCGGTTGTATAGTGATGTTTCTGTTTGTATTATATTGCATTGTACCTCACTTGTCTTCTTTTCTGATTCTATATTAGTGGATCTTATTCATTTTTTGACATCGTTCCTTTACTCTATTGCAAATATGCAGAGATTGCCATATACAGTTGCGCTAAGAATGGCAGTTTCACACCTCCATCATGCCTTTTATGTCGTCTGTGTCATCTCACCTTCATCTTCTTTGTCCTTTACCCCTTCCCCGCTCTCTTTATCTCAACCTTGATTGTTGCCATAGCCACACTATCAACTGTGGGGGAGCTTCCAGCATATGGGAGGTGATCGCGTTTAAAATTACATATTTCAATAAGATGAAATCTTGCTGCACAAGGATTTTCTTCTTAACACAGTGCAAGGATTTGCTCTCTTGTAGTACCTGCCTGCCTTCTCATTTCCTATTCCACACTATCATTCTCTCTGTAGATTCTCTTAGATTCTTCTATCACGCTCCATTTTCTCCATCTCGTTTATTCAGCCCTCTCTCAGCAAAGATTTTGATGTTCTGGAAGGTGTTACATCCAGCTTCAGCAGGTATTTTGTCAAAGGGTAGCGTCGTCATTGAGGTTAGGTGATATGTTTTGATGTAAGGATTTGTGATGAGCTTAGCTAGAAGGATCAGATACGTCCAGCACAAGGAAGAAAACATTTTGACTTGCGTGGGATATTTTGGACATCCTTTTTTTTGGGCAGTGTTTTCCAGTTTCTTTTAATAATCTTGAACACTTTCTTGAGTAATTTCCTCTCCTATGGAGGTCTGATGATTAAAGGATTGCTGCTCAGCTGAGAGCCCAGGCCAAACTGACTGGTGTATGCGTGTTAAGAAAGCCTTGGTGAAGTTGATTTGGATTAACTGCCTTGGCACCAAATAGAGGGCATTTTCACAGTGGGCTTTATCTTCAACCCAGTTCTTCATGCAAGATTCAGCCTTCTCTCGCCTCTGCTTCTTCTTGCACTTCTGCCCTAGACTGACAAGAGCCATGAGTCAAGGCTCGATGAAACGGGCAGAAACAGAGTCATCACTGGGGAGTAGTCAGATCTGACTAGCACATTTTTACATACTTGGTGTGTGTGTATTATTGATCATTTATTTTTGTGTATTTAAATATATAAACTTGTTTGCCAAGAAATCTACAACTCCCCAGATGTCTCAGGACATAACTGAAGTTTTTTAATTTGTGCTTTTGCTTGCGTGGGAGCAGGTAAAGCCCCGACAGCTCCTTGGCCCTGAACCTCCATCCATCCATAGCTAATGAGGCAGACTGAGTGAGGCTTGCAGCAGCCACTGACTCACCTTGCCTGTATGCACTCCCATGAAATGCCCACAGTTACTTTCACCTGCATTACTGTCGGCTGTGTGCCTGTTTGAATTTGGTGATACATGGGACTGTTTATGGGCTGCTATTTTAGGAGGTGCCTCTCTGAGTTCATCATAACTTGGATAAGCACGGTACTTCAACAACTAGACCAGTGCTGATACATGCAAAGATAATAACATGCAAACTAAAATACCATTTTAAAGTCCTGTTGAGCCTGGATTTATTTATGTTTTTGAGCGCTAAGGGGAAACAGAACAAGCTGAATACACACTGACGTACTCTGTCCTTACAGAGCTGACATATCGGATATGTTAGCAAGCAGTTTCCTATTTACACATCCAAACATCATTTGGAGTTTTCTATTTGGTTAAACAATAAATGTAAGTCCAATATTTACTGTTTTTAGCTCTGTTTTGGTCGCCACCAACTCCTGAGGTAATTATCTGGCCCTGTAGCAGATGCACCACTGATTTTACCAGCTAGTCGCTAACTTTGTTTGTCTCCTGTCTGGTGGTGCTTTTGTCTCTTATGAAACTTATCATTCTAAAGCTGATGATACACAGAGCAACTTTTAGAGCAATCATGCAGGGCAACTTTGTCGTCAGTGGTAATGAGTAAAGATTACTACCGTAATCCCCTTCCCCCGCCACTCTGCCACCCGGCCCGCACCGCCGCTATCCATTTAAAACGTAGTCGGACTTGCCTCTAGCAAGATTGCCAGCATCATTGCTCAAAAAGTTGCCCAGTGTATCATCAGCCTAAGGGTGTGTTCAGACAAAACCTGAGGCAAATTTAGCACAGTCTATGGAAAGATTACATACATTTGCTTCAGGCTTTGCAAACTTAAGTGAAGACGCAGCCGTTCAATTTCACTTGATTAATCTAGCATTTGGGACTACAGGTGAAAATACTGTGAGTCAGGTGTTTGTTGTGTTGAAGAAGGTCTCGGGGACTCAGGATGACTTACATAGCATTGTTTAGGGAAGACTGGCAACAGCATACTGAGTCTGGACCTAATGTAGTACCAAACCAAATCTGACGGATCCATATTAGTTCACAATATTTATCCCTTTGCTATTCCACTCAAGGTGATTATTTACTGGCCTAAATAAAATAAAATGTGTAGCCCTCTTCCTGGAGGCAAGTCTCTACTGCATCGCCTAAGTCACGTTCTGGAGGTCACGTGCTGCATTGTAAGCGGAGACCCTCGGATCTGACGCCGAGCGTGACCTGTAAATGACCTGTACCTCACCTGTTAGCCACATTGAGCCCCCCGGAGTAAAATTCCCTTGCAGCAGGGAAAAGGAGAGAGGCTGTTGGAAAATAACTGAAAGAAGTGGAATTCCTGGTGACTTTGGAGACCAAGTCTGATAATAAAACACAGAGAACCTGAGCTGCTTCCTGGGTGAGGAACACATGTATTAATTGTTTACAAAGACATATTGATTAGCGCGGCTTTATGGTTAAGGGCTTTTCACTGTCAAGTGTGACACTGATCAATTAGATTTCACAGTGAAATAAATCAAATGAGGAGGATTGTATCAGAGAAGTGCCACTCTGACTGTTTTTTAAAGGCCGATATCTACTGACACTTTGCCTTTCCAATCAGATTTAACATCTATGCCAAAAGCTGCCTGTCCCATTAAATACTTAATTCACATGGACACATGGTTTACCGGCAATTATGCGTGAAACCCAAAATGAGTGATTCAAATGGCTCTGACTCTCTCATCATTGAATCTGAACGAGTTCTACCCCTCAGATCTGCTCTTCCCACCTGCTCCTGTGTACGATCCCGCTTTACACGCTCCAGACATCTGGCAGCTCAACAAGTTCAAACTCATATATACTATGCATGCGAAGCTAAATTGTGTTAACATTAGCAATCCTTCTATGGTTTGTCACAAATGTTTTCCCATGCTGAATTAGCTCCGGTTTTATGGCAGGGCAAGATGGGCTAACAGGTTGCAAATCATTCTCCCAGCATTAGTGTTTTCAAGATATCTGCCATCTGGAAGATCTTAGTCAGAACCAGAGTTCAGCAGTTGCAAATTTGCCATTGAACATTTGTATTTAAAGGAAAGGAAATATGTGCAGATATTGAAGGGTAATAGTTGTAATAAATCTAATATTATAATGTCGTTTTTGTAGCAGAGTTCTGGGTTTATTAAAATATTTAAACATGTTGAATATTGGATGAAGCTTCTTTGCAAATGGATGATTTTAATATTACAGATGAGTGCCTAAAGTTACAGATTTGAGGGGTTGATTAAAATGTCAGTTAGCTTTCAGCCCCAAATGTAGGTGTGTAATTCAAACGCTCACACAGACACAAGTTATGAAATGGGAAAACGCTGAAAGGTATGAAACGTTTTTAGCGGTTGAGAAGTGGTGAAATATTTGCAGGACGACTGTTCTGACCCCTTTAAACCAGATATTTTTTCCTGTTGTTTTAGCCACTGGTTTCCTCTGAGGATGTGCTTTCAGGCTTGGATCAAGCCTCTGCATATTTCTTTAAGAAAAATACAGTAAATTAGATGTATGTTTTTCTAGAAGTAATGTAGCGTGGGCCATTATACTGTACTCAGCTGTAGAATGTGGGGTTATGTGGTTTGTTCATTTAGGATGCTGACTGTAACATTAGGTGTGTTTACATTTAGATGATATCTCAGTGATTTAAAAAAACAAAGCTTGTGGTTAAAATCTTTCTACATATGAAAGCATTTTTTGTTGGTGCCGTATTTCATCCTGGATGATGGTAATGAAGACAAAGCAGCAGTAAACATGTCATGGACCGCCAGTGATGCGTTTACCCCCTGGGCTGTGTAGGGCAAGCTGTTTTTTTAAGGAATTCGAAATCATCATGGCATACAGTGATAGTGCTACAAGTGAAATACAACTGAAACTCTCTTCGTGAGCGATATTTGACCTTTAAAAATAATGCACCCCCTCAAGTCCAATAAGTGTGTTGTTTTTGAAAAGCATAGTGGAGATTCATCACTATCCCCAGGTTGTAGCCTGACTGACATATGGATGAACGGACAAACAAGCAATGCATGGACACCCGTCCGTCGTCCCTGTCTGGATGTTAAAGTGTTGCTGCTGCGTTCTCACAATGGTCTGCCTGGATGCCTGTAATAAGAGATAATACAAAAACAAAGATGGCCTGATAACAGATACTAAAACTTAATTTATCCTAGTATGGAAATGGGACATTGCAGCAACAGCAGTAACATAATAGCAGAAAAGAGATATAATAAATGTGGGGTAGTTTTTACAGTTGTTGAGTTTTTCTTCTGTTGGCTTGCACCCCTCTGTCTTTGTGGGTCATGTTTCCATCCAAGTACATGTCACTCATCTTGATGGGTTTATTGAAACAGCGTGTAGCCAAGAGCTGAGGTAACCTGTATAAATAACAGACAATGAAGCCAGCAGTGAAACTGCAATAAAAAAATAAATACTCTTTCTTTACTTTCACCACAGTTGATGCTATAGCTTACCTGTCCTGTGGCCATTAACTTCACCTTAGTCTGGTGAGTATTACTCCATTGTCAACTGTTCCTATGTATTGTCTGTGTAGCCAAATACATCTTCTTCGTCTGTGCCATAGACAAAAACAGCTACGCCATTGCACTGCTGCTCCTTCATTGCAATGAATGCGAGCGCTGTAGTCTATTTTAAGTTGATCCTACTTATAATACAGTTTCAGTACAGTACACTAAATGTGTATTAATCCACTAAAAATAGTCCCCAACAAGTGTGCTGTTTACTCCAGTTTGAGTATGCCTTGCTTAAAACTACAATGCTGAGCTGCTGTTTTTTTTAACAATCTGTGTATCTCTATTTTGGTTTCGATCTTGACGACTAAACAAAAACACAGAATTTCCGCAGCCTTATCTTTTTATTAGTCACCACCAATCAAAGTCTATACACATTGTTCAACTCATTAGATATATTACAGTAAAATGTAAAAAATATTATGTAGATATTAGAGTAAATGTCATTAACATTGGGCTCTAGATGCCCATGTTGTGTGGTGGTGACTAATCGGTTCATATGTCACTTTGCTAAAAGGCACTGAATAGCTGCACTTTGCAGTATGTGGCTTCTTAATGTTAAATGATGTGTTTGTAGCACTCATGCCATTACGCATGCTGTGATGCTTTATCTGGGTGTTTAGCTATTTGTTTTTGTATCTGCGCTCCTCATTGTGGATATTGAGTGTATTAGCGTGGGTGTTTTTGGATGAGTGAATGAGAGAAATGCTGAGCATGTGTATGATTGAGCGAGCTAGTGAATGAGCAAATGAGTGAGCGAGTAAGTGCCTGAGCAAGTGACTTTGTCGAGTGTGTGGGTGAGCGACTGAGCAAACTAGACAGTGTTTGAATGAGCGTGTGTGAGTGATTCATCATTATTGATGCAGCGTGTTTTCTCTCAGTGTTAACTGTAAGTGTTGCTGCAATGTGTTTAATGTTGTGGGGCAGCCAAAGGTCTGCAATCCAGTATAATAGAGCATGTTGTTGCAGTAGCTGGTGAAGCAGCCTGAGTAGCTGCTCTGCCCACAGCTCTTAGCCTCACTACACGCTGCACTGATCTCTGTTCACATTCCTCCTCTCTCTGGAGAGATACTTTTCGGCTTTTCTCCAGCTTTTCTCCTTTTCTCTGGTAGATCTTTGCCATGGATAACAGGGTATGAGGAGCGGCAGCAAGGGCATTACCTGACTCCTGCAGCTCTAATGGGGAAGTTTATGCAGCTCTCCTGACACTGGCAGAGGGAATTTGCTTCATTTCTGCTCTGTTCGATATGCAAAGTGGTGTGGTGGAGTGTGTCAAACTGTATTTCAGCAGTGTCGGGTGGACACAGCATAACTTCAGTCTTGAGTGTTTCTTTTTCTCACTCAAAATCACTCACTATACTATTATTATTTTTTTGCAGCATAGTAGAGCTATAATTTATATTCTTATGTAGGTTCATATTTGTTTTGATATATTAGAATCACGTACATTGCTGCAGGTTCACATTACAACATAACCCTCTAGTTTTAATTTAATGTCTTTATCATCTTCCTGTGGCCAAGTATGGCTTTGTAATAGATAAACTGTAATAAATTCACAGTCCTTAGCCAATATGAATCAAATCAAGCGAGTATCTTCTCAAGTTACAGTCTTTTTAGTAAAATAAAATGTCCTTTTTGTGTTACTATCCTTCCAGTGCAGGAGCACAAAGAGAATTAAGACTGTTAAAGCCTCGTTTTAGCTTCATCTGAACTTTGAAAAAACATTTTGAAAAAGAAAAAGGACTGTGGTATTTGTTGCCCTTTATGTATTGCAAACACATTATGGAGGGGATAGTTGGTATGAACAGGAGACATAGTAACAGTAAGGCTGTCCCCGACTAAGGATTTACATAGTTGAATCAGATTTGTCAAGTGTTTCTGATAGTTGACTGATTGTCGAATGATATGTGTGTTTGTGCTGTAACTCCGCTTTTATCTTGAGAAGCTGCAGAACTGCAGTCTCCGTTATTCACTAGTCTCTGCTGTAACTTACACTGTGCATTTCCAGCTAATCTGAGGTTTATTGTTGACCCTTTTGTCTCTGCTCGCCTGCTATTCACCGGTCCTGTGCCAAGTTTTGCGTGCATGCTGTGCGGCTGACAGCTGCATGCATGTCGCGGTTATTTGCGGGTCTATTCCAAGTAACTGCTTAAAAACGATATAATATTCTTTGTGTGGTTCATCAATGGTGATAAATGGGGGTGGTGATGGTGCAATGGATAAGACTATGCCTTTGGTGTGAGAGAGCCTGGTTCAATCCCCCACTGTGACCCATCCACCAGTGTGTCCCTGAGCAAGACACTTAACCCCTAGTTGCTCCAGAGGCGTGTGACCTCTGACATGTATAGCAATTGTAAGTCACTTTGGATAAAAGCATCAGCTAAATGTAAATATTATTAAATATTAAATGATCCGAACGTCCCGCGAGGTTCGGACAACTCGGCACAACACCAGCACAGCTGGTGCGCTGTCTCTCTGCCTGACACCCACACATGCACACTGACACTTCCACACTTCCTTAAGGGAGGTTACAAGGTTACACTTTGGATTTTTTTTTAAAACTTCTTTTTTTTCTCCACATTTTTATTTACAGCATTATATGTTGATATTTATATCATAACAGGCTGTTGTGACGACCCCTCCCAGGCACTAGGTGTCCTGTGTCTGTGTCCTTTCTCTTTGTGTTTGTCTTGCAGGAAGTGGTTCTGGGAGGTCGTCGTCAGCGGTATGAGTTACACCTGGGCCTGAGTGCTTGGGAGCTCGCCACCTTTTTGTCTTTGCTTTCTTTCTCTTGTCACAGGTGCAGCTGTTGATTGCTTTTGTGTTCTTACTGATGTTTCACACCCACTGACACAACTGATACTGATTCACACGTTATTATCTTTGTTAAATTTTATTTTGTAAAATAAATTGTTACTTTTTACATGCAAGCTCGTCTTGTCTCCCATCTTTGTCGCAGCCCAAGAGCCTGGCTGAGACACTGTATATTAACCTGTTGGGAGAAAACCGACAGTTCCGTGTAAAATCAGACATTGAGCACCCACATAATGCAAAAATGGCATGATCCTCATTTTGCTGCTGCAAAGATTCGACTCGACTATTCTGGGTCAGCCCTAGAAAACAGCAAGCAAAGTCTGTTTCATTGCACTCAGCATTGAACTGTTCAGTGGTTTGCTGCCCATGAAGTCTGGTGATTGAGCCACCTGTGCGTTGGTCCCTAACAAATGTTGGGGCCTGCTATGTTGTGTCTAGCTGTCAGTTTTCAAATAAGGCCTTTTAGGTATAGTCAGTATAGTAGCAGTAGTTAGGTAGTATATCCATATTCCAGGTTTAGGCCTGAAATGCTTTATAGAACCTCAGGTCCCTGTCTTCTCCCTTCACTGGGACCTCCACTGACATAACCAGTGTCATTGTTTATTCCATAAAAAAAGCCACCTTTGACACGGTAATGAATGTTTTCAGAGATGTAGATCTTCTATATTCCTTTCATCTTCGCAGGATCACTCATCACAGCAAGTTGGATGTGATCAGGGGGGAGACCTCTGAGTGGCTGGGAGGATTCATACGCAGTCTCCCTCACGAGCTACACGCTTCCTAGATCTCCAGGGGGTCTCTGTGGAAGCCAATCGACTTAGAAATATGAACTGCCGCCTTCTCTGGCTCTTTAAAGCTTAGTCAGTGTACACACTGACCAATTTGATTTGTTTTGGTCCTGCTCTATAAAATCTATTACCACACCAGTTCTGTGTGTTTTCACCTTGTTTTTTATGGTTTGCGTCCTCAGCATGGGGCAGCGAGGACAAAGCAAAGACAAACACTGCCTCTCCTTGTGCTATATTGAACTTGGCATGCACATGGAATCTGAAACTGGAGATACTAGAGCTGTGTGTGTTGGGGGTTGAGAGTATATTCCACAAGCAGAAAAACGGTACAACAGATGCCTCACATTCCAGGCGAGCAGAATGTGTTGCACTACACTGAGAAATCTTCCATTTTTATTCCACGCTCCTGGAGCTACGTCTGATGACTCTGCAACATTAGCAAGATAAGCCGACTAATTAGTGTTTAACACCTGAGCTCCAACAATAGCACCTCTCGGTTTCTTCCAGCCAGCAGCAGCAGCAGCAGCAGCAGCAGCAGCAGCAGCAGCAGCAGCAGCAGCTGAAGAAGACGTCTCTGCAAGTGTGTTAGAATGTTTTCACACCCATAGAGGGCAGCTGCGCTCTCCACAATCTCTGCTCTCTGACTAATAGAGTAACAGACTCACACAGAGAGGGAGAGATATAACACAGGTTATCTGAAGAAGCGTTTTCCTTTGTGACTGGCCTGGCATGCTCATAGCGCTCAGACAGAGTTGATTTCTTCTATGTTGGTTATGGCTTTAGCCTATTAGAGTGTGTATGAAGTCGCATGCAAGTCCCTAATGAAGGCATCTGCCAGAGACAATACAAGGGCTTGTTTTGATGTTGAGCTCTCTTATACTTGCTTTGAATCTTCCTCTGTCCCCCTCTATGTGAATCTCTCACTTAAAAGCTTTTTAAAACCATCTACATGGCTGATCTCACTACTCAGAAAAGGAACCAATGATTACCATTGCCTTAAATGACTGGGGGTAATTAATCATAACGCAGAGAACGGTCGGATCCTGACACTGGGGCATCCAAATGGCAGCTTCTCGCAGAGCATGGCTACAGCTGAACTGTTGTTCTCTGGCAATACAGTTGGTTCAGGAAAAAGACTCTTGTAGATGTAATCTGTTTTTGTCAAGCAGCGGAGGCAGACTAAGAGAGAGAGAGAGAGAGAGAGGGAGAGAGAGCTGGCATGAAATCAGCTCTCCATAGTACGGGGCCTTGCAGACACTGGACTGTAATAAACCAAACAATATCACATTAACACTCAATGTCCGCCAATAATGGGCCCAGCTTTGGCCAGCAGACGATACTGAACATACACAAACACTCGCATGTGTCCACTGTCTCTCCACTAACTATTTAATTCTGCAGCTGATAATTATAACTGTTATCTGTTGCCTCTGAAAAATTATTGAGCTTGTCAGCACCCATTAATTTACTCTGTATCATAAATTAAGTGGCACAGGCTGCGTTTTATCCCCTACTTGCTGGAGTAAATGGAGGCAGTTTTTCCAGAGGCTAAGTCTGCTTTACTGTACTGTACGTCACGCTATTGTTCTGCTTCCCTGTTGTTTAAAAGCCTGGAGAAAATGAGTCGGAGATAAATTAGCCACAGTCGAATGTGTGCATCTCCAAACTGGTATGAGGAAGTGTCATCTAAGCTGAGCGTTGGAGCTGTGGCTTCACATGCAAATGAAGAAACTATTCACTTCTAAATCGGAAATATATACTAATATATTTTATTTACCGAGCACTTTTCATGGTACTCAAAGACACTTCGCACAAGTTAAAATACATTGGTTAACAAAGTAATAGCAACACAAGTTAATTACACATTAAAAATAGTTTTGAAAAGTAGGGTTTGCTCAGTGATTTGAACATTGGTGGATCAGTATAGTCTTGGATGTGTTTAGGCAGAGAGTTCCAGAGGGAGGGGGCAGCAATGGAAAAGGCTGTATCGCCCCAGGTCTGATGCTTAGTCCTGCGGTGGAGACAGGAGATTGGCATCAGAAGAGCAAAAGCTTCAGGAAGGAGTGTGGTGGTGGTGCGGGTCAGTGAGCCAGGAGGGGGCCTGGTTGCAGAGGGCTTTGTGAGTGAGGAGAAGTACTTTGATATGGATCCGTTGTGGAACAGGGAGCCAGTGGAGGTCCTGGAGGACAGTGGTGATGTGGTCAGGGGTATGGGTGAGCAGGTGAGCAGCAGAGTT
This sequence comes from Lepomis macrochirus, assembly GCA_024633595.2. Classification (NCBI taxonomy): domain Eukaryota; kingdom Metazoa; phylum Chordata; class Actinopteri; order Centrarchiformes; family Centrarchidae; genus Lepomis; species Lepomis macrochirus. Next base: position 32,127,224 of record JALXJV020000005.1, read on the forward strand.
GTGGATGTACTGTAGTTTATGTAGGACTTCGGATGAGGTGCCATATAAAAAGTTAGTGCCGTAGCCAATTGTAGATGTAATGAAGGCATGAACGAGAGTTTCAGCAGCAGTGAAGGACAGTGACGGACGGAGGCAAGCTATGTTTTTCAGGTGAAAAAAAATTCTCAGAAACTGTCAATTTTATGATCTATCCTGGAAAATGTCAGTTTATGTTAACTATAGTAGCCTCAGTTGTTTTCCAAAGCTGCAGCAAGCATTCATCAGCAACCAATTACAAACTGTCTATATGTCCCGCCTGTTGCTGCAACATGATTTGTATTCAAGCTCAAATCAGCCAGTGAACAGCCGCTGAGCCATGTGACTACCAGCAGGGTAGAGAAAACATGATTTATAGGCTTCTATTGTGTATTGTGCTCAGGCCCCACATTGTGCATCCACATCCGTCTCTAAGAGTCGCTGTCAATGAAAATGCTAATGCTCACATCCTGTAAACGCTGAACGTCTTGCATAGGAAGGGGAGAACAATATTGACCTTTCTGAACCTTGTAACTCATCTTGTTTTCCCCTCCCTCCTATATGGGTCTCAGGTCATTGTACAACCGTTTACAGAAGCTTGGCTGATATATTAGCTTATTGTAGATACATCTGTATCAGTGTACATGTCCCCCAATGTAACAAGAAATCACGTACCAAAGATATATTTGACCTGTGTGTAATGCCTTCCTGCAAACTGTATTTCCTACGAGATACTAAGGTGAAAGATAAAACTGAAGATCATCTAGAAACAGTTTGTCCACCAGAGATCACTAAGACATATATTTTTTAACTGCAAAACATCCTGTTTAAAACATATCTTAGCTGCATTTCTTTTGGTATCACGCTAAAAATCCACAGTCAGGATGGTGATTCTATTGGAATGAATGGATTACCCTGCAAAATGTGACAGCTTTAATTGCTGGTGCCTTAGCTCTATAATGTGTGCAATGAACTAGTACAGGCCCTTTCAGCACCATTGTTGCTTAATATATAACAATACAACAGATTTCTATTGAATGTGCCTGGTTTGGGTGGACTGTGAGTGAACAGTCCTGCAGGATCTGGATGGGTAAACAACCATAACTCTTGTTTCCAGAGAGAAGGAGGGCGTTGATGCTGTTTGACAGCAGCACACACAGCCTGCCATAAAACTCCCTCATGAGGCAGAAACACAAGATGTAGAAGTCCTCCGCTGCCCCCCAAATCCCTATAAACACTTCCTTTATCCCTCTCTACATAGTTATTTCATGTGCTTCTTGTCCCTCTGTCCTTTTCTATTGGTTCCTTTCCATCTTTCTCTCCCACCATTCCTGTCTCCATCACTATACCCTCTCCTCCCAACTCCTCTCATTTTGCATTCCCTCTTCTGGCAGCCTGCAGACACCATTTAAATTGGATGTAGCTTGTGTGGCTGATACGACACCAACAAAAAGTGAAAGACGTGATATTTATTTTTCTCCGCCTGCAAACAGACAAGAGTGTCACATCCTGGCTGTCGTGTGGAGACACTGTTAGTGAGCCATAGCCATAACGCAATAAACAGGTCTTAGTGTTTGCGTGTGTGTGGTAGTGTGGTACTTTATTCCAACTTGTGAGACTCATTATGTGAGCAAGCTGCTATGATTTAAGGAGAATGTTTGATGCCACTGTGAGACATCATCTACCATATATTACTTTGGCCTGCTTGCTCTGCTACGCAGCAAAGGAAGACTGAAACATCATAGCTCACTTCAAGCCGCTTGGCCTGTTTTCTGTCTACTTCTGCCATCTTTCTGTTCCTGTTCTCTTATTGTCCCCTCATTCTGCTTCTATTTCAGCCTGTGCTCTGCTGTAAAGACCAATAACACCAAAAAACATGTTATTCTATCATTTAATGAGAAGAGCAGCCTATGTCAGCGTATCCACCTGCTGCAGCACAGACTTGATATGATTCAGCACAATGTGGTTTGTTTACCTTTATGTAATAGTTTGGGCTACTTATGCAGCCTTAACTTTGGAAGCTGCCACTCTGAATACCAATCTCCTCTGTAGCGTTGCAGTGCCGCTGCTTCTGCACGGGAATTTACCGCTCCTGGATGGGTCCCAGACTCAGATATATGGCTGAAGGCTTAAATAGATGTCAGAGAGGTCTGCATTTGTATTTTCTATTGGGAGAATTCAATATGGTGTAACTTTGTTGGAGGAGTGAGGTGAAAAGGGCCTGAGGATATAAATGGACCAAAATGCTCTGAATGTGCAAAATATTTGGGACATGATATTGAGTTGCACCCTCTTTTGTGCAACTGAAAAATATAACTCTCATGCTTCTCTTTTGTGACAAGTATAGATTTTGCGAGGGAAGTCAATTGAGAATAATGGCTTTACCTGAATTCACCTTATCTCTGTACTGATATTTTGTATATTTATATATTTAACTCAAATTCACGAATGACTGCTGTGTTCAAACTTGAGACAAATTCCAATTATCAGGGGTGGATTGGCAATTAAATATCGAATCTTAAATGCAGGAAGCCGGACAGGCTGGGAGCAAAGGGAAGGGTGGGTGTGAGGGGTGCATGAGTGTGTGTAAAAACTTGGCGACCATTAGAACACAGTAGATTTTTGTTTGCATATTTGAGTGCCACAGATAGGGGGTCTGGGCGGAGAAGAGATTCAATGGAGCATTAAGTCCGTCTGAATGGGTTTTCTCTCTGTCATAGAACGCTGCGCTCCAGTTTTCATAACAGTGTTGAATCACCATTTCCATTTCTCTAATTCTTTCCATCTTTTGTTGCAGGCAGCAGACTTGGCAGCTATTGTTTGACACACTGCTTGTGCCAGAAAAAGCTGTGTGTGTGTGTGTGTGTGTGTGTGTGTGTGTGTGTGTTGTGTGTGGGACAGTTGCAAGTGGCTAATCCATAAACCATAATAGGAGACTGCTGCTTTAATGCCATATCAAATGGAAGTGTCCACATTTCTCTTTGCCTGTATCCATTTTCCAGCCAATCAGAGGTGAGATTGGAGGTTAAATGAAATTGGATTGATTCAAAAAAGTAAAAACATTATTTTTCAAAGGGACAATCATGCATTTTGTGTTTTTATCATGTGTTGGGATTTGCGAGGCCCTGGACTCAGGAACTTACGCATAAAGAACTATTTTAATTTAAGAACAGAAAAATGAAATGAGTGTTTTGAGGATTTTCTGCAACAGCAGCAATAAGCTTCTTATTAATGTGTGCCCAAGATCAATGAATATTTTATGTCTGAAGATAGAGAGGAAGACAATAGGTCATAAAGTCAAACGTCGACGTACCTGTATTCAGTCTGTTCTGTGGTTTTAAGATTGGATCCGAAGCCTGTAGAGAGTCATTTTTACACCAAAGGGAATCACGGCAGAAACTTTTTCACTTCAAAACCAGTGAATTCAGCCTTTGAGGCACTTTTACTAGTTTCCATTATGCCTCGGCTGAATTATTTTTGAGGAAAATCAATTCTATCAAGGTGAGCTTTGGAAGAGGTGCTTTAGTATTAACATTCATAAGAATATCAATCAGCCAGCCGCTCTGAGTGGGTGAAAAGACGAGGGAACAAAAGTTCTGATGATTTTTTTCTCTCTCCCCAGAGGGGCTTTAATTGTGGTTGTTTCTCCTCACTGAAATCCAGTAAGACCCCCTCCACCCCCACTCCTCCACCCTCAATATCCCTTGATCCCATTAGTAGTGAACTCTTGGGACCTCTGATCAACCATGCAAGGTCACAGAGTCATTGGCAAAAGACACTGGCTAAAGTGTTTGTTTCTTGGCAGCAGAGGTCCAGTAGCATTTAGATTAATGATGGTATAAAGTCCTGGAAGGCAAATAATGCAAACTTAAATGAATAGTTAAACATTTGGGTAGTACACTTATTCTCTTTCTTGCATGCCAAGACTCTCATATATGTACATTAAATATGAAGCTAGAGCCACCACGAGAGTGTTAGCATAGCTTAGCTAAAAGACTATGAACACAGCTAGCCCCTTGAAATCACAAAATGTCCATTTTACACTGTCTTTGTATGAATTAAACAAAGAAGATACAGTGTGTTAATTAGGGAGCTGGTAGACAGATTTTTGTTTCTGTTGGAAAAAGCCAGGCTAGCTGTTTTCCCCCCAGTTTGCTCTCTTAGCAAAGATGTTCAGAGTCTGGCTGTATCTTCATGTTTACCGTGCCGCCAGCATCAATCTTCTCTATCTCACTTTGGGCAAGAACACGAATAAGCATATTTCCAAAAATGTTAAAAATGAAAGATAAATATCACTGTAAAAGACAATGTTCATTTACATCACTTACAACTCGTGCATGGATTTAGTCATTAGCCTTCTAACATTGTGCATGTTGGAACATGAGCCTTCTGGACAGAATCACATCTGTTAACTCCCTCCCTCCTATCTGTATGTGCAAGGAGTACTGTCATT